>JANSVD010000005.1:0-1257599 GCA_025209345.1 Picochlorum sp. BPE23 | reverse complement strand
CCTATACCCTATACCCTATACCCTATACGTCGTTCTTTGGCGTATAGGGTAATGAGGGTATATAACAAACTATTAGCACCACTTCCACCGCAGTCGCAGAAAAATAAACACAAGTTTCAAATAATACAAACAATAAACTACCCAAAAATAAGAAAACATCCAAAAAAGACAAAATATAGCACAAAAAAACACGCACCAAAAAGACCAAAATACCCTAACCAAAAAATACACACCAACCAAAACACCACCAAAACAACAAGAATATATACAACAACAACACAATATCAAGAAGAAGAATAACTACTATAACTACACTATATATAATAAACACCCTTACTATATAGACAACGACAACGACAAAAGACACGGCACACCACAAGCACTGCTGCTGCTGCTGCTACTACTACTACTACTACTACTACTACTACTACAGCAAAAGACAACCAACAAAATCCAAAGAAAAAATCAACAAAAGAAAAAGTCTAGTAGTAGGGAAAGAATCATTATGACATGCACAACAACAATATATACGACGATGCTAGGCTATACTATGAGTGGAGCAGGGTAGAGCTGCGACGTCCCTGTGGGAGAGGAGGAGATCTCTCGTCAACATCCCTAGGAGAGAGAGAGAGAGAGATGCTGTTACAATCATGGTCCATTTGAGTAATGTAATTCATATATTGAAAAAACATACGTATTCTCATATGTAACTACAACTTCCTTCACAATTCAAGCTAAACTATCTTCGTGTGAAGGAAGAGAGAACCCTCTGTACATTGGTTGGGATTCTACTCCATCCTCTTCTATCCAACCTCACTGCGTGTCAAGGTTGAACGCTCTGTGTTGTTTGGCAACGACGCGAGAGTGACAAGGCAGGATGGACGCTGACACAATAATAGCAATCAACATATGAGACAGAACTGAACAGACATAAGAGTCTCACACACACCAACAACAACAACAACAACAAGACCCACAAACAACATATCTGTCAACATATGAGATATGATAATATGAGGTATAATAATAACACTGTATACATATGGAAAGATAAATAAAGAGCAAAGAATGAAAAGAATCTCTGTCTTCTTCTTCTTCTTCTTCACAACAACAACAACAGCAGAAGGACACAATATTAAGAAGAAGAAGAAGAATACCAATTAAAAAAAAATAAATAATAATAAACGCCCATCATTAAACAAAAGTCGCACACCCACGCGGAACAAACAGGTGATGATGATGGTGCCCTGGGAAGAAAGAGGGAGCTTCTCGGAACAAGAAGAATGGCGATCTTCCCACCATCCCTGGATTTGACTGGGACCACCACCAAAAACCAAAGAAATACCAACTAAATCAATCGAAACAAGAGTATTGTATAAAAAAACAGCAACGCTATATACAACAAAAACAAAAACAACAACAACAACAACAACAACAAAATCAACCGTCCAGCACACCACTGTATATTACTGGTACTGCTAATGTCACTGCTACTGCTACTACTAGTACACTAGACAACACACCAACAAAGAGTCAAAGCAATCAAAAGAAAGTTAATATAATACCTCATAATAGTTAGAGAAATAGTAATAATGATAATGACATGCACAACAAACGACACGAACAATAAATATGAACCAATAGTAACATGACAGAACAGAATGAAACACACCCACACCAGAAGAACAACCTGGAGATAGACTCACAGACAACATCTGAAATAGAGAAAGGTATAATAGTAGTAGTAGCAGTATATAAAAAGAATAAATAGAAGACATGAAACAAGAAAAAGAATGAAAAAGATCGTCTCCTTCACAACAACAACAAGCAAGCTGTGGCAAGCTCATTCTAGTGGCATTGCACCATTGCTGGAACAAGTATCTCATCACTGTAACAGCATGCTGCCAGTGTGGTTCTGGACTTCCTTCCAGAGTGACACGGCATGCTGCCAACATGCGCTCGCCAGCCGTTGCCGACAGGGAGCGTTCAACCTTCACACGCAGTGAGGTTCGACTACAGTGTGGACTGCATAGCAATTAATCATACAGTGGGTATCTCTCATATTCACTAAAAGTACTTGAAATAGAAGTTACATGAGAAATAATGATTCTCAGTATATGAAGATGCTGATGATGACAGATCTCCCCAGAGATCTCTTCCCACAGGGACGTAGCTCTCTGCTACAATTCCTCCCTGCCAAGAACAAACCAAATGTCCTCATTTGGAACAGGGCATGATCTCCTCCCTGCCAAGAGCAGGTTATTCATCATCCAAAGGAATGATCAAATCATCATCATCTGAATTCATAGTGGTGTCGTCAGAAGCATGAACCTTGTCCTTGTGAGGAAAGTCCTGTGTGTTTTCTGCTGTAGAAGCATCCCATTCTCTTTCTAATTGATGGTTCATCGCATCAATATTCATTCTGGAATGATAATGCTTCACTCGATCCACATTGACGACGGGGTGGAAAGCATAGCCCTGCTGCTTGGAATTCAATTCAACAGCATTGTTGGGAATCACCCGCACAACGGTGAATGGTCCAATCCAGCGAGGTTGTAGCTTTTTGAATTGCTTTCCTTCCCATTTCAATTTGTGAGTGGACAGCAGAACTCGATCTCCTTCCTTGTAGACAGCCACTCTTCTGGATTTGTTGGCATACTGAGTTTGTCTCTGTTGTGCCACCCTCATGTTGTGGGTTGCAGCTTGATGACAACGAAATAAAACATCCAAATATTCAGAGCTCGCTGTAGTCTTCTCAGTGTCTTCCAGACCTAAAGCAATGGTATGGGGCTTTCTGGGATGACGACCATAATTCAAATAAAATGGAGTGAACTTGGTCGATTGCTGATACGAATCATTGTAAGCAAACTCCAGCGGCCATAACAATTCATCCCACGTATTCGTGTACTCATCACAGTAGCACCGAATCATATCTTCGAGCACTCGATTCACTCTTTCAGTCTGCCCATCCGTTTGTGGATGATAGGCAGTGGATTGCAACTTCTGGCAACCCAACTGGCTCATGAGCTCGATCCAGAACTGACTCGTAAACTTTGGATCTCTGTCTGACACAATGCTCGACGGCATGCCATGCAAACGATACACATACTGCAGAAAGATGGAAGCAGTACCTTTGGCATCCAACGACGCAGGTGCTGGTGCAACGGTGAGACACTTGGTGAACTTGTCCACCATCACCACAATCTGAGAATTCTTTCTGGCAGTCAATGGCAAATCTGTGATGAAATCAATTGTAACCTGGTCCCAAGGCTTGGCAGGAACAGGCAATGGCTGTAACAATCCAGCAGCAGGCTGATTCAGGCTCTTGACGCTCTGGCAGACAGGACACTCTTTGACATACTTGGCCACATCATCTTGCATTCGAGGCCAAAAGTAGTACCTGGCCAGGTCCTTGCACATCTTGTCCCTTCCAGGATGACCACTGAACATGCTGTCATGATGCAGCATCAACAACTCAGTCTTGAACGAAGCATTGTCTGGAATGATCAACCGCTTTGGGTGCTGCGGTGATGGGCCATAATACAGCAATCCATTGTGTTCAGTCACAGCATCCATGTTGACGTGATTCAGAATGGAGGGCACTGGAACTTGTTGTTTCCAGCACTTTCGAATTGACCCAATAAACTTGTCTGTCCCGTACAACTGCCTCAATCTGTTGAGCAGAGCTTCATCCAGCTGCAAGCCCACGGCCACAGAATTCAATACCACTTCTGGAGGTCTGCTGAGCAAATCAGCAATACAATTCCTCTTTCCCTCAATGTACTGAATATCCAGATTAAAATCAGCCAGCTTGTTCAGCCATCTAATTTGCACACCATTCAGATCCTTTTGAGTGGGCAAATGAGTCAAGGGCCTGTGATCAGTAAAAACCACATTCGTTGGCTGCCCCAGCAAGTAACACCTGAAACGCCACACTGTGAGTTTCATAGCAAGAAATTCCTTGTCATACACAGAATATCTGAGCTCGGCACCTTCCAGCTTCTTCGAATAATATCCAAGAGGATGATACATGCCATCCACCAGCTGTGTGAGAACTCCTCCCACGGCATACTCTGAAGCATCTGTGAACACATGAAATGGCTTGGACATATCCACCAATCTCAAGACTGGATACGTCGTCAAAGCGTTCCTGAGAATTTCGTACGCTTGCTGAGCCTCCTGAGTCCATACAAAAGGCACCTCCTGCTTTGTCAATGCTGTCAAAGGCAGGGCAATCTTGGCAAAATCTTTAATGAACCTTCTGTAAAATCCCACAGCTCCCAAAAAGGACCTGATCTGCCTCTTGTTGGCAGGTCTTGGAAACGTAGCTATCTTTTCCACGAGTCTCTGGTCAGGCTTGATGCCCTCACGAGTCACCACAAATCCTAAAAACTTGGTGCTCTGGCGAAAGAACTCGCACTTCTTCATATTCAAATATACTTTGTTTTCTTTGAAACACTGCAAAACAGTCCGAACATGCTCCTTATGCTCCTCCTTGGTCTTGCTGAAAATGAGAATATCATCCAGAAACACCACCACAAAGGCATCCATGTGGGGCTGGAGCATCTCATTCATCCAAGCTTGAAACGTTGCCGGAGCATTGGTCAACCCAAATGGCATCACTCGAAACTGATATGAGCCATACCTCGTTCTGAAAGCTGTTTTGTGTTTGTCCTTCTTTGCTACAGGAATTTGGTGATACCCCGAATTGAGATCCAATGCTGTGAAGTACTTGGCTCCAGACAGTTGATCCAACAACTCGTCAATGTTGGGCAAGGGATAACTGTCCTTGACTGTCTGCTGATTGAGCATCCTGTAATCCACGCACATGCGCAGATCACCATTCTTCTTCTTGACGAACAACACATTGGAACCAAAAGGCGACGTGGATGGTTCAATAATCCTCTTGTCCAGGAACTGCTGCAACTGCTTACGAAGCTCTCCCAGCAACGTAGGAGACATCCTCCTCAACGGTTGCACCTTGGCTTTTGTTCCAGGTACCAAGTCAATGTGATGTTCCACAGCATACGGTCTACCTTCCGAAGCATCTGGAGGCAATTGTCCCTCCAGCATAATGTCACCATACGAATCTTTCAATTCCTGTAGAAACTCCTTCTGGTCTTCCTGCTCTGCTCCCATTTCCAGAGCATGAAGACCCTTTTCATCTGTCGCACGACCTAGTGGCTGTTCACGTCGAGTGCTCACGTGAATCATGTACATTTTCTCCACGCCCGAGGCAGATTGGCATGACCTTTTCATAGCAGAAGCAGTCAGCAGCATGTCATCTTCCTGGGCATGCAGAACTCTTTGGGTCGGCTTCCTCAATAATACAGACATGGATTGATAGCACAAACTGGCTCCTTGTGCCTTCAACCACGGCTGGCCTAAATACACATCATACTTGCTGTTCAAGGGTGCCACTCGGAGGGCCACATGGGTCACACACTCCTGAGCACCATGCTGCACAATCCTCAAAGAACAATTTAGGACTTGATCAATACTCCTTCCAGATGACCCGTCTGGAAGCTTAAGCACTAGCGATCGACCTGTCGTCACATTCAATCCACTAGTCCTGGTGAGGAAATTCTCAGCCACGAAGTTTTCCTCAGCGCCCGAATCCATTAAAATCCGCACTCTATATCCTTTGATGTAGCCGTCGAAAGAGAATATCAACCCTTTATCACCTTTCTTCGACTCCTGGAGATGGTATAAATCTCGATCTTTGGAAACACAGTCCCCATCATGAACACCAGCTTTGGTCAAAGCGGCCGTACTGTGCGATTCCTCAACAATCTCATTTTTGTTACTATTGGACTCCAGGGGTGGTCCAGGCGTTTCTTGAATACAATCCCCTGTTCCTGATCGATCTCCAGATCCTTTTGTTGTGAATTCCTCCTCGCCTGGGACAGCGACCTCACAGTGTTGTAGCGATGTGGACTGGCCACCCTTCGGTGCAAAACAAGGGCAGCGACGGCCCAAGGCCAATTGATCCTTTCCACATCGCGAGCATAACTTCCCATATCTGTCAGCAGCCTTGACACAGAAATGAGTGGGATCCCATGCTGCACCACAACATTTGCACCGTCCCTTGCCATACTTCTTTGGCTTCTTCCCGTTCTTCGTCTGCGTCTCCTGGCCACTCACATGATGAATGACCACTTCCGTGGACGACGACGACGGCGACAAATGAGAAATCCAATGCGACAAGTAAGCAATCAGTCTGTCCAATCTACTTCTAGACTGCACCTGTGGAGTGGTCTCCACCTCTTTGGCCAGCTGCTCTCGTTCATATTCCAACGCCTTGGCTTTGAATGCTGGCGTCAACGAGTTGATAAAGGTCTTGAACACGTGAATTTCAGAGTCTTTACTACCCATCATTTCCAGCTGGTCCAGCAATTGACGAAATGCCCCGAGATGACGATCGAAATCATCCGCCGACTTCATTGTCAGCGAATTGAACTTGTCATACAAGGCCTCCACTGTCCTGACTCCAGCGTATTTACGAAAGACCTCCTGGGTGAGAGCATTCCACGATTCGAACGAGCCGTTCTCTCGTACAGCCGATTCATACCAAAGACGGGCGCTATCCCGAAACAACAGCTTGACCTCCGTCAACCAGCGAGCCTCATCGTCTTGAAAACGATCCGACATATATATCTTGGCGCTGGTGGTCCATCGGATCACGCCGTCCAGGTCATTATGCTTCTCACCATAGAAGACAGGAGCCTCCAGTTTGGGCAACTTGTACCCAAGCGACGCACTCATCGCTTCCTCGTCCGACATCTGCCTGGGGCCTGTCTGGGATTGCATCGACAACTGTTTCACCATGGCTTTCAATTGTGCGATCTCCTCATACAAATTGGCGACCTCCGTGGTCCCCTGGCTCACCGCGCCCAGGTCATCAGAGTCGAATGCATCATTCTCCCGCAGGCGTATCTCGATGTCCGGTGGACTCCCATGTCCAGCCCCTGGGCTCTCATTGCCCGGATTACTCGACATTCTTCTGTAGATAAGGACAACGATTCAGACATGCTTATCAAGGTTGACTTGTCGAACAACTAATCAATGTACCTGTGAATAGAGAGAAACGATATCTATGTATTTCACTGCTCTACTGGCACGTGAAATGTATCACACCCACAACCACTGTCCGTATTATTCGAACTAGTGTATGTATGATTAGCCGTTTTGACGAAATAGAAAGTTTTCCGAATGACCTACCACAAGAACGAGACTCACTCTTCTGCATCAGATGGCGGCGGAGCGCGTGTCCCCACGCGTTTGCATGGTCCTAGATCATGCACGTGGCCCAACACGTGCCAATCTAATGCACGTGCCCCAAACGCGTTCTTGAGGCGCGCCTGGCACGTGTCCGACGCCGAGTCGAGACGTTCCCAGTTTCTCAAACGGTTGCGCAGAAACATTCTAAACCAGCCAAAACAAGCACACAATACTTAAAAGTATTTATTCTGAGCTGAAACCAATGTAACAGCATGCTGCCAGTGTGGTTCTGGACTTCCTTCCAGAGTGACACGGCATGCTGCCAACATGCGCTCGCCAGCCGTTGCCGACAGGGAGCGTTCAACCTTCACACGCAGTGAGGTTCGACTACAGTGTGGACTGCATAGCAATTAATCATACAGTGGGTATCTCTCATATTCACTAAAAGTACTTGAAATAGAAGTTACATGAGAAATAATGATTCTCAGTATATGAAGATGCTGATGATGACAGATCTCCCCAGAGATCTCTTCCCACAGGGACGTAGCTCTCTGCTACAATCACCATGCATGGCATGCTTCCTTCAGTTGATTTCATGTGTTGCTGTAATTAGGGTAGCATATAAATGCGACGCTTCGTTGAAAAAATGGGAAGATCTGGTCGTGTTTCATAGCAAAGAAAGACTGCTTTCACAGCACAGCTCCCCTCCTCCTCCTCTCCTGACTGCCGTGCTCCACATATCCAGCGCCCTCATCAGAAGAGGTCTTCGATTGGGGAGAGAACTACAGAACCCTATGACTCTACACTGCCGGTCAAACCTCCCTTGTGATGGGAGATGAAAAAAGCACGCTGAGTGTGGCCGAGCGGGCCCATGGTCGTCATTTTTTATTGTCTTCATTTACGGACGAACACCACGTCCGAGGAGATCGGGGTTCAACTTAGTTCAACTTGGTCCAACTTTTTTATTGTGTTTGTTTACGGACGTTCGCCAGACCCGACTCTACGGGTCGCATGCCAACGGTCTGGGGCTTTGTCGGACCGAAGGGTTTAGACAACCCCCAAGGAAGCATGTGGAGTTGTCCTCACAACACAAAGAGGAAAAAGCCTTGAAGGAAGGTAGGAACCAGCCCGAATAGGTCAGCAGTATAAGGTGTCCCTTTCTATGATTGTTGTGCATATGCAACATACTGCGGCTATATCTCGACTGTTCCAGACCAAGTTGACACCACCTTCCAGAGCCATGACATCGTGTTGGCACAGGGGGATGCCACGCACTGCCGAAGAAACGGTGCCCCACAGTGATTAATATGGAATGAATGGATAATTAAAACAGCATTCTGGAGTCCCTCCGTCGTCAACGCGTCGGTTTCCACGCCAACCGACGGTCGTCGATTCCATTCGCGTCGCGACGGTTGGGACCAGCACAGGCCTGGAGTCGTCCTCCAAGAACATGAAGGAGCGTCATTCTTGCTTTAAAATTACATATCAGTCGAAAGAGCCGACGACTGACCACCACGGAGCACAACAGGGTTACAACAACAACCGTTCCACGGGAATGTCATGACAACAACAATTACAACGGTGCCAACAGGCCACGACCTCCTTCTCCCAGGTTTTCCAACCTATAGTATCTTATATTGATATATCTTTCAAGAGACTCCTGCGCTCCCTCCAATCAAACTCATACGGGTTGCTTTGCCCAGAGCTTGTTGTGAACATTGGTGGTGAATGCGACGCGAACTACTCCTGATACTGGCGAATGGCAAAGCTCTTTACACGGCTATTTCTTCTCCTGAAGGCCATATGAGATGCCTAAAGTCGGCAAACCACGGGTAAAAGCTCTCAACCTTCGAGTCTTAGGCAACTGCTTGATTCCTGGCCCATTGCAAAAACATGCGGTGACCAAGGTGGGTCCTCGACACATGAATGCGCAATCTGGCTCCTTGCATGGTTTCTGTGGATATATTTAAGACATAGTAGCACCACAGACGCGACGATAGAGCGCTCAGGCGGCCACAATCGTGTACCAATCGTTGCAAAAGTGACTCCCAGGCACACCCCTCCCTAGATGGCCAGTATGGCGAATCCGGGAGAGGGGATTTGAGATATTAGATATACACGCCTGCTGAAAGCGACAGACCCAGAGGAAGACCTCTCACGCGACCAGAAAAGTGACCCCAAGGGCGTTGCACTGGTCTTCTCAACCACCCCTCGCTATCTGGTCGGTCGTCGCGAGTATGGCAAATCCGGGAGAGGACATTTGAGATATAAGATATACAAGCCTGCGGAAAGCGACAGACCCAGAGGAAGATGTCTCACGCGACCAGAAAAGTGACCCCAAGGGCGTTGCAGCTGCCTTCTCAACCACCCCTCGCTATCTGGTCGGTCGTCGCGAGTATGTCAAATCCGGGAGAGGGCATTTGAGATATTAGATATACAAGCCTGCTGAATGCGACAGACCCAGAGGAAGACCTCTCACGCGACCAGAAAAGTGACCCCAAGGGCGTTGCAGCTGCCTTCTCAACCACCCCTCGCTATCTGGTCGGTCGTCGCGAGTATGGCAAATCCGGGAGAGGGCATTTGAGATATAATATATACAAGCCTGCTGAATGCGACAGACCCAGAGGAAGACCTCTCACGCGACCAGAAAAGTGACCCCAAGGGCGTTGCAGCTGCCTTCTCAACCACCCCTCGCTATCTGGTCGGTCGTCGCGAGTATGGCAAATCCGGGAGAGGGCATTTGAGATATTATATATACAAGCCTGTTGAAAGCGACAGACCCAGCAAAACGCCCCTCACGCGACCAGGAGAGTGACCCCAAGCCAAAAGTTTGAGGTTCTGAACACCCCTTTACACACCAACCAAAACACCACCAAAACAACAAGAATATACACAACAACAACACAATATCAAGAAGAACAATAACTACAATAACTACTACTATATATAATAAACACCCTTACTACTATATAGACAACGACAACGACAAAAGACACGGCACACCACAAGCACTGCTACTCCTACTACTCCTACTACTACAGCAAAAGACAACCAACAAAATCCAAAGAAAAAATCAACAAAAGAAAAAGTCTAGTAGTAGGGAAAGAATCATTATGACATGCACAACAACAATGTATACGACGATGCTATGCTATACTATAAGTGGAGCAGGGTAGAGCTGCGACGTCCCTGTGGGAGAGGAGGAGATCTCTCGTCAACATCCCTAGGAGAGAGAGAGAGAGAGAGAGACATGCTGTTACAATCATGGTCCATTTGAGTAATGTAATTCATATATTGAAAAAACATACGTATTCTCATATGTAACAACAACTTCCTTCACAATTCAAATTACTATCTTCGTGTGAAGGAAGAGAGAACCCTCTGTACATTGGTTGGGATTCTACTCCATCCTCTTCTACTATCCAACCTCACTGCGTGTCAAGGTTGAACGCTCTGTGTTGTTTGGCAACGACGCGAGAGTGACAAGGCAGTATGGACGCTGCCACAATAATAGCAATCAACCAATCAACATATGAGACAGAACTGAACAGACATAAGAGTCTCATACACACAACAACAGCAACAACAACAACACCCACAAACAACATATCTGTCAACATATAAGATATGATAATATGAGGTATAATAATAACACTGTATACATATGGAAAGAATAAATAAAGAGCAAAGAATGAAAAGAATCTCTGTCTTCTTCTTCTTCTTCTTCACAACAACAACAACAACAGCAGCAGAAGGACACAATATTAAGTATTAAGAAGAAGAAGAATAAAAATAATGATAATAATAAACGGCCATCATTAAAAAAAACCGTCGCACACCCAGTGCAAAACAAACAGTGGTCTGCTGCCACATGTCTGAAGAAGAAGAGGGAGCATCTCCCAACAAGGAGAAGAATGGCGATCTTCCCATCACCACCCCTTCCTTGACTTGACTTGACTTGACTGGGACCACCACCAAAAAAGATACCAACCAAGCCAATCAAAAGAAGAAGAAGGGTGTTGTATAATTAAAAAGCAGCAGTACTCATCAAAGCGTTCGCACACCACGTGAAACAACTCCTCCACCTCGGACACCACACACCGCAAGCTCTGCTACTACTACTGTCACTACTGCTATACTATAACACGAGAGAACACACCAACAAAGCAAAGCAATCAACGGAAAGTAAATATCTGATAATAGTAGTAGTCGTCATAATGATAATAACATGCACAACAAACAATCTACACGGCCAACAATAACAACCAATAATAACAGGACAGAACAGACAAGAAGTCTCGTAGACACCAGAAGCAGAACCAGGAGCTGCCCTACACAGACAACATATGAGATGGAGAGAGGTATAATAAGAAGTATATGAAAAGAATAAATAAATAAGAGAGATGAAACAAGAAAATGAATGAAAAAGATCGTCTCCTTCACAACAACAACAACCAAGAACCAGGCTGTGGCAAGCTCATTAGAGTGGCATTGCACCATTGCTGGAACAAGTATCTCATCACCATGCATGGCATGCTTCCTTCAGTTGATTTCATGTGTTGCTGTAATTAGGGTAGCATATAAATGCGACGCTTCGTTGAAAAAATGGGAAGATCTCGTCGTGTTTTTTCCCCAGCAAAGAAAGACTGCTCCACAGCTCTATCCTCCTCCACCTGTGTGTGCTCCGTATCCAGACTCCCATCAGAAGAGGTCTTCGATTGGGGAGAGAACTACAAAAACCTTGTCCATCACAAGGGACGTATGACTACACTGCCGGTCAAACGTCCCTTGTGATGGGAGATGAAAAAAGCACGCTGAGTGTGGCCGAGCGGTGAAAGCGTGTGGGCTCTCTGGCCCATGGTCGTCATTTTTTATTGTCTTCATTTACGGACGGACACGCCGGAAAAAGAAAAGGAGGCCGACCTCACCGATCGGCCCAATACCCTGTCGGACCGATGCCTTCAGTCTATCTACCCTCCCTGTGGAGAAGGATAAAAAAGACCTTTGAAGAAGAGAGCCACACCTTTTGTTCTTCTTCTTTTCTACAAGAAGTATTACTGTTGGTTTACTACTACGAAAAACAAACAACAATAATTACTGCTGTAGCTGCTCGAGAGGTAGAAAGAACAAAGAGAGGAGTAGTAGCAATAGCACACAATGTGTGCTCACCCACCCATCCACAGACTCAACCAACAAAACGGCAAAACAGCTCCATACACACACACTGATTCGTGGATTCAGACAACACAACAATAACACGAATAATCAAAAAATATGTTCTAATCGATCTATTCTATCGTATGGTAAGTAGAACAACGTGTGAATATAGGATGGAGGTGGACACACACACATTTGCTGCACAGAGATCTGTTGGGAATCATGCAACACACCCTGCCCGTCTCAACACGCGACTGCTTTTTGAGCAGTATTTCTAGTAGTATATCGTATCCTTGTACAAAATGAACATAACAAGATTATATAGTAGAATCAATCTGGTTTTGATTGAAATGATAGTAGGTGTTGCCTGTCCACCAATAGACTAGGGAATGTGGCCATCACAAGAGCTGCTCTGATCTGGATGAATGAATGTAGGAGCTACAACTACAGAAAAAAAAAGAAAGGCTTCTCTGCTACACAACAACAAACAAAACGAAAACAAAGAACGAACAGAATGTATTCCTATGCGTTTGCTTACCAATCATCAACATTGATTGGAACAACAATACAAAGAGAGCCTGTGACAAGAAAGGAAGTGAGCTCACCCTCAATAGGTTGATTGTTGAATGGGTATTGTAACAGCATGTCGCCAGTGTGGTTCTGGACTTCCTTCCAGAGTGACACGGCATGCTGCCAACATGCGCTCGCCAGCCGTTGCCGACAGGGAGCGTTCAACCTTCACACGCAGTGAGGTTCGACTATAGTGTGGATTGCAATTAATCATACAGTGGGTATCTCTCATATTCACTAAAAGTACTTGAATTAGAAGTTACATGAGAAATAATGATTCTCAGTATATGAAGATGCTGATGATGACAGATCTCCCCGGAGATCTCTTCCCACAGGGACGTAGCTCTCTGCTACAGGTATCCACTAGTATTTGACACCGTGTCGAATAGTCGAGATTCAAATGACCGCCAAGAAACAAGAAAAGGAGTTGAAAAGATGATTGCAACAGCAGGCGAAGCCCCAAACCGAGGCAAGAGAAGAAAAAAGAAGAAGCCACGCGCCAGGCTCACAGGACAAATCGATCCATCTTTTCGAAAAAGAAAGACAAAAGAAAGAGCGGAAAGCACAGAGCGGAAGGTGCAACGTTCGACGACAAACAAAGGGGTAGGTTCACCACAAGAGGCCCAGAGGTTGCACTCCACAACCACAGGCCTACAACGTGCACTCTCCATACTAGGGGCAGACTATCACCTGATAAGATCTATGTACCGTCATAGAAGGAATGAATATAATTCAATCCCCCTCAATATTGCCGTCACTGCCCCCCAACTGGGAGGAGGCACAGCATACCTCACAGGATGCGTCATCATACCTCGTGATGCGAAATCAGTCTGTGAATTTGGAACAAGCATGCGTCACACATGCGTTATTGCCACCACTGTATCTGGGACCTCATAACGCAAGGTACCGCAACATTCGACGCATCAAAAATTTGACATCGCGACATGATCTAATGTTCTATGTTTTTACCATAAAATATCCAATATATCGTCGTCCATTCCACTCGCATCGCAGCATTTGGGAGTCGCTCCCCAGGGTGGTAAGAAGAAGAGCAGCCATGAATACGATTCATGCATTCATAATAATAATAAATCAATTTTGATAGTATACCACCAGCGCATGGCTACAGAGGGAGAAAACTGTCCCCCCCCAACCGCCCACGACATGCCATGGCAACGTGCCACGACGTCGAGGAACCTCTTCTCCTGGTGAGTTTCAGTATTTATCGTTGATTGTTACTCCACCATCTAAAAACAGTAGTATCGAATTCAAGTCAAAGAGACGACAGAAGAAAGAAAACCAAGCAGGCGGGTGGCACAGTGGGGGTGGTGTTGTGCCAAGAGCACGCTAGCTTGTTCAACCCTGTGGCTCTCTCTGGAACTGTGTCCGCTCCTGTCATCCATTCGACCGGAGCACAATTGCAACAACGCTCGTCGTGATATTTAGTCTCTGTAAAAAGACACAATAAAAAAAGACGACCACGCAACATAGGAACATTGGGACATGGGGGACATGGAGACATGGGGGACATGGAGACATGGGGGACATGGAGACATGGGGGACATGGAGACATGGGGGACATGGGGGGCATTGGTCACGATTTTTTATTGTGTTCAATTACAGCAGAAAAACACTTGGGTACTTGGGATGCGTGTATCGATCAGTCTAGAGTGTCCAATTGCATTGACTATGCATTATACTTGCAAAAACGTCAAAAGCGCGACGAATGAAAGCGTCCCTATTAAAAACACAGCCGGGACGAGTCGCCAATTCCGTTCGCGTCACGTTGGCTGGGACGAGGAGGAGGGGCCTGCAGAGCTGTCACTCATGGGCAGGAAGGGCCATTCATATGATTCATACTAAACAAATTATACCACCCATGTATGGCTACTTCCAGAGAGCGAGCGAGAGCGAGAGAGTGGTGTCCTTGACCGTTCCACGGCATTGCCTTAGCAACATGCCCCGACGTCCAGGACCTTCTTATGGTGGGTTTCTGTACGAATCGCTCATTGATTTTCATTCCAACCCATCTGAATCAAATTAAGGAGACGGCAGACTACTCCAAAGCTCAAGGAAGCGAATGGTTGTGTGTGTGTTGGCACGAATGCCAACAACTAATGCCAAGCTTGCTTGTTGAGAGGAGTATCTGTATCTGTGGTTGGCTTGCAAAATTGTGGACACATAAACCATGTAACAGGTTAATCCTGGTGTTTATTACTCTCAAGAGGAGGAGGAGTACTTGATGGGAGCGGAGTAGAGGAGAGTCTGTGTGTTGGTCTCACTGACAGTGTCCGCTCCTGGCATCCGTTCGACCGGAGACATCACGCATAGAGACGTACTTCTCGTCGTCGTCTCTCTCTCTCTCTCTCTCTCTCTCTCCGTCCGTAAACAGACACAATAAAAACAGGCGACCACACACCGGCACACCGGCACACCGGCACACCGGCACACCGGCACACCGGCACACCGGCACACCGGCACTGGGTCACGATTTTTTATTGTGTTCAATTACAGCAAAAAAAACACTTCGCTTGGGGAGTGTGTATCGATCGCTCTAGTGTTCAATTGCATTGAACATGCCATTATTATACTTGCAAAAATGCTCCGCCGACACCGCGACGAATGAAAGTCCCCAGTAAAAACACAGCTGGTCGTCGTCAATTCCGTTCGCGTCACATTGGTTGGGACGAGGAGGAGGGGCCTCCAGAGCTGTCACCCATGGGCAAGAGGGGCCATTCATATGATCCATAGACCCCTAATAAGTCCATCATACGACCCACGTATACGTGGCCATACGTATGGCCACATTCACAGAGAGGGGCTCCTAACCGTTCCACGGCAGTGCCTTGGGAGCGTGCCACGACGTCCAGGACCTCTCTTTCTCCTGATGAGTTTCTGTAGTAATTGTTGCGTGTCATTCCAATAAACTACTGTTGAATCAAGTCAAGAAGACGACATAAAAAAACAACAACCAAAATCAAGGAAGCCGATGGACATGTGTGCCAGCAAGCCACGCACGCTTAGTGTTGAGGATCTGTGTTCATCTCGAGTTTTGGAAGGAAACTATTCAACAGATGCATCATAATGCGTGGGAAGAAGAGCGCCCAGCATTATAAGGAAAGGACTCCTTTCAAAGGAGAGTTTGGTTGAGAGTGGAGGGAAGCTACAGGGTCTCTTTTCGACTGAGAGATGTCCCTTTCCTGCTGCTCGTTTGACCGGACTCTGGATCTCCGGGAGATGAGCATCCTCCTATGTCTCAAGGAAATTGCACGTGATAGACAACAACCCAATCATACTCATTGGAGTTATTATGTATTTCGATCTCGCATATATATACGTATCAGAGGATGAATAATGGATCAAATAGTGCTGCCACCGTCCATTGACGACGTTCCTCCCCCAGGCATGGGGCTCGTAGAGGAACTCGACAAGCTTCTCATGGTCCAGCTTCGAGATGGTAGAAAAGTTATTGGGGTAATGAGATCTTTCGATCAGTTTGCCAACATAGTGCTGGAAGGTGAGCCACGAATTTCACATTCGCAATACGCAATCCTACTAAGAGAAACTCGCTGTTTTCATCTCAGACCTGATTTTCTGACGCATATATCGTCACATATACGTGTAGGTGCAAAAGAAAGAATAATAGTAGGCAACCAGTTTGGTGAAATAGAACTCGGGGTGCATTTGATTCGAGGGGAGAATGTGGTCCTGCTCGGAGAGGTAGACCAGGAGAGAGACCCCCCGCCAAGCCTGCAACGAGTCTCCGAGGCGGAGATCAAGCAGGCAAGGAAAGCTGAGCAGGAGGCAGACAAGATGAAGGGGCTGATACGGACGAGATTTGACTTTCTGGATGGCCTGGAATGAGTTGGTTCTTTTTTCTTTTCACTGCTGTGCTGAAATCTCCTCGAATGGCATCTGGTTGGTTTTCTTTCTTGACAATATGAACTCTTGTGTAACAACTAAAATCAAACACAGTCAAAGACAAAGAAACATAGTAACGAATGACGGACAATAACTAATAATAATTTCCTCGGAAGCTCGTCTGTTCTCGTAAGGGTAGCAGCAGCAGCAGCAGTAGTAGAGATACGAACGACGCATCGGAATTTTTTCATCGTGATACTATGGTGCGGGCGCCATGAGAATAGGCACTAGGAAGAGCTCGGGCGAAAGCGCTCCGCTGATTGGGTCTTCTTCTCTTGGCCAGGTGCAGGCGTCTGACGCTGCGCTGCAGGAGGAGAGATGCGTGTCATTTTCCTGGGAATTCTCTTCAATCTATCCGGTGGCGATATTCTGCATCACGTCGGCCCTGCTGTTTGCGGACCAGAATTTGTTGGCTCCCAACCTGACTGAGATTGCCAAATCGTTTGGATTCGATGATCACGAGAGGGACAAATATCTAGGGGGCTATATTGGCGCTGCATTTTATATTTTTGGTGCTCCAGCTGCCCTGGTGTTTGGGTATTTGTCCCACTTTATGAGCAGGCGCTTGCTCTTTCTGGTTGCTGTGCTGCTTGGGGAAGGCCCTTGTCTGTTGACGATATTTGTGTCACAGTACTGGCAATTATTCATCCTACGGCTTTTGACGGGTATCTCAATTGGAGGCTGCTTGCCTCTCATATTCAGCCTGCTGAGTGACATGTATGTGCACAGGCATAGGTCTCTGGTGTCTGCTGTCGTGCAGGTTGCTGTGGGGGCGGGAATCGCTGCTGGGCAGGGCGTGGCGGGATATGTTGGCCCGGCGTTGGGGTGGAGGTGGCCCTTTGTTATTGTGGCTGTGCCGGCTATCGTGTCAGCGCTGTTGATGTACGCGACGACCCAGGAACCAGAGCGAGGGGCCACAGAGGAGGCATTTCAGAGGGAGAATCGGGACAAGAAGCACCACTACTCGTACGATGCCGATCTCAGTATGAAAAAGATTGGGATTTTAATGTCGATCCGAACGAATATCTATTCTATAGGGCAAGGACTCTTTGGGTGCCTTCCCTGGGGAATGCTTCTGACCTTTCTGAATGACTATCTTGCCCAAGAGAAGGGGCTGTCAGTGTCCTCAGCCACCTCCCTCGTTTTGGCCATTGGGATTGGGGGTGCGTTCGGCGTTATTGGAGGCGGTGCAATGGGACAGTTTCTGTACAATAAAAGCCCGCGATTGATGCCAGTATTCATCGGGTCATCCACTGTGATGGGAACCTTTCCCATGTGGTATCTTGTCAAAGGGGATGTGAAGCAGCACTATAGCATGTCCTTTTTCTTCGCCCTGCTGAGTGGCATGTTGAGCAGTACCGTCGGACCAAACGTAAGGGCGATGATCATGAATGTGAATGAGCCCGAAACGAGAGGTGTTGCATTGGCCTTGCAAACCACACTGGATGACCTTGGAAAAGGGCTTGGACCAGCCATTGTCGCATTCATGATTTCAGGCCTTGGGAGAGAGAGCGCTTTTTTCTGGGCCACAGCTGGATGGATCCCATGTGGTCTTATGCTGATTGTCATATTTCGATTCTTAGAAGATGACGAAAGAGCAATGCAACACCGGCTGCAGCGAGGCTTGTCGGAGCAGGATGCCCCACACGTCTTGGAAATGGAGTCTCTCAATGAATGAATTCATACAGATTTTTTTTTTAAAAATATATATACCATGTTACACACCATAGGCATAATTACAGGTTCTAATGCGAACCTAGACAAGAAGTAGAACAGCGTGGCAAGAGCCCACACTGACCAAATCTTGGTATACCCATGCTTGAGCAGCAGGACAAGCCCGTAGGTCATGGCAGCAACAATCACCACAAACGCCATGGTATTGATCATGGACCCTTCAAATTTCGTCCAAATTGAATCCGACGCATCCTCATGGTAGTAAATCGATGCAATGTACACCGCATCAGCGTTGCTCCGTTGACCAGGAAGACTGTAAGCAACATGCAGACGGACACAGGGAAGCACACTCCCGTCACCCCCTTTCCCAGATTCTCCATATCTTACGTATTCACAATACTCATGCGCATGATCAGCGGTATCTCTCTATCTATCTCTCAGCAGATATCGTTCCGTGGCCTGGCAGGCCATTCAAACCCACCCAATGTCGAAATCCCAATCAGCACCACCCAAATCTGGTATCAATATTTCTTAATTATTAATTTATGGTACGCACTGACGCCTCTCAGGAACAAGTGCCCGAATTTGACCAGGGTGGTGCCATTGGCGATGCATGGCTCGAATGATCCAGAGCGGTCTGGCTGACATATGGATGACCCAACGGGTCTCAGATCATTCATAATACTAGTCATATGGTTGCTTGGGATACTGCGAGATTGCCAGAGCTGTCTGTACTGCGAGACAAGGCAGCAACAAAGTCTACCGACTGACTCTGTTGGACAGAGTGGGATGGGGCTGCTGACAATCATACGCAAGGTGAAGAGGAATGAGAGAGAAATACGCATATTGTTGGTGTGCGTTCTTTGTCTGCCTGTCGTTGTTCTCAGAATGGCACCTGGTTTATTTTTGTCCGAACCTGTTGTTTGGTTGCTTTGAATGTAGTATGTGAGGGGTGTTTTCTCATGGGCTGCAGGGGTTTAGATAATGCTGGCAAGACGACAATAGTAAAGAAATTATGTGGAGAAGATATTTCGACCGTCAGCCCGACGCTGGGCTTTCAGATCAAAACAGTCCACAGGGGTGGGTATGCACTCAATATTTGGGATATTGGCGGTCAGAAGTCGTTGCGTTCGTACTGGAGGAATTATTTCGAAAAGACAGACGCGCTGATTTGGGTGGTAGACAGTGCTGATGTGGTGCGGATGAGGGATTGCGAGGAGGAACTGCACAAGTTGCTGAAGGAGGAGAGGCTGTCTGGGGCCACACTCCTTGTGTTGGCGAATAAGCAGGACATGAAGGGGAGCTTGAGTGTGAGTGACATAGAAAAAGTAGAACTGAAATTAGATACACTGGATGCCAAGAGGCACTGGGCGATTTACGGGAGCAGTGCCGTCACAGGGCAAGGGCTGGACAATGCCTTTGACTGGCTGATTAGGGATGCTGGCAGCAGGCTCTTTTTGCTCGATTAGAAGGCTTTCTATTTCATTTCACACATACTAATGTAATAACATTGCCCTTGTGACTGGGCTACTACTAAATATTAGAGTCTATTCAATCAAACGGCAACGGTGTGATAATGACGGCTCTTTCCCTCGAAAACATGCTCTGGCTTGCGCTTCTCCAGGGATCCATGGGCATTCAAGAGCTGCACATGGATTCCCTCATTCAGGAGGCGCCCAGACTTCTTCAGGTGGAGGTACTCCTCACGAGTGAATGGAGTGAAGCCCCAGTTTCTTGAGGCAACCACCTTTTGGCGTCCTGGGAACTTGAACTTGGCACGGCGAAGAGCTTCCTCGGCTAAATGGGCATGTGCATCACGGCATCTGATGGACATGAGGATCTTCCCGATGGACACACGAGCGCAGAGTCCGTATGGCTTTCCGAAAGCACCACGCATTCCAGTCTGGAGTCTATCAGCTCCAGCACATGAAAGCATCTTGTTGATACGAAGCACGTGATATGGATGCACACGCACACGGAGATGGAAAGATTCCTTTCCGGCCTTGGTCACCATGTACTTGTTAGCAGCAATACGTGCAGCCTCAAGAGATTCTGAGGAAATATTCTCCTTCTCCCAACTGCAGCACATCACATACCATGGTCAGTCACCTGGTGAGGCAGAAAGAAGGACCGCCGCACACAACCCGGTCGCGGGTGGACACGGAAAAGCCTCCGCGAGGCCCTCGGCAGAAAATTAAAACACGTAAACATACCTCACAAGATGGACGCAGTGTGGGAACACATCGACGCCAGTCTTCTTGGCGCCGGCATCATAGATACGAATTTTTGGGTCTGGCACACCACGGCAGTAGCGAGACTTTGGATAAGGCTTATCCTTAATCTGCCTATAACACTTGAATGGACCTGCAATAAGGATACGAATGCTTGTTAGTCTACCACACTTTGAAACGCCTCGGCCCTGGCTCCTCGAACGCGCCGGCGGAGACCAAGGACACCTCTGGCGGAACGCATTGCAGAACCACCACTCCAATTCAATGTGAACGTACGTCTTCCCATTTTTATTGTACTTATTGGATAAAAGTGCACAGCGGTGTGAGGCAGTGCCTGGGTGCTTGTTTCCCGTGGGAGTGCAACGCAATGCTTTCTCATGAGTGATCACCGCTCCAAGCGAGCCTTTGATTGGATATCGCTGATTGATCGAGTTCCCATCAATGCCTCTGCGGACTTTGTCCCATCTGAGCGATCGAATGGCATTCAGAGAGTAAAAAAGATAAACGAGCATTAGCAGTATTTGCACGAGTGAGCTCGACCGTTCAATTGTTTCTACGTGCGACTGATAGAGGTCCAGCCTGCGTACTCATGAGGCCCCCGAGAGGAAGGGGCGGCTTTGGTCGCGGTACGGAGGGGTTTAAAAAGTATATAAATGATTCATGAACGCTATTTGTTCCCATCGCTGGGGGTATAGGGTGGTGTCGGTGGTGTGGGTTGGGCATGCATGTTGGTTGTCGGAGAAGCATGTCGTATCTGACGAGGGCTTTCGTTACATTTTGTGCAGGAGATCGCGGTGGATTTCGTGGTGGGCGAAGAGGGGGATTCGAGCCGCAGGGACCACCAGCCCAGGTAGTAGAGGCAGGCATGTTTGAACACCCCTGTGAAGGTGAAGCGGTGTGCAAGCTGACCAACACAATGATCCCGTATTTCAATGCCCCCATATTTTTGGAGAATAAAACACAGATTGGAAAAGTAGAGGAGGTTTTTGGCCCGATTAATTCAGTGTATTTTACTATAAAGATGTCTGAAGGGGTGGTTGCCACATCGTATTCCTCAGGGGACAAGTTCTTCATTGATCCCAACAAGCTGTTGCCACTAGAGAGGTTCTTACCGAAACCGAAAGGGGCACCTAAAGGTCGTGGAGGAGGTCGTGGAGGAGGCCGCGGCGGCGGTCGTGGCGGATTTGGAGGTCGAGGAGGAGGCCGTGGAGGCTTTGGAGGTCGTGGAGGGGGAGGTCGTGGTGGTTTTGGGGGCCGTGGGGGTGGAGGTCGAGGTTTTGGTCGTGGCGGATTTAGAGGGGGAAGAGGAAGGGGTTGATAGCGTTCCAATAATGATAATAATAATGATAATGTTGGGTAATTTATCAATCATCTTCCTCCATGAGGTCATCCTCATCACTCTCTTCCTCACTTTCTTCTTCGTCTTCCTCGCTATCTGACTCAAAACCAATCGCCGCAGCTGCGTCCTGGACTTCAAGGGCGCCCGAATCATCAATATCCACTGTCACTAATGGAGCATCGACCCCGTTGCTAGAATACTGACCAGCGAATTTGGCGCTAGACAGCACAACATCCAGTCTACCGCTCAGTGCCACCAAGGATTGATATGATGCAAGCCGTGATTCGATAATTTGGTGTAAATTTCCCAAATACTCTTTGCATGCACCTGTTCCAGCAAAATAACCCGCATGATGGATCAAGATGGCTCTAATCCACGAGGCCAGTTGTGTTCCTCGCCGAGGAGCTGCTTGCAGCTTTTGAACCAGCATCTTCACGAGGACCGTGGCATCACCAGGCTGCAAATTCCTGGCAGTTTTACCAATTGTCTTTGCATTCCTGACACTCAAACATTTCTCCAAGAGTCCGTTATCTTCGTTGGCTATCGCTTGGCCCAGCAAGACAGCGAGTGAATCCGCTTTTGGTTGCGTGAAGTCCTCCTCAGGCTCCTGGGGTGCTGGAGCATGCTGGTCCTTCTGCTTCAGGGCTCCTATTCTTTCCGCAAAGGTCAAGTTTCTCTCAGGGTCCTCGTCATCACTCATTTCATCTACGTGGTCAAAGTCCTCCTCTTCTTCAACATTTTCAGAGGGTGGATGGAGGACCACAGTTTCATTCTCCTCGGCAACCGCCAAGGGAACGTGGGCAGACTTGTTGCTAGTCTGGTTGCCTGCCGTTGAGGTTCCTTTCATCAATATATCATCATCCGTCTCATCTGCTTTTACTATCTCTAAAATAGAACCATCTTGTGGTGCTGTGATTTTCATTCTCGTGACACGAGGTTTGACCACAGTGCCAAAGGCAATTGTCAACTGCAGACTATCCTCATCTGCATTATCAATCGCAACCTGTGCCACGGAGGGGCCTCCACTCTCCGACGCTGCCCATTCCTGAATTTCTACTACATCAATCGCTGACGATTTCGTCTTATTTTCCGAAGCTCTGCACCGGCAAACATGAATATCCCCTGACAATGTGACAGCCACCACATGGAATAATGAAGGCGACACTCTTGCCATGTGCACCTGTGCAACTGGGTGGTTTAGACTTGTTTGGGCAATCGCCGCCTTTGTACACAGCTTACCAGCGGGAGTCGTCCTCGCGCTCCACACAGCAATAGTTCTATCGCCAGTAGCCGCTGAACAAAAGTACTGCTCTGCTGCTGTCAGGTCAATCACAGGCGTTGCATGCCCTGTCCACTTACCAAGGCGAGCTCCGGTCGTGCTATCCACCATAGTAATGGCGCTTCCAGCCAGTAATATGCGCCCTTCGGGCAACGACGCCATCTTTGTCACATCAAACTTTGTGGGGGCAGACCAACTGGCCAGCTCATTACCAGACTTCATGTCCAACACAAAAGCTTTGCTCGACTTTGTCATCACCAAAACACTCTTCGAACCATGGATGTTTACCATGCCTGTAATCGCCCCCTCTCGCCTCGATGCCCTCCATACGACAGCCATTCTACTCGCATCGTAGGCAATCACCGACCCATCAACCGCTCCGGCAACCATCACATTCTCATATGGCCCCTGCAGTGATAGAATAGGAAATTGAACTTCATGTATCACAAATGTGTCTCCCATCGCCCAAGAGCTTCTGTTAAATATCAAACATACATGTCATGCATGGCAGGACAACCCCGTCTCACGCACCTTTGGACACCAATTGACGCATGAATATATAGAATGTGATATCTGTCCTTCTTGTATGCTTCCCTCGGCTAATTGACTCGTGATATCCTTCACTCGAGTCGAACCAGAGTCAATGTAAAATATTCGCACTTTTCCATCAGCTGTTACCCATGCCAATTTTGATGCAGAGCAATCAAAACAGGGTTGAATGGATTCTATATTGACTGCACTTGTCATGGTCATCGAGGGCCCTTGGCGGTGT
Organism: Picochlorum sp. BPE23; assembly: GCA_025209345.1. NCBI lineage: Eukaryota > Viridiplantae > Chlorophyta > Trebouxiophyceae > Picochlorum > Picochlorum sp. BPE23. The sequence continues at coordinate 1,233,435 of JANSVD010000005.1, read as the reverse complement.
TGCTTGCAAGAGTTGCCCAACTCGCTGGAGGCAGCAATGCAGTCAGCAATGGAATCTCGATATGAACAGTGCAAGGCACCGATATATAGTATTAATTATTTTTGATATGGCATGCTTGGATTTTTTTAACATGGGATCGATGGCACCAGTGGGATCTCCTTGCAGAATTCCCTACTGAGATCTCAGCCTTCGAAGGCCTGCAAGCAGCAACATGACCATCTGGATCATGCTCCATTGGGATGTTTAAAGGAATACACGCCCGATCTCGATTCACTCGTATATGAATTCATTGGAATAGTAGGAGATAGGATGCATCAGATTCAGTTGACACGCATACCGAGTGCTGGAGTCAGGGCCCACGGTCCCCTCGTCGGTATGTCACAATGTGCACGCCCATTTTCTGCATGCGGTATGTATCACAATTTTGTATTTGATGTCGCAGGATTTCACCATCGGAGGCCAGTTCTGTCGATTCGGACCATCGTCAGAGCCGGTGACGATATCTCGGCAGATGGCAGCAATGCTGCTGGGGATGGGGGCGAATCCCCTGCTTCAGAGGACAGGATAGATGACAAGAGTAATCTTGAGGCTGTGGCAGAAGTGGAAGAGTCTACAGTGGAGGGTCAGCAGGAGGAGGTGCTGGTCGGGGACCCAGAAGTGGAGACGGTGCCAGAGGCTTCTGGGCCTGTCATGAAGGTCCGGGAGTTTGTTCATTCGAATCCCATTGCAGGGTATTCGATTATGGGAATAGCTGGGTTTTTGGGAATTACATTTGTCATAGCCGTGGTAAAGACTGCAGCCAAAGGGTTTGGCAAGAAGGGGAGGAGAACAAAGACAGTCAACAAGAACAAGCTTGTGATTCAGGAATTGAACAAATTTCTTCCCGAGAACCGCGAAAACCTAAAGGGAAATTCCATCACAGGGATTCGTCTGCGCACAGGCTTTACACCGACGGAAATATTCAGAAAGTATTTGTGGTACCTGCTCAGGGAAAGGAAGTTTGACAATGATGCCCTAGCTGATGTGATCGAGCTCAAAGCGTGCCTAAAACTTTCTGATGAAGAAGTTGCCGAGGCTCTCAAGGAAAGGGCGTCGAGAATCTTTGAAAAGTACGGAACGGTCATGCTGGACACCTCGGGCATGAGTCCAGCTGGGGTGGAGAGGAAGGCAACTTCTAGGGCTCTGTTTTCAAAGATGTTGTATCTTGTAGAATGTGACGATGTATTGGATGTGGACCATAGAAAGAATGTAGATTTGAGGGATATTTTTGGGGCGACTGAGGATGACGTGGCCAGATTGAGGATTGCTTCCCTGTATGAGGTTGACTTGGATGCAGCACTGAACAAGCCCAGCGCCGAACCAATGCATGAGTCAGAGGACGAAGACAACTGATTGATTGATACAATAATAAACAAAGGTACAGGAAAAATTTTAAATTTCGTTTTATTGATTAAAATATTGAATTTCGTCGTGCGAAGCGCGAGGAAATTTTGCCCCTTCATATTAATCAAATTTCGTTGGTCAGCTTCAAATGCCTTGTTTCTTTTATTCAATTTTCGTCAGCCTCTGTTCTGGTTAACCTAACAAGGGCATTTCATACAGGATCTAAGAGATTTGAGCTCTGTGAATCCTCTGGATCATTGAGTGGCAGGGTATGGATGTGTAGCATGCTCAGGGGCAACCCCAGTCAGCAGTTTATGACTCGCAAGTCGCAGTCGATTTGCCTGTCAAGAGGGACATTTGATGGGAAAAGAAGAAGATCAATGAGTCGATCAATATCATCGGTCAAAAGGGTTGCTGGATAGGCAAAGACTGTCAAGCAGGGGAATTGCCAAAAAAATTGGAACTTTTATTCAATTTTCGTTGGCTACTCCCCAGAATATGTGCTCATTTTAATCTAAATTCGTTTTAATGCGATTTACCTAACGAAATTTAAAATTTTTCCTGTATTTAATCTTCATCATCGTCAATGTCTCCGTATTCCCAAATACCCACGTGGTCTTGTCGGGCAAGCTTTTCCACCTTTTCAAGATCCCCAAGCGCCCTTTTAGATTCACTGGACAGCGGCTCTTTTGTACTTTTTACTTTTCCAAACCCGTCGGCCACAATTTGGCCGTTTATCGAGACTGATATGTCGTCCTTGATCTCACCGGGAAACAGGGTCAGCTGGAGCACTGTTGTTGCACTCTGGGCAGCCTTGGATCCCCAGGCTGCAGTCTCGGTCTCCGTTGATCTTGATTCCGCTTCCTTGAATCCACTCAGCTCTGTAGAACCATTATTCGTGAGCATAGCGATTTTATTCATCGCTGCGAAACCGACATCGTCCCGCAGCTCCACTGGTACATGTGTAAAGGCCAGAGTTGCGGCATGGGCCTGAGGAGGAACAGCAGACAGTGCCTGCGGCATTGCCCGCAGTGTGTCATTTGTCGCTCTACCTTTATTTCCGAAATCCATGAAAAAGACATCGTACTTTGGAGTGGTAGGATCTGCAAGGTCGACGTGGCGTATTTTGGCTCTGTACCACTGATTGTCAACATCAAATTTGGCAAGGCACAATGCTCCAGGCTTCAAATTGCCCTGTGGTGATGGAGAAGCATCCAGATCCAACGATTTCAATTGATCTGCAATCCATTGTGCTCTAGGCTCATTCGTGTACTGGACATAAAATGTGTTGGCATCCACCATCTCTGTGATGACCACTGACACCTCCTCACGAGCAACAGGACTTGCTTTGCTCGCCTGGGGCTCAGGGCGTGTCTCTTGCTCCTTGCTCCAAATTCCAATCTTCCTAGCCTGCGCTTTCTCCTGGGCTGCTGCGAGAGCTTGTCCATTCGGCAGTTCCGTCATCTGGTGCAGTTTTGCCAAACCAGATTCAAGCAACGACTCTCCTAAATCAATCTTGGTGCCACCACTTTCAATGGTGATGCTTCCTAAAAAGGTTCCGATTTTATCCACATTTTCGACAGTGATCTCAACATTCCTTTGAAGAGCCTTGGATCTCGTGAATGCAATGGCGTCAGCTGAAAATTCCTGGTCTTTCCCGGGACATTTGACTCCACTTGGGGAGAATGCGATTGAAACACTCTGTTTTGGTACATAAATCTTCAACCTGCTGCCACTCATGACAAACTCACACACTCCAGATACCTTGCCAGCACGCTGCAAGAATGGCAAGTGCTGCCGAGCCTTGGCAGAGGAACCTGGTACACTCAAGTCATTGACTCTGGTTACGGGTGCTTCCTTGGCGCTATGTAAACCCTTCTTTCCTTTCTTACCAACCTCCTCCGCGTTGACTAAATTTTCAAAGAACGCGCTCCGTTCCTCGTCTCCTCTATGCCTCACAGTTGTGGCAAGGCCTCTGACAAGGAGCAGCTCTGCAACATTATTCACCTTTTCTCCATCTTTGCTCTTCTCAGTTATTTGAACCGTACCAAAATTCATTATTCTCTCTTCAGTATTGGATTGAGTTGATGTCGGTGCTGCAGGGATCTTCCTAGAGTAGTCCATGTTGACTGCAACAACCTTGCCGATCAGCCGCTGGCGAAGGAATTCCTTTGCCTCTGTGCCCCAAGGCTCGGCCGGCTTGTCTCTCGTAGCAGGTCGGGGAGCCCGTATGGAAGAAAGCATTACACGTCTCTCCGTGCCATTGGCGCGATCCATGATAATCAGGCAGTCTCCAGACACAATTTCCATCACCTTGCCCGAGAATGTGTCCTGTAACTTTGCCGAATTGCCCGTCTGAGGAACATGGTTGTGCCAAATGCCCCGACGAGCTGCTCTAGCTGCTCTCTCTGCCTCTCTCAATTTGAATGAACCAGTTGTCATCATATTCAGGCTCCATTCAGCACACCTGGCCATCCCAGCAGTGACTAAAGCCAGTCCCAAATCTCCAACTTCTCCATCCACTCCGTTCTCGCCTTGCAAAGGATATTTTAAACTTGCAATAAGTCCTCCGTATTGGTTCACGCCCTCGATAACGAGCTTGACATCCCTATTCAGACAGAGCGACTCTGCAAGATGGCGACCCTCCCTTGCAAAGGGCTCTGGGCCTTCATTTACTTCCGCCCCGTCTGCTTGGGCTTTCTTTCCCATGCTTGGGCATTGAATTCCCGCGACCATCACGGTCTGGGGTCTCTTGGAGGGTGTCAGGGTCACCCTCAGTAGAGAGCCAGTAATGAAACCGTCAACAATAGCGCCAATCATTGTCCCCTTGCCATGAGCCGAGAGGAGACTCGTGGCATCCTCCTCCACAGTATCCTCTCGAACAGCTTCTTGAAGAGCCTTTGGGTCGTCATTATGAACTCCAAGACCTTTCGCTTTGGCCTGTTGCTGTGCCTGCAGCAGTTGGTCATAGAATGGGCTTTGTTGAGCCCCACTCTCTCTCACGGCCGCCCACCCGGCGGTAACGACAGCCATCGAGACATTTTCCTTGTCGTTCACAAATACGGTTCCAAATTCTTTCCCGCCCGCAATGTCCAGCTTGTAATCCACTCGGAAAACGCAAGGCTTGCCAACAGCAAGCTTTCTCAAAAACTCTTTCGACTGCCAGGCGAAAGGCTCGTCTCGAGTGGTGCCATCCCTTCTTCCCTACAGAAGTATTAGAAAAGGAAAAAAATCAGTCAGCACGCAAAAGGAGACGAGGGGTCGAACATGGACAGATCAACCTGGGCCGGTATTCGTTGAAGCGATCAAGATCAAGCAATGTTGCGACTCATCAGCCTCATCCGACCTCGCCAGGAATCAATTTACATGTTCAGAAAGCCATCGACACAAGCGTACCAGTTTCGGCGCCATCAGAGAAGACAGAGTCAGCCGTTTCTCGGGAGGGATCCCAGCCTTCACCGCAGCCATGACGACGAGAGTATCGCCACTGATGACTTCTTTCACAACTCCTCTGAGCCATCCATCTCTTGGTGCTGTCATTGTACAGGGGAACGAAGACAAGAAGACGCCGCTTGTCTCACACGCGTAGACTTGTGATCACAGTGGTACGTCCAACGCGGTGTCGGATACGATATGTGTATCTTTGTGAAGGATAATCACAAGAAATAATTAAAGTTTCAAAATTCAGTATGAGGGAATCAGACTGCAGGAGCTCGAAATATCATCATTGCTACCTTGTTGATTACTCATCTCAACTTAAGAACTTTTGAATCCATTGTTGGCATCAAATCACACAAAGACCAAGTCATTTAGGGCATTCAGGGCCATCAGACCAAAGATTACGTTTCATTTTTCAAACATGGGATTGACCCTCCGGGGAGGTAAGAATATTCTGAGTGGAGTGACTGGTTCGTTCCATCATTCAAGAATAGCTACCATCATGGGGCCCTCTGGAGCAGGGAAATCAACGTTTTTGAATGTCATCATGGGTAAAGCAAGTGAGATGGGCAAAGTTCATGGTACGATCAAGGCGAATGGAGATGTATCTCGCCAATATTAATATGGGCTATCTTGTCTGTATTCAGTACGAGAGACTGTAGAGCGCGTGAAAATTCCGGATTCACAGGTGCAGTGGAAAGTTTCTTTTGGCATTCCAAGGTGCTGCAACCCTCCATGTCTATCAAAAGTTCACATTTAAAACTCATGGGGAGCTCAAGGTCGAGTCCGGACACTTCTCCCAGACAGGAAGAGATGCTCTTGACTTCGTCATCTGTTAATGCCACAGGAGATTTCAAGTTGAGTTCATCTCCCCCGGAAACCTCACAAAGCACAAACAAATGCTTGGATCCTGCAGACCGGAAGCAGAGCAAAGCGACATTCCAAGAAGCATCCCTGGTGCAGTCGCGATACGTTTCAAGCAGGGTGCCTGTGAAACATTCTGGTTCCTTGGTACCAGTGGGCCCGTCCTTGATCAGCCTCCCTGACAGAGAGCCATCCTCTTGCACCGAGATGATGCAACCGCTCCGGACATTGTACAATGCATCAGAAGATGTGGTATTTGCACATGCGCGCATCGTCTCCTGGTCTTGGCTCTCCAATCTGCTACAAGGAGGGTTCACCAAGTCTTCCTCCACCTGGGGCTGTCTGGTCAGGACCAGCGGTTCTTCCACGACCATGTGCGGCGAGGGAGTCCCATCCGACTTGGTCTGAAAATCTTCCTTGCACATCCAAGGGGATACTGAAAAGTGCGCTCGAGAGGAGGCAACTCCCCCTGTTTTTTTCACCTTGGGCATTCGAATGGTTTGGTGTCTATAAACAATGCATTTGCTTCCTCTTATTAAATAAGCGAAAAAAGAAATGAATAAATACTCACTAGTATTACTCTGTCGAAGAAGAACCAAAGACCCGCTCTGCTGTGGTGACCTTTGCCAGGAAGACAACGATGGCAGAGGCATTATCATCGCTTCCTCGTGTCAGAGCCTCGGTTACAATCCTTTGGGCGCACATTGCCGGCTGTTTCACAGTTTGTTGTACTATCTGTATGACATCCGCTCCAGTCAAGGTGTCCCAGACTCCATCAGTGGCAATGACTGCAAAGGAGTCAGACTGGGGGCATATCTGGGTGTCACTCATCTCTGGTTCAGCAATGACACCCTGCTGCTTCATATCTATGTCTCCAATGCTGCGAGTGACCGCGAGTCCAACCGATCCAACCCTCCACTCTCCGTCATGTTGCTTGAGGGTGTGACCAGATGCCTGAATCCTTGCCCTCTCGTCCATCCTGTCTGCCACCTGGTCTGATGTGAGGGCATATGGTTTCCCATCGCGACAAAGAATGGCTCGGCTATCTCCAATATTGGCAATAGTAAGGTTATTGTTGCAGAGAATCATACACAGTGCTGTGCTGCCCGGAAACCTCGCTTTTGGTGCAGATATGTTCTGCTTGTTGCACACAATCTCAAATTCCTTCTCAGCCTCTCCCAGTGCTGCTACCAGAAGATGGGAAGGACTCTCGCTTTCGGTCCAAAACTTTTTTAATAAGCGTTCTAAATTAGATGCCAGGTATGTGGATGCCTCTGGCCCTCTGTGGCCATCGAAAACGGCGGACACCAAGACATTCTGGGCACCAAATGGCTGCCGTAAGATGATGCTTCTGTCCTCCATACTGTCCTCCCCTCGTCGACCAGCGGTCGCAAAAACTCCTATGGGAATGCCAGTGGTTGGAAGCCCCATCAAAGCCCACGGGGGTGGATCAGGAATGCTCCATGACCCTGATGTCTCTTGGTTTACATCTTTGGACTCTGCCCGAGCAAGGATGCGCTGAATCACTCTTTCCACACCTCGCGCATCTTCCTCAGTCGATGGCGTGGCGAATCTAGCGGCTAAAAGACAAAATTGTCTTGCCATGCTTGCTGCAGAAGGCCTCTGCGCTGGGTCAACATGCCAGCCAGATCTGAGAAGCGCACAGATCTCTGGAGGTGTCAGAGCAGGTATGGACGGACGCAGTCCCTCTGCAGCCACGGCCACCGCCAGCTCATGGCGACCGTATCCCATTTCAAGAATCGTATGGGCTAGAGGATTATCTCTGGTGCAATCTGAGTATGGCACGGTCTTTGTCAGCATCTCGTTTATAGCAACACTTAACGCAAAGACGTCAGAGGCAGGAGAGGCTGGCGCACTCTTCATCAAAATTTCCGGCGCCATATACTCCAATGTGCCGAGCATTTTGGCCTTATGAAAGCCCCCACTCGGACTTTTCCCTGATTTGTTGCCGTAAAAATCGGAATCGATCTCTTCCCTCGAAGCAGCCAATCCAAAATCTGCAATGCATGCTTTGATGGATTGATCGGGGCCGTCTGCCATCAAGATGTTTCCAGGTTTCACATCTCGGTGAACAATTCCATGAGAATGTAAATAGTCCAATCCTAAAGCTATTTGGGCGCCAATTTGGAGGATATCACTCAAAGAAGGTATCCATCCTCCCTGGTACAGTGCAGAACCTGCACTGGTGGGGTAGTACTCCATCAGCAACATGTAGTCAGGCGGGAGCATCCTGGCACCCACAAAACCCACAATGTTTTCATGGTCAAGTCCTGCAATCAGGCCTGCTTCCCTCCGAAACCGAATAAGATCTTCAGATTCCCGAATGATCCCCCGCTTGATGGCAATCGACTTGCCAGACCACGCCCCTCTTGAGACAGAGGCCTGTGAACCTTCCGACACGACGCCATCGTACTCAATATCTTGCTTTCGTACAGCTAAAGGCACACGAAGTTCTCCATCAGGACCTTTTGTCTCATGGACGCCTCCAATGTCCTCTGCCTTTTGAAAATCGCCACGACGAACCGCTTCTGCCATGGACTCGAGCCGTTCGATGACGGAGCTCAGCGCATTGCTCCGAGTCTCTCCCATTTTAATACCTCATACTCTATTTAAAAAAATTACTGAGCACTATCGCTGGGTCCGCCGACGTGGTATCAATGTGTGGGTGCCGAACCCACCGGTGGGCTGTGCAGATTGCCAATGCAAGTTGATTGTTGATCATACACACAGGATGTATAGGGGTACGTTACAAGAAAATCGTCTACAGAATAAATTTTAAAAGTAGCCACTCGCACAATGCTTATTGCTGTCCTTCGTCGCCAAGAACATCTGCAAACAGGTCATCTGGAGTTCCGAACATGTCGTTGAAGGGAGAAGGCTCTGGTGCCATGGTCTGGCTATACGTGCGTGGAGGGAACTTCCTATCACGACGGGTCTTGATTCTGCAGTCTTTTTCTTTTCTCTTTCTGGCATCCACAGAGTTTTCAAAGTAGCGGCGACGGCGAACTTCCTGCACAAGTCCAGCAGACATGACCTCTCTTCTAAATCTCTTCATAGCACTATCCTGAGGTTCATCTGGACCAACCACAATCTGCAGATCACAAACAATATCACCGTAAGACAATGCTCGGAAGATTGAGCCGGAATAAGGGAGTTCCCAACCGGCAGCCTCGCAGTGTCCCACGAGGGTCCGCTCCCAGCATCCTCGGAAGCAGATGAGAGACACATTCGCGGATCCACCAATATATTCGAAATGTATCACGTACGTCCACTTGGTAGCTCTGCTTTCCTTTCATGGACAACCTACGCTCAGTAGCGTTAGACACCACCGCCACTCTTCTAGCACCACCCAGGGGTGCGATAAAGCTACTCTTGGTCTGGATTAACTGCATTTTCCTACTGTAAAGTCAATAATCTGGATAGAGCCGAGAGCATGGTGAACTTTATCTGTGGTGCTTTGGATGCCGTGGTAGAGGCTTGGTTCTGTGGCGCTGACTTTTGTTCCCATGGCCAAGGCTCTGCGATGGGGACCAATCGAGGCTCTTGCAAGAGGATGCGTGACCTATTGCTCGACCACCTGTTCTCCTCAGACTGCTCAGGTCGCACTTCTAATTCGGGCAAACCATTGAAACCGCCGACCTCGGTAGGATAATCGACTCAGCACTTTCGTCAGTCGCTCACTGTTTAGTACACTCACAATTTCACTCGTTCACTCGTGAATGCAAAATTTTCTGTGTAGTGGCGAGTACAGGGGCGATTGGACGCGAACCTACCTATTCTAATACCAGTCTTATTTCATATTTGTTTTGGTTGGGGATTAATTTATCGAGAATTGCAGTACAATATCACTTGAAGGAAACAGAGGGGGTGGTTTCTGGCAGGCGAGCGGCTTTACGCACACACAACCCAGGATTCAAATTCATCTATTCTGGTGGATCATTTTTGATTGGATGAGTAAAGTCCTTCACTAGGAACGCTGTTTTTCTGAGAGACCTCGACGAGCTGTGAGGTCAACATTGACAAGGTCTGCATGGCTTGTGTGTACGGATCTGTGTTACCCGGTGCTGGGGCTAGCCGGAAAGGGGTTTTAGTTGTATATGGAAAGCAATGGAGGCCTTCTATGAGTCCAGTGAGAGCGGTGTCTTACCCAGAAGAGCTGCCTGTAGTGGAGAGCGAGACACTCGACTCGGTTGAAGGAGCGCCCATGGCATCGCTATCCAGAGCAATGTATCAATCTGGGGCAGTAATAGGATCGCAGTCTATGCGAGTGTCGCGTGGATCCATGGGTCTAGGAAGTTCTGCTGCCCCAGGTGGAGGAGGCACCCGCCCATTGGCTCCGGCAATATCCTCTGCCGTGGTCATCAGCATCACAGTTGGGACGGCCGTGATCGCCGCTATTAGAAGTAAAATAAAATCTGTCCGAGAATGTACCGTGTGCCAAGGATACGGGGTTCAAAGATGCCGGCTTTGTTCAGGCAAAGGTACTATAGATTGGGAGGGCAAGATGGCTCACAGAGAGCCTTGTCCCATGTGCCTGGGCAGGCGACTGCATAAATGCACGGCATGCGGCGGAGGAATACTCCTATCGAGATCTTTATTCAATCACAAGGCTAATAAAGGTGAGGCGGCATTGATGGAAACCCTTCAGACATTGGCGACTCCAGGCAATGCAGGAGGCCGAATTGGTTTACGAAATCTGTTGTTTGGCAAGAGGCCTGATGAAGATGAGCGCCTCCTGGCATCTGACGAGTATGCAAGCGAAGTTATCACTGATTGACATGTACATTTTATTATTTTCATTGGGTTTAAATTCTTTCCATGTAATGTATCAGACAATACAGTTGACTTGATAGTCGCACGCGAAATCACATGTATTTGTGGAGGTCTTTTTCACAAATATTCGATAACAATTCATAGTACCAGATGTCGTAATCAATGTCCATCGGCAAGGGTGAAGTTATCTCGAAGGACCTCCCTCGAGTGAAGTTTGGAGCGACGCGAGTTGGAAAGCCTCGGTTGAACGATACCTCGCTGATATCCCAATTACAAGAGTTGGGAGCTTTGCAGCATCACTTGGAAGAGATAGGTGTTGTGCCCATTCTGGATGATGGTCTAGTGGGGGGAAATTGTTCGCTCAAATCTCAAACAGGTGTTTTTGTTTCACCTTCTGGGAAAGAACCTCTCATGGAGCTCCAGGGCAGAGATTTCGTAGAGATTGAAAATTTTGATCGCACAGGGTGGTGTTGTGAATTCAGATCATTTTGCGAGACTCGAAAACCCACCTCAGATTTGCCTCTCCATGTGGCAGCCCTCCTTGGCCAAGGGAGCGAGTCGACCTCTTGTTGGTCAAGGCTCCCCAATGTTGTTGTTCACGGGCACGCTTTGGCAGATGGGGAGGGTCTTGATGCAGCGAAACGGAGTGGGTTTCCAATATCCGATCGAGAGACGTTGTTTTCGACTCCCGATGATCTTGTGGAGTTGGAAAACTTGTTTGAGCACCATCCATATCCTGCAAATCAGTGCTTCATCAGGCGTGGACACGGATTCTTAGTGCTTGCAGATAGCGTGAAAGACGCATCAGATTTCATCTCAAATAAGATGGAGCCTCTTTTGTAGACTCTCGGGAAGAAAAACGGACGAAAGGCCTGGAGCGACTGGTCACAAGTGTTGGGGCATTGACCGAGGGGACAGTTCTCTTGTGGATGACTGTTCAATTTAATCTGAAAAATCATGGCACAGATGATCCATCCCTGTGATAATGGTAGAAGCGTCATGAAGAAAGAGGAAGAAGCATATTCCGTCAGTTTGGAGAAGATTAATGTCCTGAGGGTCTTCGGAAGTTTGTGTGTTGTCCTGTTCCATAGTCTCCTCTATTGGGCCGTCTTGTTTCCTTTGGAAGACGCGATTGAGGTAATTTTATGATTAAAATTTGATATGTAATAGCTTGATCAAGATACGTTTGTCTGTGCACAGGAAATGAACCGTCACAGCATCCTCAAATTGATTGCTCATGGAAATTTCGCTGTCGACCTGTTTATAACCATATCTGGGTTCTTGGCAGCGTGGCACGTACAGCCTTTATTCAAATCACCATCGAATTCTGCCCGGTTTTCAGTAATATCGTATCTATGGTGAGTTTGTTTGATTTAGACTCGAGATCTTGTGTGCCAACTCAATGTTTACTTGTCTCGCAGGGGTCGGTGCAAAAGATTGCTGGTACCATACTTTGCTACCCTTGTGGCGATCCATTTCATGCTCCCACAACAACAGGTCTGAAATAATGTCTTTACACGTACATGGATTTCATCTCATGGCAGCCTCACATCCGATGCAGGAAATTCCAGAGAGAATGAAAGCATCATATGATGTCATGTTTTCACACTGTCAGCAAACCATGCCTTTGTCCTTTGTCCTGCTGAATAATTTCGTGGGCTTTGGGGGCTGTGGAGTCGTGCGTTTTTATTTATCTCGGGTGTTATCGACGTATCGACCAACGTTCTATATACTGCAGCATCTATGGAGTGTCGCTGTGCAAATGCACCTGTTTGTTATCTTTGGTGTGCTGGTCAAACTGTTTGCCCCAAGGTGCGTATGAGCTTGCACCGCATATGTTCCGCAAGCATTGCTGATCAGTATGTTTGACACGCAGCTCTTCTAGAATGATTGCCTCTTCTTCTTGCGTATTTCTTCTGGGTGCCGCGATAAGGGTTTGTTTGTCATTCTTCATCGGGACGGCTGTGCCCTTGCCTGCATTTGACCATCCAAATCTTTCATCACGTCTGAAAGATAGAGCATTTTACTTCTATCACACCCTTTACTTTGCTACTCCATCTCGCTTGTGCAACTTTTTCGCAGGAGTACTGCTCGCCTCCTTTTTGCAGTCTTCCACCTATCGGGAGATGACAGCATCCAGGAAAGTGAGACAAACCGTGCATGTGTTGGTGACAGCAATTCTTGCAGCAGCGCTCGCCGCATATAGGGCTTTGATCGTTTCGATGAAATATGACGGGATGGAGATGAGTGAGTGGAACTTTTCGAACGCCTGGGCAGCATGGGTGCTGCATGGCTCTCCTATGCTTTCAGTTGTTTTTGCAGTTGTCACCTTTCTCACTGTCACTCTGGACAGGCGGGTAAAGGAAGTCTCCTGGCGTTCCAACATAGCGTTGTGGGTGCAATATTTGAGCAAGGTCCGTCACATGAAGTGTTTCATGTATTTCATCCGTACCAACTTCTTCTCTTGGATGCAGTGTTCGTATGGTGTTTACCTCATCCATCCAATTATCTTCTACTGGAATCAGTATGTGATGCACAAGCAGATCACGTCACTATGTGTTAAAAGTCCTTTAGGGTGCCTGTTTGCGTTGTTTACAGCAGGCTATGTGGGCTCAGTCATAGCCGTGGGGCTCATCTCGTTCTTTTGGGACTTGCTGCTGTCAAGGCGCCACCGGTGGCCACCCAATAAACCCACTTGGCACTTGGCGCAAAAGCCGCAGCAATATCATCCCAAACGTCTTTGAAAAATCCAATAAAATCAAATAATAAGATTTTCAGAGGAACGCATTGGATACATATCCAAGATCTGGTGGTCTGTCCTGCGTAGATCCACAGGAACGCAATCTCAACGGCAACTTGACGTTGTCACGTGACGATATGAACTAGCGCATGTAATCGCACGCAATGCTGTACAAATTATATTATGAAATCGCCATCATTTGGCTGTTCCTCGGCTTGTGCACGGCAGGTGCAGAGCTCATGGCAGGAGGTACAAACAGAGAGCTTGACCAAATGACAATGGCGTATTACAATGCCAGGCCACCACGTTTAAAGCCTCATGGCGAGATAGAAGATGCTATTAAACAGATGAAACTTGCTCAAGGAAGTCCGGCTGTCGCCGATCAGTTTCCTTTTGCTGCGTCATTATACATAAATGGTGTTCATGCATGTGGGGCTGTTTTGGTGGACTTCAAAGTTGTGTTGACAGCCGCACATTGTGTGACTAATTTTCAGGACAACACTCTGAGAAGGCCAAGGACCATGGCCGTGTATGTAGGCAACACAGAGCGAGGAGAGGGGAGTGAGTATTTGGTTGACCAGGTTGTGGTGCCAGAGATTTTCAATCTTGAACAAAACGGATTTCTCGGAGATATTGCTCTGTTGGAGTTATCAAAAAGTGTGAACAAGACGGAAGCAATCATTTCCAAAGAGCCCATCGACGAGAGCATTCTGACTGCAGTGGGATGGGGTTACACATCAGAGAATGGGGTCTTGTCAACTTGGTTGCAGCATACCCTGCTGGCAAAGCTATCAGATGAGGTATGCGACCAGTTTCACACGACAAAAAATCTAGGCCAGCGGCCTGTGGATCATTTCTGCGCTGGTGACATGTCAACAGGAGCTGACACGTGTCGTGGGGACTCAGGTGGTCCACTGCTGGAAGGAGACATTCATCTCGTTGGCCTGACGAGCTATGGGTCATTTGATTCCAAATGTGGCCGGGTGAACTCAACTGGAGTATATACGAGTGTTGAATACTGGTATCCATGGATAAATGACACAATGGTTTTGTACAATATGGAAGGGGAATCCAAGCCTTCGAGACTGATCCAACCAGATTTCAAAACATGTTGGGACATGAATGGAGCAGAAAATCTGTTATCTAGGGCGATCACAGATTCAGTCGGAGCATGCGCGTCCTACTGCCGCGACGAGTCAAGCTGTCGAAGTTGGCAGTGGGAATTTGGTACGGGGCGATGCTCAATGTCATCAAGCAGATTTGTGAGCAAACTTGTTTCTGACCACTGCCACACTGGCGAGGTCGTCGATTAATATTTCTAGTTTTCTTGTCTTTTTAAAGTTACACATAAAAATCTCAATGGAATAAATTGGCGTTAGGCCAAGCCTGTCCACACAAAAACCTATATATTTCCAGTCAGCACACAGGTCTGAGACTTGGAAAGAGGAGAGAATTTAGTAGGTGTAACCCTTCTCGAACATACCCTTGGCGGCCTCTGCGGACTCTCCGTCGGCGGTGTACTTTCCGAGCTGAGCAGCAGAGTTGGCCTGGGCACGCTTGATGAGAGCCTCCTGGGCAGCAGCTGCGTTGGCATCCTCTCCCTTCCAGGTCTTGAGAACAGAGTTCTGGAGAGCACGGGCATAGGAGAAGGACACGTGCCATGGGTTTGGTGACTGGTTCATGGCGTTGAGGTTCATGGTAGCCTCGAGCTCAGACTGTCCTCCAGACAAGAACATGATTCCTGGAACAGCTGGTGGCACACGGCGGTTGAGCATCTTGAGAGTGTACTCAGCAACCTCCTCAGCTCCAGCCCTGCGGCTGCACTCAGCTCCTGGGGTAACCATAGATGGCTTGAGGAGAATACCCTCGAACATGACTCCGTTGTCGGCCATGTACTTGAAGGTCTCAGCCCAGGTCATCTCAGCAACCTCGAGGGTGCGGTCAATGTCGTGGTCTCCATCGAGGAGAATCTCTGGCTCAACAATAGGCACAAGTCCAGCGTTCTGGGCAATAGCAGCATAGCGAGCAAGTCCATAAGCGCAGTCACGCACAGCGATGGTGGATGGTCCAGCTGGGATGGAAACAACAGATCTCCACTTGGCGAAACGAGCTCCAGCCTTGTAGTAGTCAGCGCATCTCTGGGCGAGTCCATCGAGTCCAGAGCACCAAGACTCTCCGTTGGAGTTGGAAAGTGGGTGAAGACCCTTGTCAACCTTGATTCCTGGGACAATTCCCTGCTCATTCAAGCAGTCCACCATGGTCTTTCCTGGGGTACGGGTCTCCTGGTACAGGGTCTCCTCGAAGAGGATAGCTCCAGAGATGTACTCTCCGAGTCCTGGGGTGGTCACAAGGAGCTCACGGTATCTCTGACGGTTCAACTCGGTGTTTTCCAGGCCAATAGATTCCAAACGCTTTCCGCAGGTGGCGTTGGACTCGTCCATGGCGAGAATACCCTTGCCGGCGGAGGCAATCTTGTTCTGCAACGCACATTGTCATCATTTGTTGGTCAAAATAATCGCATATAACCGATATATTCCAGTTTTTGGGATTGATCATGCATGGAGCGGTGCAGCATTCGTTTGTGGACCTTATCCTCGGTCATCTGGATAAGACGCCCACAAACGAGGTTCCTACCACGGCATCGGCATCACCAGTGCAGTCCCCACAACAATCACCAAAGTAAACAATATGCAAAATGTACGTACAGCAGTCTGAACAAGCTCCTCATCGTATGCTCCAGCGCGCACGACGACAGCGGAGTTGCGCTGAGCCTTAGATGGGCGGACAGCGGTGAAGTTGGCAGTGGCAGCCTTAGAGAACATGGTCATTTGCTGGGCCATTTTTGTTATCTTGAAGAACTTAAACAAATTGATGAGTCTGTGCAATTTTACTGATTTATCAGAGGGCTATCATGGCTGGCATCGACGCCTTTGTCCTCGCATCCAGGGCATGCTGTCGAAAATTCTACGACTGCCTCCTATCAAAGGGACCCTTTGAAGGGATGAAAATGCCTCATTCCCAGAGGTGGTGGATGCAAACCAGTCTGCATTGGCCCGGCCAATGGCCGGCTCTCACATCTATTGGCGGCAGAAGTTTCTTGAGAAGAAAGAGAGAGACCTCGCTCAGTCGAAAAATACTGATACTTCTTTATATTACACGTGCATGGTCGCAAAAAAATGCAATGGCAGAAGCAAAACAAGAAAATCAAAAATGAAATTTACTTTGACACTTTTATTGGCACTCGGGCAGCCATGAGTGCCAGGGGTAAACTGGCCAACTTTCTCCACTTTGGAACATAGGCTCTCTTTGTGAAATTATTGTATTCGTTGGCTTCTATACCATCCAGAATTTGGCGATACAATATCAGGGCTGACCATACTGGCCACCGAGCATCAGCATCGAGCAGGTTCACTCCTGCCTCGGCCTCCGCAAAGTAATCTCGAGCTCTCTGGATCTGGAACTGCATGAATGCACGCCATCTATCGTCTATCTTCCCAGTTGTTGGTGCAAACATGCCACGCAATACTTCGTCCTCTGAGATGCCAAACTTGTCCAGTTCATCCAGAGGGAGATACACTCTAGACCTGGTCATGGCATCCTCTCCAACATCTCGAAGAATATTTGTCAGCTGGTTTGCTGTCCCTAACGCTAATGCCGCCTTATAAACTGGCTCTAATGGTCCCTTGTACGTAGGATCGACTCCCATGACTGGTGTGCTCATCAAGGCCACAGTTCCTGCCACGCGATAGCAATATTCGTATAATTCATCATAGTTTTCGTATCTGTTCTTGTATAGATCCATTCTCATTCCTCCGATCATATCACGGAAAGGCTGGATATCCACGGGGAACTTGGTCAATGTGTCCGTAAGTGTGGCATCTAGCGAGTCATATGGGCGCCCATCGAACAGGGCTTCCAGCCTCTCCTCCCACCTGTCCAGTGCTGCGGGGGTGATTCTCGCGGAATTTGGCCCATCAACCAATTCGTCTGTTCTTCTGCACCAGACGTAGATCGCCCAAATAGCACGCGCTTTCTCTGGTGTCATGAGTTGTGTTCCTAGGTAAAATGTCTTTGCATATTCAGAGGTTACCTCTCCTGACCTCAAGTAGGCATCCTCCAACATCTGCCCCGACCATTTATGTGAAACTGGCAATCCATTTGGAAAAGCTTTGTGCAGCTCGATCTGAGACCTCGTGGCTGCAGCCTCAATTTCATGCCCAGACATTGGTTGTGTCACTGGAACTTTCCCACTGCTTGCAGGTGACGAAGGTGTGCTCGACGATACTTTGGCTGCTGCTGCTGATGTCTTGCGACTTTGGGAATCTTTCGAGCCACTCCCACCCACCGATGCAGATGCGCATTGGACTCTCCTTCCCACAAGGGCACACGACCTGCTGGTAAAGCCGGGTCTACAGTCTAGAGCCCCGTGCATAGACATCGATATCGGCAATGCATGTGCCATCCTCCTATAAAATAGTCTCTAGACGCAGATGGATTGTGCCAAATCCCGTTTCAGGACAGAAATCCAGAACCTGTTATCCTGTTCTGACGGACTCACTCCTTGAGGCTTCGACGCGTATCTTCTGCAAAACGACATGAGACTGGTGAGTTGACGCACATTGTATTTCACATAGATGAAATGATATTTCTAAGAGGGTGCATCGGACAATGGGCAAAGACGAGCCAGGTACGTCACCGTTGGGGGCGGTGCTTTTTTTGCAAACGTTACTCGAGTGCACGAGGCAGGCGTCTTTTACATACCTAATGATACCTCTCAAATATGAAATGAAAATAAAACCTCGATAATTGGTTCTAAGCCAACGCCATCGATCAATCAATTCTCAAGTCACTGGATTGGTCAATCAAGCAAGTAGAGCTTCGAAGCTCATCGAAGCTTGTACTCCTGCTTACCATGCCACGATCCCTCTCCATTCGATAGCTGATATTCGATATTGATGTCTAGATCCCTTGGGTTCTTCTGATTTGGGCCTGAAGACAGAGTGACCATGATGGAATCCCCTGGGTTGACGATCAGGGTGTCCTTCAAGTAGAAAACAGTCTGCTTCCAGTGCGTGGATGTTGCTCTCGGCGACGTTGAAAATCCAATAGGCTTGTGACAGTCATTGAATATCACATCAAAGTATGCTACGAACGCATGAACGTAGTCCTTCCTTGTTACTGGAATCCTGAAAGACGACGTGAATGCTGCATCCTCCTTCTTCATTGTCTTGATATCGAATCTGGCCATGACCGCTGATTGTGAGCAAATTTGATTCGGCTCCACAATGTCCACGAGGGGCTCCATCATGGCAACTTTTCCGATGCAATCCATATTAAAACCATACACATTGCTCCACCAATCAATCTTCTCATTCTTGTACTCCCCATCTTCGATGGCGACCATGTACAAAACTGCTGTATCAGGAAATACGAGTCCATCTGGCTTGAGCCACTTGTCTCTGGCGTAAATTACCGTGTCCAACATGCTTTCGTACAGCAGAAAATATCCCATCCACTCTGATATGATAATATCAACCTTCTCCGGGAGACTGACGTCCTCCATTTTCCCCTTGATGATTGTCACTCTATCTTCATACCCGTTGTTCCTCACAATTTCTTTGGCAGAGTCCGCGATGGCAGACATATCTATGCCATAGACGTGCCTGGCCCCTGCTTTGGATGCAAACAGGCTCAGGATCCCTGTCCCGCACCCAACATCCAAAACAACTTTATCCTTAAATATGTGACTATTGTTGAGAATGGAGTTCATGTATGTCTTCGTTCTAACTTCATCTTTGAGCATCTCCTCGTGAATTCCGAAATGCCCATAGGAATCTGCGTAATAGTCAGCAGCAGTGAGCTCTTCTACGTTCGATGCATCACCCATGGCTACGTTGATCCCCAATAAAAAGTTTTATTGAGGGAAAATTGTTTGATCTATGCACAAGCGGTCCCCTGATGACCATTCTTCGCACAGTCCAGTGCAATTTTACAGATGGCCTTTCAACAGCAGATTTGATGGGAGAAGGATGAGGCCGGATGGGCCCTCCATTCGAGAGGCGCACTACTTTGTCTCGTCCATTCCAGGTTCCTTTCCATACATTTTTAGATATATACATTCACAATGGCAAAGTCAAAGGTGCGGTTGCAATCTCAATGTCGCAGGGAAAGAACCTCCACGTACTACGAAGCGGACCGAGGACACACGTTGCACGGCCTATCAGGTCGATGGGGCCGTGATACAGGAAAATATATTACTTTAGGTCAATATGAAAGCACACAACTGCCCATGTATCGGCGTGATACCCTGCTCTTGGGAGAGTGCGGTCGAGTGCCGCCGTCTGCTTTTGTTTGACTCAGAGTCGCGTATGTAGCCGCATAGGCCCTCGTATCGACCATCTAATATGTGTTAAAATACATGAGATTGAGATGTATGGGCTATGTGGGTGCGAAGCGATCCTTCCAGCGTGGTTTGGCTCGGTCTGCCGGCGGTGGTGGAGAGAGCAACATCATGGTTGCCACTGGTGGTATCTGGTCTGCTCACCCGTTCGTATATGTATACTGCAGAACCATACAGCTCATAATCAGACTAGGAAGGCCCACAGAAATGGGATCAAGAAGCCAAAGAAGCAGAGATACTCTTCCAGGAAGGGTATGGACCCAAAGTTTCTGAGAAACCAAAAGTTTGCTCAGAAGAACTGCAAGGCTTCCAAATCAGAGTAAACGCTGATGTGTAGAATCAATCTATACTTTGTTCACGAAGACAGGTACCTAAACATGTAATAATTATTGATAAACAGCCAACACTGGCTTGCAAACCAGCGCAAGGCAATTGCCTCAGGGTCGGCCGGATGATGACCCGGCACAGGCTGCATGCATTGAAGGAAAACATGTCAGCATATCACACATAAAATCATTTAAATATTGCTACACGTGATTAATCTGATTATCGCTAGTGTATTTTGCGATAGCGAATTCCTATCGAAACCTGTGAGGCGGTTTTCTTGTATTCAGCCATCGGCCTCCGCCAGTGCTACGAATTGGTTTCGTTCTTGATCGTGGGTGCTATTGTCAAATGGGTTCCTCTTCTAAAAAGAGTGATAAACAGAAAGATGGTGGGGAGGGTGCGTGAAGATTTCGGTCGTGGCCATGATGCATGCGAGCGCATACGTTGCAGGTTCTGGTTGGGTGTGCGGACTACAGATGACACGTGTGGTATTTTTGGATGCAGATTTAGTTATCAAGCCACAATCAACGACTCCTCCTTTGGATACCTCTAAATGGCCGCTCTTGTTGAAGAACTATTCGTCCCTGCATATTCGCACGGGGCACTATACCCCGATTCCATCCGGAAACACGCCTTTGAGGCGGCCAATCCAGGAGTATGTTAGGTATGGGGTGATTAAT
The DNA here is from genome assembly GCA_025209345.1 of Picochlorum sp. BPE23. Classification (NCBI taxonomy): domain Eukaryota; kingdom Viridiplantae; phylum Chlorophyta; class Trebouxiophyceae; genus Picochlorum; species Picochlorum sp. BPE23. The sequence continues at coordinate 1,212,809 of JANSVD010000005.1, read as the reverse complement.
CTTGATAAGCCTAGCAATCCGAGTTCACACGAGGTGGTGGCTTGGATCAAGAGAATTTTGAGGGTTGAGAAGACTGGGCATTCGGGAACTCTGGATCCAAAGGTTACAGGAAACCTGATTGTGTGCGTAGATCGCGCTACTCGTTTGGTGAAAAGTCAGCAAGGAGCAGGAAAAGAGTACGTGTGCATCGCCAGGTTCCATTCCGCCGTTGAGGGGGGTGCCCAGCGTGTATCAAGAGCTCTTGAGCAACTGACTGGGGCCCTCTTTCAGCGACCACCTCTCATCTCAGCTGTGAAGAGGCAGCTCCGTATCCGAACTATTTACAAGGCAAAGTTGCACGAATACGATGACGAGCGCCACCTGGCAGTCTTTTGGATTTCGTGTGAGGCTGGAACATATGTGAGGACGTTGTGTGTCCATTTGGGTTTGTTGCTTGGAGTGGGAGGACACATGCAAGAGCTTCGCCGTGTCCGTTCTGGAATCCTGGGCGAGAAGGATAATATGGTGACAATGCATGATATATTGGATGCTCAGTGGGTGCATGATAATCACAAGGATGAAGAATACCTTCGACGTGTGATTATGCCTCTGGAGACGTTGTTGACCAACTACAAGCGCTTGGTTCTGAAGGATTCTGCCATCAATGCTGTATGTTATGGAGCAAAACTGATGATTCCTGGTTTGCTCCGTTTCGAGGACGGTATAGAAGTCGACGAGGAGATTGTGATCATGACCACAAAGGGAGAGGCTGTTGCCATTGGTATTGCGCAGATGACAACAGCAACCATGGCCTCTTGCGATCACGGCGTCGTTGCAAAGATCAAGAGAGTCATCATGGAGAGAGACACATATCCTAGAAGGTGGGGCTTGGGCCCTCAGGCTTTGAAGAAGAAGCAGCTCATTGCCGAGGGGCTGTTGAGCAAGCATGGCAAGCCAAATGAAAAGACGCCCAAAGAATATTTGCGTTCCATGGCTGAACCAGAGCAGGCGACGCCTGCAAAAGTCTCTAGTGAAGATAGTGATGAGCCTGTGACTCCCGCAAGTGACAAAAAGAAGAAGAAGGAGAAGAAGGAGAAGAAATCCGAGAAGAAGGAAAAGAAGAGGAAAGATGCCGATACTCCTGGCTCGGAGAAGAAGGAAAAGAAGAAGAAGAAGAAGAAGGACAGCAGCGAGTAACCTTTTCTGAATATATGTATGTACTGTAATGATTTTCTACTCGCCTATCGCACCACACTCTGGAGCTGCCAGTCTCCATGTGGAGAAAATATCTCCATCGTTCCTGGCCATGGCCAGGCAGGCCTCGCATGCGAGGATTCCTCCCTCTTTTGGGAGACGGTGATTATGGCCCTTATGTACGGCAATTCCATTTCCAAGTACTATTTTAAAAACTATTTCCCCAGAATTTGAGGCCACATTGTCCGTTTTGAGCAGAGAACAACTTCTGTGGGAGGAAGCGAGAATTTGCGATAGGATTCTCGCCAAGAACGAAGCACAAGGACTCTTTCCTTACTGATAAGAATGATGAAATCAACATTACAAGCAAGGAGCACAATGAGCCTGTATCGCCACCATAGAAGCCTGTGCAGCCTGGTGGGCTCCGGTGCCTGCAACAGGACCAGCAGCAAAGGGACCGCGAGAGTCTGTGAGAGAACTTTCTTGCATTGCAAAGAATCACACAACAATTTGATTGGGTTAATGCTAAAAAATAAGGGGCATATGGGGCGTTTTTGCTCCGTTCGAGGTTGTGCAGCTCAGACCCCCACAGCTGAGGCTGAAGTTGTGGCAGAGGAAGAAGCGCCCATGTTGACCCTGCAAGATCTGCCAACGAGTGACGAAAGCGATACCATGCTTAGAGTACGTCACAGTTGTGCCCATATCATGGCCATGGCCGTGCAGAAATTGTTCAGGGGAGCACAGTGCACCATTGGTCCATGGATTGATCATGGGTTCTACTATGACTTTGCCATGGAAGAGCCACTGACCAGAAAATCTCTGCCGAGAATTAAGAAGGAGATGCAAAAGATTATTAAGAAGAAACTCCCATTCGTTAAGGAGGAGGTGTCTGTTGAGGAGGCTCGTGCAAGGATTGAAGAAATTGGAGAGACGTACAAGTTGGAGATTTTAGACTCGATTGTGGCCAGGGATCCAAATGCGCCGATAACGATTTACCACATTGGAGAGCCTGGAGAAAAGGGATCATGGTGGGATCTTTGTGCCGGTCCTCATGTGGAGAACACGGGCGACATTGACCCCAATGCAATTAGTCTGGATGATGTAGCAGGTGCTTATTGGAGGGGGGATGAGGACAACGCCCAGCTGCAGAGAATATACGGTTGTGCATTTTCTAATGCTACAGAGTTGGAAGCGTATCATAAGATTAGGGAAGAGGCTGCGAAGAGGGATCACAGGCAACTAGGAAAGGAGTTGGATCTGTTCTCCATCACAGATGACGTAGGGGGTGGTTTGGTATTTTGGCATCCCAAAGGAGCCATGATTCGTCACACTCTAGAGCAGTTTTGGAAAGAAATTCATTTGAAGCAGGGCTATCAATTGTTATATACGCCTCATATTGCCAAGGTGGATCTTTGGAAAACATCTGGTCACTTTGATTTTTACAGCGAATCAATGTTTGATCAAATGGATGTCGAGGACGAAGAATACCAGCTTAAACCTATGAATTGCCCATTCCATGTTGCAATTTATAAAGATGGGTATTATTCGTACAGAGACCTTCCTCTTCGATGGGCAGAACTGGGGACGGTGTACAGGTATGAGCGAAGTGGCACGATGCATGGCTTGTTCAGGGTCCGAGGTTTTACGCAGGATGATGCGCATATTTTCTGTCTCCCGGATCAAATTGCTCCGGAAATTGTTGGTGTATTGGATTTAATTGAGGAGCTGTTGTCCACGTTTGGTTTCTCCGAGTATGAGGTGAATTTATCAACAAGGCCAGAAAAGAGTGTAGGATCTGATGAAATTTGGGACAAGGCAGAAGCTGCCCTCATCCAGGCTCTGGATACTAAAGGCTGGGGATATACCATCGATGACGGGGGAGGTGCATTCTATGGCCCGAAGATTGATATCAAGATACGAGACGCGCTTGGCAGGCAATGGCAATGCTCAACCGTGCAGCTGGATTTCAACCTCCCAGAGCGCTTTGACATGTCATATATTACACCAGAGAATAGGAAAGAACGACCCATAATGATTCACAGGGCAATCCTTGGGTCTTTGGAGAGATTTATGGGAATTTTGATCGAGAACTATGCAGGTGCTTTCCCTGCATGGCTTGCCCCAGTCCAAGTGTCCTTGCTTGCTGTCACGGATGCAGTCATGCCATATGTAGAAGATGTAGCGAAAAAAATGAGGGAAGATGGAATTCGAGTGGAGACAGTTGGAGGAATGTCCATAGGTAAAGCAATTAGAAATGCAGAGAAGGCAAAAATACCCGTCATGTGTGTAATCGGAGAGAGGGAAGCAGAAGGAAACACCTTGTCTGTGAGAACGTATGCCAATGGTGAGATAGGAACCATGCCAGCTGATGCTGTCAGGGAAAAGGTCGCCAAAGCCGCACATGACAGGACGCAAATAGAATTTTAGAATTTACAGGTATAACGAAACATTACTCTTCATCTGGCCTTTCCTGGTTCTCCCAGGTAGCGGTCCACTGTTTATCGTAGAATGTTGCCTCGTCGATCAAATTCTTGATCGAATCAATATCAGCAACATTTCTGACAAACAGCACTCCAAAGACGCAAATGTGAAGGGCAATCTTGCCCAAGAAACTCTCCTGCTGATCAATCAACCCAGCACCTGTCAATTTGTCGACAAAGATAGCCAACACATATCCCAACATGGCAGCCCTTCCGTTGAGCTTTTCAGCCTCTGGGAGATGGAAACGTCTCACCCATGCCCACCATGGAATCTCAGCTGTATCGAACAGAACTGGCTCCTCGTTGGTGGAAGGAATTGGGGTGTCTTCTAAGAGCTTCCTACGAGCCATCTCGGCATCAATCACAAGATCCCAATCAATTTCACCGTCAGATCCTTTGAATGCGGCGCTGTTCATGTCCCATCTTCCGTTAGACCATCTGTAATCTCTGAATTTTCCATCTTCAGTGATCTGCATGACTGGTCCAGAGATCTCTACACCCTCTGCCATGGCCTTGAACTTGTCAGAGGCATCCTTACCTGCAGCGGCAGCTCCAGAAAGGGTTCCTCCTCGCTCCAGTGGAGAAGGTTTGCGCTCTTTCACGGCGGTGTTGCCATTGTCATCCGCATCAGCGCGCACAATCACGCGGTTCACTCTGGAACCAGTCACACGGACAACTCTCTGGTGGCTTGGTGCCCCCTTCAACGCAATGGATCGCTGCATTTCAAAATTCTGCAATAAAAATAATAGCACACTTAGGTACTGCCTCAACATACAGCTTTGGGGAACACACCCCAACAAAGAACCCAGCCGCTCAGATAAAACATTGCTTGTCTACACCTCAGACAGCCGCATTGTGCACAGCCGGTACCCCATACCTTGATGTGAAGCCTAAAGAGAAAATTTACTATCAAACCATTGGAGAATGTGGGCGCAGCAGGCAATATAGACCATCTTATCCACCAACGCTATCCGGATGATGCTGTCTGATCGAATAATCGAAATCGATAGTCATGTCCCATCACGTGGGTGACTGTGTGGGAGAACCGTTATTCTATCGGCATTCTGATCAGATCTTCCCACTCTTCATTTCATTGATGGGAGGGGTGAATTGTGACGCGATAACACCCAGAAAACTCGTTGCGCCTGCTGGATGCTGTTCGATTGTATTCTCCGTGATTCTGAATGCACTTTAAAAAAATTTTGATACGCACTTCTGGCATTGTCTGTTAGATAGGTCCCTGGCGATTGAAACAGTCACCTTGACGGAAGAAACATAGTTATCTGAGAGCATTTAGGCAACTTCATTATTCAAAATGCAATTGACAACCAGTAAAGTGACAAACAAAGCTTCATTTGCCTCTTCAAGAGGTCAAAGAGTCAATGCGGCTAAAGGTACGTGTGCAGTCACATGCTCAGCGAACTTCCACTCTGGCTGTCCTCTGGCGACGCGGTGAATATTGCTGCTGTTGTGCATGTGAAATGATTTTAAATTACATAAAATCGCTTTCGATACCAAATGTGCCACAATATGTGGAAATCTGTCTCGGAGCGGTCGTCGACACATCCTGGAATCTGTTGTTTTGATTTTGCCTCCCCGTGCGAGGCCTTGCGGCATATCAAACTCACGACTAACAAGATAAATGGTTTTATATACTTCAGGAAGAAAAGTGTGTGTTGTTCGCGCTGCCGCACAGGCTGATCCAAAGAAGAGGGTGGTGGTGACAGGAATGGGCATTGCTTCAGTGTTTGGAAATGACTATGACACCTATTACAATCAGTTGCTTGAAGGTGTATCTGGTGTGGATCACATTACTCGCTTTGATGCATCCGAATTCCCAACCAACTTCGCCGCCCAGATCAAGGATTTTGACAATGAGGGTCTGATTGACAAGAAGAATGCTCGTCGATATGATGACTGCCTCTCATACACCATGGTCGCCGGTAAGAAGGCTCTCCGTGACGCTGGTATTGAGAAGGAAGGAAATCCAGAAGGGTACGAGAAGCTTGACAAGTCGAGAGTCGGCGTGCTCATCGGTTCCGGTATGGGAGGACTCCAAGTTCTCCAGGACGGAGTGACCAACCTGGTGCAGAAAGGATATAAGAAGATGAGTCCTTTCTTTATCCCATATGCCATCACTAACATGGGTGGAGGATTGCTGGCCATCGATCAAGGGCTGATGGGTCCAAATTACTCCATCTCCACTGCCTGTGCCACTGCCAACTATGCCTTTGTGGCAGCAGCAAACCACATCCGCAACGGAGATGCAGATGTCATTGTCGCTGGTGGTTCCGAGGCTCCAGTCATTCCAATTGGATTGGGAGGATTCGTGGCATGCCGTGCTCTCTCCCAGCGCTGCGACGAGCCACAGCGTGCTTCCAGACCATGGGACAATGACCGTGATGGATTTGTCATGGGCGAGGGAGCTGGAGTGTTGGTCTTGGAGAGCTTGGAGCACGCACAGGCCCGTGGAGCTACAATCTTGGCAGAATACCTCGGAGGGGCCTTGACCTGCGATGCACATCACATGACAGACCCCCACCCAGATGGTCTGGGAGTGTCAACCTGCATCGAGTTGGCTCTCAAGGATGGCAACATTGACAAGGATGCTGTCAACTACATCAACGCTCATGCAACATCGACTCTTGTAGGAGATAAAGCCGAAATCAAGGCAATTAAGAAGGTATTCTCTCCAGACCAGCTCAAGAACACCAAACTGAATGCCACGAAGAGTATGATTGGACACTGCCTTGGAGCCGCAGGAGGCATGGAAGCCATTGCCACCATCCAGGCAATCCGAACAGGATACGTCCATCCAACCATCAACCACGAGTCTCCAATCGAAGAAGTGCATGACATGGACGTTGTACCAAATGCCAAGGCCCAGCACGAGATCAACGTGGGCATCTCCAACTCCTTTGGATTCGGAGGACACAACTCTGTAGTCGCATTCGCTCCATTCCGCGAGTAGAATCATTCCTCTTCTTAACTAAATGTAATTAATTATCAGTAGCAGCATATCTAGGATTAATTTTCTTCAACGATTTCGTCACGTTCGCAGAAACACCGATGCCGGACCCTTTGGGGCCCACCATGGCAGAGCGCCGAGCCAAGTCTTGCTTGGCTGTACAAGAATCCTCTTCTAGATCAACCACAACGATCGGCCTCGCACTCGCCCCGACAATACCCTGCGACGCCCGTTTTAGAAACGACGCACTGAACCGTGAGCCCAGCATCCCCTCGTGACTCTGTGTCTGTTGATGCTCCATCTCGCTCTTCTGGTGCAATCTATACCGACGAAACCCTCTCCAAGTGAAAAACACTGCCACAATAAAAAAGCTCGCAATGATACCAATCACAACCCAAAACCACCATCGATGCTCTAGATCCGTTTCATCATCCCCAAAAATATCATCAATGATTGGAAGCGGCACTTTTACATCGACACCCTGTGCCAAACACTCGGTCACCAGCCCTCCCTTGTTCCTCCAACCAAAGGGCAATAGAATACCCAACAACCATAAGGCAGCTATCCCTCCCATGGCAATATTATTATATGACTATATATACGTGCCAATGCTGACATGCCATGTTTCAAGAATAAATAAAACAAAAGAAATGCCGTCAGCAGGCCTTGCTTGCGATGGAAAGCCCCAGAGATTGGCTCTGCCCAGATCTGGGCTGACATTGCTCAAGCATACACCCGTACATTTCATTCGAAATTTTAAATATATTGAGACAAAGAGATGGATGGATGCCCATGTGCAGAATAAAGTGCGATTGAGACTAGACGAGAGTCAGTTACGCCATGTCCGAAACGGATGGGGAAACTGCTGCTACGACAGCACCTACTATTGGTGAATGGATATGGGATTCTATTCTGGGGGTGGTGACGTCGTCATGGATCAGCTATTGGAGTCCTGAACCAGAGTTGAGGAAGAAATTTCCAAAGAGGCACAGTGATTTCAGGGATTCAACGCCTCCATCGATTGATGATGTTGTGGAAGCATACAAATCGCACGTTAAAGAGAAGAGGTGGACGTTTGGGTTGTTGGAAATGTGGAATCCGAAGGCAAAGTATGTGAAACATGCTGTGCATGTTCCTTGTTGGGACTCGTTCAGGCTCAATCCGTTCGCATGGCGAGGTGTGTGGTTCGGGAGGACGTGGAATGAGTGCTTGTTTACGGGTTTTAGGCAGATGCGCTGGGCTAGAGCGACGTACTCTGGGGCACTAGGGAAGGAGTATGTCATGCCAGTGTATGAGGTTGGTCGCCATGGGTATCTATCTGATATCAGGGCTCTGTTTGGGCTGTACTGCGGCATGTCCTGCGTGCTTTCCTGTGGGATAGGTCAGGTGTTCAGCCTGTGCGGAAATTTAGGCTGCAATTTCGGCGCTTGGTACTCGTGTCACTCGAGGGAAAAGCTCAGGAGGAGGTATCAACTGCCATCAGCGTTTTGCTTACCCCCGGGCATTGACGATTTCCTCGTACATTTCTTCTGCTTTTATTGCTCCAGTCATCAGGAGATGAGGGAGTTGGCGGTGAGGGGGGTGGACGGTCCAGGAGCGCACATTTTAGATGTCTGCCCAGAGAGTTATGAGAAGGCTCCTGGCATTGCCAAGGCAATGGAGGAGAGGGCTGCGATACGAAATTCGATGATAGATCGGCCTCCTGATATATTCAAGTCTCGTGTGCCATATGAATCGACGAGACGGGCTCTCATGGCGAGACTAGAACAAGGATTTCATTCCACTGCCGTGAACACATATGATACTGTGAAGCAAACACTGCTCTTGCAACGAGAATCTTGCAATGCCTTGGGGTGGTCTCCGGCATGTAGCAAAGCCCCTCAGATCCAAACTATGAAGAGAACTCAATCCGACCCCATCATCGGGGCAACGACCAAAGCGAGACTGGAAGTGGCCAATGTCTACGGGCCTTGCTTTTTGAGGGCATCAGAAGACGCCCTCCGAGAAGAGGCGGATTCAGGAGCCTCGAAGGCGTGGTCACTCGCATTCTAAAAATATTTATTGGTTTAAGAAATGAATGATGCATAAGAAAAAGGCTTCGTTAGTTCCTTTGATTAACGAAGAAGATCTGCCGAGCGATGACCAGCAGGTTGTCGGGTCTCCGATGAAGAGCGTGAATAGCGCATCAAGTCCGTCCTTATTGCTTCCTGGGGACTCGGATACGAATTCATATTTTGTTTCACCCCAAAAACTGTTGACGAGACGGTCTCAGAGGATACAGACACATTTGTACGTCCACTTTGTCTACAGTTTTTTATTGTGTCGCACGTGGGTGGGTGTTGAGTTCCGTGGTCGTTCTTAATTGGAATGGGTTTACTTCATACATGTAGGTCAGAGGCGAAGAGCTTGCCTGAGCCGGGTTCCGAGCATGGTCCTGGGGGAAGATTGGATGGCCTGTCTCCCACTTCCCAGTCACATGACGATGCATGCACCTTGGGGTCTCCAATTGGGACACTTTCTTTGCAGAAATCTTCTAGTAGTTCTTTCAGAGGGGGTGTGAAGATGTGTGTGGATGGGAGAGCTGCAAGTGTGAGTCTGACGAGCGAGTCTGTGTTTATCAAGTACAATGGCAATGGTTCATTGGTGTCGTGCTGTTTGGGGGTTGGGAACGAGGATATTCCATTTAGCGAGATTGTCTCTGCAGAGTTGAAGGGGCAGCGAAAGTCGAAATGGTTGGGATCTCCATTTGCAGAGAATGTCTATGAACTGCATGTGTATTCATTTGCACGAGCAGCAAGCAAGCCATCTGTGTGGCTGCCTAGGACGATAGTGTTTTCTAGCCCAGCCGAGAAATTGATTGAATCGTGGAAGCAGGGAATCGACGAGTCTCTCGCCAAAGTTTCTGATCGCCGCCCAAAGGTGTTGTTGGTATTGATAAATCCCTTTGGTGGGAAGAAGAAGGCCTCCTCCGTGTATGATGAGGTAGTGGCCCCGGTGTTTACTAGAGCTGGGATAAAGGCATCTCCGTTGGTCACGAAATGCAGTGGAGATGCTCGGGAAACGATTGCAAACTTGTCAATACCAGAGTTGGAGCAATTGGATGGCATTGTTGCTGTGGGCGGGGATGGTTTATTTCATGAAATAGTGAATGCATTGTTAGAAATTCGATCGAGACAAGGGGAATCGTCTCATGTTGCAAGCAAGATACGAGTCGGCCATATTCCAGCGGGGTCAACGGATGCAGTCGCATGCACGCTCAATGGGACACGATCTGCATTCACTGCAGCCATGCATGTTGCCCTTGGGGACGGTGTGCCGTTGGATGTTCTTCGAATAGACTCAGAGGAAGGAAAGACAGAATTTGCGGTTAGTATGGCTAGTTACGGTTTCATGGGTGATCTGATGGAAGCCAGTGAGAAGGTGAGGTGGATGGGTCCTGTGCGGTATGAGATTGTTGGTGCCAGAATGTTGGCGGCTAATAGATCATACCATGCGCGAATAGAATATCTTCCAGCCCCAGAGGTACGTTGTGAGATGTAGCTCAATATTAGGAGAGGTATGTTATCAAACTTTTGTGTCGTTGCTCGATGCAGGATCACCCGAGCCTATCATCTCGTGTGTGCACAAGCAACTGCTTGATTTGCTCTCAATCCTCACATAGTAGACTAAACTCGGCAAATAAGAGTTTTTCATATCACGCAAAAGAAAGTCTGACCCGACTTCCCGAGGAATGGAAGGTAGTTGAAGGAGATTATGCTGGAATCATGCTGGTCATCATGCCATGCCGATCCGAAAAGTCGTCCAAGGGAGTTGCCAAGTATGGCCACTTGAGCGACGGTAATATTCACCTTGTGATGGTGAAAAGGTGCTCGCGATGGCAATATTTGAGGTTTTTGATGAGCTTATCCTCCAACGGGCTGGAGGCTGGAACAAGCAGTGAGTTTGTTGATGTTGTACATGCTGTTGCAGTGAAGATCACGCATTCGCGAAATACAGAGGAGAACAGCACATGGAATATTGATGGCGAATTGATGAAGTCAAATGGTATTGTGGCGGAAACGCACCGCGGCGTGATTCAAGTTTTTGCAAGAGGGGTAGAACATATTTAAAACAACAATGATGCAATTAATTTCCTCCCATTTCTGCCATGAACTTTTCGTACTCACTTTGAACGTTACTTTCATTTGGCCCCCCTTCCTCTGGAGGAGGCGGAGGAGGTGGCTCCTCCTCTGGCAATGGCGGAGGTTCCTCCTCTGGCATCGGTGGCGGTGGGGGCAATTCTTCCTCAGGCAGGGGTGGAGGCTGCTCGTAGTACTGGCCATATTGGTACTGATCCGCCATGTACGTTTGCTGAGGAGCATAGCCAGACACAGGGTATCCTGGTTGCCCATACCCTCCATATACGGGTTGTTGTGGGGGCACTGCATGGTATCCACCTTGAGGCTCTCTGCCAAACGCTGCACGTCCAGAGGACGAACGGTCTCTATTGTCTGCTAGCCTGACTACGAGTGGACGTCCCATGGGATCAAATCCAAGAAAACCGTTCATATTAGCAATGGCAGCCATTGCCTGTCTTGGATCCCCCATGACCACAAATCCAAATCCCTTGGAGGCATGAGTCTCCCTATCATACACAACTTTTGCCGATAAAACCTGCCCGCATCGTTCAAATTCTCTCTGTAGTGTAACACCATCAATATGAGGTGGAATACCAGAAACAAACAACTTGCAATCAGGAGGATGGTCATCTTCTGGCTGCCTTCTCCTCTTCTCGAAAACTCCCTTTTGTCTAACAGCAATCTGTCTATCATGGACCATTTTGCCATTCATCGCCTCGACAGCCTTGGCAGCCATACTCTCTTCAGTGAAGTGAACAAAGCCAAAACATCTATCCCCGCCTGACGAGTCCTGCTTCACTTGCGCAAGAGTCACAGTGCCAAATGGCTCAAACATGGCCTTCAAGGTGGCATCATCAACACTGGGAGATAGATTACCAATCCAAACTTTCAAAGTATCGGGCCCATGATTTTTATTATTATATCCTAATCCAACACGATTCGCTCCTGTCGTTTGGGCTCGAGGGTCGGTGCCTCCTAGAGACTCCATGAAGCTCTTATACTCTTCGTCATTCTTCAGAGCCTCCCCAGGATTCATTCGAGCCAAATCTCGAGCATATTGCTCTTCAACCTTTTCTTGAATAGCATCAGGTAATCTATAAACATCCAGTTGCTTCTGTGGGCAGTCTATCTGCCTGTGTCCAGGATCTCCACATAAATGACAGCCAGTGTCTTCTTTCAGAGTTCCATTGATCAGTGCCAGCTCTCTCAACTGAGCCTTTTTATGCTCGTTGAGCTCTTCATCTACAGGAACTAACAATTTCTCAATCATTTCTGCAGCCTTATCGACATCCTCCTGTCGATCTCCTGTGATGAGAACATGCAACTCTTCATCATCCTGACTCGAGTACTTTTGAGCCCTAGATGCTCCATCCTTCACACTTCCCTTTCCGCGAATGGCGATTCTGGTATTCGTCTCCTCTTGCATCCTCTTTTGCGTGTTACCTCGAGGACCGATGATCAATCCAATAAAATTCGCATCAGGGTATTCTTTGTATGGAATGAATATTTTCCGAGATTTCTTCTCTGGTCTGTAGTCTGCTGGCGGTTTAAATGTCTCATCCCGTTTCAAAAGCTCTTCAATCATCTCATTACGCTTTCTCGTAAGCTTCTCCTTCATCCGCACCTCCCTCGTATTCAACCGCACACCCTCAGAGTCATAAATTGGAGGAGGACTTGGCGATCGCTCATGCTCTGGCCTCGTATCCTCCACCCCTTGCCTAATTTTCCTATCAATCTCTGCCAACTCTTGGTGCATACGAACTATTTCTGGATCTCCAGATACATGTCGCCCCGTCAGAGCAGGCGGAAGAACAACCTTGATCCCATTTGAGAGCACAATCTCACCAGGAAACAGCATAATTTCCTTCCCATTCGCCTGTCCACCAGTACTCGCTGCATCATTACTTTCTTCAATAGGCTCCCATCGAGATTTACGCTTCTTCTTACGCTTCCGGCCCCGGTCTTCCGCGTTCACGACAGACTCGGCCTTCACCTGCTGCCCGGCTTCCGGAATCGGACCCCACCGAAACAGGGAGCTGCACCATGTGTCAAACATATTAAATGATACCATTCGAATGTAGAAGCATGCAAGCACTGAAACAGTCCGTACCTTGCCGTATTTGCAGATTTACGTCTTCTTCCTCTGGCAACCATGACGCAGCGCACGAATGAATGCCAATACAATTGTTCTGAAATTTTAAGAAAAAATTCTATGCAATAATGGAACAAGGCATGGAGTATTTGAGCAAGAAACGGCATTCTTCAATTTTTGCATTCGAAATAAGAAACAAGTTGCATGCTGCGGCCCATTCGGTGGGTGGTGTTGACAAGAAACTGTCCCATGAAGACTCTGTATTTCATAATAAAGTAGAAATAACATGGTATTGCCTCGGATAGGTGGTGGACAGCTTACCAGGCGACCCAACACTCTGACCCACAGTGGAGAGTTGGTGGTCGTCTGTAATGCCGAACGAATACGAGTATACAGTGCATTGACTGGAGAATTTGTTTTTGAGATGAAAGGGCATGCAGATGAGGTGACTGGGGTGTGCATGCATCCATATGTAGATGACAAGGTGCGGAACAAACATGCATTCGGGGGTGTATCATTGCATCGATGGCTGATCTGTCCCGTTCTTAATGATGAACACGTAATATTATATATAGGTATATTCCTGCTCGAGGGATGGGACGGTCAAGCTGTGGAATTTAGACGACGGGACAAGCTCATCCACTTGGGAAATTCCTCAACACCTTCCGATAGAGAGTATGACTGTGGTGGGGGATATGGCGTATATGAGTTGTTTTTGGAGGGGAGAGGAGGCTGGTAGGGCTCTTGCGTTTGATTTTGTCGAGGGGGAGGCCAAAGAGGTGAGGGTAAAACTGTCGACACCGAGGCAAGTGGTGTCTTCTCATAGTTCTGCACAGAATCCAATCATAGCGACACATGATAGACATACTATTCTTGTATGGGATACAAAGTCATTTGGGAGCAAGTCGCCCCTGGCTCTACATCATACCAAGGCATTCACATGTGTTGCGGTGAGCCCTGATGGGACCAAGGTTGCTGCGGGGGATGTGAGCGGAAGGATTCTGATTTGGCATGATGTGCAAGAGGCTTTGACGCTCCGAAGTATGCAAGGTGAAGAGGAGGAAAATGACGAGAGGCCATGGGCATATGTGGAGCCTCCTGCAGCCACGGTGCATTGGCATGCCCATCCGGTGGGTTGTGTGTCCTTTAGTATGGATGGAAAATACATCCTTTCTGGCGGGCAAGAGGCAGTCCTGGTGCTGTGGGACGTGCGTTCGGGGTCGAGGGCATATTTACCAAGGCTTGGAGGTCCACTGACTGGTATCTCTTCCTGCAGGATGGATCCAGCAAAGTACTGCCTCCGCCAGTTGAACAACACCATCCGCATTGTCAATACTGCTTCCATGGTCATCGACTCGTCGATTCACGGTGTGCGTCCCTTGCCAGATGTACCTGGACACCCTGCAGCTGTTTTCGAATCCCATACCGGGAATGCTGTGGTTGTGGGCCCTCATGCTGTGTTGCAATTTTATGACGTGTACAAAGATGTCCATGTTGATAGATTGCAGCTATCAAGGAGAAATATCGTCTCCATGTCGGAAAGCCATGAGAAAGAGTTGAGTTTGACATCCATGGACGCGGATGTACAGTGCCTTGCATTTAGCCAGGATGCCAGTCTTCTTGTGACAGTAGAAAGCAAGCCCGATGCGTCTGGAGCATCGAGCACTGCTAATATCATGAAATTCTGGGACAGGGTGCCCGACGAGTCCAGGCAGTATGGTGCCCCATATACGTTGAATACCATATCAGAAAATCCACATAGATCATCCTCAGGCACGCATGCCATCACTGGCGTCGCGATCAACCCAATCCTGGATATCGTTGGCACCTCGAGCAGCTCTGGGGAGTTTGCACTATGGGGCACTCATGAGACAGAGTCTTCCGGACAGGGGCGCATTCGTGCATGGAGAAAAATAGCAATGATTCCAGGACATAGAGGAGATCCCCTGACGAGTATTGCATTCTCCATGGACGGCACCGTGGTCGCAGTGTCTGGTGCACAACACGCATCAGGAGGCGTGTCTCTCTGGGACACGGCAACATGCGCCTTCATTGGGGAACTTCCTCCTGCCTTTGCTTGTCACGATGCGCCAGAAAAATCCAACTCCTTACAGCGGGACTCATTATTCTTTCTGCCAGACTCACCGACACTCGTGTTTGTCTGCCAGCATGGCATTGCAGTGTACAATGTCCTGTCCATGAGCATTGTGTGGTCGGCAGATATCAGCAACATCTGCACGGTCGCCCCCGACCCATATTCACAACACTGGGCCATCGTCATGGGAAATGACGTATGTAAAGGGCCCATGGCGAAGGAACAGTATGCTTCTGGCGCAGTGCTACTGTTTCATGGAGAGGATGACCACCCAAGGGCAGCATGGATGATTCGCAGGCAGCACAGCTCACTGGAAAAGCCAGCAGTCTTGAATCCAGCCTCCACACCAAAGGACCACCGATCCATTCGATCAGCCTGTGATCAGCCAAATGTATCTAGATGCAGAACAGAAATAGCCTTCGTCCCACCAAAGACGCGGCCATACGAGCATGCAAGGCCGCTCTCCATCCCAGGGTGCAGTCCCCTCGTTGTCTTCTCTCAGGACAGAGAGTTCAGCTTGGCCATATCCCCAGAGATCACTGATATAGAAGAAATTGTACAATCTTTGGCAGATCACGGGATCGCAGCAGCTCCCCCAGCAGAGGCGGGAGGTGCCAGGCAGAGCGGGTATGAGCAGATTTTTGGTTCACAGGCACGCCATCACACCACCGACAGCAGCCCTGTGCTCAAGGGTGCCACTCTCCCTGTCCACACCAGACTTTTTGATGCTCCATCACACGCACTTCCTCCAATGACAACATTATGTACCGAATTCTTGTCTCATTTGTTGACCAAGTAAGTAAGTATTCGAATCGATTCGAATGTTTTAATTAACAGATGACATCGATGTCGATGACAAAGCCAAACCACCTGTTCGACGACACATATCTTTTCTGAACATATTCCTAAAACTCAATTGAACTAGTATTCTTCAAGAATATCATGGCCAAATACGCACTACTCTTCCTCCTGGCAACTGCCGCATGTCTCGGATCTGCCCTTGCCGCGTGCCCACGAGGCAGCAACACGGCCACCACCGCAGACGGAAAACCAGTATGCATCTACTGCGCTGATGGATCAGGAGTGACCGAGAACTTTGGTGGCGATGGAATATCATGCTCATGCCCTGGAGGAAAGGAGTGTCTTGTTACGGTACGTCACACTGATGTAATGAGAATGTAATGAGAAGGATGACGACACCTCGGGTGTGAGCCTTGATCGTTATACTAATGACTGAATATGCGTGACATGCAGATTGATGGAAAGGAAGCCACCTTTGCTGATTACATCAAGACCACTGAAGTATCTACGCCAGAGGACACTGCCTCTGTCATTTCAGAAGAGTCTTCTTCTTCTTCTTCTTCCTCTTCTTCCTCTTCTGAAGAGACGAGCGAGTCCTCATCATCCACCTCTTCTTCAACGACAACCACCAGTCCAGAGCCAGTGTCTGATTCCGAGGCTGCTGCATCTTCTGGTCAGTTGTTGAAGGGGGTTACTGTTGTTGGAGCCATGGTTGCTATTGCCATCTAATCATTATAGATGTGTTTCGCAAAGATCAATGCTTTGCATAGTTCATGTAACACACGTATCAGTCACCTATGGTATATGTCGAACCGAAGACACGGTTCCATGGCAATCTCATCACGAGAGATTGAAGCTTGTTCAATTCTTGAAGAATCCTTCTCATGCCATGAGAGACAAGTGGTACCTCCTGTGTACTATAAATATATTTTAAATACCAACGAGCATTAAAAATCCACGTGAACAGCTGTGTTGGCAAAGGTCGTGATTTGGGTTGACGGTTGGAGATTCATCGGTTTACCTGTGGGAGAGGACGCAGGCGTCGATTTATTGATTCATAGTGTATATATTAGTTCATGTATCCTATCCAATAGCCTAAAAATGACGATGGGAGAGAGGTCAAGCACCTGTGGCGTTGTGCAAGGGGTCTTGGCGGAAGCTGGGTTGGAGCACCTGAGGGAGGGATTCCGTGGGGTGGATGTGGAACGATTTCGAGGATTGATGATTCAGGACTATGAGAAGTATGGGGTGTATGATATCGAGGATAAACAGGCGTTGTTCAAAGTGGTCAAGGACCTGGACACGTATGTGGACCTGCACGTGGAGCATGGTGGTGGCGATGCTGTACAGGAGGAAAAGGACGACGAGGTCGTGGCTACTTGCGCTGTGGATGGTAGGGAGGCGGTGTCGGAGGAGGAAGAGGAGGATTTGGATGGGGTGGATTTGGTTGATCTGAGCGTGGATCCTTCCTTTCTGCTGGATGATGATAACGGAGGTTTGAATACGATTGTGAATGAAGCTGGGGCGTTGATGGATGATGTTCGAGGGGATGAACTGTTGTCGTCGTCTCCAGACAGGATGGGTCGTGAGTGCCAGCACGACGTTGTGGGTGCGCCATTATTGAATCTCTCTCATATCACTGACCCTCCGCGGATTCGCGTGATTGTGAGGAAGAGACCTCTGAATGATAAAGAGGCCGAAAAGGGAGATATTGATGTGATTCAATGTGACTCGGATGGTGCCGTGCTGACTGTGTATGAGCCAAAGACCAAGGTAGATATGACAAAGTATATTGAGACGCATCAGTTTCGGTTTGACGATGTGTTTGATACTGATGTGGACAACGACTCACTCTACGCTCAGACGGTGAGGCCATTGATCGCGACCGTATTCAAGTATGGTAGGGGTACATGCTTTGCATATGGACAGACTGGGTCTGGGAAGACGTATACGATGCAGCCTCTGCCCTTGAGGGCAGCTGTTGATATCTTCCAAATCTCTCGCACTGTTCCAGAGTTTCAGGATGCATCTTTACATATTGCGTGCTACGAGATTTATGGTGGAAAAGTCTTCGATTTGCTGAATGATAGGCAACGACTGGAAGTGAGGGAAGATGCCAAGCGACGGGTGCAGGTTGTGGGCTTGAAGGAGATACATGTCGATACTCTGGAGGATCTGTCCAAGCTTTGTGATCATGCTGCTTGCTCTAGATCCACTGGATCCACTGGAGCGAATGATGAATCCTCAAGATCGCATTCAATCATGACCTTTTCCATACGTGTACCCAAAGAAGAGACCATTGCCAAGAATAATAGGAAAATTAGTGCCAGGTATGGTGGGGAGAGCGACAATGTGCCAATGAAGACTGTAGGGAAGCTCTCATTTATTGATCTTGCTGGAAGTGAGCGAGGGGCCGATACATACGAGAACGATAAGCAGACGCGGATTGAGGGGGCAGAAATCAACAAGAGCTTGCTGGCACTGAAAGAATGCATTCGGGCACTGGATATGGATGCTGGCCATGTTCCTTTCAGAGGATCAAAATTAACTTCTGTGCTGAGAGATTCATTCATCGGAAAGAATGCACGAACTGTCATGATTGCAAACATCTCCCCCAGTTCGAGCTCTTGTGAGCACACTTTGAACACTCTTCGGTACGCTGATCGGGTGAAGGAGATGAAGAAGGAAGCAAAGCCTTCTGCCAGGAGTAAGCCCACCTCGCCGGATGCGGTTTCCAAATTATTGGTGAAACTCCCTGCGCCAGATGTGCCTGCGGTGACCACGACAGCGACCAGGGGAAATGCCAACAGTGATGGATCTCGAACTGCTCGAACGAGCAGAAGATCAAGCATTGTCCCCCCAGATGATACGGCTCCAAAGACGTCAAGAAGTCGCAGCAAATCGACACGAAAGAGCATTGCGATCACCCACGGAAGAGATGATGTCATACCCAAGAGTACCAGGGGAAGGCCGTCCATGCTGACGACGCACCCTGTTGAGCCAACCTATTCTGATAGCACACCGGAGAACTGCTCTCCCTTGGACTCAAACGTTGACAGTGGACTCTTGTACGAAGACGATTTGGCATGTGCCCATAGACAGCATATTGAAAATATGATGGCTGGACTGAGACAGGAAATGGATTTGTTGGCCAAGACGGATCCGACAACCAACAGCACAATCGGCATGGACGAGTATGTGGAAGAACTGGGAAATGTTCTGATTGAAAGAGCCGCAGCAATTGCATCTCTCCAACAAAAGGTCTCATTGTACAAAAAGCATTTGAAATCATTGAAACAATAAAAGTCGCGCACGTTTTTTCATGTTACAATCTACTTCATGCATTCATCCGCTCTTGTACAGCAGTATAGCCAGTTTGTTCAAATAAAAGTAAATGAAATGCCTACTTTCGTGCGTCACATACGACCCAAAGTTGGATCCTACGATGCAGTGCCATGTTGGACCATATTTTGCGTCAAAGTCCTTCTTCAGGCTCGCGGCAATATCCCGCTCTGTGTCCCACTTGCTTGTACTCTGCACACACCAACCACCACCAGTTGGGACCGGCTGAGCTTCTTGGCCGCATCGATACCAACAAACGTACCTCTATAGCCATATCAATGGCATCTTTTTGCATTTCATCACTCATATCACTAGCTTTGACGGCGTATTTCGCTCCGGAGGAGTGACTGTTTGAAGCTGGCTGTTGCATCGCGACTCTTGAGGGGTTCTTCCTTTTCAAAGATACTAGTTTTTAAATTATAAATGCGTATACCTGCAAAGATTCTGTGGAAATGGTGAAAGTGTCCGTTTCAACCTCGGAACAGAACCAACCACCGTGGTTGCTTCTTGGGGGTTGGGAAAATCAATGACAAGAACGCACTATGGATACATCTATTTGCAGATGAATGATAAAAACATATAACAAAATATTTTGGAATCTGTAGTTGGTATACGCGTCTCTGAAATCCTCGGTCAACTTGGGACATGGCCTTTACAAATTCAGCAAGCAGCAGAAGATTCTTGCATTATGACCACTGGGGGACAGTCGCCTGATGTACGAGGGATGCCTTATGGGTGGTATTTGAGTTCATACAGAGTCTATAGAATATGTATAGAATGTCAAGTCATGGGTGTGTTGGGATTCATACTGTTATTCTTGGGGTGTCTGGCCTGTCACAATGCCTTTGACTCTCAGACACCCGTGGAATACTTGCCCACATTTTCCTCTGGATCTTGTGGTATGTATAGTAGTTGTAAATCGACGGACATGGACATACAAAGGAGAGGAAGAGGGTTTTTGGATGGCATCCAGAGAGCCTCAAACCAGGAGACTCTCTTGGATTATCTGTGGGGTACAAATTGTCATAGTAAAGCGCTGTCCGCGCTTAAAAAAGAATGTAGAGATTTAAGACCTACGGAGAAGTCGAGGCTGGCACTCATGCTCTTGTTCTGCCAGCTAGTTCATGTTCAGGAGCATCATGAAGCTGCAGAGAGGCTCACATGCAGGCAGGGTGACCTGCTCAAGGTTTGCGTCAATCGACTCAGCGATCGGGAACATTCAATGTATGTAGAGATGCTGACTCATATTGATACGATGTGTCTGTACATTCAGAACCAGGATTTTGAAAAGTTTGCCGAGCACATGCTCAACAAAATTGTCCGGGGCTCTAATGCAGTTGCCCAGCGGATGACAGATATTGAAAAAGATCTTGGCATCATTCGGGATACCATTCGTCATCAAAGAGATATGCATAAAAATATGTATCGAAATATGTCGACAGGGATTGAGATGATGGAACAATATTTTCAGAGGCAAAAGGTTGTCATGCAAGCAATGTCCTCAATATATTCCCATTCCATGAGACTGGTGCAAGAATCCACGGAACGATTAGAGCATATGATGGAAAGTTCATCGAATAAAATTCATGGGACCTTTCAAGCCATCAGAGAAGAAGCGAGCGAAGCGGCAATGGCGCAGGAGGCCATCAAGCATGATTTGAAAGTCATTCAAGAGTCCACAACCACCATAGGATCACTCTTTCAATCGATGCATGAATATCAAAGAAGAACAGATAGGGCATTATCTAAAATTTTGGGTTCATCGTACAGTCTTCAGGATGGATTGTTTTTTGGGTTTGGAATTCTTATGGTCGTTGCCATGGGGTCTGTTGGAATATCCTTGGAGACAAGGGCCTATGTCTGTCTATGGCTCGGCATATCGCTCATCCTGGAACGATCTATCATGAATCTCTCGGATATATTCAAATATAATTTGGGATTCTACACCGAGTATGGTATCATTTCAGATTGGCTTCAAGGTATCATCCTTCCCCAGTGGGCCTGCTCTCAGCAATTTGTCAAGACAATAATCCGAAAACTAGCAGGAGCCATCGTATTTTACGTGTGGTTGAGGCAATCAGATCTTTCCTTCAGATGGGAGAGATCCCCGTCACACGAGCGAATGGGGCAAACAAGAGACCATCTACTCATTCCTACAAGGCGTCCCTTGTGCCCTGCTGGAAGAAGGGCCTTCTCAGAGCAAGTACTTCGTCCACACCATGCGCAGGGGATGGTAGATGACACTGATGATGCACAGTCAATGCCAAGGTATGTAGCATCGCATGGAAAGAATGGTCGTCGCCCTCCCGTGGACATGGGTGCCATGTCGTCAAAACGACATGTGGTGACCAGATCAATGCTCCGCATGAACCCGAAGCAATCAACTTTCTCACGCCCTGATTCATAATCTATAATATATAGATAAAGACCTAGAATGCAACGTTGGCGTCCTGATTGATGAAATCGTATCAGTAGTGTACAATAGTTTCGTCGTCGAATTGTACAATGTATGGCCTGCACTGCTACAGCATCATCATTGGCATTACCATCATCTCTCTGGTGATTGGAAAATCGACTGATGCTGGGCCCATTGTCATAAACACTTGGCCCTTCACGGTGGCGACGGCAACGGCGTTCGAGACTCTCTCCAAGAAGGGCGGGTCAGCCATGGATGCGGTGGTTGAGGGATGCACTCGTTGCGAAAAGGACCAATGCGATCACACGGTGGGTTTTGGGGGTAGCCCAGATGAGAGTGGTGAGACGAGTTTGGATGCTTTATTGGTGGATGGGGATACATTGAATGTTGGTGCAGTGGCAAATTTGAGACGAGTGAGGGATGCAATTAAAACTGCCAGGGCAGTTTTAGAGAAGACACATCATTCCATTCTCGCGGGAGAGGAAGCCACGGCCTTTGCCTCTCAGTTTGGAATCAAGGTGTATGATACATTGGCGACTGATGAATCGAAAAGGGAATCCCAGGAGTGGAAATCAAACAACTGCCAGCCAAATTTTTGGAAGAAGGATGCAGGCCTTGTTCCAGATCCTGCAACGCATTGTGGGCCGTATCACAATCACAAGGTGTCCGTGTCAAAATCACATAGCAATCAATACCAATCGCAACCTGGAGGTCATGACACCATTTCGATGATTGCTGTGGATGGAAAGAATTCCATTGTAGCCGGCTCATCCACAAATGGTCTCAAGTACAAAATTCCTGGACGAGTCGGGGACGCTGCTGTTCCAGGGGGGTCCGCATATGCCGATTCAAAAATCGGAGCTTGCGCTGCCACGGGTGATGGTGATACGCATCTGAGATTCCTTCCGTGCTTTCATGTGTACATGAACATGAGGAATGGTATGCATGTCCAACAGGCAACAGACGATGCCATGGCCAGAATCGTCAGCGTCATTGGCCATGATACCGGATTCCAGGGCGCTGTCGTCGCATTTGACGCCAGGACGAGGGAAATAGGGGCGACAAGCGTTGGTAACTGGAACTTTTCGTATTCGTATCAAGACCAATCCATGCTGAAACCGAAAGTAATCCTAGTGGATGCATTCCACCCACAGAAATCAGAGCACTGACAATGTGCTATTCTTAAACATAAATTATAATTAAAAAATGTAGAATGAGATTGAATGGACTGCTATTGCAGTCAATGAGCACGCTGTTCCAAGCAATAATGCAAACTCAGGCCAAATTGCTCAGTGCCAGAGGGTTCAGCGTTCTCCAGACTGTATTCTGTCGGAGTATCATCTTATTAAACTTTGCCATGTATTTGACATGGGTGAATGCAAAGAACCCATTCAGATCCGAAAGGTTCGCCAACTTTTTCCCTTCTTGTCTTGTCTTCTGACCAACTGGTTTTAATAACGTATTCAGTGCGTGCAGAAAGCTTCTCTTGCTCGTTCGAGGGATATTTGGATTCCTGACAGTAACATCTGTCTACTGGTCAGTGCATGTCATGCCGCTGCAGGACGCAACAGTGTTGATGTTTCTGTCACCATGCCTTGTGGCTCTGGCAAGTCCCTTCATTCTCGGGCAACCAGTGAACAAAGCAGTCTTCTTCTCCATACCAGTTGCATTCACAGGAGTTGTTCTTGTTGCACAGCCTCCTGCGATATTCGGTGGCCAGGAAGGAGGCATGTCTCTGAAGAACTTCATGATTGGCAGCAGCCAGGCAATCACTGCAAGCGTCGCCAAGCTTTCTGTCTCTTTCTTGGGCAAGAGCGAGCCTACTGCTCACATCATCATGAGTATGGCTCTGGTGTCGTGCATGGGAAGTTCCTTTGGGTCGCTCTTGAATTGGAAATTCCCACATGACCCACTTGAGTTTCTGTTCCTCCTTGGGGTTGGAGTGTGTGCATGCTTGGTCCAATTCACTGCCACGCTGGCATTAAAACGCAGCAATACTGCCTCTGTCATGTCAATTAGCTACCTCGGCATTGTGTGGTCAATACTCATAGACTATATTGTGTTCGGTATGGCCCCAAACCTGCTCTCCATCTGTGGGTCCAGCCTAGTGATTGTGTCCAATCTCTGCCTGATTCTTTATGAGCGACTAGCGTCACCGATGTGACGAGACTAAATAAAATAACAATAATCCTAGAAAATATAGTTGTATGTGAAACACAGGAGAGGACAAATGGATGTGGTAGACGGATACAATTCCTTACCAGTCGTGACTCGAGTGTATGTGACACTCGTGGTCATAACCTCTGCTCTGTGTGCTTTAGATGTACGTGTCTACTTATATATGACCTGACATGAAAGAATGGCACTCTGACGTGGACAGTGCCGCAGGTGATCTCTCCATTTTACTTGTATTTCAACTCAAAACTGATCTTATACAAGCACGAGTACTGGCGATTGCTAACAAACTTTCTATACTTTGGAAATATTGGCATAGATTTCATATTCCACCTATTCTTCCTGATACGATACTCCAAGTCCCTGGAGGAGGGGTCCTTTAGGAACAAGAGTGCAGACTTCTTATGGATGCTCGTCTTTGGGGGAATCATGCTGACGGCAATGGCCCCCGTTGCCAAGGTACAATTCTTAGGAACATCCCTTAACTTTATGCTTGTGTATGTGTGGGCTCGGCGGCATCCTAGCGTTCCATTGTCGTTCCTGGGGATTTTCACCTTTGGAGCAGCGTACTTGCCGTGGGTATTGATGGCGTTTTCTGTGCTCATCGGGGGCAGCCCGATTTTGGATATCCTTGGGATGATAGCAGGGCATACGTACTATTATTTGGAGGATGTGTATCCGCACACACAGCAGGGAAGGGGAAGGAGGTTGCTCAAAACACCACAGCTCTTCAAGCAGTTGTTTCAATCCAACACTGCCCCCATTGCTGGTGTCGGAATCCACCAGCATCTTGACTGAGTGGGTCCTTCTCGTGTATATATATGTATTTATTTATTTATATTTGAGTTCAGTCACGTTACAGATGTCGTACAAGTTCTTGTCAAAGCAGTGTCATGATGTATCCTACGCTCATTATTCCAGAAATCATTGCTATAAGCCCGCTTGGGATTATTTTACCACTATTCTTTGCCCTCAGGCCCATCGCTCCAGCAAGGGCGAGGCAGGTCGCCAAAGAGAGCAACGTGCCCACCTTGTATGTCGGATGGCCCATGAGCGAGGCAGAAATCAACAATAGAACAGCCACACCTGTCGCAACCAAAAGGCTCGTGGTGCTCGACTTTCTCAGATAGGCACTCAAGCCAGAACCAAAAATCGCAAAGGCAAAAAGATAGGTGAAACCCTTCATGGGGTCGCCTCCGCTTCCTCCTCCTCCTTGTCCACCCCATCCTCCTCCTCCCCATCCACCACCTCCCCGTCCACCAGGGGGAGGGGATCCGTACTCTGGCATCAAGGATAGGGAATTGATCTTAGAATGTACTTTCCCCAGATATCCAGAGAAAGAAGAGGCCACTGGAATTTGATATTTCCTGCATGAAAAAGTGAACCACTCATTCACATGATGATGAAAGCCCCTTTGTCTCAAGTCAATCAATTGTATGTGTCAGGAGTACGCACCACCAAGGCTTTCTACGTTCCCCTATCTCGACAGTATGCCACTTCCCTTGCTCATTCTTAGAGAGACGATTTCTATATTCTGCACAGTCTCCTGGATTGGGAATACCATACCCTGGGATCCCTTTCCTTTTGATCTCACAGTATATTGGACCACCAGCCCGCCTTGTGGGCCGATTGCTAGAGATAATTCTCCCCTGAATCGTTGGTCCCATTCGTATCCGTGTCACTCGAGCAAACACACAAGTAAATAACGCAAATTCGTGTTGTAGAAACCGTGGGAGATGTTCTGAATACCCCGTTAACGATTGCCAGATTCCCTCCCTGAGAGACACATTCACTATTAATATCTATTTTTTTGGGCCTTGGAGTCAGTAGACGCGACCACCTGCATTCATTCCATTGCTGATGCGTACAGATTCTATCCACCTCTCGAGGCCAGACCATGGGACACACTATTCGGGAGTGCTCCCTATCCCAGATCCCTCTCCCCTCATTCGCCCCTCACCAACGCCACCAATGGCTATATATAAGATATAGTTCTACATCCATGCATACGGCTGTGCCATTCTCGCCGTGATCTAGTCGATAGCAGGACAACCATGTTTTGTACCAGGGTCAAATCTCTGCCACGCCTGCTCTATTCGCCAGTTCTATATCACTCGCTCCACATACCATGGTACTAACGCTCTTTCACACCTCCAAACACCACTGTCATGGTCGTATGATTGCGCAACGCAGCCAAATGCTGCGCATGGATGCCACCCGCCCCCACCCACCACCCAAGGGTGGCCATCGTGGCTACCAACCGACCAACCGTTTTCACGAGCGGTTGCATGATCACAATGACAACGAGGTACTGATCCACCAGTATCTTCACCATTCCCCCTATACATTTGATTGTTAATTAATCAAAATGATTCCACTCACGTTGCATCCAGCGGTTGGTCAGTTCATGGCCGCATCCATCTCTTCTGTCGAAGAATTAATGCAGCACCCAATGGCTTTGCCAGTGGCAGTGGGGGTTGTCACAGTCTTTCTGACAATTTTATTGTTTTACAATATTAGTGAATCTTTGAAGAAGAAGGCTGCGGGCAAGGGTGATGAGACTGGGGAGGTCGGGGAGCTCAGGCGGAGTACCAGGTGCGCGAGGTGGTTGTAACGACCAATGGGTGTGGTCGACGTTGCGTGATCTACTGGTTCATCGTGTATCTTTATTTGGTTGTACAGATCTTCTGACAGGAAGAAGGCTTCTGCGGAGGCGAAGAAGTCTACTCCAACACCGGAGAAGAAGACGGAACGTCGCAGTAGAAGCGTGACTCGCACGAAGAAGGCGGGTACTGCGGCTGCTGCTGCAGAGACGTCTTCTGCCACAAAGAGCAAGGCTCGCTCCAGATCGACCAGTGCTGCTGCCAAGAAGAAGACTGCCAGTGCTGCTTCTACTGGGACAAAGAGCAGGTCTGCGTCCAAGGGGCGATCTACATCGGCGACTCGCAAGAGCGCCACCAAAAAGACGCCAACATCAAAGGCTGCTACGACCAAGAGATCTACGTCGAGCAGTCGTAAGAAGGAAGCGAGCACCGTGAAGCCAAAGAAGACGGCGTCCAAGACGGGCACTGCGGCAAAAAAGTCAGGCAGCAGATCGACGACTCCATCTCGTAGGAGCACACGATCGGCGAAATCAGCGTAAATTTTATTTGTTGACATAGAGTTCTTGCTTCTTTGACGGCAAGGGATCCGACAATGACACATCACTGACGAGTATGTTTGTGTTTTCAAATTGAACGTGCTGCACAAGCAATGTCATACCATACCGAATATAACAAATTGCGCTGTGACTTACAACCGTAATAATTGTGTAACTCCTTTTCTTTACAATAGAAGCACCTTAGGTGCGCTTGCGCATTCGTCGTCTGTAGACATCGCTGCCTGCACTTGGCATGTCATCACCAATCTCATCGTCATTGTCTCCATCATCAACATTGTGGTCATCTGGGTGTGGGGGAGGTTCAGGTACGTTTGGCTGCTGAGTTCCTTTTCTCTTCGATCCCCGCCGCTTGCCTGATCTCGACACTTTTTTACCACCGTCCAGGGATTGTATTGGTCTTCCCATGGCAGCCTCGTGTGATTCAATGCCGGCAGCTGTGAAGTCAAAATTCATAATGGGTGTCAGAATGTGCTCTACATCTGGAACGGGGCCTTCAGCAGGTCCATGGAGCTGTTTCATGAGTTGATGTAGGTCTCGAGGCACACGGGCTCCACCCATGGGCCTTGGAGGTGGTGGACGCCCTCCTGGTGGTGGAGGTGGGGGAGGCTGCCCTGGTGGATATCCTTCCTGCTCCCCTTGGCCATAGTAGTACTCATCATATTCTTCGTAGGCGTACATGTCTGGGGATACTTCAAACATATCCGATGTCCCTGGCACGATGTCCAAGAATTTGTGTTTTAAGAGGGACACATGCAAGGCATCAAGCGGATCCTTTGCTTCTTCCTTCAATGCTTCTTTTCTCCTAGATTCAAGTGAGCTGACTGTCGACAGAGATCCAGACTCGGCCTCAAATTCAATGTATGCGTCCCACAAGGGCCCTGTTTCTTCTGGCGGTGTGGCGGTAATGGCTCTCTCAAACAGTGATCTGGTGTTGGCCAAGTCTCCAATGCCCATCAGAAACTTTGCATACTCCACGACATACCCGGGACATTTTAGATATGTTTTCAATCCCAGTTCAAAAATATTGCGCGGAATATGGTCCTTTCCATCATTCAGCCATTCAAATCTGGCTGAAGCGACAAATGCCTGCCACTGCAAGCCAGACCATTTCCGAGCTCGTAGAAACAGCTTTCGTGCTGCCATGACGCCGTCAACCCGGCGAACAAATCTCATATATTGAATCCAGCCTAGAGTTTTCAAATCGTCAGTTCGCGCCTTCTCCTCGGCCTCTTCTTCAGAGTCTTCGGCCACAACCTCTTCATATATGGAACGAGCCTTGTCAATGTTTCCCATTTGTTCGTGCAAGTCTGCAACCTCAAAGTGCAATACCAAGGCCGCAGGCAGTGCTTCACGCCCTCTATTTAATACTGCTATCGCAGATTCTGCACCCATTCCAGTCTCACTCATGTGCCACGAGGCATAGTCCAGCCACAGATCAGGGAATTGTATGAGATAACTGAGGCTCTGTTCATACGCCAGAACAATACGAGCTTGATGCGTCGGTCTATCTGCTTCTCCTGGATTATCGGATTCCCAATGGCAGTATTTTCTCCACTTCTGGGCTTCTTCCAGCTGATGGTGGCCGCCCTTTCCAGGAGGTAATGGCAGCATTTTTGTGTCCAAACTTTCCACCAGGGACCATCTTTCATTGCTCACGGCTTTGGAAGCGTGATACTTCGGCCTCCATTCATCTAAAGATCTCTTTGATAGAGTTTTATTACCTAAGCTATTCTCAAACTGTTCATACATGCTCCAGATCGCGTCAAGGGAGGTGGTCGGGATGTTCAATGCTTTGTGCATTCCTCTTCGCAGAGCCGCTGTCTTTGCTGCATCGGCCTGACCCTCTACAGCCTCGCCAAAGACCTTTTCATAGGCAGGAGAATCTTCTTGAACAGATTGTAGGAGGTCAAAATATTCTTGCCACAGCTCTCCTGCTCTCACATCCTGTCCTACTTGCTCAAGAGCAAATTCAAGACATGTCTTCACCTCCATGATTCCTTCAGGACTATCCTCTCGATCGGCATTCAATGACCGAATGTAACCCACATACATCTTCCACAAGTCTATATCCAAGCATAGCAAAAGGCATTTGCCAAAGAGACTCTTCACAATTGCCTCGTCTCCGTTTTCAATCTCAAACTCACAGTAATCCTTCCAATATGCACACTGCATGGGCGATCAGGCATGGTATATGGCTCAAAGAGATGCAACATGTGTACATTATTGCTAATAGACGACGCACCGTTGTTGGGAAAATGGCCACAATATTTTCATAAACCTCTCGGAGGGCCACAATCTGCTCTTCGCTCCTTGGCCCTTTGCCGACCTCTCTTAACAAGTTCTCCCAATTTTGATACTCATATGGGTTTTCAGCAACCTGCTGGCGCAGTTGATCGATAAGAGTACTCATCGCAGCGAGAGAAATGTGGGAAATCAACACAGTGTTCACCTCTCCCCCTATTCCGCCCCGCGCACAATGCTACCAAAGTCACTGAGAGGTAAATATGCTAATTATTAATGCTGCCCTGAGGTAGTGGATCGGAGATCCTTGGAGAAGGGGATTTGGCATGCAGTGCTTCATTGTTCAAAAATTGTCATATTAAAGAGTCAACAAAAAAATGTGTATACCAAACCAAAAGTACTCTAGGTATCATTGTCATCGGCGAGGAGTGCTTCTGTATCACCTTGTTCGATCGCATCCTCTTCCTGCCACGATCTTTGGTTGTCCTTGGCCTTTGGGTACATCATGGCAGCAATCATCATGCTTACTCCCAGCAAGACACAGACAACACTCCACATCTGCGAGTATCGAATCATTGTGATGCACAATGCTATTCCAGTTTGCAACGATGAGAGCCTCTTCAAATCTGTATCTGATGCCCGGGAGTGCTCAGTCACTTCCATGACAGGGAGGAAGGTATCATTGACAATCTTTGGCTCCACAGCATTATACGAGTCCCCAAACCATACACTCAACATTAAGGACTTCTTTACATTTACGGTAATGCCCGACATTGGCTCTGCGAAAAAAAACAAACACAGCATCATGATGAGAAACCTTCTGATGCAATGTCATCCCATTCTCAAGATACAACGTACCAACATCCAAATATATTTGATCGTTTGGATCAGCATCACACTGAATTCCATCAACAGAGGTGGATGCTAGAGCATCGACGTTGCAGAAACCCGGGAGGGACAAGAATAGTTTTGGTCCCACATCCATTTTCCTTCCTCGTATTCCTGCGTTAATAGGACTGGATATATTAAAAAGCCCCCTGACATTCTGATGATACTTGGTACTAGTGGAAAATACGGCATTGGCTGGCAAATACCGAAGAGATTTGAGGCGCCCACTGTCTCCAGGAGTTCCATCTGAGAAGATCTTCACTGAGCGGTATGCCTCAGCAACCCATACTCTATTGTGTGTGACATTGTCCACCTTGCCAAGGGCTTTACTCATTGCAGGAGGAAACTGTCTCCCATCAGTTCCTCGGACTATCTCAGCAGATTCCCATGCGGAAATCTTGGATACACCATTCCACACGGTGAGTTCCGTCACAGCATCTATATCACCTTTTCCCGTCTTCATCTTCATCAAATATCCTTCCTCGGCAGTCATGTTGTGTAAAAGAGAGAAGTGAGAATTGATTCCAGGGACAAAATGGGATAGTTTCGAAAGCAGCGGGTCATCATACCCAAAGAGCAACTCCTCCACTGTCCGGCACATGAAGATCCCTTTAACCCTAGGATCACTCCACCGTTCAATCAGCTGAATCACCAGTTGAAACAAACCCGACATTCGAGAAGGAGATCGAGCCATAACCATTTCTATCGCACCAACCAGGGGAATGTTCAGGGTATGAACCACATCTGTCAAGTTGCCCACCGACTCCTCACCGACAAACTCATACTCTGTTCCCTCTGTAAACTCAACCATCTCATCGCCTTCCAACCACGACACACGAGCCCTCTTCTTACTCTTTCGGAACACATATGGCCCTATTCTCTCCACCCGTGCCCTGCTACCATGCCTCACAGCATCAACATTGGTCAAATTCAACATGTAGACTTGGACACCCACCCGACCCAGAGTTCCATCAAACCTTTCCGCAACGCTTTCCTCAGACTCTGGAAGCCACACTACACTATCATATACTTTTTCATACATCCCATTCCATATTTGAGGCACATAAACTCTCCGAGAAACCTCCAAGAAACCTCCAAGTGCCACCAGCAAGGCACAAGGAAGCACCACGGCGAAGAAACGCATGACTATGTCTTCAATGCCTATGGTACATACTGAACATACAATACTTGTGCCAGGAAGCACAGAAGAACTTGGTACATGTACGATGAGGCAATTGTACTAAATCTATTTAAATTGAGAACTTTGAGTTCTCCATGCATCTGAAACCTCATGTGTCTTCAGAAAAGGAGTACAGTATACTGTAAAAATAATCATCTAATCTGCATCAGGTGATAATGCACATCGGCGCCGTGGGTGTCTGACGAGTGTTGTCGGGTAGCGGATCACAAGTTCAATTGTCCTTTGTTTGCTCTGCTGACTGTATCAAGAATATTCATTTACAAGTTGGAATTTTGATAGGACTGGGTGATTGGCTCAGCGAGAGGATTGGCAGAGAAGGTGGCAGTATTTCTCTTCTCCTGAAGAAAAGGACGTGATAGCATATTGTGAACCAGCCATGTACGGCAGTGCAGCATATTTGCGACCTCCCTCTGTATCTGGACAATCTCAGTCTAGCCTTCAGAGGGGGTCCCGAGAACCTGCGTTGCGAGGAAAGTTCACTCCAAAATCGTTCAAATACAATGGGCGGGTGGCAGCAG
This sequence comes from Picochlorum sp. BPE23, assembly GCA_025209345.1. Taxonomy (NCBI): domain Eukaryota; kingdom Viridiplantae; phylum Chlorophyta; class Trebouxiophyceae; genus Picochlorum; species Picochlorum sp. BPE23. Next base: position 1,181,141 of record JANSVD010000005.1, on the reverse strand, counting down.
TGTTGCTGACAAGTTTGCTAGTTTTGGTTGGGTATGGTGGCCCTTCTGTGGCTGGAGTTTTAATTGTACGCTTGTATTATATCATTATCATCATCATCATGGTCGGGGGTTGCGATAACTGGGGATGCTTGTTTGCAGACGGGTTCAATGCTTGCGTATGTCATGGATGCTATGCGATACAAAGAGGGGTCCTTTTTGGCTGTATGGATGTCGCTGGCGCTGTCAAATTTGGCCATGGGATACAGCACGCTATTTTTGGATAACGAGTACAGCATTATGGTGGCGGTGTTGGGTCTCCTGATTAGTTCAGGGGTGTTGTTTCTCACTGGGTGTTGGGCAACACTGCAATTTAAGTGGATACAGCTACAGTATCCAGCAGTTGTTGTGGCCTTTGAGAAAATGTTGCTTACCAGCTGTCTTCCTACCGCGGGGGCAGTGATGTATCTAGGTCTCATTGTTCACAATGGCATTGCGACAGCTCCATACATAACAGCATTGATCTTGTGTGGCATGTATGCTCTTTTTGCGAGACCATTATCGTCGTCATTTTACATATCGCCTCATAGTGTGTCCACAGGAGGGGCACCAGCACATTTGGGAAGCGTGCAGAAACCATTGGATGGATTATTGTCCTTCTTTTTTGCTCTCAGCATGCCAGCGTTAGTATATGTTGCAGCACATAATGCCGTCATCATGTCTTGGACGCACTTGTGGGCAGTTCTATTGTTAGTTTCTGGGCCCATACTATTCATGTCATCTATTCCTCAAGGTCTTTGGTGGATGGGGGATGGTCCCGCTGCAAATGCAATGAGAAGAATCCTTGTGCTCGTCTCCCTTGCTGGTGCTTTAGCTGGCGTTGAGGGGAGGATAGTTTTCCACTCCTTTGGCCAGTACTTAAAACTTGCACCTCCGTGGAGTTATATTGCCATCACTGTAGCGACGTATGGATTTGGAGCGGTTGTCCTGCTGCTCTTGTCAGGGATGATGGGGGAGGAGACTGCAGCTGTCCTCCTTGGCCCCGTGGTGATGATTAGTACCGCCATTGGTAGCCTTGTCTTGGGTTTGCCGATTTGGGCATTGCCAGCTCCTTTAATTGGAGCTGCTGGCGTTGCCTTGTATTTTGAAAGCAGAGCTCTGAGGGATTATGGCCTTGTGGTGATTGGGGGTCTATGCACTTGTGCTTGGTTTCTTTGGCAGCATTTCTGGTTTTTAGACATCAAATTAGACGGAATGAGCCTTAAAATTATATGTTCTTTGATATTTGCGGCAATGATTCCTGCTGTAGTTGTGCCAGGTCTGCTGATGGCCAAATTACCAGGCTCTGGACCTCTTCTTATTATGCAAGCGGTCATCTTGGCGATTCTAGAGGAGCATTTGTTCGCAGGAGATTACGAGGAGTTGACATATAATGTGCATCCAATGTTTCCAGCATCGTTAGTGATTGCAACCACAGTCATTGGTATTATTCTTGCCAGGAAAATGGGCGAAGCAAATCGGATCAGCAATGCAACTGCTTTCGTACTTGAGTGCATATATGGTGCCAAAATTTCAATGCTGTTTGTACCAGAAAGTCGAATGGCAATTCCAGTGGTTGGATATGCTCTAGCATGTCTGCATCCATTGTTCTTGGGTCCTAAAAAAGGAGATGCCAGGGCTGCTACAACACTGGAGCCCTGGAAAGGCCTTGGTATGGCATTCTGTGTGATTCTTGCCGTAGCAGCAGCTCGATTTGCTATCTTTGATGCTCTCCACATCGTGTTGGACCGCAAACCTTCGGAAGCTCTTGCTGCCGGGTCTCTATTACTTGCCATTGCAGTGGGTCTTTTGCCAATGATCAATGCATACTACGCGCAATACGAGGGCCCCAGGAGAGCAGCGGTACTGATTGGGTCTTTTGGGCTCTTGTTAATTTTGCTCAGACCACCTCTTCCTATCAAGGGGGGAGCTGAATGTCCTAAGCTGCCGCTGGCTTTGTGTCCCAGGTTGTGGGATGCTTCTCACACCCCACGGCGTGAGCAGGATGATGTTGCTGTGTATGGTGACGGGCTCAGAAGGAGAGAGCATTGGCCACTGTGGCTCGTCGTAGTGGCATCATTCTTTGGAGTATTAGCAGCGACGTCAAAAATATCAAAGAGTGTTTCGTTTGCTCCCTTCAGATTGATCCAAGCTGGGCTCTCTGGACTGTTGATCGGAGGCTATATGGCTCTTGAATTCTTCCCAGGCATGCAAGTTCTGCAAGCAACAATCGTCGCCTCCTGTTTACTGGTAGCATTCATGATCGTCCTGCTGTCTGTTCCAAGTAGAGGCTCTGCAATTTTGTTGCCTCTACTCTGCATTTGCTGGTTTGGATCTTTCCCTGGATCGCTTTTTGTACTCTCCGTGTCAAGGTTGCCTCCTTTACCTCAGGATATGGTCCGATTACATCCTGATATTGCAGAGGGCATCGCATTAGATAGTCTAAGGTGGCAAACTATCCGCACGTATTTGGTTGCTTGTTTTGCAGCCGAAGCGCTGATTCTGAGTTTCGCAGCAAAATTGCGTCTCGGTGTTTCCAAAGGGAGAGCAGCAGCTGCATCCAGTAGTATGCTTGGAATGGCTTCAGACGCCATGTATATCGACAAAGCTGCAGAATTCTTAGGAGGGTATGTTCCCTCGGCTGTCAACGAGGCCACAGTTGGGAGTCTTGCAGGAAAGCATCATCAAAAGCTTACAAATATTGGCATGTCCTATCTTCCAGAGGCTTGCAATATTTTGACAGTGTTTTGTTTTTCAGCATGCTTGTGGGTGAGCAATGCCTTGGGAGGAGAGCATGCATCACTGATGGTGCCGATTCTATGTTCTATCTTGCTCTTGTTGAGCCAAGATTCTTTCCTGTTGCGTGGATTGGCGGACAAAAGGAGGTATTTCCCTCCATATGCAGCAGCGTGTGGGATTCTGACCATAACTGCTATCGGTGCAGTCATTCGTGAAGCCTTCTCAATCGATCAGGGCATTTCTCTCGATATAGATGTGGCAACCCTTGTCTTCAATGTGGGTGCAATTTTGCTATGCCTTCCTTCCTTACTGGAGACACTAGATTATTTATGGACACAAAGGCAGCAGAAGTTCTGGACACCAATCCTTACGGGCATATTGGCAACATCTGGTGTATTTATTTCTGAGATTGATGCCGTGAAGGTCTTGTGTGGTTTGAGTGGGATTAGTGCAATCCTCATGAGTGCCTCAGTACAGCACAGCAAACATTTTATTCAACGGGTGTTGTAAGTTGTATCAGATCAACATTATTTCTTGGGTGTAACTGATGATGACTCTGAAAAGTCTGCCGTACCAGCAGCTGTCGACTCACCGAGCCAGTCTGAGAGGCATGCAGCCCATGAGGACTCTCAGGATCGACCATGAAGGTCAATGATGGAAGGCATGCAGTTCATGAGTGAAGAGAATGGAGGCGAGTAGTATGTCGCCGCGGACACGGAAAATCTGGAGCACCGAACTTTTTCCCATGGGTCTCTCTTGCCCATCGGTGGCGCGGTTGATGGGAGGCACCGACCCGACGGGATCACATTTGGCCCTTGGGAACAGTCCAAGACATGTTTGTTGGTCCAACACGTGGCAAAACTGCATCACTCGGTATACAATCCCAGGCATCGGTGTCGCATGTTCATAAGCATCCAAAGTTTTTCTTTGGTGTATGTAGTTGACAGTCAGCCAAAAGGCAAAAGGATCTAGTGCAGGTACACACAGGGTGACAGGTGCATTCCGCAACAAGTTCCACTCTGCACCGCTGCGAAAATTCATCTTTGTGCTTGCTAGGAAGAAGACAATATAGGTTGCGTCATGAATCAGAGAATGATTACATCTCTTGCATTTTTTGCCATGCTTGGGCTGTTTGGAACAGCTTTTGCTGGAAAGTGCAGGATGGTTGGTAGTGCAGCACACGATGGGTGTGCGCTGCCTCTCGAGCTTGGAAATTTCCAGGGCTTCTACGAATGTAATCCAGCAGTCGGAGTGGGGCGTCCAGAGAATCTGGAAGAGGCCTCCAAGATTGTAGAAGCCTATGACAGAGTGAAGGCTGTGGGTGTTGGTCACAGTTGGTGGCAGGAGCAGTTCTGCTCAGGAGATGACGAGAACGCAGTCAACCTCGTCATGACCGAGCTCAAAAGTACCCTGGACTTTATCGAAAATCCAGTCAACCCCAGCACATTCAATGGACAGGAGCCCCCAGAGGATTTCCCCATCAAGGTGGACGAGGACAAGCAGGAGGTGACGGTGGCCGCCGGTATTCCTCAGCGTGCCCTGCTGGAGTACCTGTCGGAATACACGTACGGCAAGGAGCCCAACGGGTGGACTCTTCCAGCTTTCAGTTGGTTCATCGACCAAACCATTGGGGGTGCTGTGGCCACAGGGACGCACGGGTCTTCCCTTCAGCACGGGAGTCTTTCTTCTCAGTTGACGAGCCTGCGGCTGATGCTTGCGAACGGCACCATCATCGACATCTCTCCGGAGGACAACCCTCACTTGTTCAAGGCTGCTGGAGTTTCGATTGGACGTTTGGGAGTGATCACAGATATCACACTCAAAATCAAGCCTCAGCAGGCAGTTACGAGAAATCTCCGTGATATCGAAATTGAAGAATTAGCAAATGAAGTCAAGAAAGTTCAAGATGAGTATAATGCCGCTATTGCTGCTGGAGATGATGAGGCAGCAAAATTGGCCCTGGCCAAGTTGGATGAAACACAGGCTTTGTGGCACGTTGCCAGCAAGGCTGTGTGGAGAACAGATTACACTTACCTGGAAAAAGAGCCAGAGAATGTGCTTTTGAACATTGAAGTGAGCCCAGATGTGTCGGCATTCGATGGAGCCTTGCAAGTCTACGCTCCATCTGACACAGCAGATATCGGTACAAGCAATGCCATTCTCAACAATGCACGAACGTGGGCGAGAATCTATGCCACCACAATGAGAGGATTTGTCAACCCTGGCACGTATGCTGCCTCGAAATCGTTCATTTCGATGAGTGAAGGAGGCAACAGACGATCATCTACAATGCAACCATATGATCAATATGAGGTGGCCATTCCAATTGATAGAGCAGGAGACTGTCTCAAAGGAGCCATTGATGAAATATATGGGCCAAAAAATTTGTTTGCTGGATTTAGAACACCAGCACTGATTCGTTTCATTCCAGGTGAAGACTTCTATCTCAGTCCAAGCAACGGTCACCCAGTAATGTACATCAATATTGAGGATCATCTGTCTATTTCTAGCGGTCAGCAAAACCGAGAATTTGATGAGGTAATGGACTATTTCCTGAATGAATGCGGAGCCAGGCTTCACTGGGGCAAGGCTGGTTGGCCTACACACCAGCCATGCTTTGATGGCGCAGAAGACTATCCAGAGTCTTGGTGCGATTTCGGGTGCGCCGTGCAAGAGCTGGACCCCACCGGCAAGTTCCGCAGCGAGAGTGATGTATGGCGCTGGAATGCCACCCGAGGGGGCGACGTCGTGACCTTCTCCTCCTGCTGCTCTCCAGAAGGCTTTTTGAAGAGCGAGTGCACCTGCGAGAAGAGTCCAATCTGTTAATGTACTACCATGCGCGACAACGATGATCCTCACAGCAGTGATGGATGCTAATGTTATCAATTTTTTGTGATGAAATATTTAGTGTAAAAATATGCTCCCAGAGCGTCTCAGGTATCGTTTTGACACTAGCATCTCTCTAGTAGGCGCCCAAAACTCAGCCCCACATTTCCTCTTGGATGGTCCAACAGCATTGAAATGACACGTCGATATTCTCCCCCGCGGCCAATCTCGATCGTGCTTGGAAGAAGCATAGTGTGCCATTAAGCCTTGCAAGGGTGCGATGCTCAACTGACATTTCATTGTTTAATCGTCTGCATTGTGTTCATTCGTTGACTGTCCTGAGGGACGACCTGTTCAAAGGTACCACTTGTCTGCCTCAATCTAGACGGCATTGTGCGTTCCTGGCGTTGGTGATTTTTATCATGCGATATAGTTCTTTTGAGATGAAAATATATGCGTCAGGGAAGAGCACGCTGCTTGCTGTGCTGCTGCTTTGTGTGGCCATTGTGGTGCAAGCTCAAAGGGTCTGCCGTATGGACCCTGATGTCGAGCAGGATCAATGTTCATTGCCCTACCAGCTTGGCAATTTTCAGGGCTACTATTTGTGTGACCCCTCTGTTCTTGTCGGAAGACCAGAGACGATACGTGATATGAGAGATATCGTTACTTCATTTGAGTTTGTTCAGGCTGTGGGTGTTGGTCACAGTTGGTGGCAGGAGCAGTTCTGCTCAGGAGATGACGAGAACGCAGTCAACCTCGTCATGACCGAGCTCAAAAGTACCCTGGACTTTATCGAAAATCCAGTCAACCCCAGCACATTCAATGGACAGGAGCCCCCAGAGGATTTCCCCATCAAGGTGGACGAGGACAAGCAGGAGGTGACGGTGGCCGCCGGTATTCCTCAGCGTGCCCTGCTGGAGTACCTGTCGGAATACACGTACGGCAAGGAGCCCAACGGGTGGACTCTTCCAGCTTTCAGTTGGTTCATCGACCAAACCATTGGGGGTGCTGTGGCCACAGGGACGCACGGGTCTTCCCTTCAGCACGGGAGTCTTTCTTCTCAGTTGACGAGCCTGCGGCTGATGCTTGCGAACGGCACCATCATCGACATCTCTCCCGAGGACAACCCTCACTTGTTCAAGGCTGCTGGAGTTTCGATTGGACGTTTGGGAGTGATCACAGATATCACACTCAAAATCAAGCCTCAGGAACAAGTCCAGAGAACCTCTGAAGATTTGACTTTCTCTGAATTTGCTACAGTGATACAATCGGTTCAAAATGATTATAACGATGCCATCGAAGCAGGAGATGACCAAGCAATCAGAGAAGCGCTTTTCAAGGTGGATGAGACACAAGCATTCTGGCATGTGCAACCAGGGGTGGTCTGGAAGGTGGATTTCGAGTACGCCAATAAGTCTGCAGCTGATATCCCCCTTGATACGATGTTTATTGTCAGTGAAAAGGAAGAATCGCTTCCCGTTTCACCTGTCGTCGAATTTGCAGCAGAAGGAAATATCACCAGTTCTCCAGCAGTGGCAGGCAATGTCTTCAATCAGACTGACAACCCGAACAAAATTGAACCATTCATTCCTATTACACGGAACCCATCTACGTGGGGGTCACTGTATCTTAGAACCCTTAGGGCGTACGTGACTCCAGCAACAATTGACGCGAGCAAGGCATACCTGACTATGAATGAAAGAAGTAGCGAGACTCAAGCAACCTCTCAGCCATATGATCAGTACGAAGTCGCGATTCCCCTGGAGTATGCTGGTGACTGTCTGCAAGGTCTAAACCAACTCATCTATGCATCAAATGATAGCGAATCGATCCGCGATGGATTCAGACCCCCAGCGCTGATCAGATTTGTATCTGAGGAGCCCTTTTATTTGAGCCCATCATATGGCCATCCAGTCATGTACATCAATCTGGAAGATCATTTGTCTCGCTCTTTGGGAGAGGAAAATGAGGGATTTGACACCGTGCTTGACTTTATGCTGGAGGAATGCAACTCAACCCGCCTCCATTGGGGCAAGGCTGGTTGGCCTACACACCAGCCATGCTTTGATGGCGCAGAAGACTATCCAGAGTCTTGGTGCGATTTCGGGTGCGCCGTGCAAGAGCTGGACCCCACCGGCAAGTTCCGCAGCGAGAGTGATGTATGGCGCTGGAATGCCACCCGAGGGGGCGACGTCGTGACCTTCTCCTCCTGCTGCTCTCCAGAAGGCTTTTTGAAGAGCGAGTGCACCTGCGAGAAGAGTCCCATCTGCTGATATACACTGTTACATGTTCATATGCTAATGTCTATTAATTCAACATTAAATCGCAAAAGCATCGCCAAAGTTGCGTGAAACTAAAACTGCTCCAGCAAAGAATGCTACTGCCTTGAGCAAATTCTGCAGGAAACATTCGCATCAATACCACTGCATGGATGAAACCTTGATACCAGTTGTCAGAAAAAAAATCCATCATGATGACGCACCTTATTGGCCTCGCGAGCCCTTTCATTTTGCCACTCACGAGCGCAAAAGTTCTTCACCTTTTCGACAACACCAGCCATGTTTTCTGCTTAACTATCGATTCAAAGTATATATGTAACAAATAATAGGTACATTTAATGGGTTGTTGAGGGAGTTCGTCAACCGTATTGTGACATCACTGGTGGCCGCTATGAAAAGTTTCTACCCGGTGCTTCCTCTCCAGAGTCCTCTGTCGTCTGGCCTCCAACACTGGTTTCCAGAGCAGGACGGGTTTCAGAAATGGATCATACAATACACTGCGGTCAAGCATCGTGACAGCAGCCCAAAAATTTCGCTTCTGGAGTTCCATAAGTCCCCATGCCTGTATAAGCCTTGCGCCTGTAGGATTTACAGACAGAGCCTGCTGCAGAACCTGGCGGCATGTGTTCCACTTCACCTCGCTATTCATGGCGTGAGCTCTCTTTTCCATCTGAGCCCACGAAATCCAATTCTTTTCATGGTATGGAAATCTTTCAGCAACGGTTTGAAACAATTCTCGAGCCTGTTCAAAGTCCTCAGACCTGGCCAACATGAGTGCTCTGCTGTACAAGGATTCAACAGACGGGGTCACGCCACATACGGCCTCAGACGTTGAGGATTGGACTGAAGAGAAGCACCTAGATCTATCTTGTTGAGGTACTCTGTGTCCACGTCCACGTCCATGCTGTATTTGAGAGGCACTGGAGCATGGAATCAGACCACCAAACCCTGGTCTGGAAGGTCTTGGTCTCAACGAACCACTTTGAATTCTATGAGGTGCGCTCGCCAATTTCATTGGGGTATCAAATTCTGTAACAATATAAATAATAATATGAATCACTGGACATACAATTCACGCTATTATTGTCCTCAGAAGGTGCCTGCGAACAGCACGTGCAACGCGCTCGACAGGCGCGTGTCAATTGACAGATTTGCAAATCTAGATCTGCAAGGTCATCTCCCGGTAGCGATCATCAGTCAGCATGATACTGCCCATGGAGCTTTTTCATCCTTGAATTTACTATCGTTTGAGCGTATTGAACTTCCTTGTCATCCAGTAGACCCAACTTGTACAGGTAGTCAAGCATGTGTGACTCTTTTGACAGCACTGAAACGGAGACTATTTCAGATCTGGCCTCCAATAATTCAAGGGGATCTACTTCCCGTAGTTGCTTCAGAAACATTTCCGCTTCATGTTGCTCAGCCCTGCTCTCTTGCAGCACTCGATGCAAAAGCTTTCTGATATCATCCACAAGGATGAGGCTGTTGGTTGCCATGTGGCTCAAAACACTGCCTGTCCTGTGAAAAGACATTGAACGCTCACGCGTCAAATCACCTGAGGAGCTCTCATGGCGAGGCATCTCCTCTGCCAAGGTTTTATTTAGTTCAAAATACTCCTCTTGTCGCGTGGCATCCCAGTATGGCTCTATCTCATCTTCGTCAACATAATGGACACTTGGCATGGAACTTGTGGTGTTCAATGTAGACGAATCTCTAATCAACCCCGATTGCTCCAAATCGCTCAGCTCTACTTCGACAAAAACTTTAAGATGCCTTCGAGCTGCAGCATGAGCGCAAATAAAGGTCACGGCCATGACAGAACTTCTCTTGGCAAGACTCTGTAGAGGTCCTTCCCTTCGAGCTAGGAATGCAGCCGTCTTTTTTGAAAGTAGCTTGAACTTGTAATGCCATCGGCTCAGAAAGCTGCTCGTCGCCTTTGGTGGTGGATCCAAGGCAATGCCTATATTGAATGTTTTGCGCAATGCTGACCAATCTGACAAGGGTTTTTTTAACGAGTCTTCAGACTTTTCAACCGAGTTTGAGAGTGCCATAATCTCTGATGGAGTCAAGTACTCTTGCGAGAATGCCACTTTGTAGTTTGAATATACCACTCGCAGCAATCTCTCTCGTAAGTCTTGCATCAAGTCTCGCTCGTGAATGGTCTGATATTCTGTATCTGTACCCAGAGCGCCACCCTTACTCTTTGTTCCACGAGATTCCAACTGTCCCTTCACATCCAAGGATGTCAGGCGATTCACAAGATCCCAATCTGCAGGTCCCAAGAGACTCTTTGCTCCCTTCTCCTCCTCTACAGTCTGATGTGCAATCTGATCAATCATCTCTGCAGAACGATACAAAATATGCTTCTCTGTTGGAGTCAATTTGGTGTACCCCAGCAATTTCAGCAGCATACTGGTGGATGTTCCTTGAATCAATAGTGTCAGCACAGCTATCATGGCAACGAAAAAGAAGCAGAGTATTTTGAATTGCTCATCAAGCAAATCTGCCGAGTTGTATACTATGAATGCTAATGTCAATCCCACAGCACCACGGAGCCCTGCCCAGGAGAGGATTACCATATCTTTCAAGGTCAACGCATATTGACCAAATCTCAAAATCGGATACAGCAACAAAATACCAACGACTCGAATCGGTAAAAGCAGGAAATACAGTGCAAAGGCCATACCCCAATCCTTTCCACCAATGCTGTCACTTTTTCGAGAGATCTCAGCTGCTATTATGAGACCAGACAGGAAAAATATAAGAGTATTTGCCACCCAATCGACAAAATCCCAGAACAAGTTGAACGCTTTGATTGAACGGGCACTAACGTGATTCTTACCAAAAGTTCCTAAGAAAACAGCATAAAAGAGTACCGCTAAAACTGCAGAAAGAGATAAAACCTCGTCGCTCAATATCCACAAGGAATATGCAGCAGTCAGAGTCACAGTAATCTCAGAGATGGTATCATTGAATAAAATCTGAAGCCAAACCATGACAGCCAAAGCAAAGGCAATACCAAGAGCAGGTCCCCCCAAACTGGCTTTGAATACAAAGCCAATGGTGGATCCAACCTTGACGTCCTGCCCAAGTGCCCAGCCTAAAAAGATTTGAAACATTACGTATGCTACACCATCATTGAGCAATGATTCACCCTCAATGACTGTCGTAAGTTCTGGATTGCTTCCAGAACTTCGCATGATGCTCACAACACTGACAGGGTCCGTAGCTGAAAGGATAGAGCCAAGAAGAAATGATTGAGACCACGACCAGCTGTAAGGAAACACATATTTCGCAACCAAGCAAACAAGAATGCCGTTAATCATGGTCCCCGGTATTGCCAGAGCAAATGCCTTCATCCATACTCTACTCACAGTGTGAAGGTGTAGCCCTATGCCGGATGGTGTGATCAGAGCCGGCAAGAAGACAGCAAACAACACACTCGGGTTGATGCTTTCAAACATCTTCAACCCCTCGCTCATGTAATCATCTGCTGTCGTATTACTGATTATAAAGCCACAAAGTGCCCCACATATCAACATGGAAGCTGTGAATGGCAACGGGATGTATCCTCTCCACTTGAATGGCATCAGATTGGAGACGGTCCTGATCAATAGCCCAAAGAGGAAGGCAGCCACGACGGCAAGGACGATTTCTGCCCCACTGCTCCCTTCATACATGGACGCTCCATCCGTTCCTACAGTGACATTTTCAGACATTAGGAAAATTCACACAGGCGAGTCCTCGACAGCCGTCGTTTGGAGAAACAGCCCGGTGCTTTGAATTTCGAAACCCGTACGGTTTCGTCAGCTTGCCATAGTTCTGTATCAGGATGCAATAGTATACTGCGAAGATTAAAATTAATCACGAATTTTATCGGTTTGATACTTTGAAAGATGCAGAATGTGTAATTGGGGATGGGTCTGGCACAGGCACCCATGGATGCTTGGCCAAGCAGTCTGGAACACAACTCATAGTGTGAGGGCTGTATACAATCCTTGGAACAGGTATGGGCATAGGGTACACGCCAGCAAGGACACAAGCACCCAATATATACAAGGATATACAGTCTCGCATTCGACAAAGAGAATGAGCCCTAGTATTACAAAATAATTACCAAATTGACAGTGCATTTGTTCTGAATATTCAGCATTACTGCTGTAGAATTCTGAAGAAATAAGGAATAAAACATTGTGCATCTGATTTAACTTTTCCTCTTTTTATTTGATTGGAGTGTACCTACACCAAGTATTACTTTCATGAAATTTCAGCTGCATTTATGAATTGAACTTGTATGAAAAAATAGAAGCACACGCTGCGTTCTCACTACTCAAGCATCTATTCTACTCTTTTTGCATATCTGTTTTGCCAGTCTATTCTCTTTCTAGGATGAAGACGTGGCTCTTTGAAATTTATTCTGGATAAAAACGTGAAGCGAAATCTAAACCTGCACCGAACCTGGGCATGGGTATTGGAATTGGAATTGGAATAAATGGGCTCTTTTGCATGTGTCAAGATGGTAGGAAATCAGGCACCTCAGAAGGGGATTCTCCTCTTTACCGTGCCTGGGGTCACCTCATGTTTGACCCTACGTGTTCTTGGAGGAATCTTTGGAGGCGTCACCTTTCCTAGAAGACTACATTGAGGTCCATCATCGTCTGCCAGTTGACACTTTTCATCAAAGAGAGCAAACATATGTTCCAAGTAATTCTCAGGGAGCGCCGGCTCTGGAGTTGCCTTCTTTCTTCTTAATGTACGTTCAAAGACAGGTGGCGGTTGTGGTGACGACACAACCCGATCCCTGTACGTAGGCATGTGTACAGAGAGTGGGCCCTGATAGTAACTTGCATTCCTTGGATGCAACAAAGATTCCACACTTGTGTCGCGCAACATGTCCACATGTGCCCAGGGATAACTTTTGAGGTGATGATGATGCCCTGCATTGTCGGCAAACAGATGATATCCAGCCTGCGCAGATACCTGTGATGCAGAGTATGGCCTTTTCTGTTCACTATAAAGTGCTGGCTCTGCTTGGTCACAGGGAACTTCACTCATGCCAAGCGAATCATTCGAAAAGATGCCAGAAGATTCTATGATATCATCAGAACTTTGATACTCTTTCCATGCGTCATGTTGAGACACGTGGCGCTGTCTCTCATCACCCAAGATGGTACTCGACCAGCTGCAAAAGTCAGATTGTTTTGGTTCGGAGGACACATTCAAAGGCGTGTCATCCAACAAGCACTTGAGCACATCTACTGAAGAATTTTCGCATATATTCTCCTTACCACGTCTTGATGGCCGTTGTTTCGGTGGCTTTGTTGTTATGCCAGCTGCATGTGGGACAGCCTTGCGAGGTGGTGGCTGGTAGATGAACTCTACACCCATAATATGCTGTACTGGATCCACCAGCTGATTGCAGTAATTCCCCTCACAAAGGTCCTTGTATCTCGCTACTGCAGCTTTGATGATGTGTACAGCGTGCGCCACGTTCCTCGGCTTGCCATCCAGGACAAGCTTCCTCACCCGTCTTGTGCTCCCATAGTGAGTCACCGTTTCCGTCCAGCTCTGAATTTTGCACACAGACACCTCTGAGATATCCCTGACAGACTGACCACCAGGTCCTACATATTATCAGAAGTATGTATACATGTGAACCATCACCCTTGCGGTACGCATTGTGTGGAATCCAGTAACAACATGAAAAAAACTCACCTATGACAAAGCCAGCTGCAAGCAAGGTGATGCGCAACACCACACAACCATCACTGGTCTCACTCGCCTGTATGATATTCTGATCATCATCTTCGCATCCTTCACCTTGTTGCCTCTTGCCAGAAGGCACCATATCCATACCAGAGAACTGCGCTGCCTTTGCCTGCGCCATCTGTTTCAGATATGCCCTCTTTTCTGCATTCAATCTACTCCACTCTGCATTCCTATTAATCTCTTTACACAGTCCCATCAGTGAGTATGCATCATCCTCGCTCACATACGAGGGCTCCTGCACTGTCATTGACGACGCTGTATCACTCAGCCCATCCCCATCAAGTCCCATCTTGTTGCCAACAAACAAGGGGTCACGACGCCCGCCACGGCGTTCGTCTCCATTCCAAGACAGCGCCATGATTCTAAAATCTCTTTGAAATGATTATTAATTGATACTATCTAAACGAGAGAATGGTATATTTACTCGTCAGCAGCGGAAGCCAAATTGAAGGTTGCCCTTCGATTCAAAAACGTAGTCACTTGACCCTGGTGCCCAAACACCCGCCAACTCCAAAACCACCGATTCGCGAGCAATCAATACTCGCGCGACCTAGTATGGAGATTGAAGTACTATATATATGCCTATGAGCCGGGAACAAGATGAAAACCTTGCCGACGCTCTATGCTGTGCGTCCAGCGGAACGATGCTCGTTGCTCTGTGGGTTTTGGATTCGTGAAGCGATACTGCCGCTCCTCTTCTTTTCTATATATGAATTATTACTCTAATAAATACAATAAACTATGCCAGGATGATGGGGAATGCCCTCACACATGGAATCGCATCGAATCTTGATGCGTTCGAATACTGTCGAATTAGTATGTCCAAACCATCCACATGGCTGAACTGAATTCAGTTGCATGGGTGGGCATGCATTGTCACGAAGAAGAATTGCACGGGTCTGACCATCTGCGTCACTCTTTGGAGGTTCCTGACCATGCTCGTGGAAAGAATGCGAAGAATTTTACATCCATGCCACATTCATCAGGACTTTAAAGTCGGTTAACCCATGATGTGGGTCATGACCATGTAAGGACCAGATCTTGTCATCTTGATGACGAAATCCCAGATCCACGTGACAAACTTTACTCAATCGCATGCTCCGTAGCCCCGGGTTTGTCATTAAATACGCCTGTGATTAGGTGTTTTGAATGTATATGTGATTGTGGGGCAGGTTTCGTATTTGTCAGCACACTGTCATCGTTCTGATTGACATTCAACTTGCGCCATGGGAAGGACGTTTTGGCTCTTGGTGGCTTCCACTCTATGGCTTTGTACGTGGATATCAATACATATGTTTTCTCTTTGTATATCTGGCTCACAGTTTGGGATTCGTGCAGGGTCTTCGTTGTGCGCCGGCACGCGGGTTCCGACAATTGGTCAATCTGCCTGGTTGGAAGCATCTCTGTTTTTCAATAGCAAGGGTCGTGATGGAATCTTGGATGAAGCGTTAGGGCATGGGATCGCTCTGGATCGTGATCACGTGCGGGACGTCCTGGGACTCACCAAAGACGAGGTGGAGCACTTGGTTCAGGTGGTGGAGAAGCAGATTGGGGGCCATGCTCGGCGTGTTTCCGCGCTTCGAGACTGGATGCATATTCGCATACCATCTTTCGATGGTATGGAGGAGAGAGCAATGCGCCGTGCAAGACCGAGCGCATTTGTGCAACAATCCTTATCTGGTGCTGTTGTGAACAACAGGCAGCTTGAAAGGGTTGTGCATGGGGTGGCATCGGCGCTACAGGATGCTGGCCTGGAGCATTTGGTGTCTCGTATGATGATAGTATCGGATACGTCCCGGAGGAATCAACAAGAGGGAGGAGCTGCTTTGAGGGAGACAGACAGGAAGCCATCATATAGACATGTGGTTGGTCGCACGTTGCAGCAAGATGGTTCTCAATCGACGGAAGATAGTCCTCCAAAGAATGAGGCAAATACATATGTGTTGGGTACAGGTATTTTCTATCAATTGTTCACTGAGAGTAAGAGTGATGCCGTGAAGCACTTGGGTGCGTGGTGCAACAGTCCAGTGATGCTGCTGCAATGTGCAGGAGCAGATGCTCCGTATTTGGTAGGTGCCAATAACGACAACTGCTTTTTTGGGCTCGATGTGGCTCTTCAGCCAATGACTGGTATCCCTGGAACACCCAGTGCAGATCCAATCACCATTCGATTTGACAATCTTGCCGAGATTGCCAAGACATGTGCGCAAATTCCAGAGGTTTGTGAGAAACTAAAGGGCCCTGTACCATTGACAGAAGACACATATGTGTTGGGGATCCCACTGTACAAGTATACGGTGCCAAATGCCTTGTACAGTGGTTCTGCAATTTTTACAGTCAATACAACTCAAGGTATTGGGTTGATCCGCGACAGCCTTCCTATATCAATGTTCAACTACTACAATGCATCTGCATTGACAATCCGAGAGTTGTACGGGGTGGATGCTTCGCTGCAAGGGTCTTCAGAGACTGTGCAGGCTTCTCTCCTGTCTATAGGTAATGAAGATTCTGCAGTCAATGTGACTGCTGTGAATGAATATCTCGGCCTTTTGGGCCTCGAGCCTCACAGTGAGTTACGCATCCGTGATTTTGGTGTACCAAATAACGTTTCTGTGTGTGAAGGCACGGACAATTGCCTCGAGAGCATGTTGGATACTCAGACATTACAGAGCTTTGCACCAAATGCCACCACATACTTTGCACCATCCAGCAAGGGTGAAACCGCAGAGGAAGTTGCCCAGTTACTGATGGACTTCCTTGATGATGCGTTGAATGCAGAACCACAAACTCAAGTTGCATCTCTTAGCTGGACTTGGAATTACGTCAACACAGCATCTCTTCCGGTAGATGAATTGGAAGGCTATCTAAAGAAACTTGCTGCGGTGGGTATGACAATCCTGGTATCTTCAGGAGATGACGGAGCTAGTGCAGGAGAAGGAACGTGCTATTCACCTTCTGATGGTGGTCCTTTGGCAAGTAACATCCTTTCACAGGCCTGGCCAACAGTAAGCCCTTGGGTGGTTTCAGTGGGAGGGACACAATTGTTGGCTTTAGGCGAGAATTTGGAAACACAAGAAGTTGTTTGCTCTGGATCAACCAACGGAGGAGTCACGTCCGGAGGCGGATTCTCTGGACCTTGGTTAAATGTCACCACGCCAGCATGGCAAGAGGCATTTGTCAAAAAGTATTTGCAGGAGAATAATGCCACCACCTTTTCGGGATTCCCCACCGCTGATACTCCTGGTTACAATCCAACAGGCCGCGGGTATCCGGATATTTCGGCGTATGCCTCCATGTTTCCCATACTGGATCCAACAGGAAGACTCACTTCAGTCAGTGGAACCTCGCTTTCCACGCCTTTGGCAGCCTCCTTGTTCACCATGGCGAATCAGAAACTGTTGGATGAAGGATACAGTCTGATTGGATATGCAAATCCAATGCTCTACTGGATGGCAGACAACTGCCCTGATGCATTCACTGACATTACATTGGGCGATAATCAAGCCGATGAGAATGGAGATTTGTGTCTGTTTGGGTTCCCAGCTTCTGTTGGCTGGGACCCTGTTACTGGACTTGGAAGTATCAACTTTGGGCCATTTGTTGAATGTGCCAAAAAGTATCAAGATGAGCAAAAGAATCCGAGGAGTACATCATCAGCAGGTATGACATGGCTTAAATTTTCCACCTCTCTTGCAGGTGTCCTGGCCACCCTTTTGGCCATCTAGCCAGGATGACCATTACATCACAGCCCATGAGACTAC
Organism: Picochlorum sp. BPE23; assembly: GCA_025209345.1. Taxonomy (NCBI): domain Eukaryota; kingdom Viridiplantae; phylum Chlorophyta; class Trebouxiophyceae; genus Picochlorum; species Picochlorum sp. BPE23. The sequence goes on along the minus strand of JANSVD010000005.1, from coordinate 1,163,752 downwards.
AATGTCATAATAAATTCAGTTGGTCGAGTCGACCTAGGTATCCCACACCCAGAATCATGCATGCATTTGTGTGATTTTTTTGGGGGTAGGATTCGGAATAAAAAATAAACTGTTTACATCTGTGGTACAATTGTACATGATACTGTGTAAGACTACGCACATATTCATAGTATAGTTGATTGGTGTATGAAAATGCGCAACGGAAGTACATTCGAAAGAATTAGAGCCAAGGGCGACGATGCATGTTCCCGGCATTGAGACTCACCAACAGGCAACAAATACAGAATAATACTACGATTTTAGCATCCTATTATGCAGTAAAATACAAAGGGCTATGAATGATTGCATATCGGCTTACAAGAGACAAGGATGGCGAATTCCAAGTTTGAATATGTAAAGTTGTTTGAGCAAGATGATGCCCTGCTGCAGCAGTGCTGGATAGTCGTTCGATTGGATGGGAAAGGGTTTACAAAGTACGTTTTCTATATGAGGGATTGCTGAGTTCTGGCTGACCGGTTGCGGTTGTTTTGGTAGGTTTACAGAAGTGCATGGGTTTGAAAAACCCCATGATGAGAGGGGTTTGGGCCTTATGAATGCAGCTGCGGTGGTGCGTGGAATGTACACAGTGTGCCATTTGGAGATTTGTATATGAATGTACTGAATATAAATATCTAAACATGTGTCCGCAGGCTGTGATGAAGGAGTTTCCTGATATTCGGGTGGCTTTTGGGGAGAGTGATGAGTATAGCTTTGTTTTTCATAAAGATGCGGTTCTGTATGGGAGGCGAGCTTCGAAGATCATCTCATTGATTACGTCATGCTTTAGTGTGAACTATGTGAGGATGTGGTCGTCCTTCTTTCCTGATACTCCCCTAGAGAAGAACCCATTGTTTGATGGACGAGTTGTGTTGTATCCAAATTTGGAGAGTCTGAGGGATTATCTGTCATGGAGGCAAGCCGATACCCATATTAATTGTCAGTATAATACATGTTATTGGATGTTGATCAAAGAAGGGAAGAGTAGGGAGGAGGTGCAGAAAATGCTACGGGGGACATTGACTGCTGATAAGAATGAAATCATGTTCCAACGAGGTGTCAATTACAATACGTTGCCGGCCATGTTTAGAAAGGTACTTTATTTATTGAAGGTGTTTTGTTCTATAGATGTGACAATCATTATGCCACAAAATGATCTGTGTGTATGCAGGGGAGTGTGGTGGTGTGGGCTGAGCTGGTTGTTGAGCAGCATCGAGAGAGTGGCAAGGTTGTTCAAAAATCAGTAAAAAAGCCACAAGTGTTCCATGAAGATATAATCAGAGATACTTTCTGGAAAAAGTATCCACATGTATTTCAATAAAGGAGACTTTGCGTGTTACAAAGTAGTAATCTATTCTCCTAGCGCTTGAATAACACTAAGGATGAGAGGATATTCTCCTTGCATGGACGACGTGATGACAACTTCCGTCTTTTTTCCCCTGATTCGGATGGATCCTATTGAATCATGCCCATTGGCATGCTTCAAATGCGTCTCGCCTTGGTGTAGGATGCGTGCACTGAGATTTGAAAACTTGCTGGTCTCTTCAGGCTCTGATAGTGTGCTACGAATTGGAACCCCTTCGCTATTCGATACAATAACTCCTTTTACACCATTGTATGACGATAGCCTCTGTATAGCTGCCTCAACATCCGCTATGTCAACAACCTCTTGTGACATGATGTTTTCCTTGTTGTGTGAGCACACAGATATTATTATTGTACCTATATTAGGATATTAGGACTGACCATTTATTGCATTATTATTCGAGTGACCTATAGACTATCATATAATATATGATTGAATCCGTATCATCGACACGTTAAATGCTGTGTGCCTCTTGTTGACCAACACAGTCTGAAACTCTGCGGTTTCTTCTAGCTGTCGTTGACATCAACACAGTCTGACCATGGCCTGCACTAGCAACTCTTTGAAATATCTGGGCGAGAAGTATCCGCCGCGACCTGGTGCCCAGACACTCCTGCTCCGTCACAATGACCAGACAACCGTGGGCTTTCATATGAGCTTGCCTCCACAACAGCATCTGCAGACGATCTCAGCAGGCTTTGCGTGTGATATGTGGTTGGAATAACATCCAGGAATAACATCACAATGATTAATATCACTGTGGAGACTAGCAGCGCCAAACAACCCAATGTCATGTAGAATGCCAGTGGAACAAATCCAAATAAACACCGGATGCCCAAGGCAAAAAAGAGACTTGCACGCTGCATCAGTACAAACGTCGTCTCCCTGAATGGGAGACATGCATTCATATTTTCAGGAACAATACGGATCAAAAACCCTAGATGCACGGATATCCGCACACACTGAGCAAACAGAAGCAGAGACAGAAACATGTCTCCGAGAGCCAATGCAACCTTGACTTCTGGAGACAAGAATGAGTCCCCTTTCGTGATTGGGTCGCTAGCCGCATACTTTTCCATTTGTTCCAACTTTGTGGGATCTGTCAAAATGTTGAGAAGCTGTGCAATAAGCGAGGCTTGTGCCGCTGCCAAGAGAGAAACACTAATGATTAAATTACGAACTGTATGGACAGCAGCCAATGCTTCCCTCTTATCACTCATCATCACATGCGCCCACAGAGAGCGAGCCTTCAGATTTGTAGACCATAGATTGAGATTTTCATGAGGAAGCCATCTCGTCCCTCTCAAACAGAAATACCTAAACAGGGGTGGTGGAATACACAAAGTGATTCAGTACATGCATGCAGTCAAATTGGATGCTCTACTCACCACCAATGATACAAGAGGAACGCAGACACGCAGACTATGAAGACGACAAGGTCTGCAATTTCTCCAGACTCCATTGTACAGCGCGTATTCCTGTACAAGCAGACGGAGAGCTACGTTCAAATGGTACAATGCCGATATCTTCCACTCATGGCCTCGTAAACATAGAGAAATGTATGAAAATTGAATAAATAACAAGGGTTTGCATGAAATTATGAACTATACTGTCAGTAAAGAAGCTTTCATGAATGCCGACATAATTCCTTAATCAGTACATTAAATACAATTCGACCCAGACATGTGCCCTCCAAATCTTCGATGTCTCACACAATAAACTGCATATAATGTCCCAATAATGGGAGACAAAGCAAATGACTCATCAAAGGTGGTTGAAATAACCACCCTAGAGGAGAAGAAGCCTCAGTCTCGCAAAGGCTCTTCTCAAGGGGATGTTGAAGAGATTGACACTGGTGGGTCGATTGGTGATTTTGCATTGAATATAGGCATTAAATGTATTTTCAGTAATATTGAAATATTTTGTATGCAGTGTGGAAGGCCTGTGCGTACGGGGACTTTGATAAACTGAAACAGTTGGTTGAGGAGCAGGCGGGTTTGAGGTCTGGGAAGCAAGCGCCTGTTGCGAATGCAGTAAAGAAGGTGGATGCTGTCAAGGAAATTCTGGATAGACCAGACGATCAAGGATATTACTGTCTGCAATGGGCAGCCCTGAATAATAGGGTGAGTATTGTGGCATATCTCATAGATCAGGGGGTGAATATCAATGCCCAGGACAGGACGAAACAGACTGCCCTGCATTGGTCAGTGGTCCGGGGTTCTTTGGGTGCACTGGATACATTATTGCGAGCTGGAAGTGATGCGAAGATTGTAGATTCGAAAGGATACTCGTTGTGTCATGTAGCTGCTCAGTATGGGCAGACCTCAATCTTGTACTACTTGTACATGAAATGGGGCATTGATATAGACTCGCCAGATGCAGATGGTAGGACACCGCTTCATTGGGCAGCGTATAAAGGATTTCGCGATACATGCAAGCTATTGATCGTGATGGATGCGGATGTTATGAAAATGGATACTGAAGAGTGCACCCCATTACATTGGGCGGCAATGAAGGGTCATTTGGATGCCTGTATGGTGTTGCTCCAGGGTGGGGCTGAAGATGCCCTGGAGACCACGGATGCATCTGGTGGCACTCCGTCACAGTTAGCAATAGATAAGGGGCATCGAGGTCTCGGTTTAAATCTCGCCGAGTATCGGTATCATAAAGAGTCAAGGAGGGGCAGCAGTCGAGGGTTGTGTGCAACTCTGTCTCGACTGCATCTGGCACCAGTCATTTGGGGAATCATACTGAGTATGTTGGGATTGATGTCCGTCTCTATCGTCTGGAATAGTGATATTTTCCCCGCATCTGCAACTCTGATCACGATTGGTGCATGGATCACGTATTCGTTGGCATTTGTGGGCCTGATCTTCTTGTACAAGACCACTGTTGCTGATCCTGGATTTTTGCCCAGGAACACCGTCGGATCAAAGCACGAGATTCGAGGAACGCTGTCTGGAAGTAAAGCAAATAATAGAAGAATGGAAGAGGGGGGGAAATCAGACGAATCCTCGATGAATTCACCAGCATTATGGGCAGGTCAATGGAGTCAGTTGTGTGTCACATGCCGCATTGTGAGACCACTCCGGGCAAAGCATTGTGCGACAACAGATCGTTGCGTGCAATGTTTCGATCATTTTTGCCCATGGGTAGGTAACGCGATTGGAAAAGGAAATAGGCACTACTTTTTAGTATTCTTGTGGCTCGAATTAGCTGCCATACTGGCTAGTGGGATCACAGTGGTGTCGTGCCTGCAGAGAGGTATGTGTGTCCTGTTTTCATGTATGTGTGTGATGATGCGAGTGACCTCAAACTCTTTTATTCATTTAATATTGCAGCTATTAAGATATCGAATGATTCTACGAGTCCCTCCATCATTCTGCCAATCATCTTTGTGGTCTTTGATATGGTTCTGCTAATATCTGTTGCAGCATTGGCAATAGCTCAGGCCTCACAAGTGTCCAGAAATGTGACTACAAATGAGCTATCAAACTGGCATCGGTATACATATTTACATGCAGATGATGGAGATTTCACGAATCCATTCGATCAGGGCTGCAGATCGAACTGCAGTGAAGTCTGCTATCCAGACAAGGCACCAAAGCTAGTCTACACTCTAGATTCCAGGGCGAAAAAGCCTTCAAACGCTTTGGCTGAGAATGAGAGTCTGATGAAATATATTTAATTTATTCAACCCGTTTTAGTCACCTCGTATCTTTTCTCCCGTCTTCTCCGCTGGCAAGGCTTTGTTGAAACCACCCTTGCGATTCATGTACTGCCGCGCAGTGCGCTTTGTCGCAGTCTTGACAGCTCCCTGATTCGCAGCTTCATCCTCCACGTGCTTTCCCTGAGTACTTTCAAATCCAAAAGGTATACCCATGGCAACCATCATTTGAATCTCCTCTGCAGTCAGTTCTGCATCCAGCTGCACCTCTTTTTTGGGGGGGACTTGCTGTGTCACTGGGGCTTTTGAGCCCTTCTTCTTCTTATCGTCTTGCTGGCCTCGGCTCGGGCTCTCCGACCCCCTCTTCCTCTTTTTCTTCAATTCATCATCCTTTGACATCTCGAATTTGAAAACCTCCAGGTGCCGTTCAGTCCCTCTGGTCTTTCCCTGCAAGAGTCCCTACTGAAGTCTTCTCGCTCGCGTTGATATTGGACTTCAAGGTTCTCAACACCCCAAGCTCCCTGTCTCGTGTCGCGTCAAAGTGTTTGACCCAAGATGCCTTGCAAGAAGCCTCAAAATCCTTCCGTTGCTTCGCACACACTTCGGGCACAGGATCGTTGGCAGATAGCTCTATTCCTCTGCTATCAAGGCAATGGTAATAGTCGTCCCTAGCCTGCATATGCATGAGAAAAGCAATCAATCACTACACTATGCCTTTTAAATTCAAAAATGCATCAAATAGATACCTTGTAACAACGCGTTCGAGCAGATTTGAGCACTGTATCGTCTGTCAAGTCGTCTTTTTTGCCACCCAACTCGCCCATTGACGATATGTCATCAATGAGAAAGACACGTGAGCTATTAAATAAAGAAAAGAATTTCCAATGGGTCGATAACGGAGAGAATACAGCATTTCGTATGCATTTAAAAACTATACTTAAACTCTTATATAAGGAGAGTTTGCATGCTCGGTGCATTGCGCTGATCTGTCGATTCAGAAACCGCAGATGGTGGTATTCAAAACAAAGTATTTCATAGAGTGTGATAGAATCCGAACAGATTGCAATCACCCAGCAACTGTGAGTTCTCTGCATCCGGCGACCAGCAGCAATGGAGGATGTGCGAGAGAGCCGCTTTTTCAGCTTTCCAGACGAGGAAGAGAAGATTTTAAAGTATTGGAATTCCATCGATGCATTTCATGAGCAATTGCGGCGAACTGAGGGGAAGCCAGAATATGTCTTTTTTGACGGCCCTCCTTTTGCAACTGGCATGCCTCATTATGGTCATTTGCTTGCTGGAACGATCAAAGTATGTGTATGCATTGAATATATAGGGCGTTTGAGGGTGGGTGGTGGGTTTTGGGAAGGCGGCATGGCCGAGTACAGGGTTGCTTTGTGTGAAGAGGCTGATGATGTTACTGGCCTTGTGTGATTGCAGGATATTGTGACTCGATATGCTAGTGCGACTGGGCATCATGTATCACGACGTTTTGGATGGGATTGCCATGGGCTGCCAGTGGAGTATGAGATTGACAAGAAGCTTGGTATGTGAACTAGTGTCAGTTGGGAGGGTGTTCATGGCCGGTTGCGATTGACTGGGATGTGCTCTTCTGTGTAGATATAAAGACTCGTCAGGATGTTCTCGATCTTGGTATTGCAAATTACAATGAGGAATGCCGGAGTATTGTGATGAGATATTCAAAGGAATGGGAGAGTATTGTGACCAGAATGGGACGCTGGATTGATTTCGAGAATGATTACAAGACGCTGGATCCAACTTTCATGGAGAGTGTGTGGTGGGTTTTCAAACAATTGTACGAGAAAGGGCTTGTGTACAAAGGATTCAAGGTGAGTTGGTATTACGTTTTGAATTGATATCGAGCAATGATGAATTAGCAAACATAATTTCTGACACCTCTTGTGCGAGGGCCTCTGGGCCCGCTGAACGGAATGTTGCTTCATATCCTGAGCTCTATCACGATATAATTTACATCAGTAAATGATGATGTATGCGTGCTTATGGTTGTGGTATCGGTGATATATGTTGCAGGTCATGCCGTATTCGACCGGATGTACAACTGCTCTGTCAAATTTTGAAGCTGGACAGAACTACAAGGATGTGTCTGATCCTGCAGTAATCGTGTCATTTCCGATGGATGATGATCCAGATGGTGCATCTCTGGTGGCGTGGACAACCACTCCGTGGACATTGCCATCGAATTTGGCACTCTGTGTGAACCCAGAATTCACCTATCTTAAAGTGAAGGACCCTGCAACTGGAAATGTATTCATTGTAGGGAAAGAGCGTCTTGGAGAGATACCTGGAGCTGTTCCTAAAAAGAAAAAGTCGAAGAAAGGAGATGATGGGGCAGCAGCTCAGGGTTTTGAAATCATGCAAGAAATCCCAGGCTCTGATCTTGTTGGAAAGAGGTACACACCCTTGTTTCCATTTTTCGCTGATATGAAGGCAGAGGGAGCTTTCCAGGTGTGTGGAGATTCGTATGTGACGTCAGACTCTGGTACTGGAATTGTGCACCAGGCCCCTGCCTTTGGTGAGGATGATTACCGTGTTTGTTTGGCACATGGGGTAATCAAGAAGGGCGGTGTTGTCCCCTGTCCTGTTGACGACGATGGCTGCTTCACGTCCCATGTTCCTGATTTTGAGGGTCATCACGTGAAGGAAGCGGACAAGGAGATCATTGCCGCCGTTAAAGGCCTTGGAAGATTGATTAGTTCCGGATCCATTGTCCATTCCTATCCATTTTGCTGGAGGTCTGATACACCCCTGATATATAAAACTGTTCCATCATGGTTCGTCAAGGTTGAAGAGATCAAACCTCAATTACTCAAAAATAACGCTCAGACAAATTGGGTGCCATCTTATGTGAAGGAGAAGAGATTCCACAATTGGCTGGAGGGTGCTCGAGATTGGGCGATTTCTAGAACAAGATTCTGGGGCACGCCAATTCCAATCTGGATGAGTGATGATGGCGAAGAAATTGTTGTGATCGGATCCAAACAAGAGCTCGAAGAACTTACGGGTACAAAGGTTGATGATTTGCATAGACATTTCATTGACACATTGACAATTCCATCAAAGCAAGGCAAGGGCGAACTGAAAAGGGTTGAAGATGTCTTTGATTGCTGGTTTGAATCAGGATCAATGCCGTATGCACAGGCACATTATCCTTTTGAGAATCAGGATAAATTCGAAAACAACTTTCCAGGTGACTTTGTTGCAGAGGGCCTCGATCAAACACGCGGCTGGTTCTACACCATGATGGTTTTATCGACTGCATTGTTCGATAAACCTGCATTCAAAAACCTGGTATGCAATGGTCTCGTGCTGGCATCAGATGGTAAAAAGATGAGTAAACGGCTGAAGAACTATCCAGATCCGTTGGAGGTTGTACACAAGTACGGTGCAGATGCCTTGAGATTGTATCTCATCAACTCCCCTGTCGTGAGGGCAGAGACCCTCAAATTTCAGGAGGAAGGGGTATCAGGTGTCATTAGAGAAGTATTCTTGCCATGGTATAATGCATACAGATTTGCAGCTCAGAACATTTTGAGGTGGGAGGCAGAAACAGGAAAGCAACTCAACCCTGACAAAGTTTTAGAACAGCCACAAACTAATATCCTGGATAAATGGATCTCAGCGGCTGTGCGTAGTCTCACTCGAGTAATGAGCAAAGAAATGCAGGCATATAGGTTATACACAGTTGTACCCTTCTTGGTGAAGTTCATCGACAACCTGACAAATATTTATGTCAGATACAACAGGAAGCGTCTCAAAGGGCGCAACGGCCCAGAGGATACAGCAATGGCATTGGCCACTCTGCATCATGTATTAGTGATGCTGTGCAAAGCCATGGCTCCATTTACTCCGTTCTTTACCGAGAACATGTATCAGAACTTGAAGCGTGCAATGCAAGATGAACAGCCTGCATCATTACATTGGTGCGACTTCCCTGCTGCTGAGGAGGAAATGTCTGGAGACGAGCACCTGCAAGCTAGTGTGACAAGGATGCAATCTGTCATCGACCTTGTCCGTCAAATCCGCACAAAGCATAACCGTTCCGTAAAGACTCCTATCAAAGAAGTGATTATTGCACATGTTGATGACTCTTTCTTGGCAGACATTGCAGGAGAGTTGCAGGAGTTTGTCGCAGAGGAGTGCAATACCCTGAACATTCAAGTCTGCAATGACCCCATGAAATACTCAATACTGAAGGCTGATCCAGACTTTAGAGTCCTTGGAAAGAAGCTTGGTAAAAAAATGGGACAGGTTGCTAAAGCCATCAAGAACCTCCCTCAAGATGAACTCATCAGCTTGAAAGATGGAAAATCAATAGAGGTTGAAGGGGAAACGATTACTCCCGACGATGTGAAGATTCTGAACGAATTCAAGATGCCCGAAGGGTATCCCAACCCCGAGGAGTTGGATGCAGCAGGAGATGGTGAAGTCCTCGTCCTCGTGGACCTTCACATCGACACTGATATGCTTACATCCAAGATGGCCAGAGAAATTGTGAATAGAATTCAGAAGCAACGCAAATCGTGTGGTATCAATCTCCAAGACACCATTGAAGTGTTCCTTCAAGCTGACAATATTCCTGAAGACACATTGACCAACATTTTGTCTTCACAAGAGGCATACATCACAGAAGCTGTTGGCGTTCCGATCCATCTGTGGAATGAGGGCAGTCACGCTTCCATCAAGAATGCACCAGAGGAAGAAGTGTTCAAGCAGCAACACACCATACAGAGCGGCGAGGAATCATTGGACATCACAGTCACCATTGTCCGAACAGCCAGCATCAGCCAAGAGCTTGAACAGACACATATTTAATATTCATCAGTGTCAGTCAGTATCTATTTATTACATGTCTTCATGTAATACTATTGCGTTTACAATACTTCAACATTACATCACGGTGCAGCATGCGCAGCCACTCTCATGCCCATCCTCCCAACTATCAATGCTTGTGGGCGATGATGGATGAGGATCCCTCTCAAACTCAACTACCGTCGTCAAGGCAACACCATCAGAAAAATCCGCCCATGACACATTACGCTTTAAACACGAATCATCTTTCGGTACATCCATCGCCGCTGACGTTGACAGAGCAGATTTCAGCGGTGGTCTACTGCTAGCACCCGTCGACATTGGTGACACACCCTCTCCTTCCTTTGAAAAAGGTGACACTAATCCGCCTACAGGAGAATCCATAAATTCATCCTCCATCACAAACACCACTCGACCATCCTCATCAACATTAAAATTACTATCGCCTTGACCCTCTCCTGTGGGAGCAGGGCTTTTGTCGTCACCTACATCTCGTAGAGCCATAGCCTCGTCTTCCATTACTCTATACACTACTAGTAGTAGTACCCTCTAAGAAAAGAATGCAATCAACCCTCTCAGAAGAATACAATGGACACGGCCATGCCAATCAACGCCAGAGACACCCACAACGACAGCCGCTCTCCCACCCGTGCAAACTTCCAAAACACTCCACGGAATCCCGTCCTCTGAGAGAATAAACTCGGCGCTATATTCACAATTAATACAGTTAGGGTCGCAGGCAATCTCCGTCAATAAGGAAACAAGAGGAATGAGTTTTTGTGTCAGCAAATCAAATCAATCAACTGTCGAGCGATTCGCACATCTCTGCTCACCTTTCAGTTTAATATACGTGCACGTACAAATCGTCAGCAGCAAAACGCATACAAACGATCGGAAATCAAATAAAGCTGACATACTACTCTGACACGCGAGCCACTGAAACTATTCCCATGGCAGTACCGTCGTCAGGTATCTATTCGGTTTCCTTTATCCCTGAAAGACACAGATGAATAAAGTCGAGTATTCTACGAGGACGAATGGGTGCCTCAGTCAAAAGATGTATGGGTTGAACATTGGGGCATTGCAGATGTTCGGGTGATACCAAATGGTATATATTACGGAGTTCCGTAATATGATGGAATAGAAACATTTTCAAAATCCCATGCGTGGGGATATATATCCGTTCCATGCTGATCAACGAATCATCGCGGCTACACTCTCACATTCAATAGTTTTCAATCAATGTACATGATAGATATAGTAGGTATTATAGGAGTATCAGGTATGTGGCGATCTTGTCGAGGCAGTCGTTACTTTGTTGGTTGTTGGTCAGCGTGTCCTACATTTTTTCTGCATCTTTGGATGAGATCTCCATCGATTCTATAGTTTATTTACTAATATTGTGTATGTAGGGGTTGGATTTAGGTATCCTTGGGAATAATCGGGTACTGGGGCGACACGTTTTTGTATTTGTTTCTCGTCGCTCGTAAACAATAAAAAAAAGCCCGAGGGTTCTCTCCAAGACTGCGTGAGAGAGAAATGGGGGGTACACATGACTCGAAGCGCAAGGCACTCAAGAGTGTTAATTCTGTTGGACTGGAGGGGTCTCAGGATAGGAATACCCTGTCGAGTGGTGATGGGGATGGTGTCAAGGTAGCAAAGAAGCAGCGGGGGGCAAAGTCAATGACGGGGTCTGGTCGACGTGCTGCTCAGAACCATGATTTTGATGAGTCTAAAATGCATTCATGTGATGGTTTTGGGGAGAAGATGAAGGTTGTTTTGGAGAAGGAGTGTAAAAATGAGGTGGAGGTGTTGGAGGAGACTGGGGGTGTGGTGGCAGTGCAAGGGAAGAAGAAGAAGGAGGTTCGTCGGATTCACGATTTTTGCATCGTGGATGCAAAGGGTCACGCGGAGCCATTGGAGTCGTTGGAATTCATGCAGAAACGAAAGAAGAAGATGATGCTGAGTGGGATTGTGTACCCAGAGCATGGTGCCATGGAGAAGGCTGTTGGCAGGCGTGTGGCAAAGCCATTTGGGCCAGTGACGGGATATAGTGTGGTGCTGTCGGAGGCTGAGAGGGCTATTGTGGTTTGTACGAGTCGGGCAGAGTATCGAGTGGTGAAGCCGGCTGCAGTGTATAAGAAATCGTTTGAAAATCTTGATGGACAGGCAGCTATTGCGCATCAGGTGTACCATGCTATTAAGAGTATCGGGATGGAGACTGTCGGACTGGACCATGTGATTGCTCATCTCGCTCGATGCAAGGTGACGAAGGATTTTTCATCCCCGAGGGAAGGATTGCTTATAAACGGATCGTTTGTATTGGAGCAGTTGAAGATGGTGGATGAGAGGATATCCTCATGTGGGTTTTATACCGAGTTGAAGGAAGAGGTGTCGAGGTACATGTACAAAGGGCGGTTTGCGAGCGAAGACTCTACTGGTATTGTTATTCAGAGAGAGGGAAGTGATTCGGCTGTGGATGCGCAAGAGATTGCGGATCAGCAGTATGCAATGCAATTACAAGCCAAGATGGATCGGGAGGTTACGGCTGGCAGGAATGCCTCGAGAGAATGCCAGGAATATATCAAGGTGAATGAAGAAGAAATAGCAGGGGATTATCCTCTTCCGATGCAGTATGTAAAGGAGGAGGAGGAACTGGATGAATTCATCTTGTATGATGAAGAATTGGAAATGCTCAGTCCCGAGGAGTATCCAAAGAGAGTATTGACCCAATACTCGATTTACAATGCTGATGGGTTTTTATCATCGCTCGAGCTATTGCCAATGTGGAGTGGGGTGGATCCTGATGTTGCCCTGTATGCGTCTGGGATTGTTGTTGAGGATTCCTCAGGAGACTGTCAGGTTGCAGCCATGGAAGGTGGAGGTTCCAGTGGTGCAGGTGGGGACAAGCAGCGCGGCATGAGAATGTCACTCAGTCAGATTCGTGAATGGGTGGTCGAACTTGGACCAGACATGGTGTTTATATCGATTCGAACTGATATTGGATGGTATAGTTTGTTGGAACCAGCAGCAAAGTACAAGCCTTGGGCAGATGTGGTGATGAAGTGCGCCCATATGGCTGCATCCACGCTTCAGATGGTGACCGAGGAATCAAGGGCGTCTCGATTGTCATACAATGATATTGTGAAAAGGCTGTGTGCGGTTCAAGAGGAGTCAAAGGCGTTTGTATCAAACAAACATGCGTCTGTGGATCGCTTCTTGTCTGTGCATGCACAAATTTTCCTGAGCTGTTTCGAGCACTTTCCAAGTGAGTCTGTTCGAAAATGCGCTTTTGTTATGACACTGAAAGAAAAGCTCAATTCCGTCAAGCATTCGAAACTGTATGTATCGTCGTCTAGAGGCAGAGGAAGGGGAACAAATAGGAATCCCATGAAGGACAGAGCTGCCGGCACAAGGGCAAAACCAATGACGGCAACAGCGACGGCCATGGTGAAATCAGTGTGGCAGTCTTACTTTGCATCAGAATCTTCATCTGCAGATGGTTCTGAAGAAGTGGCACACGAAGTTGAAGAAGATGAGAACGAGGACATTGAAGATGAGTCTACTGAGACGGCATTAGCAAACCAGCAGGCTGGAAAGCAAAAAGTGCCCGGAGTCAGAGTGCAGCAAACCTTGCCGGATGATTTGATGATTGATGTTGCCGTCCCCCAAAAGTCGACCGCGTGGATTTTGTGCCATCCGATGAAAAATTCCAACACCTTCTCATCTGCCAAAATTGGAAGCATGGTGATATCCTTGGGAGACTGCGTGTATGTGAACTCAACAGATAATGGACCCACTATTGGGCTTGTCCAAGCTCTATTTGAGAAGAAGAATACAAAGATGATTCAGATTAGAATTCTGAAACAAGGTTGTGATACCGTGCTTGGAGATGCAGCATCTGAGGAAGAACTCTTTTTGACTCAGGAAGTGATGTCTGTAGAATTACGTCAGATCCTCGGTAAAGTCAACGCCAAAAGACGCGATAGAGTGTGGGATGTAGTGCATAGAATCAAACAGTTTCACGAGGACACTGCTCTGAGGAAAAGGAACGAACAAGTTAAACATGCAAAGAAGGGCTCGCTTGAATTCTTTTGGTCAAAAGAGTATGTTCCCGAGGAAGGAATGTTTAAGGATGCGTCAAAGCTAGATTTTGGAAATAGATTGAGGGAGAGTGAGGACGAGGAGGATGAGATTTCTGCTGTAGCCACTGACAGTGGGGTGATGATTGACGAGATTGAATATTCAAAAGGACAATTCGTGTATGTGTATCCAGACGTGTTTGATCAAATGCCCGAAGCCAATAAAGAGTATGAGGTTCCGAAATATTTGTCAAATGCGAGATATCACAAGGGCTCGTATGATGGACTGCGGGCATGGGGCATTGGCCGTCTTGTCAAGGTGGGGAAGCAGGCTTCCAAACAGTCACCAAAGCCTGGAAGTGAGGTGGATGCAGTTGTCTTGCAGCGATTTTGGAGACCAGAGGATATTTCTATCGATCTTGCAAACAAAGCAACATCGTATTATGACATTTACGCAGGCAATGAAGAAATTGAAGTCGACACAGAGGATATTGTTGGCCCTGTTAACGTTGGAAGTGCTCGTCACCCAGAGAGTAAAGATACTTTTATCTGCGTCGGATCTTTTGATAGAAAGAAAAAGGCGATCAAAGCGGCTCCAAAGGAGTTTGCTGCTACGGCACATGCTGTAAAGTCTACAAGTGATGGGAAAGGGAAAGATGCTGAAGAGAAAGGAAAAAGTGCCGGACTTACCTGCAGTTCGGAGGCAGACCCAATCTCCCTCTCAACAATGGATATATTCGCAGGTTGTGGGGGGCTTTCTGAAGGTATGCATCAGGCCAAGGCTGCTGTAACCAAGTGGGCCATTGAGTATGAGGAACCAGCAGCAGAATCCTTCAAGTTGAATAATCCAGAAGCTGCCGTATTTTGCAACAATTGCAATGTACTACTTCACGCTGCAATGGTAAAAGCAGGGCAAGAGGCAGACTGTATGGCGTCTGAAGAGGCTGTGCAGGGATCAAACAAATTGACATCTGAAGAGAAGGAAAACTTGCCTCGTCCTGGTGAAGTCGATTTCATATGCGGTGGTCCGCCTTGCCAAGGGTATTCTGGAATGAATAGGTTCAACAAAGGCAACTGGTCCATGGTGCAGAACTCCATGGTCATGGCATTTTTATCGTATGCAGATTTCTACAGGCCAAGGTACTTTTTGCTGGAGAATGTCAGGAACTTTGTTTCTCATAACAAGTCGTTCACCTTTAGGCTGACATTGCGCTCCTTGTTGGATATGGGATACCAAGTACGATTTGGAGTCCTGAACGCAGGTAACTTTGGTGTGTCACAGTCGAGGAAGAGAACCTTTATTTGGGCTGCTGCACCCCAAGAAAACTTGCCATCATGGCCACGGCTGATGCACTGCTTCCGAACACCCCAGCTAACAATAAAACTACCTGGAGATGTTCAGTACACAGCAGTGCCACAGACCGATGGGGCTCCCTTAAGACCTGTGACTGTGCATGATGCCATTAGTGACCTCCCACCAATCACAAATGGCCATGACTCTGAAGTGTCTTCCTACTCCACACCCCCATCATCTGCCTTCCAAATAGCCGTGAGAGGAAACTGTGACGTGCTATATGATCACGTGTGCAAGTACATGAATGAACTGAACATGGAAAGATGCCGATGCATTCCCAAGAATTGTCCTGGAGCTGATTGGAGGGTGCTCGAAGAAATTGTCGCCAAGGACCCAAGCAGAAAAGTATTCAAAAGTCAGCCCCTCGTTCCATGGTGTCTCCCAAACACAGCCGATCGCCACAATGGATGGAGAGGACTCTTTGGCCGACTGGATTGGTCAGGACACTTCCCAACATCAACCACAGATCCCCAGCCCATGGGAAAAGTAGGACAAGTCTTCCACCCAGAGCAAGACAGAATCGTATCAGTCAGAGAATGTGCCCGTGCTCAAGGCTTCCCTGATCGGCATCGCTTTGTAGGAAACGTTCAAAACAAGCACAGGCAGGTCGGAAATGCGGTCCCACCCCCACTGGCTGCTGCATTGGGCAGAGAACTGCGGAAAGCTCTCGAAGAAAAAGAGGCAATGTTATCCAAGAAAATGATGAAAGCGTTGGAAATGTAATACTGTACTACCAAAATGGCCAATCGCCGATGTCTTTGCCATGCGTGCACCCATGCACCAGCATGCAATTCATGATTTGCCACGTGTTTAATAATCCATGGTTTTCTTGGAAGACTCGAACAGGTGGAAAAGGACTCTGTGATGAAGATGACGATTGCAAAGATTTGCATATACAAGTCATTCCCAATGAGCATGTCATATTGAAAGAATATATCAAGTGTACCAATTTTTCATTCGTCTAGCTGCAATCTATCGTCAAATCCTGACGTGTACTGCTGTCAGACCCAACCGTAGGTACTTGCGCTGACGTCACAAGCATCCAGAAATCAACACTCATTTGAGGCCAGCGCAGCATTGTTGAGTGGCGAATTCAATATCTGTCAGATTTTTCAGCGATTTGTATCCAAATTGCAAGGATTTGTTCACATTGTGAAGAAAATCTGAGGTGAACTCTTGGACGGCGCGATACCAGGGTTCCTTCCAAGTAGTGTCAGGATCGTATTTACAGCGCCAAAGGCATTCAGATTTTTCAAACAACACGTATAATAGTTACAGATTCAAGTGCGAGGGTGGAGAATGCGATTGCCGTCGTTGATGAAAGGGTGCTTTGGGGGAGTTTCTGTCTCTGGCGATGGACGATGTGACGATGGCGAGGTACATTCCAAATCTCGATCATTCCAGAGGATTCTTCTATCGAGGAAGGGCTCGCGGCGTCAGATCATAGAAGCGGAGGAGGAAAAGGCACGGCAGGCGAAACTGGATGAGGAGGCCATGGCAAAGTATCTGGGGTCAGGGACAGCCATGAAACGAGTCGAGTCGAACACATCCATGTACCGTAGCCAAACTCCAGAGAGAAAGACAAAGGGCGTGGTGATGATGTTTGATGATGATGGGAATGTGGTGATGAAGGGCAGGAGTGTGAAGGGGTCTGATGCTGAATCGGTACCAAAGTCTGATGCGAGTGCTCAGGTGTATCGAATGTTGTCAACCCCAGAGAGATCGGATTATGGTCAACGGCAGGAGACGAGTGAGTCGGGGGATGACGTGTCATGGGTGGATGGTGAGCAGATTCTACACAGAGTGTACAATCACAGAGCTGAGGAGCCAATCACAGAATCTTGTTTCAAGGAGCTCGCAGAAAATTATGACGGTGATGTTGTTGGGAGAACCTTGGTCAAAGAGGTTGGAAGTATTCGTAGGAATATGTCATGGAGTCATTTCTCTGAGATTAGTCTGAGAATGCCTTCAACGCAGAGCGAGAATGCATTTGTCAATAGAAGGCACACCGTTCTGGTCCTCACAAATGAGGACGATTTGGAAGATGATATCAATGAAACCACAGAGGCAAGCGTGGCAGGCGAATCAAACGCTGGTTCTGTGCACAGAAAGCTATCAAATATTTATGACCACCATCATGTCCACCTTAGTAAACTTCAGGAGCAAATGGGGGATTCGAGCAAGCCGCCAGAGGATTTGCTAGAGCTCATGGCTCGAAAGGTGTTTACATCCCATGCCTCGCTTGTTGACGTGGAGGAATCTGCTGTGGAGGTTGAAGATTCAGTTGCGACGTCAAACAGCCATGATTTGAGTGAATGCAGTGCCAAGCTACCAAAGATTAAGACAAGGTGATCACAAGATGAAGAATATGTTACAATGTTGTTTTACAGTATATACCCACTTGGAGTGTTCATAAATGGAAGAGCAGGTATCCACCTTGTCGATGGACATATCACAAGAATGAGAAGGAGAAGGACGTCTGCTGCTGTGACTGTGATTCTTTTGTCGAATGAAAACATTTTACTAATTTGTCCTGCAAGAACTTACAAGAATGTCATACATAGTAGAGTAGAGAGAACAATATCTACCCTTGTCTCAATCAAACATGGTATCCACCCAAACAAGTATTCGTACCTGTGTTTCACTTTTGTGACGCTTTTTACGGGACTCTTCGCGGAGAACTTCTAGCACAGATGGGTGCTTTTCTTCTAGAGCATTTAAAAATCGTGTGTGTAGAGAAATCTTTTCCTCCTCAGTTGCCACACCAGAAACAAGAACACTGGCATGTGGTGACTGTAAAAAGTCCAACACATGCTTCAAATTTCTGACACTGACGTAGTTCTGCGTGATGGCACACGTCTCCTCCACATTCAGAGCCATATGCCACCATCCACGGGGAACGAAAAGAACTTCACCTTTTTGGAGCACACATTCCAATGGCTTGAATCCTTCGCAGTCCCTCAAATCATAGAAGGAAAGCATCCATTCCATCAGCGATACAGGGCTTGAGACATCTGCTCCGTCTTCGCTCTGTCGAACACCAGGTGGTAGAACATCAGGAGGATACATGATCCATTTCTTTTTTCCAAAGATGACTGCATTCCAAGCACTCGTGGCATTTGGATCTTTATGAAATGTACTGCCGCTCTTATACGGCCCATAAATTAACCATCTATAATCAGGTCGAGCATCTTCGCCCAGTACGGAAAATAAATCGTCCTCAAAGTACTTTGGGACAGAATACGCAGACTTCAACTCGTTGACAGTGTCACAAAATGTCTTATCAAACAGATACAATGGATACTCATCCCTTTGCCGATCACAATACTGTACATACGATGAAAACTTCATCGGCCTATCACCAACAATAACATGCTTGTCCCCGAAAACCTTTTCCAAGTACTCTCTGTCCCATGTCCTACATGCTGGCCAGGCACTTGCAACATCAGTCAAAATCACAGGCTTATTACGTGATTCATATTCTGCTATAAACTCCTCCATAGATAACCCAGACCTCCTATCAATATTTTCAGTCTCTAGCCATGCCTCATCTATATCCAATCGCGCGCACATCCATGGTTGGTAGAGCACATCAGAATACATGTGCTTGACTCGAACTCCATGTTGGGAATACTCCTTCTTCCCCAATATAGACTTGACATACGTTGCCTTCCATCCCATCTCATGGTACACCCATTGCGTTTCATCATCGCATTGAAGAACGATCCCCTTCCACACATCCTCATGATTTGCAAAACAATAGAATGCTTTGGAGACGCAGGCAAGCTGTCCTAGTTCTTCAGGACTCAATACATCAAGAATTTGCAGCAATACCTCATCCCCCAGGACATGTAATGATCCTAAACCTTTTGTTCTCGTCGAGTTCTCATCTCCCAGTAAAGAGCGGAAATGCTCCGGCTGAACGCCAAGTGGGTGGCCCTGCATCCCTGCATGTCCATGCCCAGTTGCACCTGCCGATGCCATGTATTCGTTCGTCTTACACCAATGCTATTTTAAGATATTTATTTCAATTTTTTTGAATTCATTCGGGTATCCAGAATACTTCTCAATCGCCTCCAGGTGAGTCCAGATCCAGCACCGAACCCGTCATAGCTTGAATCCATGGCTGTGTACCCTCCTCGAGCTGCAAGGGACGGCGGCACGCCTGCGGTGTACAAGCCAGCACCTTTCGCAGATTCCATGAGCGCATTGTTCGCCCCGACCAAGGCACTCGACGCCGAACTTGCTCCGTGTGCAGCAATAATAGCTGCAAAGTATGATGGCGAGACTGGAGCGCCAGCAGTCGCAAATAGGGTTGAATCGACTCTCATGCCAACGCCTCGACTCTGCAAATTAATCGCCCTTACAAAAGAGCTCGCAGATTGAACCTTTCCCCTCCCCGTGGCTTCCTTTAACAATTGATCGAATGGCATGGGGTCATCCTTGTCCAAGGCCTCTTCTTCTCCAGCGTCTTCTTCCTGTCCCACATCTCCCTTGACTGCCGATAGGCACTCAATCTTACTCGCACGATCAGGCCCTAATATATCCAAGACTGCCTCGGCCACACCTTCTCCAGGTGCCGACGCTGTTGCAGTGAGAAGAACAATATGGACGCCATCCTTGATGGCATCATCGAGAAACTCCTGGACTCCCTCACGTAGAGGAATATCCCGATCCCGAACAAGCTCATGAAATATACGCTCCTTGGTGGCATATATTTTATCGACAAAATCATTTCTATCTGCGGAACTCAACATGATTGGCCACCCAACCATTTCATAATACGTCTTCACCAGCCCAGGACCACTGGAATCACCAAACCTCAACAAATCATAATAAATGGGCGCTGACCATTGGCTACAATTATATCCCATCTCCTCAAATGCCATATTAAAAGCTCTACGATGTCCACTGTTGTGAATATCGACCAAGATACTGTCACATTCGAGGATTATGACCCTAGATCCACCACTTGGTTGGAGGTCTGCTGCTTGGGAGTCATTCCCAATTCGAACAGGACCGACGATATCGCGCCTCAGACGCCTTGTATTGGTATTTAAATTTTCCTTATTTCTGAAAACAACAGCATCTCGCAAGGGTGGGGTTGTGCTTGGAGAAAGAAACCTACTCTTCGAATTCAAAATTGCTGAATGGCCTCGTGGAGGCCTCAGACATGCCGTAGAACATGTCGTCACCGCTGTTTTATGACTCATGGTGATTTAAATTTACATTGAGTTCTACTGATGGGTGACCAAGCCACTATAGCCGAGGATGGGATCATCATCGATCGCTCGGTTTTTTTACTAGTCCCGAGGTCTCCTTATACCCCCCTTTTGAGGCCGGTGCCCGACCGGTCAATGGGAGTGATGATGATACATGGAGTGGGTCAGCCTCTGTGTGTATTGATTGACCATTATTAGAGCTTCAGGAAAGAAAAAGGCACATTAGTCTGTCCATGACTGTCGTCTAAGATGTATATGACGTCGTCCTCTTCATAACTCGCGTTCAAAGGATGATCTACCCATGCTCAAGATGTAAGAGGAGGTAATCTCCCTTCTGCAAGTATGTCCTCCTGGTGGCGCATCTGTTGGCTCTTCGAGTTTCAACAGGCGTACTTTGGATTTGATTCCCTGTCGTGATTGATTCTGCACCTCTTTGTATACGTCGCTGGGTCCTGTAGTTCACAATTAAGTCTCCATCCTACTCTTGTTTGGAGTTCCACATGACCAGTCTTACAAGATCAAACGTCATTATGAAAAGGCTAAATCTTTTTACAGAAACATTCCAAGTGTCAAATATGTATTCCAGTCAATGTTTTCTCTTTCTGTGAAGTATCTGGTCAACTCACCACATCATAGCAGCACGTTGACTCTCCTATCACCAGGTGGAGCTCAGTCAACCCTTGGGGTCAAAAGGCCCACTATCGCGAACATTAGTCGCAATATCTTCCTCGTCTTTGATCCCTTGCGTCCATTTTTTGTTTTCCGGTTTTTTATTTCGTACAAACTTTTCACTCTGTGCGCCACAAAGGCTGTCGTTCTAGAAAGTGTCCATCGAAATTCGCCCAAATCACCGCATTTCCACCTTCCGCCAGTCCCCAGGAGGCGAGTTTTGGACCATTCGACGCAGAACAGGCTTCTTGGTCGGATTGGGCCCTTGGCGGGATTAAGTAGGCAGGCAGAGGCCCGGCAGGCGGCGATTTAGGCCACAGTTCTTATTCGGGATATAAGGAGCCCCAATACGGAAGTTTACGTGTAGCTGTAAATGGGCTTCGTGATCCAGCCCCTGATGACTTTTTTTCTTTTTTACACACATTTCGATTTCACTATAACAGTATGCCGGTCGTTGAATTAAAGGTTGCCATGGCCTGTGGGGTACGTCAGCCATCTAGTTGGATTTTATTGAGTTGGAACGGATGACAAAACGCGTTGCATAGAGTTGATCTTTCAGCCATGAATTTCGTATATATTCTTGTGTAGGGTTGCTCTGGTGCAGTGGAGCGCGTGTTGAACAACACTGCAGGGGTGAAGAGTGTGAAGACTGATTTGGAGAGCCAAAAGGTGACTGTTGAGACTGATGATGGTCTGAGTGCGGAGGCTGTGAAAGATATTGTGGCAAAGACTGGCAAAGCTACCGAGTTTTGGAGCTGAGCATTACTATTGTTCTATATATAGCGCTGTAATTTGGATGCAATGTGTGTCGGCATGTTCTCTTTTGGTACACGCTGTAAAATGTCCTGACATGTATGTGATCGCAGTTTCTCTGTTCTGGTCATCGATTCTCGCGATGATGAATCATTCAAAGGCCATATGTCAGGGTTTTCTAACACATCGAGCATACTTTGGACCAGGATTGCTGGGCTTTCTTGGCCTGTGCAGTCTAATTGTATGCTGACAAGTAGATTCTGGGCAACCTCGAGTGCAGCATGTTGGACTCTTATTCTCGTATCTGTCTTCTTCTTCTTCTTCTGGGTCATCATTGACTGAAGCGTCTTTTTCGACCATGCCGTCGCTTGCTGTGCTGCTTTGCAGGCGTGTCTCTTGAGGGCCATTGCCTCTGTGTCCCCAAGGGATGTTGTTTCTTGCAGTGCTTTGAGGTCAATCTCTGCAACTCGTCGGAGGCATGCTGAATACGATAAAGGATATTCATCCTTGTGACATTCCCGAATACTGAGCGCCTTATCCATGCATGCCTCTGCATCCTGTGTGCGTCCCTCCATGGCTCTGTACACCTTGCTCAGTGATTCCCACACCCGTGCATGTGTCTGAAAGTCCTCCTCCGGAGTCACCTCTTGTATTTCTAACAACTGCTTTTCTGCCTTATCGGGATGCCCAGAATCCAACAGCATATCTGCGAGCCGTGCTTGCCTCCGCGAGTATGCCATCATGTTGCTTCCAATAGTCTTCAATGCATCCACTGCCTTGCTGCCATATTCTATTGCCTTGTCCTGTTCACCTTGCATCCAATAGACCTCTGAAAGATGAAAAAGAGTGCTACTTGTTTCTGTGTGACCAGGCCCGACTGCCGCCAGTTTCACTTGCAGCGACCGTTGATAGTACTCCTCAGCCTTGTCCAAAGCCTGCTGCGCAAGATAAAACCCAGCAATGTTGTGCAGTGCAAACGCCACGCGAATATCACTCATCCCATAATGCTGCATCAATATTTGAATCGCATCATCGTACAAGGGAGCAGCCTTGTCGTACTGCTTGGTCAACCTGTACAATTCCGCCAAGTTTTGTTTGGCAGAAGCCACATGAGGATCATCAGCTCCAAATCCTTTCACTGCCTTTTCAACAGCTTTTTCCAAGTATGCGCGAGCCTGGTCATACTCTTTCTGTCGAACTAGATCTCTCGCTTGATCCGTGTAGACTCTCCATTGCGCCGTGTGGTATTCCTTGGTAGAGTCTTTCTTTTCCTCTTGCTGCTCCTCCTGGCATTGGGAGGCCTGTGAACTAATGATGACTGCCATCAAGGCACCACTCGTGCAGTATCCATGCTCCCCATATCTAGTATATGTGTTACTGAAATCAATCCATCTAGGGTGATTGGAGATACATCGCAGCACTGAGCAGTTTGTTGTGGGTGCCCAGGGCGCCTGTGGAAAAGACACAAGAGACTCTTGACGGAGACTCTTGGCTAAGAATCGCACCAAGCTCCTCCTCATCATTCACAATAACGTTATAATTGCCAAAAAGAATGGCTCCATGGATGCTTCTTTTTGATAATAACGTGAGGCCTAGAACAGCGATCTGAATTACTTGATTCCACGGTGCATCCTAGAAATATGAATTTCAGACAAATATATACGACGTATTCATTAACCAAGATTCACACAGTTATACCGTATAACTCAGCTATCCCGGGGTGGAACCTCTACATCGATACAATATCTCTGCATGTACCAATACCTCGTCCTACAGGACGACTCTGCCTCCGTAGCGCAATGGGAAATACGCCAATCGCTCCATATTCATCTCCTTTTCCATGTCTTGACCCATAGGGCCACTGCGCCTGATCGTATGTTCGCGAATATTCGACCATTATTGGCCTCCTGGATGATGGTGTCATGCACCATCATATCACGAAATGGGGAGAATGGGGATTCCCATGGATGCGCGTTGCTGGGTCATCAGGTCGACGATAGGACAATGTAGTATTAAAGACATACATATATCTCTGGTGCCTGGTTTAGGCAATAACAGGAAAATCCAACGTGTGTCTGTGAAAAGTATTCAAATTCCAGTCGGGTAACAACAACCTACACAAATTTCATTATGATGACGGATACTAGGAAACAACAAACCGATGCAACTGGTGTCAATACTAATGATCAAGTTAATAGATCACGGAGAGAAGATGCGAGCTCAATGATCCCTTCTGTTGCACACAGTTCTCCAATAGTGTGCAAGTTGGAATTTCTGGAGCCCTTCACCGGTTCAGTGGTGGTGTATACATTGTGGACAAGGTGAGACAATCAACTGTAGACTGAATCTAGTTGAGTTTGGAAAGTTGCGTGGTTACAGCCAGAGGGAATGTCAGGGCTACACAGTTTGCCAATGCATAGGTGGGCGCAAGGAGTTGGCCAAGATCGGTCATCAATGGGAACACCTGTTTCGTTTGTCAAAAAGGCAACGTTCTCCGGAGAATGGATCCATAGAGATATATGTATATAGGGACGCATGCATACATGTATATGAAACGTGTTGATTACATAACCTGCTCATCATCCATGTACAAATTATTGAACTTTCTTCTCAAAGTTCTTCTTTCATTAGGAAGATAGATAAAGATGAAATTGATTACACTCGTTGCACTGATATGCTGCTTAGGGGCGGTCGTCCGTGCCGGCCACGCTGTTAACAATGGCAGCCGCATTATTGGAGGAGAGCCGATCAAAAAGGGTGATTATCAGGAATTTGTTGTTTTACAAATTTACTCTACAGAATCGGATAGAGAATATGTCGGCCTTTGTGGCGGGACGTTGATTGCGAAAAACATAATCTTAACTGCCGCTCACTGCTTCGAGGAGGAACCAGATGAAAAGATCACCGGCGGAACTGCGTACAAGGGAAATATCAGGCACTCAAAGAGAACCGGTTACTCTGCAGACAATGAGAGCGAGTTCAAGACGTGGGTTCAGCATCCAAAGTACGGAAAAGACGATGGATATGATATTGCGATTGTTGTACTGAAGAGGTCCCTGCCAAAACCATTTGCTACCCTGCCAAAACCAGGTCAGGATCCTCCAACAGGATCTAAAGTAACTGTCGTTGGATTCGGTGCAAACAATGACTTCATGGAGCCAAGTGATGACGACATTGTAAGCGAGGTTGGTGGCACACCAAACAAACTGTACCAAGTAAGACTGACTGTTGGAGAAGCAGACAAGATGCCGTGTCCAAAAGCAGGATATGGACCTCTTGCAGAACGTTTCACGCCACGTAAGGAGTTGTGCTACTATGGGGACGACTTTTATACTACAGCAGAAGAAAATTACGACTTGAATGGAGGAGTGGGAATCAAGAATGACTGCAATGGTGACAGTGGGGGCCCATCATTTTACAAGGGTGTCCAGGTTGGGCTTGTGTCTAGAGGAGGTGAGGGCCTCTGCCAATACACTTTCCGATCTCCATACACGTTGCAGACAAAAACATCTGCTCATGTATCGTATTTCATCAAGAGAATGTTGAAGAAGTACGGAAAGTGAGCGTATGAGCCCTCGGTAGATGATACTCTCGTGATGTGATGCAACAAACAAGACAGTTCAGTCTCAGTGAGTCAATGCCTGTTGTTCTGTGTATCCTCGTCTATCCAAATCTTGGAGGATATTCGTCAGATTTTCAGACTGTAACACTCTCATTGTGTAACAGAATCTGACATTTGCACTGAATGTAATGTACACTGTACATGACCACAATCGTGGTCTTCATTTGGGCGCCCCAAACCGGAAAAAAAGACAGCACTACATCTCCATCTGACAGCCATAGAGACTGCATTGTATATTTAGTAACAGATATATGATGGTAAATCATGGAGGTATATCTAGCGTATCGATGACCCAGACTGTGACTGTCTTCGTCTGTGGAGCAGTTGCTGCATGTGCCACATGTGTTGCCTTGAAGGTGCGGCAATTTTTCACATGTAGCGCTCAGGAATAATCTGCATTCGTCAAATATAAATATATTTCATGCAGATGGTACGGAAGAAGCGATCAGGTCACAGAATTGATCATGGGATTCAGGAGCTTATAGGCCAGACAAGACTGGTTGAAATGAAGAGCTTGAGTGCCTGTACTGGCTGTCGGATTCTAGGTAAAGCAGAGTTTATGAATCCAGGCGGTAGTGTCAAGGATCGAGTGGCATTAGAGATATTTCGCCGTGCTCTTGAGGAGGGGCGTTTGAGGCCTGGAGGGCTTGTCTGTGAAGGAACGGTTGGCTCTACTGGAGTCAGCCTTGCAATGCTGGCACCGAGCTTTGGGTGTCGATGTTTTATAGCCATGCCAGATGATGCTGCAGAGGAAAAAGTGACAATGCTGAAAGCTTTAGGCGCAGAAGTATGCCGGGTGAGGCCTGTGAGCATTGCTCACCCAGAACACTTTGTGAATGTGGCGAGGAAGAGGGCAGAGAAGGAGCAAAACGCTATATTCGCGGATCAGTTTGAGAACTTGGCGAATTTTCAGGCTCATTTAAAAACAGGTGAAGAAATTTGGGATCAAACTGGGGGATCTGTAGACGCGTTTGTATCTGGTGCAGGGACTGGTGGGACCATTGCAGGGGTGTCTCGGGTTTTGAAACAGCACAAGCCTTCTGTCCGCGTCTTCCTCGCCGACCCTCCTGGGAGCGGGTTGTACAATAAAGTGAAGCGAGGTGTCATGTATACTAAAGAAGAGGCAGAGGGGAAACGACTGCGTAATCCGTTTGATACCATCACAGAGGGTGTGGGGATCAACAGGGTGACCAAAAACTTTGAACAGGCCATTGTTGACGATGCATTCAAAGTATCCGATAGAGAAAGCGTTGAAATGGCTGCATTCTTACTTCGTCAGGAAGGACTCTTTGTGGGTTCTTCAGCCGCAGTGAATTGCGTCGGCGCTGTCAAGGCTGCACGCATCCTTGGCCCAGGCCACACAATTGTCACCATGCTGTGCGACGGCGGTCAGCGGCATTTGAGTAAATTTCACAGCCACCAGTATTTGCAAGAATTACATCTACAACCGGAATATACTGGAGATGATGTTTTAGAGTTTGTCATGTAGAGTACTTTTAAACAGTAACAACATGTAATCACTCAAAAAAAAAAAAGAAAGATGTACATTGTAAAGGATCATCTACTCTTCATCCTGCATGGCCTTTTGAAGCGCATCCACGTTGTCCTGCAACCAACTCTTGAAGCTCTTCAACTCACTTCCAGTAAGCTTCGTGCTCTTGTTGAGATCTCTGAGAGCGCAGAATGTCTCATTGTAATCATGCTTGAATTTGAACATGTTGGCCAAGTCTTCGCATCCTGGAAATCCGAGGCCGGCATACTGATCCCGTGTCATGGGGAGGAATTCAACCTTCTTGTCGGTAACCTCGGCAAAAGCCTTTGCAATCTCCTCTCCAGTCATATGGCAGGATGCAATTCCGACAGACTTGCCAATCGTCGAGTCATCCATCAACGCAGAAGCACCAGCCTTGCCACAATCTTCAATAGCCATCATTGGCAATGGCTTGCTTCCAATTGGCATACCAAACCTGTACACTCCATCTTCTGCACCATTCATCTTTGGAGCCATACCAAAGTAGATAAAGTTCTCGTAGTAGAAACTGGTGTAGAACTGGGTCACTCCAAGACCCTTGGCATTCTCCTGCAAGTACTTTGTTGCCAATGCCTTTCCATCAAAATGTGGCGTCTTGAATCCATCTTTGACGACTGGAGCATCAATAGCAGATGTATCTTCCAATGTAGAAAACACCAAATGCTTCACACCACGTTCCTCGGCAATCTTGGCCACCCTCTTCACCTGCTCAACCTCCTTGCTGGCATCAAAGTGCTCCCAAAAGTTTGTCACCAAAAACACCCCATAAGCACCGTCGAGAGCCTGCTTGATCTCCTCTTCATTGTCCATATCGCATTTGACAACCTCAATCCTCTTGTCAAGGGCTTTGGCCTTGTCACTGGTTGGGTTGCGTGTCAGCCCTCGGACACGTGTGGCGCCCTTGGCGAGCAAGCTTGCAGCCACTGCCCCACCTTGGGCACCCGTTACTCCAAAAACCACGTACAACCTCTCATCCTCACTCTTTTTAACTGCATCAAAATTGATATAAAGCACAATGTGCTACGATATTCCAGGAGATCATACAGAAACACGTACAGATCTTCTTGATCGTGTTCATCGCAACGGTGTACAACAGGTAGAGATATACACACAGGAATCAAAGATATACGTTGGATTGTACCGAATACAATGCGATCAAATTTTTATTAAATTTTTACTGGTTTGATATGATATGGATCAGATGCTGTGCATGAGAATAAGCATCCAACATTGTATGGAGATCTTCTCTGGAAGGTTCTTTTTTCTTCCGAGAGCATGACGTGATGTGTATTTGATGGCATCATAATGTTGCTCCCCTGGTGCAATGCACACTCACTGCTTGGCAGCGATTCAAGGCATTGCTATATGATGATGGATTTTCAGTCTCGACTGACAGTCAGTACAATACTGCAATGTAGTAGTGCATGCAATCAAATCCACTATTGAATGTAGGCAGTAACAATGTTAGATCTGATGTGTTTCGGGGCAACAAAATGCGCACGTGACCTGCGCTCGACGCAGGAATTCTGTCAATGATGCCCACCTGTCGGGCAGAACCATCAACAAGAGACGCGGTGTCTCCTTCACACGTTCTCCCTCTTTGGAAGGAGTGTTTGAACGGTGTGTCAAACTATCACTGCATGATGCTCCATCTTCGACCACGTGATATATATTTGTATACTAGACGAGATCGTGGGTGCAAGTAAACGTTATAGCGAAACTTTAAATAGAAGAAATTCTGTCCTCATGCTCACCGCAGAAGACTATGGACGACCTCGAGCATATGTGCTTGAGAGTGTGCGTGGAGAACCCTCGTTGACGGGCTATCAGCTCCAGCGCAATTCCTTGCTCCTTCACTGCGCTGCAAATAGATTGCAAAACCGAGATTAGCGTTTCGCGCTCCTACTATATCCGTGTCGAATGTGTCTCCAACCATCACCGTCGCCTCGTGTGCTGCATTGAAATGTGCACAAGCCATGTGGAAAATTCTTGGATTTGGTTTGGGAACTGTTGCCTCACCCTCATATCCGTAGAACACGGGAATATTCTTACAACAGTCCCAATCAAGAATTCCAGAAAACCGTATCTTTGGCTCCTGTATTGATGGATGTCCGTTTGTTAGGATTGCATATGGTAGACCACTGTTGTGAAGCATCTCAAGCACAGGTTTTGACTCTGGCCAAACCCTCAATGCATCCAACCGTAAAGTCTCAAACGCATCATAGCAATTTTGTGAGGTTATCGGGTGTTCGGTATGCGTCTGAAGATACTCATTCCATGCTAGAATCCTCTGCGTTGGGTACAACAAACAATGTCATGCTCTGTTGATTCGAGAACTCCCTCATCAAGCACTCGTACCTCTTCTTTAGAACTGAATGGATGGAATATACTATCAAACTGATCCATGTCCTCAGCAGAGAAGCCATTTAGAGTTTGGAAGCGTTGTTTTGCTTCGTGCATTGCAGATTTTGTATCGATCAACGTGTCATCTAGATCTACAACACAAATACAGAAAACAGTTTACTGTATGTCCACACATATGGAGTGCACCTCGATCGACGAACCGAATAAGAATAGCTGTATCTCTTTTCCCTCATATTCCTCAGTCGTCTGTTTCAATCCAAGTTCCATCTTCTTCTACCGGTACGATGATATCGAAAGAAACTTGAAATCTGATATAAATGATGCGTGTGAGTACGACGCGCTCATAGCACAATTAATTCGTGTGGGTTACAGTACACATGTTGATCGGAAGGAGAGCATCATGCAGGCAGGCACCTCTAGAGAGGTACAAGATCTTGTTCAAGAACCCAACATGTTGGGAGGCTGTTTTGGGAAGGGTTCACTCTCTCTCCAGGCCACTCTCATCTGCAAAGGAAAATATCAATGCAGGACCCATTCTTGATACATGCAGGCGCATCTTCACGTGCTTCGATTGGTACAATATTTGCCCCGCATATGTACTCTCGAAAGGCAACGCTGACCGCATCCATTCTATTCAGACATTTTCAACAGTTTAATCTGCACTGCATTCCATGGGTTCATGCACTTATTCAATGCACACGCAGTAGACTCGTGTATATTTGATGAAGACATTGTCTATTACAACATAATTGAGATGATACCATGCTGTTGGCACCTCTGTCTGTGGAGAGACAATTAGTGTGACAACCAACCAACACCAAGAACTGTTTGGACAGACTCTCTTCATCAGAGCCCTAATTGGTGTAGGGAATGAAACCCATTCCTACTGGTTGCACCAAAGAGACAGACTGATCGACACAGTTCTCCAGCAATGCATTTGACTGATTGATCTCGCATTTGGATACAGCTCCTGTAGTAGTCGCTTTTGTAACATATGCAATCGTACCAGAAGGATCCACAGCAATGGATTGAACAGCAGGGAATGCTATAAACGAGCCTGGACTCAAAGTGAGATCACCTGTCTGAGAATTTTCCACACCCTTGATGATAATGCCACCTGATTGCTGATCGGTGATGTAAAACACCGTATCGCCATTGATGACACCAGCGTATGTGATGCTGTTGGGGAATGAAGGTGGCAAGCTACCTGTGCCAGCATTGGTGCACGGGGTACCAGCATTGATTCTTCCAGTTGTAGGATCAATAGCGCACTTTACAATGCCTCCACTAGCCCCTTCCTCAACTACATACAGGAAATCAGAGGTCCTGGCATAGGCTACATCAATCGTGGGCCTTGCAAATGCACCACTCAGAGCAAGGCACCCTGTAAGATCATTGTTCGGTGCGGTGATATCGCATTGGACAATCTCACCATTTGAAGCAGACACGGCGATTGTCACCAGACTGTCGGTTGATGTGACTCCCTGAGCTGGTCCACTCAAAGAGAACACTCCCCCATTCAATGTAGCATCAGTGCATCCAAGAAGGCTTCCTTGCGAGTTATACGAGCACCTTGAGACTCCTGTGGTTGTGCCTCCGGTCACATATACAAGACTCTGAGATGTTGTGGGAACCACAGTGAGGAAACCTGGAGCCGTAAGGGTGGTGTCTGTGCAGTCTCCCAGAGTCCCTAAAGGTCCAGTAATCTCACATGCTTCCACCTTGTTGCCATCTTCATCTGCGATGAGCAGATATTGGGAGTCCGGAACCGGAGTAACAGTAGTTGTAGCTACTACTGGGCCATTGCACTTGTAGAATTTCTTTGCAAATGTTGCCACATAACAATAGTATGTCGTGTTTGAAGTCAGCCCATCAATCACTGCTGAAACAACCGACAGCTGCTTTGGCAGAGTACCATTCACAGAGGATCCAGTTACATTCCCACCAAACGAGGGAGTGCAAGGAACTTCGACATCATAGCACGCGTTTACGAAATCATATTCGACCAGATTAGGTCCAGTGGAAAACTGCAGCGTTACAGAGGTTGAGGTCGTATTCACAACCCCAAATTGACGCACGGAGAGCAACAAACGGTCTTCTGCGCGCAATAATATATATCATGTATTAATTGATAATATGTATCATTCCATCAACGATATCAGGGTGCGCAGGTGTGGACAGTCCAAGTTAACAACGCGGTCAACGTCTGTGAAGGAGAGTCCATCACCACGTTTTACACCGAGAGTCAACGTTACACTAGGATTAATCAATTAATTCCAACACATACCTGATGTTTCAGCCAAGGGTGCCGAAGGAATTGATCCTCCCGGTCTTGCCTCCACCAGCGTTGACTTTGCGAGTGCAGCAAGCACCGCCAATACAACTGGAATCCGTATTGGACTCATTGCGTAATTACGTTTTTATATCGTATGTATGTCAAAAATGTTTTATTGATGGTAGTATATGCAGATACGTGTCATGTATATCCATCTGTTGTAGCACTTTGATTCCTCATCTCCTTGGTAGTCGTCGAGTCGACGACTAGTAGTCGACAAGCATGATGCTTGGTAATCAACCCTGATCAGATAGGCACCTCGACAGAACACCAGTTGGTCTTGGCCAATTATCCAAGGACACGCCAATCGCTACACAAATACACCACAACGTAGGGAATACGAGAGAATTTTTGAGATGCAATCTATTCCCTTGTCCATCAGTGCAGTGTCCCAAAAGTACTGGGTGAGTAGCTGCACAGCTGTTGCTGCAGGTTGAGAACCTTCCTACATGGGGATTCGACACCAATACCAGTGTATAATATAGCCCGAATCATCTGCTATGCATGTAGATATCTAGGGTGTGATGATGATAGATTCGATTCGAATTGAGAATCAGATTCTTCAGCCAGAGACTGGTTACTACATATCTGAGACAGACCAAGGGTCTTCAAAAGAGAAAACCATCAGAAGACGTACGTGGAAATCGTGTAGAAACATCGTAGATGTCTATCAACAAGAGTATCGGGGGTTGTATTTCACGAGAAAGATAACCTAGGAGACCCCAAGGCACTATAATACTACGCATCTGTTTATTCCTCTCCAAACCTGATGACATGGCATACTTTAGATTACAACATTCCTAGAAATGATCATGCCATGACAAGCTCATCGAAAAATGTCTTCACCCGTGGCCAATATAAAGGAGCATGGGTGTGATAACAATCCATATGAGCAGCATCTTCAAACTCACACAGAGACCAGGGCTCTGTGCCATGAACACCAAACAACCTCGTCATTTGTCCGGGATGCACAATCTCATCCGCCAATGATACTAAAAATAACATGGGAGTATCTTTCAAAGATGTAATACGGCGAATACTCTCCCATTTGTTCCGTACCAGCCAGTTACATGGTTTGCCCTCCCCAACAAAAGGCCGCAGAGGCGGCAATGCCTGTGGCGCCATGTCCATGATGCTCGTGAACGTATTCTCCACGATAACCCCCGCAATATCCTTTTTATGCTGCACAGCTGTATAAATTGCTACAGCACCACCCAAAGATCTCCCCATAATGACCGTCTTGTCTGGGAGATGGTCATCACGGGAGGCAAGGTATGACATGGCTGCACTCGCATCCATCTGCAACCCACCCTCCGAAGGAGACCCATCACTCTCTCCATACCCTCGATAACTCAAAATAAATACCTTGCAATTCAATACTGCAACAAGAGCTCTCAGGAAATGCAAACGCATGCTCATATTACCTGCATTTTCCTGAAAAAAAACCACCAATGGCAATGCCTTCACCTGCTCAGAGTCCAAACCCTTTCGCCACATGAGCCACGCATGGAGCTTGATTCCATCTTTAGATCTAATCCAAATGTCTTCATAGTCTAATCCGTACTCTTCAGGGAGAGCAATGTATCCTCTAGGGACACCAGGAATGACTGGCACATAAATGATCTTTTCCTGAAGAGCATACAGCAACCCTACCGTAAACGTTGCCAACCCTCCAATCTACACTCAACACATACAATATAGTATTAGATTACCAACCATGCCTAAATTGCCATTGTATCGAAAGAGATACAGTGTTGAGTTTGCGAACATTGATATCAATCGTACCGCAACAGCCCCACGAAGGAGGACTTGAGCCCAATTCATTCACAGATACAGTATTTTACATGTACAATAAATATATATGAGTCTAGACAGGAAGAATCTGAATATCTGTTTTGGATAGGCACCGTTGCAATTGTCTCAAGGCCTTTCTGTCAAAGCTCTTACTTCGGGCAGAGGTCAATCCAGAATGCCGTAGCAGCAGTGTTTCTAATCTACATTCTTCAAGATTCTCTGCGAAAAAGCACGGGGCCAATCGTCTCACTTCCACCCCATCATTGGTCCCTGACAAATCCAAGATCCTGAGTTGATTTCTGAGGAGCCTGGATCCAGCCAAGACTGTCAAAGCATCGGCAGATATGATGGAGTCGTAGAGGGAAAGACACTCTAAAGATGGCATAGATGCTTGGAGGAGGCCGCGCATACCTATGGCATTCACCTGTGTTTCCTCTAGATTCAACTCTTTCAATGAGGTCCATGGGTCTGCAGCAAAGGAAAATCCTGCCAGTGCGTCATCATGAAAGTACCATTGTGCTGAGATGTCCAGAAGCTCTAACTGGCTTGTTAGTTGATGCGAACAAGATAGATAATACAGAGATACTTGGGTGCCGAGTTTGTTCAAAGAAAGGTCGAGGTGCTTGAGCTGTGGCATTGCGCAGCAATCCAGAAACATTTGTGCATGGGCTTCATGCAACCCACAATCTTGCAGCCTGAGTTTCTTCAGCTTATGGAACTCTCCTAGGTGCAACAATATCCTCAAATTGTCAGGGCAAATCTTATTTCCTGATAAATCGAGTCGCTCAAGCCTCTCTTGGTAGAATGGTAGGCTAAAGTACTCAAACAAGGGTCGTTGAATTTCCTGATCCACTGGCCGTACAATGTTGTGAGTAAATGCGAGCGTATGCAACCCATTCGTACTATTATCACTACAGTCTCGTACGTCTGGAAAGTGAGGCTTTTGTTCGCCCATCCAGGTGCATAGCTGAATGGCAAGTACAGGGTGTCCAAGTTTCACAATGTCTACCAGACGCTCGCCACGAACAAGGCAATTGTTCATAATTATCTTACGACAGTGCTGTAAACCATCTTTGGTGCAGTCGAGATAATCTCTGGAGAAATCACACCCATCAAACTCAATCCATGTCAGGCGTGGCCAAGCCTCCAGAGCCAAGGAGACTGTCTCTTTGAACATGTCTTCAGAAAAGGCGCGAAAGATAATGTGTCTCACCATCTCCCATTTTCCTCTTCTTCGTCTTATCTCGTCTTCCAAGGTATCACGAACTGCATACAGTACCCTATAATCCAGCACCAAAGTAGACACTGTCCATGCATCTATAGCATGGCACAGCAACTTGCATGATAGGCGTATATTCCTCAGCGTGTTCTTATTGCGACACAGACCACGAAGCACAAGGTTTGCAACATCCCGACATTCAAATACCCGCTCAAAAGACGATGGGGTACTACGTGTATCATCCGCGCATGGCTCAAGCTTTTCCAACATTGACACGACACTCTCATATTGCGCATCGTTGTCTTCCCCTTTCATCTCATCTTTAGCCTCCATTGGATACTGCTGTAACGTACAAATACAATCGTCTCGAATAGAATCACAGTGATACGCAGCTTTCGCACGTGTCCACCAACCCGCACTGTGACTGTGTGGCGTGGCTCGTGCATCATCATGGACACCCAGCAAAAGACCATCCCACAAAAACACAAGGGACTGTGTCACAAAATCATCGTAGACTGTCGTAGGATGCCACGATATCTCCATACCACCAGCCTCTTTTATCTCATCCAGCAAACCAGAACCAGCCACAACAGAGCATACCAGCACGAGAAGGACTCGTTTCCCATTTTGCGCATGGTGAATGTAGTGGCATGTCCAAAGAGAATGAGCATCAGGGCGCGTCTCAGGCGACATGGCTGTACACACAGCCCGTTCATACTTGATTTTGACCTCATTTAACCAACTTGTTGTTGGCAATCCTTTATCAATATCAAACACCGCCCGTACGTCGACTTGGCCGAGTTGCTCGCTCGCCTGTGGGTCCAAGACCGATTTATCATTCACATCGCCAACGTCACACGTGCTCATTCTTCTTGTCGATATACAATTACATTATTATTTATTTATGAAATTTTCATTCAGTAGCCATCTAACTTATCCATTCTTTCTGCCTCGGCATTTGCTGAAGACACGGCCTTGTAGAACAAATACCCAGCTGTGGGCACCCCAGTGATGGCAAAGACGCCCAGAATGGGGGCATAGAATGGTGAATCCGGATAGATGACGTCAAAAATTGGGTTCTTATTCGCATACTCGAAAATAGATCCGATCGCAGCAATTGCGACCATGGCAGAGAATAATAAATAAACTCCAAATGGGAGATCCTTTGAGCCTTCCTTGGCCATGAGCTCTCTCTCCCTTTCACGCCTTACCCACACTGGCTCATCATCCTGCTGTACTTTTTGTTCTTGTCGAGTTTCCTCCTCATCTGGGGCAGCTCTCACCCTGGTCAGCAGAGTGGAAGAAGAACTTCTCCAGACCAACGGTACCACCACACGTGTCTTGGTGGTCGAATGCAAGGTAGACCTCATTAAGAGGTTATTTCTACCTCCAAGTGTCGCATTCATGTTGATACAATGGAAACGTATGCTACAGCAAAGCTACTAAACTGGTTTGTTCTAATTCAAAGTCCTCTGATACAATGTGCCGATCGATGAAACCAAATGCAATCTTGTACACTATTTGTTGTATTAGCTAGCAAGTGGTGAGTGACATTGATATGGAATCTGTGGATGGATGGATCAGCCAACCCAGTCATGAAACATTCTGTCCGTGGGGAGAATCTGGTTGTGAACATCGTATTCGGTCAAAGGGTATGCGTGATGGGGATTCTTCATTCAGGAATATCCGGATTCGTGGAGGGGGCATCCAACAAGGGAAGCATGTCATGAGTCAGCATAGGCTGTATCAGAATGGAGACAAATGTCATTATAGTATTTTGAAGATACTATTTGTCATCTTTACCATGGCGATTGTCTCGTCTGCCATGTCCAGTGGGCGTAGTTCTAGGTGTTGTTCGGAGGCGACCGTATCTGGGACACCTGCCCTCGGGACGAGTCTGATAGGGAGATTATATACCATAACTAAACAGAGAAGGCGTAGATGCGGTGTTATTCGATCCGATGGAGAGTGGGCAGTGGGTGCTGACGGTTGTGTCTCTGTTCCCAGTGAAACTGCTGGGAATGTGCAGCAGTTGGACGCGTCAGTCATATTAAAGTCGACTGTCGGTGTGCTAGAAGGTTTACCAGCGAATAAAAATAGTGGAGTTAGGAGGGCGAGGGCATCTGGGCAGCGGGGGTTGAGGAATCTTTCGTCCATGCAGCAGCACTCGGCAACAGACCATTCATCTGTTGTTGGGGCTGACATGTCAACGCCACATGATAAACTCATGGCGTTGGTGTCACGGGTGATGAACACCAAGGTTTTGGCTTGGCTGGTGGCGAAGAAGAACAAGACACCCCTCATGTATACAGCTCTGTGTGCAATTCCATTTTTGCCTCTTCCTCCTGCTGTGGTAGGTGCATGGAACCAGATTACCAGCAATTACGTGTTTGTTGTTGGATTTTGGGGATGGTTCCTTGCACAATTTTTCAAAATATTCACGAAATGGTACAAGACTGGAATCTTTTCGGTTGGGGCGTTTTTTGACTCTGGAGGAATGCCATCCTCCCACTCATCGCTCTGCGCTGCAGTCACGACCGCTGTTGGCATCCATCATGGACTGGGGTCTTCCCTTTTTGCCGTCTGTACATGCTTCAGTGTGATTGTCATGTATGATGCTATGGGTGTTCGACGCCATGCGGGTCTGCAGGCTCAAGTTTTGAATGCTGTTGTGAATGATTTATTAGAAGGACATCCTGTGAGTGAGAGAAAGCTCAAGGAAGTTTTGGGACACACACCTCGTCAGGTCATGTGTGGTGCTATTTTAGGGCTCACTGTGGGCTTGTTATTCCCATGTATGTATGGGGTATAAGTGGAATTTTGTATGTCCATCCAATTTTGTATACTTTTTGTGACCATGCTATTACCATGTCATTTTCAATCCACAACGCATAGGCTCCACTCGTACCCTATCTTCCTTATCAGATGGATCCCATGGAATCGTTCTAGGAAGATGAACAAGCGCTGATGCCTGTACATGTGCGTCATCTCCCCACAGCCATGTGTTTCCTGCAAGTTCGATGCCGCTATGGCTGAGACGCAGTCCGTAATTCTGATCATCATCCAGCATGACAATCAGTCGAGCGGGTGGTTTATAAAATGTCTTGATATCAGACAAGGCGCACAAGTAACTCGCCCGAACAGACCACCCAGTCTTTCCCACGGGTAGACGTTTCTGTATTTTTATGCTTGGGCATGGAAATAGACCTAGGGATACCATGTTTCTCACTCTCACACGAGCTTTTGGTCTCAGCCGAGCAGAATCTATTTCAAACGATGCTCCAATTCCGAAATCAAACAATTGCGAGACGCACTCCTTGCCGAATTTCTGATATTTGAACTCTGGGCCAACACTGAGGTGTCGCATCACTTTACATCTCATTCCAGTGTTTGAAAATCTGGTGTCAGCCCATGGGTTTCCTGGGCCCTGATCGTCAAAGGCATCCTCCAGAACATGAGCTCGTTTCACATCTACGTTCAAAGATCCCCATGTGTGGTTGCGTAAAGCATCAGCGAAGACATATGCCTGCGTGAACAGATACGGGTTTCGTTAATGCCCTGTGCGTTCCTGCAGGGAGTGTCTTTGTCACAACGTACGAGTGGTCGCTTGGGTTGAACATCAGCATGTTTAAAGACTTCTTCAGTATCTGACATGATGTATGAAACAATTCGTTGTACACATCACTTCTTCTGTGCTTACGATGGATTAATACGACATATTTGTCAGATCCGACACTGCAACGTTGCCACTACACTCGTGGCAATGGCAATTTGTGTCTTCTTAATTAAGGACATATCGTGGGGATCCATTCGTCATCTACGAATCGGTTTGGATACTATGTAGTAATTTTAATTGGTGTGCATGTAGAATACAACAGTATACGATCGAATGAATGGAATAGTTCGAAAGAAGGGGCCACTAGAGGTGTTTAAATTTGCAGTGTATCTGGCGATTCCAATTTCCTTGACAGGCTGGGTTATATTTAAAAAAGATACATTTCAGACAAACGTGATTGATAGGAAACAGTACGTTAAATATCCTCCAGTGGAAGAATCGCATTCATTCGAAGACGTGGATCAAAAGTTGAGTGAACGTAGAAAGCAGCGTTAAGACGATTCACTGAGCTTGTTTTTTGAGTTTAAATTACACATATTTAATCAATGGTGAAGACGAGGACTACCAAGGAATGCGCTGTTGTGACCGGCGGTGCTGGGTTCCTTGGGAGGCATATTGTGGAGTTGCTTCAAGGGAGTGGAACCTATGATGTTCGGGTCATGGATATTAGAATACCAGATGCGAAGGATCGTGTTGCAGGTGTCGAATATATTGAATGCGATTTGAGAAAGCCAGAGGATGTAG
Source organism: Picochlorum sp. BPE23 (assembly GCA_025209345.1). Classification (NCBI taxonomy): domain Eukaryota; kingdom Viridiplantae; phylum Chlorophyta; class Trebouxiophyceae; genus Picochlorum; species Picochlorum sp. BPE23. Next base: position 1,124,530 of record JANSVD010000005.1, on the reverse strand, counting down.
ATGGGGGAATTGAAGGAGCCAGTGTGGTGATGCACACAGCAACGGCAGCACCAACTGGATCAAATGCGTACAATCATCAGTTGATGCAGAGCGTGAATGTAGATGGCACGCGGCATGTGATTGATGCGTGCGTCAAGCACGGGGTAAAGGCCTTGGTATATACATCATCAGCATCAGTAGTGTTTGATGGGAAGGATCTTTTCCTTGTCGATGAGGACATCCCATACGCTGCCAAGCCTCTTGATTTCTACACAATCACCAAGATTGAAGGAGAGAAACTCATCTTGGATGCGAATGGAAAGGGTGGTGTACTGACGTGTGCGTTGAGGCCATCTGGTATTTTTGGCGAGTATGATCAGTTGACAGTTCCCACCATTGTGTCAAAAGCAAAAGCAGGCAAGATGAAGTACATCATCGGTAATGGAAAAAATATGATGGATTGGACATATGCTGGTAATATTGCGCATGCGCATATTTTGGCAGCGGCAGCGTTGCAAGAGGGCAGTTCATGTGCAGGCAAGGCATACTTTATCACCAATGATGATCCCAGGCCATTCTGGGGCATGATGGGGGATATTTGTGAAGGTTTGGGGTACGGTAGGCCTAGAATCCATCTTCCATATCATCTCATTATGTTGATTGCGTGCTTTGTGCAATATATTCTGGTTCCATTGTTAAGTCCATTTACAAAACTGGAGACTGATTTTACGCCATTCAGAATAACAGTGTCTGCGGTGAACAGAACATTCAGTTGCAAACGCGCTACAAAGGACTTTGGATATAAACCCCTCGTATCTATGGAAGAGGCATTGGATAGAACGTGTTCTTATTTCTCATATTTACAGTGTGACAAGTAAAAACAACAACCATGCCTCGTATTCACGTGGCTGCAACAGCAGTCTGCTCCTGTGCCCCATCAAACGCTTCCTCAGCTTTTGCCATTCTGACCACCATGGGATGATGTGGAGCCACAGTCTGCAGCATACCAATATACCTGGCCGCAGGCTTGCCTAAATAGATGCTCACAAGAGAGAGATTTGCAAGCGTATCCGCATCCTTTGCATTCTTCTCAAGGGCCTGCAACAGTTCGGCCTCGGCATCATCCCAACGCTCCATCTGCATCTGACAGCACGCCAGACCATTATGAAGCTTGACAGTCCAAGCAAATTTATCCCCCAACTCTTGATAGATGTAGTATGCTTCTTGCAGCTTTCGACCTCCCTGCCTTGACCCAACCCATGCTGTTGCCAACTGAGTCAACGTCGCATCATCATCCATTTCACTCATCTTTGAAACCTGTGCACTTGCAACATCTAATCTATTCATACTGATCAACACCTGAACACCAATGGCCATATTCTCCAGACCTTGCCCACTGTGGCACGCCTTGAGAGCAGTCTCATAATCCTCAACCATACAAAGCACCGTCGCAGCCACCACCATGGCAGTCTCATTACGAGACATGGACGCATCGTCAATCCATCCCCTCACCACCTCTGCAGCAGACGCATACTCGTTCGACTTGCTCACCTCTGCCAACAACCTCACCGCTTTCAACCCAGGGTGCCCCTCATCCTGCCCCACCTCGTTCAGCACAACCTACGTCACAATATATGAGAGATTATTATTCCTACTTCATAATCAGATACGATGTGATCGTAGCTTGTAAGACGAAGATGACTCGCAACACAACGTCAAGAAAACAAGACACTCCTTCCTCCACCCAAACCGACCTACCTCGCTCGATCCCAACTCTATATACGCTCTATGCGTCAGAATATCCCGCATCACACGCTCTTCATCCGTCAATCCTGTGAGTTGCGCGGCATCACTGATTGCCGTTTGCGCTGCTCCGAGATACAGCGCATTCTTCACAGAAAACAGCACGTCCTCACTGCTACTCATGATACTGATGCTGTTGAATGATTTTATACGAATGATATGTGAACCTGAGGCAGATACAGCGGGGTATTTCTGAGTCTAGGTGTATCTCCGTATATAGATAGATTATAATATGTACTAATTACAGACCTTGCTGACGTCATCATGAGGGCTCTTCTTGCTCACGCTCCAAGTTGCTGGGAAAACGACGGCACGAGGCGTATCGAAACTGACACCATCATTTATTTCGTCATTTATTATTTGCAATTCTTGTCATTTTGCGAGTGAGAAAGGTAGGGTATTGCGATTCTGTTCAGCCAACCTCATACGTGTTGGGGGTAGTGGTCGCGTTGCTCTCGTCCTCTTGAGGAATTCGCTGCTGGTGTTGCGCGACGACATTTATATATTTCAGTTGGATACTATAGGCATTTTGCCTAGGAATATACACAGAGCAGGAGACGGTTGTCCGGCTGCGGGAGGGTGGTACTTTTTTGGTCTCCTGCTTTCGTGAATTGTTTCCGGTCGAAGGATGGGTTGGATGGGAGGAGTCTTGTTGGTACCGGAAATAGTAGTTTGACCTCGTTTTGGTCTTGTGCATGCAGAGTCGATATGTGCATGTGTTTTAATACAGTGAATTTGACACACACGTGAAGAAGAAGGTGCTGATATCTGTTGGCGACGAGGTGGTGTGACCATGGGTGATTCTTGGAAGCAGGAAGACTGGGTCCTGCATCGATTTTCTACAGTTGCAGAGCCGAGAGAAGGCGGTGGAAAGGACAGTTCTAGCACAGTAGATCAAGTGAATGTGGAGTGTCAGGCGGATGGATGCCTTGTGAACCTAGTGGAGTTGAAGAAGAAGTACTACACACGGTATCGGGTGTGCCCTGATCATCAAAAGGCAATGTGCTCCATTGTTGGAGGGGAGAAGAAGCGATTTTGCCAGCAGTGTGGCAAGTTTCATGCTTTAGCAGAGTTTGATGGGAATAAAAAATCGTGTATTGCCCGGTTGGAGAAGCATAATGTGCGGAGGAAGAGGTTGCGAGAGATTCAGCACATGTTGAAGTCTCGCGGATACATTGATAGGGATGCACTGAGGCAAAAGTACAATATATCTGATAAAAAGCTTGCAGCGATGGAGGCGAAAGCAAAGGCAAAATTGGGTATGATGAGGAAGGGAGGGAATAGTCTTGATTCTGTGCTCCATAGTTCGAAAGAGTCTGATGTGTCGACTAGTACTGATGAGAAGGATTCTCAGAGTAGAAAGTCCGATAGTGTGAAAGGATATGTTCCAATGACAGACCAAAGCAGTTGTGTGGAGATCTCCAGTCCTGAGAGCGTGCTTCCAGTGAGTGCGGATTTGGATCTGTTGCAGGATTCGTATTTGGATCCTGTGGTCTCATCAGTGGAACAGCAAAGCGATATGCACGCTGATATATTATACCTTTCTGATGAAAGGAATTCTTGGGATTTAGATGAGTTGTATGGTCCTACAAGGAGGGAGTACCAACCGAACAGTACTTTTAATAATGATATTATGTCAGTAGGGGCTGGAGGAAAGGAGGTGCTACCAGGTTGTGCGGATTTGTGCCAGGAGATCTTGAGGTCAGTGGACAATCCTTTGAGTCATCCAGAATGGGACCAAGAGTTGTTCAGTGTTGCATGCAAGCTGGACAAGGTAACCCCTGCGGATTTGACACCAGGTGTTGGGTCTGGACTGGAAGGATTGTGTGATGCACACGCTGTGGAGGGTTACATGCGACCGGGGTGTGTGTATCTTCAGGCTGATGCAATTGTTGAGAAGCACAAGTATAGTACATGTATGGATGTGAGGGAGAAGGCTGAGAAATTCTTGAGAAGTACAGCAAGGGCAGACGGAACTCCAATTACAAAAAATGCTATATTGCAGATTGATGAGCATTTGGTATATACAGACGGAAACAATATACGACAGATATTCTCATTGAGAAATGCTGGAAAACTTCTTCCAGCGTTAACATCGGTATCATCTTTGGCAATTGTTGCGCAGAGAGAGCCAGTGGAGATTATTGTGGAATCTGAGCGTGTGCGAAGCAGTGACAATGTGTTTGTCAGATCACGAGGCGAGCATCTTGAAACTCATTTGATGTCAATTGAAACGCATGATAAATCACAAAGTCTATTCATCTCAGTGTTTGGTTGTGTGAAGCCAGGCGTGCTTCAGGTTGAGTTGAATAGAGGTCCATACACAACTGCAGCGCAATTGGTGGTCCTGTGCACGAATGCAGAGGAGGCTGATGAGGTTAAAATGCTTGGAGTGGGCCGTAATGCATGTTTACGAACTATTTTGTATAAAATTGGAATGATTATGGAAGCAAAAGATAAGCTTGCTGGTGGAATGTCTCATGAGGATGTTGCAAGGGAATATAAGAGGGCTCCAAAGTCTCCTTCAGAGAGTGCGCGAGCATTGATCCCGTTATTGATGCAGAGGAAAATGCACAATCTATTGGAAAGTGCGTTGGAAGCGTATCTGTGCAGCAATAGAGACAAGCAGGTCCTTATGTCTTCCATCGAGGAGTCCTGCATGGAATCGACAGGAATGACTCTGCTTCAACATGCTGTGAAGAGTCAAAGTGTGGAAGTATTGCAATGCATCTTATCTTGGGGGCAGCGGTATGGATTGTCGCTGGAATGCTGTAGGGAAGGGAGAGGGAAGACAACAGCTCTTCATTTGGCCGTCATGGTGAAAGACAAGGGGCATGCCGCAGAACTGTTGACTCAATACTGCGTTGATGCTATCGATGGCTGGGAAGGTGCCAAGTCTATTGATGGAACATCTCCCATTGCACTAGCAACACTGGCAGGTAATGCAGAAGAAATTGAGAGTCGCATTAGTGTTGGAGCTGAGAAGAATGAACTTCTTTCTGCTCAAGAAAAGGACACTCTTTGCAAGAAGACATGGTATAGGGTTTCAGGATCCAAAACTACCATATCTGGCCAGGAGCAGGATTCTGAAGGGAAAGAAATGGGCGTCTTTTTGGAGTATTCATCGCAGTATCTCGAGGAGCAGTACAAGGTCTGGTTTAATCGCAGGCGGGTGACAATCGACCTGTCAGTCCTTGCCATGACCATCTTTTCTCAGGGGTTGGCATTGTACACTGGGGAGTATTCCACGTCAATGCTAGCCTGGATATCTGCAATCATACTGTTACTGTACAGTACTGTAGTAGTAGGTTCAAGCTTTTGGAGCCAGGAGATGTACACCAATCATAGGGAATGGCTCTGTGTGGGATTCACGCTGCTGCATACAATGCTTCATGTGTTAACTTATGGGCCATCACCGAGTCCTAGATCCGCACTTATCCAAGGGAGCTCGCTTTTGCAAGTTATTATGCTGACGTTTGGATTGCGGCCTCGCTTCAAGGCTCTTGTCATCTGCTTGACAGCAATGTTACCAATGACGGCCCTCTTGAATTCAAGCGTGTGCTCGACTGCTTTTGGAGACATTTTCACAGCCACGTGTCTATCCAATTTGCTGGTGTACCAGGTACTGGTGTGTCTCATCGTGCCAAGCTGTATCAGCTATAAGAGTGAAGTATCAATGAGGCAGAGCTTTTTGGATTCAAGACTGAAGAGTAAGAAATTAAAATAATCTTTTATTCTTGTTGTTATTCTTATTAATCGTTTTAATGGGTATTGACCAAAAATACTTTATTTATTGCACTGTCACCCAGATGCATGCAACACTGGTGTCATGATACCATTCATCAAAATGTGATACTATGCCAATGCATGTATGCCGGCGGTGCACAAGGCATGGTACAAACATGTGCTTTATTGTTAATCATCATCATCATCGTCGTCGTCATCATCATCATCGTCATCGTCATCATCATCATCATCGTCGTCATCATCATCATCGTCATTGAAGGATGGTGGACTGAGATTATCGTCGTCATCATCATCATCATCATTGAAGGATGGTGGACTGAGATCATCATCATCATCATCATCATCATCATCATCATCATTGAATGATGGTGGACTGAGATTATTGTCGTCATCATCATCATCGTCATTGAAGGATGGTGGACTGAGATTATCGTCATCATCATCATCATTGTCATCATCATTGAATGATGGTGGACTGAGATTATTGTCGTCATCATCATCATTGTCATCATTGAAGGATAGTGGACTGAGATTATCGTCGTCACCATCATTGACATCATCAGTGCTTACAGCTGGCACCTGATCAATCTCTTCGGCCGTCGCTAGGCGCTGCCCACACGTGTCAATCCCGGTGCTGCACACACATCTGCATCTTGAATCGTCGTATTGTACACTACAAGACGTCGATGCGCATGTCAGGCATTGAGTATTGTTAGCGATAGCCACACAGGCGTCCTGTGCCCTTCCCAACTGTGGTACAACCAACAGCAACGCTGTTACAGCGAATATTGTAAAGAAGACTGAACCGTACATACGCATATTCCAAAAATTGTTTAAAAATATCTTTTACAACTGCATTCTGCAAATGGGTTACGCTCCTTTTATGTCGGCGCTTTTTTCTTGGACTGTCCAAGAATAATATTCCGGCATCTGTATCAATACGAATTACATCTAATGGTTTATATATTTAAATATCAGGGTCAGTGGACCATCCATCTTCACTGTCAGAATCTGAATACACACCCTCCTCCCCATATTCATCATCAAAATCAGCAGTATCCACACTATATCTAAGAATGCCTCCAATGCCACCAAAGCCTCTGCAGAATTGACTACCCTCCTGACTCTTATTCGTCACAAACTCCAGTTTACAACCAAACTGCTTGTAATTTTCTGCCAGCCATTCTAAAAGTGGCATTTTGTCCACCACCTCCAATGTACTGCCATCACTATCTTGGTAATGCTCTCCATCGCCTTCTTGCTCCTTTGACAAATATTTCACATCCTGAGCACCATCTGGCGTTTTATACACCAAACGAGTGATTTCAAGGTTCTCCCAGACAATCAGGGTCTCAACAGCACCCATATCTAAGCACGCCAACGTATCTCTGACACCAAAGCAAAATTTGCCAGTGTCCTGTGAGATTTGGTCAAAGAAGGAAGACAGCAACCGTTTCTCTTGAACAAACTTGACATTGGCCAATGTCTCTGCTGATAGCTCAATTGCTTGATTAAATCCATTTTCTCCTCCTGTAGTATTATAAACAAACATACATGTTAGACTTGTCATGGACCCAGAAAAGCGATTCAAGAGGTCACACTTCTTGAATCATTGCGAGGGGTGGCAAAATTATTATTGGGTAGCCGCCATTTGATCTACTGTCATGGGGTTTGACAGGAAATTGGTAAGGTACCCTTTCAATCGAATAAAAAAAAGCTTCTATATCACAGGAACACGCACCATATGATACATCCACAATGGCCATGATGATTGCTTGCAAACGCTGATCAAACATATCAGACTGACTCAACTCTGTCTTGAAATCGGCAGAACCAGCAAGCACTAATCCAGCAACATTTGGACGATCATTTGTAATAAAATGCTGCACTGCAATCTCAGCAACCTTACGGACGTAATTATGACGCTTTTCCAAACGAAGACGAGCAAAACGCAGGGCAGACTGTCCTCCTCTTCCGTGCTTTTTTGGAAGATCAACAGTAAACTTGTGCAAAATTTCTCTATGATTTCCGCTCAACGTTCCATACAACGATCCATGTCCATCCATGACGATAAATCCGTATTTTTGATCAGTCTCCATCAACTCTGACAATGCCTCTGTGTGGAATTTATTATCACAAAGATACAAAGACGTGTTGATCGGCTTGAATGGCTCAAAGTCGATATTCATCTTCTTTTCTTTCCCTTCATCCGTCACAACAGTACCAGTGTAGACAATAAGACCATTTGGTGGAACTTTATTGTACAATTTCAACCTCTGCTGGGCAGATGTAATAGCACCCAGAACAGACTGTCTGTTCACCCTGGACTTGATATTGGACGCCGTTCCATACTCTGTCTGAAGCATCGTCTGGGTCTGAGAAACTTGGGATTTAGGAGGAAGGATGAGACTAATCATGGACGTTCCATTCCCTTTGGCATCATTCAACATTTTTATGAGCTACACACAGTGATATTTATTCAGAAAACAGGCATCACTCCTGTCAACAGTACACAGTATACCGTACCCTTTTCATCTTCCACAACTGCACTTGTTGATCTGCTTGTTCATCCGCCATGATTGCGTGCCGATTTTAAAAGAAACGAGCAAACGAGTCAATCACCTAAAGCCGCAATGCCAAAACCAAAGCAACGTCTACACCCAACAGTATCCTGAAAAAATGAAAACAAAGTACATATATTAGCACATGCGATGCGTACAACCACTCAAAAGGCAGTATGAAAATGCAACTCGAGGAACACAAATATTCCTTGGGCGCTGAGACACGCCAGTGGGGGTAAACGACCACACATACCTGCTCCACGTATCAATATCAAAGAGAGGAGTTTTATTAATGGGTACAAGTATGCATGAATCACACACATGTCTCCATTCTGACCCACAACGTGCTGCAAGGCCGCCATGTCGATGTCTCCCATCAAAAGTAATTTTGACGGGTAGTACTCCCAGGAGTGCTCTCATGCCATGATACAAATCAAGAGAAAAGCCATTGTCTCTTTGAATAGCATTTCAATGCAATTACAAAATGTTATAAAGTGCATGCCAAGACTTTTCTGTGCCATAGAAACCTCATTTCTATTTGTCAGGTCGAGTCTGTGCTGCATGTCTGACTGGAGGATTTAATTATAACAAATTGGTGTCTCTTTAAGGCTGTGCGGGTATCCAAACAAACCTTAACATTGCATTATATTTGAAAAATAAGACAAACCCGGGCTTTGTGGGTGTTTGAAGCTAGAATAGCAGGGAGTTCAAATTTTAAGCAGTGTCGTTGCTGGGTCTCCAAAGGAATCAGCGGAAATCGACAGTACTCTTTTCTTATTACGTAGTACTCTGTCATGGAGCAGAAGTTTGAAGAATTGCGGTTGGACGAGAGGAAGGGGGATACTGTGGAAAACAATGGTATCATAGGGGTGGAGACTTCGTGGTATGATGCTGGGGAGGAAGATGATTCGTGGGATGATAGTAGTGAGGATGACGATGATGTCGCTTCTGCGTTAGAATGGGCTGATATGCGTGAGGGACTGGAGGCGAAAGGGGCTCACGGAGGCGTTGCGTATTCCACAGGGATGTCATCATACAGGCCGAATGCTAATGGTGGTCAGATGAACCAGGATCAGAGGAAAAAGGCTATGAAGGCTACGAGGAATAACATGCCTCGATTAGAGTCCAAGTTTGACGCTAGATCTCTTCCTACGTTGCATTTTGAGGAGGAAGTGGTGGATGCGCTTGGAGGTCGAAAGGCATCACAAAATGCTGCTACGGGCATGAAGAAGGCACCCGTGACCAAGTCTCGTGATCGGGCTGATAGGGCGACAGTCGAACAAGTATTGGATCCACGGACGCGTATGGTGTTGTTTAAAATGCTTAATAGAGGTGTTTTTTCGGAGATTAATGGTTGCATTTCCACGGGAAAGGAGGCAAATGTGTACCATGCAACTGAGGATGCATCTGGGGCTGAGTTGGCCATTAAAGTGTATAAAACAGCTATTTTAGTTTTCAAAGATAGAGATAGATATGTGACTGGGGACTCTCGATTCCAGAGATTTTGCAAATCGAATCCAAGGAAAATGGTCAAGATGTGGGCAGAAAAGGAAATGAGAAACTTGTCACGGCTACACGCCGCTGGAATACCGTGTCCCAAGCCCATTCAGTTGCGACTTCATATTCTAGTCATGGAGTTTCTGGGGACCGGAGGAACGGCGGCGCCTCGTTTGAAGGACGCAGGGCTGCCTCCTGCAAGGATGAGGAGGGCCTACACAGAAGTCATTCTTATCCTGTGGTCATTGTACCAAAAGTGCCGATTGGTGCACGCAGATTTTTCAGAATATAATTTACTGGTGCATAATGACGAAATTCATGTCATTGATGTATCTCAAAGTGTTGAATTGGATCACCCTCGGGCGTTTGACTTTCTACGGGAAGACTGCAAGCATTCAAATGATTATTTTAGGCGACAAGGTGTTGCGACCCTTACAAATAAAGAATTATTTGACTTTGTGGTCAACCCAGCTCTAACAGATGAAAATTTAGACGCCGAGCTGGATGCATTGATGGAGACAGCTGCAGCTCGGCCAATTGTACAGACTGTGGAAGAAGAAGTTGCAGAAAAGGTGTGGTCTCAGGCATATATTCCTAAAAAGCTAGAGGAGGTGGTTCACTTTGAGCGAGATCATGAGCGACTGCAGAAGGGAGAAAATACTGAAGGAATTTACTATCAGGCCATTGCTGGAATGAAAGAGGACATGTCAGGTGCCATAGTTGACAGCGAGGCGGAGGAGGAGGAGACTGCGTCCTCTTCTGATGGTTCTGAGAGTGATGACGAGCACATGTTTGAAGAGAGACAAAAATTAAGCAAAGAAGAAATCAGAGAATTACGAAAAGCAAATAAAAAGCAGGTCAAGGCGGATAAAGCTGAGAAGAGAAAGACAAAGGTGAAAAAACATGTCAAAAAGAGAGCAACAAAAAAGAAGAAACCATAAAACTGTATCGTTTCATCTGTAAACGTCCTGCAATAGCACATCAAAGGAAGTTCTCTTTGAGTTTTTTGATAATACTCAGGGCTCTGGCCCTGCTAATTGGTTCCAAGTTTTCCACCTTGTGTGACGAGTTGACCACCTTTTCCAGAAAGGACACCCTCAATGCTGCAATCTCTCCTGCCGAATCTGTATCTTTGATATCAATAAGTGCCTCTGAATCCCCAAATGCTACAGATTTGCTCACTACGAGGATCTCGACCAGCTCAGAGCACTGATCCCTGCCTCCGTTTGCAGTCATGTGCATGGTCAGTGATTGCAAATCTCTGTACAACGTGAATGCACCGATACCAGTAATAGATCCTTTATAATTTTGAACAAACTCCACAATGCGAGATGAAATACCCTTGAGATACGCAGACATCATCTCATCCACAAGCTCGTCCGGAAACCCAAACTCTCTCAATTCATCATGCTGAAATTCAATCTGCTCAATGATTGCATCACACCACGGACTCACAGGGTCTTCTGTCTTTATCGCCAGATTCCACACATCATGTGGTTTTTCTATAGTATCTAACGCATTCTCCATAGTCCTCTTGCACAGAAACTGAGCCAGCCTAGTCACAGCATCCTGTATCAAACTCTTCAGTTGACTCAAAGAGTCAACAGCCTGTCCAGCCTGCCCCAACTGACCCACAAGCACACGCTGCACAAACCTAATTGATTCAATCAAGCTCAAAAGCTCATCAACATAGGCATTATCATACGCATCACATGTCTCCGCCTCTGGCATAAGGCTTGTGAACATTTTGAAAAACACATGCTCAGTCTCAAACACAGACGCATGCACGAGCTCATCATGCGACACAAGTCCATCAAAAAATCTCATCACTTGCTTCAAACACGTCTCCACCGCTTTCTGCAACGACTCTGCCTCGCCCTCTGAATTCTCCAGGTCAGCCAATGTCGGCTCTTGCAACAGCATTTGAAACCGAGATGCTCTCTTCCTCAACGACTGCCTTAGAGGGGTTGTATTCACAACATCAACACTCCACTCTTCAAGCGACTGACACGCAAACAGTGCCTGATCCTTCATCTTCAACATACCCTCAAGACTTGCTGATTCATCCAACATGGACCCCAACTCTGCTGACATGGCAGCACATGCTCCATCCCACACAGTCCCAAGAAATCTGCTCGTATCTAACTCTTTAATATATCTATAGACACTCAATTCTATAATAAAATATCCCACAAGCTGAGCCAAGTACGCCCCTCCCCTCAAACCATCTTCAGGTGGAACAAGCAGCGTTCCCAACTGACCTTCCCGACCATTCTCATACTGTCGCTGCAAATCAGTCATATCTGAATACGCAGTTTGAACAGAGACTGCATTAAAAAGCATATCCAGTCGAACCTCGACCGACTCAGACCCTTCCCGCCGCTCCCAGCCCCTCCGTGCCTCCATGACAGCATCCATCACAATCTGGACCCTGTCATCATCATCCTCTGTCGCAGTCAAATCATCAAAGCACCTCTTCCGTATATTAGATTCCTCCGCACAATACATATGATATTCTTCGCACTGCTTCATGGCATGTACCCCGACCTTTTCAGCAACCTGTCCAGCATACGCCAACCATTCCTTCACCATGGAAGACACCTGCTGATCCAATCGATCCTCAATCTCCTCCAACCTTTTCAACAAAAATGGAGCAATATATCCTAAATTCTCCTTCATAAAAGACGACTCCTCCCGCACATCCCACACCCCGTCACCCGAACCACGACCGTCCTCTTCCTGCCATCCACCCTTTGCTGCCTCCTCCAACGATGGTTTATATGCCAAACACGCTGACCGATACATTTTCGCCGCATGATACACATCACCCTCATTCATAGACGTATATATCTCTCTCAAAATCCCAAGAATCTCCCCAGCCAACCCAATCACCGCCTTGGTCTCCTTCATCCGACAATGTGCAACATCCAACTCCACCAGAGCCTGTATCCTCTCTGAAAAATCAGTTCCAAGCCGTTGCATCGAGGCAGACATATCATTCACACTCCTCTGTATATCTGAACAGGATGATATAATCGTACGATACTCAGACATGGCATTCGCAATCCCATCCCCCGTGGACACTGACAAACTTTCACACTCCCCTTCCAGTTCCACCACCCGTGTCCTCAACCGTGCTATCAAAGAGGCCACCAAATCAGCATTCACCTTGGTAGATACATCAATATTTTTTGTTGATGATTTCCAAGCACTCAGATCATCCTCATCGTCAGCAAACACGTCGTCACCGAGACATGCCAGTCGAATAAGGGTCGAGGGATCAATGTCACCCTCCTGTTCTACTTCCAGTATCTGATCCATTACATCCCACTGTGATAATTACAGTTGACTTGCTCGTAATAAATTATTTCTAGACTTTCCAGCCCCTGCTGCGGTGCCTTCAGCTGTCATGGCATGCAGAGCCAGGTAGGGGGATTTGAACTGATTTGTTTGAAGAAGATGGGGTGGCAGGTCGAGTTTTCCAATGACCAGGTGATTCACAGACTTGAGGACGGCCTGATCATGTACCGAAGTGAGTATGTAGAGCATTCGAGTGGCGACATTGACGGATCTGACAATGCCCAGTCCAACACATTCCTCCATCATGCCCTGTTTTCTTTTTGAATTCTGGATACAGAGGCCTACCACGGATCCATTCAGCACTCGCATGATCTGATCCTTTTGTATACTGCTATGCGTACACGATACTTCTAATACGTCTAAGGAGACGGCGTATGGCGGTTGAGACGCCAATCGTGTTCCTATATCTGCCGAGTCTCTCTGCTGAGAATAATAATACTCATTGCTCGACTGTACTCCTTCTCCAGTAGTATATGCTGGGCAGCATTGCAACGCAAAACTATTCCACTGCATATTCCTTCTCTCAACTGCGCTATACGTACTACTATGTCTACCTGTGACTGCCTCTGCGGCGAGAATACCCTGATGGACCTTCCTGGCAGCAACAGTACTCGGAGCTGCAGTAGAGGACAGGGCAGGTATGACGTATTGGAGTGGTGCGAAACCAGCCCCCTCTTTCGCGGCGAAGAATTCTTCCGAGACATTATTCCTCTCTTTATCACTCTGTATTCTTACAGCATGCGTAATCTCCATGCGGTCAAAGCACGCTCCAAGCACATCCAATCCCAATCCCTGTATCCACCCATAGGTATTGATCACCAAGGGTTTCATCGTCGCAGCCATGCGGGATCGCTTCTGCGATACCATATATAAATTCAAGATATGTTTCACGTATGCGTCAGGGTCAGAGGACGGCGATGTATCGCCAATGAAATGGCTCATCTTTGATGCAATACTCGCTCTTCTATCATAGTATGGAGGACCAACCAATGGCTGACGAATCTCGCATAATGACACCAGGCCCGGTGGAGTAAACTCTGTCTGACCACAATCCATATCCAAATAATCCACAGATGAATTGTAATTGAGCAGCATATTCACGAGGTATCGGCAGAATGATGACTTGCCAGTATTTTTCCCTCCACAGACACAAATCACAGGGGGATGGCCAATCATACCAGCTGCCATAGCCTCGGATATCGACGACGCCATGGTATATGCCACATCCTTCCATTCCTGTGGATGAAATGCCGTGGCAGAGTCAGGGACCTGTACAATCCGCAGCGACGAACCAACTGCATCTGATGATGCATTCTTGTGTTCTTGTGACTCTGCCATGGCATTCTCGTCCTCATGTAGAGATATTGTAGCATATCCAGCAGCCACATATGGTACTTGAGCATCTGTATGGTCTTGAGAAGATATACAAATGGGAAAATGAGCGTCACAAGCAAGGTCTAGTGTCCCACGAGGTCCATGCAAGGAATAGCCATGCACCAGAACCGTACCATGAGAAACACGCAACTGACCCCTTCCAACAACAATAACAGAATCTCCTGTTTCAATGTGATGATGTATTTCAGGATTACCCTTGTGTCGCTTTGAGCAGGGCGACTCGAAAGACATTCTTTTTCTTTTTCTTTACTTTTGTAGGGATGCCAAATACTGGTGTACCATTGCTACTTCCAGTACTGTAATTTCTAATAGTAGCATATTAACAATTGATGATTGAATTGTTGGGTGTCATCGATCGATAGTCACAAGTCACGATGGGTTTCATACGAAAATCAAGTATTCTAATGTTCTAAATATGGACTTTTGGATGATCCGGAACTGCTGATTGTAGCTATTCAGTCCTTCATTGGATCGCATCAGACGCATTTACATAAATTTTATAATATTTATACGACTGTCGTATGGAAGCACAGCACGGTTGTCGATTGAATGGTTCCATGAGGCTGCTGGGAGGGACAGGAACAGCAAGTAGAAAACATGGTTGGGTGACGACGAGAAGGCATGTGCGTCGGAGTGGTGGTGTTGTTCAGACGTATGCGTCTGTGAGGTTTCGACCATGCATCGATATTCACAAGGTGAGGGGATGATTGTTTGTTTGCTTGTTGTATGCCCAGGTGATGTGGCATGATGATGATGATGGTTTGAAATTACTATCATGTGTAGGGAAAAGTCAAGCAAATTGTGGGATCGACATTGACAGATGATGATGATGGTGTATCTTCTGCTTCAAGAGCGAGGTATGCTGTTGTAGTATGAGGAGAGAGAAGGTGAAAGAAACTTTTTTTCTCCACTGAAAAAAAACACCATCTCTCTCTGTTTGCTTCAGTGTCTTTCTTTTCTTCTTTTTTCGGTACAAATACTATGCATAGTAACTTCATATTATATGCAGTGATGATGGGCAACAGAAAGAGGGTGTTGTATTGGAAACAAATTTTGAGTCTGAAAAGCCTGCTGAATACTATGCAGATCTGTACAAGAAGGATGGGCTGACGGGAGGTCACATCATCATGTTGGGAGCCGATGCTGGAAGTAAGAGTCAGGCATTTGGTGCTTTAGAAGCGTATCCTGGGGGGATGCAAATTGGTGGGGGTGTGACAACAGAGAATGCTCGCATGTATTTGGATGCTGGGGCGAGTCATGTCATTGTCACATCGTTTGTATTCCGCGATGGAGCTCTCGATAGAGATCGTTTGTCAGCATTGGTGGATTTGGTTGGAAAGGAAAGGATTGTGCTCGATCTCAGTTGTCGAAGAAAAGAGGATGGGTTGTATTATGTGGTGACAGACCGATGGCAAAAGTGGTCCGATTTGGTGTTGAATGAAGAGAATTTGGCTGATTTGGCGCAGAGTTGCGACGAGTTTCTTGTTCATGGGGTAGATGTTGAGGGGAAAAAGTTAGGAATAGATGATGATTTGGTAGAATTGCTGGGCAGGTTCTCTCCTGTTCCAGTCACATATGCTGGAGGAGCCAGCTCTTTGGAGGATTTGGATAGAGTGGCATCAAAAGGCCAAGGACGAGTTGATATAACTGTTGGAAGTGCGTTGGATATTTTTGGAGGCACGCTCAAGTATGATGATGTGGTGGCATGGCATGCATCTCATCATCATACAGAGGAGAACCAATCCACATATGGTGACATGCAACCAGATGGGACAATTCTGTATCGGTTTTAAAACACAACACAGTGTAAGATTTACATGTATATAGTGTGATGATGACTCTTATATTTCAAAGATGCGTGCATGCATTTAGTACTCGTCGGCATCATCATCATCGCCCTCGGCGGATTCTGCTCCAACCTCTTCGTAATCCTTCTCAAGGGCAGCAAGATCCTCACGGGCCTCACTGAACTCTCCCTCTTCCATTCCCTCACCGACATACCAGTGAACAAAGGCACGCTTGGCATACATGAGATCAAACTTGTGATCCAATCTGGAGAAGACCTCGGCAATGGCAGTGGAGTTGGAGATCATGCACACAGCACGCTGAACCTTGGCCAAATCAGCTCCTGGCACAACAGTTGGTGGCTGGTAGTTGATACCACACTTGAATCCTGTTGGGCACCAATCCACAAACTGGATGGTGCGCTTGGTCTTGATGGTGGCAACAGCAGCATTCACATCCTTTGGCACAACATCTCCTCTGTACATGAGGCAGCATGCCATGTACTTTCCGTGGCGTGGGTCGCACTTGGCCATCATGGCATTTGGCTCAAAGGCAGAGTTGGTAATCTCAGCGACAGACAACTGCTCGTGGTAGGCCTTTTCAGCAGAGATGACTGGAGCATATGATGACAACATAAAGTGGATACGTGGGTATGGCACCAAGTTTGTCTGGAACTCTGTCACATCCACATTCAGGGCTCCATCAAATCTCAATGAAGCAGTCAAAGAGGAAATGACCTGGGCAATCAACCTGTTCAAGTTGGTGTATGTTGGGCGCTCAATGTCCAGGGACCTGCGGCAAATGTCATACACAGCCTCATTGTCAAGCATGACAGCAACATCAGTGTGCTCCAAGAGAGAGTGGGTGGACAACACAGAGTTGTATGGCTCAACCACAGCAGTAGACACCTGTGGAGATGGGTACACGGTGAATCCGAGCTTGCTCTTCTTTCCATAGTCCACAGACAATCTCTCCAACAGCAGAGATCCCAAACCAGATCCAGTTCCTCCACCAACAGCATTGAACACGAGGAATCCCTGAAGTCCAGTACAGTTGTCGGCCAACTTACGGATGCGGTCAAGGCACACATCCACAATCTCCTTTCCGACGGTGTAATGACCACGGGCAAAGTTGTTTGCCGCATCCTCCTTTCCAGAGATGAGCTGCTCTGGATGGAACAACTGACGGTACGTTCCAGTGCGGACCTCGTCAATCACAGTTGGCTCAAGATCCACAAACACGCATCGTGGCACGTGCTTTCCAGCTCCAGTCTCAGAGAAGAAGGTATTGAAAGCATCATCACTTCCACCCACCGCCTTGTCTGCTGGCATGGTTCCATCTGGCTGGATACCGTGCTCCAAGCAGTACAGTTCCCAGCAGGCATTACCGACCTGGATACCAGCTTGTCCCTGCAAAGCAATTGCGTAGCATTTAGATGACTCTGTCATGGATGAATCGAGCCAAGGACACCCTCGACAACTCCGTGCCCCTCACCCACCCCCAGGTACAACCACCTCCCCTCTGGGGTCGTAGAGAGTCCCATATACTCTTCAGTATATCCATTCATGATAGAATAACCCCTCCCCTTGGTCTTCGCGACCCCAAAGCCAACCAACCAATCAGCGCGTCAACAACGGTTACCGATCGGAACACCCACCCCAGGCACTCGAGTGCACCAATCCCACATACAATACGTCCATGAACTCTATTTTACATATATAACGTACCAAATGAAGAGAAATAACCTCACGCATGATGTTACAAGGAGTAGTTGTTACGATTCGATCACAATCCACACACTGGTTGTTTTCTTGAATAAATGGAGACTAACAGAGCTCACGGGCTTGAGAGTCACCAGAATATTACTAGTATTTTAGAATATGGGGTGCGGAGGGGTGCTGGTATGGTTTTGGAGCAATCTCCCTCAGATCTCGAGGGAGATCCCTCGGGATTGTCAGACAGACCCATGATCAGACTCTTGGGTCAAGAGAGATCCAGTCGATTGGCTGATACCATGATGTATACAACAATTGTTCGAATATCATTACATGGTGACGATAGACATTGTATACTATTCAACTCGCTGATCGAGGGTGGAGAGCTTTGCGCTGCTTCTTTCGAGCAGAGTTTGGTGATTCCAGGAGGGGACTGAGAGGGGCAGTTGCCGGTGTTGATTTGACGTCATCCGTCTTGTGCTTTGGAAAGTGATCCACAAGCCTCTTCTGTACAATGTGTCTGGTACTTTCCTCTTCCTTGCTCTTCTTCTCTTTCTCCTTCAGGTCTTCGTGGATGGCGCCCTTGGCCTGCATGATTGATGGGTACAAGGTTTCATCAAGAGCCTCCCCAAAGTTCCAGTCTGATTGGAGCCGTTGATCCGTGAGTTGCAATAATCCTAGACTGAGGCCATCCTGATGCGGTGTGCTCAGGCTATTGTTTGGTTGTGGTGCTCTAGAAAGCAACTGTGTCCTCGGCGGTGTTTTATAGACTGATGGATTGCTAGCATCCCCTGCAGCTGTCGGCCTTGTTCTGATCCGATGCATCATATCGCTCGTCTCGCGCGTGTTCAATCCAAAATAATGAGATATGCTGGCGTGATTGGTCTTCATCGATTGCTCTGTGGAGCAATCTGTATCATGATGATCCCTGAGTCGATAATACAGAGCAAGTTCTGCCATTTTCTGTGCGGTATCATGTGGAAAACTGCTGCTGTCTCTTGATTTTGTCAGCCATCGTGTCACAGATGGAATACTTGTCGACTTTTCACACGTTCCTCTCATCATGAGGAGAGATTCTGCGATTGACGATAGGTTGGGGAAATCCTTTGAGACATCCCTCCAGAATGAAAGCACGGCTGCAATCTCATCTGGATCAGAGTCTGAGGATATCACGCATCCACAATGCACATCTCCTGCTACATTCCGTACGTCTTCAACACAGTACGCTGGAATCCCAAAGTCGACCAATTTTTTGAGTTCGTAGGCTGCGTCCTGGGTACGAGCGAGAGAGGATGCCAGCTCCTTTGCTGAACCAATCTCATGGATGGAAAGGCTGGCAGTATTTGGTCGCGCTGTGCCATGCGATATTGTCCAGAGTCTGCAATCTAATACGTACCCTAGAGTGAATACAGGGTGATAATATGACGATTTAAACTGTGCAACGTTTTCCTCAATTGTCCGCTGTGATGTGCATTGTGTGTTGTATGGGATGAATTCATCAGACTTGTTGAGCAGCTCACACCATACTGATGCATGCCTCGTGAGGCATGACCACATCAAATATATCTGTCCTAATGTCGGCAATTCTGTCTCCAGAGAGGTTAGAATGTAGATGAACGGCTCTAAAAGTTTTGAGTATTTCGAAATTTGCTCCCATGTATGGTCGACATCTGCTGCTCCTGCCGGATTCATGTCCATTCCAATATCTGACGAGTCGGACTGAATACCGCGTAACTGATTTGACAATTTGTCCACTGTGAGAATATATGGGCATAAGAGCAATGTGTGTGTAGCTCTAGGATCGTCTCGTCGGATGATATTGATCCATGAGTCAATCCTTCCAATGGTTTCAGAGGAGCAATACCCTCGTGCTTTGGCAACTTCAAACAACTTGGAGCATTCTTGGAGAGTTTCTTGTAATCTAATATCCTTCTGAATTATGGACTTTAGCAACTTTTTCAATCCGTACAACTGACACGGAAAGGCAATTGTTGAAGGATCTGCATCTTCAACATGTCTGCAGAGGGCCACACAGCTGGACGAATTAATCACGAATCCGTTCACTTTTTCAGCCACTCCTGCACTTTTAATACATTTCACCATAGATTGCAACTGATTGATCATCGTGGACCGCTCATCATGTGATTTTTCTCCCTCATCAATGCAGCAAAACACTGCCTGCCCATCATGCAGCCGTAATGTGTTTGCCATGACGTATTTGGCAGTTTTATCAGCGTTTTTGAACGACTTGAGGTTCACAGATATCTGTGCTTTTTTCACCTTTGAAATTACGTGCTGCCGAGACTGTTGAAACGCGGCGTATTGCGCATTTAAAAATTCACCAAACAAGACTGATGTGTCCAGCTCTCTAGAATATCCAATCATCTCCCACACGTGCTTTCGCATATTCGGGTGATTTATGATGGTGTGAGGCGCACAATCACAAAATATGATGGGGTACATGAGTATTTTCGTGAGCACCTCTGCCTTGCGGTCATCAATTTCACATTCATCTTGTACTCCAAGTATTTTGCAGAGCAAATCTTTGCGACGTACAGGACACTCGCCCGGCAACTCTTCCTTTGACCGGCCTGCAGAAAGAGTTTCCGTCTCTCTTGGACTATCAGAAGAGAGGCGGGAGCATATATTGCGAAACTGCCCTGTCGTATTCGCCTTGAAGAGCAAAGGGTACAACCTCGACCCGACGGGTCCTTCTCCACGCTGTACAAACAGGTTACCATGTTGTCAGTATTCCATTCGTGGATTGAGATGAAATGAATTGCATACCTTGTTATTGGCGTCGTTCGAAGACATGTTCGTGACTCCGCGTTCGACTGTTATCTACCCGTGCAGCCCCACCGTCTAGGCAAATGCTGCGTCTGTGCAATACAAATGAAATAGCATGCGCTTTTGTACTCTTTTGTTCAAGAGAAGGGATCAAATGACCAAGTACACGTTGGCACTAGAAAAAGCGCTGTCAAAAGTGCTAGAAAACCTCAGAGGACGGAGCACGCGCGAGCACAAAACACGCTGCTGCTATCCAAATGACCTCTATTGAAATATTTTGAATGTGTTTCCCCGTGTATATTCACTTGTGAATGTATACAATGCTATTAATCCCGGCTCAAAATTCGATCCGTCCAAGAGGAGGGAGCAAATTTGAATTTTCCATCCGGGGCATCCTCTGTCCCAATGGGACTGCATGGTATCTTCATGCATGGGTTGGCGTGCAAGAACGAAAGCCAACTCATGTAAATACATGTAAAGATGGTTTTACATAATTGTCAAGAGATGCAAAGCTGTCAGGGTCCAATGAAACATGCCTCAAAAACAGGCTGTGCAACAGGGTGATGTTGTATCCAGAGCATGAAACATGGTAATGTTTTGGTCAATTTTGTACACGAATGCGAAAGAATGATGAGGATCTTCTTGGTTTAACACTTGTTCCAGCGCACAGCAATCTTTTGGGCGCATGTTCCTCTGACTTCCTTGCCTTCATCTTGAGGGGTTCCACAGCCATACTTGCAGGCACCATCATCTGCTCCTGTGATGTAAGCATAATACCTCCACCCTCCTCTATTTGGTTTTGTGAGGAAATCTCCATTTGTTCTTGTGTTTTTGATATAGTTCAAATCGTCTTTGATGCATCCGTCATAATGCTCTTTTGTATAGAATCCATACAGGCCCATGTTCTCTCCTGACCATAGGAAGTAGAGCGTGTCTCTAGAACAAAGGTGTAATATCTTTGCGTCTGGGTCAAAACTTCTCCCAGAGTTTGGTGGTATGTCGGTTTCCATTCTGCCAGTGGTCCATTTGAGGGTCACCTTCAATGTGCCTCCTGTGTACTGTGGAGGAGGAGGAGGGCTAGGTACTATTGGGAAATCTTGGTCTTCTTCGACGATAGGCTCTGGAAGACTAGGTAATGGAGATGGCGACGGTGGCGGTGGCGATGGCACCGGTGGCGGTGGTGGTGGTGGTGATGGAAGGGATATTGGTTCTGCCTTGTACACTCTCATCCGCCTGGTCAAAATATACCTGAAAACCTCCTCTTCGGGTGTAGGAATAGACTCGTCATTGTATTCCCCATTCAAAAGAATATGCTTGCTCTTTGTCCTCTTTTTGTCAAACGTCACGTCATCCTTTGACAAGAAGGACTTGCCATTCACTATAATCTCTAGCCTGCCATTATTGTCCCTCTTGTCATTCATCTGTAAGAACATTGTCACTTTGTTATATCCGTTGGTTTTCCACTTGATTGATGATGATACACTCCTCTCGACATCCCTGATATTCTCAAATGGCAGCCTGGCCTCAAGTCCTGCACTCCCATCTGGTTTCCAGGAAAGCTGTACTCTCCAGCATCGCGATCCAGACTCTTTTTTCGCACATCTAGATCTCCCTCCAATCACTCCAGGTAAAAGTCCACCCTTCTTGCCCCACTCGAATGTACCCGAGAACTTGAACTCGTACTCAAACATGATGGAGGTTGTCTTCTTATGCTTGATTCTCAGATACTTTCTGACCCCATTGTTGATATTACCAGTCCCATCATTGAACAAAATCCATGGAGAAGATGGTTTCGGGTTCAGCCGAAGCTTTTTCTGAAGCTGCAAGCCCGACCTAAAGTCTGCTGCTCCTACTGCCAAGAGGCAGGATACCAGCAGCACTGCAAGAAGAAGCGACCGTATCTGCAGCATGTTTGGGTCAGCTAACAATCAATGCAAAGAATTTGATAATATTTTCGATGCATGGACATATCCTAGATCACATACCATCATCACTGGAGAGCCCTCAGACACACCAAGGGACAAAAGAGATCTACAAGGGAGGAATGTCTTGACCACTTTCAGGTGCAGCGATGCCCGGATATTATCGCCCCTCGGTACGATTTTCTCAGACAAATATACCTTGAAATAATCTGAAATCAAGCATATGAAGCATCCGTCTTCAAATTGTCCATGATCAACCATCAGGTTGAATGCCCTGACCATGTGGGTGGCTCCGCTCTTCCCCCTTTTTGTACTCACCATCCAGCGTATCCGTCGATGGGCCAAGGCATTACTCTGAATTTCTAGTATCGATTCAAATAGAGATGAGGCACGAAAGGGCAGAACAGAAGCAAAAAACGTTGGAATTTGATACCATGTATGGCCCATAATTGCTATATACGACGGGGTTGAGAATTTCCAGTGTCGACGTGGAGCAGAGAATACATTGCTCTTGTTTGCGTATGCTTCTTTCACCTGCTTTCGATGATTCGACGAGAGAAAAGAATGCAGCTTGATGATTAATATCAGAACACAGCATTCCATGTCCAAGGCATTGGCGTTATTATTCAAACACGCTTCTTTGAACAGGAACTCCATTTGACATTTTGCTACATTTCATTTGGTTGCCTGAGCTACCCTTGCGTTCTCCAATCGTATCTTCCCTCCAGTGATGCTCGGAGGTTTTATCAATTGGCTCGTCTATGGTCCTGATGGCGAGGATGAGTCTGATGGCTTCACAGAGGCTGACATGGGGTATGCCTCCAACACTCGTCAGACCTCCTCATCAGAGCATGAACACCATGGAGCTATACGGCGGAGCGTATCACAGAAACAGAAAGCATTAGAACGATCTGGTGGTGGTCTGATTGATCTTCAGTGTGGACGGCGGGTGTTCAATGATGTTCCTGCAAACATGAGGACAGAATTGTGGCTTTCAAAGCTTCATAGCAGCCAAGGAAGGGCAGAGGAAATGATGGAATTCTATAAATTGCATATACATGATTCTATAGATGCTTCGGTCTCATCTGAAATTGAGAAAGACATGCATAGGACTTTTCCTGGCCATGTGACATTAAGTTCTCCTGCTGGACAACAAGCCATGTACAATGTGTTGCATGCATACGCCGCTCTTGACCCCGAAGTAGGCTACAGTCAGGGCATGAATTTCGTAGCTGGAATATTTTTGACGTATTTGAGTCCCCCAGAAGCGTTTACAGCCTTTGTATTGGTCATGCAAGAGAGAGGCTTGCGAGATTTTTACAAACCTAATGGGATGCAGCATCTTCAAGCTCGCCTGTGGCAGCTGAATCAGCTTATTCCATCCAAGCTACGAGACTATATGGAAGAAAGAATGGTGCTCCCTGTATTATATGCGTCTGGATGGTTGCTGACGTGCTTTGCTTCAGAGTTCCCCATTAAATTTTCAGCTCGTGTCATGGATGTGATGATTACAGACTCGTATGATTTACCCATGATGAAAGTAGCATTTCATATACTTTCTCGATGGGAAGATGATATATTAAAACTAGAAGATATGGAGGAGATTGTAGACTTGCTTCGAAAAACCATACCCAGCTTGCCTGAAAGCACCCTTCAGGACTTGCTCACCACAGCACTTGGAACACCATGGTCTGATGCTCAAATCGAGTTGCTACGATCGCTGAATAATCCTTTAGCAGAGACTGTAGATCAAGCGGTTCGGAGGATTGGAGATCATGTGAAAGAAGAGTCGTCACAGAATGCTGATGATGAGGATCAGTCAGACCACAATGTGATCAGCCAAGCAGGTGGAAAGGATTTGCTCAGTTTCGAGAATGATACGGATAAGGATCTCATCGATATCAAGCACAGTACATCCTCTGCAAGTTGGGTACCTGAATGGACGGATGATGACACACAGGCCTCTTCAGACACCAGGAAATCTCCACATGACACTGCATCTGATGCACAACAGCTCATGGAAAATCTACACATTTCCAATTCAGGTACAGCACCACACGTATTCGAGTCTCCGTTCTCTTCCTCCTCCATAGCGTCTCGAGGCAAAAGTTCCTCTAATACGTTGCAGACAGTGTCTTCATCTGCGCTGTCATTGCCGAATAGGCATAGTAGTACTGCCCATGAGTGGCCAGGGTCGTATCAAAATAGCATGCGGCAGCTCCTGAGCAAGTTTAGCAGTGATCCTACCAAACCAGAGGACGCTGAAATCTCAGATCAACTCCGTGACTGGATCATGTCCCAGAGCATCAACTGGAATGGACCAGGGGAAGGCAGGCCTGCAAAGAAGAAGACGGATGATTCTGCCTCCAAGGACACGCAGGCAGAAGACGACGACTTTGGAGAATGGGTCCACTGACCCCCATTGCGGGGGATATTTTATTTATACATAATTGTGATCAAGATGAATATGAAACATGTGTCTGGCAGTATTTGCATTCGATACCTGTAGTAAATTTTCCTTGGTGTTGGCATTCAATCGCGACGAAGATTTCACCAGGTGGGGATCCATTCTTCTTTATACCATCCCATCAACCTTCTATTACTACAAATGTTTCATCGATGGATGCAGAGAAACAAAACCAGCGCACTGGTGGGAGGACCTTGACGCCTTTCGACAGGCTTTCGGAGATACAGACAAGATATTGTTGGGTGGGAGAGACTGCGTTGCTGGAGGGACGTGGCTTTGTTGTAGCCGGGTGACAAACAGGGTTTCTTTTCTGACAAACGGCAGGCCAGGTTTGAGAAGCGATTCCTTCAAAACTGTGGGGCAGCCAAGTCGAGGAGAACTTCCAGTGCTGAGTTGTTTGCACCATGCTGGGCAGTTGAATGAATTTTTATCAGAGGGATTGCAGAAAGATAGGTACGCACCATTTCATCTTATTACAGCAGAATTTACATCGGAGAAACTGGAAATGTATTATACCACGAACAACAGACACGACAGCCCTGTTCCCATCTCCAAAGGCATTCATGTGCTGAGCAACCTGGACATTGATGGAACGTGGCCAAAAGCCACACGAGCGAAAGAAAAGTTTAGAGAAATGGTAGAGGCGGGTCTGTTTGATGGAGATGGGGAATTTCCCTGGGATTGCGTCTTTTCGTGTATGAGAGATGATGGTGGACAGTCAATTCAAGACTCTGCCAACATTTTTGTACACCCGGTACAATTGATGGATGGAAGGGTATGGGGGACTCGAAGTATTACAGTTGTCGTTGTACATAGAAATGGGCGCGTGGAATACAAGGAGCAATCATTGCATCATCGTCATCATCACTCGTGGGAGGAAACATATCATCATTTTACAATGCAACAATAGAATCATCATCTAATCAACAGTAGGGTCATTCGCGAGTCGTGATGTCGCGCTCTCAACACATTCTTTCCAGTCTATTTTGAACCTCAAGGCAGAGACCATCACCAGACCGTTCAACATGGCACAGGTGCTCAAACCAATCCATAGACCAACAAGACCCAAATCTGCCTTGAATGCTAAACTATACGCCAGGGGCAGTCCTAATATCCAGTATGCTACTAAATTAAATATCGCCCCGAGTTTTTGTTTCCCCAACCCTCGGAACGCACCTCCCACGCTCGCATTCAACCCATCTCCAAACATGCACCAACACACGAGTGGCATGATTTGAGCCGTGCCTTGCAAGACTTGTGCATCATTTGAAAAAATGGATGCAACATGATCTCGTCCCAGTACCACAAGACTGCCAATCAATAGTTGGCAGATTGTTGTCAGACCAACACAGGTCCAGGCTGATCGCCGAGCATGGTGTGCTAGTTTTGCTCCAATAGCATTTCCAACTCGAGTCGCGCCTGCAAAAGCAATGCCAGAGGGTAGCATATACAGTGTTCCTGACACATTCAATGACAACCCCATTATAGCCACGTGCAACTCTGGGTCCTCTAACCATCCACTCATGAATAAACAAATTTCAAAAATACTCCATTCCAACGCCACCATGGCAGCGCTGGGAATGGCCAACAAAATATACTCTTTCCATCCATACAATGCTTCCATGGAAAATCCAAACCATGTTGCTTCCATGGAATCCATGCGATGCAATCGTTTCTCTCTCATACTCAACCAGACAATAAGAATCACCAAAGGACTCAGTTGAGACAAGTTGGCCGCAAGGGCAGCTCCTTTGAGCCCCAATCCCATCAGCCTCAGAAACACATGGTTGAATCCCACTGTCACAACAACAGAGCATAATGCCGCCACAGTTGGAGGTATAACGAGCGATTGACAAACAAAATATCTCTTTAGCGTCTCAGACGATGCCATAAAGAACAAACTCGGAGCATTGAGCATAAGAAACCAACTTGCATCTTTGGACAGACCAGCATCCTGTCCAAAGGTGACCATCAACCGTTCCATCTGTGTCCACACAAGCAGAACGACTGCGGTACACAGAAGAATCGTAAGAATCAGAGATCTCTGGAGTATGATACCCTTCTGAGCATGCGCACCAGCCCCATGGGCATTCGATACCAATGTCTCCAAAGCACCCAAAGCACCTGACACGAGCGAAAACCCCGTGGCATTGGACAACGATGCAGCCAGAACCGCCACAGATAATTCATATTTTCCTATATGCCCAACATATGATAATTGGACCATTGGTACCAGAAAACTCGACAAGGCTGTGACGACGAGTCCCGAGGACAGACTGACCAATTTCTTTGCCTCGTGCAGAATACTCCCAACAGTCTCCCCTCCATCCTGTTCTAATTGAAGCGATGCACGGCTAGGATGTCTATCAAGCAAAGATCCTTGAGGAGAGGATAGCAGCAATGGTTCAAATTCAAGAGTACCAGGCATGGACACATGGGTCGTGGACAGCATGTGCCCTGTCATGGATTGCTTTTTCGATGAGGCATATTCCTCATCATCAGTGCGTATGGAACCCATGATACTTCATGATTTTAATGTTGATACATGCATGACGAGGCATCTTGAACCACACCCATGGTCATCACAAAGAGGACGCGCCTGATGGCAATTGCTTGTCTCCTATCAATCCTGGTGAATGACCGAGCATTGGCCTTGTTCATGCCTGGTCGGTTAATTCATACAAGGCGCCTGTCAACGAGGTTCCCCCAGCGGACACAATCTAAGACATGCAACCCATGCAATCGTGGATACGCAATCACCCAAGGCAGACTACGGTTGCAATACATACATAATTCTACAGAATAAATAAATATATATATATACAATCCACTCATAAAGATGATGAAGAACGTGTCAATTCTCCTTGCACTCACCGTGGCCTTGGTAGCGATGTCTTTCGGTACGTTTACCGGGTTGATATAAAACCTCACAAAGAGCATACTTTCTTTACATATACAAGATTACAGCATTATTTTGATCCTCTGTAGCCCACGCTGCTGTCGAAATCGGCAGTGAGAGCGGTTCCGGTGCAATCAACTGCCCTGGGACCATTGACGTGACGGCTGATGGCACCTACTGCAATGGTGAGCTTGTGCCATCAGCATCCAGTTCTACAACAGAAACCTCATCAGCAGCTCAGGGTGGGTTTGTGGCTGCCACACTTGTGGGTGCCTTGGTTGCTGCCTTCATGTGAGTGTGCCCATTTTAATTAAAATTGGATTATGTCATATGGTATGCCGTGGAGTGGAGAATTTCTTATTCATTCCACGTCAGACCGACATATATACATTATAAAAGCATCTGATGTAAGAATAAAAGGTGTATTTCTATCGAGTAATCATACCGAATGCGTTCAGGGTACCCTGAAATTACCCTGAAACCATGCCACTCATGCATGAGAGGGCATATGCCTTCGGCCAAACAATTGGTTTGACCGGTAATAAAGAAACGCTACAACAACACCAATTCCCTCGCACATCCCGATGCCCCTTTTGATTGATGCCAACAACTGCTGTATCAAAACAGTATGCGATTATTATAGTATTACGTTGATACGTATTTCCTTGTATTGTCCTCAAAGCAAGGCGGAAGGAGAAGACTCTTCTCTCTCTCTTCAAGAGAGAGTAGCACGATGACAACCCAGTGGCTCAGATCACGCTGTTCATTGGACAGTATGAGGAGCAAGAATAGTTATTCCCTGTGCAGAGGTTGGAGTAGACATGCAGCAGCAATCTCTTGCAAAGCATTGACCCCAGGAATGCTTCCCAGGAATGGTGGACTGTATATTTCCAGAGCACTAGCTGATGATAGTATAGCAGAAGGAGGACAGAATTTTACTCTGCAATGTGAGGATGCCAAGGCCATGCTCGATAGTAAGACATGCTTGTTTGTGGATATGCGATCAGAGAAAGCATATGATTATGAGCACATCACAAAGCCTCCCCGTATGACGGTGAATATTCCATACCACCAGGGAGGTGATGTTGAGGATTATGCTGCTCTCATCCAACGTCGATACTCGAATACAAACACAGGGCTGCTCCTTGTCTGCGAGGATGGAGACATTGGCATAGCAACTGCCGACATTCTGCAGGGCAAGGGATATGCCAAGGTGTATGGAGTTGAGGGTGGATACCAGGGATGGATGCAAAAGTTCACCACAAGTGGACGACGTCGAATAGGTGGAAAATTCGTATCGAGTGGGAAGGAGGCATTGAAATCTGGATTGAACCTGGATTCAGAGGTCGCTTCCACGTATGAAGAAAACTGGGGGAGGCCAGACTTGTCTTTGCCATCCAATCGGTCAGATTGATAGAAATGAATGAATCCTTGTAATTAATACTGATGATGCATTTCATTATTTTTTTCTTTATATCTGTTTTTGTTATTATTGTCATACGATTGTAGCAAACAAAGAAAGAAAGAAAGAAGAAAAGTGATCTCGGGAAAAAACCAGACATGACGTTGGCCTTGGTCTTTCGAGGAACTGTTCAGCGTTTCCTAGAGAATATGGGCATAGCCTATTCGACTGAATTATCACCCATAACAATAGTGTCCTTGGGTATATTTGGTGTATCTGTATGTGTGCTCTTGTTGCAGACTGTCCTGTTTGGGATCATCCTGCCCATTCGAAGACAGGTCGGGAAGCTGTTTTCGATAGGAGAACAAGATTCATTAGAAACATTGAATACAAAATCACATAGTAAAACTACTCAGAAGAATAATATCAGTAGCAAAGCGAAGAATACAAAGAAGAAGAAGAAGAAGACAAACTCGTCAACCACCACAACGAGTAGGAAGCAGGAAGACAACAACAAAGAACCAGGGGCGCCTTCAGAGCAGCAGCAGCAGCATGGTATGTCACTGAAAGCGTTGAAGCGAATGGAGAAGGAGAGCAAGAAATCAGATGCGGCGTCTGGGATGAAACAGCACGAGAGCAATTTGTTTCTGGAGACAATCAACAGCAAGCATCATACAGAGGAGGTGACTGGATTGTCTCTGTGCGGATCATACATGGTTACGGCGTGCAAAGACCGAGAGATACGGGTATTTGCAGTAGCAACAACAAAGGAGGGACGTGGTAGCGTATCATCGGCGAAGAAAGCGCCAAGTTGGTCCCTGGTGGCGCATCACATTGTCAGAGGTACCTCTGACACCATCGGTGGTGTGTTTGACGTCGTGTGCCTTGAGGTGGAGGAGCAGGCCATGCTCGTTGCATTCATCACGTACGGACCTTTCACGACGGTTGAAGTCCATACAGCACGTATTAGTTTGGACCCAAAAGATCCATCTATGGATATATTGGATAAGGCGCCGAAAATCTTTGCCCCAAAGATTGATTTCGATCCTCTCCTCCTGACAGGGTCGAGCACCAGGCTGGTTGCAGCATCCAAGAAGCCACGCGTCGCTGCACTTGATGTGGCCAAGGAATCTCTGCAATCATTGAAAAACATCGATACGAATAGTATCCTCAACAATGACGTGGCCGTGTCCCCAGACGGTTCCATCGTCTGTGTTGCAACCTTTTCCTCTGATGTTCCAGTGTTTGCGCTGCCAGAAGGAAAAAAACTCACCAGCCTCTCAGGGCATAAGAAGCGAGTGACGGGCGTCGCTATATCCCCAGATGGCACACGCGTCGCCACAGCTTCTGACGATCTCACCCTGAGATTATGGAATATTGATGTCCGCCATCATCTGCAAGAAGACCCAGTGTGCCTTGCCAGGGTTGGACTGCCATGTGCCTCTGGACTGGCTCACATGTCATGGGTGGGTCCAAACAGTATCGCAGGTGTCGCCGGGCATGATGTATACATCTTCGATGCATCCACAGGAAAGGTTCAACATTCGATACTTGAGGCCCATATGGCCACTATCACGTGCTTGGAACCTTCATTAAAGTCTGCAGTAGGAGACGGGGTGTTTGCCACTGGCGGTGAAGATGGGCTTGTCCGTGTTTGGAAAGTACCTTGCAGCTGAATGAAACATACCAACCATCCGTGCGATTGATCAATCGTATTATTCAGAGTATTTATATCCCATGCTAATTTTAGTATTTGTGAGAGTATAGATTGTAACCAAGAGGAGACAAGTAACGACATGGACGTGGTCGTTGAGTAAAAAGTCGACAGTTTGTACTTACACAAGCCTCTGTCATCATCAGTGACTCATTAATTACATTACATAACGGACTATGATACGATATCAGGAAGAGGATTTGAAGAATCCCGGTAGAATTCTTCAACGCATTGTCATCTTGCAAATTCTTTTCCAGGTCGTTTTAACCCTCGCTTTTGGAGCACTCGTCGGTACGGCATACAGCCATCACATAATGAATATACATATATATAACATCATTTCTGTCATTATATCGCAGTACCCTACCTTGCTGATGGAGCCACAACAGCCTCTCGGAAACAACAGACAAAGCTCTCTGCCATGCCAACCCTCGACTGGCTCACAATACCATTCGACTGGACCTTGGTCCGCTTTGATACATTCCAAGGATACATGGCAGCTGCATCATATGGAATAACATCCCTCGCCATGTCCGTATGCGTGTGGAAATTCGTCAGACGTTCAAAGAAATGCGCAGACTTTAGCTTTACAATCTACTGCATTCACGGTGCTCTCTGCTGGGCATACGGCAAAGCATTCCCAAATAGCGCAGCGTTCTGGGTATGTCTTGTGACCAGTTTTGCCCTGACTGCAGTCATCGCTGAGCGACTCTGCATGAGGGAAGAACTAGAGGACATTCCTCTGGCATCGTTGATATCGTCTGCGCCCAGTGGTTCCAGTGGCATGGACCTAGCTGGCTCAAAGTCAGGAAAACCCCGCTCAGGATCACATCAGGAAATGGTTCCAATAATTATTCGACAAGACTGAAACAGTAAAGTCTTTATAGAATAGCAGCGATGCTGTATCGTGCTCAGATTGGTGGATTTCTGTTTGGAAGTTGCGTTGGAATCGGTCTCATTTCTTCGACACGGGTACGCATGGATTAGATAGCAGTCTATTTTTTTATTATCAAATAATAAATAATGATTCTCTATACATCTGCGTAGGTATCGCTGTGGAGAAATAACGCCCTCGTGTTGGACTCATACCCAGAGCTGGTTGCTCACAACACCAACCCATGGGGAGAGGCGCAGCAGCAGGAGGAAGATGGTCGATTGTTCGGATATGCAATGCGACGATATCTGAAGAGACAATGGAATGAGGTATGTGTGGTATTCGTTCATCATTATTATTGTATTGCCATGTGTTCTCATCTCAATGAGAGTGAGGGTCTCCTGTCTTGCAGAGTGTCGATGCTGTGGCAAAGCCATTGATCAAATTCTTAGCAGAGAGGAACTTGTGATGAAGAATTATTTTAATTTATTAGATTTTTAATACACGATTGGTGTTGTGGGTGGTCATGTCAAAGCATACAGCAGTGTGTGGTAGTGCTACTGCTGGGGGCTCTGCATATCATCGGGCCATGTCCCGTCTATTTTCACGCCATCAATGTTATACACATGTAAAATGTGTGGGCGAGCATGCTCGATCGATGCGTCTGGGGCTCTCGTGGTCGACGAGTCTGCAGCCGAACCGACAAAAGACGCGAGTGTCGTCTCCAGCAACAGAGACAGAGGTGGAGGCAGCATCTCAAAGCAATGCATATCCATTTACAGCGATTGAGAAGAAATGGAGGGACTATTGGGAGGAGAAGCAGACATTTAGGACGCCCGAGTTCAAAGATTTGGATACGAGCAAGCCTAAATTCTACGCATTGGATATGTTTCCGTATCCAAGTGGAGCTGGGTTGCATGTAGGGCATCCTGAGGGGTATACCGCGACGGATATCATGGCGAGGTATAAGCGGATGAAGGGGTTTAATGTGCTGCATCCCATGGGGTGGGATGCGTTTGGGTTGCCTGCTGAGCAGTATGCGATTCAGACTGGTACACACCCTGTTGAGACAACGAATAAGAATATTGATCGGTTTCGGGAGCAATTGCAGTCGCTGGGATTTTCCTATGATTGGCAGAGGGAGGTGTCTACCTGTGATCCAGAGTACTACAAGTGGACGCAGTGGATCTTTCTTCAGTTGTTGAACAGAGGGTTGGCGTATCGGGCAGAGGTTCCTGTGAATTGGTGTCCAGAGTTGGGGACGGTGTTGGCGAATGAGGAAGTAATTGATGGGAAGAGTGAGCGAGGGGGGTACCCTGTGGTGAGGATGCCATTGAAGCAGTGGATGTTGAAGATTACCGAATATGCGGATCGGTTGTTGGGGGATTTGGATGAGTTGGATTGGGACGAATCCATTAAAGATATGCAGAGGAATTGGATTGGGAGGTCAGAGGGTGCGACGGTCAAGTTTGCTGTGGATGGTATGGATGCGTGTGTGGAGGTGTACACAACCAGGGCTGATACATTGTTTGGTGCCACGTATGTGGTGATTGCTCCGGAACATCCGCTTGTTGAGAAGGTGGTGACGGAAGACTGTGCTTCTGCTGTGAAGGACTATGTGGAGGCGGCTGCGAGGAAGTCGGATTTGGAGAGGACAGAGTTGGCAAAGACCAAGTCTGGGGTGTTTACTGGAGCATATGCTATTCACCCGTTGACGGGAGAATCCATTCCTATTTGGGTGGGGGATTATGTTCTTGGAAGTTATGGTACTGGAGCTGTGATGGCTGTTCCAGCGCATGACGCTCGTGATTACGAGTTTGCGCAGGTGTATAATCTTCCAATGAGGGCAGTGATTCAACCAGAGGGAACAGGTGAGGCTGAGCTGCCCTTTACAGAGCATGGGGTTGCTGTGTCGTCTGCCTGTGAATCTTTAGATATTAATGGAAAGACGACACATGATGCAAAGCAGGCTATTGCGGCTTGGTTGGCGGAGAATAACGCAGGAGGTCCAAAGGTGAACTACAAGTTGCGTGACTGGTTGTTTGCTCGTCAGAGATATTGGGGAGAGCCATTCCCTGTTGTATATAAGGAGGGATTTGATGACCCCATAGGTATTCCAGAGACGGATCTTCCATTGAAATTACCAGACACGAATGATTTTGCGCCGAGTGGGACACCTGATCCACCACTCGCAAAGCAGACAGAGTGGATGAAGGCGATTGATCCAATCTCTGGTGCACCTGCGATCAGGGAGGCATCAACCATGCCTCAGTGGGCTGGATCGTGTTGGTATTACTTGAGGTATATTGATCCTACGAATGCGGCACGGCTTGTGAGCCCAGAGGCTGAACAGTATTGGATGCCTGTGGATTTGTATGTTGGTGGGGCAGAACATGCAGTACTGCATTTATTGTATGCTCGCTTCTGGCACAAGGTGCTGTATGATACTGGAGCGGTATCAACCAAAGAGCCATTCCAAAGACTAGTATCACAGGGAATGATCTTGGGTGAATTGGAGTATACAGTGTACACGGATGAACATGGATCCTATGTGAGTGAAGGGACAGAAGGTGCCATGGCACATAGACTCACGGAGGACGAGGTCGAGCCTAAAGGAGGAGGGTATGTGTTGAAGAAAGATCCTTCTGTTGTGGTCACAGCTCGAGCTCATAAAATGAGTAAGAGTAGGGGTAATGTGATCAACCCAGATGATGTTGTCTTTGGGTATGGAGCAGACTCTCTCAGATTGTATGAAATGTTCATGGGACCACTCAGAGAAACCAAGATGTGGAATCCTAAAGGAGTCGAAGGCGTGCATAGATTTTTAGCACGAGTCTATAGGCTTGTGAAATTTGGCGGGGCAGCCCCTCCAGCAGACGGGGATGGTGCTTCCTCTGATATGAGCCACATCACAGATGACGTCCCCACCACAGAGCAACTCAAGACTCTTCATGCCACTATTAAAAAGGTGTCTGAAGAGACGGAAGAAATGCGCTTCAATACAGGAATAGCAGCAATGATGGAGTTTGTGAACGCCGCGTACAAGTGGGAGTCCTACCCACGAACAATCCTGCAACAATTCATTCTCCTGTTGGCACCATATGCGCCCCATTTGGCAGAAGAAATGTGGGAGATACTGGGAGGCACAGATAGTCTTGCGTATGAACCATGGCCAGAGGCCGACGAATCACTTTTGGTAGAATCCTCTGTTCATTTACCAGTCCAAGTGAATGGCAAGGTGAGAGGCAAAATCGAGGTTCCAAAGGGATGCTCCCAGGATGATGCCATGGAACTTGCAACAACCATTGCAAATGTGTCAAAACAGTTGGATGGAAAGGACATTAAAAAGATTATTTTCATTCAGGATAAAATTTTGAATATAGTCGCGAAATAATACTCTCGCAGCCCTGTAGTGTAATGTAGTGTGCCAGCAGGTTCCTTTTTGTTTGAAAGTAGTGCATTCGAAAGCTTGATTAGCCATGCTTAGAGTAGCTGAGATCGGCAATATGACTGCTTGTAATATGGAATCGTGTCTCCCGTGTCAGAAATCGACATCTCCAAGTAACACGTAGGGTGCCACCAGAAGGTTTGGACTCTATATTACAGTAGTGTTCTGTGTCCTGTCCATGCGCTGCGGCACCAGTCCGATATGGGATGCAATACTGCACTTGATTCTATGAATTACCGTATACGACCTTTATTTATCATAGATCGTTCAATTGCTTGCGGAATTCCTCCATAACGCGCATGTAGGACTTGGGTACATGTCATGACATGATATCATGATCGATTGCTCACTGCAGTGTCAGCGCGGCCGGCGCACCTCTGGCCAGATACCCATGGGTATTCGTACGGATACGAGGCATCTTTTTTTTCTGTGACTCCGAATCTTCTGCAACATGCCCACTTGGGCAAGAAGCTTACATTGATTAATAGACCTATCCTATAAATATAAGACAAGAAAGTTAAAAGTATAGACTTTTGCAACATATCCTAAGATTGGATATCGGGTTTGTGCGATGCATGCAGGTCACCTGGTTGTAACCTTGGCAGCACTAGCTTGCTTCTTGCAAGCAGTCTCTTGTGTGCGTCAAATATCAAATCGAGTTCCACAAAGATGCAAAATTTTTTAATATTATTGCACTAACAAGTTGGATGTGTGTGTGAGAGCAGGAGACATGCGGGATCTTCGGCACTGGAGTGGTTGAGCAGATACCGCTCTCAAGGATGTCAAGTCGGGGAGAGCTAAGTAAGAATGGCGGTTGCGTTATAGCAAACGGCTCAGCACCCAACTTCATTCGGATTCCTCTTGATAAGAATGGTAATAGGTACGAAGTCTATCGAATTGACTGGACAGACCAGAAACCTCAAGCTGAAGACCTCAAGGTATACGTGGCATCCATGGTTGGAATGGATCCAGGTCAGTGGGCGGAGGGAAAAGTATCAATTGCAAGAATGTCACAGTATATGGGATCCACAAGAAGGTTAAAACTCAAGAGTAAAAAGGCTGTCGAGCCACAACCTGGAGCCACAAACAAGGTCACCGACATCATGTTTGTGTCCCCTTCTGGGAAACCATTGAATCTTTGCAGTATCAAGGTGTGCAAAAAGCGAATCGATTTCCATGTAGATGGCATCGCTCTCCATACAAATAATTATTTTTCAGTGATGAGAAGCGCGACTCCCGCTAAAAATGGAACGATGTCACGTGCTGCAAGATGGACCCCATATACTCCACAGATTCCCAACAAGGATGGTTACTGCATCACGTGGGACCCGAGCCGAGGTGGCGAGGTTCTGCACAGCGGTACCAGGGACAAAAAATGCCCTAAGAATGAAAACGGAGTTCAGCAAATATGCGTTCAAGCATACGAACCAGGTCGAGATGTTTGTGAATGTGGCTCTTGTTCTGCGTTCACAGGTGAACAAAAATGTGACACGGGTGACTTGATCGTGTCATATTATGATTGTTGCTTCACGTGTCATGATCAGCCAATATGTGGGAAATGCGCAGATGGATGCGACCCAAAGATAAAATCTGTCGAAGTAATTCCTGGCGGGAACATTCCAAAGGTACCAACAGAGGTGACAGTCACCCAAGGTATAAGCAAGGGGCGAACTGAGATGATAAACAAGACTCCAACCCAAACTAAGGCCACTAGGACATTTACCTTCACCTATCAGCTCAGTGGCTCAATTAAATATGCATCAAAGACTGCCGAAAGTTACAAAGCCAAACTCTCCTTTGGAGTCCCCTTCACTGATGCCAAGGGAGAGCTGGAATTTGGTGCTTCAAGAGAATGGTCCACAGAGAACACAGTCACAGAGACTCAAACTTCAGCCCAGGCCTACTCCCAAGAGATCACTGCAATGCCTTACACAACACAGGTAGTAACAGCAGAAACTGTTGTTTCCACAATCAAAGTTACGATACCTGTGACAGTCAGAACGACATACACATGCAAAGGACCTGGGATGGAAAAGGATTATGAAGAAGAGGAGAGCACTGCAGACATCACCGTGGATGGAGTTGCATTAATGTCCTCTGACAAGTGGAATCTTGTGTACGAAGCTCCCATCCCCATTGATCCTGAAATTATCTATCCACCTGCGAGCGCAACTTGTGCATCTAACCCCATATGTTCGAAGCAGGGTTTGAGAGAGGGAAATTGCTGTCCAAACGATGAGGGAAGGTATCTGGACTGTTGCTCGTTCTGCTCTATCAGGGCAGGCTGCAAGAATTACGCGCAAAATCCTACTACAATGTGTTGCCCGACACAAACCGATATCCAGTATGATTGTTGCAAGGAATCGGTCGTCCAGAATTCTCCCCCTCCACCACCAAGTTCACTTCCTCCTCCACCAGACATGTCTCCTCCGCCCCCAGGACCGCCAGCCTTCTGTGCCAAGGGAGATGCGATTTGCAACTGCAATCAGTTGGGCCAAGGTTTGTGGGCAGACATACAGAGCAAATGCAAGTACTATTACGAGTGCTATTCAACCACCTCTACCTACAAGAAATGTGGTGTTGGGTTCAAGTTCAGCCAGAGCAGCCAGTCATGTCAGCTATCGACAGTTGTCAATTGCAATGGTGTTGTGGGAGAGCTTGATGAAGAGGACATCAATGCATTAAACGACTCGGCGTAAAATAGGTTGAGAAGTTTATTTCAGGATATTGCTCAATTTTTGTGGACACTTAAGCATCTGTTTGCACCAACTTTGCTTCTATTTTGTAATAGCATCAACATAGACTTGTCTGTCTGTATGTTTATTGTGCCCAGGGAATCGACCCAAATTGCAGCATAAAATTCATTTGTTTTGCGTGTGCAACTCTACTTTACCTCTTTTGTACTATGTTATGATTAAAAAAGTCATATTGGAAAATCTCTGATGACAATAATTGCTGCCTTAGTCCTATTGAGATGCAACTCAACCACTGCTTATCTTCAATGAATCATTCATTGAATGAGTTCTTCTTTCACATATGAAGCTGTACACCTTCCCTTGTGGGGGAGTACTAGCTTAGTTTGATGCATTAGAAGATTTTGAGCCCAGCCTCTCCAGTTTTACTCTTGAATTTCCTGCACACACTCAAAGTTCTTGTCTGAGCAACCATACAGTCGTAATTCGTACATATGACCAAATAATAAGAGCAATGAACACGTACTTTGCCCGACCAGACTTTTCCAACCACGCGATAACTGGAGCTACAAGCGCCATGGGCAATCCAGATATATCAGAACCCTGCATTTCCCCATCATGCCCACACAAATCATCCACAAGAATCACAGACTCGGCCGTATTCTTACACCAGGAATACACCGAATCCGCCCACTCATCCACACTCTTCCACAGAATCAAACAAATATCTTTCTTATCCACCCATATTGCTTTCCCGTCCTCCACAAGAGCGTCCAAAAAGACCCGCTTCTCTCCTCGATCAAGATGCCCTACATCCAGACCACAGATTAATTAATTGAGCACAATGCACGCACACAGTAGTACATACGCACGATCAATCTTTTTGTTCCGAAAAAGAGCAAGGTCCTCATCATGAACATCAATGATGAATGTCCTCGTATGCTTGCAATATCTCAATATCAGACCACACCACAGCTCTTTCTGTTTGTGAAATGTCTCTGCAACCGGCTGTACGGTGAAGTACGGGGGATACTCCCAAAATTCAGGGAACTCAAAGCCATTACTACGAGACATTCTTGCTCTAGAGCAGCCTATCGTCGCTATCCCGAACCAAACAACAATAGCGAAGAAAAAAAACAGCTGCTCAGGAACGTTGCCAAGGTTGTTGTTGTTCGAAAAAAACCAAGACCTTGGCAACCACCCCAATCCCTCCGTCTATATATGATACCCAATATTCGTATTATGAATCAGGAGCATCCTCGCTTATAACGTCTTCTTCATAAGAAGAACAGAGAAAAGAAGAAAACTTCCTTGTTTTGTCTTTTAAAAAGGAAGAAGATCGACACCAGACTGGGTTTCCCCATGTCTTTGGTTGATGATATTACCTCGGTAATAAATAAACATAATTGGAATTCTCGTAGTACATTTAATGCATTGGAGATGGATATAAGCACGGAACTGCAAAGAAATACGAAACATTAATGTATTTTCTCAGACATGGCAGAGCAATTTGGTGGTGCGCCTCAACACCCTAATGCGTATGGGCAATATTATCAAGATGATGGATATTACTACTCGGAACATGGTGCGGACGCATCGGAGGGATACTCGTACGAGGACTATTATGGGTCTGGTCCTGGTGGGCAAGAGTTGTATCAGGCAGAGCATGATGGAAGGTTGAGAGAAGTCGGGCTGGCATGTATACATGATGGGTATTCGTATGATGGTACATCTGCGATGTGTTTTGATGTGTCGGAGGAGGCTGTGTGGACTGGAAGTCATCATGGATCTCTGTTTCAGCATATATGTCCAACCATGGAGTATTATAGCTGTGTGAGCGATCATTCGAAAGAGTCTATTGTTCAAATGGAATCCTTGGGTGGTAGTGTGGCTTGTTTAAGTGCTGGACAGTTTAGTATTCACATGTCTGGGGGTGCATCGAGGATGTGTTACTTGGACCAGGTTGGTGACCTAGGTGGATTTATTTATCAGCATTGGAATCATCAGGTTCTGATGGGTCGGCATGGTGGAGGTGTCTTCATGTATGATGTTACTCGAGGAAGGGAAGGGGCGTCGTATTCGACGCAGCATGGAGTTGTAGCAATGACTGGTCCGTTGGGTAGTGGACAGGTGGCGTTGGCTTCTCCAGAGGGCCATCTCTCTGTGTTTGATCCACGAAAAGGAAAAATATCTGGGGATGGTTTGGTTTCAGAGTCGAAAGTGTATGCGCATGGTTTTGTAGCACTTGAATCGGCGGGGAATCTGATTGCAAGTGCTGGGTATGGAGGACGTGCTGACAGGCCAGTCTTGGAGCCTGTGGTGCGGGTATTTGATGCTCGCATGGGATTGAAAGCTGTTTCTACATTGCCTTTCAACGAAGGCCCAGTTGCGCTAAAGTTTCATCCCACCCTCAGGTCAACACTGTTGGTTTGTTCTGCAAAGGGCATGTTTTCTTTGATGGATACATCTGGTGTCACCAGCACCACCATGGAGACTCATTTTATCGATATGAGAGGAGATATGTTGGCTGCGTGTGATATTAGCGCAAGTGGGGACTGCATGGTGTTTGGAGGAACGAATGGATACGTGCACCTGTGGTCAGCTTCTGTGGAGCCTGTTGTTGCAACTGGGGTTGTTCCTGAATATGCACACCCCATTGATAGGAGCGTCGTCCCATATATCGATGAAGATACTAGTTTTTCTACGGCTCCCGTGTATCCGATCGGTCTGGATGAATATTATGCATCGTCTGTTGGCCAGGATGAAGTCATGTCTGTTGGGCTTCCTCCAAGAGTTGTTGATGCCTCGTTGTTGGCCTCTGGCAAAGTTACTGATTTTGTCACGTATATTAAAAATCCAAAATACGATGAGAATAACCCTCCAGGGAAATCAGCGGCGGGGGTGTATAGTATACGAAATAAAAGGAGTCAACACAGGCGGACAGG
The DNA here is from genome assembly GCA_025209345.1 of Picochlorum sp. BPE23. Taxonomy (NCBI): domain Eukaryota; kingdom Viridiplantae; phylum Chlorophyta; class Trebouxiophyceae; genus Picochlorum; species Picochlorum sp. BPE23. The sequence continues at coordinate 1,083,537 of JANSVD010000005.1, read as the reverse complement.
AAAAGAGACTGAGGCTGCCATCCATGAGAGGGCATCGAGGCGAGAGAAGGAAGGTGGTATTGTGATTCCGAAAAAGTTTAGAAGGACTGTTATTCGGCAGCAGAAAGGGACTAGGTTTGAGGAGTTTGATTTTAAAGCTCATAATATGACCCCATTTTCAGGTCTGGAGAATGGTCTGGCAAATTGTTACATGAATGCATTGATTCAGGTGTTGTACTTCACCAGGCCATTGAGGGATTTTGCGTTAGGTCATGCTCCAGAGGTGGATAAAGAGTTCACATTGTTAGACGAGGTTTCTTTGCTGTTTCATATGCTGTCAACGTCGCAAGGGGAGGTTTGTCAGGTACTGTCACACGCGTTTGGAATTCTTTTTGATGCATCATGGATACGTAGATTAATCGTGATGATATGTGCAGGCGTCAAACCTTTTGAGGGCTCTGAGACAGACTTCAGAAGCTGTCGCTCTAGGTCTTTTGGAAGGCGTGAAAGGTGAAAGAGGATCTGTGGACATTGCTGTCGAGGCACAAAAGGACAAGAGTCTTGTCAGAAGGATAGAACGCTTGTGTCGATTCATCATCACGAGGATGGATAGGGAGGAAATTGACAACAAAAATGCCTCAGATGATAGACATTGTATTCAGGATATATTCTGCTTGCGACAAAAACAGAAGACGACATGTCTTACACACAAATTGGCTCCAAAGGAGCAAGAGATTTCCACATTCCAGCTGGAGCTGAAATATCCGGGTGACGTCGAGATCTCTTCGATACAATTTTCGACAATTTTGGAAAACTCGTTACACACGTCTTCGGAAATGAAAGCGTGGTTTGATGAGAATGTGAGATATCAGCCAGTGAGGCAGGAGCGTTCACCAACAAGGCTGCCAACAGTGTTGATTGCTTACACAGGTGTTGAAGATAGAGGATTGTCAAAATTTTGGGACTTTTCCACAATTGGTTCGTTTCCTTTTGCGATATCGATTACTTTCAGTCATGTAGATGGGTCCACATCAGTAGAACAGGCGGATACGTTGGAAGAGTTGAGCGAGAAACTTGGTCCAGTTCCGGAAGGCCATTATCGTGACCTGTTCCTCTTAACCGGAGTCATTTCATATGTCTACGATAAGGACGAGGCTGAGGAGATGGGAAAATCATACGAAGGTCATTTAATAGCACATATAAATGTACCCTCATATTATGATACGTCTCACAACCTGGAGAAATCAGGCGACTTGGGCTTCACGTGGATGACATTCAATGACTTTGTCATTTCACCCTGCGCCATCAACGAGATTCGACGAACCTTTGATGCGCAGAAGGTTCCAGTGCTTTTGTTCTTTACAAAGGTATCGTATCTGAAGAATGTTCAGGGGAAGGAACTGCCTGCAGCTGTCAGTGTGCTCTCAGACAGTAGATTTATTGAATTGTGCAATGAGCCCCCAATTCAAAAGGTGGCCAAGGCGAATCTATTACCGAAAACATTTGTGCCGTTCACTGAACTTGATCTACCAAAAAAAGGCGATATATTTGCTCTGGATGCTGAGTTTGTTGCATATTCGGCACCGGAAAAGATGGTCTTGAATGAACAGGATGATTGGTCGAGAACATCTCGCTTGGGTCTTGGAAGGGTGAGTCTCGTGCGAGGCGATGGGCCTTTGGCTGGTACTCCTTGCATTGATGATTATATACGTTCTGTAGAGCCAGTGTATGATCACTTGACTCGTTACAGTGGACTGTTACCCGGAGATTTAGACATGGAACATTCACAGAGGCATTTGACAACATTGAGGAAGGCATATCTCAAACTACGATACATGATCGATATTGGCTGCTTATTTGTTGGTCATGGTCTCAAAAAGGATTTCAAAATGCTTAATATTGTTGTTCCTCAGGATCAAATCATCGATACGATGGACCTGTACTATTCTGGACGAGGACGAAGGCTAAGCTTGAAATTCTTGTCATCATTCTTTTTGAAATCTTCCATTCAGGGCGACACCCATGACTCGATTGAAGATGCTGTGGCTGCATTGAAACTGTATAGGATGCACCAGTCTCTCGTGCAAGAAAACACCTTTGATGAGATGCTCCAGAAAGCATATGATTGGGGGGCAGTCCATGGATGGGATCCAGCAGAATGGTCTCAGTAGTCATGTAGTCAATCATCGTCTGAATTCATGCGCTCGATAACAAGATGGTCAACTGTTCTTCTATCATGTGCCATCGACTGCGTTGGGGATCTGAAGTATACGAACGGAGAATACTGAAGCAAATTGCTCACCCGAGAAGTGTAAATGTCTGCATACTTTTCAATCTGCTTCTGCAGTTGCGATCTATCATTCACACCAGCTTTGCTGAGATATCCCCAACGGGGATTAAACGCATTTCCATCCGTACTGATCGCTGGGCCGATATCTTCATCCAGGTTCCGCATCACAATCAACAGCTCTGCCAAAACTCGGTTATATTCTTGCACCTTTTCATACATTTCCTTGCTTAAACTCTGCCCTTGGCTCAAAATGCGCTGTCTATGTACACGTATTTGATTAAATGCAAAACCAACTCTCTCTTTTTTATCCAATAGACTCTTTAAGAACCTTCTGTGCTCCCTTCCACCTGCAAGGGCTACAATTTCAGCTTCCAACTCTCTCAAAATTAGGCAAGTTCTCCATTTAAATTCCAGTTTCGCAAGCGCAGCATCGGTATATATATGATCACCAATATACAATATTTCATCACCCGAGAAGCCCAACGCTTGCTGAACAATCTTTGCCGAACCACCACAGTACATCTTATGTCCACCCTTCCCCATGGAGCGCACAGGCCTCATCAACCCATCCTCAGTCACAATCTCATACAAACTCTGATCCGACCTAAAAAAGTCTGGTTTTCTAGCATTCACAATGATATAATCGAATAAATCTTCCCAACTCTTCCCTTGCTCGAGATGTCCATTGAACGCATGAGACATGACACATTGCGTATACTGGAAATCTGAATTCGTAATCAGCATCAACGTCTTCCCAGCTGCACGCTGATCGATCAAAGTCTGAGGCAGATCAGGGTCAGGCCTGACAAATTTCTTAGGATTCTGCATAATCTCTGCTTTCAATTTACCTTCCACATGCGCATTAAAAACGGCCTGCTTGACCAATCCATACAGGGCTTCGTAACTCTGGGGACATGTAGAATACGGTATCAACCCTTCATCCAACCTATCAACCATTTGAGCATACATGACAGCTTCTGACACAGAGAACAGCGTATTCAAAAAGACCCATCTGGATTCATCCCCAAGCTTCACCAAGTCTCTTCCATACGAGAAACGAACTTCTGCAGGAGTCATCATTTTGGTCCCATGCATCGCACGCTTCACGAACCCAAACCGATCAACCTTTACTATATTTCCCAACTGAGTATCCATAATCAACCCTCGAATCACCAAATCCGGGTCAAACGTCAATCCATTGATAGGACATCCCATGTTCCCAAGAGAACTCAAACCATATTCATATGCCCGTCCTTCCCAGGCATTCACGTCATAATGAACGAGCGTGTAATCCATATCATACCCTATTGCTTGAATAGATCTCAAATTCAGCGTCCTCGAGCAAAATATAGCCCTCTGCGGCATGCCATGTGGATATGTTGTACTAGTATCCATTCCAGCATCAGCCATATTTAAACCCAACTGATCCAACACGTGATTACACCGATCCTTCAATTCCTCATACTCCATCGATGCAATATCAACGCTCCCTTCCAAACCCAGCGATGTGACTCCATTCTTAATCTCCTTCTGTTCCTTTGTGAATTGCAAATCTCCAGATGTGGACTCTCCAAACATATCAATTTCAGCATCTGAACTTCCAACGACATCAACACTGGCTCCACTCACACTGAAATGATCCCAATCATCATCCCCATCCAAGTCAAAGTCTTCATTCCGAGGAAAACAGGCAACAGAAACCCGAGGCTTTCGTCCATCCTTGCCCACCAGGCTCTGCTGCTGTCGACACGAAACAGCATCAACAACCCGCACTTTGGGCGCCTTGAATCCCTGTAAGAAATATTTCATATGATTTTCCAATCGAGAATGGAAACAATCATACACGGATAGGAAGAGAGAAATATGCCACTGGCCTTTTGTGAATTTCAAATCCTCACGCAACACTATCCGGCCTATGCAGGCGCTGAAATGTTTCTACGAAACAATTTAATTAAAAATAAAGTACAGAGAATAGGAATAGCATTGAGACGATTGAGGGATTGATTCGATTCTGTTAGATTCCATCAACATTGGAATCTCTCCTTCTCTAAAAGAAAAAGAACAAGAAGAAGAAGAAATTCCAATGCATGCATCATTCTCTGGTTTGAGAAGCAGAAGGCAATTCATCAGGAGAATGGAGTATCACCATGCATCATCTCTAGATCCAGTGTGCCACCTCGAACAAGGTCATCATGTGTCAGAAAGAATGAACCTGCTTCCATGGAGAGAGGCTTATTGTTGAGCCTTGCACTCTTGATGTACTTCATATTCTTGGAAGCAGCTCCTGGAGCATGAATTTTAAAGTATACATCTTTGCTGATGTGTAATGGAGATGTACGAATGCGGACCGAGTCAAAGAGGGGGCTTGTGATATGGTACCTGCCATCTGCTGGATTGATGGGATACAATCCCATGGATGTGAAGATGAACCATGCTGACATTTGGCCACAATCCTCGTTTCCTATGATCCCATCATGTCCTGTAGAATAAAATAAAGTTGTGATGACATGCCCTAGATGCTGTGTTTTTCTTGGAGATCCGAGAAGGTTGTATAGGAAGAGAGTGTGATGACCTGGTTCATTGCCATGGGCATATCGTCCTAAAATACCTGTGATGTCCATGGGTACATCCTCTCCATGAATAGATGCTGCGGTTTTTGGAAAGAAAAACTCATCTAATTTGTCCTCCATGGCACGAGGGCCTCCAAGGAGAGTAGCAAGACCTGGGATGTCATGCAGGACAAACCAGAGGTACTGCCAGCCTGTCCCTTCTGTGAAATGTCCTAGCTCGTGCTCTGATCTTTGAGGATCAAATCGTTTCATGAATCCGCCTTGTTTGTTTCTAGGTCTCATGAAACCTGTTTTCGGGTCAAAGATGTTTTTGTAAAACATGGATCTGTTGGCATACTGGTTTTCCAAGGCCAAGTTGCCAACAGCCTTGGCAAGTTGGGACACACACCAATCATCATACGCGTATTCTAATGTCTTGGTGGCAGACTCATATTCCTTATCATACGGAATGTACCCATAGTCTTCGAGAGCCGCAGTCTTTTTGCGAGAGGTTACAACTGCTGCATCCAATGCTATGCGAGCTTCATCAAGTGACACCAAGCCTTTTTGCAGAGCCTCTGCTAGTATGCAGACTGCGTGATACCCTGGCATGGTATCTGTTTCCTTTCCTCCCATTGTCCATATCGGAAGAATGTTCCTGAAAAGAGATGCATGCGTCAATAAGGTCAACGCAATGTCTCTGGAGCGTTGTGGCTGCAAGAGAGAAAGGAGAGCATTCTGCGCTCGAAAGGTATCCCATAGTGACAATGTCGAATAATACGTGTGATTCTGTATCGTATGAGAACTAGAATCTGGTCCCCAGAAAGATCCATTCAGATCAGAATGAAGTACAGGAGCCAAATGAGCGTGATACATGCCTGTGTAGAAGATTGTCTTTTGTGTGAGATTTTGAGTTTGTATCTGGATTCTGCCAATAGTATTTCTCCACGTATCCTGCGCTGCTTTGACCATGCTCTCTTGATCAAACCCGAAACGTGTATATGCTGCTTCAGCTGACATTTGAGCGCCTGCTTCGCTTCCTGTGGAGAGACCTACAATGATTTTCAAGTCGTCCAGGTGATCAAATGAGAAGAATGCCAATTGGCATCCATCACCGTTACACCCATCCCACTGAAGCGAGTCCGAGCCATGTAACATAGCCACATCGAGAAATGGTTTCGAAAACATAATGTGGTAGAAGATTTGTCTATGAGAAGCCCATGCATTTACTTTCCGACTGCCAGTAACACTGCGGTCTGATAGAATTCTGATGCTACCTTCTATTGGAGTGCCTGTAGAATAGCAAGTCGACATATCAAGAGATACAACAGGTATACCACACTCTGATCCATCCTGTTGTGAGTATTTATGCATTGCTGCCACCTCGGTGGCTGCAAGCTCGACATGAATATCATGCTTATCCAGCAAGACTGCATAGTATCCAGGCTGCGCATGTTCATTGTCATGAGACATGGTGTTCTCAATGAGCGACTGAAACGCATCCCTGTCAAACTTTTTGGGATATTGTGCCATCAGTTCGGGCGTTTTAAAGCTCGTTTTCTTAAGTAATAGCCCCTCAATCACCTCCTGTAATCCATCCTTTTGATTTGCCATCACACATGATGGCATCAGTGATACATCCATCAAATCAGGCATCCCCGTCCCACTAAGATGCGTATGAGAAAACCCAATGATTTTATTTGATGAATAGTGATACCCAGAAGCCCAATCCAATGCATTCACACCGTTATCCGGACTGATTTGTACCATACCAAAAGGCACTGCTGCACCAGGGAATGTATGCCCATGACCCCCAGTTCCAATGAACGGATCCACAAAAGACAGTATATCAGGCTCTCCTTCTTCTTCTCCTGGAACATCATTGGAGCTCATTATCAACCCCGATAGATCCACATCACCAACAGGGTCAAGCCAAATAAATGTCGATAAAGCTGTTGCTAGCAAGAGGAGGAGGAGGTATGTTTCCCTCCGAAGCCGCTTCCAAGACGGAATGGGCTTTTTCTTCTCCATCACGCCCCTACTCTTGCTTGATGAAAATTCATTCAAGATACAATCTTTGATGGATAGACGTTGTTTCCATCGTCTCTAATCAATCGTCCACAATGTACCACCAAAAAAAATAAAGTGCGTGATACCTTTCCAGGTGACTCCACCTTTTGTTGTCATTCTACCAAGCTGATATGATGTTCAATCAGTCAACATTTCTATTTTGCCTCTCAATCCTCACGTGGCCACGACAGTACCCAATGCCTGAGCCATCCATGGCAACTGGGTCGAGGCGCCCCCGGTAGACCGACGCAGTCCGTCGGACTGCATATCAACCACTCGCAAAAACCAGAGTAATACGCACTGCGTGGTCATTAAATCATAATTTAATGTAAATCAAATCATTTTTAACCCGTCAAATATTGTCTGGAGAGTTCGCATCGACCCGACTGGGAGTAACGAACTCTCAACAGGATCTCTTTGCCTTTCGTTCTGCGGTTCTCCATCGTTGCAATCGGTCATTAAATTTTCTTAGCTGTTGGTTAGGTACCAATAGAGTAGTGTGGAAGCATGCCAGAGTTACGGTCTCGACACAAGTCAAGGTCAGAGGGTGATGGAGACAAATTCTTTCTCGGTCTGGTGGCCAAAATCGAATGCTCACCGGATAAGAAGAACATTAAAAGTATTATAGAGTCTAAATTAGAGGTACATGGGGCAGTCTGTGCGCCTCGTATGAGGAAAGGTGTCACACATGTGATTGTCGTCAAGGACAGCGACACTGCAGAAGATGACAAGAGGCTAGAACGGTTGCGTGGATATATAGATCAAAGGAAGAAACAGAAGGGTTGCGTCACGCTCAAGATTGTGAGCGCATTGTGGGTGGAAGACTGTGTTAGAGATGGATGTTTGCTCAGTGAGGGTGACTATGCCTTTCTTCCTGGCTTGGGACGTAAGCCCCCTCCTTTATCTTTAGAATCAAGCAAGCGTGGACGTGGGTCGAAGAGAAAAAAGACGCCCAAAGGTAGCTCTGCTCCGAAACCGATTGCGTGCTTTGATGTCAATCATGATGAGTTATCATCGGCGAAACAATTGCAACAGTGCCATGATGATACTGAGGAGGATTTCCTTCCAATTGGAGAAGCTACTCAGGCCGCAGCAGGTGTTCTTGCGAGCGGATTTTGTAAAATGCTGGATATACCAGAGGAGGAGGAGGTCGCATCAGATGCAGATGAGCTGGATACACCACTCAGTCAGCGTTGTTGCAAAAGATTGTCATCTGCAACTCCCAAGGAAGATCAATCTGACCGAGGCTCTGCAGGCAAAGCAAATACCAATGCAGACGAACAACAGAAGAAGAAGAAGGAAAAGGCAGAAAAGCCATCGCAATCGGACCGAGCCTCTGCAGGCAAAGCAAATACCAATGCAGACGAACAACAGAAGAAGAAGAAGAAAAAGGCAGAAAAGCCATCGCAGCGTTTCTCTGTGCGACAGTTGTATACTCGTCCTGAGAGACCTGTGCTGCTCAGCAAAAATCTTCCTGAGAGCCCAGTTGCTGTTGAACCAGTTCTGAAAAAGACTGTAGGATCATCAGTGCCTATCCCTGAGATTGAGAGAGTTCCCAGTCCCTGGGGTACCCCTTCTGATGTCTCAAGGCAAGGCCCTGGCTTTGACTTTGGCACTGCATCCAAAGCCAGAAAACAGGACGCCACCCCTTTTACTAGAAAACGGGTGCCAAGTCCTTGGTCGACCTTGCGACCATGGGATTTAAGGAAGAAGAGCAAGAAATCTCACTTATCACAAGCAAGCAGTGGCGGCAGTCCATGTAGGCTGAGACATTCCTCCAGACTTGCCAACTCACCTGTGGTGGAAGATCCTGACGAGAGCTCTTTGAATGATTCGCCACATGTGTGCAACGGAAAGGAAAATGCTGCGGTCTGTGAGCATTCTCCAGAGGTTTCTGTCGGAGCAGGAATTTACCCTCCTTCTCAAGCGACAAGACTGAGCCAGGAGATGCTTACCTTGCCATCACAGTCTCAACATCCTTCTCAGGAATGCATCACTCAGAATAGAAAGATATCAGGAGTTCTGGCAGTAACATCAGTCGAATCCTCGGTGCTAGAGTTGTGCAAAAAGGCTGTGAATCAATTAGAGGGACTGAGACTGTGGACCAATAACAATGCCAGGAAACATAAAACCATTACACATCTGATCATCGGAGATAATCGAAGAACGTTGAAAACAATGCTCGCTGTCGTCCATGGTGCATATTTGCTACGCCCAGAATATATCACTGCATCTCTTGAAGCAGGTTTCTGGTTGCCAGAAGATGAGTATCTAGCCAATGTGATTTTCCAAGAGGGGGCCATTCGATCCAGAGAATTCAAAGCACAGTCTGCAGAAAATCTTCCAAACCTGCTGCAAGGAAAAAAAGTGTCCATTTATACGCAGGGAAAAAAAGGAGACGAATCCTACCAGGTGGTTAGACGTCTTGCCATTGAACTAGGAGCAACACTGTTTCACATCTCAGAAGCAGACATCTGCATCCTGATGAACGATGAAGCATCTGTCCGTCCACCTGGTATACCAGAACACGCAGACGTCGTCAAAAAGGATTGGTTGTTCGAATGTTGCACTGCTTTTGACGAGGTCAGTATGACAGATTTTCAAGTACCCAGGATACTCAGTCAATAGCAAAACTATGAATGTAAAAAAATTACAGCCTAAACATTATGATGATTGTGGTTGTTGCAACAACTCATGGCAGCTAAAGATTATGGCGAATGCTAGTATTACGGTGACACTTGTGTACAATTAGTTGACCATCACCTTTTCTTCGTTGCTCTTGCTACCGAAAGACACACTGAGTCCCTTTCCAGAACGCAATGCGTTTCCACGAAGCAAAGAACCAACGGTACCGACCAAAAGCTTCACATCCTCTAATGGTGTTCCTGGAACAACAGTCTTGTACAAGTATGAATCAAATGTCATCTTCTGGACGTAGTCACTCTCGCACATCTCAACGAATGCCTCCCTAGCTGGGTTGCTTCTATAGAAGACCTTCTGGAGGATGTCGAGCACCTTGTATGTAGCCCAGTACTTCTTATCCCACTTGGACAAGTAGCTCTTGATGGCAGCCTCTCCGGCCATCTTCTTTCCTTGCTCACTGTACTCCACAATAGCCTCCGCAGCCATACGTCCAGACTTGGCGGCAAAGTAGATACCCTCACCAGAGCACTTGGTCACATATCCAGCGGCATCTCCGACCAAAGCGACACGTCCCTTGAATCTGCGTGGGCGTGGGTGCTCTGGAATAGGATGGGCCTCGACTCTGATAATCTTTCCTCCCTCAGTCTTCACCTTGGAGCGATCGCGTGTTGCCTGCTGGTACTGCTTAATGGCAGTCTTGTTCACCACAGTTCCGGTTCCAACGGCAACGTGATCATACTTGGGGAACACCCATCCGTAGAAATCTGGAGACACATCATCTCCAACATACATCTCAGCCAAATCCTTGTAGTACTCCATCTTCTCATCATCGATGCGAATACGCTCCTGGAAAGCAATAGCATAGTCTGCTTCTCCAGCATCAATGTTCTGTGCAACACGAGAGTTTGCTCCATCAGCTCCAATGATCATGTCAACCTCCAACGTGGATGGCACTCCCACCTTGCTTCCCTCCTCATACTTGTTATAGTGCAAGGTAATTGGGCCATCTCCTTCCTGCTCCATGCGCATGTACAAACCATTGATCAAGTTGGCTCCCAACTTTTCGGCGCGCTTACGAAGGTAGTCATCGAACACCTCTCTGCGGCACATACCAATCCACTCCTTCTCGTTCAAAGTCTTTCCAACATCAACCTCACGGTTGGATGGAGAAATCATCTTCATCTTTGTCACGCGACGATCAATAATCTCCATTGGCAAGTCAAACTCCTCGACCATACAGATTGGAATAGCTCCTCCACATGGCTGCATACATTGATAGTTGTTATTATTCACCATGTGTGAGTGCGAAGAACCAGAGGTGGGGGGATAAGATTGGATCCGCCCATCTTAGCACACCACCCCATCAAAGAACACATTCAATGGGATACACCCCAGAAACCACACACCACTCCCGCCAAACACCTCGTACCTTGCAGTTGTCCATTTTACGCTCAAGAAGGAACGTTTCAACTCCCCCCTTGGCCAAAGTCTCCGCAGCGCATGCTCCAGATGGTCCTCCGCCAATCACAGCCACTCGCAATGGCCTATCCAACACAGTCCCATCGGCAACTGCAAACACCTTCTGTGACAGGCTTCGTTCAGCCTTCTTGACCATTGACACAGATGTAGTTGGTGTCATAATTGGTGAGGACACCATGGCATGCTTCATGGTTGGAGGCATGCTTGGGGTTCTCTTGGTCTGAGCACTCATGGAAACCTTGGCTCCCATGGAAAGGGACATTGTTGTAGACATCATCGTATTAAATTTCGCTTAATACAGTAAACCTTTGATTAATTTGATAGAGTTGATGGCTGGGTTGCATGGTCTAGTACTCGATGAGTCTGGATAACGACAATGCCTTATCCATTGTCTCTGCTGATCCGGCGATGTGGGTTTTTAGTTTTTATTTAAGGAATGTAAACCCCTCGGCTCTCCCACGGGTCCATCCTAGAGATCGAGAGCATCTCTTATCATCTGAAGTTCAGATTCTGAACGTTCGATTGTTTCTTATTTCTTTCCACGGAGCCCACCACATCTGTGGTGGGGTACCCAGCTTGATCAAAAGACGACCTGGTCAGGGGGCATTGATGTAAATTCATACATACCATGGTGACCAAAACTATACAGGCAAATTTTTTTTCCGCGATAAATTTGATCTATTCACGAAGTAAACGCTACCTATCACCCCTTCTGAGAGACTAATCGCGAAGAATAGCCATACTACTTAAGTAGTCCCCTTTTTCACTGAACTTACCACTTTGAGACGAGCCTCTCGCGAATAATACATCTCAGTTCTCGCCTGAGAAAAAATTTCTTCTCGCTCATCTCGCGTAGAAAAATGATTTGCCTGTCGTATCGGTTTTAATATCTCATCCCTGGATGCTCAGGCTCACTGGGAGGGCCCTAGATTCGGGACTTGGAGCCATGTGTTGGTGATGATGAGCCATTCTGTGGTATTTACAAAGGTATTAAATGCTTATGAAACCAACTCCCAGTCAAGAGAGGCTAGAAGGTCCAATTTTGGCATTCATGGGCTATTCTGACCTGTCTCCTCATTCAGGGTAAGTTCATCCAACCCTTCCACAAGCTCCTCATATTCATCAGTACGAAACCCAGACTCCCGCATCGTCATCTGGACCCATATTCTCCGGATATTTCTCCGGAGCATTCTGTTGCACTTACATCTATGACAAGATCTTAAATAGGAACATTAATTAAGTAGGAGATCGTCTTTCCCACGTACAAATCTGTATGTATATGTACATATATGTACATATATGTATATATACCAGGTAAGTCATATTTGGTGTCCCATCAAAGCCCGATTTTGACCGAACATGTCATTTCGTGTCAGGGGGGGACGAAAAGCCCTGATTTATCAGGGATTCCATAAGGGATCTTCCCTCCTATAAGCACCTGTGCCCTTTAGTATTTTTTATTACATAATACCACTATTATTAGTAAATTACAATAACAACAATGAGTGGTTACGGCCTGTGTTTCTGGGTCGTCTGTCATATCATGGCGATGTTGATGACTACATCTACGGTGGTCGAGGCGGCGAGTGGTCGTATCATTGGAGGCGTGATGGCACCGAAGAAATCATTTGGAGAATATGTTATGATTTTGGATGAGAAAAAGAGGGAGTCTTGTGGCGCTACGCTGATTCAGAAGAATCTTGTTCTGACTGCTGCGCACTGCCTGAAGGGTCAATCCCCGAAAAAGATGTTCCTGGCCAAGGGGAATATCAAGTATGATTGGAAGAAAGATGTACTCAAGAGTGCCGATGAGATTGTGCAACCTAAGAAGCTCATTATTCACCCCAGATATCAGAAATCTGATGGGAATGATATTGGCATTTTGGTGTTGAATGGTACCATGTCGAGCCCATTTGCCAAGCTGGCAGAGAGAAATACCAAGCCTGCGGCTGGAACAATCATGAAAGCGATTGGATTTGGAGTGAACAATGACTATACGGCAACGAATAAGGAGACTGGGGAGGTGCAAGGGCTCAGTCCTCCAAGGTTGTTTGAGGTGAACCTGACCCTTGGAGAGCCGGGTGTGGCCCCGTGTCCTTTTGAAAATTCAAATCCCGACTCCGGGATTGCAATTGATCAACAGAATGTGTACAGAAGGAAGGAAATCTGTCTAGTTGGTGGTTACTTTTACACGTCTTCGAATACTATTGGCGTGGGTATCAAGAGTGCGTGTTCTGGAGATTCTGGTGGCCCAGTCTTTTATGAAGGAAGGCAGTATGGTGTTGCTGGAAGGGTGTTGGATGTTGGGCTGTGCAAGAATGAGTTTGTAAATCCTTTCACGGTTTACACCAAGGTATCTGCGCATAGGCAAAGATTCATTGAGCCATTGATGAAGAAGTATGGAAAGAAGCAGTAATGGTTGATGAATGAATACGAACGAATTCGTTCAACCATTCATTAAAAATTGTGCATGTGATACATTAATACCAGTGTATTTCTATATTCACTACACTTTTAAAACGACACCAGTGGTTCGAATGGAAAGCAAGCGTTTCTGTTGCGAGTCATTCTAGAGCACGTATATGCGATGCACCTAGTTGATTAATAGGGTATGCGTAATGAAAGCGGCATCAATGTGGTTGCTAGAGTCCTTTTTTAATGTACCTATATACGGACACCCACCTTCGAGTTTGCTTTTTTGTATGGGTTCCTGCATAAACCCATATGTAAAATCATACCATTAAAAGCGTTGACATGACCACGTGCATGCAAGTGAAATACATACACGACTGAGAGAGAGAGAGGGGGAGAGAAAGAGACTGGACTCCAATGGCAAACCGAGGGAAGAATTCCCCAGTCCGACAGACGCAGTCTCCCACTCGGGCTTTGAAAGACAATATAACAAGTACTGGTATGATTATTGAGACTATCGATGAGGATGGATGGGCAAAGATTGCGGATAAAAGTGTATTTCATCCTCCGAGTACGAGTGGAGGGGCAAGCACTCCACCACAGACAAACTATCCCCTTCCATACCCTTATACGAGTGCGAAAAGGGTGCATGCGTGCTTAAATGGTAGATATATATCAATCATAGAGTATAAAGATGAGCTGCATTGTCTAGATAGTATATGCTTTCATAGTGGAGGGCCTTTGGCATTGGGTGATATTGAAGATGTTGGAGGGCATCCATGTTTGAAATGCCCATGGCATTTCTATCATGTCTCGTTGAATGATGGTGAGAAATGGTATCAAGAGGCAGATATACAGCCGGATGGGTCTCTGAAAGCTGGGTCGTGGAAATCGGTGGGGGCCAGGCAGAGGAGGCATCATGTTGAGATGAGGGATGATGGGGTCTATGTGAAGCTGAATTTGGAGGGAGAGATTGCGAGCGATAGATATGCGTTTGAATATGAGACGGGAAATAGGATCATGCAGCATGGAGACGTGAACGAATGGACATTGCCGATGCAAGCATCCCCAGGCATAAGTGCACACAGTCCTCGGTCTACCCCGCCAACATCACCAAGAAGGTCACTCATTTCGACAGAAAGCGAGGACGTGTGGCCGGACGATGGAGACGTGACATCGATATCTCCCCGAAGAAGTCATTTACAACAATGAGAGTACTCTCTATACATTTATATATCATGAATTCGAGTTGCTAGAATTTGTTAATTCCCATAATCCGCACTTTGTGCATGCTAGACATCTTTGCTACGATCAGTACGACCACGACAATCAAATTCACACCCAATGGTTGCTTTTCAAAATCCGATGTGTGAGACGCCAACAAGAACAACACCACGGGTACTGCTATAAAGAACTTTCGAGTTGCTGTTCCCTGCACTCCATTGTCTATTTGTTCCCAAAAGGTCAATGAATCGTACTTGCCTTGGTCGTCCTGAATAGGAGATCCTTTAATCCAATGAAATAGATAATATGTAAGGAGTCCGTGAGCAATATGGACGTATGTCCAAGCCAGTCCTGGTTCAACAAAATTTGAGATGACTAGCCATGACACAAGGACCAGTAATGTGTAAAACAACCAACTAGATTTATTATCTAACCAATTTGTATTCTTATTTGTGGCAACTTTGGGAACGTCCAATCCTCTTGGTGACGTGACACGGATCATTCTTTGAGCCACTTCACCCGTGCGTTTCTGCCTCCTTGTACGTCTGTAGCTGCTTTGAATCTACAAAACGTATCTTACAAATATATATAAATTATTTTATGTACAGGATTAGTGTCGCGAAGGGTCTATGTTCAAAATTTGGCATCTTCCCATTTCTCTGCACTTGCTTCCCATTCTTTCGCTGCTGGAGGAATCTTTCCATCCTCTGCTTGAGAGGATTCGACAGGGATATACTTGGGTGCTACTGTTCCTATATTACCCTGGTTGTTCACGAATGGTGGAGGGACGCGCGATTTTGCTCTCCTGATGTAGTACATGACAGCAATGGCAAGGAAGGCGACAGAACCAATGATAGCCCATGTGGTGGATGAGATGGCGGAGCCATCTGTGTCTTCTTCTTTATCGTTGGATTTTTCTTCATCATCATCATCATCATCATAATTCACATATGATTTGGATTTGATGGTATCTTCCTCTTCCTCCTCTTCTTCCATGCGCTCCACTTCTTCCTCATATGAATCCTCTTTTTCTTCTTCCTTTTCTTCTTCCTTCTCTTCTTCCTTCTCTTCTTCCTTCTCTTCCTCCTTCTCTTCTTCCTTTTCTTCTTCCTTTTCTTCTTCCTTTTCTTCTTCCTTTTCTTCTTCCTTTTCTTCTTCCTTCTCTTCTTCCTTTTCTTCTTCCTTCTCTTCTTCCTTTTCTTCTTCCTTTTCTTCTTCCTTTTCTTCTTCCTTTTCTTCTTCTTTGTCCTCTTTCTTCTCTCCCTCTTTCTTCTCTTCCTTGTCCTTTTCCTTCTCTTCAGTAACAGCCTTCTTTTCATCTAGCTCATAATCTTCATCGTCCTCCTCCTCCTTCTTTTCCTTCACATCTCCCTTCTTCTTATCCAACTCATACTCATCATCATCTTCTTCATCTTCTTCTTCTTCTTTATCTTTGGCGGTTTTTGTTGCCACCTTCTTCTCATCCAACTCATAGTCTTCATCACTCTCCTCCTCTTGGATGTCCTTATCCTCATCATCATAGTCATCATACTCATCATCTGGAGACGCCTTCTTCTGCTTCTTTGTGTCCTCATCAGACACCTTCTTCACAGTCTTCTCCTTTTCGCCATCATCATAATCATAGTCATCATACTCGTCAGCATCCGCCTTCTTCTTCTTGTCACCCCCGTCGTCCTTTTCCTCCTCCTCCTCATAGTCTGCAGACACACATGAATCATTTATACACATCATGCACAATATCTTCATGAAAAAATAAAGATACAGAAAGCAAAGAGGACAGAAACACACCATACTCATCATCAGCATCAGCCTTCTTCACCTCCTTTTTGGATGCAGCATCATCCTCATACGAATACTCCTCCTCAGCCCCCTGATAGTCACCCTCCTTGAGCTTTTCTGCATCCTTCTCAGACAATGTTTCCTTCCGAGTCCCCGTCCCATACGCATAATCCCCCTCATATTCATCCTCAGCCTCTTCCTTCTTTGTCTTCTTCTCAGCACCACCAACAGCGGCCGTCGCATCTACACCATCCCCTTTCAAGGACAACCCTCGACCTCGACGCTCAAGAGATGCTGACAGCGCTCTCCTACTCCGAAATCCATCCACACCCCCGATACATGTTGCTAATATAACAACAAGAAGGCATAAAAATGCAATCCCCTTTGGAAAGGATCGACGATAGCCCATTCCTGTGCTTAAATTCACTTCACAGGACCCACGTTTCTGAAATCAACCAAACACTCCGATATCCCCTCGTCGAGATATGTTTTGGTTTATGATGGTATTTTGATGCAATTTCAACACCGTCGAGGCCGAAAACGGCACCATGAAAATAGCCCCGAGAATGGATGGACCCAT
This sequence comes from Picochlorum sp. BPE23, assembly GCA_025209345.1. Lineage (NCBI taxonomy): Eukaryota > Viridiplantae > Chlorophyta > Trebouxiophyceae > Picochlorum > Picochlorum sp. BPE23. The sequence continues at coordinate 1,066,532 of JANSVD010000005.1, read as the reverse complement.
CGAGATATTTAATGTTTTATTCACGGACTATTACCCTCTGGACGTATCTGACACTCATCCCATCCAACCACATTCCCTCGGAGCACAATTGAATCAAAATGTCTACATCGGATAGTGATGTTGAGGAATTGAGTCGCCCTGAGGGGGAAAGGCTCGGAGGAGTGAGAGGAGAGCAGAAATCCCCGTCCTCAACGGAACCACAGGACGGCGGACACCGTGGGTCTGTTGGTATGGCTCCAATCATGGTCGGAGCGGGGATTGTTGGAGTCCTTGTTGGTGTTGGGGCACGTTTTCTGTTGAAATCGAGGCGATCGAAGGAGAAGAGCGCAGTGGAGTCTTCCTCTGGTCGAGTAAAGAATCGGTCTCGTCAGGGAGGCGTTCGAAAGGTGCCACCACGCCGTCCTAGGAGTGTTGCATCGTCTGATGTTGATTCATCTTCGGTGAAGAGTCCTGTAAGTCCAGTAGAGGGGACAAAGAAGAGTGGTAGTGGAGTCCCGGCACTGCCTCCACGTAGAGCTAAGAAGCACGCACTGAAGACGACGCCAGAGACAGCACCTGAGGAGGAGGAGAAGGTGGTGGTTGCGAAGGAATCAAAGCCAGAGGAGCCAGTGGTGGAAGAGAAGAAGGAAGATCACGAGTCTGAGGAATCAAAGACGTTGAAGGAGAGTGCTACTGCTGCTCTTGCTGCAACATCTGCTGCAGCAGCTGCTGGTGATGCCATGGGAACATTGCATAGTGCGGAGGAAGTGAGTGATATTGTAGATGATCAGATTGAGTTGATGAAGAAGGAGGCGATCGAGTCGGTGGTTGAGATTGTGGATGCGGAGGTTGCGGCAGAGGAGGCTGCCCAGGATGCAGAGAAGGTGATTGAGGAGAGTAAGCAAGCTGCTGCGATGGAGGAGGTGAGTGCGGCTCTTGGATCGCATGATTCAAAGAAGAATAAAACAGAGGAAGATGAGGAGGAGAAGTCGGCTACAACAGATGTGAAGGAGCCAGTTACAGAACCTGAAGCACCTGAAGCACCTGAAGCACAGCAGGAAGAGGTGGTGGATGTGATGGCAACGACGTTTACGTTGGAAGACTTGAGGGGAAAGACGTTGAGTGGAAAGGCAAAGGGAGAGGATAAGACGCCTCCTGTGGCTGCGGATGAGGAGGAGTCTCAATATGAACATTTGGATGATATTCCTCATCCAACCTTGTCGTTTGCAGAGGCACCAAAGGATACGGAGGAGGAATTAACGCCTCTTGAAAAGAAGATCAGGGATATGTGCATCCATGCACACAAGCTGATTAAGGAGAACAACAAAATCAAACAAGGTTTGAAAGAGCAGCAGGCTGCTATGGATTTGTGCCTGGGGCCAGAAGGGTATGGTAAAGTGCGTGCAACATTGGTAGCAGCATGTGCATTCTCTCTGTCTGATATGCTTGTGGCTGAAAGGCAAATCAATGAGACAAAAGTTGCATTGGCTGTGGCATTGGATGCCATCAGACAGGCTGACAGCAAGGGTGGTGCTGTGAGGGCATATATGAATTATGCATACGTTCTTCGTAATATATCAAAGCACAAGTCCACGAGAGATACATATATTTCAGCGTACGAGCAAGCAAAGAAGGATTTCACCCTTGTGTCGCAGAATACAGAGCAGGTCAAGTATGAATATACTGCATATCTTGCCAAGGCTGGGAGAACACGGGAGTGCGTTGATTTCCTTTTAAAAGCTGCTGAGGAGCTGCAGGCTGAAGCAGATGTCCTGGAAGCCAAGGGGGAGACTGCAGAAGAAGAAAAGAAGGAAGAGGAAAAGAAGGAGGAGGAGGGATCAGATCTTCCTGGATTGACCCCCACGCAGACAGAAGATGAGGATGCAAACACGAAAAAGCTGACGCCACCACAGCTTGCCCGTCACTTTGCCATGAGGAATTTGTTGAATGCTGCAGGTGTACTGGATACAATGGGAGAGCATGAGGAGGCACAGGAGGTCCTGGCCAATGCTCTTGAGCTTGCCATCAAGGTCCATGGCGAAAACAGCATTCAGCATATGAATGCATTGTATGCCGTCGGTGTGCATTGCAAAACCCGTGGTGCTCTAGAGGAAGCCATTCAAGCACACGAAGCTGTGTTGAACATCATGGATAGCACCATTTCTGTGTATGAGCCAGATCTTTTGCAGAATCGCATTGCAATTCTCAGAGATACTGCGATTTTGTATGATCAACAAGGCCATCCAGAAATTGCCATCGATTATGCTGAAGGGGCATGTGTGAATGCACAGACACTCTCCAAGATTTTTGCACAGAGTGGTGTTGGAGCCGCACAACGAGCCAACATGATGGAGCAGTTCTGGCTCCTGTTGTCCGAACTCAAAAATAAAGTCGGTGACACTGAAGGAGCTGCTGCTGCACGAAGAGAAGCGTTGAAAGGAAAGTTGAACTTGGGCATGGCAGCCCGTGGTGGTAGAGCTGGTGGCGCATCAGCTGGAAGGGCGACACACAAGAGGACAGGAGCATCTACACGAGCAGGAGGAAGACGAGTGTAATCAATACGGTAACAAATAAATTGACATGTAATCCCTCAACACAGAACGACGTAAAATCACTCCAGAATCAACAATTCCCTATGGATTTGATGTAATGGTTTCTGCTTTGTCTCTACCATGTACCTCACGCAGAATGCAGCAGACAGTGCGCAGCAGCATGCGTAGAAAAGGTATAATCCTTGTATTCCTATTAGAGCGACAAATGCAGAAAACGAAGCCCCAACGAACAAATTTGCCAACCAATTTCCTGCTGTTGCAACTGCCTGCAAATCTTTCTTTATTTCATCAGGAAGAATCTCCGACAGGTACACCCATGGAATACCTCCACATCCAACCCCGAAGAAACATATATATCCTACTAATGACCAGAAGGCAACCAGTGGATGAGATGGTTCTGATCCACCAACGCTGAGAGCAAGTGTGAACAAACATACACACATCCCAGTGAAACTTGCAACCAAGCATGGCTTTCTCCCAACTCTGTCTACAAGAATTGCCGAGAGAATTGCAAATAAAGCATTTATAGCTCCTAAAATCATATTTGAGCGCATTGGAGAATCAGACATGCCAATCATCTTCATCACATTTGCACCATACAAAATTATCACATTGATGCCACTGAATTGCTGAGAAACAGGAATCACACACGCAAGACGAACAATCCTTCTATACTTTTTGTGCAAGACATCTCTCCATGAAATCTCACCAGATGAATCTGGCGAATCTCTTCGAGACCGTCTATTCCTATACTGCGACTCAGTTGCAACCAACATCCGCGTGTCCTCCTCTGCTCTTTCATCATCCTGTTCCAGGTCATCAGGGACAGCTCCATGGAGCATGTGGTACGACGCTGTAGCTTGCAGATGTAACCCATTCCAAATCAACCACACGGGGGTCTCTGGACAAAAAGCAATGACAATGCCTTGGAGGGCACTGATGCAGCATCCAAAAACCATCATCCATCTCCACCAGTCTATTGACATCCACCCCTCATACTCTGGCTGCTTTTCGTACACACTTCCGAGAATGAAAGCAAATAATATTCCAAAGCAAATACAGATTTGATTGAGACTACTGATCGCCCCTCGTATAGTCTTGGGAGCTATTTCAGCCAAGTACCGAGGTGTAAGAATTGAGGCACTCCCCACACCAATGCCACAGAGCATCCTACCCAGCACTAAACTTCCCGCAGACCATGAAACACTGCTCACCACACTTCCCACAGCACTCGGCACCGTTGCCATCATAATGGCCACCTTGGGCCCTTTATTATCTGCAAGTGATCCTGCACCTAAAGAGCCCAGCAAAGCACCCACCAACACGGAGCTTACAATCAAAGACCCATACTGCATCTCCACATCCAAACTATGGAGGGTATATTCAAGAACAGGATTCAGCACCCCAAGCTGATATCCGAAATAGAATGATCCACATAGAGCAGCAAAGACTGCAACCCAAAGGAGAAATGGGTATGCAGCGCCATTCCTTTCGGCTCTGGCAAGCTGAGATCCCGACATTGGCACAGATAAATATCAGGCAGGATTTGGATAAACATATAAAGGGGTTTTGCGTCGCTTTCATAATCGGGAGAAATTCCTTACTAAGACATTTTGAGACAATTCGAATTTTGATTTGATATCCAAGACTGCTCCTCAGTAGCAGTAAATTTCAATTATTTTGAGATATTGTATTGTATGTATAGACCCTAGAATGTCAGAAGCTTGGGATCCTCGCACGAAACAAGCTGTTCAGAAGATTCCCCTTTTGACGGTCAAATCCGGCCCAAGAGACAAAGATGAATGGCAAAAGAGGCTTAAAGAGGTACATATTATGAGCATAGAAACCATTTAATGGCCAGGAGAGTAGATTTGTTGGGCAGACTGACAATGTGAAACTGGTCACTGCAGGAACTGAATTCACTGATCAAATATATTGAGATTGGGAAGGCGACTGATCTGGACTGGTTTACGATTAAACCGAGTAATAAGGAAGGAACGCATTGGAAAGGCAAGTGCTGGTACATTCATGATCTGATCAAGTACGAGTTTGACTTCCAATTCGATATACCAGCAACGTATCCAGTGACTGCCCCAGAAATAGAGATACCAGAACTGGAAGGGAAGACTGCGAAGATGTATAGAGGAGGTAAAATTTGTCTGACGGTGCATTTTAAGCCTTTGTGGGCGAAGAATAGTCCTCATTTCGGTATTGCACATGCTCTTTGCCTGGGGCTTGCTCCTTGGCTTGCAGCTGAAATTCCGTACTTGGCTGAGAATGGAGTTGTTGAAAGTCGATCATAAAGATGCTGTCTGGTATAATATATTCGTAAAGTAACATGTGTCAATATTTGTAATTTATAGCCGTCAAAAAAATCATACTCTAGTCCGTTTGGTGCTCTTGCTGCTGCGGCAGCTTTACATGAGGAGAGGAGGGGTTTGAGCCTTGCGGCATCCACCCACTCAGGCTACTTACCCTGACGACATTCTCGGCTTGAGCGAGGGGTTTTCCCTGTTGTTTTATTGGCGATTTTGTAGCGTTCTCTGCAGGAGGATCTTCAATTTCGATGTCGATGGACTCATTTTGTTGGTCAGGTTGTGGCAGTCCAGGGTCCACCTCCCCTTCAGGAGTTTTATCATCGTCAATCTCATTGCCTAGGTCGGCGACAATGTCAGCATCGAAATCTTCTTCCATCATTTCTAGAGGAGATTTCGCCTTTGATGGAGGATCTGCCGCATTCCCTGTGTCTCCTTCAGCAGTTCCTCTAGCATTGGAGGGCTGCGTTTCACCCTCCTGCTGAGCAACAGCAGCTTGTGCCATTGCCTGAAAGACATTATTTTGCTGTTCTGTACCCTGATTTGGATCTGAAAGCATCTTCGTATACTGCTCTAGCTGAGCGGAGAAATCTGCTGGAGAGAGCTGAGGAAACATTTGCCCGAATGGATACTGCTGCTGGCTTCCATCTCCCGACGCCTGAGCTGCCATGTTAGCTGCCCAATGGGATTGCAGAGCTAGGAGCTGCGATGCCATTGAATGAGAAAGCATATTCATAGGATTCACTCCACCTGCAGAAACGGGCAAATCTTTGCCATTTTCTGGAGACTTTGTGACAGTGTTGGCTCCCACTGTCTGTGGACTTGGTGGCTCTTGCGCAAGGTGCGGATAGTCCTTTTTTATTTGAGCGGAGATGGCTTCATGCCTTGACATCAGCACACTTCGTTGCTGACTATATGTTGTATTGGCATGGTCGATTGCGGACTGAGCTTTTGCCCTGACTCTTTCCATGAACCTCTGATACTCATCCTGAATATTTTTCACTCGAATGTTCTGAACTCTGTCCAGCAGATCTATTTCCTCGTGAATACTTCGAAGCTTCTCAGACAGTGATTCAAGCTCTGCCGCATTTTCTTCGTTTGCATTTGCAGTGAGATCCAGTTCAGGTATTTCAAGGGGACCCGCTGCAAGTGCAGCAGCCCGGAGATCTGCCTGGAGGATGGCATTCAGTTTGGCTGCAAATCCATCTAAATCGGACATAGCAGCCATTAATCCCCCTGTAGGATGGCCTCGATCCCTCAAAATCCTGTCATTATAATCTTCCTCGAGCGCACCTTCTTCTTGAAGTGCCTGCATCCTCATATACGTCTCCCTATAATTGTTCACGGATGCAATGATGTACTCAAAGACCTGCTGAAGGGACGTTGAATCCTGAGCATATTTTCGTGCCAATGTTGGTATGCCATGTTCCTCTCCCATCGGGTACTGGCCAAGGTAGGTTGCAACAGCTATGACTGCAACCAAAGTATAGTCCTGGAAGTCAGATGGAGCTTCCTCAGAGGGCCGCATAACCAGCAATATCTGTGCACACTGGTGTGAGAGGTCGACGATGTGTTTGGGAAGATTGAGTTCTGTTCCCATCGCATCAAGCCTGTCGAATGCATTCCTTGCAATCAGAGCCTCTGCCGTTGACGGGTCAGCTATTGCATTCATGACAGCCGTCTGTCTGTTCCACTCTGCAATGTACTCCAGGGCCTCGGGTGTCAGATTTGGGTTCTGATTCTCTCTTCGACGTCGCCTTTTGGTGAAGCCTGATTCATAGTCATCATCATCTCCACGCCTCCTTATGCCTCGGCCACGACCACGACCTCGGCCTCTGCCTCTCCTTCTATGCATGTCATCTTCTTCCTCATATGATACCCCACCCAAAGACGCCGATATTCTTCGGCCGGTATCTTCTTCTTCATCTTCCTCGTCATCTTCTACACTGGCATCAAGAAGCGCGCCTCGTTCTTTTTGGTACTTCTGCCAGGACTCCTGGAGAAGGGAAGACCAAAACTTGGAAGCAAGAAGCGCCGCCTCTGCCCTTGAATGAGCATCTGGATCAGCCCCTTCTTCTCCAGACAAATCTTCTTCTGCAGACGGTGGTTCTTGTGGAGTTGTATCTGGCTTCAGAGGTGTCAAGTCGATAACGGTTGCCCCAGGTAATGCTTCATTCAGTCTGCATTGTGCGGCATCGCCCTTGTTTTTCTCAAATGCCTCTGCAGGGTCAGTATTCACCAACATTTTGATGTTGTCCCCTCTGAAGTATTCGTTCGAAATTGACTCTTTCTGCTCCTTATCATTTGGTTTGCCATCTTTCGCCAACTCTAGACTATCAGGCTCTTCTTGCTTGATTTCAGGGTCCTTCCCACCTGCTGCATCCTCGGAAAACATTTGCTCAACGCCAGCCCGTAAGATCTCGTCCAGCACTTTGGCCCCTCGAGAATATGCACGGCCATGGCTCTGGCGAAGTGCGATCTCCATTCCTTTTGTTTTCTCGGCAAGAGCAATCAAACGTTCTTCTATCGTGTCCTCACAATATAGGCGGTAGAGTCGAAGAGAGTCAGCCTTTCCTAGTTTTCTAGCTCGACATAAGGCAGTTATATCCGAGGTCACGCTCCAGTCTGAATCGAAGAATATGACTGTATCCAATTTCTCTAAGCTCATACCAAGACCACAAGCAATCGGGTGCATTACTATGAACGATACATGTGACTCATCTTCATTGAATGAGTTGATTGCCTTGCGACAATCTAATGAGGGCGTTGTGGACGTTATCGTACGATAGGTTCCTTCACCAAATCTTACTCTCATACATTCACTCAGGAGAGATAGGACTGTTGAAGAATGTGCAAACACTGCCACTCGTCTATTCACAGATTTCTCTGCTTGCAAGAGCATGTCAAAACACTCAAGTTTCTCACTCAAGCCCAAAGCTTCATCAAGATCATCCTGATGTTTGAGTTGAATTCGATTGCCATCGAGAGAATCTCCACTATCAATACCAGGGTGAGCGCAAACAGCTCGGAGATCACTCACAACACCTCTGAGTTGAACAGCTCTGTACCCAGAGAACCTGCTAGCTTTAGGATCCCCTAAAACTTCATATGATTTTGTAAGGACAGCTTTATACGACTCTATCTGTTCTTTTCTCAGCCTCACAGGTATTCTAACTTCATAGGAAGGTGCAATGACTTCCCCAATTATAGATCTGGGCCGTTGGAGCATCACAGGCTCCAATTCTGCTTGTAGAGCCTTAATTTGCACATTCTTTTCCTCTTCATCGAGATTCCCAGGTAGATCCTCGAGATTCTGGTACTGAGACTTGATGAAACTAACTTCGGCCATCAATTCCTGGACATTGCTTGCCAGTGATGGCCATCCAAGGAGTACTTTGTGTGCTGAGTCAATCTCGTTTATGAATTGGTGAGCTTTCAATGCAGCACTTTGAATGCGGTGTCGCTCATCAAATACAACGAGTTCCCACTTCATAGCAGACAGCTCAACCGAGTCTGATGCAAATGCTTCATGGCTCGTTAGAACAACATCACACTTAGGAACCCTGTCATTCAATGTCTTTTTATGTACCACCCTGCCATCCAAAGCTGAGGGAGATAGCCATAGTTCATGGTCTAACAAAATATTCCTTGCTACTGCTGAGCCAGAATATGTTACGGTATCAATGTCATTTCCCAGCCATTGGAGGAATTCACCCTCCCAAAATGCCAGAGAAGAGGATGGTGCGATGATTAGGATTGGCTTATGGCATGCAAAGTCTTTTCTTAATGATCGAATGAAAGACAGTACTGTAGCTGTCTTTCCAAGACCCTGATCATCAGCAAAAAAGCAATTTTCTCTCGTTGCCCAGTGTCGTCTGAGCCAGTTGAAGCCTTCCACTTGGTGAGGCATCAATTCCCAATCAGTATAGTCTGGAGACTCTTTCAGATCCGTTATATTTGAACTGAATTGTTCATATAATTCCTCAGACCTACTTTGGGACTCTGGAGTTGAGCGCCTCAACGCATTAGCCTGCCTAATCCACAATTCATTTGCAAGTTGAATACAGTCGGGGCGAGACATGAATGATTCCGATTCAGACTCCCAGGTGGCATTTTCTATGCCCAGGTTTGTCCATTTTACCAATATTTCCCAGCCTGGACCGTGAGGTGCAGCACGTCGGGAAATAAACCGTTCTGGAATGCTCCAAGATTCATTTGTTAATGACACTGGAGTAGCATCAGGAAGGTCACATCCATAACGCTTTTTGAAATTCAGCACCTTTCTTTTTGCAATTTGCATCAAAGTAGCTTCTGCAACCCATTCATCATGGATATGGCTCCTTCCAATATATTTCACCAAAAACTCCATGCTCTTATCATTTCCATCATCAGCTGCAGCAAGCAATGCATCTACAGCTGATTCCATAGCAACGTCTTCCTCTGTCTTCTTGGGATCTTTCACTGTTGACAATGGCTCTCTCCATCTCCACCCCAAAATAGATTCAACAATTATTTTAGGTGCGCCAGATCCATACTCCACTGAGCCTCCTACGTAACCTGGCTCATAATCTTCATCAGACCCCATATCATCATCCATTCTTCCCCATCTCCCTCTGCCCCTGCCTCGCCTGGTGGATCGACCTTTCCTACCCCGGCCTCCTCGGCCTCCACGCCTTCCACGATAAGATATAGTATTTGAATTCACCTGGGGCCCCCAGCCGCCATCAGAATCGCTACTATAATATTGCTCACCATTTTCTTCTTTCACCTTTTCCAGCACTTCTGCGGCTCGATTTGCAGCTTCAATGCACCGTATCAAGAGTTCATCAGTTGGTGGGTTCTCTGGAGAGCCACACGTGTCCCCAGCTTTGAATGGTTTTAATGCTTCTGCCACAAGCCAAGCATACTCTGCTTCATCTTCATTTGCTGCGTCTTCAGTTGATAAAGGCTTCAGGGCCTCAATTATTCCATCCAAACCTGTCTGGGGTGATGCAGTCTCCCCTGGAATCCCCTTTGGCGTGAAGAACACAACTGGAATCTGATACCTGAAAGCTGTGGGTCCGTCCTCGGGTAATCCTACTTCTCGAGGAACAGCTCTTCGTCGAACCACCTTTCCAGGCCACCAATCATGTCCCTCTACTTTTGCCCACACCAGGCGCCCAGGATAGTACCGCTCCCCTGATTTCCTCATCACTGCATCTCGCTCACCGCCCACCATGCCTAAAAGAGCTTCCGCAGCCTCATCATGTGCTATCCTACCACTTTGAGCCTTACCTCCTCGACCTCGGCCAGCCTCCTCACGCCTTCCTTTCTGCCTCCCAGACCCATTTGTCCGCCCTCTTCCTCCACGACCTCTACCTCGGCCCCATCTTCCTTTCTTTCCTCCTCTCTTACCACTATCTTCATAATAATCATCATCATACGGATCATCGTAAGCCGCAGCATATTCTGGAGCCTTGGGGGGCAGCAGAGCTTGCTCTTGTGCATATGCAAGCTCCTGCTCTCCTTGCACCTGGAGAATTTCGTCAATCTTATCGTCACTAAGTTCTTGATCTACGTCACAAGAATTATGAACGGGATCCCACACGTTGTCAGCACACGTCCAACTATCAGGAATCTGATCTGCATCGACAGAATATGGAACCTTTCTCCATTTCTCACACTGACAGCACTGGATCCATTTCTGTAACTCACGACCCATTAAATCAACATGGGGTCGAACCTCTGCATCTCCGACACCGTGATCTCTCATGTCAATGGCTCCAGGATCTCCACTGCAACAACAAGACACAATGTCACGCACTGACAACACAATCATCATCATATATATAATCCACGTACGATGCCGCATGAGCAAGTTCTCCCAATGCCATCAGGGCATCCATTTCCGCATTTGATTGTGATCCCGACATCTCTGAACAAATCAATCTATCTTCAGGTTTTACTCTGCAACACTGGCCAGTCTACATCAATCAGGCCTCCTGATATCACCAGTGCACTACTATGGCTGAATACAGGTGCTCCATTCCCTGTTTTCGAGCATAAACTATTCGCATAAAGGATGGTATCGTCTCTGCAGCACCACACATGCGTCGTCAATCACACAAGTTCAAACATGGACATCCCGAACAATCCCCGGTCAACCCAATCCCCCGATCGAAGGCCACTACAAAACACCCACGCCTCACCCTACCATAGCGACCGTCAGCAGATGGTCGACAACCTGCCACGTCATGGCCCTGTTGTCACCCCAAAGGATATACATATCAACCCATCACCTCCCCCGAAACGTATTTCTGCCTGAGACTGCCGTACGCAACTTGGCAGCCCGGCATTCGCACGCCTTTCACAAACGTCAATAACCCCTTCCATCTCACCAAGAAAATGCAATAAACTCGATCAAAATTTTATTTAAAAAGATGATCAAACCATTTTAATGGTTTACATAGTCCCAAATGGCACAACAGCGCCTTTCAGAGATTGAAGGCATTTGATTGAAAGCGACGCGTCTAAACCCAAATACACGCCTCGACATGAATCGTCGACTTCATTTATGTCAATTCTTACCTAATATAATATTTATTTTGCAATAGTAACAGATTTTGAGAGGGTGGAGATTTTTCGATCAATCGCCGATTGCCCAGCACGATTGATGGCCCATGGGCCTGGCCAGGCCATTGAGAGATTCTCTTAGGATGTGCTCAAGTCACCCAAGTGCTCCATGATGTGATGGCATCTCGCCCCGAATGGTATGATGGGCATTGTACCCTCATCATCGGCGGACGAAGGCTTTTGTATAGTACAGCCCTGCTCATGGAACATGTCCAAATCAATTGCAACATGGGCATTGGAGCCCTCTGGAGCCTCTAGGATGGCTGGGACAGTCACAAAGTATTGCATGTTCCTGGCCTTCTCCCGTAAACATAACGCATTTCCTCCTCCTATATGATCGTGTCCAGCCAAGAATAATTTCACGGCACTGTATTTGGTAATCGTTTCCAAAATCTCCCCATGATTCCAGGCCAAATGTGTCATCCTGGCTGCTCCAGGACAGACCTGATGGTGGGCAACAATAATCACGCATGTACCCGATGATTGGGCACATTCTAATTCATTCTCAAGCCATTCTCGCTGCCTGGCCGTGATGCCACCATTCCATGACACCATGTGGGCATCAAATGGTGACAGGGGATGCTCTTCCCAGTACGCATTGGCTTCCAGAACCTGATCCGAGTCATCTGGAAACTGACTGTGACCACTCATTTCTGTCGTATCTAGAACTATGAGTTTCCAATTAGCCGCAATATCTCGAGTGTAGTATCCAGGTTCTGGGATTCTCAACCTTTCCATGACAGTCTCTCTCCCAAGAGTTTGTATACAATGGTTGCCCAAGACATGTACACATTCCATGTGGGGCGCATGTTCCTCAAATATCGAGCAAATGAGGCTGAATTCATCCTCAGTTACCTCTTTTGACGTGTGACTCTGGATAATATCGCCCAAGTGCACCACAAAGTCGCAATCCGACAGGGCCTCAAGGGCCCTTTTCAGTTTGTGAGGGACGTCTCGAAATCTCTGGACCCTTCCTTCCTGATGCTGATCGTCCTGCAGAATATGCTTTATATGAAAATATGTTCATAGATGGCGACACACGTGGCATATCGTCGCACCAGATCGCCATATTGGCAGTCAGCGATAAATCCAATTTTTGTCATGGGTTGAAGAGAATGGGGGATTTCTATGCCACGGTAATCATATTACAAGTATACAGAAAAAGACCAGAGTTTATGATCCATATTTGAATGCCCATCCCTCTCTGTTTGGTTGGACCATGGGATCGAAATAAATATTCTGCTGGTTGCTGGCGCTTCCATCCCCACGATGCTTTGGGAGGGATGCAACGGATGGGTTTCCATCTGCTGACGTGTACCAGCGCTGGCTGTTTTCATTGAAGTGCCATGATTTATTCTTCAGCGACCGCGCTGCTAACAACTGCTGCATTGATGCTGGCTGGAAGTAGAATGCATACATCAATGTTTCGGTATCTAATTTGTCAAACAACGCTGGAGCTTCATAAATAGGGAGCTTCTGACTGGGATACGACGAAGGGGGAGGCACTGGAGATGGCACAGGTCTTTGTGATGGTAAGGTCCACCTTGAATCACTGACTTGAGGGATTGATCGTGGTGCTGAAATCTGGAGCATTTGGAGTTTCTGAGGCAACGACAACTCCACTTTAGAGTCTTTAATCCTCATATTCTCCATCAAATCCATCACCTGATTCAACCCATTTTCCAGTTTTGAGCTATCAATAGCAGGCTGCTCACTAAAGTCTGCTGCTTTTGGGCTCTTGACATCTCGCTCAGATGGCACACCGAGAGCAGGAAATGAGTCCGTCGATTTCACACCAGCTCCAGCAGCAGCACCCGCAACCGCTGCAAATGCATGCACTGGTGTTCCAGGTGCTGACAGTGCCCCAGATCCAGACATGGGCGACTCTGGTTCCTTCTTACTTCCAGCAGGAGGCGGAGGTGGTGGAGGTGGAGGTGGCACAGCCGGTGCTGCTGCTGCTGCAACCGGTGCTGCTACTGCTGCCGCTGCCGCCACAGGAGCCACCTTTGATGGAGTCACAGCAGGCTTGTCATCATTCACCAGTCTCAAATTCCCCTGCGCAGCCAGCAATGCCTTGGCAGCAGCTGCAGCTGCCTTTTGTTTTTCCCTCTCCTTCTCCTCCCTCTCTCTCTCCTTTTCCTTCTCCTTCTCCTTCCAACTCTTCTCCTTTGGACCAGACACAACCCCCAAATCCTGATGCGCCTCTAGAATATCAAGCATCTCAAGATATATATCATCTGGGTTGACAAACTCTTCAGGACTCTCCTCACATCTCTCCAAATAATCATCCACCAACTCTTGAATATCCTCCACATCCTCCACCTGAATCACATCATTATCCAACAACCGAAGCATTTGCTCCAACCTCGCAACGTGCAACTGATGCCTTTCCATAGTGTCTTCGAGCAGTGTCACACGGGGCGAAGACTTGCTCTTCTTCTTCGACTTACCACCATGAATGTCCTCTATCTCAACTTCTATTTCATCAATTCGAGTCGACATAGTTTCAACTGTACCATTCAACCACTCCCTTGCCTCCTGTTTAGCCCGTTCCTTGGGATCCAACTTGGCCGCTGCTGCCTGCAAACCCTCCTTACTGTACGCCTTTGTCTTGGCCTCTTTTTCAAATGCTTTATACCGTTCCATTCGACGTTCAATATCCCGACGAGCCGTCAGCAAATCATCCTTCTCCTTGACATCATTATTCCCAATCCATGATTTGATTTGCTCTCGATACTTTTGCAATCGTTTCAACTCACTCTTCAAATTAGACTCATATTTATCCCTTGCATTTGAATTCTCTGTCGTCGTCAACTGCTCAAAAATGTCATCGTATTCCTCCAAACCCTCCGCGACTTTTTTGAGCGTTTTTTCAATCTCCGCTTGCAATTTCCGAAGCGTCGCCATGCTATTACAATTTTGAATGCAAAATTCTCTAGTATAAATTCTGCCCATTCAATCTACCGCCTTGCGAACAAAAGAACAAATGGGCTGGGTGTCTGTTTTTTATGTATCGATTTACGGACAGATCATGGCTTCAGGCACTCCGCCGTGTCATGTTTGATCTTGATTGCAATGCAGTATGAGCTTCAGAGCAGAATTTATCTTACTACATGGCATTGGGTTCCTTCAGCATGGTGAATATGCTCTAGCAGAGATGGCCAAAAGGGCGTTGTCGTTCGTGACTTTCACCGTGCGACTCTGAAAACGAGTGTCTTGCTGCTTTTGGTATAGAATACAATTTATATATCTTTTTTAGACTTTTGGTGCGTGTGTATGCCCGTATAGTGCGAGTTGCAACAGTCTTGTGGAATGATTGTCAACAATTCCAACGACCGTGTAACGACCTCGGCTGAACTGAGTTTTCTTGGGGTGTTTCGGTATGTCATGGACGACTGTTTATTTTACAGGGCTTTGTGATCGTGCTCAGTGTCTCTCTGTGGGAAAAATGAGTATGGCGGAACAGCACGACTGGCGCCAGTATGGCGGTGGTGAGGAGACCCGGATGGGTCGATCATTTGTGAAGAGTACGTTGGCGAGGGCTGGGTTGAACTCGGGAGATGTGGTGGCGTTTAAAGTGAAGGGAGTATACCTTGCGGCGGTGCAGATTCCAATTGCATCGTCTGAATCTTCCAGTGGTTGTGGGGACTTGTATACCCTTGCTCCGTGTGAGAATGCTGATCCAGAGGATGTGTCGGTGCACTTGGAGGTTGTTCGGCATGGAGAGTGGGTCGGGTTTCGGAGCATGGTTGCCAATAATGCCATGCTTCAGGCAAAGAAAAAGGGAATGCATAAGATTGCGTTTTATAGTCCTCGTTTTGGGATTTATGAGCAATGGAACGTTGTAGAGGGAAGTGCGCTGGATAGGATCCACTGGAATTCCACGGTGGTGACATTGCAGAATAGGAAATTGCCTCATTGTGAGATGAGGGTGCAGATGCATCGACTTGGTGTGGTGGAGTATATGTCTGGTAGTAGTCTGGTACACAAGGGCCATCTGACGAGTAGCTTGGAAACTGGATCGATTCAAACCATGTCAGGTATGATGGTTCAAGAATGGATTCGGTTTGTTGAGAAGGAAAAGCAAAGGAGGATGGTACTCGAAGCGCGGGTGGAAAAGGCTGTTGAGGATGTGGAAGGCCTTCGTCAGTGGGCAGCACAGCAGGTTCAGTGTGCTCGGAAGGATGTTCAAGAGGAAATTGAACTGCTTCTGGAGGCTTTGAATGATAAGAATGAAGCGTTGGCGGATGTGCATGCGCGTCTTACCACTAGGATTCAGTGGGGAGCTGCTCTGCTGGAGACAAAAAAGGCCACCATTTTGGGCCGTCGTGTTCTCATTGCATGGAAGATGCTGGCAGCCAGGTCGAAATACTGTGACACTGTCGTGTTGAAAATGAGACGGAGAAATCAAGTCAGGATGGCATTGAGGGTTCTTGATGCATGGGGTGAGCGGGTTGTGGAAAAGGCTGAGAGGCGGAGGAAATTGAGGGTGGGAGTTCGGCGAATGTCGGTTTTGAGGATGCAGAATGCTTTTGTGGAATGGAGGCGAGTGAGTGAGGAATCGCGGGATAAAGCAAGGGCAGAGGAAAGCTTGAACAATGATGCAACTTTGATTGCACAATCGCAGCTAGCAAAGAGGGTGTTCTCTGCATGGAAAAAGAGGAGTGCGCGAAGTCGAGAAGCCCAAAGGATTCTTGTATTTGCTGGTATGCGGTATGAGGAAAATTTAAGTGCATCTGTCTTTAGAGCATGGAGAAACAGGACAGTGGAGATCAAAATCCAAGCTGCATGCCTGGAGCACAGAGTCAGTATGCGACAGAGACGTCAGCAACAAGCTGATATATTGCGAGTTTGGAGGGTAACTGTTGATGATGTGCATGCTGAGAAGATTGAGTATGAAAGATCTGTCAATTTCGATGTTGCTTGGACGAGAAGGAGAGTGTTTGCTGCATGGAAAGAGAGATTGGCACAGGTTGCTGCCATTGAAAGCCATGTTGCGGATTTGGAACACCGTCGCATGCAAGATCTTCTGCATCATTCGTGTGAACTTTGGAGGAACAGAACGGCTTTCAAATGCCAGCGTCGTAGGAAGCTCATCGAGTTTGTGCAATCGAGAGCAGAAGGTAGCATGGAAAAGGCATTGTGGTTCTGGAAGGAGCACGCGGCGTACAAGACCCGCGCTCGACTGCACATTGATGCTGCTCAAAAGAAGAGAGATCAACTTATTAAATATGATGCGCTAGCATGGTGGCGATCCCTGGCCCATGAAGGCAAGATGCATAGGAAACTTGTAGGACTTTGTGTGCAGCGCCGAGAACGCAAACAGGTGAAGGATGCGTTTGCAGCGTGGAGGGCGACCAATCAGAAATCGAATCGCACTTTTATGAATTTGATCAACTATACTGATGTATGGTCCAAGAAGCGTATGAGGAGTGCGTTTGATGTGCTTCGCAATAATGCAAAGGAAAATATGAGGCAGCATGCGTTGCATGTCAAGGCTGCACATTGGCACTCTGGTAGGCTCTGCGCTCGGGCATTCTGGGCACTTGGTACCGCTGTTGAGAATCATAATAGATTTAAAGCATGTCTTGAGAATGTCAAGTGTCAGATGGATCAAAAATTGAAGAGAGCTGTTTGGCAATCATGGATGTTTGAGGTTGAAGAAACATCTGGCAGAAATGCAAATTGCCACAATTTCAGGGTTCGAAAAGAGTGGCACTCGATAAATCAAGTGTTTGTATCTTGGAGAAAGCATACGTCGATGGAAAAGTACCTCAACAATGTTGCCCTGACCGGAAAGGCACGTGTTGATGAATCAAGGGCTCGATGGGCTTTTGGTGTTTGGCTCCAAGTGTCTCGGAGTCAAATTTCAGATCGCATGCAGGAACAAAAGGCCGATGCCTGGAGAGTAATGAAAACCATGAATAGAGTCGTAAAGGGTTGGAAGTCCCATACAGAGATCATGAAGGACGTGTCGTATACCTGTGATGTCTTGTTTGAACGGAAGACTGTGGAGATGAGGGCTCGACTGTTTACATTCTGGAAATGTCTGGCGGCATACAACAAGTCATTGGCACAAAGTGCCTATCAAATCATGGACGGTTATGCTGAGAGACTACAAAGGGCAGCTTTCACGTCTTGGAAGAATAGGTGCGATGACTCGTCAGCCCGTATTCTTCAACTGCATAGAGCTATTTTGAAGTTGTCCGAGGTGCGCTCCCGCCAAGCATTCCAGCACTGGCGTCAAGTGTCTGAGGATGCGGCAGGAAAATCCATGTACCTCAATAGAATGGAAGTGATCTATATGAAACGAAACAGGCGACATGAATTGAAAGAGGCATTTACTGCCTGGAGATGCCGATTGAAGAACATCCAGAGTGGCCTCGCAGCCTTTGATCAACGACGCCAGCAGCAGTTGCAAGCAACGAAACGGATTGCATTTTCCTCCTGGAATCATCAGGCCTCTTGCGATGCATTCAAACGCCAGAAGAGTTTCCGGATGATTGTACAAAAGCGAGCATCGCAGTGTATCACAGACGTCTTTATTGCATGGAGGTATGAAACACAAGTTCAAACCAGAAACAGTCTCGTGGTGCTCCATGCTGTGGACCGTTTATCTTTCAAGCTCACGAAAGAATCATTCTTCTCTTGGCGAATTGCGGCGATTGAGAGAAAGGAGAGGCGAATGGCAATGGTCGAGATGATGGAAGAGTCATTCAGAAGAAGGCTTGGTGTGGCATTCAAAGCATGGAGGGACCATTCTGCGGAACAAATTCGCATCCGTAAGAAACTTGAGCACTGTATTCTTCAGAAGAAAATTGCATACGATCTTTATCGTCAATCTTACTGGGAAAATGTTGATGAGGAACTTCAAGAGACCCTAGGAGCTATGCTAGAGGACACTGCAGCCGATGTGGATGCTGACAGTAGCATCGAACATGTTGTGGAGAACAACTCACACGAACGAGTCTCATATGAGAAGAATACATTCGCGCCTAATTTAGATCTGGACAGTATCTCGGAAGCATTCGAACAAAAGAGGCAAGAATTATCAGTGAAGGTCCGACATGCACTGCAACAAAGTAGCATGTCGCCAGGCCATGCACTGACACCTCCAAAGCGCGAATTGCATGTATTGGAACCTCTTCAGTACCTCTTTTCAACGAAAGAAGCGTCCGAAGGGTCCACAACAGCAGAATCACTCTCATTTTCTGAGTTTTCCATCTCAGACCTAGAGAATGATGAGTCTCTTGATTTGGACACAGAACTCTTGGACATTGGTGACTTTTCCCCTTCACCTGTATCAGCAGAAAAGACACCCACATATCCAAATCATTCAATCAAAGTGAGCCAGCATTACTCTAGCGTAAAGCACAGAGCAATCCCCGACCATGGTTCGCCAGAGAGTCCTCGAATTTTGGCTGCAGGACCATACATGCCATTTTCAGATATTGTCTAACATGCCTGTTGCGATCAATCAATTACATGTTTGTAAAAGCAAATATAATTACGAGGCACGCTGTTTCTGTCCAACGCGTTTACCCTCCACCACCAAATCTTTAATGATCTTTTCAATCCTCTCTGTATTCCCCTTTCTATCAGGACACGTGTCTGACACCAAGGTCACCATGCCAGTCTTTGGATTATACCTCTTGTCACAAATCAATGCAATATACTCGGCCCCCTCATCCGACAGACCATGAACCTCTTGCAACGTCTTCAAGCGAAACTCACACTTGACCTTTTTATTCACAGGATGCTCTTCTCCAATGGTCGCCGGCGTCAACACATTACGATACGTCCAGTAGACATGAGGCACACCCTCCTTCTCCTCTCTCAACAACTGCTCCTCCTGCTCCATAATAGACTCTGGAATATCCAACCCCACCATTCTCGCTGCATCAATCACACTCACATCCGGATTCTGCTCTCTGATCGACATCATCATATCAAATTCAGGACATTTGGGCTCCATAATCTCTGGTATTGCTTCATCCAAATTATACATGGAAACACCCTCTGGCAGCATGAACCCATCCTGCACCTCTCTCACATACTCTGCCACCATATCTGGTCGCCCATAACTACCAGCTTCTTTCCGCGTCAGTCGAGGCTTCCTCGCCTTGTCCGGATCAGGACTCAACCAGGCTGCTTGCCTGGGTGTAAACCCTTTTGCTACCCAGTACTCTGCTCGCTGTCGTGCAATCTCCCCCGGCGTCTGCTCCTTCTCTGTAGTACTCGCCTGATCCGTTCCTGTCGTCTCGCTCTCCCCCTCTGGTGCAGACGAGCTCGGGTTTGTTTCTGACTCGTCCTTATTCGTGCGTGTACTCGAATGTACACACCGTCTATCAGTCTTCTGATGCCCAGTACTGATACAATCGTGTATTGAGATGCTAGAAACAATCCTATCGGAGACAGTGCTCAGCAGAGGCCAAGAATTGCCTTGGAATCCTTGTCCCAGCCAATGCGGCAGTCGTCGAATGGACAATCTTGTCATGATCTACCGTCGAATTTACACACGTGTATCGCTAAAAGAGAAAAAAAGAATTCCAGTGTATCTAGTGAATCATCAAGTGTCTAGAAAGGGATTACAAACGTCAAGAGCAGCCTGTTTTCCTTTTTATATATTCTTTTGAAGGAATTTTCATGTTGTTTCTTCTGCTATCAACATGCGTGATGGACGCATCTAACTGACAAATATTGTTTACTTAATGACTATTGGATCCCAATAATCATACTATCCATACCCATCAGATGCCTGGGTGTCGAATTGGTCCTTTTTATATTGGTCAGCCGAGCAGAGAGCAACAGGAAGAGGTTGTTCAACAGGTTCCTCGGTACGGAATTGATAATGCGACTGCTGATGTTGGTGCTGTTGTTCTATGGGCATTACATGATTCCACAGGGTGTTTGATCGCGATCATGTGATGTGTGCCTTTGTTTTGCTTTCAGAAATAAAGGTTGACAGCATTTGGGTTGGATGATGCAGGTTGCCATGGAACTACGACAATCGTCGCAGTACGGTAAAGAAAGAAGGACAAGATGCACCTAGGACGAACGAGAAGAAGAATGCTGTTGATAGAGCTGTACAAACAATTGCCTCATCTGTGTTCTTCTCAGAGGATTCCTCTCAAGTTCGGCTTGGCAGAGGAAGGAAGGCGTTCAAGAAGGCTTCACAGATGATTCTATCCTGGGAGCATTTTCAACTGGGATGGGCGTATACGAATAGTCCTGATGTGCGTGTTGGGGCCCCTGTTGTTGTCGTGGCACGAGCATTGGGGTTGTGGACCATCAATCCACTGCGCATGTGCTCCAAGCAGATTGGACGAAATAGAGTATCGTTTTGTCATAGGACCCTAGAGGGGCATCAGTTGGCTGGAGAGGAAACTTTTGTGGTAGATATGAAGAAAGATGGGAGTGTGTGGTATGGAGTTCAGACAGTGTCGCGCCCTGATACATTGGTTGCCTTGTTGGCATATCCTCTGTTGAGAGTGTACCAGAACAAATTCAAGGAGGATTCTATGAAGCATATGTGTGCGGCGATCCAAAAGTGACAGTACTTTACTATTTATATACAATATAATGACTTTATGTCTTGAAGCGAGAAAGGTCAAGTGCTTGAAAGCCTTTCAACATGGGGGCGCTGGCTGGATTGCCTGTTGTTGTCCCTGAGGGCTTTCTCTCATGGCGCGGAGAAGAGCCAGACGTGAGTACCTTGTGAAGGCTCAATCTTTCCTCTTCTGGTAAATGAAGCATGAGGGATTTGAATGAGGAAGAGAGTGGGCCTTGAGCAATATGCAGCAAGGCTGCAACAGCTGCTGTTGTGACTCTCTTTTCCTCACCTTGTGAAGCAATGCGAACCAGAATAGGTAAAAAGCTGGGCAAGTATGATTCTCCGCGCACAGTGCAGAATCCTGTGCATATGTGGATTGCCATCTGAATGTGCTCAGGACTGAATGCTGTGGTCCCATCTGCTGTAGCATACTCGAACAGATCTCCAATGATGACAGGATATATTACTGAACAGCACTGTAGTACCCAAGGAGTCGCGGAAGGATTTCCTTCAATCCACACATCTATGCCTGCTACCATTGTCTGTCGAAGATTTGCTTGTGAGGTTGACATGGCGGCTTGAAGGCATCCTAGGAATGTACCTTGGCATTCTGAGATTCCTGCCTCTGTTTTAGAGTCTTGGTGGGACACAATTTGTCCCAAAAAGAGTAGAACATGCAACAAGTGCTCAACAGACTCATTTTGATCGCATGCTTCTATGAATTTCAATGTCATCTCCGAGAATGCACATGTGAGGATCTCAGATATAGATGGCACGTCTAGATCAATGGCCATTGCTTTATCCAGAGTATCGGTCTTTTCCCCGGATACAATCCTTGCAGTCTCAATTATATGTCTGTATGCAAGGGATGTGATTCTTTCTGGAGGACTGCTAGACAAGAGAGTTGTGGCACACTTTAAGGAGTGATACAGACAATAGCAAACCTCCTCTGGTGCTGCGGCACTAGAGACGAGGATTCCAAGTGCTTTTCGAGGAATTTCTAGGCTTTTCTCGAGGCAAGAAGATGCTGAGGCAGCGGACAGATGGATGCATTCAATTGCCCAGCAGAATCGAGACTCCAGTCCTCCAGGAACTCGCTTTCTGGCTGATATCTCCACAATGTTGCTGATTATCTCACTACCTAGTGAGCAAATTTCAATTAATTCTTCACCTGATGTTCTGTAATCCTTCATTATTTCTAATGCAACCATGGCAGCTTCGTCAATCATGACATCGTCGACCCACCCTTGAGTAGCATACTGTGGTTTTGTCAGACGGGCAAAAGATCTCAAAATCGAAACCTTGGTATGCCCAAAAGAAGCATCAAATGTTGAGCACGCAACTGCAAGCTCAAAAAGTGAGCAATATCGCGCTTGTCCAGAATTACCATGCGATACAGTCCTGTCCTGTGCCATGACTAGGGTTGCTGCATCAAGAATCCTTGGCCATGCCTTCCTCATTGGCTCTTCAATTCCCCGTTTAGCGTCTTTGAGAGTGGGAGCTTTTGAGGCTCCAAGCCTGCCATAGAGGCTGAGAGTGTATGATGCATGATGTGCTGGTTCCTCCTTGAGCAAAACTACAGTGTCCTCTATAAGACCTGTCCAGCATTCTACAAGAATGGTGTAGAAAGGGCCATGGGAACGGGTGACGATTTCGCTGTATCGAGAGCCTTGAGAACTCTCTAAACTTTCCTGCAAAGTCGCACAGATTGCATGTGACTCTAATAAGGCTACTCGAGCACCAGCTGCCACCCATTCAGAGTATGCATTCTGTGTTTGATCTGGAGACCCTGACGACCAAAGGCTCAGCGGTTCGCACAAAAGCCCCAAAATTTTTTCCATGAGTGCATTATCACCTGATGAAATACCCTTCTCGAGGAACGATGCTACCAGAGAGCAACCAGCAGCATTGACAGCTGGTGATGCGCCTTTCGATAGGGACAATCGCAGCGCTGAAACAAATTGTGCCTGAAATTGTACCATGAGCAAATCCTCTGGGGACAGAGGGTCTCTTGATGAACCTAACGCATCCAAGGTTTCGACAAGTAGTTGAACTCCTCTAGATCGCAGACCATCCACATCCCCTGATGCGAGTTTGAATCCAATGTCTACCAATGCTGCTCCAGATAAGACCAGCCAGTCGCCCTGATGTCTCTCCGCTTCAATTGCATCCAAATGAACTTTTGAAGACTGAGACGCGAGACGAGGTATTCTGGAAAGCAAGTCCGCAGCAAAGATACGAGTTTTTAGTCTTGGTCTCAAGACAGAGGCATCTTCGCTTTCCTTGGGAACCTCAATCTCAGGGGTGTCACCGTCATCATCAATCCCAAAAATTTCCCTTGACGAATCTTCCTGCCTTTTTGGTAATGCAGCAGTAGAAATGCCTCCAAGAAGTCTAATCCAATCCGATGGACTCTTGGCAGCTCCATTCTCAAGAAGCACCTCTATTGTCTGTTTTAATTGCCTTGTGGTTGATAGATCTGTCTCTCCATCAAGAGCTGCAAACAGACTGGCCTGTATGTTCTGCTGCAGAACATCTTTTGTTTCTTTCTCCGTGAGATGTCGAATAGTATCAGCCGCTGCTCTGCGCAGATTGGGCTGTCTCGAGGGCAACGTTCCTACGAGAACAGCTACATGCTGTGCTGTTGTTAGAGCATTGGGAACAAATAGCACAAGCATCTGCACATAATGAACTGATTCCAGAGCTCCTGATAGAATATCCTCCTTCAGTCGAACGCCACTAGAGTCGGGTGCTCGAAGCTCTGAGACAATCGAACGGCAAATTGCATATGCATCGCTGCCTGGTACATAGTCTGGTCCAAGACAAGCCACCATGGCATTCCCCAGCCGGCCAATGCTTGGAAGTAAGCCAGCAGTCGAGTAGATGCTATCATCCAGTATCATCTCTTGAGCTATATCTAAAGTCTTCTTTACGTAGGGCAAAAATGCTGGACCGGATGATGAAGATGCGACCGTCAACGCGTGCGCAATTAACGCAGATATTGAACTTGCTGAAGCTTTTGCAAGGGCATGCAATGTTTGAACAATCTGCGGCAAAAGCGATGCGAGCCCAAGACCTCCGAGTGCACGACTGATGCTTCCAATAGAAAGGACGTATGTGGCTCTCTGATCCAGTGAAGGCGTACTGACAGCATTCTTGCAGAGAGCCGAGAGCAGCTGATATGAGTGTTGAATGTCAATCAAGTTTGATATGGCAGAGTATAGGTTAGATGCCGTGATTTGTACCCAAAATCCTTTGGAGGACTCCGAAACCAAATTTTCAGCCATACTTTCAATCTTTTCGATGCATTCCATGGGCAGCGATTTGGGACTTTCACTTGCCCCGAAGCCTAGTATCAGAGGAGAGGCAGCAACCATAGCCAATGCCAACCTCTTGGAACCAGTCTTATCTTTCCTGACCATCGAAGGCAAGTCTACCAATCTTTTCACGATGTTAGATCGCTCATCTTCAGAGCTGTACATCAAAACGCACGATATAATCACGACCCTGGCAATCAGTAGGGCCTCGGGTAGTGAAACAGACTGGAAAAATGAGGGCTCCCCAGCAGATGGAGAGGAAACCTGCAGGCTCATAATATCCCTCTCGAGACCTCCTGAAGCACCTGAAAACCGCATGAGATCCCTTTCGAATATATCTTTACTGAAAAAGAATCTTTGAATGAGTTCATCATCATTATCGAGCAGGAAAGTCAGGAAATGCTTCAATCCGGACACTGACAGAATACTATTTGCAGAATTAGCTATACCCTCGACACAATTGTTGCATAATGCTGACAAAGCCTCGTCTGCCCAAAAGTCACTTGGCATTAAAGATAAAATTTTGAAGAGGCGAGTCTGAAAAAGACTAGCACATGCCTGTACTTGGCTGAACCCAGACCTAGAGGCATTCATTGTGGACTGACAGATCACGTGATTGTCAAGGACGACCTTAACCATGGCAGTCAACCATCCATAAAGAGTATGCTTTTCATCTGCACCGAAATATTCCAAATTCGATGAAATATACGAGCTCAGAGCATGCAGTGCTTCTGCTCTCCACCACATCTCTGCAGATGATGCTTGCTCCTGTACACAACAACACAACTGTCAGGAACTGAAATACTTCAAATATACACTCAAACAAACACAGACACGCACATCTTTCGTATCTAATACGCTCTGAAAATCTTTCATAGGAGATTCATCAAACACAGGAAGCCATATATTCAAAATAGGATCGCAATAAACCGCTGCAAACTGAGACAAAGCATGCTTGGAAAGAGACCCAAGAATCATGTAGCCACTTTCCAGCTCTGCACATCTGGCACCAGGGTGATCGCATCTGGGCGACTCAATAAGTGCCGCAGCGATTTGGCTCGTCACTTTGAGATACTGTGATGGAATGCCGAGAGGAAGCGATGGCACAGCCCCAACCAAGCACGTCACAGCACAAGACCACCCATGAAGAGCATGAATCTCCTTTCCAAATTTACTTGATCCCGCCCATCGAGGAATTCCCTGCTGCGTTCGGGATTTATCACTGACTGAACTCGATATATCAACTAGAGCATCAGCAGCATTTTTGAGTGCATTCAGAGATGATCCAAACAATCGCGCAGCCCGCCCTGGCTCGGCAATAGCAAGCGACGCCAATGTGGAACCCCCTCGACATCGAACGACAGCAGAATCATGCGACAGACAAGTCGCCAATAACTTTTCAACTGATTCTGAAGCTTCATCCCCAATTTCACCCAACACCTCCATCAAGTAGGACATACATTCCAATTCCACAATAATCAGGGATGGGGGAAAATCCTTGATAGAGTGCAACAGGGCGTCAACCAAGTTTAACAACATCTCTCGCTGACCAAATTCACCCAACTGCTCAATGATCCCACAACGCAAAATATACATGGCACATGCTTGAGAAAATGGCCTTTCTCCCGTACTCAAGCTAGCACCCAGCCCAACGTCAGGGCCTATGGGACCTTTTTCAATATGAAGGCTGCTCGATGTCGCACTCGCAACCCTGACAGACACCAGTGGACCCTTTGACAACTGCAACAATGCTGAATCATCAATGCCATTATGCGCCTTAATATAACGTAAAAAGTACACCCATGCCTGAGAAAGAGCTATACTTGCATGCCTATCTTCTGATAACAACGCCTCAGCCAGAGGTGCTATCAGACACTGCTCCATAGTGGCATTCTTATGCGAGACAATCTCCTTTGCACTCTCATCATCAATGCTATGCGCAGACGCAACTAATTGCCCCAATGCTATACTAAAGGAATACCGTACTGCTGAAGATGGATCACGAATACCACTTAAACATAATGTTCGCGCCGTGTCGTGGCTCAGACTCCCACTCAACCACAACTCCACCGGCACGCAGGCAGATATTGCTCGCAGCACATCAGATACCCCAAGGCTCACCGGATCGCCTCTATTCTTCTCCTTCATGATCTTCTCTATACATTTCAATCCTTCACTCTGAACCCGATCAGCCTCTCTGTGCTGATACCCCACCCCTTCAATGGTTGCAGATAGCAACCTCAACCCAGCCTGTCGGGTAGAATTCAAACACGAACGAGAACAATACTTCACCGCAATCAAGCACGTCTCCAACACACCGACAGCTAACGACCTCCCATGAGAATAATACAGTTCGGTCATCAACTCCATAGCTCCCAGTCGAATATCCTCAGATGTCTGCGACCCAAATGCCTCTCTTGTCCCAAGGAACAATTGCAGTGAACTCACCCGTGAAAACAATGGCAACTGATCCCCCTTCCCATACATTTTACTCAAAGACGAACATATTAAACGCCGAACCTATACATATAGAGATGCAGTATGAAGTAAGAATATCAAGAATACAAAGCAAAACCCCTTGTTGAAAACCATACACACGTACAGGAGGTGGAGCACCCTTTAACAAAATATCAACCAATGCATCCTCACATCGCCGCTGATACTCCTTCAACTCTTCAACACTCGTCTTCTCAATAGTAGCATTCAGCTTTTGTAATAAAATGTAACACGCCCTGAAATCCACCTTGCCTTTTGTCTTTTGCCCCACGAGCAACTCGAGTTCCGCCACCCAAATCTTATACCCCAGCAAATCCTCCTCATCAAAGTACGCAGAACTACGACGTGATATTACTGGATCTAAATCAAATTCTGTAGATCGTCGAGAGACGATGGCAGCATCATTCTTTTCAACTCCACTCAACTCCTCTCCCTCCATAGTTGTTGAAAGAAGGATGACTCCCGTATTCGCTCTGTATGTATTCAATCACGCAGCCACTCTCCTATGTACACAAATACATTATATTTTGGACAGTCACACGCAGGGTAGGATGCTCAGCACATGCTGCATTCCCAATATAAAACATTGTGATGTTTTTATATAGTCTAATTAGGATATTGCATTTTGATGGCATACATGAATGTACGGTTGACCTTGAGAATATACTCAATCTATTCATATTGTTGCTTTATGTCAATGAAATTGATGCATGTATCCAGTAGATGACGGATATGTGCGTGTCATGCATGAACAATTGTTCTCGCGTGTATTGGCTTTGGAATAGATTGATTTAGCCCTTTGGGTAGCAGATATTTATTTAAAGATTGTGATTAACAATTTAGTGGAGTGAGAAAGGAAAGCGTGGCATGACGGGGGAGGCTGGTGCCAGCATTGGCAATGGCACGGCCAAATTGCCAGTGGAGGAGACTGGGGTTCCAAGGAGGATGTGCGTTGTGAATTATATCATCATCACATGTGTACTATTTTCTACGCAGAGCAGACTCGACTGGAGTGGCGTCGATCTCTGACTCATTGTATTAAATATGTATTGTTCTCAATTGTTTTTCAATGTTTGCAGTGAGAAGATCTCTTTTGGGATTATGAACTCGGTGGAGATTATGAATTCGGGCGAGTTTCAGGTGTTTGAAAGAGCATTGTATAAAATGCCGGAGCGGCGGCCGCAGAAGAATGGGGTGCTGGATCCTAGGCTTGGGATTAGTAGTAAGAGAGCAACATGTGAGACGTGCGGGCAGATGCTTGCTGATTGTACTGGGCACTTTGGGTACATCAAGCTCGAGTTGCCGGTGTTTCATATTGGGTATTTTAGAAGTACTCTTCAGATTCTTCAGTGTGTGTGCAAGTGTTGTGCACGGGTTTTGTTGAGTGATAATGAGAGGAGAATGGCAGCTCGCAAGTTTAGGAATAGTTCCATGGAGCGTGTGAGGAGAGAGAACTTGTTCAAGCGTGTGCTGGACAGGTGTAAGCGTGTGAAGATTTGCCCGCATTGTGGAGAGCTTAATGGGCCGGTGAAGAAGGCACCGTCGTCGTTGAAGTTGATTCATGACCAGTTTCACAAGTCTGAGGAGGCTGCAGAGGAATACCGGCGGGAGTTTGACAAGGCGGCGAGTATGAATGAAGCGCTCAAGGCCAACTTGAAGGCTGCGATGGATGATTTGAATCCATTGCGTGTTCAAGGGTTGTTTCGTGCAATTCCAGATGAAGACTGTGAGTTGTTGGATTTGACTGGCAGGCCTGAAGATTTGTTGCTCACGGCTATACCAGTGCCTCCTGTGTGTATTCGACCGAGTGTGGAAATGGATGCTGGGGCGGGGTCGAATGAAGATGATTTGACAGTCAAGTTGATGCAAATAGTAGAGGTTAATAATATATTGAGGCAGGGATTGGAGAGGGGTCTTCCCATTTCCAATATTGCAGAGAACTGGGACTTTTTGCAGGTTCAATGTGCTGTGTACATCAATTCGGATCTTCCTGGCGTGACGTCGATGTATCAGGTGCCTGGAAAGCCTACAAGAGGGTTTGTTCAGAGATTAAAAGGAAAACAGGGGAGATTTAGGGGAAATTTGAGTGGGAAACGAGTGGATTTCTCTGGCAGAACCGTCATCTCCCCAAATCCCACCTTGGGAATTGAAGAGGTGGGAGTCCCTCGTTTGATGGCCATGACATTGACATATCCGGAAAAAGTGACCAGGAGTAATATTGAAAAGCTACGGAAGCGAGTTGAAACAGGAGCAAGTGAGCATCCTGGGGCAAATTTTGTAGTATTTCCCTCTGGAGACAAGGTTTTTCTTAAATTTGGGGATAGACGAAGAATTGCATCTCAGCTCAAAATTGGCGATGTCGTTGAACGCCATCTCGAAGGTACGATAGACTATTTATAATAGTGTATATTCGCGGTATCTAACATGCCTGCTGTTTCTCTGCAGATGGTGACATTGTTCTGTTCAACAGGCAGCCTTCTCTGCATAGGTTATCAATCATGGCACATCGTGTGAGAGTGCTTGAAGGAAGAACATTGCGTTTTAATGAGTGCGTATGCGCCCCATACAATGCAGATTTTGACGGGGATGAAATGAATCTTCATGTTCCGCAAACTGAAGAAGCCAGAGCAGAAGCACGTGAACTTCTCGGTGTGACTGCAAATTTGTCAACACCAAAGAGTGGAGAAATCCTTGTTGCGGCGACTCAGGATTTTCTGACTTGTTCTTTCTTGTTGAGTTGCAAAGATACATTTTTAACGCGGCCAGATATTTGTCGAATTGCTTCATACTTTTTAGGTATGTTGGATAGTTGAGTTTTCCTTGAACAATCTTTTGAGCTGTGGTGTATTCAATCTTGATGCAGACTTTAATCAACCTGGAGAACTACTGGACTTGCCTCCGCCAGCTATATTCAAACCTGTTGAGATGTGGACCGGCAAGCAAGCGTTTTCGCTCATTATACGGCCCCGCATTCAGGATGCAATATATGTGACGTTGGAGACAAAGGAAAAGATTTTTGGCTCATTGGAATCTTCTTTGTCTTCCGAAGCTTGCATGGATTTAGCTGATGGATATGTTTTGTTCCGTGGTTCTAATTTGATTTGTGGAAGGCTTGGAAAAGCAACCTTGGGTGGCGGCAATAAATCTGGCTTGTTCCAAGTGCTCTCGACTGATTATGGACCCGTTGCAGCAGCAAGAGTTATGAATAGATTAGCCAAGCTTAGTGCAAAACTTATAGGAGAGAAAGGCTTTAGTATTGGAATTGATGATGTGACACCGGCAGAGGAGCTTCAGAGGCAAAAGAAGGATGCAGTTGACAGAGGATATAGTCAGTGTCAAGAGTACATCAAAGACTTTCAGAAAGGCCTCCTGAAATTGGCACCTGGCTGTGATGCAGTAACGTCACTAGAGAATGTCGTGACTGGAGAACTAAACTCCATTCGCGAGAAAGCTGCCTCGGCGTGTATGAAAACCCTGCATGCAACTAATTCCCCGCTGATCATGTCGCAGTGTGGTTCAAAGGGATCCCCAATCAACATTGCTCAAATGGTTGCGTGCGTTGGTCAGCAATCTGTTGGAGGCAGTCGTACGCCAAATGGATTTAGAGAGCGAACTTTGCCTCACTTCAAGCGTGGGGATCGCACCCCTGAAGGAAAAGGATTTGTAGCAAACTCCTTTTACTCTGGCCTCGAACCTACGGAATTTTTCTTCCATACTATGGCCGGGAGGGAGGGTCTCGTTGACACAGCGGTGAAGACAGCAGAGACTGGTTACATGTCTAGAAGACTGATGAAAGCATTAGAAGACCTGTATGTTCACTATGACGGGAGTGTCAGGAATGCCGCGGGCGCAATCATGCAGATCCAGTACGGCGATGACAGTTTGGATCCGGTGGCAATGGAGGGCAAGGATGGTATGCCAATTGCTTTTGACAGACTCTTCAATCTTACGTCATCTTTAGAGTACCTTCAAACCGTTTCTGATGGGACAGAGTCAGAGTCAGATTTGGCAGATAATACCCCTCTTCGCCCAAATGAATTACAGAAGGTTATCAAATCAGAGATACAGAATCATTTCCTGAGATACAATGCGGATTCAAAAGAAATTCATCCTCTCAGAGATCCGAGCATGGCGGTCAAGGGTGCAATACGATGCAGTGAGAAATTCTACCAGGACCTTGTTAGCTTTTTGGAAAGAGTTCATGAAAACCTCACCGTTGCTAGAAAGAATCTTGGATTGCCTCTGAATAAGTGTGGTCCACCTGAATTGGAAAGGCTTTTAAAGCCTATTGGCTTCAACAAGGCCCAGCTGAAATATTTCCTGCAGATGTGTCAGAACCGCCACCGGAGCAAAATTGTCGACCCTGGATCTACAGTTGGTGCATTTGGTGCCCAATCCATTGGCGAACCAGGGACTCAAATGACCCTCAAAACATTCCATTTTGCTGGTGTAGCCTCTATGAATGTTACATTGGGTGTACCAAGGATTAAAGAGATTATAAATGCAAGTCGCAATATTCAGACACCACTGATGCTTGTTGAACTCGAAGAGTCAAAGGGTGAAGTGACCGGCAGAGCTGAGGATGCTGAAGTTCGAGCCAGACTTGTGAAAGGGAGACTTGAAAAGACCACGCTTGGGCAGATATCTTCTCGCATAGTGCAAAAATGCAAAGCCAATGACGCATATCTGGACATATACCTCGACATGGAGGCAATGGAAGCACTGCAGCTGGAGTTTGATGCATTTGATATACGATACAAGATTCTAGAAAACTCCAAACTAAAGCTCAAACCAAACCAGGTATTTGCTCAGGCGAAGAATCATATAAGAATTCATCCAGTTGTGGATGACAAAGAAAATGCGAAGAAGAAGACCATTGATGTCATTTTGCAAAACTTGATGAGCCTGGTACCAGATGTTGTCATCTCTGGAATATCGACAATCTCCCGAGCAGTCATCTCACATCCCGCAGCTGGATCAGATACGAAATCTCAATTTGTTCTTTATGTGGAAGGTACAGGAATGCTTGATGTCATGGGCACAGCAGGTGTCGCTGGCGATCGTGTGAGAAACAACAATATCATGGAAGTAGCATCAGTTTTAGGAATCGAGGCTGCTAGAGAAACAATCATTGATCAAATACAATATACTATGAGTCAACACGGTATGTCAATTGACTCGAGGCACACAATGCTGCTCGCCGACTGCATGACCAATCGAGGAGAGGTCTTGGGTATTACCCGCTTTGGTATTGCCAAGATGAAAGAGTCTGTTCTGATGCTCGCATCCTTTGAGAAGACAACGGACCATTTATTCGATGCGGCTCTACATGGGAGAGTTGATAAAGTTACTGGTGTGAGTGAAAGCATCATCATGGGTATACCAATGCCCACTGGCACCGGCATGTTCAAACTCATCCAAGAGCCTTGTATGTCAGACACAGCTCTATTGCAGCAGCCCAGAAGCAAAATTGGAACGTTGCAGAGGAAACCTGACCCTATTTTATCATCATATGATACATGAATTCCTTGTAAATTGGTGTATTCCTCGCCTCAATTGCCACCGGCTCAACCGAATCCATGGATGACCACACGCCCCTAAAGGACTTTTTAGGTCCTGGTCAACAAACGTTGAACGTCGACAACGATCTCAAACGTCGATTCGTATCCATGGACTATTAACTTATGACGACAGTATCGTACGTATTATTTTGATCGAGTACTATAGGAACAATTTGTGAGAGTTCATCTCCGCGTGGCCCAAAGGACGTATCTGCGTTATACCTGGTTGGCATTTGAATTTCAGAATAGTACAACTGGTCGCGACCGTTCATTTCAGCCGCACGACGATGATTCCACGTATATTTATGAGATGTCTAGGCTTGAAAAGCTCGACATACGATGACCGAGTCGACCAAGATGAAGAAATGGCTGGTGATGTCCAGGGAGTCCCAGTACCATCAACCGTGAGCACTATTCACAGTGGATTGGATGCCCAAGAAGAAGCTTACCACCCAAAGAACTATGTAGCAGATGTAAAGGAAGATATTTGTATCAGAAAAGAGGAGCGCGTCTCGGAAAACCCGTGCGCGAGAAAAAACTTTGGACCAAGGACTCAACCAATGAAAAGGATTGGTGTGCAAGGGGACTCGTGGGTGCTCCATTCATCCGGATCATGCAAGCAGGTGGCACCAAGATCGGATGCATCACAGAAAGGTATGGCATGCTCTTCAAAACTCAACAAGAATGCATCACAATCCAAGACAACCACAAGAAGGCCGAGTCAAATGACACAAGAAATCATCAAGCTGAAGGAGCAGTATGAAGCACTACAAAGCTCATTCAAACATTTGAACCATCATTTGAGCCCATCATCAAATACTTCAAAAGATACGCCAAAGAAAAAGAGGGACGATGCTCTGCGTCCAGTGCAAGAGAACAGAGCACGTGTCCAGGCATTTCGTCCCCAGGACTCTAGTGGCACGGCAGCAAATCGCCAAAGATCTACCTTGCCAAGCCAGCAACGTCGCGGGAGACATTCTTTTCGAAACAAAGAGATAATACGGTGCGTTATTATACATATATAGAGCCAACGGCATTTATTTACTATGACTGCTGACATTGTCATTCTCATACACTGGTGATGCTGTACATGCAGGAACAAGCTGCAGCCCACAACTGTCAACGGCCTGTGTACACCAGCGATTCGCGAATCAAATAGTCTGGGGACTCGCATTTCTCAACACAGCAGTTTGAACCGATAATTCCATGTCTTGGCATCATCGGATCGGAGGGGACCACAGCATATTTGAATCTTCAAAGTCAAACAAGAGTGCTTTTCATTATAGCTCACATCGGTCCCTCCAAGAAGCCCCGTGCCTAGGACGACGCGTGAGCCATCTTTCCCATAACACCCACACGTGAAACAATACTGTCTATACGTTTTGAAGTTTATTTCAATCATTAATCAACAATCTACATTCGCATACACGGAGAAGCGAGAATGCCTGTCCTTCGCCTTCTGCCTGTGCTTGCCATGGTGCTCTGTGCCCACCAAGTCCTTGCACGCAATCCTCGGGATACATGGGGCGAATGCTGCTACAATGGACAGGGCGTGAGTAGAGGAGAAGTTCCAATCAAAGGGCCCGATGATGGTACTCGCGATCCAGTAGAGCTTCCTTGCCAATGCTCTGATGCAGAGCCCAGATTGTATGGTGATGGAAAGATTTATTCCTCATGCCTCGAAGCAAAGAAGCAAGGCCTTTGCTGGAATAATCTCATGTTTGGAGGAGATGCAGATCTTATTCCAGAGCACTATTGTCAAATTACATGCGGACGATGCAATTGCTGCAAGGATTTCTATTCATTAATTCAACAGTATGGGGGCAATGAATTCCTGTCTCTTGTGGATCAGGACTCGGAAATTGCCGATATGCTGAAAGAAGCAGGATTTGCAGCAACCGTTCTTGTTCCAAGCAATCAAGCTGTACAAGAAGCAAAAGCAAACGGAAACATTGACATTTCTAGGGTGCTCCGATACCACATTTTACCACCCAATGAACAATACAATGCTCTTTGGAGTACTCCATTCATGTCTCTGGGTCCCGAGATGACAACGAGCCTCGCTGATGCGGGCCCATTAAAGGCATCAAAGTTTGTGTTGCCCAAGAATACAACATGGGAAGGAGGCCTGACTGGATTTACAATCTCTGGAGCAACCAACGAGGCCACAGTGATTCAATCTGATGTGAATGCATGCAAAGGATACATCACCTTTATCGACTCTGTTTTGATTCCATAAATTATTACTACTATTCAAGACCCTATTAGAATTTTGTAACCAACAAGACGTCACCCCCATATCATCCTCCCAATGATGAAGATCCCAATACACACACCAAACGGAGAAGTCACAAACGAGTGCACAACCGATTTCCGACTGATGGTCATCATCATTTTCTCCACCTGAATTTTCAGACCATCCAACGACGTATCCTGCCCATTCTGTATCACATAATTTGCCATGCTCTGCTTCTTCTGAATAGGAATTTGAGCATCAATTCTCTGAACACTGGCAGCCTCAGACAACCCATCTCTCTCCATCAACCTCTGAATCTGAACATCTCTGGCGCAAGCCACCACAATATTATATGGTTTAGTCACATGATAAAACCCAGTCTCAAAAAGCAACGGCATATCAATGACCACGAGTCGTCTACAGAAGATCCAGTGCTGCACAATCTCTTGCAGAATCCGAAGCAAAATTGGCAGATGGGTCGCTGCATTCAACCTTCTCCTCGCCTCCTTGTTCCGAAACACGAGTGAACCCAAAGCATCTCTATCCAGTGACCCATCAGGATGAAACAATTTATCAGAATACGATGGATCGCCCTGAAATGCAGCCAAGACTCGAGAGTATCCCCACCTCCCAGGACGAACAACGTCCCTAGCAATCACATCACAATCGATCACAGCAATCCCAAGATCTCTAATATATTTAGATACGGTACTTTTCCCACACGCAATCCCTCCAGTCAAACCGACAAGCCTCATGTGATCTCAAAGCGAATTGAACATTGAAAAAATAGCTTCAAAATGCTCTATTCTCACATCTGAGTTTCTGATCACTATCTTTGTCTTAAGAGTGTATTTTTATATACATTAAATATGAGGTGGATGAAGTAGATCATGATTCAAGGTAGTGCCACTGAGGTACTGCAGTGAGAGTGCTCAATGCCACGTGGCATTCACACGACTTGTGCATTATCATCAGATACATACACACATGTATGCTACAGTATATATACACTACACATAGGCGCACGAATCTACCATGTATAGACAGTAGTATATGATGAACGAATGGGCCTGGATCATTCAGATATGTTGCCTTATTATGCAGTACAGGTGCATCCATGTACAACATGGAGAAAATTTCATTGGATTATTGGATTAGCCTACCTCCATCATTACGCTACGACATGAATGGAAGAACATCGGAACGGATACAGTGAGAAAAGCATTCATGCGGTGGTATATCAAAAAACCCAAACAACATTCAGGACACAACATTTGTTGAAAACTATTTTACAGCCAGCCATGTCAAGACATCTTCTTGCCTTGCTCTTCTTCCTCCTCGTGGTGCTGTCGATGGCCCGTCCGTCCCTCGCTGATGAGGACTGGGATGATGATGACGATGATGATGACTGGGATGATGATGATTGGAACCAGTACTGCGACGGGGGAAATTCAGTTGACGGGGTGTGCTACCGCTGTGAGAATGGCTGCACTCAAGACCTTTCTACTGACAGCAGTGGAAAGACAACCTGCTCGTGCGATTGTGATGGGGAAACGAGGGAATGTTATATGAAAAGCGGATACGATTTTGATGATTAGCCATGCGCGTGGATTTCCAGCGTTGTTCTAGACACCATGATGGTGGTCATGGTGTACTTTTTTTTTTTTACAGTGTCCGGTTTTACCTGTTCATTCTCGACTCGAGAGTCGAAGGATATTTCAACCATCTCTGATAGATAGATATATATATATCAAGATAGATTTGTAACAAGCAGAATCATGAAAACCACAAACAATGTGCTCCTGATAAATGGGACGTCAGTCAGTGCAGTGCATCACACTACAAGAAGAGAAACAATATCTATGATGCATTTTCTATAATGGTCAACTTCATTGGCTTATCCGTCGCTAATTTAAAACCTTGCAGCCCAGCAACAGCTGCAGATGCACCCTCCTCATTGTCATATTCAACATGGGCAGTCTCTGCTTTGGACCCACTTCCCATTCTAACTTCTTTAAGCCCAGCAAAACGTTGAAACACAAGTAAAAGCATGCCTTCATTCGCCTCTTTGGGAATATTCTCCACCAAAATAGTACAGCGCGGATTGCTCGCCTGCTCTTTCTTCGCACCTGGTGCTCTACCACCAACAGCCTCCTGCTCCTTTTGCAAAGCAGCCTGAACCTTGGCCTCCCATGCATCCCGTCGCATTTTCCTCCTCTCTTCCACCTTCTTCTCATCATATGAACCATCTTGTCGAGCTACAGCATCCGACTTTGTCTTGGCAAAGGCGATTCTAATAGGTTTATTCATAAAAGGAAAGCCGTCCAGTTGCTCCTTCGCTGCTTGAGCATCCTCTGGGCGCGCAAACACAATCCACGCCTGTCCTCGCAGTTTATACGTCTTTCGAGCTATAATATCTAGAATAGTGCCATATCGCTGGAACATGCAGCGCAAAGCTTGCATCAAATCTACAAAAACAGCGCTCCTGTGATTTGTATTCATGTCTGATTCGTCTCCAGAGAATACACACGTACCATCATGCGTTATTTTTTCGTATAAATTATTCACATATAACGTATTCCCTGGGTTTTCCTGATCCATCGTGACGTTTTTGGGTATCTTCTCTGGAAAATCACACAAATGCTTTTTTCTTTATTCTCTCCTGCAGCTCGTCATACCATGAAAATCTACGTCGTATATGTACCTCTACTAACAATGATTACATATATAAAATTATATATACGCCATCATCCCTGCTTTCCCAGATCAACTTTTTTCTTCAACGATTTTGCCGAATAGACTGCCGAATCCAGCATTCCCAAGACTGTAAAGACTCCACCGACAACAGCACACATGGCGGTGATGAAATGATACAAAGGCTTTGACTTTTCGTTCACCACGATTTGTATCGGTGACATTTTGTATGTAAACTTGACAGACGCGTGGTCTGCGGTATCATACGTATGGCTTTGAGCAGTGTATTCATATGCATCAAACCGTGCCCACTTGTTCTTCTTTGGCTGAATTGATGTCAAGACTGTCTGTAAATAGTGTTCAAATGTGGCTCCGACATAATTGGACACGAATGCCATTCCTGAGAGTTTATCAGACCAATCTGAGGTCAATCCTAATGGGTGATACTGGACCAAGGCTTTTCTGCGACGAGGGGTGGGCTTGTTGCCAAAGTAAAAGTGATGCACGTGGTGGGACATGTTCATGTTCATGTAATCGACGGAATGGCCGGGTGCTCTGGCTGAAAAATGAAGCGTGCCCGGCACCTTTTTGGCTAAAATCATTCCCTGGAAATTGCATCCACTTCCCTCTTGGCTTACCGTGCTTGCTTGTGTGATTCCGTGATGGGGTTTGCCCTGTGCCACGGCAGCCTGCTCTGCCAATCTTGTCAACGCCTCCATCGTCCTGTCTCCATAATACGCAAGATGCATGTGTTGACCCATGACATTCTGCATACACAAGATAAGCGCTCAGAGATGCAAAACACACGAATCGTGAGTACTACCACACGTGTACCGTACCGTAACATCATCAGACCCATGGATGAAGATTCGAATCGATGGATATGCGGTAATCTGGTGTTCAACACACAGCTTTTTATTCGCCACGCAATCCACTTTTGCCATACGAATACGCCCATCGCTCTCTGGATACTTTTCGTGAATAGCTTGGGTGACAGCCTCCCATGTTGGTGACAACTGCTGGCACCATGAGCACCACGGAGCAAAGAAATTCACAACCACCACATCATAATGCTTCATATGAGCATTCCACGTCTTTTCATTCAACGACTGCTTAAAGTCTTCTTCATCAAAATCCTCATCGTCAAAGTCAACCAAGGCGTCGTCATACTTTGGCTCTGGCCTCTTGAAATCTTCTACAGAACGCCCAACCCTCCTCAGGGACACCTCATCAATCACCGTCTTCCGCACTGTTTTCGTCAGATTAAGCTTTTTCGATCCAATCGCATCACTCACATCTAATGTGGCATACTCACAGGAGAGAGCAGGGAATGAAATATTGAAATTGACCCTCAACAACTCCCCAGGAGGACTTCTATCGACAACCATATGGCTCTCTGTTTCCAACGCCATGAACGATTTGAACTCCTGCAATAATCAGGTCAGTAGTCATCTTATATTGATATGAATACTACTTGAATGATACGACACGTACAGCCACGACCAGAAATGCAATAAACACAGCTGCTGCAATAGACAGGGAACCACCCGCCAACGTGGCCTCCGTCAGATCACTACACAGATACACGGTGACCCATTAATATACAACTACACGTGTAGTATTGATAGAAAAGCACAACATTCATCCATAACAGCGACATAATCCTAAAAGCCAGCGGCAGATCGGCATCTTTTGCACTCTGCAGAACCTACCTCGGAATCTTCCGATAGAAATCCACATGTCGGAGTTTAGATGCAATTTTCCTAGCCATTATTGCCTATATATGCATAAACCAAATCTATCTAACTCGCAGAAACGCTGCACACTTGCGAGGAGTGAACTGTGTGTGTGTGGCACAATGTCCCCGTTGACTCGGATGAACAACACAATATGAGGATGCGTTCCTAGAGAGTTGCTAGTATGCAAACATTTGTAAATAATGGGATAGATTACTCATCTGTATCAGCCACAAGGGGATTGTTGATGCTTCAACTGAAGGGATTGCCTCGCAAGGTCTCTCTTTTTCCTAGAATAGAAGAATAAAAAGAGACTTGAGTCTCAGTGTTCTTGTCATCATTGATTGAAATGGAATTGATTTCAACACAATTCAACAAACAGTAGATTGATGTATAATAGAATATGCGTACGATGAGAGTGTTACAAAAATATACGAGAAATTTCATCATCATGCAATCATGCAGATTAATTCTTTCTCATGACGAGACCATGTCTCCAGTTGGGATTCAAAACGAGTTGAATTTCGGATACATTCAGTTCCAGATCCCAATCAGTTCTCCAGTGTTCGTCATCCCAGTGATTCAAAATAACAGGGAGTGAGGTCATCCTCAAATTCAGTGGAGAACAGTTCCCCGTGTTTCCATCAAGAAATTGAACAAACAGGACTTGGTTGTTCCACTTTTGCAAGATGGCGGGAGTCTTCGCGAGCCACACGCCAGCGTTCCCACTGGTCAGTAACTCGAATTCGATTTCATGAGGATTTTTAATAAGATATTGAATCCAGTGTTTGGCGGTGGCGTTGACACCCTTCTCGATAAGTTTCTCGAGATACTCAAGCTCTCTTTGATATGAACGCGGCATGATAAACCTTGCTGGAATTGAGAGTTCCTTGAAAGTATTGTTCGATATTCAATAATGAATATCGATATATAAATAATATACCGCATATGGATTGATTGCGGATGATTTTATAAAACAGTTGAATTTTTTCAATGTTTCAAATTTGAATATGAATAGTACTCTCTCTTACAAGATCCCATTGGGTTTTCGCGACGCA
The DNA here is from genome assembly GCA_025209345.1 of Picochlorum sp. BPE23. Taxonomy (NCBI): domain Eukaryota; kingdom Viridiplantae; phylum Chlorophyta; class Trebouxiophyceae; genus Picochlorum; species Picochlorum sp. BPE23. The sequence goes on along the minus strand of JANSVD010000005.1, from coordinate 1,026,423 downwards.
TGTGTCATTCATGACGTCTCATCATCGCAATAGAGTGCTTTCACGTAACTATTGCTTATTGGGTGTCGAGGTGTGCTGCAAGGAGCAACATGATTTTGGTGATTGTTGGTCCACATTAAAGTGGACAACCACATCTTTGATAGGGGGGTCGTGCTACTCTTGAGAAAGAGATTCATTCTTCCTTTGCGACCCCTATAGTATATAAAAAAGATTAATTATATGACAAGTATTGTATGGAGAATCAGAATGAGCGATAATGAAGAGGAGGACAGTGAGTGTCCACTTTGTTGTTGAGAACAAGACACAGGAAAGCGCTAGCCTCGATACATTCTTCTTCATCCTAAGAGTTTGGACATTGAATATATTTTAAATAGAGAAATAGATACAATGTTGCTTCGGATGTATTGGCTGCAGCAATTGCTGCAGCATGTGCTTGTCGTTCTGCAACAGTCTCAAGGCGTGCTGCGCCAAAGCATGCAAGGGAACCTTCCTCTCCTGAAGGGCATCATGAGAAAACCACCGCGAATATTGTATAGATGCCCGGGATATACTGATCTATACCTGTATAAAATATGCATGAGAACACGGTTTGGTTTTGTCCGTGATTGCACGCAGCAATGGAAGGAGAAGGCGAGTTCTTTTACAGGGCTGCTGTGCAAGCTCTTGGACAGGGGCGGCAGAACCAGCAGCACGGAAGTTCGGTACAAGTTTCGGGGTAAAAAGTATCGAATCGTGTTGCGCGGCGATGCACTCATAGAAGGATATAGAAAGAAATCGTTGCTGTCGTCGCTCGATACTGTGTTTCATTCCACGGGCATGGCTGGGACTGTGACACTTCAGAAGGCTGTGTTGCGCAGATTCTATGGGTGGTCAATGGACACAGAGGAGGACGTCACCTCGCGCGTCTTGAAATATGCGGGACCACAGGGTGACTTTTATAGACCATATGGATTGTCATGTCGAATATGTGATATGTTTCTGAAGCATCGTGGCACCTACTCTGTGACCATGACATGGAGGCACAGGGAAACTGGGCAGGTGTATGAGCGAGTCCATGGCATGTCGGATATGCCATGGCAGCCGGGGTATTTGTATCCTCGAGTTGAGCAGTACGAAACCCCTGCAAAGATGATAACGAGTCATGGACGCGTGCGTCGTGCAATCAAGCGCATCATGCGTACTTTTAAAACAAACCATAAGGAATACCAATGCCAGCCTGGCAGAGATGCCATTGGAGAATGAGCATAGATACGCGCGATTGAATGAATCCATTCCATAAATATTATCATGATTGATCAAAAGTAGTAGAAGAATTGTTGGGTGCGCATCTCAAATGAACAGTGTATCCTCAGCTTTCTGAGACAGGCGTTCACATGTGACATGTTGGTCCTGTAGGAAGCACTGAACAATGCAGGAGGAAGCGCGTTGTTGGTATTACGTAGATAAAGCTAACACGCCTCAGGGGCCTGTGACTGCTGCATCCATTCGAGGTATGTATGTCGTTGCCAAGAAAACTTGTATTCAACAATTATAATGACACAACACGAGTTCTTTCATTGCGATTGATCTGATACTATTACTACTACCATTTATGTGACTATAGAAATTCTGTTAGGCCCATCTGGGAATGCTCGTGCCCTCGTATGGAGACGGGAGTTTGGGCAGGAGTGGAAGCCAGTCTCTGCTGTTCCCGAGATTATAGACACTGGTGCCCATGTAGATGTTGGAACGACCGGAAAAGAATTAGACGAGCATGAAGCGTTTGTAGATGACGATGGAACTCGATATGAGTGGGACGCTGCTGCTGGCAAATACATCCCTTCTGATATGCAGCAAGTGGAGACGGGCAAGAACACGGGGTATTCTGTGAATGATATGGTGTATCCTGATGGAGGGGTGGGTCCATCAGAGGACGGTAACGAAGATGTGATACGACGGAAAGCTGCGTTGCTCGCAGCGCAAGAGCGATCGGAGAAGGGGAAGCAAGCAAGGGCCAGGAATGAACAATGGTTTGATGCCAAGAAGAATACAAGCGTGTATGTTCAAGGGCTTCCTCAGGATGTTACTGTTCAGGAGATGGAACAGGTGTTTAGCAAATGTGGAGTGATTAAAATAGATCCCGAGACGAATGGGCCTCGGATAAAACTGTATAGAGACAATGATGTGCTCAAAGGGGATGGGTTGGTGACATATCTCAAGGCTCCTAGTGTCCAGTTGGCCATTGATATATTGGATGGTACACCGTTGCGATATGGTTTGGATACAACTATGAGCATTAGCGAGGCCAAGTTTGAGCAAAAGGGAAATACGTTTGTGAAGAAGGATGCAGTGTCCAAGAAGAGGAAGAAGCAGATTGCAGAGATGCAGGAGAGAAAGGCGCTCGGGTGGAAAGGCTTTGATGATAAAATAAAGCCAGAGTTGGTGACTGTGGTTCTGAAAAACATGTTCACATTGGATGAGATGGCTGAGAATGCGGACTTGAAGCATGAATTGCAAGAGGATGTGAGGGATGAGTGCAACAGAATTGGTCCTGTTGATAAAGTACGCGTGTTTCATACAAACCCAGAGGGAGTCATTGTCGTGAAATATAAGAATCCCGATGATTGCAAGTCATGTATCAAAAAAATGCATGGAAGATGGTTTGGAGGGAGACAGATCACCGCAGAGGCGTGGGATGGTATCACAGACTTTTTGGTCAAACAGCATGCTCTTGAGGAAACAGAAGAGGAGCAGCAAGCTCGGTTAGAGAGATACGCGGCAGAATTGGAATCATGACGCTCGTCCTAGACAATACTACTATTACATTCATTTTTCTAATACATCATGGCATGTTACGAATGCTGGATATCATCGTGCTTCTTCTTCTTCTTCTTCTCTGCAGCACCATGCTGTGTGTCCTTGCCATGATGCTTTGACCAACTCTCCATAAACCCTTCGAATCGACGAGACGCGGTATTTTGCAACCGCGTCAATAAATCCTGTCTATCTTCCAAGCGATCTCCGTAAATAACTGCCAAATCCTCCACTGACAAGTCCTCCTCCGCAATAAGCAACGGTCTGCAAACGCGCGTGCACCCAGGTTGTCAGTCAGTCTCACTCCCAGTAACATATATTGATGGTATTGTACTCTTCTTGTTATTCTATAGAATAATTCCATATATAGAGCCCAATGGAAGCACATACCTGGGTCGTCCTCTACCAACCGTTAAAAACGATCTAACATCGCTCTTGTAGAATGGGTCCTCGATGGCGTTGGGTTTCTTGATATCCATATGCATACGACATATGGTTCCTACTAATGCACATGTTGCCAAGATAAAGGCTCCTATGGACAACCAGAGTGAGTATCTACTCCTCAGAGACCGCGGTGTCAGGGGTGTTCGCGGACTATTTGCTACAGGAAGATATTCTGTATTCTCACCCATGGTCTTTATTTGTTTCGTAATATTCTATAGCCGAAATTATACATGGAAAAGATTATTTCTTTTGGGTCTGCACGCTGACGAGGCGCAGGTTCACGTCTACGTGGATCCATCTCCCTCGGCCGAGGTCATCGACGGCCATCTATTTATATTGTCATTATTGGAGCAATTGCGTGATGAAGATACCATCATCATCATCCTTGGGAGTAGTCACACCACCTCCATGTTCCACATACATTTTATTGACCATGCATGGTCCATATGGTGCCGTGATTGAATCCGTTAGAGGCATACAATTCCAGCCTCTCCAAAATCAATCTCACCAACCTGGTATGGGAGAGGAGACCCATCCATGGCAACACCCTTTCCACTACTCTCCATCGATAACTGCTGAACAGGAAGCTGTGACAAAGCTTGCGCATTCAGTAATAAAAATAGCCCAGTTTGAATGCCCCAAGAATATAGTATTCCACACATTATAAAGGCCCATCAACACTGGAATATTCTGCTCCAAGGGAGAGGATGACACATGTTCATCATCAATGTTCCTCATACCAATAACCACATTTTTTGACCGGAGGCATCCGACATCGTCGATATCGTGAGGTTAGTCATCGCTTCAAGTACATCTGAGCCTGGCAAGCTCGCTCTTAGAAAAAGCAGCACTGGTCATCTTTTGTATTTTTGGTCTAGTTTGCACATGTTTTCAGTACTGAAAAGAGCAGTGGTATATCGACCGTTCACGCTGCTCAACCGCGGCCAGTAGTAGACGTAAACGTTCACTCCTTTCTATTCTGCGATAGAAAGGTCAGCATACAATGAAATTGATACATCTTTCCATAGTGACAATAGCTTTAGGAGTCGCTGTCTGGGGACAAGAAACCACAGCCAATGGTAACCTAACAGCGGTGGCTGGGAATGTGACATCGTCCACCGCTTTTATAGTGTGCACGATTCCCTTGGAGCCCATGGCACAATGTAGCCTGAACTCGAATGCCTCCAGTTCTTTCTCTGGATTAAGCATTGCCGCATTCCGAGAGGCTGCGAAAGAAGGCCTGGGATGGGTTGAGGGGGTGGACTACAAGTTTGTATGTGTTGATACAGACACGCCGACAACACTTGAAGAAAAGATATTGCCAGCTGATGGTGTGTGCGATGCATTCATTGCTTCTACAACTATTTCATCAGAGAGAACGGCAGCTGGGGTGGTGTGGGCATATCCGTATTGGTCTGGTTCGATTGGAATAATTACAAAATCAACGCCAAAGTCGACAGATGGTTGGGCTTGGACCAAGCCATTCACGTGGAAGCTATGGCTTGCGATCGGACTGACTGTGATTATTCTTCCCATTATAGTCTATTATTTGGAAGTGCTTAGTATTAAGCGGCGCGTATCATTTAGAGATTCAATGAAAGGTTATGCTGAGGCCACGTGGAGAACATTGTGGGTCATGATCCAAGGAGAAACAATGGGGGTATCCATGATTGGTGCTCGTATTGTAGTAATTGTGCTGTCGTTTGTGGCATTGATTTTAAGTGCATCGTATACAGCTAATTTAGCCGCATTCCTGACGCTGAAAAGCTTTAGCAATGTGAATTCCATTTATGACCTACAGGGTCTGGCAGTCTCGACAGTTGAGGTGTATCAGGATAGGATTCTCTCCCGGTATGGACTAAAAACTGTAGAGGCCGTGATAGCATCTGGAGAGGATATTAAGGATGAAGCCGCTCTGGTTGCGCAGGGTGTTTTAGCCGGCTTTCTTATTGACGCCGAAGTTGCACAGTATTTGGTTGCAACCTGGCCAGATTGTGCCCTCACATTGTTATCACAATCCATCGAGCCATATGATTATGGCCTGGCATTTAATCCTCGGACTGACGGAGACATAGTAGATGCTTTTTCACTTTCCATCATACGACTTCTTGAAGATGGAACAATAGCTGAAATTGGCAGTACGTATCTCCTTGATGATAGCCCTTGCCTGAAACAAGGCATTAATTCGGATGAAATTGGACAAATCACATTCATGCAAGTGTATGGACTATGGGTATTAATTGCTGCTGGTGTTGTGTTAGGCCTCTTTGTTGTACTCGCCCTGCGTTTGTATAAAAATCGTAAAGATGGTTGGGGTTTGGCTGGGAACATGAGACAACTGCAGCGGCTTGAATCCGAAAAGGCTCATAACTTTGAAAAGGGAGACAGCAGAGAGATTGGTCGTAGCGACCTTCTAAGAAGCGAATCACACCTCCACGATCATACCTAGTGAGGTTGAAAGAATTGGCATTTTCTTATAGCCGCTGATGTGGCCATGCAGTGCAGCGCACAGGAATGATGAAACGTGCGTAATCTTATGTATATCGGGTACTTGATTACATTTTATGTATTAATTTATCGGAGCAATTGCGTCGGGAAGATATCGTCACCCTCCTTTGGCGTCACACCACCTGCATGTTCCAAATACATGTTGAGCATGGCACGGGTACTGTGATTGAATCCGTCAGAAGCACCCGTTCCCTCTCCTCGAGCACGTACAAGCTCTTTCCTGACTTTTCCAGCCAGCACTTTTCCAAGCTCAACACCCCATTGATCGAACGAGTTGATGTTCCAGATAAAGCCGCTGACAGCAATCCTGTGCTCATAGAGCGACAACAGTTGTCCAATCCGGAAGGCATCAAGCGCAGGTAGAACCAGAGACATTGATGGTCTGTTACCTGTAAAAGTCTTATGAGGAATCAATGCCTCAGGAACCCCCTCCTCACGCAGCTCGTCGGCGCTTTTGCCGGTTGCTAGGGCATCTGGCTGGGCAAAAAAGTTGCAGAGCAACTCTTCGTGGCTGGAGGATTGCTCCTCGCTCAGAAACACATCCTGCTGACTCTTCAAAACTCCTATAAATTCTGCAGGCACCACTCGACCCTGGTGCACAAGCTGATAAAATGAATGCTGCCCGTTTGTTCCAGCCTCTCCAAAATCAATCTCACCAACCTGGTATGGGAGAGGAGACCCATCCATAGCAACACCCTTTCCATTACTCTCCATCGATAACTGCTGAACATGGGCAGGAAACTGTGACAAAGCTTGCGCATACGGTAAAATAGCACAGTTTGAATGCCCCAAGAATGTAGTATTCCACACATTATAAAGGCCCATCAACACTGGAATATTCTGCTCCAAGGGAGAGGATGACACATGTTCATCAATATCCCTCATACCTTGCAAGAATTTGTCGAAAATATCAAATCCATACTGTAATGACAGCGGCAACGCTCCAACAGCGGAGGATGCAGAGAATCTCCCACCTACCCAGTCCCAAAATCCAAATGTATTCTCAGGATTAATCCCAAACTCCTCAACACCTTTGAGATTTGTCGACACAGCAACCATATGTTTCGCGATCGACTCATCCCCTAGATTCTTCGTCAGCCAGGCCCTCACATTTCTCGCATTGCGCATTGTCTCTGCCGTCGTAAATGTTTTGCTTACAATAATAGCAAGAGTCCTCTCAGGATCCAAGTGCTTCAATGCATTCACACAGTCTACAGGATCCACATTGGCCAAAAACGTCAGTGTCCTCCCATCAGCATTCTTCAGAGCTTCTGGATCATTCTCCAACGCATTGTGAATAAACGCAGGACCGAGATACGACCCACCAATCCCGATTGCAACAAATTGAGTCAGAGGTTTCCCAGTCACCCCTGTCACCTGTCCTTCCCTCACACGAGCAGAAAACTCTTTGATCTTGTCCAAAACCTCCCATACACCCGGCACAACATTATTTCCTTTATCAAACATCGACGCATCCCGAGGAGCCCGTAAAGCAACATGCAGAACCGCTCTGTCCTCAGTCTCGTTCAAATGATCTCCCTGAAACATGCGTGCAATCTTCTCCTCCACCTTGCATTCCCTCGCCAGATCCAGCAACATCTACGCAGTACAAGCACATTCCCATCGCAATCCTCGCACCAAACCACAGCATTGTATAAAGTCTTTGAAAACCTACCGATTGCGTTTCCACAGTCGCATTTTGCCTAGAGAAATCAATATACACCCCATTGTGGGTATATGTTAGACTCTTTGTTCTCTCTTCATCCTTTAAAAGGGTTTTCAGATGCGTTTTCGAAGCAATCTCGCTGGCATGGTTGCCAAGTTTGGTCCACGTTGGCGTCGTCTCCACACCCATACTATTCTCTTTTACACCGATGACCCGTTTCGAGATATTACACCAGTCTATACACGTTTATTATTATGAAATCCGCACGGGCGGATTCGCCAGTAGTGGAATCGGAGGACAATCAGTGAGGTACCGTTTCCCACTCTTGGTCTCAATCAGCTTTAATGTTGGTCCAAGCATGTAGGCCACCACAGCACCACCCACCAATCCTCCAGCATGCCCCCAATTATCTATTCTAGGATTTGCGAATCCATATGCCATATTAATCAGCAATGTCTGCCATAACTGCTTCAAGACGTAATCAGATCTCTTTCCATACAGGGATTTATTTTGATAAAAGTACATGGCCAGGGCACCTCCCAACCCAAACACAGCACCAGAAGCTCCGAGCGAGGGCGCTGCACTCCCATAAAAACTCGCTATATTTCCAGCAAGAGCAGCCACCATGTATGTCACAACAAGCCTCTTGCTACCACACAGCCGCTCCAGAGCGGGTGCTATATTATACAATGAATAACAGTTTACTGCCAAATGCATCAGGTTTCCGTGAAAGAATGCCGGCGTTATCAACCTCCAGTACTGCCCTGCAACTATGAGTTGGTTCACCTTTGCTCCCCATGCCGTAATGGCATCTTGCGTCGCAACCTGAAGCCCATACATGAGAATGTTGAGCCCCAACAAGCCCTGACTCACAGTCATGAGTTGATTCGACTTGCCTCCTCTCATATCTCCGGGGGAGTTATGACGTCTATCATTATAATTGTTACTGTTCGTTCCCCCAGAAGACCTCACTCGAGTTGATTGTTCTATAGATGCAGGAAAGAGGTCGTTTCGGAACAGAGATAGTCCACCACCTGCAGCCACGGCACTTGCCCCAAAGACGAGTGTCCCCGTGGAGGATAAGGATCGCCTGACGGATGATCTGAATATTTTTGGGATGATACGTCCTATAGATAGAGATACTGATGTCAAACTCCGTCGTCCCCCCTGTCCTCCACGGGGACTTTGGTTATTGACATGCGGTGGCATGTCGAAATGACTGCAATGTTGTGATGCTTTGCAAATCCGACAGGTCACCGATATTTTTACAAGGGTTTTAGTTGTTTGCCGATGGTCATAATCCCTCGATCGATTCAATCCACAGAGTTTGCCCGAGTTGACGCCATGTGGTGGAGATGAGTGCATCACGAACGGTCGATTCTATGCGTTGATCGAAGGACCGGTCGTTTCAAAAACGGCTCCGTGCAATAGACAAGGCTTGGATGTACAACCATGGATTCGATGCACTCCTGATGGGTGAATATTACTATACTGGTGTACCATAACCGAAGAATTCTATTTTATGTGTCAATTGTTGAAAAAGAGTGCCATGAGGACCGGGTCGATCTCCCTTCCCACGACGCGTTGACCGAGTCGTGGTGCTCCATTGGGTCACGTGATCCTCGTGCGTCTGACAAACTGCATGGAGGCACCGGGCTGTAAACGCGTTTCTCTGAGATCCCATGTACACGAAGGCCTTGCATAGTACTCCATATTTATAATATTATATTCAAAATATTTTGAGGGAGACACGATCGTTGAAGAAATACATTATGGCAATCAAGAAGGCATCCTTGTTCATGCTGACCACCCCATTACTGTTGGGTGCAGCCAACGCGTCTGGCAATATGGGTGGTTCACCAGACTGGTGGCAGGTTGATGACGCCTCAGAAGGTACTGACGCATGTGTTCAAGTATCGTATGGTCCTATGGGATCGTTTGGTCCGGTGACGACGCAGTCTGGCATGCGTGGCTCGTTTTCTGTGGCAAAGAAGGCAACGCAGATGTACCTTTCTGACTCCATGTTGCAGACAGAAGAGGACCAAGAGATTCTTTCTGTATGCAATGCGAATATTACTGATGTCATGAGGACTGTGGTGGTGACGGAGGCTTGTGAGCAGAATGGGAGTGAGGAGAACAAGTATGTTGTGGAGTCATCCTTCACTGTGCCTTGTTCAGAGGAGGATATGGCAATCTTGCCAGATGGGACAGAGCTTACGAGAAGGATTCTTACGAATGGATCAAAGAATATGTCGATAAACGGGATGGCACAGGGTCCACAGATTGACCGTGTGGAAGGTGTGATGGAGATTGAGGAGGATGACGGTGAGGAGACATCAGATCTCTTGGATGACGATTCGATGGAGACGAGTCGCAAGCTGTTGCATGGTGATAAAGGAGAGGAAAAGAAGAGGCAAAAGGGAAAGAAGAATGGTGAGAAGAAGAGAAATGCAACAAAGAAGGACGGTGAGAAGAAGAGAAATGGAAAAAAGAATGGACAGGAAAGCTCAAGCCGCAAGCTTCTCCATAACAAGAATGGAGAGAAGAAGGGACAAGGTGACAAGAATGGAGAGGGTGATGGTGAGAAAAAGCAGTATAGCAAGAATGGAGAGAAGGGAGGAGATGGTGAACAGCAAGGTGAGAAAAAGCAGTACGGAAAGAATGGAGAGAAGAAGGGAGATGGCGACAAGAATTGTGATGATGATGGTGAGAAGAAGAGAAATGGAAAGAATAATGGACAGGAAAGCTCAAGCCGCAAGCTTCTCCATAACAAGAATGGAGAGAAGAAGGGACAAGGTGACAAGAATGGAGAGGGTGATGGTGAGAAAAAGCAGTATGGCAAGAATGGAGAGAAGGGAGGAGATGGTGAACAGCAAGGTGAGAAAAAGCAGTACGGAAAGAATGGAGAGAAGAAGGGAGATGGCGACAAGAATTGTGATGATGATGGTGAGAAGAAGAGAAATGGAAAGAATAATGGACAGGAAGGCTCAAGCCGCAAGCTTCTCCATAACAAGAATGGAGAGAAGAAGGGACAAGGTGACAAGAATGGAGAGGGTGATGGTGAGAAAAAGCAGTATGGCAAGAATGGAGAGAAGGGAGGAGATGGTGAACAGCAAGGTGAGAAAAAGCAGTACGGAAAGAATGGAGAGAAGAAGGGAGATGGCGACAAGAATTGTGATGATGATGGTGAGAAGAAGAGAAATGGAAAGAATAATGGACAGGAAGGCTCAAGCCGCAAGCTTCTCCATAACAAGAATGGAGAGAAGAAGGGACAAGGTGACAAGAATGGAGAGGGTGATGGTGAGAAAAAGCAGTATGGCAAGAATGGAGAGAAGAGAGGAGATGGTGAGCAGCAAGGTGAGAAAAAGCAGTACGGAAAGAATGGAGAGAAGAAGGGAGATGGCGACAAGAATTGTGATGATGATGGTGAGGAGAAACAGTACGGAAAAAATAATGGACAGGAAGGCTCAAGCCGCAAGCTTCTCCATAACAAGAATGGAGAGAAAAAGGGACAAGGTGACAAGAATGGAGAGGGTGAGGGAGAGAGAAAGCAGTACGGAAAGAATGGAGAGAAGAGAGGAGATGGTGAGCAGCAAGGCGAGAAGAAACAGTACGGAAAGAATCAGAAACAATAGATTTAATCAAAATAGTTCGAGAGGACCTGAATATATACACTAGGTGATACATTTGGGATCACTCAAAGCAATTTCTTTGAGATGCCGACCCTCGTGAGTCAAGGCTCTTTTGACCAATAGGAGTCACAAGATGCACATAAAACTCTTTAAGCAGGACCGTATAATGTGCACGTTATCCCACCATACATATAATCAAGTCAAGAATAAAGATGAATATTTTGTAAGACAAGACAAGAGTGAGTCTTGTGTCCTAGAGACACAAAAGAAAGAAACGAACAGAAACGAAAAGTCTGGCAATATCTTGCCACGCACACTATTCTGCAATGCAAACATATAGTAGTATTTATTTTATGTCAGAATGCCTGTTCATGGACCAATCCATAGGTACAGAACTGTACGTTGTATCACACTTGCTATGTACCTACTCCACCGCCCCGTATACATACCGCCCCGGTCTCGACATATGGTCACATTAAAATATCAAATTCGAAACGAGTTTGGTAATATACTCGCCTACACCACAAGAAACCCCGCCGGTGAATTCGCCAGTGAAACCGCCCTTCGAAGATAGTGATTCCAAGGGAATTCCTTTTTCCAAGGGAATTCGCTTTGCGAAGGGCGGGTGATTTCGACCTCAAAAATTTTCACGCAAACCCCTATAAATTTTGGCCCTCTTAGGACAAAATTTACCTTTTATCCACTACAAAGTGGGCAGTCTTTTAACACATCATCGGCTAGCTCTCGATCGAGTCGACCAAGGTTCAAAAAAAGATTCGAATTTCGAACCCACTCCCAACTAGGCTAGTTGGGTGAGTACTCGCTCTCTGCATCTTTTGTGCGGCAGCCTGCTTTCTGCTTGTATTGAAGCGTTACAATATTGAATATTTCATGCATTTGAAACGTCTGATTCGGCCGTCGCTCGTACCATCCCTTTTAAGGGTCAAATTTGAGAGGTGCTTTTTGGAGTTGTATCATCAGGCGGAGATTGGTGTAGACGGAGACTGAGTGTGGTGTGATGTCAGTTTCCACAATGCAAAGTGATAGTACTAGACATTATGAAGCATAATTGATTGCTTTTCATACGGCGCACTCATTGGCCAACCCCCATCGCACGGCCCTACCTTGGGGCCAGGCAAGTAGAAATCCCTCTGTCACCTTGGCAAGTTGACCCAGCCTATTTATGTAAAAATGAATGAATTACAAGGCATAAATCTAAACTCTGTGAATATTCGGTACCAATAACATTATCTGTCGGAACTAGACAAATCTTTGACGCGGAGGACGTGGACCTGCTTTGGGGAGTTAGTTGGTTAGACAACACACATCACGAATGGGCAAAAAGTTCGTGTGGCGGTAGACGTTCAGTGGTCGGACGCACTGATTTATATTTGCGTAGTATCTTTCGGATCAATTGGACGTTGGAGTCGCTGTTTTGCTGGGTGGACCAGGAGGTGGAGGACTGCTAGGCGTGGTAAGTTTTGATACAAGGGACCCAGCCTGATATCCCACAGTTGCAACACCTACCGCAGTCCCCACAGCGACGCCGCCTGCGACCGCGACGGCAATGCCCCCTGCCACAAGAGCAGCGCCTGCGAGCTGATATTTCTGTTCATCTGTAAGCATCAGGTGACGCCTCCTCCCTCCTGCAGCAGTAGATGTGGTATTCACAAGAGACAACCCGTCTTGGTTGATTTCAAACTCCTCCCCCGATGTCGTGATCAACACGGCAGTCTCGCCCGGAAGCACTTGGGCAGACGCCACGTTGTACACCGTCACTGCCGTGTCCCCATCACTGGTGTTGGTCGTCACTGTCAGGTGTTCCACCCCCAACAGTTCATCAAGACTCGATATCTCGTACAACATGCGACCATCTCTCTCCCTCACAACTGATCCAACCGCCACTGGCTGCCCAGTCGACCTGCTCACCATGATGCCATTGTCATTGCCAACCACGCTGTCCAATTTCACCACCATGTAGATGGACCCTGCGAATGCCGCCAGAAGCACCACCAGCGCCACAAGAAGCTGCATGATGATGGATCGGGTGAGCTTTCGGTCGTCCGCCGCACGCTTCTCGTCCACCAACAGCCCAACCACGGCGTCCACGGTCACCTGGCCCTCGCTGCCCGCAGACTCCTGGAGGCGACGCCCCACGTCACGGGGCATAGTCCTGCACTGCAGCAGGTCATCCAGAGAAACCTTGCCACCGTGTGGAAGATCAGTGGTCATCATATTTTGCAGCACGACAAATAACCGGGCGTCGGAGAGAAACTGGCAACACCGCGAGAAGGGACGTCGAAGAGGAATACGCAGCGATACCTTATTGTTATGCCGGTGCACGCCCTAGATATATGTATATGTAAATGTATACCCGAACCGGATCACCGAAGAAGAATTTGGGAGTGCCTGGGTGGTAGACACCCCCCATGGTTGCAACCAACATATGTTGCATGCGCATGCGCCTGTCCGCGGCCTGCGGAATCTGCGCAGATTGGAATCTACAACGTTGGCCCTCCCTCGACCTGGGCATCCCGTCACAAACAAAACAATTGCCAACAATCTGTTTCTTTCATACTCACATACATACTATCTCTTTCGCACCGCAAAGCAGAGTCGTGGTGTTTCTGTGAGGGCCATTCGCCGAGGGGAGAAGAAGAAGAAGAACACACGGCATGAGCAACGTAAAACAGGCGGACGTAGTGAGCCACGTGGCCCTGGCAGACGTGTTGGAGTGCAGGACGCTGCCTCGGTCTGTGGCCGCGAACCTGGAAAAGGTCGCCGGCAGCGATGGCCAGGTGTCTGTGGACGCCCTGGTGGACATGGTGGTGACGGACCACGAGTCCGGAGGGAACCGCAAGGTTCTGCGCCGTTCGGTCCTGGGCATTACGATTGCCATGGTGTGCCTGTCTGCGGTGGTGTGCGGGCTTGTGTTTGGCTCGGTCCACCTGACCACCCAGATGCAGGTGCAGGACGGGGTGCTGCACGCTCGCGACAGCGCTGACACTGTGATGCATTCGGGGACGACGGTGGCTGCGTTCAGTCCTTCAGACCTCAAGACTCTTGACAATCTCCAGATGAGTTCGATGCAAACTCTGCTATTTTCTGAGGAGGATGGCACCATGCACATGTACCGGGTATCTTCGGTGTCTTCACGTCCCGATGGGGAATTCGAGGTGGTGGCCACGTCGGGCGAGGAATTTGTGGTGTCCGCCGAGGGGACCATTCAGGTGATCAACAACGGATCTTCATCCGGGGGGCGGCGACGATTGCAACAGTCTCTTCCCCTCACAATCGAGACTCTCTGGATGCTCGGAAAATCTCTTAATCAATTGCTTACTAATGCTGATGAACAGACGAGGGGCGATCCCCCCCCCGCCCCGTGTATCCCAAATCTCTTGGGCTGTTGAGGTGATGGTGCATAATACAACAATCCATTGTGTTCAGTCACAGCATCCATGTTCATGTGGTCCAAAATGGATGGTACTGGAACCTTCTGTTTCCAACACTTTCGAATCGATCCAATAAACTTCTGTCTGTCTTGTACAGCTGCTTCAACCTCTTGACAAGAGTTTCGTCCAGCTGCAATCCCACAGCAACAGTGTTCAAAGCAACTTCTGGAGGTCTGCTGAGCAAATCAGCAATACAGTTCTTCTTCTCCTCGATATATTGAATATCCAGGTTGTAATCAGCCATATTATGTAACCATCTGCTTTGTACCAGTTTGAGATCTTTTTGAGTGAGCATGTGGGTCAAAGGCCTGTGATCAGTAAAGACCACATTCTTAGGCTGTCCTAGTAGGTAACTCCTGAAACGCCACACAGCGAGCCTCATAGCAAGAAATTTCTTATCATAGACCGAATACTTGAGCTCTGCATTACCCAAACTTTTAGAGTAATATCCAAGAGGATGATACATGACATCCACCAACTGTGTGAGCACTCCTCCAATGGCATGCTCGGAAGCATCTGTGAACAGGTAAAATGGGTTGGACACATCCACCAATCTCAAGACTGGGTACGTGGTCAAAGCATTCCTGAGCACCTCATAAGCTTGCTGAGCTTTCCGTGTCCACACAAAGGGCACATCCTGCTTGGTGTTTGGGTGTGGGTGTTTGGAGTGGAAGAGGAAATGGCATGTGACAGGCGATGCGTAGATAAAGGATTTCTGCTGTAACCATAAAAAAATCGGGATTTTCTTTAAATCGGGGCGTCCGGCACGAGACCGATCGCGCGGAACCGAGCCTCCCAATCGAATAACACACTCTATATCTGTGGGATTTTGCATTTCTCGCCGGCGGAGGTGCCGGGTGCGAGGGGCGGTCTCCGCCGATGTGCGCGATTTCCGGAAATGGGCCGAAAATCGCTCTCTCGTTAGGCCCCGAAATGTCCTCGCTCGGCCCCCGACGAAAAGATATTCCAAAAAAACTGGGCTGGGCTACGGTCCGGGCGGCAACGGGCGTTCGTACTGGGCGGCCCAGCGCCGCAAAGGCGGGTTGCCGACACCTCCGAAATCGATTGATGGCGCCGGTGTGCGAGGGGGGTGTACCGGCTGAGCGCGTCAATCGTCCCGTCCCTCACCCTGCTGCCAACTTATTACGGAAACAGCAGTAAAGCAAAGAAGATGAAAGAAGATTTAATGAAGAAGAACCTCTCAGAATCTCTGAGAACATCAGATCAATATTTCATGGACATTCAACAAACATCTAAGATCATCAGAAAACATGTGATCGACATCTGGGAGCATTTGATGAAGCTCTGGGAACATCCAAGATCATCTAAGAACACTTGACAAAGCTCTAAGAACATCAGAGAGCACCTAAGAGCATTTCATGAACATCTAAAGAGATGAGAAAAGATTCGATGTTCATGGTCATGTTTAGAGGGATCAGTATAATCCTCAAAAAGCAAATGGTTACTGACATGGCACTGATTCCCCATGAGGTGCATGAGAGGGTGCTGTCCTGTGAACACTTTGTCAGTCAACACAACTGCCCTGCATTCAGAGCATGTCCTCCGTCCGCCCCGACCAATATATGTCCCGATATTTCACTCATCCACCTCCAAGACCAAAATCAGGCAGCCCGGATCCTTTGAGCCCGGCACGTATGATCAAATTCAGGGGAATTGCATTAGACCACATAGTTATACATGTATACCTCCAGAACAGATGGCTTTTTTGACGGGTCCAACTGTTGCAAAAACAAATATTTTCATGGTTTAGATGCAAAAGTCGGTTCATGAGTGCACTTAGCATGCAGAGAATGAATCAACACCGTCCAAAAGAGTGGCCGGATCTGAATTATTCAGCAGGGACCATCAGATGAAGGTTTTAGTCTCAACGGTAGAGCATCAAGATTTTACCTGTGCCCTTTCTTACGGGATGCAACTTTCTAGCATATTGATACCATCAATATTGCTTCTGTTGGGACTCATTTCCATGGCTGAGTTTATTGAGTGTGGAATCTGATGGTCATTGTGACCCCATTCATAGCATCCTTGCTTCAATCCTATTGATTGAAGACTCGTGTCTCGTCTGTGATGGCTAACCTTCAGTACCTCAAAGTGAGAGAAGCCTCCGTCATTTGATGTCGACTCCATACCTTCAATTGACCTCTCAGCACACAAAACCCAGCATTATATTTACCGATCATATGAGATAAAACAAAAGGATCGAGAGAATCACGAAGACCTGCCGAAACAAAAGGAAGGTATAGGTTGGAATGACATACATCCATACAGTGGGAAATAGAAGACAAGAAGATTGTAAACAATCACACAGCGACCAAAGCGCCAAGAAATTCGCCTCTAAGAAAGAAAAGAGCATTATCTAGAAGCGAAGAATACCGGATTCATGCACACCAAGCATTGCAAGGAAAGTTAGGACTGGAAGTGAGCAACTCTCAGGTACACCAAAGGATCTCAGATGTATCACGGATACTGCGATCAAACGCTGATATACGAAGAAGACAACACCGAGCAAATGACTGAGGAATCATATATAGTATGATGAAAGGAATTAAAGGCGCTTAAGAGCAAGAGTACGGTGATGAGTGCTCCACAAGACATCTGATACTAGCCTCCTGCCCGACACACAGCAAACAAATTACACTGTTAATTGCCTTGGGGACGTTGAATCACATAGACCATATATTTGATCCATCATAATCATATATTTTTCTGTAATTGCGTTGGGACTAGGGACATGGCGTTGCCTACCATATCGGTGCACACTCGAACTTCTACAGACCTGGCTACAGCTCTCTGTTGCAACAACGACCAATTGGTCAACACATCTGCCATCTGGCATTTAGAGCACCTCTTCCGTCGGCAACGACCAACATATGTCCTCAAACTGCCCTGTCTCATGTTCAAGTCCACAAGAAAACACCCCGTATGGTTGGAACCATCTGTGTATGTCCACATATTTGAAGTATTCGCATCAAACCATACGTTCAAACACATGGGCTGCACCATCCCATCTCGCATGAGGCTGGTCGGTCCAGAGACGCCCCCGAACGAATCCTCGAATCTATGTACGAAATTTGAAATCAAGACACAGATCCCGATGAAAGGCAGGTAATCAAAGACAGCATCGCGGGAATGTTTCATTAATTACGGTAAAAACTTTTGCACTCGGTTCATCAGTTATAGGAAACTGCCCACTTTATAGTGGAAAAAGTGACAAATTTTGTCAAAAAGAGTGCGAAATGTATAGGGGTCAAGCACCACGACTTTGCCGCCCATGACCGCCTCGGGCCGTGTCATGATATCTCGAAGGCATCAATCCACGGCATCGAGCTGCCACTTGTTCATCGCCGAGGCCTCGTCAAAGACAATCAACCCCCTTTGCGCAGCAGGCCAGCTTCATGCGACTCCCTGGCAGTGCTGCAGATCAGCTGCTCGCCTTCGAAGTTGGTATTGTGTGGGGTTACAAAAATGATGTTACGGCAATGATGACTTCAGCAGTTATGGCTACTGCTGCCGCAGTTGCTTCAGCAACCACTCCAGCGACTTCAAGTGCGCTAGGTGTCTGCTCCTCCACTGCGGCGCTAGCTTGGCCCTCTGTTGCCAAGCGTTCTCCCTCTGCCAGTGCCTGCTCCTCGGGCGTCAGCATCAGTCGACGCCTCCTACTCCCTCCTGCAGCAGTAGATGTGGTATTCACAAGAGACAACCCGTCTTGGTTGATTTCAAACACCTCTCCCGATGTCGTGGTCACCACGGCAGCCTCACCCGGAAGCACTTGGGCAGACGCCACGTTGTACACCGTCACTGCCTTGTCCCCATCACTGGTGTTGGTCGTCACCGTCAGGCGTTCCACCCCCAACAGTTCACGAAGACTCGACATCTCGTACAACATGCGACCATCTCTCTCCCTCACAACTGATCCAACCGCCACTGGCTGCCCAGTCGACCTGCTCACCATGATGCCATTGTCATTGCCAACCACGCTGTCCAATTTCACCACCATGTAGATGGACCCTGCGAATGCCGCCAGAAGCACCACCAGCGCCACAAGAAGCTGCATGATGATGGATCGGGTGAGCTTTCGGTCGTCCGCCGCACGCTTCTCGTCCACCAACAGCCCAACCACGGCGTCCACAGACACCTGGCCCTCGCTGCCCGCAGACTCCTGGAGGCGACGCCCCACGTCACGGGGCATAGTCCTGCACTGCAGCAGGTCATCCAGAGAAACCTTGCCACCGTGTGGAAGATCAGTGGCCATCATATTTTGCAGCACGACAAATAACCGGGCGTCGGAGAGAAACTGGCAACACCGCGAGAAGGGACGTCGAAGAGGAATACGCAGCGATACCTTATTGTTATGCCGGTGCACGCCCTAGATATATGTATATGTAAATGTATACCCGAACCGGATCACCGAAGAAGAATTTGGGAGTGCCTGGGTGGTAGACACCCCCCATGGTTGCAACCAACATATGTTGCATGCGCATGCGCCTGTCCGCGGCCTGCGGAATCTGCGCAGATTGGAATCTACAACGTTGGCCCTCCCTCGACCTGGGCATCCCGTCACAAACAAAACAATTGCCAACAATCTGTTTCTTTCATACTCACATACATACTATCTCTTTCGCACCGCAAAGCAGAGTCGTGGTGTTTCTGTGAGGGCCATTCGCCGAGGGGAGAAGAAGAAGAAGAACACACGGCATGAGCAACGTAAAACAGGCGGACGTAGTGAGCCACGTGGCCCTGGCAGACGTGTTGGAGTGCAGGACGCTGCCTCGGTCTGTGGCCGCGAACCTGGAAAAGGTCGCCGGCAGCGATGGCCAGGTGTCTGTGGACGCCCTGGTGGACATGGTGGTGACGGACCACGAGTCCGGAGGGAACCGCAAGGTTCTGCGCCGTTCGGTCCTGGGCATTACGATTGCCATGGTGTGCCTGTCTGCGGTGGTGTGCGGGCTTGTGTTTGGCTCGGTCCACCTGACCACCCAGATGCAGGTGCAGGACGGGGTGCTGCACGCTCGCGACAGCGCTGACACTGTGATGCATTCGGGGACGACGGTGGCTGCGTTCAGTCCTTCGGATCTGCAAAACGCAAGTCTCACCCAGCTCCAATCTTTGGACACGTTGATGTACGAAAGCGAGGATGGGACCCTGGGCAAGTACAAGACATCCTCTGTCAGTGTTGCTCCCGATGGAAGCATTTCTGTCGTGACCCTGTCTGGGGATGAATTTTTTATCACACCCGACAATATCAGTGCGGTTGACGACGATTCCGAGGTCGGAAGGCGTAGGCTGCAGGTGGTAGGGACTACTGCTGCCATAGCCCTTGGGGTTGTGTTTGTAGGGGCGTCCATGTACGGCTATTCTGGAGGGGACGCTGCAGGTCTGGCCAAAGCAGAGGCCATCGGCGCTGTAGTAGGTAATGCTACGGCAGCTGGATAATTTTGATAGATACGGTCGGAACACAATAAATAAATGCTCAAAGCCGCGATCGTGCGCACGCGCTTAAGCGCGCTTGGAGACCTATACCTAGTTAGTTCACAAAGGCCTTCGCCGATCGGCAAGCTTGCCACGAAGCACAACACTCAGATCTGGAGGAAATCTGGGGAACGTCGCATGGCTGCAGTCTGACCCACGGGTCACGTCACGTCAAATTCTTTCGTTTACAATCTTTATTTTGCTTTTGAATCAAAGCTGTGTAAAACATTTGTCCACGATACAAGGGTGTCTTCCAGAGTAGCATGCTACTTTTTTTTTTCTCTGTAAATATACAAAGAAGTGAGAAAATCCGACTGACACGGAGTTGGTCTGCTGCCTCACCGCAGGTGGTCCTCCCAGCAGATCCCCAGAGCACCAAGAGAACCTTGGGCCCCAAAGGGAGCACTGCTACGTGTGCATGAAGGGAATCCTTGCACAGGTGCCCAGATACCAAGCCCTGGTGATATGGGGATTGCATCCACTAAAAACTCACTCCTTAAACACCACAGTCTACGTGTGCATGCTACTTTTTCGATGTTCAATTTGCGCAAATTGAACATGTTGATTCCAGCATTCGTATCCCTGTTCCAGGTTGTTCGAACCCATGGGCTTCTGCAGCACTTCAACCTGAAAACACATCCATCCTTCATCCCTTCCATGCAGCCCGAACAATTCATTAATGAAAAATGCATCCCTCATACCTCCACCTGATTCAGCCAAACACGGCTTAAAAAAATAAAAAAATAAAACAGCATCTGTGCCATTCTCCCACTGATTGTTCATGAATCGATACGGCTCGATTATACTTTCAGTGTTAGTTGTCTTTGTGGTTGGACGACTATCCAGGTTTGGTACGAATTTTTTGATCCGTTTCTTCATCAAAAATGGGTACGCCATCTGACCACTATAATCCCCACTATAATCCCTCCATGCCTTATTAGGTATGCTGAGCGTTTTGAAACGATCCTCCATTTTTTGTTTTCTCATTGGCGCGTGAACTCTTTGCAAAGATGTATCTTGATATACTGCTGTCGCTATATTGGATTTACCCATGTCTATGCCAATGTCTTTGCGATTGGTTTCATAGATTTGCACCTTCGCAATCAGTGACATCAGCTCTATTCCCATCTTCTGAAATTGACTGCGAGTTTCCTCTGACATGTCCAGTTCCTTCCATTCAACCGGCATATCCCTTTCAATCCATTCCTTGGCAAGATCATGAAGCAGATGTGCATCGAAATCCGTCGTCTTTCCCCCTCTGGATTGATCAGGATCCCCTTGCCTGAGTTGCTCAAAGACAGTCATGAATTCTCTCTGCACGGTGACAACCATGTTGTGGTACTCCACTGATATGTCTCTTGACTCGTTGATCCATCTATTCCAAAATGGCTTCCCACGGAGGAGGGTTTCTTCACCAAAACTGGTGGTTGGTTTTTAGAAGCTCTCTGTTTTTTCTTTGATTCCGACATGGGATTCCTAGTATTCTACATCCTGCGCACGAATTCGACACACGTGTCAGCTCCATTGATTAAAGCCCACGTAGAGTGTATTTGGCTCAAATTATCACTTTACAAAATCATGTCCAATTCCGAGAAAATCCTATGGGCAGGGCTAATAGAAATCAATCGACTTGATCCGCCCTTATAATAACACAATATGTAATAATAAACTATGTATTAAAATAGGTAGTACCTATAATTTAGAATGCTTTAAAACCGACAAACAACGTGCCCTATACGTTTGTCTCATCAGACGACAACGTTGCATGAACGCGTGCATGGCCACCACACCAAGATGGGGAAGTTTTATTTTACAGTTCCCGTGGTTTACGTTATATGTGTATACCAATACACCTATTAAATACATCTGCTTCACCTCATGCTGTGAAACGGCGTGACGGCCACGGTCGTTCGTTGCACAATGCCGGTATGGCAGGTGGCACACGGAATCTGTCCACGACTCTCTGATCGGCTCGGGTTTGATTCTGACAGAATCACGGGTGAATCTTAATTGTTTCGGTCATTATTTCGGGGGTTTTTAGGTGAACATCACTGGTCCATGCATGCATTTATGTATGTGCACATTAAAGGTATTCACAGACAATAGGGTACAATCTACGCATTTCTTAGAACCTATAGAATCTGGCGAGATATTGAAGATTCACATGGCTGCATAGTGGCTGCAGCTAGTGAAAATGCCAAACAGAATGTTGGTGCTTAGTGACGACATGATGCTTTGCATGCCACCAATATACACAAATGGTACAAAAACATCGAAATACTATGTCATCACGGGTCTCTATTTGCTAGTATGCAGAAAAAAAAGCCACGTCTCGTTACATTCGCTCATATAGAATTGGTGTGTTACATCCATGTTCTACATGGATATTCTGGATCCAAACTCTGGATAAAATGTCCTGTATTTAATACACAAATCTTTGACGCGGAAGACGTGGGAAAACCATGATGATGCGTGCACCTCCTTTGGGGTGTGACAACACCAGGAGGCAAAAAGTTTGTGCGGCAGTAGACATACATAACAGTGGTCGGACGCACTGTCATGCACAATTGGCCCCTGGGGTCTGTTCAGGAAGATTCTCTTGCGGATGAAGAGGTGTTTGGACCGATACATTAAAGACAGCAGCGCTGCGAGGAGCGATGCACAAAAGACCATACCCATAGCCATGCAACTTTCCCGTCCAGAAACTTTCTGAGTGTTGTGCTTCGTGGCAAGCGCACTTGGAGACCTATACCTAGTTGGTTGACGAAGGCGCCTTCGTGCCGGCACGATGGCGGCTTTGAGCATTTATTATGTATCTCAAAATTATCCCAGTGCTGCGGCGGCAGAAGCCGCCCCCTGACCGATGGCCTCTGCTTTGGCCAGACCTGCAGCGTCCCCTCCAGAATAGCCGTACATGGACGCCCCTACAAACACAACCCCAAGGGCTATGGCAGCAGTAGTCCCTACCACCTGCAGCCTACGCCTTCCGACCTCGGAATCGTCGTCAACCGCACTGATATTGTCGGGTGTGATAAAAAATTCATCCCCAGACAGGGTCACGACAGAAATGCTTCCATCGGGAGCAACACTGACAGAGGATGTCTTGTACTTGCCCAGGGTCCCATCCTCGCTTTCGTACATCAACGTGTCCAAAGATTGGAGCTGGGTGAGACTTGCGTTTTGCAGATCCGAAGGACTGAACGCAGCCACCGTCGTCCCCGAATGCATCACAGTGTCAGCGCTGTCGCGAGCGTGCAGCACCCCGTCCTGCACCTGCATCTGGGTGGTCAGGTGGACCGAGCCAAACACAAGCCCGCACACCACCGCAGACAGGCACACCATGGCAATCGTAATGCCCAGGACCGAACGGCGCAGAACCTTGCGGTTCCCTCCGGACTCGTGGTCCGTCACCACCATGTCCACCAGGGCGTCCACAGACACCTGGCCATCGCTGCCGGCGACCTTTTCCAGGTTCGCGGCCACAGACCGAGGCAGCGTCCTGCACTCCAACACGTCTGCCAGGGCCACGTGGCTCACTACGTCCGCCTGTTTTACGTTGCTCATGCCGTGTGTTCTTCTTCTTCTTCTCCCCTCGGCGAATGGCCCTCACAGAAACACCACGACTCTGCTTTGCGGTGCGAAAGAGATAGTATGTATGTGAGTATGAAAGAAACAGATTGTTGGCAATTGTTTTGTTTGTGACGGGATGCCCAGGTCGAGGGAGGGCCAACGTTGTAGATTCCAATCTGCGCAGATTCCGCAGGCCGCGGACAGGCGCATGCGCATGCAACATATGTTGGTTGCAACCATGGGGGGTGTCTACCACCCAGGCACTCCCAAATTCTTCTTCGGTGATCCGGTTCGGGTATACATTTACATATACATATATCTAGGGCGTGCACCGGCATAACAATAAGGTATCGCTGCGTATTCCTCTTCGACGTCCCTTCTCGCGGTGTTGCCAGTTTCTCTCCGACGCCCGGTTATTTGTCGTGCTGCAAAATATGATGGCCACTGATCTTCCACACGGTGGCAAGGTTTCTCTGGATGACCTGCTGCAGTGCAGGACTATGCCCCGTGACGTGGGGCGTCGCCTCCAGGAGTCTGCGGGCAGCGAGGGCCAGGTGTCTGTGGACGCCGTGGTTGGGCTGTTGGTGGACGAGAAGCGTGCGGCGGACGACCGAAAGCTCACCCGATCCATCATCATGCAGCTTCTTGTGGCGCTGGTGGTGCTTCTGGCGGCATTCGCAGGGTCCATCTACATGGTGGTGAAATTGGACAGCGTGGTTGGCAACGACAATGGGATCATGGTGAGCAGGTCGACTGGGCAGCCAGTGGCGGTTGGATCAGTTGTGAGGGAGAGAGATGGTCGCATGTTGTACGAGATATCGAGTCTTCGTGAACTGTTGGGGGTGGAACGCCTGACGGTGACGACCAACACCAGTGATGGGGACAAGGCAGTGACGGTGTACAACGTGGCGTCTGCCCAAGTGCTTCCGGGTGAGGCTGCCGTGGTGACCACGACATCGGGAGAGGTGTTTGAAATCAACCAAGACGGGTTGTCTCTTGTGAATACCACATCTACTGTGGCAGGAGGGAGTAGGAGGCGTCGACTGATGCTGACGCCCGAGGAGCAGGCACTGGCAGAGGGAGAACGCTTGGCAACAGAGGGCCAAGCTAGCGCCGCAGTGCAGGAGCAAGATGACAAAGATGCACTTACTGTTGCTGGTGTGGTTGCAGGAGCAGTCACGGTTGCTGAAGCCGTCATCGTCGTAATTGGCTTATTGTAACTTTAGTAAAGCGCAACCCATTGAGATACCCCTGCGACCCAATTGTTCATTCAATTATTTAGTCTCTGAGGGGCGGCAAATCATTGAATGCTTGCCCCATGTACCTCGCTGCATGTATGCAGCACCCAAAATTGAATGCATGTCTGCACCACAGCTGCATGATTACGTATCCATGTCTCCAGACGATAGAAATTATAAATAATTATAAGAAATCGTTAAGACACAAAGCCTATCAAACATCGCTCTATTTGCGTTTATCATGTATCGATGTCTTGAATTTCAGACATTCAATGTATTGGCCGTCAATGATTGTTGGTCAAGCAATTGTCTCGTGGACACTTCACACGGTGAAATCGCCCACGTCAGATCGCCGCCCCGCACAATGAGGGCTAAAGCAGGCCAGATTTAAGCCGAATTTTGTAAGGCCGCTCTTAATTGATTCCGTGGTTCCCGAGCGAACGGATTTCACCAAGGTGTGTCCCAAAAAATAGAATGTCGTATATCTCCTCACCAGTGAAGAATCTGCACTGTCTGATGCCACCATGCGATAGCGCTCGTCAAAAGGAGTCTCCTTATTTTGATCCATCAGTTCTGTACCTGGCATCAATACTGGGTGATGCGGACAATGTAATGGTCAAATACCTACACCCACACTGTCGTTTCTCGTCTGTTCTTTAGCATCAGTAAGCAATTGAAAAAGAGATTTTCCAAGCATCCAGAGATTCTCGATTGGGAGGGGAGACCCAAGAGACTGTTGCAATCGTCGCCGCCCCCCGGATGAAGATCCGTTGTTGATCACCTGAATTGATCCCTCGGTGGACACCACAAATTCCTCGCCAGACATTGTCAAAACCTCAAATGCTCCATCGGGACGTGAAGACACCGAAGATACCCGGTACATGTGCATGGTGCCATCCTCCTCAGAAAATAGCAGAGTTTGCATCGAACTCATCTGGAGATTGTCAAGAGTCTTGAGGTCTGAAGGCCGGAATGCGTTCACCGTCGTCCCCGAATGCATCACAGTGTCAGCGCTGTCGCGAGCGTGCAGCACCCCGTCCTGCACCTGCATCTGGGTGGTCAGGTGGACCGAGCCAAACACAAGCCCGCACACCACCGCAGACAGGCACACCATGGCAATAGTAATACCCAGGACCGAGCGGCGCAGAACCTTGCGGTTCCCTCCGGACTCGTGGTCCATCACCACCATGTCCACCAGGGCGTCCACAGACACCTGGCCATCGCTGCCGGCGACCTTTTCCAGGTTCGCGGCCACAGACCGAGGCAGCGTCCTGCACTCCAACACGTCTGCCAGGGCCACGTGGCTCACTACGTCCGCCTGTTTACGTTGCTCATGCCGTGTGTTCTTCTTCTTCTCCCCTCGTCGAATGGCCCTCACAGAAACACCACGACTCTGCTTTGCGGTGCGAAAGAGATAGTGTGTATGTGAGTATGAAAGAAACAGATTGTTGGCAATTGTTTTGTATGTATGTATGGTTTTACATCAATGCCCCCTGACCAGGTCGTTGTTTGTGACGCCGACGTTGTAGATTCCAATCTGCATGCAGATTGGGACTGCGGATATCCGGATCGATCCGCGGGGCTCCGCGCGCGGCCCGGGTTGGAGAAATTTCCCTGCTTTACAGCAACCATAGGGGGTGTCTACCACCCAGGCACTCCCAAATTCGTCTTCGGTGATCCGGTTCGGGTATACATTTACATATACATATATCTAGGGCGTGCACTGTCCGTGGCATAACAATAAGGTATCGCTGCGTATTCCTCTTCGACGTCCCTTCTCGCGGTGTTGCCAGTTTCTCTCCGACGCCCGGTTATTTGTCGTGCTGCAAAATATGATGGCCACTGATCTTCCACACGGTGGCAAGGTTTCTCTGGATGACCTGCTGCAGTGCAGGACTATGCCCCGTGACGTGGGGCGTCGCCTCCAGGAGTCTGCGGGCAGCGAGGGCCAGGTGTCTGTGGACGCCGTGGTTGGGCTGTTGGTGGACGAGAAGCGTGCGGCGGACGACCGAAAGCTCACCCGATCCATCATCATGCAGCTTCTTGTGGCGCTGGTGGTGCTTCTGGCGGCATTCGCAGGGTCCATCTACATGGTGGTGAAATTGGACAGCGTGGTTGGCAATGACAATGGGATCATGGTGAGCAGGTCGACTGGGCAGCCAGTGGCGGTTGGATCCCTGGTGAAGCAGACAGATGGTCTCTTATTATACCAAATGTTGAGTCTAAATGAATTGTTGGCATTGGAGCAGCTCATGGTCGGGACCAACACCAGTGATGGGGACACAACTGTCACTGTGTACAACGTGGCCTCTGCACAAGTGCTTCCTGGTGAGACTGCTGTAGTGACAACGACATCAGGCGAGGAGTTTGAAATCAATGCAAATGGTATGTTTCTGGTGAATACGACATCAGCGGCAGCAGCGAGGGGGAGGCGTCGACTGATGCAGACACCTGAGGAGCAGGCACTGGCTCAGCAATCTGTTCTGGAGGCACAAGCCCAAGCAAGTGCTGCTGGCGCAGCAGCTGCGGAGCAGCAAGCAGCCGATCAGGCGACATCAGCGGGTCCTGAGGCCATTGCTGGTGGTGTTGTTGCTATTGGTGCTGTTGCCGCTGGTGCTGCAGTTGGTGGTGCTGCTGGTGGTGCTGCTGCTGGTGCTGGTGCTGGTGCTACTGTTGTTGAAGGAGCGGAAGTCTCAGGGATTTGGGAAGCTTCAGTTTCTTTTGCGGAAATATTAGCTGGTTTTGTATGATACGTATGATACTTTCTTATACAATGCCCCAAACCTTTGTCACAATTCAATCGTTCACGTATTCAGTATCACACATTTGTCTGAGGAATGCGTTGTGCCCACTGTCGCTAATAATGTTGCCTGTGTTGCTGATTCATCATCATTCTTTTTCCTTTTCGACCTTGTACATCGTCCTCGTCAAATTCTTTTCTTTACGCGTTTGATCAATCCCTTGAATGCAAAAAAAGACTTTTGTAAGAATCCTAAGCCAAACAAATGTTTCACGTTTCGAAACAAAGCTGGGGAAAAAATGCAGTCCTTTTTAGATCAAAAGCAGGCCCATGGCTGGGAATCAGACGCAAGAGAGGGCTATGAAGCATTATCACAATCCATCAAGAGTCTCTCGGCCTTCCTGGGGAAGTCGGAGGTGTCATTAATGAACTCTTGCATCTCTTCCAGTGTGAGACTTTGCAGAATCTGGCTACCCGTTCTAACAAGGGCTTGCCATTTGGATATGTAGATTGCTCGCTCCTTGGGTATCACAGTACCATCATTTGGAGATATGTCTCCGCCCTTAGCGCCATCAATGTCCAGAAATACTTGCTGCAGCTGATCAGCTGCCTCATGAGGCACCTCATGAGGTGCCCAATCCTCATTTGCGTCGACTAGATCTGGTCTAGACTCTCCCGCGTATCAGCCACCGGACCATTGACAGATAGAAAAATGTTTTTAAATCGATTATATGCGTTTACATGATCTAAGGAGCCATATAAGTTTGGAATCGGGCCATCCAAAGATTTGAATGCATTCAGTGTGGCCACACTTTTCGACAGTGGGACCCAACCCGATTACGTTACGCAATCCATCTATCGCAATAAAATCGCAATCAGCATGTGAGAAATGTAAATGAATACCTGGCTGGTGTTATTTCAAATAAAGAATAAATGTTACGCTCGTGCTAGCCTAGCACGGCATATACAACGTACGTTTTTTGACCAACCACAGCCATATTCAAACCTCCTGTCTCTGTCTTTGTCTCTGCATAGGTTGTCGTTCCACTATTCCCAATCCTTGTATACTTTTGGTCTTTCCTGACCTACGATAAATGATGACCGTGATGTGTGGGCCGTTCATATCGCTCGCCTCGGTTGTGTCCTAGAGACACAAAGGACACCCAGCATCATACCACTCTCTCAGTGCTCACTCGTGATGGCATTGACCAGATGATGACGAATCAAATCCACCAGGACTGCACAGATGTGCCATGAATGTACAGATTGCCAATATTCCAAACTTGGAGAATTCTCCGTAATAAAAACGAAAAATCTGGTTTTTTTTTTTGATGTGACATCTGCAGCTCCAGATAGATCTTTCCCTCCGCGTGTGTCGTTCGAAATTATCGTCCAAAATATCTTTTAAATATATATACTCATGAACACAGTAAATATATTGCGAAATAGACTCATATCCCCCGCGTATACTCCGTTCTGCACGAAAACCCTTGGCTCTGTTGACGTTGAGACAGTCGTTGTTGGGGCTGGTGTCGTTGGATTGGCGATAGCTCGTTATCTGGCAAAGCACTGTGATCAGGATGTCCTTGTTGTGGATCAACGGCCGTCATTTGGAATGGAGACATCCTCTAGAAACAGTGAAGTGGTTCATGCTGGTTTATACTATGCCGTTGACTCATTGAAAGCTGCTCTGTGTGTCAAAGGACGTGACATGCTGTATGATTACTGTGCATCGCATGGAGTGGCGTTTGAGAAATGCGGCAAGTTAATCGTCGCCAGTGAGGACGAAGATGTCGAGACGCTGGAGAAAATTGGTCAGATTGCAGAGCTGAATGGCGTGGTTGACTTGGAACCGCTGACAGAGAGTCAAGTCCACACTATGGAGCCCCATGTGAGGTGTCGAGCTGCGTTTTTCTCTCCCTCTTCCGGTATTGTCGATAGCCATGGGCTCATGTCTTCTCTTGAGAGGGAGATTGTGTCGAATGGAGGCACTGTGGCATACAACACTAGGATACTTGAGGGTGACATTGGTGGGTCTGAAAAGGTACTCAACATGGAGGATGTCCAGAGCGGGGAAACAACGCAGGTGATTGCCAGAAATGTGGTCAATTCTGCTGGACTATGGGCCAGGAAGATATCACTCGAACTTCAAGGAATTTCAAAAGAAGACATTCCCAGAATCGCGTTTGTCAGGGGCAACTACTTCTCCTTAAAAGAGGGTCTGACACAAGGACCCAAGTTTTCGAAAAAACATCTCGTCTATCCTGTCCCGTCGAATGACGGCGGGCTAGGTATCCATGCTACTATAGATTTATCACATTCTACCATACGATTTGGGCCTGATGTAGAATGGATTGATACTGTCGACGATCCTGACAATTTAGAATACAAGGTTGACCCAGCCAGATCTGTGCAGTTTGAGAATGCCTTGAAGAGATACTGTACCCATGTAGAGCCAGGATGTCTAGAGCCAGCATACTCTGGTGTACGACCTAAAGTTGTACACGACGACGGGCAAAAGTATCCCGATTTTGTCATCAAAGATCACGGGATTCCTGGACTCGAATGCCTCTATGGCATCGAATCTCCTGGATTGACAAGCTGCCTTGCTCTTGGAGAGTATGTTGGCCAGCGTCTCACCACGCATGCTTTGAAAATTTGATTGAATTACACATGTACTGAATGCTTCATGATAGTATGCATTATTAATACTTTATATCGTATGATAAAGTGCAAAACAAAAATATGTATTGACATGACATGAGGCAAAATCTGTTGACCCTCATGAATAATAATGATTCTTCTTCTTGCATTTCAATCAGAGGGGATACGTTCATCAGTATCATATTCATTATTTTCTGACAGTTTTTTTTCATCTCTCCAAACAAAATTGAAAGTTTTATGCGACACCCTTGAGGCGGACAGTCCTGAATTTCATCTCTGGCATATCCTTTGGTGGTGGACCTTTCACATCAGTCTGATCTTTGGTGCTCTGTTCCTTGTCTTGGCTATAATTTCTTGGAGACGCACACTTGAATCCAGTGTGCTTTTCAAAACGCACTTCACCAGAGGATAGCTTCTTACTCAGCAAACTATGCTTTGGTCTCGTGTCCACACCATCTTTCTCCTTCCCACACGCGGCATGCTCTGGAATCCATGCCTGTGGAGACTTGCGCTCCATCAAATCCTCTGCCACCACCCCGTTCGGAGATGATCCATTCACAGGAGACCTCCTTCCACGTGGTGACCCACCTGGCGGAGAAGACATGTCCACGTCTTGAGATTTCAACGGAAGCCACTTTGACAGCAGACTCTTGTGTCTTCTCCAAGGTGGCAATGTCAAACCACAGGCATCAAACGACAGTGATATTTCATAACACAGCATCTCCACCAACGGCTTCAACGTAGACACCGTGGCTACAATATGTTCAGGAACAACCTGAGAAAGAAACCTGTACCTGACAGATTCATTCAGCAATGGTATTGCAAAATGCTCCTTGAACCGTACTTCTACAATATACTCTTCAGTCCCTTGCGGAATCTTCACCACATTGCCATATTCATCATCAAAAGTACCAAAAATCTCGCGCTCCACGATCAAAAATTCGTTTCTCAAGTTCACAAACATCCCTGAATCTCGCCCACCTCCAAGCGCAGATCTCAGGCTTACTTTATACCCTACACTACTCAAATGCGTCGCAAGCACCACAACATCCATATCACCTTCCTCCTCCACGATACGACGCTTCATGGACGCAACATCCCTCTGCAAGCGAGCATGGAACATATTCACTGGCCTTGTGAACCGCATCACATCACTCTTCAATATCTCTAGTTTACCCGGCTCTAAATCCTCATCCTCATCACAGAATCCAAATCTTGACAGTATATGCTCATCCTTGGACCCAACATCCAAGTCAAAATGCATCCCTAGACTCTGGTCATGTTTCCATCCGCCACGTAAGCCTCCACCTCCACTACTATTCGCATTAACCGCCATAGTAGAGGTATGGACCCGCACTATTGATATCAAAGAGTCAGATGAAATGCTATTTGGCTTTGTCGCCGCCGTTTTGGAACTAGAACGTGTCCAGTTGGTTTCTACCAACATGTTGCCACGCTTTCTCTACCACGCATGACGCAAATGTTGATTCACTAATATAACTAATATAACTAATAAATACAATAGTTTATTTATATGTGCTGTGAAGACGGTGGGTATCACATCTACATCTATGTGGCCGGATGTACTCCTCCAACGGAATATTCTCCTCTCAGAGATGCCGCCTCTTCCAATGTCCACTTTTCCCACCCTTCTTTTCAACGAGACGAATGTCTGTAATCTCAATCATCTTACTCGCAGCTTTACACATGTCATACACGGTCAACGCCGCCACACTCGCAGCAGTCAACGCCTCCATCTCTACACCAGTTGGACCCACAGTGGTTGCCTGTGCCCAAATACCAACAGACAATGCATCCTCATCCAATGTCAACGACACTGACACATCTGAGAGAAGAATAGGATGGCACAAGGGTATCAGTTGCGATGTTTGTTTAGCACCCATGATGCCAGCCAACTGAGACACGGTCAACACATCACCCTTTTTGGACACATGGTTGTCATGGACCAATTGAAATGCCTCCTTCCCCAAGATGACCTTGGCTGTTGCTGTCGCCGATCGGGCTGTAGACAATTTATGCGACACATCCACCATGGTAGCTTTTCCTGTATCTGGATCTGTATGAGTCAGTTGCCTCGAACCTGCTACTGATGATGATGATGATGACGAAGAAGATTCAGGCATGCCAGAGGCAGTGGGCGAGGAGGAGAAGGAGTCCGGGGTGGATACAGGGGACCCAAAAATCCGCTCCATGTCTGCATTGATATCCTCACTGGTGGACGATACAGAGGTCTGATCATGGCGATGCGAGTGATGATGGCCATCGAGGGTAGAATACCCCGTACTACTGCAGGTTTTTTGTAGCTCCAGAAGCGATGCTATAGATTGCTTTCCTCGTATACAACAGTATCGAAGCATCCTGTAAAGAATGTATATTCATGACTATTTTTTTGAAATCTTCTGGGTTTTGTATCACATTCAGCTTTTGGCATGACGACGAACGCCATGGGTTTCTATTTACAGAGCAAAAGTTCCGTAAACAGTATAATAAGTACGGCCATGTAGATTGAATTGAATCTACAATGAGGATTCTTTATTCTTGATCCATCGAACGCCACCCATCATTGATTGCTATAGTTATATTTTCTTTTATTTTACGTATATCAGGTTGTGACGGAGCAGAATGATGGCAGCTCGTGTGTGCAAGAATGGTGTGGTCGTGGCGTCATGGACCCGCCAGTTCTCCAGCAAAAGAACCAATGATTTGGTATGTCTTCTTGTACATGAAATACGATGGTTGAATTATGTGTGTTGGATGGATGGAGGGATGCGTATGTTGTGTGACACGTGTCTTTCCAAATCCTCTTCTGGGTTTGTAGTTCAACCTCTTGTGTTTTTTTCTGTTTTCTCAACATAGTCGCGCGTGTGTGTGTGCAGAGATCTGTTGTGGCACCAAGACGTACAAGAACCGTGGTCAATGTTCAGACGCAGGCATTGTCTGTAGGGGATAAGTTGCCAAGTGATGTGACTCTGAATTATTTTGATGGAGAGGGTAACATGCAAGAGATCACTGTAGGGGATTTGACAAAGGGGAAAAAGGTGGTGATGTTTGCTGTTCCAGGAGCATTCACTCCAACATGCTCATTGAAGCATTTGCCTGGATTTATTGAGAGGGCTGATGAGTTGAAAGGAAAGGGAGTTGATACTATTGCATGCATTTCTGTGAATGATGCATTTGTGATGGATGCGTGGGGCAAGTCTGTGGGTGCTGATGGCAAGGTGTTGATGCTTGCTGATGGAAGTGCTGTGTTTGCCAAGGCTATTGGTGCAGAGCTTGACTTGAATGACAAGGGATTGGGAATGAGATCTCGTAGATACGCCATGCTGGTGGATGATTCTGTGGTGAAGGTTTTGAATATGGAAGAGGGTGGTGCATTTACTGTCAGCAGCGCAGACGATATTTTGAATGCCCTTTGAGAGTAGTTATTGTTGTTTGAGGAGTTGATTGATGTAAAAAACGTCTCATGTTTTAAATAAGCTGCGCAAGGCAGTCATGTATTGTGTGTCATTCAATGATGCTTGATTCACCATGTCGGATGCACGGTTCACAATGATTGAGTTTTCCTGCTCTGAGAGTGCTCGACTGTGCTTCCTGATAATATGCTGTGCCAGGGATGATATGATTGCCTCGATGGAACTTGACTGTATGCTGTCAGGATGGAGATTTTTCTCTTTCAGAGTGGTCGTGAGACTTGTGTAACATTGTAATACCTCTCCAAAGAGTCTAAGAGCGAGCATTGGGCTGATTGAAGGAGCAAATTCTGATATGCTTTGAAGACAGTACCTGCCTACATCTGATAATGCCATGCTTGCTTGTGCATAATATGTGTGATCTACCATGCTGTGCACGGATTTGATGCCTATTTCAGCTACCATGGCTCGTGTGCATGCTTGGATAATGTACGGTTTGGCAAAAGCATTGCTGACAGAGATGTTCTGTGCCCCAATGCATACGTCTCCAGCAATAACTTCAACCCCATGAAGGAGGTGCTGAGCTTCTGATGGCGTGCATACTGATGCTATACATGAAACAGAGCGTACAATATCGCATCGAAGATCGTCTATAGACTTGTACTCGTGCGCAAGGTGTTTGAGCATCTGTGCCTGGATGGATCCAAGTGCAGCAAGTTCAAAGGCCTGATGGAACGCCGTGTTTGTTACGCCGAAACAATTCTCTCCAGCAAGGCAGCTGTGCTTTGGATTCAATTTTAATATGTAATGGGCCTCGTCTTCCGTGAAATCAATTCCAAAGTATAAGCGAGCCCAAGGATGCCCTTGATATTCCACTGTTGTGAGGATGCATTGAGCATCTGATGCATCACAGTCCATGAGACATTCTGCGATGAGTAGAACTATATCCTGAATATTTTGAAGTGCTGATTTATCAAAATAGCTTGGGATGATGACATCTGAGTTGATGCCGTCATGCGTACTGATGCCTAGACTCTGATACCGGTTGTCAAATTCAAGGTAATACAGGCATGTTTGTAAAGCAGCGACTGCATATGGTGAAGACGTGTCGCTTTCCCCCGAGAGCAATAGATCATGAACTGATCTTACAGAGGAAAGTTCTAAAATTCGTTTGACGAATTTTGTTGCAAACTCTGGAGAGGCGCCTGGTGATGATAGCATGGGCAGAATGTCATTTCTGAACATTCCCAATGACAAAATCGATGGCGTTGCATTCATGAACACCTCCACCATGTACAACAATGATGATTCTTCTTCCTCTGAAATACCTTTGGACGTGATGACTCGGTCCACCAGTAGCCTGGACAGCTCTGTACCATGGTGGTATTCTGAGATGGGTGGACAATCAACAGACCTGAGCTGCATCAAGTTTGGAAACACCTCACAAATCGAAGACAGAATCCATACTTCGTTTCTGTTTGTCACAGCAGCATTGAATAGTTTATGCAACAAGCTGTATGGGCATAGCAAAACAGCAGGAAACACGAGGTTTCTAATGGTTTTCATTCTTGCTTCAAGCTGTTGTCCAACTACAATACCGCCAGCAGATGTATCATCCACGGCCAATTTATTTCCCATCAAGAGCATCTGATGCCTCACCCATTCATACTGCAGGCTCACGTGTCGATCCTCGATGAATTCCAAATGAGCAACAGAGGAGGAGTTTAATTTTTCTTCATACAGGCCAACCAGCTGCTGCTGAATGTGTACATCATCTACATGAGAAGATAAGGCCCAGCAAGCTATTTGCTCTAATGCCGGATCACACTCTGATCTTCTTTCTGTATTGACAACCAATCTTTCCAGAGTATTGCATAGTATTTTGTAGTCTGCGACAGGGCTAGGATGGTGATTGGATACTATATTGGTTTCCTCAAGGAAGAGTGTATTGGAAACGCTCCAGCATGCATAGGCAATATACTCATCAGACACATCATTCGACGACGCACTCCAATACAGGACAGAGTCGAACGCCGCACGCATCATTGTGATGACACTCCTCCTCCTATCCTCAATCTGCTCCTCGTCATCATTTATGCAACAGCCATCATCAGGACGTTTCGTTGTTCCGTCCGACACCTTTTTGTACTCGAACAGCATCAAACGGGACTTTAAACGGCATAATAACGATTCAAGAGACCCTTCACAGCATTGCTCATCAATCCATGCACTCAGTCTTGCAATATCCTCCATGATTCTCTTCTGCCAGCCAGACGATCCATCTGGTGAGCCGTCCATTCCACTCAACACCATCAACGCATTATCTATGAGTCCAATAAAACGGGGCATATCTTCCGCAGCCTCCACACCATCCATTAACTGAATTGTCACAAAATGCAAAGAGCAACACACAAGCTCCACACCATCCCCATCAAGTACTTTTCGATCATCTCCCCTATTGTAATGATATTCAAAGGCATCGCTATGCAACAAGACAATGTCCAGGACACACATTGACAAAAAGAATCTTCCTTCCCGCTCAAACCAAGGCAACATGTGCAGTATCCAAGACTCCAGCCCACACATCCACACACATGATATGAACCGTACAGCATCTCCCTGTAATCCAAACCAATACCCTATGCCCTCTCGCACTCTATGCAAACAAGCATGCAAACCCAATGCTACCATGCAAGCCACATGACTCTTCTGTCCCTGCACATTGCCTTTGCGCTCACAGCGACATACAAACTCTCGAATCGTATCACAAGTCACTCCTTCCATCAATACAATATCCATATGCATCACCATCCACATCCATCGTGAGGTATCCATTCTGGGCACCAGGGACACCTGTTCCAGCAGTGCCTTGTGCCTCTTTTTCTCCTCCAGCACACCCCTTGACGATTTTCTCATCCTATTGATGAATTTTTTTCAAGTATCAAACTTTAATCGTGGCTACAGTATCTTATGACGCCTTCTTCTTGACCGAAACCTGGCCACTTCCAAAAAGTCCATTCCAAATCCTCTTCACAATAAATACGTAGACGACGACAAGAACCAAGGTCCAAACAATCACATCACTGGCACCAATAGTTATAACAGTTGACGTGGTGTCCATGTTATATCGAGACGTTGGGAAGAATGCAAAAT
Source organism: Picochlorum sp. BPE23 (assembly GCA_025209345.1). Classification (NCBI taxonomy): domain Eukaryota; kingdom Viridiplantae; phylum Chlorophyta; class Trebouxiophyceae; genus Picochlorum; species Picochlorum sp. BPE23. Next base: position 989,642 of record JANSVD010000005.1, on the reverse strand, counting down.
TTCATGAAATTTGGTGGTACAATTTGTATCAATTCGAACACGACACTCCCTTCCGATGACTATTTATGACACTATAGTAGCCATGGATTTTTATCATATGAAAAATATCCTTCTTCATAAGCTCTGATCCCAACAAGTATTCCTACATCATCGATGTTTGGCGTTTCTCCCATGTGGGGAGAGAGGAAGATCGACATTTGACAAGACCGGCAGAGCCCAAGTAAGGGGAATAAGGGGAGCAAACGTCCAAAACAAAATATTCACTCATCATGATTTGATTGATATCGAACCGAACATTTGAGAGTTGAAATTGTTCCTGAAGGGTATTGTAGTATGGATGAGTTGAGTATTTCTGACCCGCAAAGCTGGAACTGTGCAATCTGCCAAGAGCTCTTGTACAAACCAGTGGCCAACGTCTGTGGGCATTTATTTTGCTTCTGGTGTGCTCATAAAGCAATGAGTCCATTCTCAGTGAGTAAATGCCCCTTGTGTAGGGCCCAATACGGTCATTTTCCAGCGGTATGTCGTTCCTGATTGCTTTTGTTGACCTCTGATTGTTTGATGGAGAGGTCGCGATAAAGCGCCTCACCCAGCTTCGTGGGGCATTAATTATATATAATATATGCTCATACGTATTTTGATGCGCGTAGATTGCGAATAAGTTGCATTGTTTCCTGAAAGCGTCCTTCCCGGAGCAGTACGCGAGCCGGGCCTCTGAGGTGGTCACAGAGGAGGAGGAGAGTGATGTTGCTTCTCCAGAGACAACGGTGCCTTTGGTGCTGCATAGCTCACCTGGAAAACCGTCTTGGAAGGACTTTACATGCGATTACTGTAGCAAAGTAGTTTTCATGCCAATAATTTTGAATTGTGGGCACATGGTATGCTCAACTCCAGAGTGTCGAGGCACTCTGGATGATGGATGCCCATGTTGCCATGCCCATCCGACTGGAAAACAGAGTGCAGTGTGCGCTCATGTATGGGACTTGATGAAATGTAGTTTCAGAGAGGAGTGTGAAAGTCGAGCACGAGAGGTTTCAGAGGTGAGTGGTATTGATCCAGAGAGTTTGATGATTGCCTCTCCACGAACAGCCATGCTTTGCAAGAGTAGACAGGAAGACACTGATATTCACGATATGTATCCGAGCGATTTGAATGATATGCTTGATAGGACATTTGGTGGTGCGGATACATCTACTACTGAGGGTGTGGAGCGGATGGCAACGAGGTTCCTCACCTCGTGGCTGGATAAGAGTGATTATCCCCATTTTGGGGTAGGATGTGATGCGTGTGGGCAGTATCCTATCCTTGGTAAACGATATAAATGCACTGATTGCCCCGAATCTGTCGGTTTTGATATTTGCGGTACATGTTATGACAGAGGTGTTGGGGATGTTTTGGGTAGATTTAATCAGAGGCACACGCCAGATCATCATCTGGAGCTTGTTCCACCATCGATCACGAAACTGCATGTTTTAAAGGCAATGCATCCTGAATTGGATTTTGATAAACTTTTGTCGCTCATTGAAATGTCATGGGAGGATGAAGGTGGTGCATCAGGACCTTCAAATACTAGAAATCCTTCTGCACCTGATTCAGAGGCACATGAGGAAGGTGCATCTTTAGATCATCAAATGTCCCAGAGTACACAAGAGCAGATAAATAATTCTGAAGATTCGAATACTCTGGCAGACGGTTCAAGAATGATGAGAGCACGAGGGCCTCGTCCTACATTTGATCATCAGCAATAAAAGCATTATTGAATAATACTATTGTACACTATACATTACCCCATCATGGTTTTTTAAACACGCCATGGATAAATACCCGTCTCATTTTCCTGTTTTTCTTCAGGTTTGTAACATACGTGGTCACATATTTGCATTCGTCAGTTACAAATCCAGCTTGTTCTGTCATCTTCTGCAAGGATTCCACAGAGAAGAAATATGACAGCGTCCCTTCTGCGCGCTGATATACCAAGAACTCTGGATCAACCAACTGCTTTCCGGTGAACCGCAGGTGCGCCATGTCATACAGACCGTAGTCGCGTAACAAGAGAATTCCTCCTGAATCTAATGAATCCCAGGCCTCTTTCAATACAGCCTGCATATCGCGTGGATGAAACGCAGATAGAGTAAAAATGATCATCATTGTATCTATACTTTTGCTGGAAAAGGGACTTGAAGTAACAGATTCCATCCGTCCTGAAGAGTGCACATGAAGTTGTACCCGACATCTATCAATCCCAGCCTGCGAGCACATGTCATCAAATACCCCTATAGCAGTCGAAGATACATCACATGCGACAGCAACAGCCTCAGAATTCTCTCGTAAAACTGGTATCAGTGCCGATCCACATCCACATCCTATTTCACCAATGCGATGGGGTTGTCCAATCGATCGTGGGTCTTGCTCAAGCAAGCGAGGAAATTCCTTGGTCAAATATCTCTTCTCCTTGAAGAATCGGCCTGTTGAATGGATCCCATGAAACTCCTCCCATTTGTCGGAGTACGATTCGTCGTCATCAGAGTCGTCTTGATCTTGATTCTTGTGCACATTGGGCTGCTGCTGGAAGAGTGTGCTCTTCTGCTGTTGCAACTGAGCATACTCGGCTCGCTGTCTCGCAACAGCCATTCTCCCTTCTTCCACACATATATCCCAATCAAAATCACTATCATGGTATTGAGAGGCGTTTGAGCCCCTCTCGCCCACATATTGGGCAACTAGGAATCGCTTCCTTCTCAGACGGCATGTCCTATGACTCGCCTGTCTCGAGACAATAGCCCTAAAAGACTGACAGCTAGTGTTATACGTATTCGTTACATGATTTTTGGCAGAGAAAGCGTGGCGCATTCTGCGATTGCAAAAGGAAAACTTGGAAAACGTTCTGACCCTCCTCCAACCATGTACTCAACATGTACAAGAGATTCAAATTCAAACAAGAGCTCTTCCGACAACTCAAATAAAGTAGGGCCTATACTCATTCGCTTCTGACGCCATTTCTTCTGGCGTTCTTGGTTTCCTGTCTTCATCCAAGTTGGATTTTTTCTTCCTCTGTTCCAAAACCTGCTCTGCTTCCACAGATGATTCATCGAGAGCATCATAAATGGCATCATTTGGCTCGAAATCGCCCTTTTTTCTCGGTAGAACATGTACATGTACATGAGGTACTGTTTGTCCTGCCTCTGGCCCATCTTGGATTGTCAAAGTGAGAGATGTTGCTCCATGAAACTTTTCCAGCACACTGCCCACCTTTTGAGCTAGAGTCCACAGGTCTGACACTTCCTCGGCAGACAAGTCTATAAATCGAGGTACCACGCGTTTTGTGCTTACTAAAACATGCCCTGGAACAATCGGTTTCAGGTTGACAAAAGCAAAGCACAGAGAAGATGATGCAAATACTTCACTTTGAGCTATGGGCCATGGGCCAAAGGAAAGTGAATTTGAGTCCTGCAACGCATGCTTACAGACAATGATGAGTGATTTTCCTCTATCCAACTGACCTTTTAGGAAGCGTACCTGGCTCATTTGGATTGAAGATGTGCGGCGACCTTGGAAAATACTCCTCCTACTGGTCTTACTTGCTACCAGAAAAGAATGCAGGCATGTTCGATTTCGAGCGAGGAGACTTCCCAGCATGCTATGTTACAGAATATTTTTGACTGACAATAGCAGCCAAGCGATTCAGTTTGACATGGTCGTGCCATGCGTGCAATCCCAAATTTTGAATGCCTCTTCCTTCTTAAAATGTCTTTATAGAGAACCCCTGGCTCTACTGCACATTGCAGGTATTCTTTCGCTCTCATAGGGAAGCGAAATCATAACGAATAAAGTATAACTTTGGTCGATGGGTACAGTACATGGAGATACTTCGGAGATTGAGGACAGAGGTCGCATGCCATGCGGACATGTGAGAAGGGAGATTGTAGCAACCACGGCCGTTTCTGAGGAACCATGCTCTTCTAAGGCTGAGAAAAATAGGAAGAAAAGGCTCCGGAAGAAAAGGTCCAAATTGAGAGCTTTGACAGACAGGACTGTATCTTCGTGTGCTTCAGAGTTGGAAGGTTGTGGGACAAGTTTATCTTTTCCAGAGGAAAAGTGCAGTTCTCGGAGCCCCGCAGAGATATACAACATACATAGTGTATCCTTGGGTGATACATCCTCCCAAATAGGTTCTCATATACGGTTCCAGATAGGTCACAGTATACCTGTGGAAGAACTGAGTGCTCAGTCACAGCCAACCTGTTCCTGTGGGGCCAATCCTGGAGGCGGGGCAACCCAGCAGCATAGATCTTCAAGGAAAAGAATGGATGGTCCATCTGAAGCAGGCCATCGCAGTAAAAAGATGCGTGTAGTTGAGATGGATGAAGAGACATTAGATTATGGAGTGGTTTCTGCGCAACAGCCTGGACCCAAAGTATACATCCATGGCAATTATCATCGATATTACGGATACAGACTGGGTGGGGCTTTTGATCAGGACCCAAGGTTGAGTGTACTAGAGAAGGGATGGTTCCACAAGAAGAGGTGTCTGGATATTGGGTGCAACGAAGGACTGGTGACACTGAGTTTAGCAAAAACATTTGGAACAACCAGTATGACTGGAATTGATTTGGATGAGCATCTTATTAAAAGAGCATGCGCGTACGTTGCTTATGATATCGGGTGTGAATGAATTTCTGCCTTGATAGTGACAGTTCTGTGTGCTTCCATACTTGCAGGCACTTGAAAGAGGAGCGATCCGCGGCCATCAACGAATTTGTTCTGTCTCAGCAAGCAGGTACAGATGCAAGTACACGAAAAATTGTCCGTAGAAAGATGCAGAGTCTGGCCCAAACATGGTTTCTTCATGGCAATGTACTTGCGAGTAGGATTGATAAAGGTAGTTTTGATTGCATCACAGCCTTCAGCGTGACCAAATGGATACATTTGCATGGAGGAGATGCAGGTATACGATACTTCTTTTCCAAGATACGAGACTTGTTAGCACCTGGAGGTAGATTCATTGTAGAGCCACAGTCTTGGAAATCATATAAATCTGCTGCAAACAAGATGAAACGGCACAAGCTTGGAAGCTTTTCAAAACATGTCGATAATGGCTACTTTTTCCGCCTTGACGAGATAAAAATACGTCCGGAAGACTTTTGTACAATATTGCCTGAAGAGTATGGTCTTAAATTTGTTCGGCAGCTCTGCCCTCCTGCAGATGCTGCAGAGGGATTTGACAGAGAGATATTCATGTTCCAGAAATTGTAAAAAGCATTTGTTCCACAAAAATCAACTAGTATACAAATCATATTATGCGACGCATTGTTGCTGTGATTGCAGCACATGCCTTGCTTTGGGAAGAACAACATCAGTGTACCTCTTTGTCAACATTCTGAAAAAGTCTCTCCATAAAAGTTCAAATTGGATCCAATTCAGCGACGACTTTGACTTATTAGATGGACTTTTATCATCAAGCTGCATCACAGTTTCGAGCATCTTGCGCGGTGAAAGACAGCCGGACGCCAACCATGGAGCAATACTTCCTGAGAAACTCGTGGTGCCTGGTTTTGAAGAGGATACAATCTCTTGCACAAACTTTCTCAGCTGCTTTAACGCTTCGCTTTCTCCTCCTTGGCATGATGAAAATCCGCAAGATTCTTGTTGTTCATCCGCTTCTTCATTCATACGAGGTGGGGAGAACCCCAAATCCTCCAGTGTTGGAATCTCACCCATCTGAATTGACATGCGTGCTCCTAGAGGCAAGCCCTTGATTGATTCATCCTCGTCTATCGAATGCCTTGGCTCAACACCTTCCATCACAGACTTGAACTCATCAAAACTTTGGGGAAGCTTTTCGAGACCACATGGCAAATCCTCTACATGGTGCAATGTGTTTGTCCAGAATGAATGAAATGCACCTCCATTGTCTTCGACAACAGCACTCTTTACCCTATCCTCGATCTGTGTCTCCTCGTACGTTACTTCAGTGTGACAATATACTGCATCAGCTCCAATCTTCCGCCCAATCTCTGGAATGACGTCCTCAGGCTTTCCAACCGCAACCACCAAATCGCTACCCCGCTGTCTCAACCTCTCTCTCAAATCTGTCACAGCATCTATTAGAAAGGTCGCTCTGTATGGACCAGTTTTACCATACTTGCGCCCTCGTTGAGGGCGAGACTCCCCGTATTCACGGGGATCAAAGCAGTAGACTGGAAGCATAGAACTACACTCTGCTGTGGCCCTCGAGAGGGCCTCATGGTCGTGCAAACGCAAATCGTTCCGAAACCAAACGATCCCAACTTTCCTTCCTCCAATACATTTATAAGGCTTCGAATTGGCACCAAACATTCCATGCGATGTCCCAGCCATGGGGCATTGTCCTCGAAGGGGTACCCCCCTCTGGCCCTCAGCACTCAAAGGAGCAAATCCTCTCCTATAGGATGTCGCATACGCTATTGTTGTGCTTCCAATTCGAACACATTTCTTACTCATGAGTTGGCCGAGTGACAAGCCCGTAGTAGTAGCCATCCGTGGTAGAATTCTGTGGTTTGGTCCAACACCAAAGCATGGCGACGCATGATAACAGCCTATCCTGACTGTCATTGTGATCGTTACATGCAGTGAAGAATTAATTAATTATAATGGTACATATAGCAATGAATTATTGGGTCAAACCGATAGGATCGAGGCAGCAATTGCAATCATTGTGATGGTGCCAACTCGTCCTGCAGATGCCGAGACTCTCTGCTCTTCCTCAACAACAAGGCTTGATTCCGGACTAGGTTGTACCACGCTTGGCTCGCTTGGTACTGGAGCATCAGCTCCAACAGTAACAGTTTCTGCTGCCTTTTGCGACAGCATCTGTTCCATGGCAGCTTTGATATCTGGGCACCGTGGACTGAAGATTGATTGCAGGGCGACGTACAAGCCATCTATGACTCCATCATCTGGTAAAGATCCAGTGCAGATCGATGACAGCTGTATCACAGCTTCCAAACTTTCAGTGGCTACGCCATATCTCAATAATTCTCCGAGAGGACAGAAGCACTCTGATCTCGAAGCAATGTCGATTCCTTGCTTCAGGAGATATGACATGACATCCTCTTTTTCATTGATGGCGTCGCAGCACACCTTCTTATCATCTGCATCCAGAACATCCATATTCTTCAAGTCATACGCCGCAGGCGCACACGTTATCAACGTATCTTCTAGATACTGTCTCAGATTATTTCCACAGTCTAAAGGCATTGCCTTCACTCTCTCTGACAAGCCTTGAATCAATTCTGATTCACTCACACGTCCCTCCTTGAGCTCTGGCTGTATAAACCCACCAAAGTCAATGTTGCATTCGTCTCTCAATTCCATACCCTCAAACATGATTCCTAGTATTGACATGACTCCCCCATACTTTTGGGATGCATCATATACAGCAGTCACCGTGACCTCTTGCCCTGGCTCGAGCTGCACAGGATTGTCAAATCTGGAATACTCTGTCATCCCAACGACATACCCACTCTCATTACCTGGCTCATTTGCCGAAGATGTTCCATATTCAGGGCAACTTTCGCAAATAAGCTCGCCCGTCTTTGCATCCGTCATGCGTACACATTTGCCCCCAATATGCTGATGTGCTCTACACGCAAGGACTGAGAAGGACCTTGTCTGAGGACAGAAATAATCAATTGCAAAGGTTCGCTCTATAACATCCTCAGTATCCGGCCCCTTGGCATCAACCGAATACTCAACCCCCCCAGCAATATCAATATTGACGAAATCAACAGGGGTCGTGGAGTCGAGTGTTTCCTTGTCTGCAACCTTGTAGGTGACATTATACTGCAAGAAATAATCCTTCCGACCATCGGTGCTGTTGCTTGGACATTTCCGGCAACACCCTATACTTGCCGAAAAGCTCTCTTCATTCGAACACCAGCACTCTATGCACGCCTTGAGGTCATCCTCTGAAACGCCAACGGTATTAATGACGTGTAAGTTTGTGTTCCTGGATTGGGGATTTACAGAAAACTGTGTCCCATTCACAAGCAAACCATACGGCTCTGGCAAAGGATTTCTCCACGGAGAACGCCTCACCTCTGATCCCTCCCCAGGAATAAATCTATAGTCTCCGAAACTATGATGCAAATAGACTTCCGACAGTGGCACTGGCCTCCCAGATGCATCAACAATCTCGGCTGCAACCGCTTTGACAACCACCACATCATCCACATAGGGTGATGCAAGAGGAACATCTGGATATATATTATCACCTGGAGAGAGACTCAGAGCTCTACTACGACACGAAACTGTCACATATCCAGGCACCGTTGACGATGGCACAGGTGCTGCACAGGCACCTTGTTGTCCATTATTATTAGTAGTAGTATCTTCTTCTTCTTGTTGTTGCTCACTCGATGACGACGACGACGATGATGATCCATTAACAACCTGTATTGTAATTCTCTGCCCAGCATCGCAATGCCCTGCCGTCGAACACGCGTAGTAATACGTCCCTGGCTCGGTCAACTGCACCGTGTAGCTCGACGCACCGCTCGCATCCATCCGCGTCGCCCCCTCAAAATCACACGTTGGACCACGCATAGACCATACATCATGGATACCAGATCTATATTCAAACGTCACCCAATCACCAGCCTCAACAGTCGTATTTGGGTACGTTTTCCCCAAACTCCACTCTATGGTCTCACCGCGTCCGCAACCCAACAGGGCTGCAAATACAATGCCCACCCCAAAGATTATTTCTTTGCGTAACAATACCATAAAAATATATTTATGCACGGTCGATATCGCCTGCGTGCAGAATATAATGGGTTGGTTGGTGGTTCGACCAGTCCACCACCTCAGGAATTCGCAGTACACTTGAATAGGTACTGCGAAATATTCAGGGCCATGCCGTTCCGACTTTCTTAAAATGACGTTGAAAGCACCCCCTTCACCCCTTGGTGAGGGACTGTGATACTATTCACCCCTGTCTTCTCTCTCGCCACATCCACCACCCCTTCCAAGAACACCTGACACATAATTCATGACCTCCGAAGCCAATCCCATCACCGAAGATCCCTATGACACATGACTGCTGCTCTATGCTATACGCCCCTCTCCCTCACCCAACCTGCATGTACATCTGCATGGCATCCAGAACAACACGCAATCCCACCACCAGCCATACTTCATGGATACCATACATCTCATCTCCCAATGGGATGAGAATCCAAGTCATCAACAGAGATGCCGGATGTCATGGTTGCTGATGCTCTCCCATCATTCACAAGGCCATTCAGCAACCACCCACAAGCAGTAACAATTTCATTGTTTTTTTTCAAGGTATGCCCCATGATATTTAAAAATACATTTAATGAATCCAGAATCATTGTCTAATAGCAGATCGTGACGTATCATTGTGTTCCAGGTGCCGTCGTCTGATCACAGTCAGTCTGCGAAGAAGAGGCAGGGATAGAATGCGTTCCTCATCTATTGTTGCATTGATTGCAATTTTGGCATTCGGTGCCGGATGCCAGGCCTTCCATGAGACTTTTTCAGAATCTTGGGAGGAGCGGTGGATCTACTCAAGTACGTGCTGATTGTTCTCGGTGGCTGCTGGCGTTATATCCGCCAATGCCTTTGCTTGATTACATATATACTTGTTACATGCATATTGAATGCGTGAATATGTGGTATTGGTCGAGTGGCATATCTTGCCGCTCGAATCGATCACACCCAAGTCTCCGTCTGACTTTGTACTATCTATTGTGTGCAGCCGGTGAGAAGTATACTGGTCGTTTTGCCGTAGAGACTGCTCTTGAGGGGTCTGATAACACTGCGTTGAAGGTGACTGAGAAGGCTCAGCACTATGGAATGTCTGCACTCTTGCCAACCCCATTGGACCCAGGAGCGGGAAAGACTGTGTTGCAGTATGAATTGAAGCTTGGTGATGGACTCGAGTGCGGAGGAGCGTACATGAAATTCATTACCGCCGATGACTCCTTCAGGCCAGCTGGCCTTGCCGAGGATACTCCATATACCATTATGTTTGGACCAGATGTCTGTGGAGCCACCAACAAGGTGCACTTGATTATCCGTCACAAGAGCCCAAAGACCAACAAGATTGAGGAGAAGCACTTGACAGCACCACCAATGGTTCCAAGTGAGAGCAATGTGACACATGTGTACACTGCCATTCTGGACTCTGCAACCAACACCTTCTCCATGTTGATTGATGGAGAGGAGAAGAAGTCTGGATCTCTGTTTGATCACTTTGACCCATCATTCAACCCACCAAAGGAGATTGATGACCCAGAGGATACAAAGCCAGAGGATTGGGTTGATGAGGCCAAGATTCCAGACCCAGATGCAGTCAAGCCAGATGACTGGGATGAGGATGCGCCAGCCATGATTCCAGATGAGGAGGCCACCATGCCAGAGGGATGGCTTGAGAGCGAGCCAAAAGAGATTGAAGACCCAGAAGCTACCAAGCCAGAGGACTGGGATGATGAGGAGGATGGTGACTGGGAGCCACCAATGGTGCCAAATCCAAAGTGTGCTGATGCTCCAGGATGCGGACCATGGGAGCGTCCAAACAAGCCAAACCCAGAGTTCAAGGGCAAGTGGGTGCCACCAATGATTGATAACCCAGACTACAAGGGTGTTTGGGCTCCACGTAAGATTGAGAATCCAGACTTCTACAACGATACCACTCCATTGAAACACATTGGAAAGATTGGAGGAGTTGCCATTGAGATTTGGACCATGGACAAGGATTACTACTTTGATAACATTGTGATCACTGACAGCGTTGAGAAGGCTGAGAAGATCCGCGAGGAATACTGGAAGCCAAAGTATGATGTGGAGAAGGCCGCTTTTGATGCCAAGGCCAAGGAAGATGAAGAGAAGAGAACCAAGGAGATTAAGGAGACTGAGGGTGCCAAGGACACTTTCCTGGGCAAGGTTGAATCCAGCTTCATCTCTGTTGTTGACAAGATCTTTGAGTCATCTCTCATCTCTCCATATGCCCAGCAGGCTCCTCTCTCTAACATTTACGACTTTTTGATTGAGAAGCCAATGGTTGCCATTGCTGGCCTCTCTGGACTTGTCGCCCTCTTGTTGACCACTATGCTCATGCCAGCAGGAAAGGCTGAGACAGCTGAAAAGGAGCAGGTTGGACAGTCAAAGAAGAAGGACGCCACTCCAGCAAAGGACAAGAAGGAAGAGATTGAGGAGGAGGAGGAAGAAGAGGAAGAGGAAGAGAAGGAAGATGCATCTCCAACCAGAAGGTCCCGTCGTGCCCGTAGAGATTAATCAACTGCATGCTTGCTTGCTTGCTTGTCTCTCTACTTCCATATCACCACCACCATCTTCTTCACTATTTTCATAAACATCAACACCAATATATAGTAGTGTAACAATATAGAAGTGATCATGCGTGTATATATACCACAGAACATTATTAGAAAATGTTTGGTATTCCAATACAAGGAAGTGTTGTCAGACACGTAATGTGCTGACGTGGACGAATCTCCTCAAACTTGATGAACCATATGGCGTGCATAGTAGAAGAAAGTACACTCTAGTTACTATAAACAGTGTTTATCTTGTATTCAAAAACTGTGCGATACGAGTTGTTGGTCTGTGACAACAAAGGGTTTTTCAAAATAAGAAAGACAAGTCTTGATTCACAGATCGTCTACTTCCGAGGAGCATAACCGTTTGGCTCTCAGCAAAGCATATCATTTAATAATAGAGTTTTACGAAAAAAAAAAAAGGAATTGTTCCTCTGTCTTGGAGTGCCTCAGGTAAGAAGAAGAAGAAGAAGAAGAAAAACAAAGGAATGAGTACGACTGCCATATTCGACAGGTCCGCGTGGTATTTTCAAGGAAAGAAACGTCGGATTTCACACCAGTCATCTCCACGCAACAAGGACAGTGAAACATATCTTGGACAGATATGGATGGAGTATATGCCTGGGTGGGTGGGCTATCTGTGCAGTTTCATCATGCCATTGATTACACTGGGTGCAACTTGTGCCATGACTGGCAGAAACACCACGCAATCTTGGGCTATTGCCTCGAGTATACTCACTGTTGTGTATGCCTTCATCGCTATTCCTCTACTTGATACAATACTGGGATCTGATTATTCCAATACCAAGAAGGAAGATGTGGAGTCTGCTCACACATATGGCAGATACAGAAGGCTAGTGCAGCTTTATGTCCCTGCAACATATGCCATGTTGGCAGGTGTGTGTCACCTGCTGTGCACACATAGAGATACAGTGTCACTGGCGGCGTATATTGGTAGTATTGTGAGTTTGGGAGTCGCTAATTCAATGGCATTCACAGTAGCACATGAGCTCCTCCACAGTGCTGATCCATTTGAAAGGTGGTTGTCTTCGGTACTCTTGATCCCAAACTTTTACATGCACTGGACAAGGAGTCATTTGCAGCACCATTGTTGGATAGGGACACCAAAAGACCCAGCAACTGCTCGAAAAGGAGAGACAGTGTATCATTTTTGGTGTAGAAGTATCTACGGGAATCTTATTGGTGGATATGGAGCTGAGATGAAGAGGAAAAAGTATGCCAAGATTGCCATGTGGATTACTGCTCCTCTGGCACTGTTGCTAGCAACATATACATTTTATGGTTCCACTGGAGTGGCCATCCATCTTGGACAGGCACTCGTTGCCATTCTCATGCTGGAAACAGTCAATTACATTGAACACTATGGCTTACAGAGAAAACAAGGTCCAGATGGACGATACGAGAGAACAATGCCAAAGCATTCCTGGAACGCAACAACAATATTCACCAACGCAGTTTCATTCAAGCTTCAGCGACACTCTGATCACCATGCTCGGGAAACAGTTCCATACTTTTTGCTCCAGCATGTCCAGGATGCCCCACAGCTCCCTCACGGATACCCAGCGATGATGCTTGCATCCCTCATACCACCCTTGTTTTTTCGCATCATGAACCCAAGAATACCATCGTAATAATCCTAGTATATATAAGTATGTATCTTTCTTCCTATAATACTGTCATCGTGTATAGTAAAATACACCTCCTTGTTGCTAAAATCCCTTTGACCACTCAGATGGATGTGGATACACAAGAAGATACATGTGGAGATTCTTCCCTTCTACCGACGCCCACCCTGACTGGTTACAAACTCCAACAACACATCTTTGATCATTGCTTTCGTAAAAGGTCTATACTGCTTTGTATACGGGTCAAACACCAACATGGACAGATCAGGAACCCGATCGATATATTCGTACAAATCTGCCATATTATACGTCAGTTCCTTCCTATCAGGGTTAAACTCTCTAAGCTGATTTTCAAAAATCTGCGTCAATCCACCTGCTGCACTCTTCAGAGATGGAAAATCGTAAAACGTTCTACTGCTTGCAGCTTGGTCTTGCTGAAACAGAAGGATTGTGTGAGTATCTTTGGGAGCACTCATGTCTATTTGTCATAAAATAATACATCAACGTCTTCTGAACATTGCCTTTTTACGGATCGGTGCTTGTATTTCATGGCTCAGTATACCACTAGAGGTATTTTTTTATATTCCATTTACAGAGTTTCGTAGTCGATCAACCAGGGATAGGTCTTGTTCTGGGTAACGACTGCAGCCAAAACAATCGTAACGACAACAAATACAAAGGTTCAACTCTGTGGGACTGTGGTATTGAAAAGAACGGGCCTATTGAGGCGAGTCTGTATTTCATTTTTAAATCAGTGAGGGATCAACGACGCACCATGTTCTTCTTTGGGGGTGGTCAGCAGCACTTTGAGGCTCATTTCAGGTGTTATCCTGTTTCCTTTATTGAAAAGTCGAGTGCAGAGCAAGGGGATAAGATATTCCTTCCACCAACTGCTTTGAATAGGCTGGCTCAGTTGCACATCGAGTATCCCATGCTGTTTCGAGCAGAGAATTCTCGAGCTGGTCGATTTACGCATTGTGGTGTGCTAGAGTTTATAGCAGATGAAGGATCTGCGTATCTGCCGTACTGGATGATGCAGAATTTAGGTCTTCAGGAGGGTGAGGTTCTCAAATTGTCCAATGCATCGCTTCCAAAGGGGTCGTATGTCAAATTACAGCCTCATTCGAAGGATTTTCTGGATATATCGAATCCCAAGGCTGTTCTGGAGACGACATTGCGAGGATTTTCGTGTCTGACGGTGGGGGATACGATACCCATTCACTATAACAATAAAGTATATCAGATTGATATTATTGATGCAAAGCCGGCAGAGGCGATTTCGGTGATTGAGACGGATTGTAATGTTGACTTTGCGCCACCGTTGGATTATGTGGAGGAGACTACGGTACCCATGAGTGGCGTGTCTGCAGCTGGAGCAACATCATCCTCTGTCAGTCAACAGAGCCTTGGTGGGTCTGCAAAGCAGGAGGCGGTTGAGGAGCCACCCCAGCCGCGGTTTTCTGCATTTACAGGATCGGCGAAGCGATTGGATGGAAAGCCTGCGTCGGAAGCTCCGCCGCTCCCAGCTCAGGGTCCTTCATCAACAACAGATAATGCCGTGTCTGGTGCTCCACCAAGTAATGGACTAGGGAGGAAGAAGAGTGGTAAACTCATGTTTAAAGATAGATTGGCAGCCAAGTTTAGTAGTCCTGATGCTCAGACGTCTTCAGCATCCCAGGCAAAGAAACCATCATCAGACACTGATGGTGTAGATGCAGCAGAAAAGAAGAAGGATGAGGAGGATGGGTTCAAGCCTTTCCAGGGAAAGTCGTATCGACTCGCGTAACCCTGATATACAAATAAATACATGTATTGTAAAAATATTGGGAGGGTATATGCGTGAAAGAAAGAGAGGGTTGCATGCGGACATGGGACATGCAGGATTTGAGAAACATCATTTGGACGGTGGCAGTGACGAGGAGGATGTGATATCGGCAGAAAATTCATCTGAATATGAGCGTGATAGTCCTGGTAGCAGCAGTAGTAGTAGTGGGTTTGAGGACGACCTAGAGATTGATAGGGACTCGCTGTTGCCGCTTGGGCAACGCGTGCAATTGTACCAGCGAGGTGAGATTGCTCTTCCAAAGAAGCATGCCATCTCTGAGTCAAAACGTCGACAGAAAGAGCAAGGTGGTGATGAGACAGAGTCGCAAAAGGAGGAGGAGAAGAACAAGAAGAAGAAGAAAAAGGTGTTCACAAGAGAACACAAGCATAGACCAGTGGAAATGTCTTCCAAGAAGCCTGTTTCTGTGCTTCGAGATTCCCTTCTGGGTCTTGGAGACGGTTCTGGAATGAAGAAAAAGCGTGTCAGAGATCCTCGGTTTGACTCATTGTCTGGCAAGTATGAGGAGAAGGATTTCAAAAAGAGGTATTCCTTTGTGTTTGATGAGAAGCTTCCAGAAGAGCGCCGTGAACTGAAAGAATCATTGTCGAAGATAAAAAGTGCTCGAAAGAAGGAGAGACTGCAGAAGAAATTGCAAAAGGTCACGCAGCAGCTCAAGACGGAGGAGGCTAGGCGGCGAAAAGAGTCCCGCAGGGAGAAAGTTTTGGAAGCACACAAGCAAGCTACGCGCGGCCAATCTCGTAAATATCATCTGAAGAAGAGCGAGATAAAGAAACAAGAGCTTCTGTTGCAGTACAAGGAGTTGAAGGAGAGTGGGCAATTGCAAAAGTATATGGAAAAGAGGAGAAGGAAGAATTCAGCAAAGGACCACAGGTATTTACCGATGCGCAAGGATGCGTGATGATGTTCTGTTCCGCCTACTTCTCTTCTTTCAATCAATAGTAATAAATTATTATGTGAATGTAAGATCTGCACTGAGGACTGCAAGTGCTTCAGATGGCAGCAAAAGAAATGAATCCAAAAACCCATCCCCAGTCTTTGGGACTTGCGCGACACCAGCGAGCTTTGCTTTTCCACTTCCATTCATCATACGGGCACCAGATCCCCGTAATAAAGTACCGGATGATCCCTCTGTAGAGAGCGTCGTTGCAACAGAAAGAGGTTTTGCATGGTACAGTGAACCAGCATCGAATTGGAACAAGGCATCAAAGTTGAGATTCGTCTCACCAGTTCTCCTATTCACAGTACCTTTCAATTCTTTTGGAATAATACGGATTTGCAGTGGTGGAGGAATGGGGACCCCGATGACTTTGGTGGATGCATAATCTATTGGCGGAATGTTCAAGGTTTTTGCATCAAATTCAACATGCAAGATGTCTCCTTCCTGAGACACAACGCGGCCTCTTCCACCTCCTCCACTTGCATTGTACGAAAATTTTGGATACACAGACACAGCAAGAGAGCAATCGTTCAACGTGGACAACACAACATCCCCCACCGTTGCTGTCTGTGCCACTGGCTCCAAAGTAGTGACAAGATCTTCAGCTGCACGGGCGCTCGAAGGCTGCAACCCCATTAAATAACCTATTCCTATCATGCATGCATCTTTGATAATCTCAGATCTCCTTCTACTGTACCCTGCTCCGCTATCGGTGCCAGAACCAACACGCTCACCTGCTGCACATTGTGGTACAACAGAATATCGCTGAGACACCCTTCTGGGATTCAAAAACAATCCATGATGACTATTCGTCACCACCGATGGCTTCATCGTTGTATTTGAATGATAAAATAGACTGCCTCTGGCAATGAAACCGGTGTAGCCAAATGGGTGGTTCAGAATCAAGTAGCAGGTGCCTGCTTCATTGCATCCATTGGATGCATTTCATCATAATTTCCTCACAATCTCTGCAAATGACGCATTTGGTATTGTAAAAATATTCCAATATTCACCTTACAGATACCAGAGGACTCCTAGATACTGAGAAGAGAACGTAAGATATACAAAACGACATGTCTGAACCCTCAACCATGACACCCGGGTCGTGGTGGCAAACGTCCTCCATTTTCGGAGGCGGGGGCACCTACAGAGAGCCAGAAACATCTAGTATTATTGTTGCTGATAGAGAGGCTGCTGTGGAGAGGACGGGGGAAGAAGATACGAATGCTCAGCGTGCTATTGGAGGAGCAAGGTCACAGAGTCGATTCTTAGGAAAGACTGCGACGCCCTTGTTTCGCGAGGCAGCCATGAGTGCTCAGACTACTAGCAAGAAGAATGAGGATATACTTGTGGATGGAATGGATACAGATTGGGGATTGGGTGGAAACAAGAGCTGGGTGCAGAATGGTGTACGGTGTGATGGGTTGCCTCTTGATGCTGGTCAACAGGGGTGGGTGTTTTGTTTCGATGAATGGAAGTGGGTTAAAGACAATGGTGAATGCACGTCAGAGATGTTACAATGTATGGAACGATCGAAAATGGAGCATATGATTGCTGCCAGGAGATGGGGTGATGGGCGTGATGCTTTGCTGCGAGAGTCGGCAGCATATGATGCAACGATGAAACGAAAGCGAGAGCTGAAACAAGAAAATGGTGCTCGTGGATTCAAATCTGTTGGTGGATTTGAAGGTTTGAAGAAAAAATTACGAGAGCATATTGTGGTTCCATTGAAGCACAGAGATTTGTGTCAGAGACTTGGTGTTGCTGCTGGTAGAGGTGTCTTATTACATGGACCGTCAGGATCGGGTAAAACATATGTATTATCGAGGCTTGAACAAGAGAGTGGTGTTCCTGTTATCACTGTATCATGCCCAGAGTGTGTGGGAAATGAGGATGCAGAGAACAGGTTGAAGAGTGCATTCAGAAAGGCAACGTCATGTGCACCATCCATATTATTTTTCGATAATTTCGAAGCTCTTGTCCCAAATAAAGATAGTGCATCATCGAATAGCATTGATACATTCTCTACGAATCTTTTTGTGAGCCTTCTAGATTCCTTGAGGCGGGATTCTGGACCAGATGTTGCTGTTGTTTGTGCAACAAACCAACTGGGATCCATTGATCCATCATTGCGAAGGTACGGTCGGTTGGATACAGAGCTGTATATGGGAAGTCCATCTCCTGAAGATCGATTGGAAATTTTGAAAGGCTGCATCGCGCATGCACAGTGTGCACCAGACGTGGACTTGTCAGCCCTATGTGATGATATGCAAGGCTTTTTGGCAGCAGATATCGCAGCCACTGTATCTGAAGCAGCACTTGCAGCAGTCATAGATAGCCTTGATGGTGCAATTGATATATCAACGCCTCCTGAATCTCTGCCCGTTATAGAGATGAAGCATCTCATCGCCTCTGTGCAATCGCTTCGACCAGGTGTGTTGAGATCTTTTGGGATGCATCTTCCACAGACCAGCAAGACATCCTGGGATGATATTGGTGGATTGGAAGACGTGAAGAATGAACTTAAAGAGCTTATTGAATGGCCCACACATCATTATTCTATCATAGAGCAGTATGGGATGGCCATGAGTTCTGGAGCACTCCTCTACGGGCCCCCAGGCTGTGGCAAGACACTCCTCGCAAAAGCCGTCGCCCATTCCTGCAAAGCCAATTTTGTATGTATTAATGGACCTGAAGTGCTACAAAAGTGGATGGGTGAAAGCGAGCGTACAATCCGAGAGATTTTTGCGGCTGCAAGATTATCAAAACCATGTGTTGTGTTTATTGATGAATTGGATGCCTTGGCACCAAGACGACGAACATCATCGACAGTCGGAGCAAGCAACGACGGAGATATTGCAGCAAGAGTCGTAGCACAATTACTCTGCGAAATTGATGGGGTGGAGAGAGAAAAGACAAGCGGTATCATTGTGATTGGTGCTACAAACAGACCTGAAACAATTGACCCGGCCCTTTTGCGACCAGGACGCTTGGCACAATTGATTCATGTGCCTCTCCCAGACCATGAAGGACGCATATCAATCTTGAAAAAGTCGCTGTCCAAGTGCCCAAAGGAAGAAGGCTTTGACCTGGAAGAATTTGCCATGGAGCACGAGGACATGTTTGAGGGATTCAGTGGAGCTGACATTGCTGAGCTCGCTCGCAGAGCTTCGAAGCATCTCATTCACGCAAGCATACAACAAGGATCCACAGACGGCATCGTGTTGACAAAGGACCATCTGGTCCATGCAGCAGAGGGTACCAGGCGATCAGTGTCTGCACAGTCTGCTGCATACTTCAACTCTGTCTTGGACACCATGGCTTCTGGTACTCCCATCACCGGTGGCAGCTCGGACGGACATATCCCAATGAAACTTGCTGTATCTCTGACGCAGCAAGTCGTCCAATCCAAATGCTCCCACCTACAGGACAGGATTGAGGAATTGGAACAGCTCCTAGACCAGCATGGAGTGGAGATTCCACCAGACCACGCCTCATCAGATGATACCGATCAAATGCACCATTAAGTCAAATTCAATTGTAAAAATATTGCATTGAATATTAGAAATAGAT
The DNA here is from genome assembly GCA_025209345.1 of Picochlorum sp. BPE23. Classification (NCBI taxonomy): domain Eukaryota; kingdom Viridiplantae; phylum Chlorophyta; class Trebouxiophyceae; genus Picochlorum; species Picochlorum sp. BPE23. The sequence continues at coordinate 970,301 of JANSVD010000005.1, read as the reverse complement.
AGCCACATGGCAGGATGGCGTCGGGCTATCAAGCCCATGTTTGACAAACAAAAGTGGAAAATCCTTCGCGGCGATCAAGTGATGATTCGATCAGGTAAAGATGCTGGTCAAATAGGTACTGTCACCAAGGTCATTAGAGATGAGAAGTTTCCCAGAGTACTCATTGAAGGTCTCAACTTGGTACGTTGTATTAATTAATTAATTACACTCGTTTCTTAAGACACGCATGGAACCAATGCGATCTATTTTCTCATGTTGAGGCCTGTAAACAGCTCATACTGACATCTGCATATGCAGAATAAACGCGCCGTCAAAAAGACGCAAGAGAATCCTGGTGGTATGGTCAGTGTGGAGAGCCCTGTGGCCTATGCCAACGTAAGCCTGATCGATCCTGTGACGAAATCTCCCGTCAAGGTCACATGGAGGTATCTTGAGGATGGAACAAAGGTTCGAGTGACTCGAGGGAATCTGGCATCTGGGTCAATCATCCCTCGGCCTGAGATTCTTGGCCAGAGGAGAAAGCCTCGACCTGCGACTCTGGGAACCTCGGATACCACTGTTGATGTAGCATCGGAAGAGACGTTTACTGGTCCAGGAGAGTTGCCAACAGCATTGAAAGAATTCATGAAAGACTTTGGGCACGGGTCTCCGGATGCCCCGACGCGCTTTCGATATTCAAAGCGGGCACTCCTCATGTCCCCTCCTGCATCATCTGATGATGCAGGAAAGACAACATCTTGATGATGGATGGAGCAGGCATTATTTATTAGTAGTATCATGTACATGTATAAACCGAGTGAACCCATCTTATTGTCTATTGGTATGTCTGTGTGGTGCGGCATTTACATCACATCAATGAAATAAAATCAAGTACAGTGCAATTAGTAGTACGATGACTGAGAAAAAAGAATGCTTCTCTCTACATGGTGAAGAGCACACTGATGAAAGCTGCTGCTATCAAAATAGCGTTTTTATTCCAGGCCATCACTCCAGACGATGCTGGAGGTGCCTTGCCCAGATCAGTCACGTGAGGCTCGGTGTCCAGAGTCGCCACCTGTGGACTCTCATTCTCTGTGTTGCCCATGACCCGTTTCTCTAATGCTTTCAAAAGATTTTCTCTATCTGGAACAGATTTCTGGGGCACATACTCTACTGCTGGAGCCCCTGCAGACCTGGTTTGGAATGTAGATATCAGAGGAACATCCTCTTCTTCTTCTGACGGAGGAGCTGGGGACGGAGGTATCTCAGCCAAATCACTGTTTGTCTGCTCGAGCATTGCCAGCAGCATGTCCTTCCTCTTCTCCAAATCCTCCTTTGAAAACTCTGCCAAATCTGTCGATGCAGACGACGCTGCTTCATTTACAAATGGATTCTCTGGACTCGTACTCGCTCTATCAAGGATTGGGACACCACCGCCCTCATTCGATGGGGGCGGTGCTCCTGGAACGAATGGATCCGTCCCCCCGCCGAATTTATCATAATGCTCTATGGGCGTGCTCGATTCATATCGAATATTTGTATACGCAAACGTAGGACTCGATTGAAGTAACTCTCTGGAACTTCCAAAGCTTTCAAACTCATCTTCCGTGGCTCTGCTCCGCACCACCAATAGCAGGAGGAGGAACACCGTCACAAGATGTCCACCCCCCCTCCCATGAGTATGGACAAAAGAATGCTTCATTTGTCTTTTTATTGATACGCTCGTCACCTTAAGGTCAGTCTTCTTGTTGTATGACAGAATTAAATCCGTGCGTGCTGAGTGATATCTCGATCGTTCGATTCTCCGAGACGAAACACAGGAGTATCTGACTGAGGCAGATTCTGCTCTGACGAATAGTACACAATATGAACAAACCGTGTAATCGCCCTGCAATGGCGTATGGACAACAGTTTTTGCAGAATATATTTTTGAATATTTTATGTATAATCGAGCGACATGCATTAAACATACATACATGCTCATGGTTAAGATGATGATGAAAGATGCTGCTGCAGCATTCAAAACCCACGTCGGTACGACAAACCTCTTGGAGCAGCCCTGCATCCCATCAACTCCCAAGGCGACCCTTCGTGATCACCTCACCTTGTCACACCGAACATTCGACAAATGCATCACACAAACAATGCCATCGTTCAACCCACGTTATATTGTTTGTTGTAAGGTGGGATGTCTGTTGGTGGTTGTGATGGTGGTAATATCACAGAGTTAACAGATACGTATCGGTCACGTTACATCAAATAGCCACGAATGGAATGAAATATCACATCAAGCAACGATTCATCAATCCCTCATTGCAAGCTCTTGCTCTGTTTGCTCAAGAAGCTGTTCCAACAGTTGCTGTCTCTGCCACAATGCCTCGTCCTCATCCATCTGCCCACTCCCGCCAGTAGCAGCTGACACACCACTCACTGGCGACACCACGTCCCTGCTCTGATCGACTGATGCTGTACCTTCAACGAATGGTGATTCATCACGCTGAGATCCTGAAGAACCGCCACCAGTAAATTTATTCTTCTTCCTCTCAAGCCAGGACCCAATCCCTCCGCTCTGACTCTGAGCTGCCGCCGCTTGATTTTCCACAGGGGAACTGCTGTCAAACCTGATACTGACATACGACACACTCGGCAGCGTCTTATTCTTCGCATGTGTATCCTCCTGTAATAACTCCCGAGCAACGCCCCGTGACGATGCATGCGCCACACCAAGACAGAGAAACATCACCACCAGAACCACCAGCTGGTTACTCATCAGTGTCATCATTGTCGAACGTCTTTGCAAATATGAACAAAATATCGTACTCTTCTTGAATTAAATCTTCTTCATTATAGTAGTAGTAGCCCATAGTGTGTATCCGACACGGATATATTTCTTTCATTCGCATAAAACCCAGTCTGTCCTTGTGGGTTTTTCGAGCCAACGACATGCCTGGGACGTCATCTTTTCTATATATATCTATTTACGGACATACCCCTTCTCCAGGAAAGACCCGCACATTCAATGGATGTGAGACAAAACCTCCATCCCCATCCCACCCGAAAACAAAATCATATTTAATACAATATACTGAAAATAATAGATCAGTAAACAGATCATCATGTCCTTGCAGGCTCTCATTCGAAGATCCATCGCCACAGCATTCATCCAAACAAGGGCTGGAAGCCACACCCTATCATCATCTCTTGCAGAAACACCTTCATCATTATCCACTGTGTTTTCTTTGGGATCCATCCGATCCTTTGCGGCAACCTCGTATCTGGACAAGAATGAGGTGACTGACAGAGTTCTCAGTGTGGTGAAGAATTTCGACAAGGTTGATCAATCAAAGGTACGTTGTCTTGATCATTCATTCTCATATCCTACTATGCATTGTCTCACAATTGATTGGAGGAGTAGACAGCATTGATTGGATCGGACGATATTACTACACCATGTATTCTTATCATCATCATTGAATGCAGATTTCTCCAACAGCAGTGTTCCAGAAAGACTTGGGTCTGGATAGTTTGGATACAGTTGAATTGGTCATGGCTATTGAGGAGGAGTTTGCTATCGAGATTCCAGATACTGAGGCAGATAAGATTACATCGTGTGATGAGGCGATTGCATACATCAGTTCAAACCCCATGGCAAAGTAATTGCCATGATGGCATTTGGATATCATTGTAATATTTCTTTCTTCTTCTTCTTCTTTTGATTCGACACATCTCGCTCTCTACCTGAAGAGGTAGGTATATATAAATATAGAAACATACCCGTAGGACGTCTTCCTAGCGCCATGTATATACAAAAAAAGAAAGCGCTTGCTTGAAAGCGCCACATCATTCATCCGACTACTGATGAGATGTATCTCATCGTAGACATATGGACAGAGCTCCAACGCCGATGTATCCAATTATTATTTCTTTTTCTTTTTTTTCTTGCTCTACAACGGCGAATATATACCTAATAGTAGTGGTTGATCGAATAAAAATAATTCTGGGTTGTTGGTTCAAATTGCGTCAGATGATCTGCGTCATATGATCACTCCTGGGAGTGCTGAATTCCAAAATAGTACTATTTAGTACTATATAATTGATGCGAAGGATGCATAGATGTAGGGTGCTGGACGCAGGTGGGGTTGCGGGGGGAGGGTTGTGCTTGTCTTCACCCAAGGTTGTTGTCGCGGCTCATCGGACGCATGATACCCAAAAGAGACCACGTCAAAAGAAGGAGAGTGGTTTTCAGAAACGGGTGGGGGATGCGGTTCATACTATTCTGGTGAATAATAGGAATTTAAAGTATACTCGGCAGGACCCTGTTGCTCCAAGGCATACCAAGGAGAGGACCGCAGCAGATCCTACGGATGATACTACTACTACTACTGCTGCAGTAGGCAATGATGAAGTGCATGCGATGAAAAATATAGAAACGGCACGGGATCCTGATTTACAGTATGTATTGGAACTGGCAAGTGATGATGAATTGGAAGAATTGTGTGATTGTTTGCATGAGGCTAGTGTTTTCAGTCCTATAGGGAAAACAGTGTATATGATGCATGAGAGGCGATATGGTGATGCTGTGTCCACGAGGGTTGAGATGGAGATGTATATAGAATCTCGGTTCAGATTTTTGGCAGCAGATGTGGTCTCTGTATTGACTAGATCGTCTTCAAAAGAGACCGAGGCCTGGCCAACGTACCGTGATATTTTATTGGATATGAAGAAGAGATTGGGTGTCCCATGTTCGAGTGTGTTGGCGACGGCAGATCTCGAGTCTGAAATCTTCCTCCATGTACTGAGTCAGCATGCAGAATATGTAGGCTACAATCACGATACGAGTACTGCAGCATCTATAGCGCTTGATTGCGTGGACGCACAACATACAAACCATGATGGTCATGTTGATGGTGAGCGAACAGTGTCGAAGAAGAAGATGAAGGCTGCAACAACGCTGCGTCAACTGAAAACAGCAGTCAAGGCAACCCTCCTGTCCCCCATCTCGTTTGGGTATAAAGATGTGGTCCCAGCAGTCGCAAAAGTAGCAACCACACTTGCTGTAACGCGAGTGCAATTGGATGTCCTAGGCCGAGTCGCTCGGGTGGTTGTGCAACGTGCCATCCATCACAGAGCAGTTGTCGCACACGCACTACAGACTGGAAGCAGAGGGTTTGCCACGCGTGTTGCTGTTGAGACTGCAAAGCAACGACTCATGGGGGCTGTTGCCAAATACACTGCCCTTCGACAGCTATTTGTATGTGTAGGTCCACTGATGTGGATCTCAACAGCATGGGACCTGGCCAAGCTCTCTCTAGGAACAGATTATGCTCGACTAACCAGAACAGTCTTTATGATGGCACAGATTCGTCTTGTACGAACAAGGGGATGGGATATTGGTACCCATAATGACGTGAACCATGAATGATATCGTTTCACATGTAAACAACAATGTGTATGTATTCCGGAATGACAGCAGTAGAAGATCAAGATGCAGGGTCTCCACCAAGATCTTTTTTGAAAACCGAGTGCATCAGTAATATTCATTATTATTCGAAACCATTAAAAAAAGCAACCATGAATCATCCTCATAGTAATAGAAACTCTGATCGGAGGTCAAAACCGCAACAGCGACGTCAGGGAACAAGAAGCAAGACATGCATCCAAAAATCCAAGTTCGATACTGCATACGATGGTACGTTTGCATGGTATACAGATGAATTTACGTATAGTATCCATTAATTTTTATATCCATCTATGCAGAGGCAGAGACATTGCAGCAGAGGGCAGAAAGGAGCAAAGGCAAGCATTCTTTGGAGCTGTTTGAAAAGAGCAGGTTGAAATACCTAGAGGCACTCCAGACGGAGGATGGGATGCCGGAGAAAATGCTTGACTGTACATGTTTGTTGGCCGAGGTTGAACAGAGTATGGCGCAGGAAATACTGCGTGCGAATGAAGCGCTCGTATGTGGGACATGTGTGGAGGATGTGATCAATGAGGCTGCCATTCAGAACGAAAGGGCAGCGGTGCAGCAGGCGTGCTCTTTATTTCACGCGGCTGTAGAGCATTATAAATCTACTTCTACTAATGATATTGCGTCGATGCGAGTGGATTGTTTGAATAATTGTGCAAACACATTGGCTGAATGGGGGGATGCAGTGGTGGATTCTGAACAGGCTCGGCCATTGTTCGTAGAGTCTCGTATGTTTTATGAGGTGGCGTTGCAGAAAGAAGAGGATAGTGGAACATGGAGTAATATAGCTGATATGCTTGTGTCGCATGCAGAGTGTGAAGCGAGTTGTGGTTCAGGTGAGGCCCAGAGTCTCTATGAGAAGGGGATGGAAGCGTATGGGAGAGCATGTGAGTTGTGTTCTTCAAGGAATGGTGATAATCTTTCGGCGTTGTTGACTGACTGGGGCAGCGGTATATTACAATATGCTGAATGGATGAGTGAAAAGGTAGGACGCGTATCTGATGCTCAGATTGCATTGGAAGAAGCAGAAAAGAGGTTGTGTCATGCTGTGTCATTTGATAGGGGCTCAACAGCTCCCCATCTTGCTCTAGGCGATGTCTACGTCGCCATGGCGGAAAACTGTATCAAATTAAAAGATTTCGAAAAAGCCCTCGAGCTGACGCGCAAAGCCATGGGTGATGGGTATGACATGGCACTCAGGATACAAAAGAGTTGTGTTGATGCCTTGATAGGGAATGCCGAGGCCTTGGCGCTCCAAGCAAAAATTCTTAAAATGGCGACCAATGCAGAATGGCACTCCGTATTAGATATGGCTGTATCCATGTATCAGAAAGCGCTAGAATCCGGCAGCATATCTGGTACTATACGAGAGAAGAGCAATCTATTTTACAACATTGCATGTTGCCTTGTTGGAGTAGGTCGCATCCAAGAGGGCTTGCACGTGATCCAAGTTTTACTCCAGGCCGCCACAACCACAGTAGAAGATGTGATGAGAGATGAAGACCTGCTGCCTCTGCATAGCATGCTCCATACCAAAGCATGAGTGGCTCAAGCCAGCCACGTGCCACATGTTGTGTCCATACATATTTTTCAGGTTGTTCAAATTTTTTTGAAAACATTTTTCCTGACCCATATCATTTTTCATCCCATAGTAATACCACACATGATTATTTAGTATATATACATAGTATATGAAGGGTATGAGGTCGATTGTTGTGCTCTACGGGAGTGAAACAGGAAATGCCCAGGATGCAGCTGAACGGCTGGGGCGGGAGGCAAACTCGCTTGGATTCCACACAAGAGTTCTTCCAGCGAATTCATACATGAAAATGATTGATACATTGCCATCAGAGGATATTTTAATCGCCATTGTGAGCACGACTGGGCAAGGCGAGTTTCCACGAAATTTTTCTTCCTTTTGGAAGTTTCTGAGGAAGAAATCCCTTGGTCCGGACTCATTGCGTGGTGTGTCTTGTGCTGTGTTTGGTCTTGGAGATAGTGGATATCCCAAGTATAATTATAGTGCGAAATTAGTGCATAAAAGGTTGCAGACATTGGGTGCAACACCCATGGTTCCGTTGGGCCTGGGAGATGATCAGCATGCATTTGGATATGATGCTGCATTTGATTTGTGGTTGGACCGCCTATGGTCTTCTTTAGATGTTTCACGTGGTGATATGCAAGCATGTGAATTGACACCAGCGTTTTCAGTTGGGATGGCCGAGGAGGGAGTTGGTGTGCAAGGGAAGGAATCCAGATCAGACTACCATGCATCAATTCTGGTTGGTGACGCATTGAGAGAGATGGAGGATGGTCACTCTGAGTCGAATGATACATATCTCTCCACCAAGGTGTTGAAGAATACGAGAATGACGTCTCCGGATCATTTTCAGGATGTGAGGCTGGTCCGACTTGAAATGCCACAACCATGTCTGTTTGAGCCTGGGGACTCAATTGCGGTCTGGCCCACACAATGTCGTTCGTCGATTGACTACGTATTGAATCGGTGTCATCTACAATATGATGATATTGTCTCGGTGATGCCGCCGTCATCATCATCAGCATTGTCGGCGTCCCGAGAGCCTGTCATTGCAAAGGCAGGACACATTGTACAAGGCTTTGTTGACATTCGAGGAGCAGCGCCGCGGCGCACATTTCTCCAAGCCTTGGGACAACTATGCCATCCAGAAGAAAAAAGCATCAAAGAAAGGTTGGCATATCTCTCTGCAGCACAAGGGCGAGAGGCGTTCCACGAATACATTGTTCAGGAAGGAAGAAACCTTGTTGAAGTCTTGCAAGACTTTCCCACCATTCCAATCACATTGGATTGGATCCTGTCTTTTGGACCCAAGCTTCGACCCAGATATTATTCCGCAGCATCTTCATCTAAAGAACATCCTTCTTTTGTTGATTTATTGGTCGCATTAGTCGAATGGAAGACCCCAGGACGGCACCTCCGGCGCGGCCTCTGCAGTCGTATGATCTCATCCCTCACAGAGCAGAAAGAAGTAGTCATTCAGATTCAGCAGAGTGATTTCAAACCCCCATCATCACCTGAAACACCGATGATTCTCGTCGGACCCGGGACGGGGGTAGCACCATTCCGTAGTTTCCTTCAGGAGAGGCACTACCACCATGTCCAGGAGAGGGGCCTGCCATGTTGTCCTTCCCTACTCGTGTTCGGCTGCCGGGACAGATCGAAAGATTACTATTTCAAAGATGAGTGGGAATCTTTAGAGAACACCGTCATGTCTGATGTCATTGTCGCTCCGTCTCGAGAAGAACCATCAAAAAAAGTCTATGTACAACACGTCCTCAGGACTCATGCAGACAGGATTTGGAAGCTCCTGTGCCAGGGAGCGAGCGTGTACGTGGCAGGTAGAGCTGGCACCATGCCATCCCAAGTAGAAAAATCGTTCATTGATATCATACGGACCCAAGGAGGATTGGAACCAAATGAAGCAGCGAGATATCTGAAATCAATGCAAGCCAGGAAGGCTTATCAGGTAGAATGCTGGACTTGAAATTGAACCATCAATGGCAAATCTCCCAGAGTGGAATTTCTCAAATTCATATTTATTTTCATAGGTTGTATTAAATATACCATTCAGAATATACTCCAGAGGAGTGGAGAAGAATAGAAAAATCAAGAAGAGGGATTCGAAACCGTTCGCATAGCAGGCATGAGTTACTCATATTTGTTCAAGTACGTTTTTATTCTGTATTCAGGAATAAAACAAGACGTAGATATCCGCCAACTGAGCGGATATGGTTGGGTTTGTGTCTTACGGTTCGGTTGCCTCTTCTCATTCCAACACGTTTGACTCATTAGAGCATGTATTGTATCAATTCTGCAGGTATATAATTATAGGAGATACAGGGGTGGGTAAATCCTGTCTTTTATTGCAATTTACGGACAAGCGTTTCCAACCAGTTCATGATCTGACCATTGGTGTCGAATTCGGAGCTCGTTTGGTCAATGTGGACGGTAAGCAGATTAAATTACAAATATGGGATACTGCTGGGCAGGAATCGTTTAGATCTATCACGCGGAGCTATTACAGAGGGGCAGCTGGGGCTCTGTTAGTGTATGATATTACAAGGAGGGAGACATTTGAACATTTGGCTTCCTGGTTGGAGGATGCGCGACAGCATGCGAATGCAAACATGACCATCATGTTGATTGGTAATAAGGCAGATTTAGGGCACAGGCGGGCTGTGACAGTGGAAGAAGGAGAGGAATTTGCTCGGGAGAATGGGCTGATATTCTTGGAGACTTCTGCAAAAACATCCCTCAATGTGGATGAAGCGTTCATTGATACGGCCAAGAAGATTTATGAAAAGGTGAAGGAGGGCACTGTAGATGCTGACAATGATTCGTATGGAATCAAAGTGGGGCAGCCATCGGCAGTGCCACAGCAGCAGGGTGCGGGAGGGAGTTCATGTTGTTCCTAGAGACGAGGTCTTTTGTTTAAGAATGTAAGAAAAAATAGTGGGTACAAAGATACATCGAGTGCATCTCACGCCTCAAAATGGATGCATCATCACGCTTTATGCTGGAGTCCCTCCTCTCCATCAGCTGCACGGAGGGTTCCGAGTGCCTTTGGTGCACTTGTCTGCACAATCATGGATGATGCGTACTCGGACACGTCCTTGCCTTCCTCCTGGGCTTCCTTCTCAACTTGACTCTTGATCCACGAGTAGGTTACTCTCAGACCATCCTCCAACTTGATCGATGGAGCCCAGCCCAATTTTTCAAAAATGAGCTGGTTGTCAGAGTTACGTCCACGGACTCCTTCTGGGCCAGGGATATGCTTGATAGACTTATTCTGACCATCGAATGTCATTATTGTGCTCATCATACCATTCATGGACACCATCTCATCAGATCCCAAGTTCAAAGGCATCCTGTAATCGCTCTTGGTGATTCTCAAAATACCCTCAACGCAATCATCGATAAAGGTGAAAGATCGGGTCTGCTTACCATCACCCCACATTTCCACCTCATCCTTGGCTGTGATGACCTTTCTGCAGAAAGCGGCTGGTGCCTTTTCTCTTCCACCCTTCCATGTTCCATATGGACCATAAATGTTATGGAAGCGAGCAATTCTGCATTCGATATCGAAATCTTTATTATAATGGATGGCAATCTCTTCTGAAGCGAGCTTCTCAAGACCATATGCATCCTGTGGCTGAGCAGGCCAGGCGCACTCTTCCTTCAAACCTCCACCCTCTATTTCAGTATCAAGCTGTTTTCCTTCTGGGTAGATGCATGCAGAGGATGCATAGAAGAAACGCTTCGCTCCAGCCTGACGAGCAGCTTCTAACATATTGAAACTAATCATCGTATTATTGTACATGATGACGGAGTGGTTGCTCTGGATGAATCCCATACCACCCATATCAGCAGCGAGGTTGAACACATGCTCGCAGCCTTCCACAACCTTGGCACAGTTCTCAAAGAGTCTCAAATCAACGAGCATAAACTCATCACAGAAGATATCCTCCTGCATTCAAAAATGTACCATGAATGACGATGGCTCGAAGCGTTGGAGCGCATAGGCACTTGGAGTCGACACTCGACACACAATGCTGCCACACATTCGTCAATGCACGTACCGGCATGTGCTCATTACGCTTCCAATCACATGCAACAATATAATGCCCCTCGCTTTTCAAACGCTTGGCCAAGTGACTGCAATCAACCATGCGATGCGTCAGAATGCCACCCACTTGTCATTTCGATACACGTCTCGTACCTTGCGATGAAGCCTCCAGCACCAGTAATACATATTTTCAGCTTTTTATCTGGCCAGTATGGCTCAAATGGGTACTTTGCAAGCTTGCTGCTTGCCTGGTAAATATCACTGACTTGTTGGTTGTTGGCGGCCATGATGTCCAGGATTTGGGCGTATTTATAAATGTCCCAATTATTTAATATAAATTATTGATTAGAGATGCCTCATGGTCATTTTCAAGGGAATGTATGGCGTCCTTTGGAAATCTCGGTGCTGCTGCATGCAGGGTCCGACATTCCTGTGGCTACGGAATAAGGCGCCACCATGACCATTGCATTGGCCGCGCCTTGCAACGAGTATTTCTCTCGTTTTTCACATGTAATGAGATGAATGATAATCGAACATAATTCTATTTGATTGCGGCAGCTTTCTTTGCCAGCCTTGCAGTCTTGGCTCTCTTGGCGGCCTTCTCCTTCATGGCCCTCTGGTATGCCTTTTTGACCTTTCTCGTCATCATAATGTCTTTCATTGCTTCCTCATCATCCTTTTCTTCTACAGGCTGTCGTCGCTTCTTTCCAGATACCGTCTTTACATCCTTACCTGTAGCTTCTTTAATTTCCTTGGCGAGTTCTTCTTCGCGCTGCTGCTCCAGATCAGCAAGCGTGGCTTCTTCTGTCTTGGCATCAGGCTGGGCTGTTCCACGGAATTCCTCATCCACAGCTTCTCCTGCTGCTTTCAATCTGAATCTCTGTGCTGCATCCTTTAATTCTTGGATTTCTTTGGCATACTCTGGGATATGATCGTCCTCCTCTGCTTGAATGAATGGTGAGAGATGTGGGGGTGGGACAATGCCTGGAGAATACTTGGTCGTGTTGACCAGTACACGGGCATTGGCAGAGTCAAAGACCCATTGAGGTTGGACGAAAATTCTATTCTCATGCTTAATCAGTGGCTTTGGTCTATCAATGATATGATGCGTGATTCTTTTGTCCATTTCATCGTATGGAGACCCCTCTCCATCCCAGCCAACAACCCCTCCAAAGGATTGGATGACGAGAGACAATTGCTCTCGGGGGACTTCTCGTCCCAGGAAGAATTTCAATCCTTTGAATAATGTTGAACAGATACCATCCTCATCTGCCACATCAACGGCGCCGCCTACAAGTGCTACGTCTGGTGCTGGCACTGGTCCATTCTCATTGTCGTTCTCCTCATCATCAGAGACTGCCTTGTGTACTGGAATATCCTCATCATCTGGATCGCTTGCATCGCCATCACTGTTATCATCATCAATCTCTGGAAGATCATCATCATCATCTGCAAGAATAACGACATCATCTTCTTGCTCCTCCTCGTCATCTTCTTCTTCCTCTTCTTCTGCTACTACTGAAGGATTATCCAATTCCTTAATATCATCCTCCAAACGTGTAATCTTCTCAGACATCTCCTTCACTTTGGCTTGTGTATCTCTATCAGATTTTACTTCTTCAATCATCTTTGATGTGTTTCCAATATATAAAATCCCAGCAGAATCCACAGCATCATCCACATTGGGAGGGTATTGGATACCCATCTCATTATACAAGCTAAACATCACAAACTGAAGCGTTGACTGATAAAATTCCAAAAATGTAAGCATGACTTTGAAATCAACATCTGCAGGCAACACCTGTGATACCTGATGTGGAACCATCCATGTGATTTCCTGCCCCTTGATCTCTGCCTGATAGTAAAATCCCTTGACCGACACAAATGATTTCCTCAGCGAATGCGACGCCACAATATACGCCTGCCATTCCAATGCTAATCGACGTGCCAATTGAACTCTATCAGGAGGAATGCCTTTGGTCTGATCAGCAGGAAGCACGGCAAACAAATGAACCATTGCCAAAGGATCATCCAAGTCCCGAAGGGCATCCACCAGGGAAGGATACCGTTCCTTCACCAAATGATCCAGCCGATACTCTGGACGCCGTGACGATATTTTCGCCGCTAAAGGACGATTCTTCTTCGCCAATGCTCGCTTAATCTTCTTCTCATGAGCGGCAATCTCCCGAATTTTATCCAGCAGAGGCTCATGGAGCAGAAATGCAATATCCTTGACATGATAATACGTCTTGTGCGCCCCTTGTACCTTTTTCTTTGGCTCTCTTGGATGAATTCCTTTCAAAATACAGAGCCTTCGGAACTCTGATATCTTCAATTGAAGCTTCTTAATAGCCTGGTTCCTGGTCACATACTGAACGGCGTTTCCCGCCTTTCCCTGCGCATATATTTCATCATTATACATGTATTGCGTAACCAAATCACGCATGCATGCATGCAAGCAGTACCTTTTTCTTTTTGAGCATGCCTGAAGAATGCAGTCGCTGCCTTGACGCCCTCTACCAAATACGACTGTCTTTTATACAAATAAATATGCCTGGTATTACAAATATCACAATAGAAATCAAATCAAGTTCCTAGAACCATTCAGCAATTTTACCAGATCGAGGCCAGATGAGATTCTTCACCCACATGTAGATGGGAAGGACAAAATAGTAAAACCCAGCCATTGTTCCCAACACCAATCGCGCCAAAAACGTCAAGATATTCGAATTCATTCTTGTAGATACCTCTTCTGGATCACTCAGCTTTAATGGAGAAGGCCCTGGTGATTTCTTCACACCAGACACACTGCATCCCATGATGAGCCCATGCCTCCTCACCCCTCTATACCATTTCGGACCAATCCTGTCAATCTTGACATCGTCGAATCCCGCATCTGTAAACCAGGTCATATATTCCTCTTCGGTTGGGAAGAGCATCCACACATCTGCCATCCATCTGCTCAACCAAAACGTTGGGTGGACAGGGCCAATCAAACATGCCCGCCCCCCTGGCTTGATCACTCTGTATGCCTCACAGATTCCCCTCTGAGGATCGGGCCAATACTCAATACTCCCAGCTGATACATATCTATCAAACGTATCGTCTTCAAAGGGCAGATCCTCAGCATCGCCCTCGATAATGGTTACTCCTTCCAAATCCTTTTTTTTACGGGCTTTGGCCAACTGATGAGGACTCTGATCCAACAGCGTCACATGTTCCGGCTTCACATGCTTGACCACGCCTTGCGTACAGAATCCGGTACCCCCACCAACATCCACGACATGTAGGTTTGGATCATTCAGATCAGCTGGCACGAGTGCCTCATCACGCATATCAACAGTCCAATGTCCTGCATATGTGGCCATGATGTCCATTCTCATCATCAAGCACAGATGATGATGATGGTATTATTATTAGTGTATACCTACCTGGATTGACAATGTAGTCATACACCTGACTCAAAAAGGCATAAAATGCCTTGGCCTCATTCTTGTGCTGAATAAACCTGGGGACCTCCCGTCCAGTACTTGCTGCAACACACCCAGACCAATCCTGTCGTCTTCTCCACCTTGTCGACATGGAAAAAGGCACGCTCTCACCATCGTCCTGACAAATACGTGTATTCCTCCTGTTGCCAACCACAAGGTTCCTTCGTCCCGAAAAAGAAGAAGAGATTGTAGTTGTGGTGGAACAAACCCTTTGATGCTGCACCCCAGACATTCCTGTCGTTCTCCAACCTGTCGACATGGTTGTTGTTTTTGTTACTGTAAAATTATTATTATTGGTAGTAGTTTATTGATACATCATCATCATCAGAATTTTTTTGACTGTGGCGATCACAGATCTAGATCTTCTTTTCTTCCTTTTTCTGATGGAGATCTCTATCGGTCAAAGACTATATTTGATGGGTAGCAAAAGCAACTACATGCGTCGAATGTGCTCTTCTAAAGACAAAAAACAATACATGGGTCTGTTTCATATACAACCATTCCTTACTAATAATAATAGATATAGGTGATAATAATAGATACTTTTCAAGCATTTTCTGATCTGATAGCATATGTGCACAGGCTCGGTGACTTTTTGACTGACTGTTTCATGGAGTATCAATCACGTGTGAGACTGTTTCTGGGTATTTAAAGTATAGAACTGTTGAGTCGCGTTGCATGGGATGAGTTTACTTTATTTTAAACTCAAGAATGCTATTGAACAGCAGAGTGTGACATTTGACGGTTCTGTCATCCAAATTGGAGATGTGAAACGACTGGTGGCTGAGAAGCAAGGTTTGGGTCCAGATGGATACCAAGAAATTACATTATATGATCCTAATACGGGAACAGAGTATGATGATGATGGCAAGGTTGTTCCGAGGAATACGCTGGTGGAAGTGAAACGGACGCCAGCGGCCACGTTTGCTCCTCTCGGTTCTGCTGCTGGTGGTGGTGGTGTGGTGGAGAAGAAGCAGGAGGAGCAGGGTGGGACTATGGGGGAAGATGAGTCTCAGGCGCTACAGAATTTGATGCAAGGGACGGCGTCGACGTGGCAGAAGGAGGTTCGGCAGGGGGTAGCTCGGGGGAGGGGGAGAGGGAAAGGGACAGTTCCAGCAGAGTATCGGTGTCCACGGTGTGAGGCGTATGGAGCGCATTGGATACAGGATTGTCCTACGCATGGAGATCCTACGTATGATAGGAAGAGGGTGAGGCCTCCAGTGGGGATTCCTATGACTCGGTTGGCAAGGTCTATGGAAGGAGGGTTGGTGCTTCCTGATGGGAATACGGGGACGTTGGTTGCGAATGAGGAAGCTTTTGCGAAAGAAGTGCTGGGTATTGGTGCAATGCATGAGCCTGCAGTTGCTGGTGAGGAGACGTTGGCTCTGGAGGGGCCAACAGAGCAGCAGCAGGTGGAGGAGGACGCAGGAGAAAAGCCTGCTTCTGCCCCTGTTGCTTTTGCTGGATTGCCATTTTCGATATCTGCCATGGCAGAGCCGCCAAAGTTGGCGGGGATGAGTTTGAAGCTTGATTTGAATGGCACAACTGACAGTGTGCAGAAGAAGGATGATGCATTTTTTGACTTGTTGAAGAATCCAGAGTTGCCACGGGGACCGAAAAACTTTTTGTTGAAGGCGTATGATAGAGAGAGCCCATTGTCCAGAAGAGAGTTTGAGAGAGAACAGCGGCACTATAGGAAAGACAGAGATGGCGCGAGTCGCTCTCCAAGTCGGCATAGGAGGGAGCGTCGGGAACGGTCTCCCAGTAGACGGAGAAGTCGTTCCTCCAGTAGAAGACGGTCTCATAGAGATTCTTCGAGCCGAAGACGAGAAAGAAGGAGGTCACATTCGCCACGAGATGGAGGAAAGAGATCTCCTCGCAAGAGGACTCGTGAGGATATGGAAGTCTCTGTAAAGCCTGAGGATTCCACGATTGATACCAGGAAGGTTTCTGATGAGCAACAACAAACGAAAAGGTTAGCATTGTCTGAATTGAATGAATTTCAATTATAATAGAACAAGAAATGCATGAAAGATCCTCCAATTTATTCTTGAAGACTGTTGAATTGTACTGAGTTATATATATATTCCATCATGCAGTGACGAAAAAATGACTGACGTTGACAAGAAACATTCGCCAATTAGATGGGTACCATCAGCACCTGCAAGGGGAGGAATGGCTCCTGCTGGCCAGGATGAGGAACCAGAGATTGATTATGGGGCAAGTGAGGATGAAGCTGATGACGCTCAAGAAATTCAGAAAAAGGAGGAAGAGTCGAAACGGTCTCGCCGTGGACATGCAGACGAGAGGAAAGAAAGCAAGCCTGCGTCAAAACGCCGGGATAGACAACCAAGGGAATCCGATCGAGACAGAAAGAGTGATCGCAGGAATAACAATGATAGATCTCGCAGGAGTAGAAAACGTTGACATTATAACATGTTTCTTATTTATTCAAGAAGAGGCTCATGACGATTTGTCCTGAACACCAATTGAGTACATCTGTGAGGTCGTTGCTCCCTTGTGCCCATCAGCATACACTGGAGTATATTCTAACGAAATATCCAATGTCCTATGAGAATCTTCTCTCCGCGACATACTGACCCGTCCATGTAAGCCAATCGCTGCACCATTGCCTGACGGCGTGATTGAGATTGTGTTGGTGAGAGGCAAGACTGTTTGGGCCCAATGCGTTGGTGTCTTTGTCGGACTTGTACAGAGCACCTGCGGCGCATCCAAACAAAAACGCCCTGAAAATTCAGTATCAAACCAGAGAACTATACATGAGCATTCACCAGCAGAGTGAGGTTGCAGCTGGAAAGTGGCACTAAAGTCCTGATCAGATCTCTTCATGGTGGCCAAATCCAGTGAATAGAGTGTGACTGGATCAGAGAGCAGCGTCTCTGATTCTACAACCCGAACTCTAGTCGAGACATTGGATCGTATCCGATCAGCCACAGGTGTCATGCATAATCCATAAACATTGTCCCAGAATGTAAGTCCTTCAGATCCTCGAGAGCCTAATGCCACATACAAGTTTGCAATATCAGGTAAGATGGCTCCTCCAGGCTTTAAAAACTTGTCTCTAGCGGTCAACACAGAGTCGAGCATCGACTCAAACAATAACGCATACCCTACATACGAGAAACCCCCATCAGCATTGGCAAGACAAACAAACAGGAGGAGAAGCAAAAATTCGCACCCATCCACTCTGACACAAGCACATCAACCTGATTCCCTGTCACTGGCAGCGATGACACATCCTCAACCTTTGAATTGACTATCGAAATCTTATCATCCAATCCATTGCGAGCACAAAGCTGCTGTGCGATATCTGTAATCCCAGGACTTGCATCCACCCCAACCACCTCTGCAGCTCCCCCACGAGCAGCAAACATTGACAACACCCCCGTCCCACACCCAACATCCAAAACACGAGCGCCTTTGATCAATCTCGGATTCTCCTCCAGAGCTTTTCTATAACAATCAGTCCGTACACTATCTTGAAGCATCTCCTGGTGAATATCAAAATACCCATATGATTCAAAGTACAAATCGTCAACATGAGATTCGTTCGCTTTACCAGCACCATTATGTCCACCATCAACATCACTCGACCTCGTTCGACTAGCAAGAAGTTCCACGATGGCCGGATCATTCAAATCCAACCCCTCCACAAGTGCCCCAGCAATCTCCTCTGCATCATCTGCACCATCCTCCTCATCCTCATCCGTCCAATCATGAAATAACATGGCATCATTTTCCATAACAGGCACGAGGTAAGCGTCATCATCCCAAGGAAATGGCCCACCAGCCTCGACTCGCTCAAGCACCTCCCGAGGATCCTCATGCATAGATCTCTTCGAACGAATATAGTTTATCAATCGCAGCGTATCGTACATTGACAATCCCAACTGTAAAAATCACATATAAATCTGATTTGAAATCGCTCAAATCACCACAGGAGAGTCACAACATACCTTGTGTCTGTAGCTTTTGAAATCAAACCCATGCTTCTCAGCATCAATTCGTAACGCCTCTTCCACAGATGGCGCTTCCTCAGAGCTATACAAACATGAAACATGCTCATCACCCTCTAGATCATCTTCCCAATCATTCCAATCACCAGAGGAAGAACCTTCTGACTCTTCAGCTGCCACTGGCATTGAACACTCTTGTGACTGCGTATCAATCTTGTCTGACGACATGATGCTATTTTTATAGTTATTCTAGTCATTAAGTCGATGCTGCTGTGTCGATATGATTGCCTGATGCACCAGTATCATGGTTCTTGGCCAAGGCTTTCCTTACATAAAACATTTTTCATGCTCCAATGTTCGAATTTTCCATGCTGCCCTTGTATTTCAATTTAAAAAATATAAACTGGTACATAGATGGATGGATATCTATTTAGATTGTAGGGACTGCGAGTATGGAGGGCAATCAACAAGAGCAAGAAGCAGTTACCCTGTCGAGAAGGTTGAGTAAACTACGGTTTACTCGGGATGTTCTGGATATTCAGGACTTTACATCGGACACATTTAAACCATCTGATGTGATTGAGAAGCTCTTAGAGAGTGGGGGCTTTTCTGAAGATGTGCACAAGACTGGCAAGGATGGTTCTTCTGTTGAAAAGACTGCAGAGACTCTGTTCAGTGCATGTTCTGCGTACGTTGCTTGTTCCTAGCACAATTGTATGGATGTTGATACGAAAGTTCTTTCGCTTATGGTATGAGTGTGAATGCAGTTTGGATGCGCGACTGGATGAGTTGGAGGAGGATGTGGAACAAGAGTGTGAACATTTGAGGGTGCAGTTGTCAACAGATCATGCTGGGTATGCGTCCCGTATCTCCCAGACGGAAAAGCAGCTGCAGCGATTAGAGGAGTCTCTTGATAGATTAGAAAAGAGATCAGATGAGCTTGTGAGTTTTGGTCGAAATGTGGGGACCCCTTTTGTCGATATTCAGAATCAGAAGGAACGGGCCATGGAGATGGCTGATATTTTGGATCATTTGACAATCTTTTCGCATTGCACTGATGTGTCAAATCTTCCATCGTCATTTCATGATGATGAAAATATTGAAAAGTGTGCAAATATAGTGTGTTTGTTGATGTCTGCAATAGAATCGGTGGTTCATGCGCAACCCTCCAGGGAGGGAGACCAACAATTCATGATGGGGAGGAATGCTTCCAACATGCCAGGCACGATTGGTGCCGCGTGGGAACAGTTGGTATTGTACTTAAATTTGCTAGATAATAAGATTGTCAGCCATTTTGATAGTGCGGCAGAGTCTAGGAATATTGCAGCCATGGCATACTACTCTAGGATTATGGAAAAGGCACATTCCAGTACCAGTGGTAGTGCCATCTTAATGTCTCGGTACATTTCTCGCAGAAGTATCTTTATATCATCCGATTCTTTGTTTGAAAAGCTGGATTTGAACTTTTCAAAAGAGCAGGGCTCTGATTTTAAAGTTCATGGTTTGGACTCTCAGAGCCATGTGGAGGCATCACGGAGAGTGACATATGCATGTCGGCATGTGTCAGAAAATCTTCATGAAGAATGTTCGATATTAGAACAAGTGTTTGAAGATTCAGAGAAGGCGATTTCAATGTTCGTGACCCGAATTTTTGAGGAGACGCTGTCTGAGACAATAGGTAGGGCATTTGAGCTGGCTGGGTATGGGGAGGAGGATACGACGGCAAAACTTCGGGACAGTCTCCGGTTGACATGTGTGTCGTATCGTAAAATTTTCAATCTTGCGGATGAGGCGTGCCATTTGATACCACATCCTGAAGAGAATGGATTATCTGTGGTAGAACTGGCAGAGGCTGCCATGGGAAGTATTCTTGCAGAGTATCCTGGACAAGAAAAACAGTGGCACCAATTGCTTGGATTGAAAACTATACAGGCGTCAAAAGATGATCTCAGTAATGATGTTGTATTGAATATGATAGCAATAAACGAGGAGAGCTTGAAGCGAGGCAAACAGGTGATTCCTGAAAACCGGATGGCAGAGTTTGTTGAGGAGTTGTTCTTCTCTAAAAGTACATTACAATCTGATAACGGTGGTGCGGCCCTTTTGGATTATATTGGAACATATGTGATGGAAAATCTACATCATGTTGAGGAAAAGGCTTTGAAGCAATTGGAATCCCATGGAATATGGAGGGACGTGAGCATCAATGAAAAGGCTATTGGTGTGAGCATTGATGCCTCTTTTGGTGCTGTTGCGCGGTCGGCAAGCACAGCGGCGGAGATTCATCGATCATTAGTTGAGCATCATGACAAAAATTTAGTATCATATTTCTCAACTGATAGAAAGGAACCCCGCTTGGCATTGTTTGGGTTACAAAGAGGAATAGAGGACCACATTGCCATCATACTAGAGTCTTGTCTGCAACGCCTTATGGAGAAAACTGCAGATCTTTTGTATGCCTGTCAGTACAAGAGTGACTTTTTGATAGTAGGGTCTAATACATCGGAAATTGAACGTCCAACAGCCACATGCCTCAAAGTTTGTGCCATCTTCAACACGGTAACTCTGACAGTGAAAATGTTCTTGAGAGGAAACAACTATTCATCCTTCATGCATGCATTGACAGAGCAGCTGGAAAAAACGATCGAAAAACATCTTCTGAAATTTTACTATACACCCGGAGGAGCTTTGCGAATGAAGAGAGACTTGAGCGCTTATGCTGAATGCATTCCTCCATCTGGGGCAAAGAAAGCATTTGATGACCTCATTGCCATGTCAAATGTCCTCATTGTTGGACCCTCGAGTGTCCACGAAATGGCAGAATTAGTGTCATATTTGGATAGAGATCGAGTGAACCAATTCATTAAGAGAAGAGCGCACAAATAGGTTAATGGTTTACAAACAGTAAAAAAAAATGTCAACGCATTTGACAGCCTGAGAATATACGCCTCTCAACGTCTGCCTCAAATGCTGTGAAAACTTCTAGTGTAATTTTATGTTCTGCAATTCGTCTTCCATCTTTCGCCAGAGCCAATCGCAACTTTGCATCCGGACCATGAATGTGTATGTATGCCTCTCCTAAATTTGTCCCATCTGCGCTATGAACAAGTTTGATATCATCGTGGCTCACAGTGCCTGCATCCTTAAAGATCGCTGCAATATCATCCTTTGATATATTTTGCGCAAATCCTCGGATCTTGATCCACCCCTCTTCAAATGGCACTTCTTCGTCTAAAATAACAGATGCTAATACTTCTTTTGCAGCTGGCAAACCTTGCATCAAAGGGGCAAGAGTTGGAGAAATTACTGCTAGACCAGACACTCCAGATGCATATCGAGCTGTTGTATATAATCCGGGAAGATCTAGGCCATTGTCCGGCTTTGTTCTATCAACCCATGTTCCCTGAGCAGCTTGCTCAAACTCATTCTCTGATACATATCGAGCATAAATACTGCTATCATTCAGCGTCCTTGTGTGGAAGACACGATGCCCCTCTATAGCATCCTTTTTACTCTTATATTTGATATACGCCCTTCCAGGACCTCTATCATCCCATGATTCAGGAGGTGGAGGCACAGCAACTGAATCAACCTTGCCATGCTCACCCGCTTCATCTTTTACAGCAGAAACCAGGTTATCCCTCATCTCCTCACTTTTTAATTCTTTTGCCGGTAAAATATTTGACAACAGCAAGTATTTCGTCGGCTCTGCCGGCTTGATCTCTGTTGGAATCTTGGGCCCACTATCCTCCACATCAACAGGTGGCACGTAATTCTCAATATACCCTTTAGGCCTTCCAACATTGATATACCTCCCATAAATCTCCACAATCTTATCCATTAACATGGCTTGATCCGAAATGTCTCTCGTACGAAGTTCCACGAAAGCAAACCTTCCAGACCCTTCCATTTTCACACTCACAACAGGAGGTGTCAAAATTGGATCTGCAACCAAATGTGATAATGCTTGGTTGAAAAACTCCTCCACCACCTCCTTCGTCACCACTCCCACTGCTAAATTTCCTACATATATTTCCCTCTGCTTTCGCTCCTGCTGCTGCGCCGGAGTCTCCAGAATCCCGGCAACATTCCCAACATTGGGATTCAGACTACCACTTGTCTGTGTCCAATTTGGCATGCCATGTGGGTTCTGCCAGGACTCTAAACGAGCCGCCTGCTGCTGTTTCTGTACTTGCATCACTAATTCATCCGAGCGACCATCATCATATCTGAAGCACACAAAACAGCAACATTAACTTTGTGAGTCTTTTCAAAGATGCATTCAATTCAACTGAAAGACCCGAATCTGACGGCATACGCCGCAAAAGCTCATCCACAGCTATTGTAATGTATTTGAAATATTCTCAAACACATCAAAGCAGAGAAATAATGCGTACCGATCCCTCGAACGTCCATATCGACCACCATCTGGATTGTATCTTCTCTCTCGGCTCCTGGAGCGAGAACGCGATCGTCCCATAGTACTAAATCCAGGAACAATATATTCTTGTGATTTTTAATGCTATATGGGAGTGTAAATAAAGGCAATTGGATGCCATGGCATGCTGACATCCTAATTTTGACACATTTAGTCAGAATCTTTTTCTTGTTGCTGGAGAATATACCAATCGTGCATCACTCTCTCCTACGCATTCATATTTATAGCACAATTTCTCCCTAAAATACACTGCTTGCGGCGACAGTGGATGATTGCACCAGGCAGAAGGATAGCACAGTTTTTTGAAAACCTGCCACACTTTTTCTTTGAGGAGGCAGAGGAGTACTAGATATGAGGGCATCGCAAACAGCCCTGGGAAGAGTATTGAAGGAGGTGGAACGCCAACTTGTTCAGCATGAGAGCAGAGTGTCGAAGGAGAGCCTTATGGCATTCAAGCATGTAAAACCAGGAAGCTGCTCTGCACACATGATGACCTCACATGTTCACACCACGGCAAAGCAACAGGAAACAAGTACCAGTCAGTCCTCTGTAAATGCACGCGAAGTGGCCAAGTTTGCAAAACTATCAGAGCATTGGTGGGACCCTTCTGGCCCATGCAAGCCATTGCATGCATTGAATAAGGCTCGTTGCGAGTTTATCAAAGATGTCTTCTCAAACATGACCCCGGCGCCTGCACGTGTTTTAGATGTTGGGTGTGGTGGTGGCATACTATCTGAATCATTAGCAAGAATGGGTGTGCATGTGACTGGGATTGATGTCCATGCAGAGGGGATTGATATAGCAGAAGAACACAAGAAATTAGACGATACTATAGTTGATGCGATAGAATACAGAAATCAGAGCATTGAAGAATTGTTGTCGACTGCAGAAGGCCCTGGTTCATACGATGTCGTGATTGCAAGCGAGGTTATTGAACATGTTGATGCTTTGCCAGACTTTTGTACCTCCTTGGTGAAAGCAACAAAGCCAGGTGGAAGAATAATCATCTCAACATTGAACAGGACATCTCTCGCATATTTAATGGCAATCGTAGGCGCTGAACATTTGCTGAAGATTGTCCCTGAAGGAACGCATGAATGGAGCAAGTTTGTCACCCCAGAGGAAGTTGTCCACCTCTTTCCAAGCAACTCTACTTCCCTGGATTGGATGGCGGGAATGACGTATCAGCCGTTTACAGATACATGGCATTTGAGCAAACACATCGAGGTGAATTACATTGCATCATTTATTGTTCATTGATGACTCTGTGTGTTCAAACAGGCCCTCGCATGCATCATCCAACAAGTCTAAAACCAATTCAAATCCTTTGGATCCTCCATAGTAAGGATCTGGCACATGATCGTACTGCTTCCATGCTGGATCGCGCAGAAATTGAGTCATTTTCGTCACAGATGCTCTATATTCTGCACCAACCATGCCCTTCTCTTTCCAATAGGAAACAGCTGTACTCACAGATCTGACATTCTCCTCATCCATACACACAATCATATCAAACTCTTCTAAATCATCTGGCTTCAAAGGCCTGGATCGAGATGTCAATCGAATACCTCGAGCAGACGCAGCCTGCCTCATTCTGGAATCCGCCGCATCTCCCTCATGATATGCAAACCCTCCTGGTTTATACCACCCTGAGGCACCACCGCCGGTCCCGCACGAATCAATCACATATCGATATGATGCTCCATTCTTTTCCACTGTATTCCTGAACACAGCTTCCGCCGTAGGAGACCTACAGATATTTCCCAAGCACAAGAACAGGACTGAAGTTGCAGTATCACCCTTGCTTCCATTCGCTGCCATCACGATAAATCTTTTCGCTCTTCCCCCACGCACACCCGCTATATTCACTATTTGTGATTTTTGTATCCTCTGGTGAGATTGAAAATGATGAATCCCTGTGGTACTGAGAGTGCTGAGATTTTTTGAGAAGAGCATTCGTGTCTACAATATCTCTCTCAATCGCTGACTACTGTGCCTTCTTCTTCCCTGAGATGAAAATATTAATGCAAATGCAGTAAATTTATTTGAAAAGGAGCACGATGGTTCTTAGAACAAATCAGGCCACTTTGCCCCGCCTTGTGAGGGCGCCACATGTTGTACATGGGGACTCCCCAGATTTGGGTTTACAAATTTGGGTGTACCTCGAACAAACCTCGAGGTTTGCAATTGCCTTCTGCAAGCAGCTACCTTGCTGGAAAAGTCAGAATCTTACTGATTCTTTGATACGTAAACCAGTACCATAATGATGTACAACAAAGAAACTCACATTCAATATTGACATTTCTCAAATGCTCACAATATATAGACAGATCAAAAAAAATTACTGAATTCACTGTTAGCTTGGCATCTCTTGAAGCGAAAAAGGATTGAAAAAGCAGTTATCAGTGTCGAATGTACCCATGATGATTATTATTCATTCGCTGTGTACTTGGTTATCTTTGGAATTTGATATTCACGAGATAAAATGGATTCTCCTGGGCTGTAGAAACGTATCAGGGGCAAAAAGGACTCCCCATCCTGGTACCCAGATGTTGGCATCCAATTTATACCTGCAGAGGCATCAACTGGTTGATTCTTTTGGAATAAAATTGTCACAGATCCGTCCTCGGTGCGATTCAATGCAGTTGAGCGACTGTTAATGTCATATATATTCTCTGGATTCTTTTCAATCTTTCCCTCCTGGTTGTAAATCTGCATCGACCAAGCATATGTTTCTGGGATAGTGTCTGCAGTAAAATCCATCCTGTATGCGTATTGTGCATCCAGTCCATCATGAGAGGCATAGATAATATCACGAGGGATGGTGGCTCCAAGACCATTGACGGCTATATAGGCCCGCTCCAGGTAGTTTTCTCCGTACTGCCCTGCATCGATGGCATATTTCCATCCTGAGGATGACTGCACTCCAAGGTTTGTGTTTAGCATGACCTCCTCAAAGCACAAAGGAATGTTTTGAATTTCTTTCTGAACGTCTGGACTCAAAGAAGATGTATCGAATTTCAGACCAGGGCCAATCCCTAGACTCTTGAATGAGTCGAGCAAGATTGGCAATTCTGGTTGAGGTGGGCTGGATTCCGCCAGTCGATTCACCAAGTCAAAGAATGACTCGACCGACTCTCCAGCCTGCCCCACCTCCCCCAACATGGGCATTGTTACTTGTGTCGTTTCATACTGCCCATCATGTATAGTTTCCACTCGAATCTCATTCTGCCATTTCTTGATCTTTTCAAGCTCTTCAGCAGATCGGTCGGATACAAAGAATCGCATGGCAATCCAGCAGTACTGTGTTTGGCACGTAAACCTGGTAGCATTCGAGTCTGATGCCAATGACATGGTCTTATTCCCTCCATACAGCTCAAAACTCCCTGTAAGTTCTGTTGCATTGAACTGATTATTGATAGTCGGTAGCAACTGCTCTGTGAATAGATCCAGAATGGAAACTGACAGGAATGTTTCATTAGGTGACACCATTGGATACGTCACTCTAAAGGGGCCCTTGTCTTGATCCAGAAAGACACTCGAATAGACAGCCGCCATACTTTGCCTTGGAACAGAACTTCGAATCGTAGGTGCGTCATAATTCATCACAGTCCCGACGGAATCCCTCCGCACCCAGGATGAGACGACCAGAGCCCTGTAAGATGCATAGAGTGGATAGTAGTATGCATATGCTCGCATGACGGTCGATGTCTCTGGAGACACGCCATCACCTCCTATATGAATTTGCTTATCATCTTGTGCTTTTGGATCCAAAGTCAGATACCTCGAGCACGAATCAGCAGGTATCTCATCGCACCACGCTGTGCTGAGGGCTGCAGAACCTAGTAGAGCAATACGCAGGAGGTGTTGCAACATGGTTGCGCGTCCAGCCTACTACAACCGTTTTATTTGATTCACTTTTGTGTAAATACAGAAAAAAAAGTGATATTCGCGCATGCTCATCGCTATGGGAAGTACGACAAGATTCCTCCTATATGATTCCTTGGAGAGGCTGCTGACTCAGCGAGTGATGTGCAGCTGCATCCAACTGATGCATCCAGTGGTTTCCTTGTTGCTCCTCCTCATGTTGGGCCAGGAGTCAAAACTGATTCATATATTCTCGAATATGAATGTCAATCTTTTCATTTATCTATGTATCTATCTATAGTCTGGAAGATAGATCAGATGCTACTACCCGCGAATTATAATACTACAGCATCGGGTTTCCTTGAATTGTTTTGTACTGTTCAACCTCAACATGAAGCGGCATGAAGGGCCGGTTGCGCGTGTCTTCCTACAACGATCAAAGGCGATGCGTCATATTGGTTTGTTGACTGGTATTAGACAAATTTAAACCACATCTTACTTTTGATTCTCGATCAGGGAGACAAACCCTTATCATACTCGCAAGAATTCTCGCCTGCGTTACATTATAATGTAATTACGTTACGTCATGTTACAGATGTAAGATCGGATCGCTGATTGGCGATTTCCCCAATCACCTGCCCACATGATGGCTTAAATTATTTTTAAAATTCTATACTCGGATATTATTATCACCGAGTTCCTCTTCCTCTGCCCATCAAAGCCGAGCAGATACGATCCCGCGCGATGAAAACCACAACAGCTTTACTGGTCTCCCTGGCCTTGTGCGTCCTCTTCTTCTCGCCGACGAACGCAAAGGTTCCGCCACGTTTCAAGTGCCCTATTAAATCACGCTACTTGGAAGAAAGGTTGATTGTATCGGAGGTGGACAAGTACTGCATCAAAGGTGCGTTGTATATTCGTGTTGGGTCCTTGTATCATACTCCTACCTGCAGTACGTAAGAGACACTGCTACAATCATACAGGTATCAAAAATGGAGGTAAAAAGGGGTGTGATACTTGCGTCGCCAAAATTATTCCGGAACTGGATCCTGGTCTGCTGGCGGATATTGACTTCCCATCTCTATTTGCCTATATGAAGGACCCAGAGTACACATTGAAAGAAAAGATGAAGGGAGTGTACAACTCATGCCACTCAAAGTTCAAAATAGCTTTGAAGCGCAAAGGTGTATCAGACAAGGACTTGCGCAAGCTTAAACGTAACGTCTTGTCCTGTTCCTGGGACATTGACCAATATCCACAGACAACAGAGGTGCTTGTCACTGTGATTGAGGATTCGCTTGGTGCTCTCATGCAGCCCCTTGGCTAAGGCTTGACATGCATCAGTGATAATCTTACCAGCCAAATATATGAATGCAAATGAAGATAAAAAAACGCAATGGATCTTCTACGTGATCATGGAAAGGTGAGATATGAGTCAGTTGCCATTCGTGATAGCACTGCACTTGTACATACATATATACCTGCATGTGATGTAAGACATACCCAGGCATGAAATGCTTCCTCTTTCAGCAGCATGGCAAATGAATTGTTGTTGTATCTCAGGATTATTTTTTCTTCTTCGAAAACCAACTCGGTAGGGAAGAAAACAGATAATATTGATGCCGTGCTGCACATGAGCCAATACTAGGCTGCAGCCTGGTGTGATGAGCTTCTTCTCCTCCTCAAAGTATCACACGCGTGTCATGCCATGCCATACTAATTGTCATAAGTAGTATTTAAAAAAATCAATTCATATACATGGATACCCCGTAAGAAGACGAGACAAGAGATCCTTGTTGTCGAGATTGAAGACGAATGAATTTCAGAACTCTTCCGACGAGAGTTCTGAAACAGACATCGAGTTTCCCTAGACCAAAACAATCCCAACTAATATGCATTAGAAAATACACCTGCTGTGCAATAGATCAAAATGAAGGTACTAGTAGTAGCGCATTTGACCAAGACATGATGCGTCGAGCATTGAATTTGGCAGCAAAAGGGCGGGGCCATACAGATCCAAATCCAATGGTGGGTTGCGTTATAGTTCAGCATTCTGATGCTTCAGAAGATCACGTTATTGTGGGGGAAGGGTATCATCCAAAGGCTGGGATGCCTCACGCAGAAGTCTATGCCTTGAGAGCTGCTGGTCAGTTGGCTCGAGGGGCGACGGCATACGTGACGCTCGAGCCTTGCGATCATTATGGTAGAACACCACCGTGTAGTCAAGCTCTGATAGATGCTGGGGTGGCTCGTGTGGTTGTTGGGGTAGGAGATCCGAATCCATTGGTGGATGGGGGTGGAATTGGACGGTTGAAAAGGGCTGGTGTGGAGGTGGTTGTTGGGTGCCTGGAGGAGGAGTGCTATGCTATGAATAAAGAGTTTATGGAACGAATGACAATGTCGTAGGCATTCTTGATTCAATGCAGAGATATATATATCTCTTTCATCGCGATGAAATGCAGTGAACTTTTATAATGGCATATAAATCAACATGGAACTCATACATGCGCAGAGAGACCCGAATCCTCAAACACACCTATAATAGTATAAATATAGTATGTAGTGTATATAAATAATATAATAACAAAATGGATCCACTTGAGAAGGAATGGATGTTCTGTCCGTATAGTGGGAATGCATTAACGTTGGATGCGTCGAAACAAATTGCATACTGCGAAGCTTCTGGATACCGAATAGCACTGAAAGGTATGTCAGAAATGTATATAGCATTAATTGAATACAATCATGGATGAATGGTTGCACATGTAGATTTGATTGATCGGGTTCAAGTGACTCAAGAGAGTAGTATGGAGGAAGTGACACGGCGATACAATCTGGAACCGTTAGTCAAGACGAGTGAGCAATTGGATGAAGAGAATGCTTTAGCGAGTAGAACAAGGGCGACTGTTGATGAGGATTGTCCCAAATGTGGTCATCATGGGATGGAATTTTATACTCTTCAGTTGAGGTCTGCTGATGAGGGTCAGACTGTGTTTTATGAGTGCACGTCGTGCGGTCACAAGTACTCTCAGAACAATTAATACGTACTTTTTTTAACTATGTAATATTATTATGTCTATCAAGTTGGAATGAGCGTGTCATCGTCACGCATGTTGGTCTCTATTGCATCCTCATCATCCAAGTCTTGCAAGATTTCATCAGCGACTTGCATGGCTGCTTCATCATCAAACTCTGTGTTCGCATTGACAGCATCTGAGATGTGTTTTGAGTTTTTCTCCGCGCCTTCTAACACGCGAAGGATTTCTTCGTCTGATTGAAGATGGGAGGCGGATCGAGACACCATGTTTGAGATGTCTGGTAGGTATTGCATGTACCACTGATTGGCCATGATGCCATCCAATGAGATTCGCTCCTCTGGGCGGATTCGAAGCATATCACGCAATAACTCTTTACACCCCGGGGATGCTTCCGAGAGAAGCTGTAACGCCTCGTCGACGTGCTGATCCGTGAGTGCCTTGATGGTGTGCAGCTGAGGGACCTTGCCATTGTCTGTGAAAGGGTACCTGCCAGCCAGCATACAATACAGGGTGACGGCCGAACTCCATACATCCGCCTTCTCCGTATCGTATTGAACTGTTGATACATTCGCCCTCGCAACTTCTGGGGATATATATGCTGCTGTGCCTACTCGAGTCTTTGGAAGAGACCCCTGCCAACTATTCTTGGAATACCCAAAGTCACACAGTTTTAATATAGGGACCTGGTATTTATCATTGAGGAGAATGTTTCCGAGTTTAATATCCCTATGAGCAATCCCTAAAGATTTGTGACTGTAATGAAGAGCTAGTATGAGCTGCTGAAAAAAGCAGCGTGCTTGCCATTCAGGCAATGAACGGTGTTTTTCAACCCAGGTTTGTAGATTCCCACCACCCACATATTCCATGACGATTGCCAAATGCTGCATGTATATGATTATTAGAGTAATCAAAGGGTATGTGTATACAAATAATGAGTTGCACATACCTTGGATGTGACAAATACCTCTTTGAATGCTACAATGTGTGGGTGCATCAGCTGTCTATGGTTTAAAATCTCTCGCTCAACATACTTGCGATAAAACCGACCACCTAGCGAAATCAACTTGATAGCCACCTCCTCACCTAAACAAAACATCACCATGATGGCATTATTCATACGCTGATTTTGAAAAACAGTAAACCACCCACCTGTGTCGACGTTTCGAGCATGATACACCGCACCGAATGTTCCTGCATCAAACCCACTCCGATTATCCCATGTAAAGACTCAATCTTTATTCAATATCTATATGTACCTTCACCTAGACTGCTGATCGCTTCGTATCGGGTACTTTCCGCGAGAGGGTTGCGACTCCATGTTTTTTTGAAGGACGACATGGCCGCTCTGGTTATCGACGGGAAAGCATGGATCAATCTAAAATTTACATCAATTCTATGTAGAAAATTGGATATCGGAATGGGTTCTGCAACACACCCGCCATGTGGGTAGATTCCTTTGCACATCTGATGATGACATCATACTTGGATCAATTGGATGCATGCATGTCCAGGATGAAGAAATCATCCAGGCGGGTGTTGGTGGCATCAATGCCTCCGTGAACGAGTATGCCTTGGTCACAGCCACAGCTTGCTGCCCATCCTCGAGGAGATGGACCTGCGGCTGTATCACCAGTGAGCACATCCCAGGCGCGAGCCTTGGTGTCCAAGCAAAATGTTGTATTGTCAAACAATCCTGCTCCTGCATGGCCTTGATCAGAAGGATCCACCTCTCCACCGAAGATAATCACGTGACCGCTGTGTGCACAGCATGATGGAGACGCGTGAGTTGCTTTTCCAAAGACACTTCTAGGTGTGAAACTCCTGCCATATGCCTTGTCCTCTGGTGGCTGTTTGATCTCCAGGGCCTCCCATTGATTCTGTGCGATATCGAATCGATATATATCTCCACTTTCTGCTCCAGTGAATCCTCCCACGACGTACAACTCTGTATCGCTCACAGCAACGAGGCCAGCTCCTCCACGGCCAGCCATTGTTGAAGGACACAGTTCATCCCACATGCCTGACCGAACATCATATCGCCATAGATCTGCGAGTCGTCCATCGTTGCCGCATCCACCAAAAATATACAGCGTATCATTTCCAGTAGTGCAGCTTGCGTGATAATTCCTTGAGGCAGGAACTTTTCCAGTGGGCTGTTTCACGTGCCATGAGCCTGTAGGCACATCAAATGAATACAAGTCACCAAGGGTTGACGATTCGTTAACTTGAGATCTCCCCCCATGAAGAAACATTGTCGTTGAAGATGTCGATACAGCGACGTGCCCTAACCGCTCAGAAGGCGCAGTGGATGAGACAATCTTTTTCCAAACTCCTGTGGACATGTCATACAAATAGGTGTCGTTTTTCACCGGTTCTCGTGGGACATGCTCTCCACCGAACACAACACATGTTTCATTGTTATTTACGCATGCAATCGTGTGAGATGAGCGGGATATCGGAACATCGCCTTGCTGCGGGCAAGCGTTCCACACTGGCATGTGATTTTTTTTCCTTTCTTCGTTTCTCGCACCGCAAGATGTTTGGACGCTTTGCTATGGGGTTATTAATGATGGGTTTTCTGTATATAAAAATTATTGAATTCCTGCGAGGGAATCAAGAGAGAACAGTGATTCATGCGTTCGAAGAATGAAGACTTGAGCAGCATGCGCAGGGCATGCGCCATCAGTTGATTGCCTTGCAAGGCAATTGTCACGTGACACTAGTCAAGTGCACGTGGCTCGAAGATCTGCGACTCTGGATCGGGCACGTGTACTTTGTGCAGAAGGGTCTTTGGGCATTGGTTAGATCGAGGACACAGATCTCTTCATAGAGAAAATGCTCTGCATATGCAGGTGGTACTTGTACCACTATGAAGATTAGTAATTCAAAGAAATGAACTTTGATAGAGCAAGGAACTATTCATTACACGCGACAAGATCTATAATTTTTTACTTCTGTATACTCATATGGGATGATTTCATACTGATGCAAGGACATGCTCCTTCACAAAATCTCTTGCCCATTGGTCATAGTGGATGATTTCTTCATAGCTTGGTGTCTCCACAAATTCTGCCTTGTGGGCTTCGCATGCGGCCTCAACCTCTCTCATAATATCCAAGTATCCAATCTTCTCATCCAAGAAGAATTCCACTGCTTGCTCATTTGCTGCAGACAACACTCCAGTCATGGTTCCACCAGCTCTTCCTGCAGCGTAGGCAAGTTCCATGGAAGGATACTTTGCATGATCTGGCTTTCTGAATGTCAGGTCTCCCATCTTTACGAAATCAAGTCGTGGCCATGTCTCCTCTGAGCAATATACTCGCTCTGGCCATGACATGGTGTAGATGATTGGGAGCTTCATGTCTGGCCAGCCAAGTTGTGCCAACACAGACGAGTCCGCAGTCTCAACCATGGAATGAATAATAGACTGTGGATGGATGACAATATCAATATTATCATACGATGCACCAAAGAGGTAATGTGCCTCAATGACTTCAAGACCCTTGTTCATGAGGGTTGCAGAGTCAACGGTGATCTTTCTACCCATGGACCAATTGGGGTGCTTCAATGCATCAGCAACTGTCACTGTCTTCAGCCTCTCCACCTCAAAATCTCTGAATGCGCCACCAGAAGCAGTAAGAATGATACGACGCATACCATTCTCAGGCAAACCTTGAATGCACTGGAAAATGGCAGAGTGCTCAGAGTCTGCTGGCAGAATCTTGACCCCATGCTTTTCTGCAAGTGGCAACACATATGGTCCTCCAGCAATCAGTGTCTCTTTATTTGCCAAGCAGATGTCTTTTCCAGCCTCAATGGCAGCGACTGTTGGCTTCAGACCAGCACACCCAACAATACCAGTCACACATGCATCAGTATCAGAGTATCTGGCAACCTCCACAATACCCTCATCTCCACAGAGAATCTCTGGCATGTCACTCATGCCCTTCAGCTGCTCCTTGAGCTTTGGAATTGACTCTGGATCTCTTACAGAGACCAACTTTGGTTTGAACTTGAGAATCTGTTCAGACAGAAGATCAACATTAGATCCAGCAGACAAAGCTGTCACCTCGAATTTGTCTGGATGTTCTTCTACAATTTCCAATGTCTGTGTTCCAATAGATCCTGTGGATCCCAACAGCGAGAACTTCTGCACATGTGCACACACAAGCATGGCTGAGCAAGTGATATCAAATTCGTGGCATGATCTGTGCCATGGAGGCATTAATTTCTCAATGTGAAAGATACATATTCGTATGCTCCATCGATATCCACAATGTACCACGTACCTTTGGTCCATCTCTAGTTGCGGTCTTCTCAGGAACAACAGCACGCCCTGGCCAGGCAGGGGAAGGTGCAGCGCATCGAACCACAGTTTTAGAACGAGATGATTGTGTTCCAGTCCTCATCGGCCGACTTGAGCCAAGCTGATTCGCCAGTGCTGTGTGGGTTGCAGAAAGCATGGTGGTGACCGAAAAACGTACTTTCGTGTCGATATCGGATGACTGTCTGTGATTACTCACACAATATATATAAATAAAATATATAGTGCAAAAGCGGTCCAAATCTCGCGGCATCTGTGTCGACATTGAAGGATAAGATAAGGGCATCCTTCGTTTTGAATGCTTACGTTTGCTATGAACAGCATCAATGCATGAGTTTTACACAGTCGCTGCTTCTTTGGAGGTCATGGAATGTATTGATGCAGATTCTCTTGCCAATTGACAGAAATAGCCTACATTTTCCTCCGGAGTCTTTTGTACTACACCATGTCCAACGTTGAGAATGTGATGGTTCTTGCCACCTTGGAGCAGACAACGTGTGACATTCTCTCGGATCACATCCTCGCTGCCGAATAAAACCATTGGGTCCACATTACCTTGAAGTACACGCTTTGGTCCATAATGAGCGCGAGCATCGCCCATCGTGCACGACCAGTCCAGACCCAAAACATCACTTGAGCATGACTCCATTTGACTGAACTTTCCTGTGCCTCCATTTGCATGGAAGATCAATGGCGTGTCTGGATATCTTGCTTTCACGCTCTTAATAATCTTTTCTGCATATGGCATGCTAAACTCTGCAAACTGCTCCGGAGACAGATGGTGCGCCCATGAGTCAAACAACTGAACCACTTGAGCACCTGACTCAATCTGATAACACACATAATCTGCCAAATTATCAGCCAGATGATTCAATACGGAATGTAAAAGTGCTGGATTATTCATCATCATTCTTTTCGTTTTTGTGCAATGTCGATCTGCTTTTCCTTCGATCGCATAAGCAGCAAGGGTCCATGGAGTCCCAATGAATCCCAACACAGTGGCTTGATTGTCAACCTCACCACGCAATGTTCTCAACGTCTCTCCCACAAAAGGAAGGCTTGAAGCAGGATTGTCCAATGGAATAAGACGAGACAAATCATCAGTGTGCTTGATTGGATCAGCAATCACCGGACCTGTTCCTTTGACAACATCAAACTCCACACCCATGGCTGGAAGAGGCGTCAAG
Source organism: Picochlorum sp. BPE23 (assembly GCA_025209345.1). Classification (NCBI taxonomy): domain Eukaryota; kingdom Viridiplantae; phylum Chlorophyta; class Trebouxiophyceae; genus Picochlorum; species Picochlorum sp. BPE23. The sequence continues at coordinate 934,927 of JANSVD010000005.1, read as the reverse complement.
ATATCAGAAAACATAATCACTCCGTCCGGTTTGAATGCATTCCATGGCTGCATAGACAACTCCACTGCAATACTGGCAGTTTCTGATCTCTCTCTGAATGGAATACGGTCTGAAAATTTCCTAAAATCAGCCATATAGCGACCAGCTTGCCTCATAAGCCAGACTGGAGTCCTCTCAGCCTCTGCATGAGTATCGACGATCGATCAGGAACGACCAAAGTAAATAAATATTGCTGTATCACATACCCTCTCCTCGAGCAACTCGCAGCAAGAGAGGATCCTGAACAGCCGCGCAGATTGTCGCATTGCGTTGGCTTGGTCTTCCAACTTTGCAGGAGCTCTTTCGAGCAATGGTGCTACCCAATGAAATCATCATCTCTATAAAATTTAATTTAATCCTTTTTCGATGGCAATTGAGGGCATTTGTGACCCGAACACATCTCGCAATCCGAAAGCCTATCCTGCCTATCCACCTCACCCAAATTTAGGCGCCTTCCGAAGGAAGGCTTTCTTGGCCAAGGCAGGGAACAACCAAACTCGCCGCAGATGCGTTTATCGGTATCAGAAAGCTATGTAAGCACCACTTATAGAGCAGTTGTTGACACGGTTTGTAGTATCATGTTTACCGTATCGTATGCATACCGGTACCCATCATGTTGTTGAAGATCCAATACTGAGATAATCACATGCAGAGGCGAACGTACAATCCATGTCATGGCAAAAATACCAACATCCAGAGTGATGCAAGGAAAACAAATCAAGCTATTTCTTCGAGTATCTCAAAACTAGGAGTAGGAGTCGAAGATTTTTTCGTTGCTGTGTGGAGCAGCCTTGGTGGGGTTTTCACACAGTCCACGTTTTGTTTGCACGACCTTGGCGGAGTATCAGCAGTCAGCATAGGAAGATGTCATCTTTTTGTGGTTATAATTATTGTTATGTTTTCGTCGTACTCCTCATCCTGCACTCTGCAGTACACGTTGGGGCGGATGCCTCGTCGTTACGTGTGGCAGAGTCTTGTTCAAAGCTCGTGACAGATTTTGAGGCCAAGTATCGAGCAATACGCGTGTCTCCAGTAAAAGGCAAGCTCAAAGACCCGTTTGTGTTTTTCCTACATGTTCCTAGAACTGCAGGGAAAACCTATGGAACGTGTTTCATCAGTCCTGGAATGAAACCTTCTGAACGATGCATCCCTGGCTATGACACAAGGGAGAGATACAGGCAGAGTATCGATGGTTGCAGATACTTTGCCAGCCACGATGACCTTAGCTTTCTTGATGTACGTTGTATTCTTCTCCACAGATGAGTTGTGTCTGCCGGATTGCGATAAAGGCCTTGTCATAGTATTTGCAAAAGAAGAAGACGTATCTACAAAGAAGATGTTGTATTTCTGTCTGCAGGAAGTTCCTGATAAGGATAATGTGCTGGTGGTGACTCAGCTAAGAGACCCAGTGCAGCGGGTTATTAGTGCATATGAATTTTCTATTCAGACGGCCTCAAACATGCTTGATGGCGTAGATGAAAGGATTGATAGCATGCCTGAGATCAAATCGTATGATGTGTGGCCTTGGAGATATTTGGTCCCCTCTGCTCGAGATTCCATTCTTAAACGGTTGCAGAACGATTCAACCGTTGGAACAGTACCTCGAGATGAGACCAAGGCTGATTCCAAATCAGACCAGAAACTCCCTACTGATCATGGCACAAATGAATCCATCAAGGATGACCTCCTGCCACCACCAAATCCTTATGACAATGAGTTGGCAATGCCCCTCGAGGAGTGGATTGAGACTCAAGAAGCCTCCGACCTTGTCCATAATGGACATATATTCCAGATTCTTGGTATTTCAAACACATCCTCTTGGGACGAGGCTGGAGCGTTGAGGGCATGCTTCATGCATGATGACGCTTCAAGAAACAGACTCTTCGATCTTGCGGTAGAGAAATTGAAGCAGATTCCCCATGCAGGTCTAGAATCAAAGCTGAGCGACGCTGTGGCGTCCATGGCCGCAAGTCTTGGTAAGAAGATGGATGATACCGTATACAGGTCGGTTGCAATAAAGTGGTATTTTTTTGATGATAGAGATAAGATCCCTGACTTGAATATGAAGATTACCTACAATTCTACAATCGAGGGCGATGAACACAAGACAGTGTCTCTTAGAGAAGCACGATGGAGGTTGAATAAAATGACAAAAGAGCAGGGCAAGGCAGCCCATCAGCTGAGGGAGAATGAGGAGCACCTCCAGAAGCTCATGCAACAACAAGACATGTGGCTCGCCACGTATGATGCTGGTCAGGACCAGCAAGAGATACGCAAGAAGAGCCCATTTCTTCAACAGATTAATAAAGTCGAGGGATTGGTCGATCTTCTCCGGAATAATAACAAGATGATGACACATGACATGGAAATCTTGAAAAACAATGATATTGTCAAGGGCAAGGCTTTTGGCCCCAATACAAAGGCATTCTTAGCATGGAGGGATGAGGATGCCATATTCTCGAAGCGAACCCTGGGTTCAAATTATGCAGAGTGCTCTTCAGAGTCATATACGGGTGAAAAAGAGAAATCGCCCAGCATATTTGCTAGGATGAGAACCAAAGATGGAGATGACTTTCAGTTCAACTCTAGAGCTCGTAGGAAAATAGACAAGAGGATTATTGAGAGAATACAAGAGCTCAATTCCATGGACTACAAACTCCTTGAGATTGCAACAAAAGTATTCGACAAAGCTCTTGAGAAACAGCGCAGCCTTGGAATTCTGGAACCAGTGCCAGAATATGAGCATGGCGAATCATCGGCAAGTCAACCACAGACTACGACTCCAATGCATGATCCCACAGAGCTTTAGAGAGAGGCTTTTTCTTCCTCGAGCCATTAGCAAGCGCATGAAATGTACAGAAGAGGTCAAATGCCTTGGAATCTTTCCGTTGAAATCCATTTGCAATGCTGTCTGACTCCGCCGTATTTGATTGAGGATTAAGCTGATGTTTCATTCCCATGATAACTGGCCCTGTGCTGTATGAATGGGACTTATATCAATAATTTAATGCTTTACAATTAAAAATGGGTCCATTTCAGAGGCTTGGGACTCGGGTTGAAACCCACCCTTTGGCTTTCGGAACGTGCCAATCTCGTGGAGGCTGCCGTCGTGAAGACCACCGTGGAAAACCTTTACAACCCCAGAAAAGCACTCGATATACAGGATTGATTCCATATATACAACATGCAATGCCAATGAATGGGTCAAACGTAAGGGTTTCGGCGCTGTATGGGGAGCAATGGCTCACCCCTGAGGATCAATACCTCTGCGTAGGGTTGGCACATTGTTTTGAAAAGGCAGATGATGGAAAGCTCGTAGATAGGCTGATTATTGAGCCTATCAGTGCGAATTCCCTTGAAGCAATGTCTCATGGGGCAAAGACGTCGTTTCTTCATGTGTTTAGCCTTTTGCTCAAAGATGCCATATCAAAGACGTTGCCCTCTGAATTTGATGATGGCGTGTTTTGCGACGAATACGAAACTCGTTGTGATGCTGCTGCGAGAACATGGATGAGGCCACGTGCTGTGGATGATCTCATGGATATTGTTCCCCTGGGCATGGTCAAGTCTTCGTTTAATTACGATACCACGGATATGCGCGTGCTGAATTTCGATAATATCGTGCGTGATGATGATAACATCAAGCAAGATATTAGTATCGATGTGTACGGCAGAAAGCAAGAGGAGGACAACAAGAAACGAGGACATGGTGATGCCCAGGGAGGAGATGATGGCATTGATAGTTTGCTTGCTGCATGATACATTTACATTATGATGAATACGTTTGTTCTCGAGCAAGACCCGAGACATTGATGGCACACGAGTCCATGTAATCTAGCGTCCCTTTAAGACATGATTGGAGATTATACAGCATGTACTTGAGAGCTTTTGTCCATGCCTTGTCTCTGGCAAGACCATATCGTATAGAATTACCTCCTATCCTGTCACCGTCGATGGGATATTTGAGGGCGAATGGCATTCCTTCTCTACAAACGCCTCGTTCTGAGAGCACATGTGATACTTCCCCGAGGCAATCGACAAAGATGGTTTGGGCCCGGTCGTATCCCAAGCATAATATTTTATTGACTGGGCCATACAAATCAGAATAGCCTCTGCCACGTTCAAGCACTCTGGGAAAGCTCCCATGTGGCTCCCAGACTATTTGACCCCTATTGAATTTCAGTCTGAGAGAATTTGATATGATATCCAAGAGCATCACAGCTTGCCCCCATGCACTGTTAATTTCCCACCATTGCACTGGTGTTTCTGGTGTACTGCCAAGCCTCAGGCCTGATATGGTACCAAAGGGTCCATCCACGCCTATTTTGAACAATTCACTCAATACATGTGTGTGCCTAAGTTTTTCAATCGCAGTCTCCGAGGCTTCCATTTGGGATTGCAACACATCACGCAGATCAGCTGCATCGTGAAGGTTCAGCATGAGTGTATTGAATGCAAGCCAATATCTGTTTTCAATAGAATCTAGCTGCTCTCTAGCTACTGTAGCCCGTCCAATATCCCGATGAACTATATCAAGCTCTTTCTCGGCATCACGACAGGTTTGTCTGCAGACAATAATACATTTTACGTAAGCCACTCGACATGATAGCCAGTAGAATCAAGACACAAGGACGCACTCCCAAGCCACCAACTCGTGGGCCAGTTTCTCCTCTTCTCCATCATCATCATCATCAACGCCATCAACTCGCTGAGACAATTTCTTATACAATTCCTCATACGCCTCTTTCGACAATCTCATCTCCTCAATTCCCTGCTCTAATTCTCTGTACAAATCATTGGAACAATCTGCACACAATGGCTGCTGGATCCCTGTCACTCTGCTGCACACATCCAGCACTTTATTCATGACGGCTACATCATCGACTGACCATGATGCATGAGAAGAAGATGCTTCGCGTGGAGAATCCAGCAAAACAAACGAATCGTCGTCACTTCCAACCTCAACGTCCTTCTTTGCCCCGCTACCACTACTTCCACTCGTACTTGGTGGATTTACATCGCTCAGATGGCATTCTCTGTCGAACACCGTGAATAGTGATTCTATGATTCCATTAGGTTCATCCGTATCCCTCTCATTCCTCCCATTTGGCTTTAAAAGAGACAGTTGTGCGTTACAAAATTGACACCGTCCTGAGACCGAACCCTTTGCCTCCATCCGAGGTTCAGGAGGCATCTTGAATCTTCTTATATGAACATTTTTTAAACAGTATCGTACCAACGATGTACGTAAAGGTCTTTAGCCCCAAGTTGAGGCAGATTTAAATATTCGAATGTAGGAATTCTCATGGCTCTACACTGTAGCGGCAGCAAACATTTCCCTGGATGCATTTTTAGATCCAAGGAAACTGTGCGTAATGGCAGGAGAAGTGGCAAACCCGCCCAATCGTTCGGTGGAAAACATTCGAAGACATGTCATTCTGAATTTTGAAAGGTTTCTTCAGTCTTGCGAAGAGATTGCAGCTGGGGATGCAAAAGGAAAGGATAGTTTAGTTGATTGGAAGAATTCTCCCGTGTTTCATAGCTATGTGGAAAGTTTAGAGGATCGTTTGGCGGAGCTTCAGGGACGGTTGTCCAGTCCCCAAGAATACGAGGCATATCAGGCTCGTATTATGAGGCTTTCAGACGCTCTTGAGCCACTCGAGGGGCCTAGTGAGATAGCATCTATTCTAGAAAGGTCAAAACTGTCTCATAATACACCTTTCGGGCTTGATCATGGTACTAATAACCCTCTGATACCAAGAGGGAGTCAATTCAACAGGAGTGATCAAGAAGGGGAACCGTCCTCCTCTCATGATGGACATTCAGAGGTCAAGAAGGTTGCATTTAAGCCTATATCTGTTTCTGAAGCGACCAAAACAAGGCTGCATCGACAATCCGAGCTGCAAGATTCCTTGGCAGATGAATTAGCAGACATGGCTTCGGCGCTGAAGGAGAGCACCAAGGCAGTAGAGGCCAAAGTGCAGGAAAGGAATGCAGTCATTGATAGCACGGAAAGCCATTTAGAGAAGAGTGTTCAGGGAACGAAATCGAGTGTTGCAGGAGTGGAGAAGGCCCGAAAAAGCAGTCGCATGAATCTATGCTTCACACTCTTTGTGTTTCTGGCAATGGGACTTGGATTTGCAGGCATGTACATATTTATTCGAGTTACATCGTTTACAGGGTACAAGAGCTCTCGTGCGCATGCACCTCAACGAGCCCCTAAAACAGAATTATGAATGACATGTACATTCTTTTTGAATGAAATGTATGTAATGTGTTGAGATATGAAATGATAGATTGTCCCTGTTCTATGCAATCAGTGAGAAAGCATGCCCGAAGACACCATTTCATAATAACCTGCACAAGAATATAGTATAGTCAAAGCATCTCTCACATCAAAATCAAAATTTCCTTGACCCACCATCAAAGTGCTTTGACTCAAAAGCCTCCTTGTTCCATTCCTTTCCGTTGAGTAAATGCTTATACTCGTCCATCCATACATATAGCAATGCTTTTTCTAGTGATGCCTCCATAGTCCCCGCAGATCGATCATCCGTGTCACGGAAAACGTTGACCTCAACTTCCTCCTTCCTGTATTCATCACCCTCATACTCATCAAGGATGACCATTTCTTCCTCACTCAAGCCGGTCAACAACAGTCCATCCACAGAGGCAGAAGCATCTTCCACCACCGCTGGGAACACGTAGTCTGTCAATCCATATCGCTTGTACCCGTGCACAACTGCCTTGTGCATAGTGGGCACCCTATTGATCAATGCTGTCAGTATTGAAGGGTACTGGAGCGTACCATACACGAATACTTGATTTTTAGACCCCATGATATCAAAAATATTCATTTACACTGCCCTATATACGTCTGTTGCCAGGTTCTCCACGAACAAGACCCTAACCAAAAATCTTGATTTAGGGAACGATCCTATTGCACCCGAGCCATGTATGTCATGTTGATGTCTTGAGGCACAGATTTGCGAGATCAATCTCTTTTACAACATTTAGATTACTTTCATGGGGGCAATATGTATGCATAGCTACAAAATGGAGGTTCTGCAGTGTCGTGGACCTGTTGTACCGTGTCAAGTTTTGACACCTGGCTTCGCACGTCCACGTGCCGCTCGCATTGTACCACGCAGTCAATCAAATAACTATAGTACGCCTCATAGTGGGTATCATTTCGATGGAACGTCACGGAGATGTACGTTTGTATGATTTCCATGGATGTCCTTCTTTTGCTTGCTAGTCAACCTTCTCTGTGTTATGATGAGATGACACATAGACTTCTGATGCAGTTTTCGAAGGCTGGTATTGGCGTGTCACATTACCAGGCGATGCAAAGAGCTTTGCACTAATTTATTCGATTGAAGACCCAAAGGGGGATGGGACATTCTCAGGTGTTGGAGCACAGGTGATGGGCCCAGATGATGGCTATCTGCTTCAATATTCTGATAATGTGTCATTATTTTGGGCAGATTCTACACAATTGGCATTAGGAGCGTGCTTCCAGGGCTCTCGTAGGGGAGCACAGGGTATGTTGCCACAAGACAAGTTTACTTCGTTGGTCAAGCAAGGGTTCCAAGCGAGCAGTCGATGGCACCAAGGAAATATCATAGCATCAGAGACAGGAGCTTCAGGAGATCTCATGTCCACTGTGGACTCGTGTCGATGGGAATTTTCAATAGAACCAAAATCTGGATGGGGCAAGCCATCTGGTCGACAGAGATCCACAGCAGGTTGGTTGGCAGCTCTTCCAATCTTTGAGCCTCACTGGCAAGTTCTCATGTCTCATGGAGAAGCAACTGGATGGATTGAATGGGGAAATGATAGATATGAATTTGAGTGCGCCCCAGCATACGCAGAAAAGAATTGGGGTGGTGGATTTCCCAATCGATGGGCATGGATCCAGTGTAATTCCTTCCTCGACTCTCCAGGCACCAGTGTGACTGCTGTTGGGGCAGAACGAGGCCTCCTTCAAGTTCCTGGGTTAAAGGAGAATGTGGGATTGATTGGTATCCACCATCAGGGAGAATTTTATGAATTGAATATCAAGGACAGTCGTGTACGGTGGACTGTCAGTCCTTGGGGCAGTTGGAGACTGGAAGGATCATCCTCGGAATTTGAAGCCATTATAGAGGCGCAGTGCGCGGAGTCTGATGGAACACCTCTTCGAGCACCGACAGCATCAGACGGATTGGCACCATTCTGTCGAGATTCATTCGCAGGAAATGTCACAATGCGACTTTGGAGAGCGGGAGACAGAGCTCGAGGCTCCCCACCCTTGATCGATGTCGTCAGCAACGGTAAAAGTGGAGCGGTCGAAGTGGGCGGTGGCCCATGGTGGTCTACATGGTCTGTTGAAGCAAAAATGACAGAGCCAGTCAAGCAGTTGCTCCAACTCCCTCTGGATGTAGAGTACCTGGCAGACATGTTACCGAGAGACATTCGGCCCCCAGGACTATAATAATTCATGTAAAAAACTTCTCTCATGGATATAAAAATATATCATGTACTACTAGGTGTCACCACCATCATTACTAACAAGAGGACGCTCTAGATCATCATCACCTCCATGGATCCCATCATCACCCTGCGTATCTTGCTTGACACCACGACTATTCAAAGATTGCATAAGGATGACAAAATCGAGTGACACTGTCCCTAGACTACCAATCAACCACGGCAAACTTGACATGAACTCTTCTTTGGTGGATGACCGAAGAATCACTGAAACTCCATAAAATAAATTAGCACACACGGCAAACAGAAACATATGAGGCGACAACCCTTCCGCGCTCTTCCTCTTCCAGTTCTTATAAATCTGAGAGGATCTACTAAACAGATATAACACGCATGATAGGTAAGCCAAGCCAGCCCCAACCAATGCCACCAACGCATCCTCCTCATGCTCATCAGATAACACCAGACCCCTTCGCTGCTGTCGACCATTCTGACTAAATGAATACATCAAACTCATCCCCGCCATTGCACCCAACGTCAGAAGCGGCCGTGTACTTGCTACAGAAGATGACACACCATCACCTGCATGCTGCCTTGCAGCATGTCGCCTTCGATGATGATGATGACCATGACCATGATGATGACCATGATGATGATGGTGTGATAGTACAAATATTCTCTCCCTCCTCTTCTGAATTGACATATAGTATACATACTGGACCATCATAATACAATCCATGATGATGAAATACTCTGCCGTAAACACCAGCGTCTGAGGCTGATCCCCCTTCAACAAAGCCCCCAGCAGGTTTGACGTATCCCCCAACAACCATTCCGCCAAAAAGTACGGACTCAACGCCTCTGCAGATTTTCTCTTATAATTATAATACAACTGAGGTGCCTGAGCCACCAACCAACACAGAATACTAGCCAAACCCAGGTAAAAACCGACATGGTCTCTTTTCCCATACACACAATCCTGAAAATACTCTTCAATCCATTGATCAGCACCTGGATCGCACAATGTGCTATTTCCAGAAGCGTTATTCATCAATCCGACACTGTTTCAAAGAAGACAAGGACGACGGCAGTCGAATGGAATCAGAAATGGTCATGCCGACTGTCGATACCAACAAAATTCCGCCATGCTACTACTATTCATAATAATTACATATAAATCTACTAGGAGTGTTTCTTTTCCTGTCTATGATCTGTTTCGGAACGAAACTGTTCAAGGACCTCATCAAATCTGAACTTGCTTGGTTGGTATCCCAATTCCTGCCTTGCCTTGTCGATTCGAAACCAATGACTCACGCCTGCTTTCAATACCTCTGCTCTTGTCAATAAAGGTTCAAAGTGTGGCCATAGTGAATAGAGGATTTCGAATAGAAAGGCAAGCAAGTACATGAGGTGGAATGGAATGGTGAGGAATGGTTTTCTGTATCCAAGGCCCACAGGCAGCTGTGAGAAGAAATCAAAATTATGTATTCTCTCCTCTTCTCCATCGCTTATAAAATACGCTTGACCTTGAAGACTACTAGTACTCGATAGTACTGTCTTTGTATTCTGAGATGACGCACGTTCCAATCGTTCTAGAGCCAGAATATGTGCCTTTGATAAATTCTTCACATGGACAAAATCCATGCGCGCATCCTTTGATCCGAATCGAAAGAAGAAGAGACCACGCATCAGGTACGAATACACTCGCTGCATATGTCTCATCTCACCTTTGCCCCAGATGGCTGCTGGTCGAAGAGCACATGTATTCAACACACCCCCATGTGGAGGAGTGGTGCTCTGGGTACTATTATCGCCATCCAGTATAGTAGTAGTAGTAGTATGATGATGCAATCTGCATCTCAGTGGCGTCCTATGAGCTTCTAAAACCATCATCTCTGCCTCTGTTTTTGACCTAGAGTACTCATCCACATGATGAAACAAATTGAAATACGGCATGCTCTCATCTCCACCCTCAATCGGATACCCCCCAAACACCACATTATACGTCGATGTTGAAATCAAATATCCCACCCCAGCAGCTGTACACGCATCAATAACCGACTGCGTTCCATCCACATTAATAGACCGGACCATATCCCTCTTCAGTTGACTCGACCCAGACATCCCATAGGAGGCAATGTGAAACACAGCATGAACACCCCGTGTTCTAAATATCTCAGTCAATCGTTCTCTATCTCTCACATCGACCATGATATATTCAAATGCATCGCAGGGAGGTGGAGCCACATCCAGAAGAATGGGTCGGTAGTGGTGGGTGCTATTATTATCAACCAAATCCTGTGCCAACTGCAACCCAAGAAACCCACACCCTCCAGTAATACAACAGATGGCCTCTGTAGATGTCTTCTTCCCTATCATCTTCTGATCTGAATCCAAATCTGTCGTCGTGAGTAGATCATTCCTATTACATCCGTGTATAAAAAGAATACTAATGCTGCTGCTTTCAAATCACAAAAGATGCATCATGATACGCCGTGTCTCTTTCCATATGGTATACATATGCGTACATCTAATAATTATTACCCACACTGATTAATTAATCAATTAATTAGTAACTGAGAACACACACACACACGCATGTGAGAAGAAGGATTCCAGTGGAAGCACAGAACAGATGAACTCGTTTCGATTCTACCTATCAAAAATGATTTTGACCGAGTAATACAGACCCACCTGCAATGGGTCATCGTGCCGTGACACACTCTCCTGGATTCGCTCTCCTTCATGATCAATAGTACTATTTCTATATATAGTATAGATATAAGAATGTGCTAGGGTCGGAAATCTTTGCGATGGAGTCGACCATGCTCGCATGTCGGAAGATTTGCTTCACATTTGGAAGTGTGCCAATCTATCCGTGGTTGGGGAATATTTCCTCAATACAAGATCTTTTATATATAAAGAGAAGACTGTTGGAGTCTCCTTCTGGGGAATGTGTGGGGAAGAAACAGGATTCGAAGCAGCATGGTACGTGTGTCATGCAATGCCAAAAACATGTCCTCATCGATCTATCTGATGCGTGTGTCATATGTAGATGCGATTGTTTGGGTGAAAAAGGAGGTTTTGAGTCGTGTTTTGGGATGTGATGATGACCAGACCAAGGTGTTGTTGGATCTGTTGACGGATGTGAGTGATGTGGGCTGTGGGTGTGTTTGTAAGGATGCTGCGGGGGAGGCCTTGTTTGCGGATTTGCATCGCTTGCTGTTGTTGTTAGTGTTACATTACTTTTTTAGGATGGGTGGTGGGTTGAAAGCAGCTGAATCATCTGGGGATGTATGGCCTGATGAGCATGCTGCTGGAGGGTGCAAGATGGGTGGAGGTGGAGGTGGGCATCATTATCAGATGGAGCCTTCGTCTCCGTTGAGGTTGCATCAGCGGTCGTTTGCTCCGAGTGGAAGGGATATGTGGTTGAATCAGAATCAAAAGGGTGGTGGATCGTCATCAGGAGGGGCGTGTAGTGGCCCGGATGATTGCGAGTATGTGGTGGGGAATAGGAGGTTGACGAGTTTTCTGGGGAGTCATCTTGAGGATCTGTTACATATTATAGTGGATGGAGAGAGTGCGATGGATAGAGATGTTGTAATGGGGTATGAGATTGATAGGCTGGGATTTTTGTTGGAACAGAGTGGTGAGTCTCGTGTGGATGATATGGAGATTGAGTCTGGAGAGAGGCTTTCGAGGGTGCTGTGCATGCATCTAGGAGATGCGAGCTGGACATGGGAAGCTGGGGTTTCTATTGAACGGGTTCGGACATTGTTAGAGGCGGCATGTCGTGAAACAAGTGATGCACCTCCTCCTGGTGGTGTTGGTCATATGATGCAGGAAGGTGGTGAGCAGCCTGTTTTCAATCAGATGATTGGAGATGACAAGTCTGATGATCACCCTTGTGTTGTGCGTGGAGCACATAAAGCTACTGTATTGAGGGGAGTGGATGAATGCAAGGGTTGTCACTCCTTGAAGATTGTGGACTGCCATGATTCTGTCATATACTGCTTGGCGCCGTTACAGTGGGTGCAAGTTTTGTCGTGCACCAATAGTATCATTGTAATAGGTGCAGTGGGTCAGAGTTTGAGGGTGGAGCATTCTGAAAGACTGCAAGTGGTGAGTGTTTCTTCTCACATTGTGGTCAACACGTGTCATGACTGCATACTGTATAGTGCAACGAATAGGTCGCCTTTGGTTATGGGTGATAATAGATTCGTTCAATTGGCTCCATATAATTCTGGGTATGAGTGTCTTGAAGAACACATGAGAATTTGTGGGATATCAAATGAGATTAACAAGTGGAACCGCCCCATGCTGTTGATGCCGGACAAGCCAATTTTTAAGCAGCATCAACATGGTTTAGAAGAGCAGCAGCATTTAGATCATTCTCAGAATGTCACATTATTACCTCCTGAGAAGCTCATGCCGTTTATGATTCCGTTTAGGGGGTGTCAAGGCCCTTTGTGTGGTGGATCAGCCACATCAATCATGAGAGCACATAGTGACACCCTTACTGGATTATTGACTCAAGATTTTGTTGATTTTGCTCCATGCCCGTTCCCCCTCCCTGAAACATATTCTGAAGCGTGGAAGAAGAGAATGGGAGGGGTGAATACTGTCCGAGATGCGTACAGAGAGGCAAAGTTGTCAGATGCGCAAAAGCTAGAGTTTACAGGTGCAGTTCAATCATACTTTAAAGAATGGTTACAGAGTGGAGGGGGTATGAGAGAGGTTTATGATTTAGCAAAGGTAGAAAAACAGTACAAGAATCAGCGGTAGATGATGAAGAATCAGTCTTCAAATATGTGGAATGGTGGGTTTGAACGTAGCAATGGAACCATGATTGTCAACATTCTCATGACCATCAATGTTAATAACCCACACCATACTGATTGTAAGACACACATAGAATCTAGAGCGTATGTCGTACAGTAATAATAGCCCCCCAGCATGACCATGATACTCGGTCCTGCTGATACAAACATTGCCTTGGCAGCATAAACAAATCCCCCTGGGACACCGTAAAGGATTCCATCCAACACAAAGGCAAGAGAGTTGAGCGTTTGACTGGCAATAATCACCGGGAATATTCCACGTAAGGTATCCAAAACCATGACATCTGACGTGAATAGACGCAGTGGTGAAAACAGAGATGAAACACTCAGGAAACAAGTCAAGCAGATTCCCAAAATGACTGACAATTGAAGCGATGTGCGAGCAACCATCCGTTCCGATCCAATATCGCTCCCAATGTACCTAGCAATTAGAGATTGCGCGGCTACTGCTAGACTGTCTGCCAATAAACTCGATGCAAGCCAAATCTGAAATGCAATCTGATGTGCAGCAGCTGTCATGGCACCTGAACGTGTGACAATTGCAGTGGCAATGGCATACACACTTGAAATGCACAAAGTACGGATCATCAAAACTCCAGTCATTTTGAGGCTTTCCAAACTGCTGGATAGGCTGCTTCTGCTAAATAAGGATGCCATGCTGTTGCCTAACGAGACTCGGGTACAAAGCTTTGCAACAGCAACGAAACATGCAAACATCTGTGCCATCAACACAGCTAGAGCAGCTCCTCCCGTTCCCATATGGAACTGAAAAAGAAATAGATATTCAAACCCGATACTTGCACAAGTGAAGCATATCGTCGCTATCAGGGGTGAGACGCCATCACCAAGACCTCTAAAAATCCCAAGAAGTGACACGAATAATACTGTTACTGCATTCCCTAGAGTCCTTATGCGTAAATATGTAGATGCGGGAGTGAAAAACTCCCCAGCTCCATATAAGGTAAGTCCAAATGTTCCAAATGCCGCCAAAACGATCGACTGCACCAGACCAACAAAGACTGCCAAAAATATGCTCCTTCCTATGGCACTTCCCTCATCCTCTTTTGATGACCCTGACCTGGAAGACGCTATCGATGACGTGATAATAGCAAGCAACGGCATATTGAACAGTTTTGTAAAAGAGTTGTATACAGACAGAGCCACCCCTACCCCAGCGAGCTCAGCAGCTCCAACATGACCAACAAATGCTGTCGACACTAGAGAACTTAATGGTTCCACACTCAACGCTAGCATGGTGGGCAACGCAATCCCCAAGATATCCCTATAATATAGTCTTCTACTGGTGCTCTCACTAGTCTCAGATGACTGTTGAGCAACATGTCGGGAAGATTGTTCGCCATCATGAGATTCTGCAGCTTTGGGGATTCCTCTTTTCACATGCTGGACTTTGACCACTGGACAGAGGCTAGGTACATCAACAAACAAGCGAGACGCATTAGATTTCGTACTGCGACCCCGCGTATTGTTTAGAAGCTCATCACCAGGATGAATTGACAACGGGCGGCGATTGAAAGCCCAGCGCAAACCGATTCTGAGTTGTTGTCCAACCACAGCATTACTGTACTTGCTGGCTGCTCTGCTCCCTGAATACATCGCAATGCTTGGATTTTCCTAATACTACAGTAGTATCTCATCTGATTACAATCCTATTTTTCATACCACCGAAATAATCATTTATGAGTTTTAAAAATACCACATTGTTCGTCACGAGGATCGGGCAGGATCATCTTGGGCGAGCACCGCCGGATGCACCCATTTGCTCAGATGAGCAAATTCGAAAGACGAAAACCCAAACACAATAATTTCGCATGATGCATATCGATCGCTTGTTGATCGACTCTTCCATAATCATGTAAGGCATAGAGTTGACATTGAGATAAAAAGGCTCTGGCTTTGTCGGAATCATTCATTTGAGAGTGGAGAGCCATGACGAGTGCCCGAAGGCTGCTCGTAGCCCTTTTCGGGTTTCTACTGGAATGCTCACAATCATGCGCATACATCACCGGAATAGACCATGGTCGTCTTCTCCAGACGATGAAGCAAAAAGAGGGGCCGGTCATCCTTGCTCCGCCGAAATCGCCAATGCATCTAGATTTCGGAGGTTCTGTGAGTATGGATGCAGCAGGCTCTTGGCTCGTCGTTGGTGCAAGCGTTTACATGAAGACTGACTATGATGATACGAACTTTCTACCTCTTGCATATGTGTATGAGAAGAATGGAAAAAAGTGGACATTGGTAAAAACACTGACCCTACCCAATTGGACAGCAAATGCTGGACTGGATATTGAAATGCTCCCAAAAAGAAAGATCACTTGACAATCCCAGATGGCCCATCCGTATAGCTTCCACTTCAAACTCTCAGCATAAGCTATTTAACATCAATAAATGATGCTATATTTGTAAATTATCTTTACGTAAGGCACATGAAGTGACAATATTCGCCATGGTACGATTCCATGCCATTCGACGCATTTTGTTTTTTTTCTCCTGTTTTCTCAATACAATAACCACGCATGCAGAGTGATATGGAAGAAGATTATGGTTTTGAATATTCTGATGATGATTATGCGGAAGAGGATGTGGATATCGAAAACCAGTACTACAATTCAAAAGGTGCGTGGCAAAAGAGTTACTTTCTTTGGTTGCTCTCTGCAGAATGAAATACCACCGCTCTATGCAGGTGAGATTGAGTCTGATGATTTAGAGCAAGCATTGCAAGGGTTTCAGGAAGTTATTGCCATGGAGGATGGCCGAGGGGAGTGGGGTTTCAAGGCACTGAAGCAGATTGTTAAGATTTACTTTCGTATGAATCGTTATGATGACATGCTGGAAGCATATTCTCAAATGCTCGGGTATGCCAATGAAGTGGTGACAAGAAATGCTGCAGAGAAGAAGATCAATAGCACGTTGGAGTTTATAAGTCACTCCACTGATCCAACCTTGCTGCAAAAGTGTTATTCTTTGACTCTTCAGGGGCTTGCAGATGCCAAGAATGATCGATTATGGTTCAAGACGAATATCAAACTGGTAAACTTATGGATATCGTTGAATGAAAGGGAAAAGGCATTGGCTGTGTTGGAGGAACTGAAAGAGTCCTGTAAGGACGATGATGGTTCAAGAAAGGGAACACAGTTGTTGGAAGTGTATGCCTTGGAGATTCAGCTCTTGTCAGAGTCACGACATGCGTCTCGTCGGGAGCTATCTGAGACGTACCAAAAAGCGCTAGAAATAAAATCAGCGATTCCTCATCCGAAAATCATGGGTATTATTAGAGAGTATGGAGGCAAGATGCATATGAATTCAAGGCGGTGGGAGGAGGCTGCGACAGATTTTTTCGAAGCGTTTAAATCATACGACGAAGCTGGTAGTGTGCATAGAAGCAGGTGCTTAAAATATCTCGTTCTCGCGAACATGATGATGGAAAGTTCCGTGGACCCGTTCGATTCTCAGGAGGCAAGGCCATACAGATCTGACCCAGCTGTGTCAGCAATGACACGGCTGGTGGAAGCGTATCAATCATCTGATATCCAAGCATTTGAAAACGCATTGAAACAGGGAAATAATGACATAGCTGGAGACACGTTTGTAGCTCCATACATTGAAGATTTGAGAAGAAATTTATGCTCCAAGGTGATCATTGCATCCATTCAACCCTACTCTCGAGTCAAGATTGATCACCTGAGGTCCATGCTCTCAGCGGTGACCACCATCAATATCGACGAGCTCTTACTTACACTTATATTAGGTGGGAAGATCAAAGCCAAGATAAACCAAGCGACGAATACCCTCGAGATTGACAAGGGCATGGATACACGGGATGCAAAGCTTGAGGCACTCTCATCGTGGGCTGAGAGTCTCTCAGCCCTGCAGGCAAGAATGACCTCACGCTTGGCAATATAATTTAAAAAAAAAAACATACATTATATTTACACTATATATTTAATCAAACTGATGCTTTGGAGGAACCTGAACGGACACAACAGAACCATCTGCTGACATGCTGCCCATGTCATATCCACCTGCCCTGTAGTGCCTCAAAAACTCTATTGGGATACCCTCCGTCACCTTGTGAGGAACAACATCCAAATCAGACGCCTTCAACGTTGCATTCACAGCATCATACGTAAAATCCATGGCAGTCTCCTCCACAGCATCCTGAGACATGCCACCAAATCTCAACCTCACGGGAGTATGCGTTGACAACCAATCCCCTGGCCCTGCCATCATCTTGGCCACAGACAATGGAATCGACATCGTGTTCGGACTCTCCCGAATAGTTTTAAAGCTAAAGTCCGCCAATTCCGCCATCGAATACACATCAGGCCCAGCCAAATGATACGTCTTTCCCACAGAATCATACGTCTGCAACGCATTTGACACAGCCAGAGCAACATCCCTAATCCATATCGGCTGAACCTTCTGCTTCCCCCCATCCACAAGAGGCACAAACGGCATCTTCTTTATCTGAAAGCGAAGCTTTTGAAACAACCGATCCTCAGGACCGGATATCGGCGCAGGCTTGAAGATTGTCGACATGCTCCCAATCTCCCCCTGCACCACCTCCTCCCCCATCGCCTTTGTCCTCAACCGCCTACTCGCAGCATCCTTTGACGCCCCCAACGCACTGAAATGAACAAACCTCTCCACACCCATACTCTTTGATACCTTCGCCAACGTCTCCACCGCCTTCACGTGCACATCCTCAAAAGAGTAATTCCAAGTCTCGGCATCTGCTCCGAGCAAATTAATCACCAGATCAGATCCCTCCACAGCCCGCTTCACAGCATCTTCATTCTTTATATTAAACTCTTTTAAAGGAACAATCATACCCAGGTCCCCCATCACCCTGAGATGTTGCACATCCACATCGTCACATCGATACGGAAGAACCAATCTGGTCCCCATCGCCCCAAGACTCTGCGCCACATATCTCCCAACAAACCCAGAACAACCAAATATCGTCGCAGTCACCCCAGACACGGACGATCTGCCTCCAGACCCAGCTCGAAGGGAATCCGCTCCGCGAATTGCCAACTGCGTCGAATACGCACTCCTCTGCTCTAGATTATTCAGTGCTATTTCTGCATGACCATATGAGATGTAGTACAACAAACAGAAACAACAGCAGAAGAGAGAGAGACACACGCACCTGTCTGAAACCAGCCAGCGTGACGGGGCAGCAAAAGCTGCTGTACCAGGCGGTTTCTGCTCATGATACAACTATCAAGTAAAGATGAGTAAAAATACCTGTGAAATCGGTGCCAAGATGCATGTACCATGGATGCAGTACCTCGAAGATGCTCAGAGTAGGGTATCATTACAGATTCCCATCAACCAATCGAATTGATCGGATCAATCTGTTGATGACGGAGAGCAGGGTTTTCCCATGCCCATGCACCCAACCCTGCTCTAAAAGTTAATGCAAAGACTGTCTGCCCCCATAAACAGTCATAATTATATTATATTATTGATTTGTTGGTGTGTAGAACATTGCAAATCATGTATTCTGTGAGAGCAGCGAGGAAGGCCCTGACCCAGGTACTATCGACTTATGGATGCGGATATCCTCAATGGATGCATTGATTATACGTATGATGGGCTCATAATGGTATTATGATATTCTGTGTGCAGGCTAAACGCCGATTGTTTGATGGGTATGGTGCATCCATGTCCAGCATTGCTGGCGCTGAAAAGGTGCGATGGATGGCCATGATGGATTGCTATGATGGTATGTTATCACATATATAACATATTATGCAGGCTGCTTTGAGTCGATTCGAGCCAGAGGAGACTGTGAATGACAGATATGCTGCCATGGATGAGAGATTGGCCATTGTCAGAAGGCGTCTGAATCGTCCATTGACGTACTCTGAAAAGGTGGTGTATGGCCATTTGGATGACCCTGAGGGTCAGGAAATTGAGCGGGGTGTGAGTTATCTGAAGCTCAGGCCTGATCGTGTTGCTATGCAAGATGCGACTGCTCAGATGGCTGTGCTCCAGTTTATTTCATCTGGGTTGCCAAAGACTGCTGTGCCTTCGACAATTCATTGTGATCATTTGATTGAAGGAACAACGGCTCCTCAGGATGATCGACATGGTGGATATGGAGGGCAGGCTGATTTGGATCATGCAAAGCATAACAACAAGGAAGTGTATGATTTCTTGTCATCTGCTGGATCCAAGTATGGTATCGGGTTCTGGAAGCCAGGGTCTGGAATTATTCATCAGATTATTCTGGAGAATTATGCATTCCCAGGAGGGATGATGATTGGAACTGATTCTCATACACCAAATGCTGGAGGATTGGGAATGTGTGCTGTTGGTGTGGGGGGTGCTGATGCAGTCGATGTGATGGCTGGGCTTCCATGGGAACTCAAGGCACCAAAGGTGATTGGTGTGAGACTTACTGGAAAGTTGCACAAGTGGTCTTCTCCAAAGGATGTGATCTGCAAGGTTGCTGGAATTCTGACTGTCAAGGGAGGAACAGGGTCTATTGTGGAATACTTTGGACCTGGAGTAGAAAATTTGTCATGCACTGGTATGGGTACTATTTGTAATATGGGAGCTGAAATTGGAGCAACGACGTCCATGTTCCCATATAATCAGAGAATGGGCGATTATTTGAGGGCTACTGGTAGAGATAAGATTGCTTCTGTGGCTGACTCGTTTGCAGAGTCGCTGAGAGCAGATGAGGGAGCAGAGTATGATCAGATTATTGAGATTAACTTGAGTGAGCTTGAGCCTCAGATTAATGGACCTTTCACTCCAGATTTGGCCCATGGATTGTCTGAATTCGGGGATGCTGTGAAGACACATCATTGGCCAAGCAAGGTGTCGGCTGGGTTGATTGGATCGTGCACAAATTCTTCATATGAGGATATGACCAGAGCTGCGAGTGTGGCAAGGCAAGCTTTGGCTGCAGGAATTAAAGCAAAGGTTCCATTTGCGATTACACCAGGATCCGAGCAGATCAGAGCAACCATCCAGAGAGATGGTTTGATTGAGGTGTTTGAAAAGGTGGGCGGTACCGTGTTGGCAAATGCATGCGGACCATGCATTGGACAGTGGAAGAGAACTGAAGTTCAAAAGGGAGAGGCTAACTCTATCGTGACATCTTTCAACAGAAATTTTGCAGCACGAAATGATGCCAACCCAGCAACACATGCCTTTGTGACTTCCCCAGAGATTGTGACTGCCATGGCTATTGCAGGAGATTTGACCTTCAATCCAGAGAAGGATACATTGGTTGGAGCTGATGGGCGCGAAATTATGCTCAATCCTCCAGAGGGTGAGGAACTCCCAGCCAAGGGGTATGACCCAGGACAGGAGACATATCAGGCTCCAGGTGGCGCCACAGAGGTGGTTGTCTCTGAGGATTCCCAGAGACTTCAGTTGCTCCAGCCATTCAGCCCATGGGACGGTAAGGATCTCGATGATGCAATGATTTTGATCAAGACGAAAGGAAAGTGCACCACAGATCATATTTCCATGGCTGGCCCATGGCTCAAGTATAGAGGTCACCTTGACAATATTTCAAACAATATGTTGATTGGTGCTCTCAATGCTGAGAATGACAAGGTCAATAGCGTTAAGAACCAGATTTCTGGGGAGTATGGAGCTGTCCCAGATGTTGCCAGAGCATACAAGGCTGCTGGAAAGCCATGGGTTGTGATTGGGGATGAAAACTACGGAGAAGGATCTTCTCGTGAACATGCTGCTTTAGAACCACGCCATCTGGGTGGTAGAGCGGTTATTGTCAAGTCTTTCGCCCGTATTCACGAGACAAACTTGAAGAAACAGGGTATGTTGCCTCTCACATTTGCGGATCCAGCAGATTATGACAAGGTTGGACCATTCGACACCATTTCCATCAAGGGACTCACAACCCTGTCCCCAGGAAAGCAGTTGACAGTGGTTGGAACCCGTCCAGATGGATCCACATACGAATTCAAGGTCAACCAGACATTCAATGAGAACCAGATCACCTGGTTCAAGCACGGATCTGCTCTGAATGCCATGGGAGCTGCAAACAAGCAGTAGATATCATTCATTGATTTGGCTCTTTTGCATAAGCACCGCCAGTAATAGATTAATGATGATTGTAATATATAATCAATACTATATATAAGCCTCAAAATGTTGCTCGTCCGACATATGCGTCGGCAGTGTGGCAAGAAATTGAATTTGGTACGCCTGTTTTCGTGCTTGTGATGAATTCCCATCAAATCGACCCCAACACTGTGTTTCCAGAGTATTTTTGAAGCACAATTTGCGCGTTCAATGCACACTGGGACTGAAGAGGGACGCTGTTGTGCTGGAGACAGTATTCGACTCAAAGGACTTGTGTTCCATGGGTACCATGGCGTGCTACCAGAGGTATGAGAGAGTGGGTTTACGACGTACAACGAGATTGTAGCAGCTCATCATGCATGTACGTTGCTGTCGCAGGAGAATAGATTGGGCCAAAAGTTTCTTGTTGATGCAACAATGTACACAAATTTACGCAACGCTGGGAATTCTGACAACCTCCATGATACAATCGATTATGCTAAAACGTACAGGTGCGTGAATCGTTAGCTGGCATTCTGCCACACGAAGATCATGTATATGGTACGAGAATGGTGTTTTTCTTGGTGCAGTATGATTAAAAACATTGTAGAGGGCAAACCACACAATCTCATAGAATCTGTAGCAGAGAGAATAGCTCGGGATATCCTGCAGGAAAGTGACATGGTGGAGTCTGTTCGAATTAGGATTGAGAAACCCCATGTAGCTGTTCCAGGAGTTGTAGATTCATTGGGCATAGAAATTTATCGACAGAAACAGTAACAGTTATTTATGTGCATGTTTGGACAAGGATGCAGTCAACGGCTTGTGCTGAAAGGATCCAATCAATGCGTTTGATTGGGAAATCTGTTGAGTTCTATCATATCTGTATTTGCTGGTTGATCAGCATGGTGTATATTCTTTTAACGTGTAAATCTATAAATCCACATGGGATGTGTTGGATAGATTCATTGCACGCATGTTTACATGCATGTCAAAGAGCACTGAGCGAGCAGAAACAACAAACAAACAGGGTACATTCAGCCAGACTGTATATGGCCTCATTTCTTCATATGATTGATTTGTATAAGCATCCACTGTTCCTAGAAATCAACTGCTTGCTGCACAGCCCTTGTGGTTATTTTTTCAAGAACATCTTTCTGAAATCATCATTGGATTTAGGGGCTCCGATGGCTGCTGCCCGAGGTATCATTGGAGCTGCTGGTTCTAATCTAGGTTTCTGAGAGCGCTCCTTTTTCGTGCTAGTATCACCATGGTTGCCCTGCTTGTCCCGCCCTTTGTCTTTGTTTCTCCCTTTTGGTGGGGCTGATGGGGCAATGAATAGGGCATTGCCTTCAAATTCTAGGCCATTTTTAGCACAAACATTGTCGAATACTTCTTGATCACCACATCTAATGTATGCATAACCTTTTGATCGATTCGTTTTGGGATCACGCCCAATTGTGATATCGATCTGGCTCCCACAGTCTGAAAAAAGACTCATCAAGTCCTCCTCTGTTGCTGTTGGTACAATGTGTTTCACAAACACAATCAGCTTTCCATGCTGCTGCTGTGGCTTTTGCTTTTTATTTTGAGGCGAAGATACAGGTTGTTCTTGTCTTTTTCGCTTTCCTGCACCATAATTTGGATCATTTTGTTGCCTCTTCTTTTTGGCAGCATCTGCATCCAAAGGGCTCTGCTTCCCATGAAGCATTCCCATTCGTAATAAATCTTCTTTCCAAAGCACATTAAACACTGTTCGTTGAGCCTCAAGATAGGAACTCTGAGAGCCCTCTTCTTCTTCAAGGGCAATCCATTTCCTTGCAATGAATGCCTTGTCTCCCTCTGACATGCTTGCACCCATGGCCCGCACAAAGACGTCCCTTCTCGTCTCGAACGAATCTCCATGCCTCGTCAAATAGTCATAGTATGACACCCATGTACCTGAATATGCAGCATCAATCGAAGAATCAACCAGCAAAGATTCCCAGACTAATTTTCCCTTCTCCAGATCACCCATTGAAACAACCAACAGAGATGTCAGTCTGTGTTCTGGATCGAGCGCCTGCTGCTTATTCATCTCTTTGATGGATTTCTGTAACAATTCTTCGTATTGACTCTTGTAAATGCCCCCAGACAGACGCAAACTATGGGCCATAGAAAGCACAAGCTGTCTATATTCATGAGGACTGTGCTGCAAAGATGCCTTTCCTTGTTCAAAAGCCGCATTCAATTCCTCGTGCACTGCTTTATCAGGCACAGCCTCCTTCTTCTTTGAAAGTGATCTCACATATACGGACCAGAGAGCTCCCGAATACGGACAGTTTCTCAAGGCCCTTTTGCATGCATTCAACAAATGTGGTTGTGCTGCAAACTCTAGATACTTCAAGTAGTCTTTCCATAAAACATCTGCAACAGGAAACTCCGAAATAGCTCTCTCAAATACTACTCTAATCCTCTCATCCACTCCTCCAGAGATTTCCAAGTCGATATAGGACATGTATGCAGAGAGATGTGTATTACTCCCAGGGTCTGATGCCTTTGCAGTCTCGATATTCTTCTCGCACTCTTCCCGCAGCTCATAGGCTCTCTGCGCCCTTTCTATAGCTTTCATCATATTCTTTGGTACACCATCACCATCCTCCTCTGACTCTGAGGACCCTATCCATGAGATGTATGATTCCTTGGCTGCCACGAGCACATCTGGAGGAAATGGTGTCGCAAGATACTGATGAAATACTCGCCGGATTCGCTCATCATCTTTCGATGGACTATCTAAAGATATTTCAAATTCTATACACATATCCCAAATAGTGTGCCCTTCTGTCATGTGTAAACCGCATTGCTCAAGTGCTTGATCATATGCCTGTCTCACATCAACAAGAGTTGCTCCACCTTGTTGCAACATGGCCTGAAGAACTCTACAACGAAGAAAAACAACATTTTCATTCCAAATTATCTACAAACACAATGCAGAAGTACAAAACACGTACTGGAGATGCTCCTTCCACAGCGACACAGAGAGGTAGTCACCATGACTCTCCTGCAACAAACGTTCCAAACTCCTGACATCCTCCACAGTCGCAGCTGCACTAGACTCATCCTCCAACCACTCCAACCACATCCTTTCACTCAATGGGAAATGCTGATGCATATTTCGACGTGCATCCCGCAACCTCTCCATCATATTGCACCGTCTCAAAACTGCAATAAACTCAACATGGGTCTCATATACATGTGGATTCGCTTCCAGCGAAGCCTCTAGATCCATCAATAACTTCATATCCTTATCATCGATCTGAATATCGTCCATCGAGTCATCATCGCTAGAACTCGTAGTACTGTGAACGTCAGCATTCACGTGATCGCTTGCCATTGCACTCTCCCCTTAATAGCCCCTCAAAGGCCTTTCGATTGACTATCTATATTTAAAAACAAGCCTTGATGCACACTGCAAGGCATACAGAATCCGTTTAGCAAGGGTTTGAGATTGTACTTTATTAATTACGGAGTAATAAGTACGCCATGTCACCTCGAGTTTCATCGCCTGGTCTCTCATAGAGAACAAATACATTATTATTATGAGCGTGAAGAAAGAATCTATGGAGGAAGGAAGGATAGGGGAAGGGGCAACGGGCTTTTCAGGTCTGAACAAAGAACAGTTGTCAACGTTTAAAGAGCAAGGGTTCCTTGTCTTGGAGAATTTCGTACCAGAACATGTTATACAGTCGATGATACGTCGAGCAAATGATATCGTAGATGAATTCACCGAGCCAGAGTCGTTATCTGTCTTTTCCACGCGCAACCAAAAGAGTGACCAATACTTTTTGGACAGTGCCAATGGAGTGCATGTATTTTTTGAAGAAGGGGCTTTGGATGACACTGGTCACTTGCAAAAACCCAAAGAGGTGGCGATCAACAAGATTGGACATGCAATGCATGATGTTATTCCCGAGTTTCGTGACTGGGCTCGGAGTGAACGCGTGAAGGGACTCTTGCAGTCATTAGGGTACCAAAAGCCTCTCCCTGTTCAGAGCATGTACATCTTCAAGCAACCAAAAATAGGAGGGGAAGTGGTGCCGCATCAGGATGGGTGTTTTCTGGCAACTGAACCTCAATCTGTGGTTGGTTTGTGGATTGCTTTAGAAGACGCTAGTGTATTGAACGGTTGTTTATGGGGACTGCGCGGGAGCCATACAAACGGCATTCATAAGCGATTTGTTAGGAGTAAAGAAGATAATTCTGTATCATTTAAAGGGGAGCTGCCAGAGTATGATTTGGAATCCTTTACCCCTTTGGAAGTACCACGAGGATCTCTGGTTTTGCTTCATGGTGCCAATGTGCATTTTTCCAAGGAGAATACATCAGAAAAATCTCGTCATGCATTTAGTGTACATTATGTAGAGGGTGGAGAAGGGTACACGTACTTGGATGATAATTGGCTGCAACGCAGACCAGACTTTCCTTTCACACCTCTTGTGTAACATCTCTGCTTGCTAGTATCCGCACCATGGTGCTTTTATCTGCTATGGGGAAATTCAGTAGATCGACCAGTGTGTCCATCGACGCTTTGTGTATAGCGCATGGGACATCGCTCGTTCTGGGATACCACAAGTATGCATTGCCCACCACCCTGGAGGATTTGTAAAACTCCCACCAGATGTCGTATGGTGTATACGAGGCATATTCTTCCACACAAAAATCATCATCTGCGTGCTCACAAATGCCTCGTGTATTTCTCAAATACTCTTCCAGGTCATCGAAATTCTCAAAGATGCGAGATGTCTCTGCATCTCGCCTCAAGTACCCTCTCATTGCTACATACTTGGGCTTCATTTCTTTTGCTTCTGAGGAAGCTCCGATCGCGCAATTGGCCCCATCTCTCTCGCAATTGTCTATAAAATCAATAACAGTGTCATTGTCTTTAAAAGAGATGAGCTCATCAGCATCAGCCATGAAGACCCAATCTTGCAATGGAATGTGCTCCATGCCCACCAGAGAACTCATAAACCCATGCAAGGCTGGAGCATCGACATTGACGACATTAATCTGATAATCTGCTCCGATTGATTCCACTTTGCGTATGAGAAGATTCCTGTCTTTCTCAGATACAGTACCACCAACCCCACTGTTGGTCATGACCAAGGAAAATATCATTCGCTCCAACTCAAAACCTCTACTCGCATAATGCATCACAAATCTATCAAAATGTTCTATCAGCGACCCAATGAGCCCTTCGTACACCGAAACATACAACCAGATATGTACAGGCCGAGACACCAAGACATCCCTTGGGGTTGTTGATTCTGCTGCCCATATAAAAGAATCATCACCCTCTGAAACACCATCTTGCGCATAATACAAGTCTGGGTCATCCAAATAATGCTCTACATCACTATTTCCGATGTCATTCTCGACTCGCCGTCGTATATCTACCAAGTCCAGAAAAGTTGCCGTTGAGCTCGTACAGAGGGCAACATCTGCCATGAGAGCTAGAATAATAATGCCAATCAGTTTCGCCATCCTACATAATGTTCTACGTCTTTCTAGTATAGAAACCCATGAATTCCTTGACGACAACCATAGAAAAAATTATGCCTGGTTGGTACAGTGTCCTTTGGTTCCGTTGTCCTCAACTGTTACTCTACCATCATCATAGAGACAGACAGTATCGCATTCAAGTCATAAAGAATAATTCTTTATGAGCAATATTGACCAGGGATGGGAAGTATACGACACCTTTTCTGGGACCAAGTCGTTCATCATGAAAATCTCCGTAAATAGACATTTGAATCAGCTGAAGATTCCGGAATCAAGTCTTTCAGGTATGTACTTGGTCCATTTTCATCCATTTTTTCATTAATAATCACAAGATTTTTTTTGTGGTCAAAGACGACGACAATGGCTGCTCCTGGGAATATATTTGTCACTGGTGGAGCCGGTACGTTTGCGACACATGGTCTACACCTTCGAGATGGACTATGCGCTCTCAATTGTCCTGACAATGATGTTAATAATTCATATTTCAGGATTTATTGGGTCACATACGGCCCTTTGCTTGTTAGAGAATGGATACAAGTTGACAGTAGTGGATAACTTGGACAACTCCTTTGATCTGGCGATTGAAAGAGTCCGAGAATTAGCGGGAGATAAAGGATCCAATATGACTTTTGTGAAATCCGATCTGCGTGATTTTGATGCGCTGGACAGGCTGTTTGGATCCGAAAAGTTTGACGCTGTGATCCATTTTGCTGGAAGAAAGTATGTCAACGAGTCTGTGGATGATCCATTGCGATACTATGATCACAATGTGGCTGGAACAGTAGAATTGGCGAAAGCTATGAGGAAACACGGCTGCAAGAATGTAGGTTTATTTGCTTTCTTTGTATTGTTCTCTCATGCTTGTCTGTAGGTGTTCAGGACAATGTCATGATATGATACCTGCGTCTCATGTGATGATCTTGTATTTGCAGATTGTCTTTTCATCCTCATGTACCGTGTATGGCAATCCACAGTACGTACCAATCGATGAGAAGCACCCCTTGAAGGCTGTTTCCCCCTATGGAAGAACCAAGCTCATTATTGAAGACATCTTCAGAGATTTGGCGGCATCCGATCCCGAATGGAATATTATTTTGCTTCGATATTTCAATCCAGTTGGTGCACATCCATCCGGGAAGATTGGAGAGCATCAGGTGATGCTGAACAATCTCATGCCATGGGTCCAAGCTGTAGCCCTCGGCCACAGACCTGTTCTCAACGTGTACGGAACAGATTACCCCACGAGAGATGGAACGTGCGTCAGAGATTACATCCATGTAGTTGATCTTGCTGAAGGGCATGTGGCAGCATTGAAGAAGTTGGAAGGATCCAAGAACCTGGGATGTGTTCCATACAATCTTGGCACTGGGACAGGAACCACAGTGTTGGAAATGGTGCATGCATTTGAGGCAGCCAGTGGACTCAAAGTGCCTCTGAATCTTACAGATAGAAGACCAGGGGATGCTGAGGCTGTATGGGCTGCTACGGAGACTGCTGAGAAGGAATTGGGATGGAAATCAAGGCTGACTGTCAAGGAGATGTGTGAGGACCAATGGAAATGGGCCAGCCAGAATCCCAATGGATATATAGTATAAGATATGAAGATCACCAGGCGCATGAAATTCGAGAGATCGATGTGGTGCAGTCCATGCATGGATCTGTGGGCAGAACATCTGTCACACCGGGGATTGATTTGATGATGTATCTGCTTGATCAATACTCACAGCAGTTGAAAAAAATAATATTTAGTATTAGTACATAGGTGTATTGAATGTAAATAGAGGGCAACCATGGTGAAAAAGACAAAGGGAAAGCATCGCCTTGATAAATTTTACCACTTGGCCAAGGAACAAGGGTATGTCATCTTGCAATAGCATTCATTCATTAATAGACCTCTAAGAATTTCAATGGCTGCATAAATGAGTGAGACAGGCTGGCAGTCGTTGACAAGCGACCATGCATGCTCGAATATGACACTTGTTTTTCAATACCTTGTGTAGATATCGCTCACGTGCTGCATTCAAGTTAATCCAATTAAATAGAAAATATGATTTTCTGTCAGGGGCACGGACGTTGGTGGATCTCTGTGCTGCACCAGGAGGTTGGTGTCAAGTAGCAGTGAAGAACATGCCAGTTGGCAGTCTTGTTATCGGCGTCGATTTGCTTCCAATCAAAGCAGTTCCAGGGGTGAAGACACTTATAGGAGATATTACGACGCAGGAATGTCGACATATGATTCGTAAGGAGACTGATGGGAACTTGATTGATGTGGTGCTTTGTGATGGTGCTCCAAATGTTGGCGGGGCATGGTCGAGCGAGGCATATACTCAGTCTGAATTGGTTCTTGAAGCTGCACGAATGGCATCTGATATTTTGGCTCCTAACGGAGTATTTGTGACCAAAGTATTTCGATCAAAGGACTATTCTGCGTTGATTTTTGCTTTGAAGCAGTTGTTCAAAAAGGTGGAGGCAACAAAGCCAGCAGCATCCAGAAATGCGTCTGCTGAGATTTTCGTGGTGTGTTTGGGGTATAAGGCTCCGTCGAAGATCGACCCGAGAATATTTGATTCCAAGTATATCTTTTGTGATTTTCAAGATGCGCCAAAGATTGAAGGGCCTGATGCATTGTTGAGAGCAAAGGATAAACAGAGGAGGTTCCGAGAGGGATACGAAGATGGGATATCGACGACGCACAAGGAGATTCTAGCATCTGATTTCATCCAACAGGATAATCCAGTAGAGATGCTTGGGAGATATACAACGATTTCGTTTGTGAAAACTGGGGATGAGGAAATGCAGGATTTTGTGTTGCGGCATGCTGCAACAACACAGGAAATCAAAACATTATGTTCTGATCTACAAGTTTTGGGTAGATCTGAATTCAAACAGCTGCTCAAATGGCGATTAACGGTGAAAAAGGATGTTGATAAATTGTTGAAAGAAAGACAGTCTGATGATGAGGAAGAAGACAGAGAAGAAGAAGAAGAAGAGGAGCAAGAGCATGATGATGAGAATGTGGAGGATGGTTTGATGCAAGAGATGGAATCAATCAAAGAAAGGATGGAACGAAAGCAGAAGAGAGAGAAGAAGAAGCGAAAAGAGCAAAAGATGAATGCCAGGATTCGGTCTGCTCAACTTGCCCAGGCAGAAGGAATTGGAGAGGATGCATTGGTGGGTCCTGAAAGCCTCTTCACTCTCGAAGGAATGAAGGGCAAGGTTTCAAAAGTAGCAGAAACAGGAGTACCTGATGATTCTGAAGATTCTGATAGCGACAGGGATGAATACGAAGAAGAGTCCTCGTCTGATTCTGATCTGGATGAAAGGAGGCGAAAATATGATGAGAAGATGGATGAGTATTTGGAACAGTCATATAAAGACTGGAAGATCAGGCAGAGAATGACTCACGGAGGGGCTCTAAAAAAGAAGAGAAAAAGACTAGGTATGTCAGGAGAACTGGAGATGAGCGATGAAGAAGAAGAAGAAAACAAGTCATCATCAACAGGGGAATCAGATGAAGAATCAGAACAAGAAGAGGAAACCAGTGACGATGATAACGAGCTCCTTGTGGATTTCGATAGTGACAAGAAACGAGTCACACCAGTTGACACTTGGTTCTCGCAGGATGTGTTCGATGGAGATGATGAATCCAGCGATTCTGAAGAGTCTAAAGAGGATGACGCACATGATGTTAGTGACGATGATACCGATGATCAAAATCAAAAGAATATGGCGCCTTCAATCGACACAGAAGATTCCGAGGAGGAGGAGGAGGAGGAGGAGGAGCGGGAGATTGGCGGTACAAACCGAAATGCCAATCACACGACAGGAGTGAACGACTTTGAGGTGGTTCCTATGTCTGAGGATGAAAGCGATAGTGCCGCGGAAGAATTTGACATGCTTGACGATGACGCCAAGGCTGAAATTCTTGCTCTGGCAAAGAAATTCATCAGAAAGAAGACGAAAAGTGAGCTTATCGAATCTGCATACAATAGATATGCATTCCATGATACAAACCTTCCCAAATGGTTTGTAGAAGATGAGAAAAAGTTCATGAGACCAGCACCCATCCTCACAGGGTCAGAATTCAATGATGCTAAGAAGCAAATGCAATCCATAGACGCAAGGCCCATCAAAAAGATTGCAGAAGCGAAAGCCAGGAAGAGAAAGAGGCTTCAGAATAAGCTCACACAAGATCGCCAAAAGGCAGAGGCTATTGCAAACCAAGAGGATGTCCCTGCTCGGGCCAAGATGAGAGAGATTGAGAAGATATACAGACAAGCCAAGTCGGGATCCAACAAGAAGAAAAAGCCCTCTCGCTCAGATCAGTACAAGAAAAAGGGCCCACCTCTAGATGCTCGATTGCGATCAGATAGAAGAGGAATGAAGGCAGCTGAGAAGAGAAACAAGAAAAAGTCCCGGAGGAGGTGATGGCGTGTTAGCCGCGTGACAATGCATCCAGTCACATTCCTATTCAACCATGGGCAATCCATCCTCGTCTGTACATTCTAAAATACGTAACACTGTATTGTTATTTTTACTGTTATTATTGAGTCAAATAATCACTCTTGTGAGTGAATCCAGAGCATCCAGAATCCCTGCCGTCGTTCAACGACGTACCGCGGCCTTGGAAGTTTGACAAGAGACGCATTGAGCCATTTAGCATATCTATTTCATTTCATACACAGTTATAAACGTACTCATATCAGTAGTGCTCTTTGTTCTATTTTCAGATGAACAAAGTCCAATTAGCAGAAGGAGACTCTCCGACCACGTATGGCAAAGATATGGACGGATCCAGTGATTCCAGTGGATATAAAATACAAGTTGATGACTTGGAAGGTGGGAATGCAGAGTCTCCAGCGGGGAACTTTGAATCTGTGCCTGTTGAGAAACGACTGGCGGTGGAGTTTCGAAATGTCAGTACATACGTTCTTCCAATGTTTGCTCCCAAGGAGAGCGTGTGGAAAAAATATGCTAAAGGGATGACAAGAATGTGGAATAAATCAAGCGAGGAGGACATGGACAAAAAATTGAAGAACTACAATCAAATATTGCATGGGATCCATGGGAGTGTCAACCCTGGTGAGATATTAGCACTCATGGGGCCCAGTGGATCTGGGAAAACAACGCTGTTGTCTATACTGGGTGGAAGAGCCCAGAAGAGCATGAAAGTGAGAGGGCGTGTTATGTTTAATGGAGAAAGTTTGGACAAATCAGTGAAGAGAAAGATTGGTTTTGTCATGCAAGATGACCTCATGTATGAAAGTCTGACTGTGTATGAAACCTTGTATTTTGCGGCGATGCTGCGCTTGCCAAAGGATATGGACATGGCCAAGAAATTGGAAAGGGTGGATAATGTGATTTCATCATTAAAACTGGATAGATGCAGATCAACAATCATTGGGGGGTTCTTCAGGAAGGGCATATCAGGTGGAGAACGCAAGCGTGCATCTGTTGGTCACGAACTTTTGATCAATCCCAGTGTTTTGTTTTTGGACGAACCGACATCTGGATTGGATTCCACGACAGCCATGCAGCTTTTGGAAATATTGAGAGAGCTTGCGCAGGGAGGACGATCAATCATCACAACTATTCACCAGCCTTCATCCAGGCTGTATCAGCAGTTGGATAAGCTTTTGCTTTTGAGCAGTGGGCATACGCTGTACTATGGAAAAGCGTATGAAGTGGTGTCGTATTTCGACAAATTATCTTTTGAGATTCCACCACTCATGAATGCTGCAGATTTTATTTTGGACCTTGCATCTGCCCAAGTTTCTTCAAAGGGAAGAAATGGTGAAGATTCTACAAAGTATCTTATCGATTGCACTGAGTACTTCCTGCAGTCTCATCCTTTGGATGGATATGATGAGAAAACCAATGGACAAGAAGTTGTGGATATGGTCAAAGCGATTGAGGATGGTACTGTTCAAGTTAAGGAGCGCACAGTCACCAAGTTTACGAGCACAACTACATTCAGACATTTTGATTCGTTGGTGGGTGGAAAGGACACAGGGGATCGATGGGGAACGAATTATTGGTCCCAAGTGGCAATTTTGTTCAAAAGGAGTTTGAAGACAAGACGATTTGAGAGTCTTGGTATGCAAGATATTGTACAGCTGCTAGTCATTGCTATCTTGTCTGGAATGTTTTGGCTGCAGGCAGGGCAAGGGAATACAGTTGTGGATGCAAGAGATACTATTGGTGTCTTATTTTTCATGCTCATGTTTCTGTCATTCAGAACAATGTTTGTGAGCCTGTTCACATTCCCTGCTGAACAAAAAATGATGTTGAAAGAGAGAGGGTCAGGAATGTATAGACTGTCTGCCTTTTATGTGGCAAGGACATTGTCAGATTTCCCAACAGATATGTCCACACCCACTGCCTTTGTGATTATTGTCTATTTCATGGCAGGACTGCGATATTCAGCGGGAGCATTCTTTGGCATTTATGGAACATTGCTTCTCACCATGTTCGTTGCTCAGTCCTACGGCTTGCTCCTTGGATCATGGTTCATGAATCCAAAAACGAGCCAAGCAGTTGCGACAGTAATCATGCTGGCCTTTATTTTGACTGCTGGGTACTTTGTTGTGAGCATACCCGTGTGGATTTCCTGGCTCAAATACATATCATTTGTATACTACTCACTGGGTCTCCTTCTATACGTCCAATTCGATGCAGGAAACGCAGAATTGTATGCATGTTTTGCAGACTCGGGATCACAACAGTGCCAAGCAGTTGATGTGGACAACCCAGAATCGAGCTCACTTTGCCAAAGAGTGGATGATGTCAGGAATTCTTTGGGCATTGTACAAGACATCACTTCCCAAGGGGAGGCCATCCGAAATGGCATGATACTTCTTGCCTTTTTGATCGTCCTCAGAATTGCAGTATACTATGTACTAAGAAGTAAAACAGCAGGAATTTGATTACAAAACTGGGATCATACTTTATACTACCTGTCATACTACTATTTTATACTGCTACCTGTTGTAATATGTTTCACTTTAACATTTGCATTCCTCAATTGCATCAGCAATGATTGAATCTTGTAAATTCTTGCCAATGAAGACTAATTTCGAATGCCTTACTTCATCCTGCTCCCATTCCTTTCCCTCAAATATATCATACAACTCATGCACGGCCTGTAGTATTGATTTGTTATTGCTCCCCTTGGCATGAAGGAGCCCTTTAATCCGGTACACTTCATGCTTTTTTGCAGACTCCTCATCCTCCTCCCATAGGAATTCGTCAAGCCACATTCGAAACTTGCTTATGTCAAGAGGAACATCTGAGAAAAATGTGTATGTCCTCACATCGTGCTTGTGAGCATGGTTTGCACCGTGACTACAGATATCAGAACAGACATGCTCTTCTCCATTTGATTCAACAGCGCTCAAAAACTTATCCCCAGAATAAATCCCAGTATGCAAAATTTCCCCTAAATCAATATCACACTTGATGCATTGTAATATCTTTGCGTCAGCGTTAATCTCCCTAATTGCACTCCGCACACGACTGCATGCCTCTCCATCAATGAGGTCCAGTTTATTTAGCAAGATGATATCAGCAAAAGCCAACTGCCGCTGAGCCTCATTCGCCTCTCCATGCTCTTCATTTGGTGTTGAAAGATGCCTGGATATATTAACAGCATCAACCACAGTAACGATAGCATCCAAACACAAATTTGTCTCCAGTTCTGGATCTGTCCAAAGAGCAGATGCAACTGGTCCTGGATTGGCAAGACCCGTCGTTTCTATAATGATGTAATCAAACTTTGTCCTCTGTTGCAGCAAAGACTCCAACGACTTGACCATCTCATTCTTTACAGAGCAACAGATGCATCCATTTTCTAATTCGACCCAGTCAGTCAGGGGAGCAGCTTCTTGTCCCTGCAGGGCACACAACAGGCTAGTATCGGCCATCGACTTTACAGTCATACAATACAGGTGTATTACATACCTCTGGTTCTCTGACCAATGCCTTTTCGATATCCGCGGTATCTCCAATTTCATTCAGTAGAACTCCACATCTGTAGCCATGCTTGGCTGTCAAAATATGGTTCACTAGTGTCGTTTTCCCGGATCCCAAGTACCCTGTTAACAATAATACAGGAACTGGCTCGCTGTATAGTGCAGTAGGAGGGCGTACAAGAGTGACTAAAGCGTCGGTTGTGTTGCTTGGCTCTGTTTGGTTCCCAAGCTCGGGACGAATTGGTTCTAAATCTGGAATCTCGTCGTCACTCATTGCATATTACTTACAATTAAAAATACATCTTATTCCGCATCGCTCCAATCTGAGTCCTGTTTGCCGCCATCATCCTGTTTGTCAGCAGCTTTGAGGGCCTGCAAAATATCCTGCAGGAGTTGCTTGCCTGAGACGCCATCAGCTGTTGTTGCCTTTAATATCTTTGAATCTATGCGCATACGCTTTCCAAGAGTTCCCATCGCTCGATCTCGCCGGCGCTTCATCAGATTTGAGAGGTATCCTTCATCATTTGGATCCAGTGAAGTGCTTGCATTACGTCCTTTTGGCTTGTTGCTGCTGCTATACAGTGGGGCATTCTCATATATTTTTGAAAAGCATTCTGCTCTGTTGCGACCAGGTACATGGTAGGATACTTTCAACCAAAAATCATTTGTATTTGGAGATATATCCAGCAGGGCCTGGTGCAATGCTTGCAATTGCTCTTCTGTCCAATCATCCGTGGCTCCCTCCATCTTTTCTGCCAAATCACCTTTGTCAGCGGATGCAGGTGTGAATTTTTTCTTAGCATCGTCACCCTGACCAAGTGGCGTATTACTAAATGGCACATTACATGTTCTGGACACGTGTTTCTTCACATTATCTGGCCCCAATATGGCAAGCCGATTCTTTCCTCGAGGAATTGGAGGATTGGCACCCAATGATCGCATGACTTCACAAGCTTTTTTACGGGCAGGGTTCTCGCACGATCGGCAGAAACCACATCTCACTGGACGCTCTGTTGGAGGCATCGATGCTAACTCGGTCAGTACATCATCAGGGACACCAACAACACGGGGTATGCTTATACCATTGACCTCAAGGGGAGGCATATCTGATCTTTTTCTGTAGGCTCGTTTCTGACGCCTTGCTCCAGCCTCTTTTGTCATTATTGGTTTACGTGTGCTCTTTTCTACCACCTCCTTTTCCACCGTCTTCTCCCTCGTCGCATCATCACCTTGAGTCTCTTTCACACCATGTACTTTTCCAGTTGCAGCACTGGCACCAGCTTGTGCAGCCAATGATGCCAAATTCAAAGCATCTTCCTCATGTGCAGAACCTTTTGCCGTTTTCTTCTCAGTCGCACCTCGCTTGCTCGCATGTACATCACGAGGGCGACCTTCATCCTTTGCATGTTTGTTCTGGACCTTGCCCTCATGAATCTTCTCCTCATCCTCTTCCTCCTTTGCCCTCTGCTTTTTCTTGAACCTATCAATCTTCTTCCTCACGCTATCAAGCTTCATCTTTTCCTTTTCCTTTTCCTCCCTCTTCTTCTCCATGCCATCAATCTTTGTCTCTACAGCAGCAGCACCCTCCTCTTTTTCATGAGACCGCTTGCCCTTCAACAACCCTCTCTTCCCCCGCACCTTCATTCCAAACAAACGCTCTCCTGAACCTGATCCAGGCCCACGCCCCGCAGACTCCTCACCACTCCCCAACCGATCACTTGACCACAAAGGCTTGCCCCTCTGCCTCCCAAATCCTGGAGTCCCCAACCCACCACCACCTTCGTCCTGCTTCACATCTGAAGATAAAAAATTCAACATGGGCATGTCATCAAGCACAGTCGCCTTCTCATCTCCATTCCGCACCGCCCCCTTCTTCCCCTTGGTTGCTTCGTCAACAGTGTCCAATTTTGGTGTTGCCGTCCCAGTCCCCTTTGTCTTCTTCCGCGACAACAGATCCAACAAAGGATCTGCTGTACTCTTCTTTGACACATATAACGTTGGAATCGACATAATTGCTCAAATTCAAACGAATACCGTTGTGTGTTCGTTCAAATGTCACGTGTGCGAAAATAACAATGACGACAAGGCTCACGCCGACATACACCTCCTCGTGTTTAACTATGACACACGCTATCAAACAATATGTAGTCTAGAGTATACAACAATATGGTATGGATGATACAGTCGATGTTCCCACAACTTGATCAACATGGCGAACTTGCCACACATTTTGGCGATCGTTCGATCGAACGATCATCGCGATGGCTGGACCGGTCCACCTCCATGTCGAGTGTGGGTTTCAACGAAACTGAAATCATTGATTGATTACAATGGTATTCTTTAACCATGTGCTCTTATCTTATTTATAGAGCTATTATTTAGTACAAATAGACACCAGATAGAGGTAGTGGAGTCGCCATGGCGATAAAAAAGGTTCGGTTTGAGACTGCCAAGACTTCGACGTCTGCATCAGTTGCTCTGCTTGAGCAACTGAAGGAGAATTTGGACAAGGATGCGAGTCTTCGAAAGGATTTAGAAAATACTATCAAAGGCATTGTCGTATTTGTGATCGATGGGGAGAAGTGGTGCCTTGATCTTCGTCCTGGTAAAGGAAAGCTGTCACGGGTTGACTCTGAGAAGGAAGGTGGCGATCAGGCGGATATCACGCTGACCATGAAGGGTTCTACATTTGTGGCTCTGGTGTCTGGTAAGATTGGATCGCAGACTGCGTTTTTGACCAGAAAGTTGAAAATCAAGGGGTCTATGGGGTTGGCAATGAAACTTCAGCCCATCCTTGATGCCGTCAAGCTCAAGGCCTCCATGTGACATGTCACGAGTTTCTCATTGGAATACGAATGGATGATTGATCGACGACAAGTGCGGGAGGATCAGCGTTCTGGGTGCTGCTTCCTCTCTTGTACTTGATAACAGCCTGCATCATCATGATTGGTAGTAGTTTGACACGCCATCAGATGTGGCTCCAGTTCCAACATAGCAGCAGTATTCGCCCATCACATGTATACGTACCATATCTATTGTCCTTTTTGCTTTTCTAAAAATATCTGTTTCCTCAGATGAAGAAGATTGCGTCATGAGGAATGCAGCAATATCAACAACTTCTTTCAAGGCATCCTCAGTGGCCCCAAACCGCAAGGCAGCAAACGCATGTCCATATATCTGCTCCATCATATGTGATTTCACGAGACCCATAATCGTCAAATACTGTTTCTGTAGCATAGTCAGACCTGGACTGCTGTACACATCACCATACAAATGAGACTGAATCCACGACTCCAACACAGGGTCGGCATCATACACCTTGTCCCTCACAGCTCCTTCCACCCCCTGATATACTATTCCAAAAGCATTCCCCGGATCACCACCCACCTTTCCCGGCGTATCATGAGGAATGGCCTGCAAGATAGTATAACAGTAATAAAAACCTATCATGGCTGCGAGTCGAATCATGTCTTCCCAACCTTGGCCTTTTTCAATGCTGTCATGGCAGCCAGACATGGCCCATAGCCACAAAACCTACACAATGAGAATCAGCATCGTCATCATAGTATTACTATTATTGTATCAGATTTTCCATCAGCTGACAAAAATCCACATTCCATCTCGGACGAAGCCTAGACTAGGAACAAGAAGAAGAACAAGGGAAAACGTACACAACCAGATGCCTCGCACACCCTTGTACCTCCTCAACACTCCCTCCTCTCTCATAAACCAGGGACGCATAGTCTCCCACATCCTTCCATCGATACAAACAAGCAACCCCATACAAATGGACCAACGCATGATCCACCAAACTCAAATGCCGACTGGGTCCATTGACCTTGTTGGGAAAGGATGTTCCGTCGTCCATCGGTTCTAATGACATTATAGGCTACTACTACTACTACTGGTATAATAATACAATATTTTTATTCTATTTGTTTTTACACACGAGGCTGTCTGTCCATTGTGTGCCATGAGAATGAAGAACAACAACATGTTCATGATGATGGTTGACTCACATGATTGACCACATGGTCATGACCATGTTCTGATCAGAAGGGCATGATGATCATCATATCCATGGATGTGTATACACCCAGAGACCGACATATGCATAGTATACGACATTGATTCGTCCTATTCTATGTAAAGTATGAGAATACTTGTGTGTGTCATGTTACATAAAAATTTACATGAATTAGATCTTTCCCTCCTCAGCCAAGGACTCGATTCTCAAGAGAACAAATCCAATGGCAAGACCAACCAAAGTGATACCGAACATCACTCCAGCGACACCACCGATATATCCAGCTTCACCAGCTACCTGAGCAACCTCTGTTGCTCCCATGTTGGCAACAACAGTCTGTCTTGCAGATACATTATTCTTCTTGGTAGCAAGAGACACTCTGCAACAATCCGTGACAATGTTAGACCACAAGTATCTCATACACTATTATTCACACATGTATTCGCTTTAGGGATGAATGGGACACAGAGCAGAATGTGAAGCGATTCGTTGATGCCCGCAAAACCTCTACATCAACTCCGCATGGGTGATCTCTCTGTATGAGAGATCCATCATCATTGGAATACTGCAATCGTACCTGCTAGAGACCATTGGCATTGGAGCAGCACGGGTGGTCACAGCCTTGGCCGCACATTGGCGCTGAGCCAACATTGCTGGGCGAACTGACATAGTCTGGGCAACCATTGTAACAAATGTATTGGTACGTGTCAATATATAACTATGGAATGATTAAATGTCTGACATCAGGGACTGCGTCGTGGGTCTGTTGTGGATAATGGTGGATGGATGAGTATGCGCCCTCCCACGGGGTGGTTGTCGACCCATGTATTCCCATCAAACATGGACATTGATGGGTGGTGTGGACAGGGCAAGGGACATGGTGTTCCCAATTTAGACCTTAAAGGACATTGGTGTCCCGTCGACTGGGACTTGGGCATGTATGGCGACGTGATGCATGAGATGGGCTGTGTGACGCCCAAGTATTGCCTACTTATTTATTATGTTCCAATTTTGCCCTGGAGTGCTATTGTAGTATCAATTAGTGACTGACTTGGTTTCAATTTCAAGAGTGACGACCATCGATTCAAGACTTCGGATACGTTTTGGCTTGGAGTCCGGTAGTATACGTTATTAGATCTTCTACCCATGTCTCATTATCAAATTAAGAGAGTTGTGGGACAGTGATACGAACAGAGCTAGGGAATAGTGAGAATGGCGTCTGGAGGAGGTGGTGAGTATTACTGTACACACCGCTCCATGGACGAGTACTCTGGCGAGCAAGAGGAGGTAGAGGAGTGTCCAGTGTGCTGCAATGAGTTAGACTTGACTGATAAAAGCATTCGGTATTGCGAGTGTGGATGTACGTGTGGGTATGGTGTTAGTATGAGTGACCATGGTGTGACGGTGTGACCATGCATGTGTGCAGTTCGGCCATGTCTGTGGTGTTATCATCAGATATTAGAGGAAGCATTAAAGGAGAATCTGGTTGCAAAATGCCCAAATTGTCGATCTGAGTACGATCAGAATAAGATATCGATGCAGCATATTGATCACGAGCAGCTGGAGGAGGAGAAGAGAAAGTTGCGGGAGAAGGAGAAGCACTCGCGTGGTGTGCATGGGTCAAAGCACTCAAAGGCGCATCTGGCAAATATTCGGGTAGTACAGCCAAATTTAGTATATACTGTAGGGTTGGCGATGGATATTTGTCATGAGGAGATGCTTCGAGAACAGAGTTTTTTTGGGCAGTTTGGAAAGATTGTCAAAATCTCAGTGAATAGGACGAACCAGTACATATCGCATCATGCGTCAAAGCAGCATGGTCCCACGGGAAGTGCATATGTAACGTATAAGAGTTCGGACGATGCGTTGAAATGTATCAAGGCTATTGACGGAGAGACGTGGAGGGGTAGGCAAGTGAAGGCATGCTTTGGGACAACAAAGTACTGTAATGCCTTCTTGAAAGGCGTCCCATGCACAAATCCGGATTGCTTATATTTACATGAATTGGCAGATGAAGAGGATTGCCTGACGAAGGAAGATGTGGCTGCTGGGTTATTGCCACCGAGATTCATGGCCATGGGAGCAACAAATACTTTCAAACCTAGAATAACAATCCACCATCCTCACTCGAATGGAAGCCTGGATACCTTGGGATCGGACTCTATAGCGATATCTGGTAGGAGACGTTCGATGTCCAAAGAGGGTCTGTATGGGTCATATCATGGTTCAGATGATTCATATCAAGGGATGCATGATCATCATGAGGGAGGGGCAGTGCCACCGCCTCCCCCTCCTCCACCACCACCTCCTCCTCCACCACCACCTCCGAAAGGACTATGGGCCGCTGCAGCCTCAAGCCCAAGTGTTTCTGGCCAGAAGACGGCACACACGCCACCGCCCACCAGTGATACAAAGCAGTGGCCTACTCTTGCAGGGACAGTAGGGGTCAAGGACGTCCAACCCAATGAGATACCCTTAACATCTGATACGATATCCATGGCAGAGCAGATTGCGAACGCAAAGTCGAGTGAAAGAGGGAATAGCAAGAAGATATCGCGTCAGACCCAACCAATGCCTAAATTGATTCCTTTGACATCCCCTTCCCAACCCAAGGCACTTCGAGTTGTCTCTGCTGCAGGAAGGGAGCCGAAGAAACAGGATCGTCCTCCAACTACAAAAATGGCTGGATTGACATTGGACGAGGTGCAACATAGACTGGAGACTCAGACAGCAGCTGAGCAAGCAGCGTCCCACCCACGCCCTCCACCACCGCCACCTGTGGCACAGAAACCGCCAAAAACTGCATCATCATCATCATCGAGACAGATGCCACCAGGATTTGGAACTCCTCTCGCAGGTACAGCCATGCACCACGATGGTCAACAGAATAACAGCAAACCAGTAGTGCAACCAGTTAGAAAGCAGTCCCGTTTCGCTTTTGCACAACAAGAAGACTCTGGTTTGGGTAGAACTCATCACACGCCAGCTTCAATAGAGGCTAGCTCGGATTCGCCAGCTCTGAAAGAAGCGGGAACATTTTTCCAGTCCTTGTTCCCTGGCGTGAATGTGAATATTGCCAATCCACCACAGGATATCACGGGAAGACCTGTGGCACCTCCTGGATTTTCAGTATCATCTCAGATAGATCTTCAGCGACATACTTCTCCGGCGGGTGAGACAGCTGGTTCCGCCTTGCTGCGACAGCTCCAGGCACCAGAGTACACATCATCAGCTCAACCAAAGCCTCCTCGTAGACCTCCACCAAGGCATGGACCAACCCAACCTCCTCCCGGATTTTAGACCCAATGGATAGATGAATAAATTGTAAAAGTACATGTTTTCATTGCAGTATGCCATCGTCTGATCCAGACCATTGAACAGGGCAAAGATTCCCTCCTGACACAGTATATTCCTTGCAAGGGAATATATCCGCGCGCATTGGTATCAGCGCACGACAGTTACAGATCCATACAGCACCTCCCCGTTATGGAATTGTATTTATACAATTAATATTCTATTGTAAAGGCGAACATTGGACTCGCCGAGGACAATTGGAGCCTGAACAGATTGAACAGAGATCACAGGCCACAACGATACACGTACGTATTGCTCATCCAATGTGCTGATTGATATTGCATTGGCATATTATGGTATATGAAATGCATTATATCACATCCATACTGAACAAAGATCTATATTTTGCAGTAGACCAGAGGGGTTGACCTGAGTGGAATCCATGTTGTTGTCAACTCCTACATCCATATCTGGGCGATATTGGTCGAGATATGGGGGCGGAGATGAGCATTGGTCTTTGAAAGGATGTCATAGGGTGGGATTGGTGACTCAGAGCACGCGTGACTGTTGGAGGTTGGTCGCTTCCTCTTCTCTTGATTCGTACAATAATCGTCGATCTGCACGAGATGGCTCCAATCTCCGCGACAATGGTCGGGTATATGACAGAACAGCTGCAATTTTGTCTGATGAGAGGTTTGTTTCTTTTACTGAGGAGGATGTGCCTCTTGAGGACACTCAATCTTCAATTGCAAGGTTGATTTTGGAATTACGTGCGATTGCGACGTATAGTAAGCGAGTTGAGTATCTCATGGGACGAGAAAGGGTACAGAGATGCTTAAAAACTACGTCTAGGCGCGAACAGATTCTGTTGTGCATGTCATCCATGAGCAGTAGACGAGCATTTTGCCTCTTGTGTTTGATGGCAATAGGTCAGGAGCATGTCATGTTTGCTTTGAGTGATGAAATGGATCCAAACGAGTATATGAAATCTTTACATAGACTGGCAGAGTCGTTGGAGCGAGTGGAAGAGTTTTATGATAGCATTGGGGGACTGGCTGGGTATCAGTTGCAGTGCCTCACCTTGCTGTCATCAGAGGAGGCGGCATCAGAGGGTGACTTGGAGGAGCGCCACGTCGAGATGCTCGTTCCAGAAGGTTTGGATCTGAGATCTGAAGAATCAAATGAATCTGTATTGAGGGGAGTAGAAATGATGGGGAGGATGGCAGAGATATATCCCTTGGGTGGTGCTGGAGATCGGTTGGGCCTGCAGTGTGAGGAGACTGGCGATAGCCTTCCTACTGCGGTGCTTCCGTACTGTGGCAGATCGTTATTGGAGAATTTGATACGAGATATCCAAGGTCGCGAGTATTTGTATTATTGCCTTTATGGAGAACAGAGCACAACGCCAGTTGCTGTGATGACATCCCTGGCAAAAGGGAATCACAAGAGAGTGATGCAATTATTTGAGGCCAATCATTGGTTTGGACGAGGAGAAGAGTCATTCAAATTATTTAAACAACCCATGGTGCCCATTGTGAAGGCAATTGATGGGAAATGGGCAGTATCTGCCCCCCTCAAGATCATCATGAAACCTGGAGGGCACGGGGTTATATGGAAGTTGATGCTAGACAATGGTGTCTTCGATTGGCTCAAGTCGCACAATCGGGATGCAGCAATTGTCAGACAAATAAGTAATCCAATGGCTGGCCAAGATAAGACGCTGCTGGCACTGGCTGGACAAGGGATTGTAGGAAACAAAGCATTTGGTTTTGCATCATGTGAAAGGGTGGTTGGTGCAGCAGAGGGAATGAATGTCGTCCTGAAAGAAACGCTCACAAAACGTGATGGTTCAAAAGAAACTACGTCGCGAATAACTAACGTGGAATACACAGAATTTACACGTTTAGGAATCGAGGACAAGGGGGAGAATGGTAGTTCATACTCTCTTTTCCCAGCAAATACAAATGTCTTGTACTTGGGGCTAGAACACATTGAGAAAATGGTGAGACAAGGCGTCCGTTCGGGATCAACAGAGGCGGTTCTTCCTGGAATGATCCTGAATACAAGCAAAGAAACTTGCCATTTGAATGTGGAGACTGAGCAGGAAGAACACGCACATGCTGGACGACTCGAATGCACCATGCAGAATTTGGCAGACTGCTTTGCAGCACCAGTGAATGAAGACACCGATTGCTCAGATCTACCAACCTTCTTAGTCTATGGGCCCCGTAGAAAGGTAACATCATCAGCAAAGAGGAAAAGAAAGCCTGGATCTCTGAAAATTCATCAAACTCCTGATGGATCCTTTTATGATTTGCAACAAAATGCAAAAGCAATGTTGGAACTTTGCGGCATGGACATGCCTGACGTGGGTTCAGTTGAAAAATACTTGGAAACTGGACCAGGATTTGTTTTCTTATTCCACCCTGCTTTGGGACCGCTCTGGCATGTCGTTGCGCAAAAGATCAAGGGAGGCAAAATGCATGAGCGT
Organism: Picochlorum sp. BPE23; assembly: GCA_025209345.1. Lineage (NCBI taxonomy): Eukaryota > Viridiplantae > Chlorophyta > Trebouxiophyceae > Picochlorum > Picochlorum sp. BPE23. Next base: position 890,185 of record JANSVD010000005.1, on the reverse strand, counting down.
GCAGAGGTGCAGCTGGAAGTTGCAGAAGCTAGTATTGTCGATTTAGAGGTCTCTGGAAGCCTGATAGTATCAGCTGACTCCGTCATGGGAACACATGTGGATGGAAGATTGCACTATAGTAGAACTACATGCGCCAGAATATGTCTGGAAAATGTTAAAGTTGACAACCAGGGAATTGATTATGAAAACCCACACAATGTCTACTGGAGACATCGAGTCGAGCGGAAAGAATCCTGCCAGATCGTGCTGAAAGGAAGATCTGAGTTCGAAGCACGGAATGTCACCCTGAAAGGCAACCTGAAATACATTGTCCCAGATGGGCATAGGATGATTGTGAGTCCTGGTGGATCAGATGTGATGAATATGCCACAGGTTGACCTCGTGCCCCTGCATCCTTCTCAACCAACGTGGTCGTATGCGTATACAATTGACAATGGTATATCTCTAAACAAAATATGATACCTATTTCATTACAATGTAATACTACGAGCAGAAGAATCAAGTCATGAGCACCTGTTGAATATGCGCTGCAACAGCAAGCAGCTGCAAATACTCATCAGAACCATCCACCAAATCCTTATCCGCCTCGGCTAGCTTGACGAGAATCTGACCACGTGTGCTCTCTGGCATGGATCCATCATCCAACACGAGACTCTGAATCTTTTTCAAAATCTCCTGGGCTGGATACCCATCTGCAATGACATCCTCTACAGCTTGTTGCACTTTCTGGAACGGCTCGCCCCTGCACATATCCAGCACATTGCGAACAACACTCTCCGGGACAGTTCCCGCCACATCCAAAATCGTGTCAGGCATGACTGGGGACCCCTTGAGCCTATACGCACTCTGCAAGGTTGTGATAGCCTTTCTCATATCCCCTCCACACACTGCCCCCAACGCCTCCAAGCTCCCAGCACCCAATTCCACTCCTTCTTCATTACAAATATACTCAATCCTCCCATAAATAACCTCCCCTTGCAACGGTTTGAATCTAAACTTGGCACACCTCGACGCAAGGGGCTCAATAATCCTACTCACATAATTGCAGATAAATATAAACCGTGTCACACGAGAATATGTCTCCATAGTCCTTCGAAGCGCATTCTGAGCATCATTGGTCATCGAATCTGCCTCATCCAAAATGATCACCTTGTACGGAGGACAAGGATACCCGTCCGCATGTCCCCCCACAGCAGTCGCTGCAAAATCTTTGATTTTGTTCCTCACAACACCAATACCACGCTCATCAGAAGCATTCAGCTCTAAAACTCTATTTTTCATCAGCTCAGGACCAAATAATTGCCTAACCATGGCCAACGCAGACGTCGTCTTCCCCGTTCCTGGAGGACCGTACATGAGCACATGAGGCAAGTGCCCAGAGGACAGCGAATGACTCAGTGTATGCACCACCTCTTCCTGATGAGCCACATCAGTTATTTTTCTAGGCCGACTGCACACACAGGATTCGATACAGCGATGGAGCGAAAAGCAGAATTTCAAATTGTCACGTACTATTTCTCTACCCAAGGCTGATATATCCCCATCTTATTGATCCGTATATATCTATATGTAATAGAAATGATACAGTCTCGCTGTTATCACCGCACCCTATTCACATTCCCAAGTGAACGTTTTTTTAAGTTTATAATACAAGGAAGGGGTCCGATCTCGATCTCGCATCATCCTCTTCTTTCATGAGATGAGGTCTCATTTCATTCATAGAAATATATATAATGAATAACAGACAAGAGCAGCAGGGCCCTGTACCACAGGCGGTGGTTGAGGGTGTCGCGGGTGCCCTGGGAGGTTGTTTGGCAACAATTCTTACGTATCCGTTGATGACTGTACGATCCTTGGTGCTGTGATCTATATCAGATGTTATTAAAATGACATTGTCTTATCTGTCGATGCAGTCTGCCACACGACAAGCGAGCAGTACAAACCGAAAGCAACAAGAAGAAGAAGAAGAAAAAGGCAAACTGTGTCACCAAGACGAAGATGGTGATGATGATAGAACGACACAAGAGGATACCTCGTGTCATACAGCACTCAAAGAACAAATGCCTCGAGCGGAGGAGATGCTGAAGAAGATACAGGTGCTGTACAGTGGGCTTGGCGCATCCTTGTTTGGTACAACAGTATCCCAAGGGGTGTATTTTTATTTTTATAGCGTGCTTCGCGGTATGGCAGTAAAACGTAGGAAACATGGTGCGAGTGGGATGGAGTTGCAAGTGGGAGAATCACTTGCCATCGCATCCTTGGCAGGGATGGCCAATGTCCTGCTCACAAATCCCATATGGATGGTGGCCACACGAATGCAAACCTACCGTTCTCTTGATGCAAAACACAAGAGCATTGGTTCTCCGAATGCGTTTTCTGTTATTAAATCAATTTTTAGTGAATATGGGCTCGGCGGGTTTTGGAATGGTGTCGGTGCATCACTCATCATGGTGATAAATCCAACCATTCAGTATGCCTTGTATGAATGGCTCATGAGTGTCCGTGCAAGAATATCGATTCGAGCAAAGAAGAGGACGATTGATACTGCGAGGCCTTCGACGTTACAGGTATTTCTGATGAGTGCACTCGCTAAAGCAGGCGCAACTGTCCTGACCTATCCAATGCTCACTGTCAAGACTCGGATGATGTCTGCACGCAAGGAGGATGCTGATATCCAATACGCAAGCGTCCAGGACGCTGTGCGTCAAATTTTTCATAAAGAAGGAGTAGCCGGATATTACCGAGGTATGAGCACCAAAATCACTCAAAGCATTCTCGGAGCAGCCATTTTGCTCGTGTGCAAGGAGAAAATGACAGACATCAGTACCACCCTCTTGAATAGCCGCAGAACAACCAACAGGATGATACGCTGACGCAGAATATACTGGATACACATACCAACGAATGGACAGGACTTGATCGTCACGACATATATGTATATATACAGTGTGTGCCAGGCCATGACCTTTTCCCTTCATCTTCTTTGATTGAATACATCCTGCTGGCATCCACTGCTCTGTCGGATCTGAGATTTGAGAATACTGACGAGAACATATGACACAGAAGTATTTCTAAATTTGTAATTATTGCAAAGGAATAGTACGTATACGACTAAACAATGTCAGCATGGGGAGCACCTGCCGGCGCATGGGCGAATGCGGTCGAAGAAGAGGAACAAGAAAATGGTATGTTTCTGTGTATAAATTAGACGCATATATTCACTATAATTGACTATAGTATGGGTATACGTCCTGTAGGAGGTATTGAAGTGCCAGTTGCAAAAGAAGAAGAGTTTCCTTCACTCGGAGCGGCTGTTGCACCAGCAGCTAGTAAAAAGGGAAAGAAGAAGAAGCAGACCATGTCTTTGGGAGAGTTTGTGAGTGGGGGCGGTCCTGGCCCCGCAGCCCGGGCTGATTTGCTCATGTCTCTGCCAACAGCCCCTCGCGCTCGTCAGCAGGGCGACGCCGAGGCGGAAGGGGGTGAGACTCTTGGTGGTGCATTCAAATCTTATGGTGGTGGTCAGCAACAGCGAGGACGTTTCGACAGGGATGAGAGGCCTCCAAGGAGGGGACCGAGGGAGGATGACATGCCATCTCGTGCAGATGCAACAGATGATTGGGGCTCGGAGAGGAAGTTTGTGCCTTCCGGTGGAGCTGGAGGAGGAGGATTTGATCGTGAGAGGAGAGGATTTGGTGGTGGCTTTAGGGAAGAAAGGCCGCCACGAGATGAGCCTTCACGGGCTGATCTGGCAAATGACTGGGGAGCAAATCGACCACGATTCCCCAGTCCACGCGGGCATCCACGACGGGATGGGTCTCGTGAGAGATTCTCTCGCGCTGATCAAGAAGCTAGATGGGGACACAGATCAGATGCTCCCCCCACAGCTTTTGATGACAGACCCCGTCGTGGTTTCAATGACGACTGGAGACGGGCTGATGATCAGCAGAATGGAAGTTCTGAAGCGCCCAAAGAGAGGCCAAAGTTGAAGTTAAAGCCACGAAGCAAGCCCATTGATCAGTCGACCGATGCCCAGCCTAGAGCTTCCATCTTTGGAGGTGCAAAGCCGAGAGAAGAGATTCTGAAAGAGAGGCCTTCATCTGTGACGACTGATGATGTCGAGGAGAAGATCGAGAATCTAAACGTAAATGCGGATTAATGTATATATATCTTTTTGTTTGGACTTTATTTTGAAGCATTTGAATCGAAAAAGCGGTAGAAATCATTTCGAGACAAGCGATGCTGTAACTCTTCAACCTTGATCAAATAACACCTGTAATCCTTGCATTGATCTATAGAAGTGAATAAATTGGTTTAAGATGCTAGGAAGAGTGCATAGGGTGCGGTTGGAGCATCAAGGGATGTCGATCCGCTGTGGAGCCTCTCGCCGGACTGTCCTGACAGTTCCCTTGATATCCATGTTCGTTAGTATTCCACCGAGCCCGGCTCGATCATGGACGTATGATGAGGCTTGGGAAGGTGTGTGCAAAGAAGGAAGAGAGCAATCACCAATTGATCTGTCGTTCTCTTCTGCTGGTGGGTTGAATACTGCAACAGATGACAGAGAGCCACATGAGATGCATCTTAGGTACCCAACAGGGCAGGTGTCGGGAGAGGTGGTAAATAATGGGCATGGATCGCCTCAGATTAATTTTAAGGATGCCAATGTATGTGTGGAATGGAATGGGGAGACGTTTATTCTCGATCAGGTTCATTTTCATCACCCCGGAGAGCATAGACTTGGGAAACAGGACTTTGACATGGAAGCTCATCTCGTGCATCGTAACCGTGATTCTACGAGCGAGAATAGCATTTTGGTCATTGGTGTTTTCCTTGAGAGGGGAAAGAGACGTTGTGAACTGCTTGACAGGGCGATGGATAATGTGCTGATGGCACCGTCTCCTTCCTCTTCTGGTGTCGGTTCAAAAGATGGCCAGGGATATGCGTTGAGGTCCTTGCTTCCTGCAGGTGGAGAATATATCTGGTACAGAGGAAGTCTTACAACGCCCCCTTGTACAGAAAATGTGTCGTGGCTGGTTGGTGTAGAACCTGTGTCCATAGCGCCTGATCAGCTTGAACGCTTTGTGGAATTCGGTGATATGCAGAGGAATGTTAGAGCCGTTCAGGGTAGCTTACAAAATAGACTGAGCCATCGTGTGCGCGTTATTCAGTAGACAAATGGTATTACAGAGAGGATCATTGTGTCTGGATATCAACAGAATCGACAAAGCCAGCACCTACACTAAGAATATCTTGGGCAAATGCCTCAAAGTTTATTGCGACTTTGTTTTGGCCGATATCCATTGGGTCGAAAATGGGGCAAGAATAGTCTGGATTGTATTCATGTGGAGCCAAGAATTTGGGCTTGATCTTCAAACCAATTGTATTGCCTCCCAGGATGTCAACACATGTGATTGCTACAGGTCCATATTTTTCCTCCAAGAGAGTTGCGAAAATCTCTGTCGCGTTGAAACCGATCAACAAGTCTTTTCGGATCGCTTTTGCTCCCTTGTTTTCGATGAGGGTTCTAGGTATACCTGACAAAACAGCTCGACAATACTTTGATTCTTCAGGAAGAAGGGTTGCTTTTATTGACACCCGTTCCCCAGATTCAGACTCTGCAGCAAAGCGATTCTGATTCACCATGTTATCTAATGCATCTTTTCTTAATCTAATGAGGACCTCGTAATCTTTCATGGGATGGCTAAACACCATTTCTGGCAAGCTGTGGGTAGAACCATCTCTGGCAGACCCAAGGATGTATCTATGCATGATTTTGATCGCCTTTTTTGCCAGAGCTCTTGCTCGAAACATCACAGCTTTGCTTGGTTTATCTTGGGTCCACCCTACACAGTTCACTGTATCGCCCTCGTTCCTCTTACCAGTTACAATAAACATGGCTGGTGCCCTTCCCACAGCTCTCAGGCGGATCATAAGTCTCCCTGCCTCCTCTGCTATCGAGCGATCGAGCAGAAGTGGTTGGACATCCCACGGATGATTCGCAATTATATCCAAAAATGCCATGAATCCTGCCGATGAGGAAGCTGGGCATTGAGTGCCAATGTCCACATGAGTTGTGTATGCTGCTGCGCAGACAAGCTCGACAGCTTCTTCTCTGATATGATTACCAAGACACTGCCTGTTTACCCAAAGCTTGGAAAGCCTACAACAATTTTTAAAGGATGGATGTGCTGCGACGAGGGATGAAATTAATCCTTGGTGATCCTGGCGAAGGGGTATATTTTCCTCTGGAGATATCACTGACCAACCGACTGATTTTGCTTTCTTCTGTACTGCTGCCACATCTCTTTCGGAGAATAGTATTATCCTGTACGCGAATCCTTCGAAGAGAACATCTACAAATTTTTCAGATGCATGTGCATCGATGCCATACGTGGACTTGAGTGATTGGGCAAGCTGAACGCCCAATGCTGCCTTCATTTTACTATATGCTGCGGGAGCATCTGGCCATTTCCCAGAGCCTTCAAGCTGACAAAAGACATCTATAGCGGACAAACACCTTGGTATTAAATCACTTTCCTGTATTGAGTGGCCTCCAGCCAGCTCATGAGGGAATGGGGGATAGATTGCGGTATTTCTTAAAACTGCAGAGACTGGCTGGGTATTGACAACTCCCAGAGTCATGTCATCCAAGGACTTTAGCATTTTACCTAATTTCGTCGCTCCTTCAATACATGCCCTTTCGGCCAAAATTTCTTTATTCGCTGAAATTGTGGATCGAATAAGGGATTCATGGAGAGACATTGCTGGGATGTCCACATGCACAACTGGTGATTTACTTTTTAGTATGTAGTCCAAAATCTGCCTTACGACTGCGTCTTTGTTTGACTCATCTGTAGACCAAATCACGGATTCGCATATTTTTCCATCTTGGAACCTTCGCAACTCACTCTTGTCTCCCCAAAACAATCTGAACTCTTTCGCTGCAGTTGCATTGTCTGCTGGAGGTCCAACATCCACTGCACGGGAGGCTTTCAGTGCATCTAATCTCAATCCTAGGATGACATCAGAAGACTCGTGTGATATAGACACAAGATGGCCTTTAGCATTGGATCGAGTGATGTAGGGAGAATGCACTAGTCTGACCAAAGTTGCTCTATCTCCCAGACCCCTTGCTGCAACATTTTTCACAGAATTTTCAACATCACGCCGAGTACCATGATCGCTCTCAAACCGACGAGAGGTAGGCATTTCAACAGTGCATTTGCACCACATATCAAACACCAGTAATGGATTCGTCTTCTTCATGAAAATGGTATCGATTGCATCAGGGCCTGGAGCCTCCTGTAGGGTCTTCAATGTAGATTTGGCACAATCACTGGCCTGATGGAGAACCTCGGCAGAGATCCTCTGACCTGCATTCCTCCACCCCGTGCTATCTATTAAAATGATAGGATCTCCAGATTTTCGCCATGCTTGGTGCGACGGAGCTGCAGACACAATCCCAGGAACTGGCCTTGTCTCCACAAAAACTCCCTTCTTAGAAAACCTTGTTTCATTTGCTAACACTAACAGCGCTCCCCTAAACAAATGCATCCATTGTACAGTATAAATCTGGTCCTCTGATAGGACCATTTTGAGCACCTCCAACAGGAATTCCTCCCGTAAGCCATCATACCCTTCCAAAAGAGCATGCTGTGATGCCCATGCCATCAACAGTACCATGACATCCCTCATTCTGGGAAATTGCTTTGCCAAGGATGTCAACTCTGATGCAGCATGAAGCACCAGCATATCTTCTACAATCCCGCGATTATATACCGGAGTTGAGCATAATTCATGTCTTCCCTCAACAGTGCAAGTAGCGCTCCTCAATGTGTTCCTCTCTGGTGCAACTTTATGCAACGGAAACGTTTCTACAGGTATTGCTGTAGAAATCTCGACTCTCAAACCCTCATATTCTTTCAATGACAGCTCAAGACATGGTTTTCTCATATCAATGCACGTTTTGGACCAACGCGCATTGGAGATGCCCACGTCCTTCTTCATCTTTTTCAATACAACCAGAATGTGAGACAAGTACAAAATCCTTTTTGCATAATACCGATGATTCAGATGATCCTTTTCATCAAAGCATTCAGATGGAATCTCCAAAGCAATCTGAGCCACCGGAGAAAACGAACTCAGTGCACCTATAGATGACCCCCAAATATACCTCACTTGCAAAGGACTCTTAAACACAAATGGGTTCTTCATCCCCTGAAAATTGAACTCCTCTAACATCTTTCTGACAGGCTTATCATCAACAACACCCTCAGGAATGGCGAACAAGGCATCTGTACACCGAGATAGGCAAGCGTCCAAACTCTCAGTGTGTTCTACTTGGCACTCGGATAGAAAAGAATTCAACCCAATCTCCATCAAACTCTCTTCAGCATCCTCCTGATGATCTATTCCATCGGCACCATCATGAAAATCAGGGTCACCCCTGTCCTTTCTCTGCCTCTTTGCAGAAGCCTCTTGACTGTCACTTTCCCGCATGTCATGCATGTCTGTTCCAACACAGCTATCCAGGACAGATACGCATGTATGGTATAAAATGAGTTACTTCTCACTCAATAGTATTGCTAGAAGACTATCTCGCTTGTATTTCCATGGAATTCATGAATGTGGGTTACAGTACAGTAGAATTGGAGCCTGAAACTCCGTAATACGACTATATAAGATAGACCAGCAGAGGACTTGAAACAAAAGACAGGTGATCCACTCCGAGGTATATATAGTTCAATTGATGCTCAATATGGTACGCACAATGATATTTTATGAAATGAGGAGCGATGAAACGTGTAAAAGATGTTCTTAGAAACCACGTCAGGGAGTGGAAAGAAATCATCCTTCCTTCTCCTCTTCCAAACCCACCAGAATACGTCCCTCCTAAGAGGAAGTCGCTGACAGCCAGTTTTGGAGATATTCGTAAGGGATTTTCAATGTATTTGGATACATGGAAGACCAAGCCTGAAGATAAAGCGAAAGAGGAGGCCATGATGAGAGAATTTGTAGAAGAGAGCAATAGGGCAATAGAAGAAGCCAAGGGCGTGTCGCACAAGGGCAAAAATATCGCGTCGACCCTGCTGAAGAATCAGTATGCGGTGAGGATCAAGGCGTATCAAATGGCCATCAAGGAGTTTATAAAAGGGTACAAGGAAGGTGTCCAGGAGGGTGGACAGAACCCGTGATTATTGTTGCATTACATCTGCGTCATCTTATAAGAATAAGCTCTGATATTTACCATTCATTAGAGTACACACTTGGTTGTAATTCTTCATATCTGCACAGGCATATGATACCATGAGCCAATGCTTGAGCAACTCTAGTGGCGGTTGTGGTTGTTGTTGTTGTGCCCTTCCTCCTTTATCGTCATACAGCGCTATGCCAGGCTTGTCCAGTGAATACGATACCAAATACATATAAATACAACTGATACGTACCAAAGTCATTCCCAAAGCCAACGTTGGACTCTTCTCTGATGACATTTGGACCTTCGACGGTTCCATCGATTTCGACGAACGCGTCTGTTGGCGCAGCTCCAGTCAATAATACATCCACCATAGCATCATCAGATGTTTTAACCTTCATAGTTGTGCCAGATATCTCTTCTACCTTGCCAACCAGTCGCACACGCTTCCCCTCGTATTTTGACATGAGTTGGAAGTTTACACGCGGGACTGGAGCAGAGAGGTCAATTGATGGAACTGTCATTGTGTATAGATTATATAGAAATTATTCTATGTGACAGGGTTGGTCGAGAGGGTATTTTATTGCTAGACATGGAATTTGAATTTCGAAATCTCTTTTTTAAATGTTTTATTACGGCTCTGATGTTGGTGCATCTTGTGCTGGATACTTGGCGACCAGTTCTTCCCACGACATTTCCATGGCTGCAAGGCTTTTCATGACTGAGACGAGATCAGATCTGGGTGCGCGCACTTGGGCGGTGGTGTCTCTGTCGCGAATGGTGACTGAGCCATCCTCCAAGGTATCAAAGTCTACAGTAATCGCAAATGGCACACCGATTTCGTCCGTCCTAGCATATCGCTTCCCAATTGTTGTTCCTGTAGAGTCAACAGAGTTGGAGAGACCGGCGCGTCGGAGTTCTCTGGCGATATCTTCTGCCTTCTCAATCAATTCAGATCTGGCAAGGAGAGGGAATATTGTCACTTTGATAGGGGCAGCAATAGGCGTAAACTTAAAAACTGTCCTTCGCTCATCACCTTCTCTAATGTAATAGCAATGCTCAAACATGCAATAAAGCATGCGTCCAATTCCAAAGGATGGCTCGATGACGGCAGGGATGAAACTTTTCCCATTAACTTTCTTTGTTTCTTTCTCAATCTTGACCCATGAGGGATCAATTTGGTATACTGTATCCCCCGCCTTGAGAGGAGCTGATTCACCCTTTTCATGAATGGATTTCATTTCCATGGCATCGCAATCTGACATGTTGCTCAGAGCATCTGCTACAATTTGTCCCTCCCTCTTCAGTTCTTTCCCCAAAATCTTTTTGACGGGGGCAATGGTGACCACTTCTTCCATTCGAGGCTCAGTATACTGCTCATATGCGTTCAAATCTGTCTTGGCTGCAGCTGCATGCGCACTCAAGTCGAAAGCAGATCTGTCTGCAAGACCTGCACACTCAATCCATCCATAGGATGTCTCAACTTCACAATCCCAGCAGTCCTCTGCATAATGGGCCATCTCATGCTGCAAATGCTGTCTGAATCGCACCCTGTCAGGGTTGAGACCTATCTTTGTACAGAATGTGTATGTTCTCCCGATAAAGTATCCCAAAGTCTCATTTGCAATGATACCTTCCTCAACAGCTCTTCGTAAAGAAATCCTTTGTGGTTTCTTCTCTGTACCTAGTTGAAGAGCTCTGCTGTACAACAATGGATCCAAGTCACGAATATATTTGAACTTTGGATGGCTCTTATCGTTTGGATTGCAAAAATGCTCAATCTCTGCCTGTGTGAACTCCCTCACACGCAAGAGGCCAGAGCGTGGACTAATCTCATTTCTATAACTGTTTCCGATTTGCGCGGCAGCGAATGGAAGTTTGGATCCGTTGTAATACAACAAATCCTTGAAATTCACGAAAATACCCTGAGCAGTCTCCGGCCTCAAATACCCAACAACATCTCCTTTTGGCCCAATGGATGTCCTGAACATAAGGTTGAATGGAAATGCAGAACTAATATCATTCCCTGTCTCCGGTGCCTTGGCATTATACTTCTTTAGCGCTTCATCCAAATCCTGAGCTCCCATCTCTCCCACTCGAACCAGCATCTCGCGAGCCTCGCTCTCAGCCTCAGCCCCTCCATGAGCATTGGGATCATCCAAAATGTCCTCCAAAATTCTTTCCAACAAGTGATCAGCCCTGTGGCAATCGCCAGTCACGACATCCGTTACCATAAAGTCAGTAAATCTCTCAACATGTCCTGACGCCTTCAACACAGGTTCTGGTGTCACAGCTGGGCATTCAACCTCCAACATATTCTCCTCAAGGACAAAGTGCTGCCTCCAGAATTGTGTCACATTCTGCTTTACGGCGCATCCTGGGGGCCCGTAATCGAAGAATCCAGCCACTGAGCCATAAATCTTAAAAGCGGGAATGAAGAATAGTTTCCTTTCGAGAACATTGATCAACGACGCCCTGAACGCCTCCTTATCAGCACCAGATACTTTTCCTGTCAGCGCAGAGTATGCCTTCATTTTCTCCTCGAGATCCACCTTGAGATTCTTCAATTCTTCAATAGCGGCATCAACGGTCGACTGCGGGCATAAACACATCGGAATAAGCCTTGCAGTCAGCAACACATGAACGACGTGCACCCACTTGACTCAGAACAGAATACGCACCCGTACAACCCGTCCATCCTTCATCTCGGCTTTCAATCCTCGAACAACATCACCTTGCCTTGCCACTTCCTCTTGAGCTTTGAGCACAGCCTCCTCCAAGGCTTGCTGCTGCTGCTGCTGCTCTGAATCCTGAGACGCCATACCTGCGAATGTACCCCTGTCTTGCTCGCAACAAAATAATATGTGTTTAATTCATACATGTCTGAGCGGGTAACGACGATACACTTTCCTTGGGGATCTTGATGTTCGAAATGTTCCAAATACAGACCCTGCAAAATTATGCTTGAAAGCATTGACTGTCGCCAGCACTGTCGAATTGACAGTTATCTTCAATAGTACATTGAAAAGTAAATATCAAGATGGAAGGCGAGGTGGAGGAGATAAAACAGCCCAACCAAGTCCCCAACCCTCTGGAAAACTTGGGCGGGGACTCTTCCTCTTCTATGCCGAATATCAAAAGGGCAGAGGCCACAGAAGCTGATACTGTTAGATATAGTAAAGAATTAATACATCAAAAAGCGCAGCAAGAGATTGGACTGTCAGAGGAGGACCAGGGACTTGTCAACAAATTGGTGGAGCAAGAGGATTTTCACACCGCTGTGAAAGATGCCAATATCTATTATGCTGCGGCACTCGCTGTGAAAGAAATCAAGGTGCGAGATATCTAGCAATATGCGTGCATGCTCTTTTTGCAAGTATAAAGGGAACCAGTTCAACCAAATGTATCACTTGTACTGCTGTGCAGAATGTGTTCAAGACCCATGGGCATCAGCAGAATAATCTCATGTCTCGTGTACGATCTATCAAGCAAGAGATGCTGGAACTTGAAGATTCCATTCCATGGACCTGCGTGAAAAAAGTGTGGAAGAACAAGAGAGCTTCGTGGAGGAGACAGGTGAGACAGGTGGAACTTGTAGCAGGATTTGCATTCAAAATGAAAGAGTTGAAACAGTCACTGCTCATCGACGATGCTGCCCTACCGGGATGTGGTCCCTCGTGGAATGCCAAGTTGGATCTGTGCATACAAGGTGTAGGCTCAGCCACCCAGCTGAGCCACGTGTGGGATGACATGAAGAATTCCATCTTATCCTGGATACATGGTTCCCATATGATCCATACTGGCGAAGCTGATTCTCTCCCAGCGTCAGTGGCTATGAAGGCAATGCACTCGGCATTGCAGTCAGGCGATGGTTCCCTGATACAGGTGCCAATAGAATCCATGATGGGGGTGGATTCGGAGAGAATTATGGGCTTACGCCAAGCAGTAGAGCTAGAAAGACAGAAAATTATCGGTAGGAAACAGGGCCACGACGGAACCAAGATGTCGATCGAGCAGTTCCATGAAGAAGACCATTTTGACAGCGGGGCAGAGACGGATGATGAGGCTGCAACTGACATTGACGATAAATATGACGTATTCTTACTCTAAGGAGAGCATATATAAATTATAAAATTAATGAAATGGATCCATTGTAAATACAGAAGTGAACCAGTTGAAACACATCGGCGATGGAGGAGAATCTTGACAATACAGTATATGACCACCAACAAGGCGAGGCCTTGGGCATAGAGGAATACTTGCAGACTATTTCTATTCCAAAGGATCAGAGAGGGCATACTGGAGTAGATACAGGTGCGTTTGCTGTTGTTGGCGTATTGTGTTTTTGAATTCCATGAATACGAGTTCAGCGTTTGCGTGGTTCTGGTACTCACGACGATTGATTATTGCATATATTTTTGCAGCCTGGACTCGCCAAGTCAGAACGGGCACTCTTCTGGAGCAAGTGGAGAAGTTCTGTTCAGAGCTGCGTGGAACAGGGCAACAACCTCTTCCGAGTGAAACCCCGAGAGATCAGATCATTCCTCATGCGAATGTTCCTCAAGGCGATAAGAGAAGACAGCAGCATGCGGATGCTGGGCATAACAATAGTTCGACAATGTCTGTCCGGGTTCTTGGGAACACACCAAAGGTGGACACGAATGGGCCCTCATCCAGGATTCCTGACAGAGACAAACCATCAGAGAGAATCAAGGCAATGCCTCCCCAAGGCGACGAACTGCCCGCACGCAGGAAATCTTTGAAGAATCCTTTAGATTCAGAAACGAAGAGGACCTTGAAGGAAATTGGGAGTGACATACATAAAAGGGTTCCTCCTGCACACGCTGCAATAGAGACGCAAGAACAAAACAGAGGTGAGGCAATGGCTTCTCAAAGCAAAGAATTGACCGCACTTAGAGATGCCAAGAGTTATCTTGGTAATAGGAATGAGAAAGTAGCTGCCAAAGGAGGGAGCAAACCGGAAAATAGTCCCAAAACTTCCTCTTTGATTGTGTCTTCCATCGCAAGCGAAAATGATAATCAATTGGCTTCTCAGGATGCCAGGAATGACGAGCCAGGAAATATAGTGGAAGACAACCAAGGAGAAAAGGATGAGAAAAACGTGGCAGCAAAAGGTTTGGTTGGAGAAGGCGAGAACCAGCTTGGATCTGACATGTCTCAAAGCCCAGAGAAGAAAAAGGTAGACAAGCGAAAGATTGCTCTACCGCCACGCCTGCAAGCGATGAAAGAAAAGATAAAGAAAATGAAATTGCAACAGAGCAGTGCTACGGAGAAGAAGCAACCAGCATCGAGTCATCAAAAAGATCGTGCTCAGGTTGATCAAGAGAAGGGAGAATCTGCTGTTGCACCACTGCAGATGACAAAAGATTTTGACGCAAGGAAAATGGTTGTGGATGATGTTCGGAAAGTCGAGCCTACTCCGACAAATCTTTTCTTACAAAATATATTTTCTCGCAAACCATAGCCAATGCCATGTCTGTGATTGTCCAAAAAGAATTTGAACATGATCAGTCACAACACCATTCGTTTGTAATCATAAGCACAATTTCGTGTTTGAAACAGTAAACAAAATAATCTTGAGGGAAATTTAAATGAAGTGTCTGATACTTGCAGCGTAGCAACCTCGTGGCAAGTATACTCTGAGACTTTGCAAAGATGGGAAAATTAGAAAAAGAAGGGTGGCATCCTACTACTGTCACACGCCTGTGATTCACTGATATTCTACTTGATATCTCATAGAGGAGGACGCTTACTTATTTCAAAGACTTCTGGCGGAGGTCCTCTCGGAGCACGGCTGACACCATGGCATACGAGTCCATGATTTGTGGAGACATGTAGCACCTGCAACACCACAAGGACAGTGAGATTGTGATCATGCCACTCGATGCATCAAACATTCAAGTGGAAACGTACGTCAACACCGATAGATCAATCAGATCAAACTCCGATAAAAATGCAATGGAAAACGGAGCCATGGAGCTGAACTCTTCCTTGGCCACTTCACAGATGGCATCTGTGCACTCTTGCAGGGTCACAAACATGGAAGCTCCAGTGGACGAGGAGTACTCGGGAGACGAGGACACGCTGTCTAAAGACTTCTTCACCTTGGCCACCAATAATTCAAGCCTGGCCTGCCTCTTTTCGTATTCTAAACTCTGAGCAGAATGTAATTTCCGCAATCTCCCAAGGCCATCTGGGCACAGCTTGCCATGGAGCATTTTCTGCAGACACACACCCATACCATACATTAGATATCAGCAACAATTAAATAAACTCAACATATGAAACAACGAAAGTACAAACAGAATACCCTACCCACCGCATGAAAACGGGCACACACACACACAAAAACAAAACATCACGCACCGCTGCTTGGGCATACTTGTGCTCATCAATCGTCGAGTTCTCAGAAAACCACACCAAAGCCAAAGACGGGTTCACGCAGAACATACCCCACAGAAAAGCAAAAAGCCTCTGCTGCGCAGACACAAAATCACCATCTCCCCGCAACGCCACCAGGGCCTCCATCCCACCACACTCCACCGCCCGTTGCAGCATCGCATCCACAGCAGAAGCACGCTTTTCGAATTCGCCCTGAACCTCCTCGGCACTACTAAGCAAAGAAAGATACCTCTTCTCCTCGCTATCCGACACGAATTGGGCGGTGTACTCTGCATTCTCAATCTGTCCTGTCATAGCACTCGCAAGGTGGCTCTGGCCGCTTTGCAACACCATCGATGCCATGTTGCCCCCCAGACTCGCAGGCAACGCAGATGAGCCCCTCACATCGGTGGAAGGGCCAGCAGGTCCGTCTGCCAACGCACCACACTCGTCCGTTCGGTACAAGCGGAACAAGGATTCGCGAACAGACAAGAGTTGGGCATTCACCTTCAGGGTCGTCACGATATCCTTCTGCTCCGACAACAAAGCCACACGCTCCTGCTCTTTCCCCTTCATCTCCTGCATTTGCTTCTCGCGTTTCTCCTTCTGTCGGGCACGGAACCTTTTCTGGGCCAGCCTATTGCGTTCCCTGGCGACTTCCTCGCGGCTCTGCGTTTCGGCACCATACCCCTCTCTCGCCAAGATGGGATGCCAATACATGCCTAAAGCACCTTGTACATTACTAAATCCTCTATTATCGACGATAGAAGATGAACATTCATCCCCTTCTCCGGCAGCGTGTGCATTCAATTTTCGTGTTTTAGCCTTGACACTGGGTTTTCCGGCTAGGTTTGTACTATCGGTCATTCTAAATACATTTCATTTATAAAAATAATAAATGTTGGATTTTACAAATATGTAGTCTATTTTTGTCAGTGCGCAGCGCAGGGAGTGGATCAGCGCTGTACTAGACTATTACGAGACCTTAAGTCATCTGGTACAGGCTTGTACTGATCGATCAAAGCACAACTTTTATTTGATTTGGCTGGTAAGACTAGTAGTCTTTGAGAATGAACGGTTTACATTAGCTCTTCCAATATAATTGATTCAGGCGTCAAACGATCACTCCTTGTCCTTTTTCTGGACGACTATTTGAGGCTTGAAATCGTGCTTTACATAATCATGCAACAGGTCTGCATACATGGCATGCCTTGCCGTGAGTTGAAACCCCCAATGGTCTTTGATTTGCCTACACAAGTTCAGATCAATCTCAGCAACCATCAATCCGTCTCTATATCGGCTCAAACCTGGAGTCCTTGATGCATCCGGTGCTGCAACATATGAACTGCCATAAAAATGCCCAAAGTCCTTGTGAGCTTCTTTCCCATCCCCACTGGTGAATGCATTTGGGAATTCTTCTGTACCCACTCTATTGATTGCACCGACAAAGTACCCATTTGCGATCGCTGCATTTCTAGCTTCGATTGGCCACAATGGTTCACTCAGTGCCCCTACAGTTGCAGACGGATTAAAGACAATCTCTGCACCGTTTAATCCAAATGCCATCCAGTTCAATGGATGATGGCGCCCATAGCATATATTGATTCCAATTCTACCAAATGAGGTTTCAAACACGGGATGGCCGGTGTTTCCTTCCATGTAATATGTGCTTTCGTTAAAATCCCCCACTCGAGGAATGTGATTCTACAATACCATATGCGTTACAGGTTAGTGTCTTTGCTAGCAACTCACTGCGACATATACCCCATACCTTTCGATGAAACCCTAGAATCTTGCCATGCTCATCAATCACGACAGCTGTATTCCATATAACATCACAATGACTCTCATCTCTTTCCAAAATCGGGCAAACAACCACCATGCCGTATTTTTTAGCGATATCTTGACACAAGACAATTGAAGGACCTCCTTTGATTGGCTCTGCAAGCTCGCACCAAGTCTTCTCCCGAGTACAAAACCCAAATGGCATGTGAAAGGCTTCCTGCAAGCATAAAATGTTCACGTTGCACTCTGATGCAATCGCTGCAATCTCAGAAACCCTGTCAAAAATGTTTTGTCGCTGTTGATCCATGGGTGCAGTTGTAGGAGCTTTGATAGAGTGCTGCACAAGCCCAATACGAACAACTCTGGGCTGTCGCAATTGTTCCGGATTGCTGGTAAATTGAAACGATTTAAGATCTATGTTTGAATTTTCAGCATGCTGAGTAGCTGATTCCTTCACTGGCAATTTCTCCACGGGTTTTCCTACATTCTGACCGAACAGAATTCGTTTGACCTCGAGTAATTCTGCCTCCGGTAGACGTGCCTGCAACCAAGATTCACCCATAATCTCCATTCACATGACTGAATTTTCAAACAAGGGAATGATGCATCATTCCCTTCGTACCTCTAAAATGTCCTCGAGAGAGTCGAAACCACAAAGATCGCCCTTTTCTGGCATAGGTACCGATTACACCCTTGTCTGGCTCAGAATAACTGTATTACTTTCCAAATGTGAATGAGAAATGCCATAGCATCCACCCTCACCAATAATGAAGTGGCATTTGTTTTGAGGTAGGTTTGGACTAAACACAATCTGCATTCCCCTCACCTGGGGATACATGGATGAGTCTGTCCCAGCACCAATACGTGTCTTACGGCCAATTGACCCAGTATACACTACAGGGTTGATTTCCCCGCTCTCATCTATGACAGCTTCTTTGGAAGTGAAGAGTCTTGTAGTGACACAGTTTGACCATGCGAGCCCTAGGGCAGGGTACAACAGTCTCCCACTGGATTCTAATGCCAATCCAGCACAGCCTGGAAATGATTCTATAAACGTATTTGAACATGTGTTTTCCTCTTGCTCCGTATCAAAGAGATCCACAGCGTGATTTGTGACAATCACGGCCAGATTGTACACATCAGCATACTTTCTACACAAGACCAATAAGGCATGACGCCCTGTCGAAACGTACGTCATCTTATAGCACATATACTCACCTTAATAAGGAAGCTATTTTAAAGAAGAAGCCTGACCTGGTCGACAAGGCCGTTGTCATGGCATTTGGATCAAGATCTCGAAACATGTATGCTATTGAATCAACAATCAATACCTTCACAGGGGCGTCAGATCCTGCCAAACGAATCAAAAGTTCTTCCACATTCACAAGCCTATGGTATAGATCCTCCTCTTTATCGAACGAATGCTCCATGTACACATGATCCAACACACTGTCAACAGAATACTCCAATTCCCCCCTGCAGGCATACACACATTCCCTACTATATCAGCCATCCACGACTTCATTTCATGACACCAATGACCCACTTTTCTATCATACTCTTTGCAATCTGTTCCAGTCGATGCAATGGCGGATCACCTTCTGTATGAAAATACACAGCATGGGCATGAGACAAGCACACAGTGTTCACCAAGACCTGAAGGCATAGCTGTGTCTTTCCAGATGACGATTCCCCTGCAAAATCGAAAAATTCTATCATCTTTTATCGACCTCGTCCATGTATTTCGAGAGAAACATAAAAGCAGCACCTGATATCTCGCATATTTCCTTTGTAGAAATCCCACCCTGAAGACATTGGTCCAACTCTTCACACCCAATTCCTACTTTCTCTTTACCCCGGATGATATCTCTTCTATAACAATCCATTTTCATCCGTGCTCAAACGTGATCGCTGCAGAGGATGTCGTCGATTTCCTGTTGAAAGTTTCACCCAACCGCTGTGGCATGGTAGCGCACACCCGAGAATCAGCGTAGGATGCGATTATGTTCTACTTTCTTACATAAATACATTATTTCAATGTCAAATGAATGGTCTAGAGTGCCGCAATCACACATGCAGGGAGGGATTGCCAATTTGAATTTGAATTCCTCTCAATTTTCACCAAACGTTTGGTGAACCTCTACCCTCCCTATCCCTATTCACAGATGAGATCGGGTGTACGATATAGTGACTTGCTTGGAATCAGCGTATACAGAGTCAAGTCGATAGACTTTGTACCCATCGAACACAATAATGAATCAGCACAGCTGCTCCATAGATGGCCCATGTGTGCAAGAGAGATCTCAGGCAAGGGGGTGGTACTGTGAGATCTCAGGTAAGGCTGATACATGCGTGGCCAGAGACATTCATATATCAATGTCCCAATTTCCAGGTATAGTTATGGTGGATACAAATTCTATTCAGGTGATTAAACGAGAGTTTTATGCTCTATTACAAAAAGATGTGCGTTCTCGTCTCTTTTAGTCACAATACAGTAGTGCGATATATTAGATAGTGAATAGTGATTACTGTGGGAATGGTGTGTATATATAGGAGAGATTGGTCGAGTTGCTTTTGGAGGAAATTTCTAGGGATGACATGAAAGAAATCACAAGTACCCTCAAAGGGAGCGAGTTACTTGGGGGATTGAAACAGGCGATTGATGTTGAATCAATTGCTGTGCGTCGGATGTGGGAACTCCTTCAGGATTTTTCATTTGAGGAATTGGTCTGTGATTTGTGATGCTCTGATTTATGGGATGACATTACATAGATCTACGCCCACGTGTTGGTCATGTAGTTGATTCATTCAACAAAATATAGATTTTGTCTTGAGAAAAGAAGAATTGTAGCTGAAGTGTCTGATACTTCCAGAGTGGCAACCTTGTGGCAAGTATACTCTGAGACTTTGCAAAGATGGGAAAATTAGAAAAAGAAGGGTGGCATCCTACTACTGTCACACGCCTGTGATTCGCTGATATCCTACTTGATATTTCATAGAGTAGGACGCTTACTTATTTCAAAGACTTCTGGTGGAGGTCCTCTCGGAGCACGGCTGACACCATGGCATACGAGTCCATGATTTGTGGAGACATGTAGCACCTGCAACACCACAAGGACAGTGAGATTGTGATCATGCCACTCGATGCATCAAACATTCAAGTGGAAACGTACGTCAACACCGATAGATCAATCAGATCAAACTCCGATAAAAATGCACTGGTAAACGGAACCATGGAGCTGAACTCTTCCTTGGCCACTTCACAGATGGCATCTGTGCACTCTTGCAGGGTCACAAACATGGAAGCTCCAGTGGACGAGGAGTACTCGGGAGACGAGGACACGCTGTCTAAAGACTTCTTCACCTTGGCCATCAATAATTCAAGCCTGGCCTGCCTCTTTTCGTATTCTAAACTCTGAGCAGAATGTAATTTCCGCAATCTCCCAAGGCCATCTGGGCACAGCTTGCCATGGAGCATTTTCTGCAGACACACACCCATACCATACATTAGATATCAGCAACAATTAAATAAACCCAACATGTGAAACAACGAAAATACAAACAGAATACCCTACCCACCGCATGAAAACGGGCACACACACAAAAACAAAACATCACGCACCGCTGCTTGGGCATACTTGTGCTCATCAATCGTCGAGTTCTCAGAAAACCACACTAAAGCCAAAGACGGGTTCACGCAGAACATACCCCACAGAAAAGCAAAAAGCCTCTGCTGCGCAGACACAAAATCACCATCTCCCCGCAACGACACCAGGGCCTCCATCCCACCACACTCCACCGCCCGTTGCAGCATCACATCCACAACAGAAGCACGCTTTTCGAATTCGCCCTGAACCTCCTCGGCACTACTAAGCAAAGAAAGATACCTCTTCTCCTCGCCATCCGACACGAATTGGGCGGTGTACTCTGCATTCTCAATCTGTCCTGTCATAGCACTCGCAAGGTGGCTCTGGCCGCTTTGCAACACCATCGATGCCATGTTGCCCCCCAGACTCGCAGGCAACGCAGATGAGCCCCTCACATCGGTGGAAGGGCCAGCAGGTCCGTCTGCCAACGCACCACACTCGTCCGTTCGGTACAAGCGGAACAAGGATTCGCGAACAGACAAGAGTTGGGCATTCACCTTCAGGGTCGTCACGATATCCTTCTGCTCCGACAACAAAGCCACACGCTCCTGCTCTTTCCCCTTCATCTCCTGCATTTGCTTCTCGCGTTTCTCCTTCTGTCGGGCACGGAACCTTTTCTGGGCCAGCCTATTGCGTTCCCTGGCGACTTCCTCGCGGCTCTGCGTTTCGGCACCATACCCCTCTCTCGCCAAGATGGGATGCCAATACATGCCTAAAGCACCTTGTACATTACTGAATCCTCTATTATCGACGATAGAAGATGAACATTCATCCTCTTCCTCGGCAGCGTGTGCATTCAATTTTCGTGTTTTAGCCTTGGCACTGGGTTTTCCGGCTAGGTTTGTACTATCGGTCATTCTTAGTATAAAGGATTCGTTTGAGATGCATTTACTCAGATTTTCTGTTGATTTTAAAGATCTAAGAAGGGTTCAACTGGTGCCAATGTTATCAACACGAAGATACATTCCCAGAGATTCTACAGAATAGACATGGCACAGAATCCATTGGGGAATTTCCTAGACTTCAAAGACTTCTGGAGTGAATAATTGCCAGATTCGCAACAGACGTGCCTTAATAAAGATTGTTCATGTGTCTAATGTGATCGATTTGCTCACGTGCCTGGGGCCAGTGTACATCAAGTTGATGATGGGCTCGTGGATGCGAGGCCCAAGGCAAATGTGCGATTTTCATGCCCTAGAGTCCTCACGCACATACATGAAGAAACCAACAATATTTACAGGTACTTTCTTTACTAATAAAACTCGGCGATACATATAGAAAGCAGTGGCATAAGCTACTGCAGAAGAGCAATGAGGAGACTCATCACATCAGGGATCACTGTTGGGGACTCTGCCCAGATGTGGGCCAAATCCTTCATGCTGATCCTCTGCTGCAGATGGACATATGCCTCACAGTACAGAGCAAAGAATTCCAGAGACACCTGATTTAACCGGGACAGTTCAATAGAGGTTTTGATGTTTGGTACAGACATCACGGAACTTTCAACTGACTCTGGTGAAGAATCCTCCAAATGGGACAATGTTGAAGACAAGTACTCTGATAACTTCTCCTGCCCTTTCTTAAAATTGTTGTACATCTTAAACATGAACTCCCTGTCGATGCTTGAAACCTTTGACATGATTGCAGTCCAAGCTGCCTTGGTGGTGAAGTTGCATGCTGTGCCCAACTGCAAAAGCTCACCAAATTTCATGGCATCAAGCTCTGCCACGCTCCAAAATTTCCCGAGAATCGCCGACAAAGAATCCTTGTATGAATCACCGCCGGCTTCGATGGATTCTTGCAAGGAAACTTTTGCTTTCCTCATCTCATCCAATGTTGTGGGAACACATACTGATGACGAATCACTCTCCGTTTCAGACGTAACTGCCAGCCCCTCTGGCAGCCGAAATTTCCAGATATTGTTTTTATCCGTATATGTAATCACGAGTTCTTTTCTCAACATAGTAGAGAACGTCAAAATCAGCCTGTCCTGGAACAATTTGCGATTCTGGTGTCGGAGAAACTCAATCTCTTTCAGACCCTTGTTGACATCTGCTTCCATTTTCAGCATGTTCATCTTCGTTTTCTCCCGAAATCTCTTCTGGGCCTACATATATGATTATAAATCGCATGAGAACAACCCACTTTGACACATCATGTGAAAATAATTCGCCAAAAGATGGACACTCACCCTTCTGTTCTTGGCTCTGGTAGCCTCCAACCGCCTTCGCTCCTTCTCAGTCATCCCATCCTCCTCCTGAGTGGAGATCAAGTTCCCACCTTCTCCAGCAGTAGACTTTCCCCTTCTGTCCAATTCCTTGGCGGCATCCAGAAAGACATCGAAGCGCGAGTCTACCCTGGTACTTCCACGTGCTTCGTCGGCGCCAACAGTTGATGCGTTCTCTTCAGAAGACAAAAGCGTCCCTATATATATATTAATAATGTAAAAATAGGAATCCATATGAACAATCAGATGTCTAGAACCTGAACGTATTGGTGTTTTACCCTCCGCAGGGCAGAATCACGGGTCGCTGAAGCCTCACTTTGCCCATGCTTCTTTAAAAACAACCATGCCAAAGCATATGCATACCTTTTTGATTCTCAGCAGAAACAAGCTTTACGCTGAGGGTCCTTTCGAGCTCACAGAGGGTTTTCCAAGACTCCGGGGCATACCCGTTTCCTCGACCTTGTCTTGCGTCCATTGTCTACGTTCTGACAATATGCATACTGATAACACAATGAATAATGCATAAAGAATCGTCTACAAGGTGGGGCGTTGTCAGCATTGAGCACGCATGTCGCGTCATCGGAATCTGCAGATCATGTCACGATAGACATCATGATGATCATCACCACATGCACGTGGCCCCCCAGGTACACGTGTCCCAATGTAGTATACGTTACGTAACATCACATCATCGTTGATGGTGTGATGTTGCATCTATGGCCATGTATTCAAGAAATCATGTACAAGTTATGTTGCATATATAACCACGATCACAATATTGTGCATGACCCCAAAACATATGTAAGTGGTCTCCTTTTCGGATACACTAGACTCGATAAACATGATTCATCTGCTAGTGGCAGCCAATATTAGGGTCGATATTTCTTCTATATCTTTGACACCAGTCGCTTCAACAGGTTCTCGCATTGACCATAGTAGCCTCCGCCGAATAAATTGTAATGGTTGAGCATATGGTAGAGGGTGTACAGATCGTGGCGGTCTGAGAACCCAGGAGCCCTAGGGATCAATGCATGGTATGCATCGTAAAATTCTTTTCCAAATCCAGCACACCAGCTCATACCGAATTCTGCTTCAGAATGACCGTAATACGCTGCTGGATCGATGAGACATGGCTTTCCTTCCACGCTTGCTATATTACCACTCCACAAGTCACCATGCAAGGTGCATGGTTTGATCTCCATATCTGCAGGGAAGAACACCTCGAGGTTATTGCACAGCTTTTCCCCTAGGACTGAAAGATTTTTGTCGCCTGCGAGCCTGAGCTGATGTTGCAGTCTGTGGACTTTGAAGAATGTCAACCACGTATCAGTCCATGGATTTGGCTGTGGGGTCCCACCAATGGTGTTGTCAACATCGAAACCAAAGAATCCTTCCTGTGCTTTAGGATGCGATGGTGTTGATAGATGCATTCTCGCTAGACATTCTCCTAAAAGAGCTTGTGATGATCCACCATTCAGTTTGAGGTATTCCATCAAGATGAATGACCCCGTCCCAGCATCCCCACACTGATAGACATCGGGAATTCGAAGTGCCCCTGTATCTGCACATGCGTATCGAACCATATCCTATCGTCATCCACACCATCATACACTACAGAAAATATAACCATCCTCACCGAACATGGCCTTAAGGCCCAGGTATTCACCAAGAAACATGTCCTCAGATTTTCTTCCACGAGCAGTCTTTGCAAAGACCTTTTTCCCTTGAGAAGTTTCACACAAGTAACAAGAACTCCAACTACTTCCCCCAAAGAATGTCATCTTCTCAACAGAACCAAAACCAAGATCGCTCTCTATAACGCGATGAATCTCCTCATCAATATCACTGCAATGTATAAGAGATATCACTAAGTGAGCCATCTAACCTTTGTATGTATCAAACACACCAAGCATGGCAGGACACTGGGCCAGAACCGTACCTAGATTTAGCCCTCACAATGCCTTTATTCATCCTTTTAACCAAGCGTGTCTGACCTCTTTTTACAATGGTCGATTGACAAGGTTCAGCATAGTGGACAACGTTCCTGCCCTGGTGCGCACGTAGCATCTTGAGACCCTGTCAGATTGTTAAATTGTCGTATTCATATTGCCTATGAAGCATCCGTGTTGATCAATTGACCATTCCAGCCGTGGCGAATCCTTGGCTTCGATGATCTGAAGAAGACACTGGTTTCGAATCTTGAGAGCATCTAGATACATTCAATTGAAAGGCATCGGGCAAAGAAACCATCTCATCCTTGATATTTTTCCATCTTCATATAGCACATTGTCCAATCTACCCAGAGAATGTATTGAACAGGGAAAGACCTAGGCTATCGTTGATTGAGCGTGATTTTCTCTCACGGAAACACACTTTTACTGTATTGAGAAGTCTCCTGTGCAATTTTAGCATATAAAATGAGTTCCCGAGGGCTTGTTTGCAGCACATTGCCCTTTTCGAGGAAAGATTCCATTTGTCGACACTGTTGGACTCGGGACAACGTCGGACTCAGGACAGCGATCAGGCGCAGGTCTGTCGCGATATGCTGTCTCATAGTGCCTATCAAATGTATCGAAATTGAATGATCGCATATGTATGCAGGGGGCGCGATGTTCACCCAGCGCAACGAGCTGCTGCTTCAGCAGTGGAGTCAGCAAGTGCTGCTGGGCTCGAATCAACAAAGAAGAGAAGAGAAAAGGGCGATCCATACGCCCTTATTCTTCCTGGATGTCCTGAACCAATGGGGGCTACGTATGAAGCAGATACGGTGCGTTGTCAATTGAGGGTATCGTGATATGAATGTGGCATTCTCAGAGTGGGCGTGATTATGGTTGTCTGTAGAATGTGGTGAACTTTGCCCTTTTTTCTTCGAATGCAACTTCTGTGAGTTTGTGTCTTTATACCGAGGAGGATATAATTAATGGAAAGGTGTCATACGAAATTACATTGGATGAAGCGGTGCACAGGACCGGGGATGTATGGCATGTTGCCTTTCAGGACTTGCAGGCATCCTTCTTGTACGGATACAGGATTGGAGGCCCTCAGAGCGATGGGAGTTTCTTTCGAGCTGGATTGGAATTCTCACCTGTACGTTGGAATGAGTAAATTTGTATTGGATGTCCATCTAATGTTCGTGAAACTGCGTGCAGGATAGCATCGTTGTGGATCCCTATGCCAAGAGTATCTTCAACGGGAGGAGAGAATTTGGTCAACTTGCGGGTTCACAGGAGGAGCTGGATCAGACGGCCCGCACATGGCCACAAGCGGCAGGATTAGTTCCAGGCCCAGATGATGAATTTGATTGGGAGGGAGATAAACCACTTGATATCCCAATAGAGGATTTGATCATCTATGAAGCTCATGTGAGAGGGTTTACAGCAGATGAGAGTTCAGGGGTGGAGAGCCCTGGCACCTATGCTGGATTAGTAGAAAAGTTAGATTATTTAAAATACCTTGGAATCAATGCGATAGAACTTCTGCCCGTTTATGAGTTCAATGAGTTGGAGTACTATCAAGTGGGATTGGAGGACGGCTCTATGAATCGATACAACTTTTGGGGATACAGCACTGTTGGGTTCTTTGCCCCAATGGCACGGTATAGCAGTGCCATGAAATGTGAGACTGCCAATGCTGCTGAAGCATCTAGACAAGTAATCAATGAATTCAAGAATTTTGTCAAGGAGAGTCACAAAAGAGGTATTGAGGTCATTTTAGATGTTGTGTTTAACCACACTGCAGAGGGGAATGAGCATGGACCAACCATTTCTTTTCGAGGCATTGATAATAGAGTATATTATATGTTGGCTCCAAAAGGAGAGTATTATAACTATTCGGGCTGTGGAAATACATTCAATTGCAATCATCCTGTAGTTCGGAAATTCATCGTGGATTGTCTCAGGTATTGGGTTGAGGAAATGCACGTCGATGGATTCAGGTTTGACCTTGCTTCCATCATGACGAGAGCCCATTCTTTGTGGCACACAGCACCCAATGAAAGTGATGATCAAATCATGGAGGAAGCAATGAAGAAATATTTCCCCTCAGATATGTCAGGCGAGTGGTCTGAGACATCAGATGTTGAATCTGATGAAGGTCCTGTTGGAGGGATTATTCCAGACGGAGCTGGAGCTCCAACTGGGACACCACTTTCAGATCCCCCCCTCATAGCATCGATCTCCTCCGATCCAGTCTTATCTAGAACCAAATTGATTGCAGAAGCATGGGATTGTGATGGTCTCAACCAGGTTGGAGCATTTCCTCACTATGGGGGTAGATGGTCAGAATGGAATGGGCATTTCCGTGACGCTACGCGGCAATTCATTAAAGGGACTGATGGAAATTGGACTGGTGCGTTCGCAGCATCTTTGTGTGGATCGCCGAATATCTATGTCAATGAACCAGGTGAGCATGACTGGTGGGGCAACAACGGCGGTCGTCGTTGGAAATCTGGCCGTGGACCAGGGGCTTCCATCAACTTTGTGACGGCGCATGATGGATTTACTCTTGCTGATCTTGTGTCGTATAATGAAAAGCACAATGAACAGAATGGAGAGGATAATAGAGATGGGGAGAGTCACAACTTGAGTTGGAATTGTGGTGAAGAGGGAGTCACTGAGGACATCTCTGTGCAGTTTTTGCGCTCACGACAGATGCGCAATTTCATGACCGCCCTTCTTGTATCAAACGGAGTTCCAATGATCCTTATGGGAGACGAATATGGGCATTCAAAGAATGGAAACAACAACACATACTGCCATGATTCACCATTGAATTACATTGACTGGTGTCTTGCGAAAGCAGACACGAATGGAATGCTTCGATTCACCCGATCAATGATATCTTTGAGGAAAGAATTCAAAATGCTCCGAAGGCAGCAGTATGTATCCGATGCAGATGTTGAGTGGCATGGAGTAGAGCCTGGAAACCCAGACTGGAGCGAGACATCGCGATTCCTTGCCCTCACCGTAAAAGGCCACGATGAACACGCAGACATCTACATTGCATTTAATACCTCGCATGAATCTGAGATGGTGCAGTTGCCACAGATGCACGGAAGGAAGTGGCTTCCTTTAGTTGACACTGGAAAGGTGGCACCTTTTGATATTCTTATTGCAGATGAACGCCTTTCAGAAGAGGCGGTTCAAGCTGCACAGGCTGCTCAGGAAATGTGGACCCTTCAGAATATATATCCCATGCTTCCTTGGTCATGCATACTCCTGAAGAGTGTAGAGGCAACAGATAAGGATACCATCTGCATGCCAGATAGCTACACGAAAGATTTGAATATGTGACCCTGTTGATATTTTGTTACTGCCATGCACAGCATCATTTTGGGAATTGAAAACAACCGTTACGTAGTAATTAATCACATCGTGCGCTCGCATCTATGTGAAGCAACTGATCAATCTGTTCCAAACAATGACCAAGCCAATGATGGTCAACAAGAGGCAATTTCAAACACACACTCTTGGTGGACCCCAGATGAATGAACCACGTCAAGTGCTGGATATTCTATGAGTCGGTGGCATTTTTTCTTTTTTATTGGAATATATTGACATATTGATAGGATTTCTTGTGTATCGTCGGTGATAATGTCGGAACAGTTGCGGTCGATTACTATCAAGACTGGCATAGTTCGCCGACTGGCCAAAGAGCTCAACATGTACAGGGAAGAGGAGAAAAAAGAAAAAGAGAAAGTTCAGAAAATGAAGGATTCCGAGGCAGATCCCTATGACATCAAATATGCGGTAGGTGCTGTGGGTTGTCTTACTAAAACCACAAAGCTTTCCATCACGAATTGATCTGCCATGTGCTTACAGGAGAGTATTATGAATGAATCTAGTGCCATGGTCCCTGACACGGAGCAGAGGCTAAAAGTCGCTATCAAAGATCTAACAAGTTGCTTGGTGCGTACATGATTTGTCTCACCTCCATGCCTGGCCTGCACTGTAAGTTTCTTCATGTCTGCAGGAAGAAAATCAAAGCTTGGAAAAGACGGACGAATTTCAAGCTGCAACTGAGATGCTGGAAAACGCAACGTCAATCCAATAATACATGGCATGTACTAGTATATATTATTGCTGCAATTCTTTTCCTGACTGTTTTGAACTCTTGCTGGATTTTGACTTTTCCAGCTTTGCTGCCTCCCTCATTTTCATTCTCCTTCTAATTTCCTTCTTCTTCTTCACGATTTCCAAATACAAGCGTTCACGGTACTGTGATATACTATATTTTGTATTATCATCAATTGGAATGGTAATTGTTTTTCCAGCTACAGGCTCGTCATCTGGGTTGTAGAACTGGGCACAGTATGGATGCTTGAGAGCCTCTTCTGCACTTATTCTTTTATCTGGATTGAAATGCATCAATTTACTTAGCAAGTCTAGAGCCTCTGGTGTCGCTGTAGGAAATTTGGCCTCCAATCGTGGTATTTCTGGTGCTCTCATTGTCTCAAGCATGGTCGCAGCAAAAGGCGACTGAATAGCTTCTACGTCTTCGGCGGACGGCCTTCCTGTTATGTCCAAAATTCTTTCCAATTGATTCATTGTTGAAGAGCCGGGGAAGATTGGCTTTCCCACGATGAGTTCTCCCAGAATACAACCACAGGCCCACATGTCCACACCAAATGTATACCGTGCAGACGACAGGAGAATCTCCGGCGCTCTGTACCATCTCGTCGCAACATAGTCAGTCAATGCAGTATTATTTTCCTCAGTATGCAGTTGAGCAATTGATCTGGCAAGACCAAAATCAGCCATCTTCACATTGCATTCACTATTTAAAAGGACATTGCTAGGCTGCAGGCACAAGATCACATGAGTTGCTAGTACACACACGTTACCACACAACCACAAACGCACCTTGATATCACGATGCAACAATTGTGCAGAATGCATGTATTTGAGAGATCTAAATATCTGGTACATGATGTACTGTTTATGAATCTCTTGTAAGATACGAGCGCGAATCACAGCATGCAAATCTGTTTCCATGAATTCAAATACAAGATAAATATCTCTGTCATTTTCAGCTTTCAAAACATTTAACAACCTGCACAAGACAAGCACACACATCAGCTTTTGTACTCTGGACAACAACGGTTCTCCACAACCACCTACTTGATGATATTGTCGTGATTATTCAACTCCTGAAGAAACATGATCTCTCGGAATGTTCTCTGCATAACAGAAGAATGATGCGATGACGCCACAGTCACGAACACACACTTGAGACAAAGAAAAATACCTGAGCATCTGTAGCATTCTGAAATGCGTCAAAGATCTTCTTCAGCGCCACAGTCTGACCATTCTTTTTATCAATTGCTTTCCAAACGATCCCATACGCCTGCAGCAGAGCACAATGATGAGCATGTTGCGATACAGCAGCTGAAACACCTTTCCACGTTCGCATCTTTGGATTCAGGCTGTATTCATCCACAAACGCACCCCTTTCCCCAATTTCTTCTGTATTTCGTACTTATTCAGTACGTGCTTATCAATTTCTTCACTCATAGAGCCATTCGCGTTGCAGAGTAGCCGTTGTGATGTACAATTCACTGTTCAAGTGTCAATCGTCTATGAGAACGTCTGTCAACGAATCTTGGTGCGCATTATTGTTAATTTTTTTCTGTCTTGGGAGTTGTAATCCAATGACGATACTGTGAATATAGAACCGATGATCTTGGCGTCTAAACTAAAATAAGGAAGGCAAACATTGCAATGTTCAAACATGAGAACCAGGGATGGCTCACCAGTTTCGTATCTATACTACAGAAAATGGGTGATTGTAGATCGACAGATAGAGAGAGACAACGGCAGCTTGTTGAGGAGGCGACGCGGCCAATTGTGCAGGTCACGTCTCACCCAGTGCAGGATGCGGCGATGGAGCGAGCAAAAGCTACATTTTGCTCTGATAATTTGAGTGTATACTTGAATGGAGGAGTTGAATGTCTGGAGAGACGGAAGCAGTTGATCGATATTCTATCCAAACAGCCTTGGGGAGATAAAAAGAACAGATATTTTCTGTCCAGGGAGGAGGAGCACGTGGCAGGATTACGGGGTGCAGTTGGGATATGGAAGATGATGAAGGAGCACAATTTAAGTATTCAAGATGCTGCTGAGATGAGGCAGTTGCTATTTCTTCCGGGCGGATTTGAGTTGCACATTGGTATGTTTATACCGACCATTTTATCTCAGGGGACTCGGGAGCAGCAGGATCGCTGGATGCCTCTCTGTATGGATTTACGACTGATAGGCACGTATGCTCAGACTGAGCTAGGTCATGGTACATTTTTGAGGGGATTAGAGACGGTGGCCGTGTACGATCCCGAGACTCGTTCATTTATAATTCATTCACCAACCTTGACAGCCACAAAATGGTGGCCTGGTGGCCTGGGTAAAACGTGTACCCATGCCATCTTAATGGCCCGGCTGATCACCAAGGGAAAAGATTATGGTCCCCATGCTTTTGTTGTCCAGTTGAGGGACTTGGAGACGCATAAAGCTCTACCTGGTGTAGAAGTTGGAGATATAGGTCCCAAGATGGGCTATCACGGCGTGGACAATGGTTTCTTGAGATTTGATCACGTGAAAGTTCCTAGAGATGCGATGCTGATGCGATACTCGTCCATCACAGAGGATGGTACATATGTTCCACCTCCTCCGCGAAATTCAAAGGCTAGTTATGGTACAATGGTGTATGTGAGGGCAACAATTGTTCGTGACGCAGGTGATTTTTTGGGGAGAGCTGCAACTATTGCCGTCAGATACACAGCCATTCGACGACAGAGCTCTCCTGATGCATCTAGGCGTGAGTTGCAGATATTAGACTATGAGAATGTGTACGAGACATTGATGCCAATTGTTGCTGCATCATTTGCTTTGAGATTTATGGGAAAGAACATCATGTCAATGTACAATGCATTTGTCAAAGCAAAGGAGAATGATGATTTCTCAACGTTGCCAGAATTACACGCACTTTCATCCGGATTGAAAGCATTCTGTACTGACGCGGCTAGCTTTGGTATCGAAGAATGCAGGAGAACATGTGGTGGCCAGGGATACTCTGTGCTCTCTGGCTTGCCCACTATTTATACGTCCTATGTTCAGAATGTTACCTGGGAGGGAGATAATAATGTCATGTACCTTCAGATGGCTAGGTATCTTATGAAAATGAAGGCAGGTATCACCAAGGAAAAAACCATGTCAATGTATTCTAAACAGCATGTGATCAGGCCATCCCAGGCTAGGGTCCCAGCAGACTGGACACAGACTGACAATGTTGCGCAAGCTCTCAAGAATGCCTGCGCGCATGCAGCCCAAATATGCATTTCTAGGATATCACCACATGCTCAAGCACAGCCAGTGTTCGAAGGAGATCTATGGAACAGTTCAACCATGGATCTCATCAACCTTGCAAAGTCACACTGCAGACTTGTTACATACATGGCATTTTTGGAGGAAATTTCCCATGCATGCTCAGACAGGGCTGTACAAGAAGAAAGCATTCATGTCCTGAGGGAATTATGCTCCTTGTTTGGACTTGTATGCCTGCAAGAGTCTGGAGCAGCATTGCTGGAATCAGGCCATATCACTGGCGACCAGCATGCAATGATTCGCCATCAATTCAAAGTAGTGTGCAGATCTCTTCGAAAAAATGCAATCGCGCTTGTTGATTCATTCGGCTACGACGACTACCTCTTGAATTCTGCGATCGGACGAAAGGATGGAAATGTCTACGAGACACTGCTTGAAACTGCCAAGAGATCACCGTTCAATGCAACTGAGCAAGGCCCAGGATGGAATCCCGTGCTGAAAGACCTTTTGAATCCCCAGGCAAGAAGCAAATTGTAATAACTTCTCATCTACGAATTCTCAAATACATACAGGTGAAGATGCGTTCAGCACTCCGCCAGAGTGCTCTTCGTTCAGTGTTCTCGCTTGTCAGGTATGTCCCTTGATGTACCCCTATATGCAGCAGTCATGACGCTACTGATTATTTAATATACAGATCTAGGGATTATAGCCATCGATTGGGATGTCTGAGTGAGGTTTCTGACATTACTCCTGTTATCGCTCCACACTGGTCCAGTATTCGAGAGTATTCGAAAGGCCCAAAGAAACACCGTAGGTCAATCAATTATTCTTCTAGAGCGACCTTGTACTTGAAACCATTTCGATCGAAGGCTGTTGCGTGAATGTGCAGGGAAACAGGTGCAAAGCACCGAGAATGACGAACCCATATTTGAGCTTGACGAGTATAGAGAGTATGTGTGATATTGCAAGGGTAGTACTTGGGTTTGTTGGTTCTCATGGGTATTATGATGCATATGTAGGATGATGGCGAAGTCAATAGATCATTTCCAGCATGAACTAGCTAATATTCGTATGGGAAGAGCGACTCCAGGGATGTTGGATCACCTCAAAGTGGATGCATATGGAGAAAAGCTCCCAATGAAGGCGGTAGGCACAGTAAGTGTCAAGAGCCCGCAGCTTCTCGCTGTCACTGTTTTTGACAGCGGTCTGGTGGATTCAGTAGCGTCTTGCATTGCATCATCCCCTCTGGAGCTCAATCCGAGAGTTGATGGACAGGAAATCCTGGTGCCAATTCCATCACCGACGCATGAGACATTGGAGGCGATGAAAAAGCTTTGTAAGGGCGAGGCAGAGAATGCTAAAGTATCGATTAGACAGGCAAGAAAGCAAGCAATGAGCGCGTGTGGGAAAGAGATTACATGCAAGGACACCAAGTTTTCGATTGAGAAGCAGATTCAGAAACTGACAGATGACTTTGTCATACAGGTGGAGGATCTGTTGAAAAGGAAGCAAGGCGACATTGAGAGTCATAATAGCTAGTATTTACATGTAAAAATTATTGTTTGGATGTATCTTTCCATAATATTTTTGTACGCTTTTTTGCCTGTTTTGGTTTCTTTGGTGACTCGGGCTTCTGATCGTCTTCCTCTGCAGGCTTTTTTTCTTCTTCTTCTGCAGGCTTCTTCTCTTCCTCTACAGGCTTTTTTTCTTCCTCTACAGGCTTCTCTTCTTCTTCTGCAGGCTTCTTTTCAACCTCTGCATTGACTTCTTCATTGATCAAACTTTTATCCTCCGCAGCGTGAACATCTGTCTCTCCTGCATTCTCTACCTGGGGAATCACTGTTGCCTCAGGTTCCTCGAGAACTTTCTCATCCTGCTGTTGCTCCTCGCCTAGAACTGGATGCTGCGCTTCTAAGGGCGCTTCAGTAGGTCTTTCGTCTTTTGCTTTGTCTTCTGTCACCATTGGTGCATCTGCTCCTGAAGCAGTTGGTGCTGTCTCCATCTGCGCAGTTCCAACTGTGGTCTGCTCCTGTGTCGCACCCTCTCCTGGTATAGATTCTGAGTGAACTAAAGCACCAGTTTGCTTCAGAGAATCTTTTTCGTTCTCAGGAGTAGTATCTGCCTCAGTGAGAACGACATGTTCAGGTTCTTCTTCCATATCCTCTGGAACATCAATTTTCTCGGTGACAGTTGCCTCATTTTCCTTTTCAGGCAATACCTTTGCCTCAGAAGCTTCCACAGCTGCACCAACCTCTTGCGTATCGACCATTTCTTTCTCACCTTCGCCACCGGCTTGAACATCCTCAACCTTTTCATTCTGACCGGTTGCCGAGGTCAATTTTGATGGAGTGAAAGAAGGGGCAACAGGACGAAGCTTTTTGTTTGCTTTCTCAGGTGCATCCATGTCACTATCTGCTTTCCGTTTCCCTAACGCTTCGAGCGCAGGCTGGGTATCAGAGAGAGCCACATTCGAAACTACTTGTGCCCCAGAACGTTCCTTGCTTTTCAAAGATCTGATCTCAGATTCAAGCGACTGGATTTTTCCTCTTAGCAGTTTCACCTGCGAGTCACACTTCTTCTTAGCTTGATTTGCTGCTTCACAATTACTTATAAGCTTTCTTGCATTAGCTTTGAGTACTTCTTCCTTCTTGGAGAGTTCTTTGACCTTCTCTTCCAGTGCTTTCTTCTGGTTTGTCAGTTCTGCTATCTTTCCATCTTTCTCCTCTTGCTGCTTTTTCGATAATTCTGAAGTCGATTTGCTGTTCACTTCTGCCCTTTTCCGCATCTCGTCCATCTGCTTTGTCAAGCCAGTGGCTTTTGCATTTGCCTTCAGTGCAATTGTCTCAGAATTCTTCAAACGAACTTCCAGTTTCTCCTTTTCTTTTGTTAGACTCGCTAACTCTGATTTAACGGCGTTCAGCTCTTTTTCTTTGGCAGATAGTTCTGCCTTTGTTTGCTCATAGTCGGCATTTTCAGCGTCCCTAGATTTATCAGCAAGGGACTTTGACCGTGCCTCCCACCGTTTGGCAGACTCTGTCTGGACATGTAATTTCTCTTCCAGATTGCTCATTTCAGCCTCTTTTCTTTTGATTTCTAATTTAAGAGGCTCTATAGTCGCCTCTGTATTCTTCAATTTTGCTTGCAGGGAATCGATTTGTGCTTGCTTATCCGTGTTGTCCGCCCTGAGAGCCATATTACTTTCCCTGGTAAGGCTGATTTGCTCCGCTAAGCCGATCTGATTCTGTTGTTCTTCTGTCTTCTTCTTTGCTTGTCTTTCGATTTCTGCAGAAAGCTGTGCTCGAGCTTCTTCTGCCGCTCTTTTGGCAACAGCATTTTCTTGTCGAAGCCTGGACAATTCACGCTCACTGAGTGACAGATTCAGCTCTGCTGCTTCCCTTTCTTGCCTCAAAAGCTTCATGCTTTTTGAGAGATTTGTGACACTTGGATCTTTTGATTCCGCAATGGATTCCAACTCTTGCTGCAAGGTATCCCTGTGCTTGGAAAGTTGCTCAACCTGTTTTGTTAACTGCTGTACCTGCTGGGTCTGTTCAACAATTGTTGCTTTCATCTCTGTCTCGGCCAACTTTCTGGAGGCTCTTTCTTTCTCCAAATCGTCGGATACTGCATTGAGCCGGTTTTGAGCTGCGTGAACGGTAGATTCTGAGGCAGTAAGCCTCCTGATTGCGTCACCATGAGCAACTACCTCATCGTCATATGCTTTCTTTACCTCATCTATTTCTTTGCGCACAGCATCAACCTCCTTTGTAAGTTGCAAAACTTTCTCTTTCTCGCTGTTAAGAGAAACGGCGCTCAGTTCCACCTCCCTCTTTGATTTGTTCTTCTCAATTTCGATCTCGTGCCTTAATTTGTCACACTCCTGGTGAGCCTTTGTTTCTTCTTGCTTGAGCTCCTTAATGGCAATGTCTTTCTTTGTGATTTCCATTCTAAGTCTCTTGACCTCAGCTTCAATGGATGACAAGCGATTTGCTGCTTCTCTTCTGAATTTTTCATACTCTGTCTGACTAGATTTCAGAGCCTCCTCGGCAGTATGAGCAATTGTCTCAAATTGCTTTGCATGACCAGTGGATGCTGCAAGGGCTTCTTGGGCGGCCACAAGTTCCTCTCTGAGAATTTTGATCTCAGACTGCAGCTCCTTGACCTGGAGATCCGCATCTTGTGGCTCACTTGCAGTCTCCTTCTCCACTTGCTCACTTTGAGATGCTGGCAGCCTGGCATTTTTCTCTATCTCGAGTCGAGCAACTTTCTCTTCTGATTTGCGAACAGCCTCTTGCAATAAATCTGCCTTTGCCTCAGCAGCTGATGCTCTCTGTTGCATCCTTGACAACTCTGTTTGAGCCTTCTCAAGTTTTTCCTCAAGTTTTGCGGAAGTTTTTGCCAACTCTTGTTTCAAGTGAGCAACCTCATTGTGAGCGTATTCTGCTCTACTTTTGGCAACTGATAGCTCCCTCTGGGCATCAGAGAGTTCATTCATATATTTTGTTGCCAAAGTTTGATTCTTTGAAATATCTTTCAAAGCATTTGATTCAAGTTCGTTATTTTGTTTTCTTAGCACATCTAATTCCGCAGCAATCTTGAACTTTTCCTGGGATAAAGCAGATGTTTCAGCTGTGAGTCGTTGCTCGGCATCAATCAGAACCTTCTTTTCTGCCTCCAAGCTAGCCACTTTGTTGCTTAAACTCCTCTTATCATCTTCAATGGCTTGCAAATTGTGCTGTGCTGAAGATAATCGCCTCTCTGTTTCATTGATTAAGGCTTGATACTTTGCGTTACTTGCCAACAGACTCTCCACATGCTTTTGCTGGGATTCAATGGATTTTGAAAGCCTTGTAGATCTCTCGCTTTCGTACTGGCACTGTGCTTGAGCTTGGGTAACCTCTTTCTTTAGTGAGATCAGGTCACCTTTTGAACTCGCAAGTTCCTTCTCCAGAGCAGCATAGTCTTCGTTAGATCTCTTCTTAAAATCTTCCAGTTTTTTTTCCATATCCTCATACATCTCCTTATAGGTAAGACTATCTGCTTCTGAAGTGAAAACATTTTCAGTATTACTTGCCTGAGGCAGAACTCCAGCGCCATTCCCACCTGAGCGTGCATAAAGCTCACGCCCAATACTAAGATCCCCACCAGCATTCTGAAGAAGTTTCCTTAAAGTGTCTCTTTGTCTCACCACTTGCTCAAAGATTTCCTCTGCATGCTGACGATTTCTTTTGAGATCCTCCAGATCATTTCGCAGCTTTTCGATATTGCCCTCATATTCTTCTTGCATTTCTTTTTGAGCTGCTTCCTTGGTAGCCTCTGCTGCCACAGCAAGTTCTCGGTTAACTTTCAACAACTTCTGGTTCTGTTGCTGCAATTCTTCAACAGAGCTAAACTCAACCAAGAATTGCGTGGTAACATCACTTGCGTTGCCTCCAGTGAAATTTCCTGGCGTTCTCTCACCAGAAACTTTATTTTTTTGCCCTTCATGCAGCAGCCTTGACACTTGCTGGCCAAGATCTTTTACTTGCTGCTCCAATGACAAGTTCTCATGCTCTAGAGTCTTGCACTTGCCTTGAGTCTCCTTTAATGAGCTTTGAATCCTTCTTTTCTCTGCAGATAAACTCTCGATATCTCCCAGAAGCTTCACATGAGATGCTTTCATTGAGTCAAATTCGAGTTGTTGCTCTTTCAGCAGGGAAGCTCTCTTTTCCACCTCGATTAACAGATCCTCAAAATGAATCTCCTTTTCTCTATTTTTTAGCTTTTCCGCGCGAAGCTTTTCCTCGGCTTCAATAAATCTAGCATAAATTTCTGCTGAGGAGCTCTGTGGTTGGTCAGCAGCCTGTGCTGCACCATTGTCAGTCCCTGCAGGAGTTGAGATGCTAAATGAGGCAGTAGCAGCTGCAGCAACAACTTTCTCGCGAATGTCTTTTTCTTCTTCCGCTCTTTGGTTGGCTGTCCTGCATTCTTCCTCTAGTTTTGCAATAGCCTCCCGATGAGCCTCTGCTGATTCCTCCATATGCACCTTAAGCTCATTCACAATTCCTTCAAGCTCCATGGATCGCTTCGTGTGCTCCTCCGAGCTCTCCTTATAAAGCTGGGCCATTCTTTGAGCCAATGCTAATTCCTGTTGGAAACTTTCTTCTTTTTCTGCAAGTGCCTCTTTTGCCTCTCTAAGTTGCTTTGACATAGTCTTCAAGCTCTCCTCGTGATCTTGAAGATCCGCTTCAAGCCTGCCTTTATCGTTTTCAAGCTGTTCAATCTTACTCTGCGATTCATAGCACTGATTTTGAAGCTCGACAATCTTCTGTGTAGCTTTTTGTCGCTCTTCATTACTCGCCTGAGCTTTCCTCTCCAATTCCTCGCTCAACCATGCATTCGACTTCTCCAAAATTTTCTTCTCTTGCTCGATCTTAGAATAATTCAGAGACGTCCTGCTTTTCTCTGCTAACGTACTTTGTAATCGCGCATCCAGTTCCCCATTCTCCTTTGTTAAATTCAGTACTTTTGTCGACACTGTTCTGATCTTGCTCTGAAGTTCCTCAATATCTTTCTTGGACTGTTCGTATGCATTTTGCAGCGAAACTTTGTCACGCTCAAGGCTATCAATTTCTAACTTATGCTGCTCCTTCTCACTTTCAGCCTTCATCAATGAAGACTGTAATTTGTGAGATTCCTGTTTGGCTTCGGTGACACTCTTCTGCAAGTCATCATTCTCCTTCAGCAATGAATCCTTCTCGGCGGCTGTTTGACCATGTTTTTCCAACAATCTCTGATATCTTTTTTCCATAGACTACGCAAACAAAGACGATTCGTAAGGCCCACGACCTACAAAGGCGACAATAAGCAGCAAGACAAGGAACATCAGAAACAGCCGTACCTGACTCGTCTGCTCCGCGAATATGGTGGAAGCTTCAAGCTACAATACATACATACATAGTATCAATATTTGATCATAAAATGACAGAGATCCCGTGGAAAGATCAGAGAACCAAGAAATCAGCGTACCTGAGCTTTGCAGTTCGCGAGCTGTCGCTCGAGCTCGGCGACGCGAACCTCTCCCATAATTTCCTTATTTTTTTTCTCTTGTTGACTTAGTTTCACTTGAGCCCTTGTGTTTGCCAATCAGTTGACACAAGGACGCTCGATTCCCATGGAAGTTTTTAATGTGTTTTTTACGAAAGGCTACCCGCAGAGACCTTGCATGACGTGCTATATTACAACGCATTTTCCTTGACATTATCAAACATTCAATGAATTTTCTCTTCTTTCCGGAAAAGAGACATCGATGGACAAGCCTGAAGGGTCGCAAGGGGAGCAAGAGCCTCCTGTGAACAAGAACAAGAGGGTACGTTTGTTTTCAGGCACATATGCATGACTTATATAGGTATAAGAGATTTCATCTTGCCAATGAGAGCAAGATTGGGCATATACTTGACTCAAAAGTCGAAAAATATTTTGACATGCATGTGCCTCGACTGAATGCAGCATCGTAAGGATAAGCCATGGGATAATGATACCATTAATCACTGGGAAATACAGCCATTTACAAAAGACGATAATCCATATGGATTGTTAGAAGAAAGTTCATTTGCAACCTTGTTTCCCAAGTACAGAGAGAAGTATCTTAGGGAGGTGTGGCCAAGCGTGACAAAGGCACTCAAGGAGCATGGTATAGCCTGCGAGTTGAATTTGGTTGAAGGAAGTATGACAGTGAGAACAACTAGGAAGACATGGGATCCATATATTATCGTGAAGGCAAGGGACCTGATCAAGCTTCTGGCAAGAAGTGTCCCAGCACCCCAAGCATTGAAGGTTCTCCAGGATGACATGCAGTGCGATATCATCAAGATTGGTGGGATCATTAGGAACAAAGAGAAGTTCACAAAGCGCCGAGAGCGATTGATTGGCCCAAATGGTGCCACTCTGAAGGCATTGGAATTGCTGACAGAATGTTACATTTTAGTCCAGGGGACCACTGTGTCGGCTATGGGCCCATTCAAGGGACTGAAGCAAGTACGCCGTATTGTAGAAGATTGTATTAAAAACAAGCACCCAATATACCACATAAAAACCCTGATGATTAAGCGGGAACTTGCCAAAGACCCGAACCTGGCCGAGGAGAATTGGGAGAGGTTCTTGCCAAACTTCAAGAAGAAGAATGTGCAAAGGCATAAACCAAAGAAGGTTCGGGAAAAGAAAGATTACACGCCATTCCCTCCTCCACAGCAGCCTAGCAAGGTTGACTTGATGATTGAGTCTGGAGAGTACTTCCTATCAGAGGAGCAGAAGCGAGCAAATGCAAATGCACACAAGGCAGAAAAGCAAGAGCAGCGACTTGAGGAGAGGCGGAAGGAAAGAGAAGCCGCGTTTATTGCTCCAAAGGAGAAGAAGAAGGAGAGATCAAACGATCAAGATGCTGATACGAAAAATTCAGTTGACAAACTGAAGGATAAATTGAAGAAGAACAAAAAAAAGAAAGACAAGGAGAAAAAGATGGCATCGTATCTCATGTAGGAAGAGGTTCAAATATGCAGTTACCATAGGATTTCTACAGTGTAAACGAATGATAATAAAGAAATGAATATCTCAATTGCTCTGCGGAATAGTACTCGCGGCGTGCACGCGAGAGCAGCACTGTGCTTGTCACTCCGCAACTGTGGTCCGACTGGTGTCAGACCTTCTCCGAAATCGCGTATAGTGGGTAGATCATATCAGAAAAGAGCAATCATATGTTCAAGGTAACGGTTCCAGTCTCCAGTAGGCATGGTGAATGTGGCATAAGTCAAGACTATCTGATGTTGCAGTTCAAGTTCTGAGACCCCAGAAACGAGGAAGCGGAGCCCGCTTGATAATAAATACATCTTATCTCTGATCTTACAACAGAAAAAATCTGTGATCATAGCTGCTGTATCTCTCGTGTGCTGTGTGGCGAGTAACTTGACAAGCCCAGTCCTGTCTGGGTTATTGTTTGAAACTCTTGTTATGAAGCAGCCTTTTTCAGAGTACAGCAAGTTGATGCTGGGGATGGTGGCGCTATATGTGTTGGAACCTATTCTTTCGAGGGTATATATAACCAATGCTTGTGCGGTCGGGGAAACTGTGCAGTCCACCTTGAGCAGAGAAGCCTTTCGGGTGCTCTTGATGCAGCGAATTGAGTTTTTTGACAAGCATAGGCCAACAGAACTCACAACAATACTGAGCAAAGATTTGCAGTCGCTTAGGAACTTTTTTTTTAACAATTGCAGTAGAGATAGAGGCCTCAGGGCTCTCCTGGAGGCAACCGGGTCAGTGCTTGTTCTGTTTGCCTTGTCATGGAGACTTGGTCCAATATTGGCTGGTGTGATCATTGCAACCGGCTGCATTGCATGGCTATACCGCCAGCAGTCGAAAATGCTAGAGAGAGATAGTGCAGAATCTCAGTCGCGCATGGCTATGGCTATTGATGAAGTGGTTTCTCAGATAAGGACAGTGCGGGTTTTTGCAGGAGAAGGATTGGAAAGAGAGCGATTCGGGAGTTATGTATCTGATTCATACATCAGTGGTATGGGATTTGCTCGAGCGAAAGCACTGCTCGAATGTCTTAATCGAGGAGCAATTCACCTCT
Organism: Picochlorum sp. BPE23; assembly: GCA_025209345.1. Classification (NCBI taxonomy): domain Eukaryota; kingdom Viridiplantae; phylum Chlorophyta; class Trebouxiophyceae; genus Picochlorum; species Picochlorum sp. BPE23. The sequence goes on along the minus strand of JANSVD010000005.1, from coordinate 848,013 downwards.
CGTTGCTCGCTCTGTATGGTTTAGGAGGTATGTTTTTATAGTGTAGAAGAATTGTTTTAGAAGCTGGCCATCACGTTGTGTCTAAATCTGCAGGATTTCTGGTTAACCATGATCTTATGCCAATACGAACTCTGTTATCTGCAATTGGATTTACCTTCTCATTGGTTTTTGCAACACAAGGCCTTCTTCAAACATGGACTGATGCAAGGCAGACAAGATCATCGATCCAGCGGGTGCAGCGAATTTTATCCGAAATACCAGTAGATCCTTCCATGTCCCAAGCTTTGCCTCCCGGAGACTGGTGGAATCTTGGGACACAAGGTAAGAGTGGATCAGAGGATGTTTTGGATGGAGAAGATGAACTAGATGCTGTTGCTGCTTCTCAAATAAATGACTTGGTTCTTGAGAATGTTCATTTCAGTTATCCTGCTAGACCAGATGTACCAGTCTTGCGAAATCTTAGTCTCACGATCCCACGAGGCAAAGTGACAGCCCTTGTTGGACGAAGTGGTGCAGGTAAAAGTACTATTGCAGCATTGTTGGAAAGGCTATATGCACCGAACACGGGCAAAGTCATGCTTGGCAATGTCAAGGTCAGCGCTTTTACTAGAAAACAATGGGTGAAGGCATTGACAGCTGTTACTCAAGAACCTGTACTTTTCAATGGATCTATCTATGACAATATTTCATACGGTGTGCCGCATGCCACCCTCGAGGAAGTTGAGAATGCAGCAAAAGCAGCGAATGCTCATGAATTTGTCATCAGACTGCCAGATGGATACGATACACTTGTAGGAGAGCAAGGAAGTCTTCTGTCCGGGGGACAGAGGCAACGAATCGCTCTTGCTAGAGCACTTCTGAAAGATGCGCCGATTCTCATCCTAGATGAAGCAACATCATCGCTCGATAGTGAGAGTGAGAGTCTCGTGCAGCAAGCAATTGATAACCTTGTGAAAGACAGGACAGTCCTAGTGATCGCGCATAGACTGTCAACGGTTCAGGCCGCTCATCAAATTGTGGTTGTCGAAGACGGACAAATTGCTGAGAAGGGAAACCACGAGGAGCTTGTCCATCTTGGAGGTCGTTATTGTAAATTGGTCAGCTCGCAGTCATTGAACCTGAGCAATCAGTAGAGGAATACGGTACCATGCCAATTTTCTGCTTTAGCTTGTAAGGATTTCCTGCCATGCTTTTATGATGATCGGGACATTAAATACTTTCAAAATGATCTCACTGTAAAGAATCATTGGCAGTTTCTTATGACAGGAGCGAAAAACAGACGACCATGACTTCTGTTGAAATCGAAGCAGCTGAGTGCGTTCCCTTGTTTTACTATGATGCAAAGCCTAAAGATTCACTGTAGTGATGCTTGTGTATCATTTACTGCAGCGTGATTAAGGTTATACTTCAATTTTGCAAGGAGAATGACTTGCAAGAGTCTTTCAGAACTCTCCAGGTGTGTATAACTTTGCCTTGTCTGTGCGAGGAGCATTGTCCATTGTTTGCTGTTTTTCTATCAGCACATTCTCAGTTGTATCCTCTTGTAACTATAGAAAGAATGCGGAGTGACTTTGAATACAGTGGAGAGTGTGGACTCTTTCTTAGATGATATTAAACAGGGAAAATGGGACAAAGTTCTTTTGGAAGTGGCCGATTTGCAGATACCTGTCAAAAAGTTGGAAGCGCTACATGAGCAAATAGTGTTGGAAATGGTAGAATTGCGGGAAGTTGAGACGGCTAGAGCTTTATTGCGTCAGTCAGAGGCTTTAATGGCCCTAAGATCTGAGGATCCTGAGCGTTATCTAGCATTGGAGAAGGTATGCAACCGTACATTGATTGACCCAAAGCTACTGTATCAGGGTTCTTCAAGACACAAACGACGAGATGCGATTGTGAAGCTTTTCCAGACGGAAGTTAGATCAGTGCCACCATCCAGACTGATGGTTTTACTTGGTCAAGCTATGAAATGGTGCGATCCTTCAATATCACAAATTGCATATATCCATAAGAAAACAAGGCTGAAATTCAATATCTTCATACGCAGGCAAAGGCAAGAGGGGCTAATTCCCTCCAACACGTCATTTGATATATTTAGTGGCAAAGTGCCAACTTCAGTAGACGATGAGGACGTATTTCCATCTCAGCAGGATATTACGATCAAGTTCGGTGCAAAAAGTTATCCTGAATGTGCTTTGTTTTTACCTGATGGAACAGGATTTGTCACTGGAAGCGCTGATGGATTTATTGAAGTGTGGGATGTTTGGACAGGAAGTTTGAAATCAGACCTCTCCTATCAAGCTTCGGAAAAGTTCATGACCCACGAATCCTCGGTCCTTAGCGTCGCAATATCGCACGATGGCCAACTATTGGCGAGTGGCAGCAAAGATGGAGAAATTAAAGTATGGAAGCTGCAAAATGGGCAGTGTTTGAGAAAATTTGAAGCTGCGCATATGGAGGGAGTCACCTCCCTGATGTTTTCAAATGAGAAAAATAAGATTCTATCTTCGTCATTTGATGGGACGATCAGGATTCATGGTATTAAAAGTGGTAAATTGCTCAAGGAATTTAGAGGTCACGAATCCTTTGTTCATTCAGCAGTTTTTTCTCCAGATGAACAGTCTATTTTATCAACTAGTGCTGATTCGTCAGTCTGCTTGTGGAATGTATCTTCCTCAGATTGTCAAGTTCGTTTTAGGTACGTCTTCAACTTTATCTGCACCGAATTATTCTTCTCCTCACAAATATGTGCACCCATGTAGGCCCCAAGCATCTAAGCTTGGGAAACCTGTTATCGAGGCATTCTTTTTGCCATCAGAACCAGGCCATATTATAGTTGCCGAATCAAGCTGTCATGTATATATGATGACAGTTAAAGGTGATCTTGTGAGGACATATGAAGTTACAGGGTCTGACACTGGACCAGTGGTTGGATGCAGAATTTCCAACCATGGCAACTATCTGATTGCATTGACTGAGAATGGAACTTTACATTGCTTTGAAAAAGAAACAGGAAAGCTAATAAATACCGCAGCAACAGGATCCAACAGAGCAATTGGGTTGGAGTTACACCCACACAAGAACATACTGGCATGCTATTTCCAAGAGGGTGTTCTGAAATTGTTCAAAGCTTGATTCAAAATGTGCTCTATCTGTTTTTCAATTGAAGCGATAGCTCGTAGACTCTTTTTCGAGGTATTTCTAAACTCTGGGATACTAACTTTGCAGCTGCGGAGTGCGTAGCCCCTCGTGCCGTTTCCAATTCTAGTGCAGAAAGGATTGCCTCATCGGTAATCTCCTGTGCCTCTTCCTGTTGACATCCTTCGACCACGAGGGTAAACTCCCCGCGTGGCTGTCTTTCCTCAAACTCTTCTAAAGCCTCACTCAGAGTAGATCGTATAAACTCCTCATGAACCTTTGTAATCTCTCGTGCAACACAACAACGCCTTGTTCCACCAAAGACCTCAACCATATCTCTCAGACCTTCAACTAGACCGTGAGGAGACACATAGAATACTAATGTTGAGGGATGTTTTTTATAGTGTCCAAACTGCTTTGTTCTTTGGGAAGACTTGGATGCCACGAATCCGCAGTACGTAAATGTCTCGCTCAATAACCCAGAACAACATACAGCTGACAAGAAGGCAGATGGCCCTGGAACTGGAACAATATTTATGCCATGTCGCGCTGCCTCCGCGATAATCCCAGACCCAGGATCATTAATCCCTGGCATTCCTGCGTCAGACACGAGAGCCACTGCCTGTCCTTGCCGCAATGCATCAATCACCTTGCCCTGCTTCTGAAACTCATTGTGCTTGTGAAAACTTTCAGTCCTTGCATGGATATCAAAATGATTCAGCAGCTGCCGCGTATGTCTCGTATCCTCACACAATATCTTATCCACGCTTTTCAGTGTCCGTATCGCTCGAAAGCTAATATCTTCAAGGTTACCTATCGGTGTACCAACAACATACAGACCAGGATCCAACACAGCTGTATCCAACGTTCCGAGTCCCGATTTCTGCAAGCACAAATTCCCCCTTCTAGGCGCATCAGAGCCATTAACTGAAATTAGTTTCAACATATATGAATTTCTGGACAGCATTCCTAAATAATGCGATGACCAACGCCCAGCCAGCAAACGTCCTTGTATTTGGGCAGACAAACTCATCTTCTTATTCCCTGCGTATGATAACGATGACATCTATCTCAGCAACATTCCCATTGCATGTCTAAACCCATATTATTTATGCTTCAAATGGGTCTTCTCCGACACAACATCATCAGTGGCCTACATCTGTGTCTGACTGCATGCAGTCACAAGATTTCCATCAGCTAGCTGATGTGCATTTTGTACAATGCAGCCACCTCTCCACAGAGCCATCAACACCCAATACAGTTTTTTCATGGTATTATTTCATGGTAATCAATTGATATAGTGTTCTACTCGCACGAGCAATGACTTTGATTCGAGGGGTTTTCCTTCGCTCATACCGCCAGGTCCGGTCAAGGTTGTCCACGTTTACATCAGAGTCGTCTACAAGATGTTTAAGGTGTGTCATTTAACGATCGAAATGCGTTTCTCAAAAAAATGAAGGAGCAACATCGTCACGATGTTCTGTACGTGCAGCGGTGAGGCAAAAGCAGGAACTGAATCGAGCGAGAATGCTTTACGGGATAAGCTATTCCAGAATATAACAATTCCTGAGGAAGGAGCATCGGTGGCGAAAGAAGTGAGTAGCGCTGCTACGAAGAGTGAAAACTCACCTCCAGCACAGGGACTTGTGTCCTTTGTGGGGAATGCATTGCTGTATGGATTCCTCGGTACCGGTGCTTTTGTAGGATACTATCAGTACAGATATAGTGCAGATGAGGTGGAAAACATGGTGAAGGAATCTGAGAAGGCTGGAGATGGCTCTTTCTCTGTATGTTCTCTGTTTGAGTGTTCAACTGTACATGATCATGGATATCACTGCCAACTATTTCTTGCAGATTTGGAACTATGTGATGCGACACTACGTTGATTATAGAATGTATCTTGAAAATGAAATGAAGAAGTATGCGGACCCTCCCTCAGATAAACTGTTACCAGATTTGCCTCCCCAAGCTAGGCATATTAAGACGCTCGTGTTAGACTTGGATGACGTGCTCATCCATTCAGACTGGACGAGAGGACGTGGTTGGAGGACATTCAAACGCCCTGGTGCTGAAGAATTTATCAAAGACATGGCGCAGTATTTTGAACTTGTGGTGTATACATCACAACTGCCAACATATGCAGACCCAATTTTGGACAGACTGGACCCTCATAGAATGATTCAGTACCGTTTGTATCGAGATTCTACCAACTATATCAATGGAAAGCATGTCAGAGATTTATCAAAGTTGAATCGAGACCTGAAACAAGTTCTTATGATTACAGCAGATACAGATGCATATTCCCTTCAGCCAGGGAATGCCATCAAACTAGCGAAATGGAAAACAGATAACAAGGATGATACTACTCTTTTGGATATGCTTCCTTTCCTTGAAGCAATTGTTAGGACGAATGTTCCAGATGTTCGTGCTGTAGTGAAAAGCTATGAAGGAGAAGATATTCCAACAGCATTCAGAAAACGGATGGAAAAGGTGAAAGAAGCCAAAAAAAAGGGGGGTAAAACCCCATTTTTCCGTGGATCGTAGGTATATATATAAATAATATATTCTGTATTCAATCAACCTTGGGAATGCCAGAATCGATTGGAGCAAGCTTGAGCTGCTCCAGTTCTTCCAGAGAAGCTGCAATTCGTAGCAACGTTTGGGTCTCATTTGAGGGCAGAGCTGTGTCTTCCTGAAACACATAAACATAAAAGTATTATATACATCATATGAATTGGAATTGGATGTTATAGACGCACATTTGTCACCATTCCTTTGACCAATTCCGCTGCATCCTTGAATGCAACTGGCTCTCTCTTCAACACGCGCACATGTATATATCGTCGCTCTGACATCCTTTCAGATCTATCAAATTGCAATATTAATTCATGAGGCTCCTTCGACTTTCGCAACCAAGAAAGATGCAGTGGATCCAGTCCGGACTGCCTTCGGAGATCAGATGTCATCCGCCATGAAACACCGCCTGTACATTGCCCCTGATACAGACGGATGCCATTAATTATTATCTTTAATATATAAAATTGTCCACGATGAAGACAATTGCATCGCTCGGTCGCGTCAACGTATGCAGGGGTGTTGGCTCAGCCAAAGCGACCCCTCAGTTTGCTCGACTCCCAGTGATTCGTGGTATTTCTACCAGAAATACGAAAATCGGCAAGATTATTCAGAGATCTGAAAGGTACATGGCTTATCGATTGCTCATTTTGTTGCTGTTTTGGGAGTGTTGACTCCGCATTGAACTCCGCCCAATGTTGATCTTTAGCGTAATGGTTGGACAATATCTTTATGTAGATGCGCGCCAATTACTGTTGCAAATGCTGGGTCTCAGAAATCTGGATCGAACTCTTCTGGAGGATATGACTACGACTTGGTGATCATTGGTGCTGGTGTGGGAGGGCACGGGGCTGCTCTCCATGCAGTAGACAAGGTGGGTGGTTGCTATTTGCCTTTTTTTTTCATATTATAATTTCGAGGAAATGGAAGATATCCGGGGGATAGTGCGCGATTGAGTGTATTCTTTTGCAAATATGTAGGGACTGAAAGTAGCTGTTATTGAAGGCCATGATATTGGAGGTACCTGTGTGAACCGAGGATGTGTTCCTTCAAAGGCATTACTTGCTGCAGCTGGTCAGGTTCGCAAGCTCAAGGATGAGCATCATATGAAATCTCTTGGTATTCAGGTCGACAATGTGAACTTTGAGAGGGAGAAGATTGCAAACCATGCAAAGAATCTTGCAAATACCATCCAAGGTAATTTGCAGAGATCTCTTGAGGCCATTGGTGTTGATATTTTGATTGGACAGGGTAAATTTGTTGATGCTCATACCGTCAAATACAGCTTGCCAGGAAGAGTTGATGTGGGTGGTAATGTGACAGCCAAGAACATCATCATCGGCACAGGATCTGTTCCTTTTGTTCCACCAGGAATTGAGATAGATGGAAAGACTGTCTTCACATCTGATCATGCGTTGAAAATGGAGTGGATTCCAGAATGGGTGGCAATCATTGGCTCAGGATATATTGGACTAGAGTTTTCTGATGTGTACACTGCTCTCGGTAGCGAGGTGACTTTCATCGAGGCCCTTCCAAATATCATGCCTGGTTTTGACAAAGAAATTGCCAAGCTGGCGCAGCGCTTGTTGATCAATGGGCGCAACGTTGATTTCCATACAAATGTGCTTGCCACAAAAGTGACACCAGGGGTTCCTGGTGTGAAGCCTGTCACTGTTGAACTGACGGATTTCAACACAAAAGAAAAGGTGGACGAGCTTGAGGTTGATGCTGTTCTTGTTGCTACTGGGAGAGCCCCGTATACAAATGGCCTTGGCCTGAAGGAGATCAATGTGGAAACTGATCGTAGAGGCTTTGTGCCAGTAAACGAAAAGATGCAGGTCCTTGACAAGAATGGCAAGGCTATAAGCAACGTGTTCTGCATTGGTGATGCCAATGGAAAGTACATGCTTGCTCATGCTGCATCTGCTCAAGGAATCAGCGCCATTGAGAACATGTGTGGAAACCCTCATGTGTTGGATCACAACTCTATCCCAGCTGCATGCTTCACTCATCCAGAAGTTTCTTTTGTCGGCGTGACCGAAGATGCTGCCCGCGAAGCAGCAGAGAAAGGTGGTTATGCAGATAAGGTAGAGGTTGCAAAGACCTATTTCAAAGGAAACTCAAAAGCTCTTGCTGAGATTGAGGGAGATGGCATGGGCAAATTGATTTACAGAAAGGATACTGGAGAAATTCTTGGTGTCCATCTGATTGGCCTGCATGCTGCGGATCTCATTCACGAGTTCTCGAACGCAATTTCTATGAAGATTCCAGTCCAGGATTTGACATTCGCTGTTCATGCTCATCCAACCGTATCTGAGGTGATTGAGGATCTTATCAGGCATGCAAAAGTAGGTGTCAAGTCTAAAACAGCTGTTGCGGCATAAATTCCCCCTTCAACCCCGTGTAATTAACATTTTGATATTATTCATCGGTAGTGATCGAAGCTGGAGTGGCAACAATCACCCTCTCTTTTTTCACCAAAACTTGGCCAGGCTTTGCCCCCTCTGCAACAATCCATGCAGGAACATCTTTGAAACATTTTCAACAAAATGATACTCATGACAGAAATGTCGTACTTGGTTTAGAAATATCCTTTTTATCCGCCATGATGACATCGACTTTTGCTAAATTTGCTCCTTTACTATAATATGCTGCTAAATTTGCTGCAAACTCCAAATCGGAATTTTCAACAGATTGTGAAGGAGAGCACCTGAGGAGGACATGGGCACCTGGAAAACCTCTCGCATGCATCCAGATATCTCCAGGCTTCGCCAAGCGCATTGTTATTTCATCATTCTGCTGACTGCTCCTTCCGACAAGTATGTCGAATCCATTTGGTGATTTGAGCCGTCTGTAGTCTGATGAAACAGATTTTGAAGCCTTTTTTGCCTTCTTTTGTGACTTTTCTTTGAGGACATGAATGCTCTTCTTTTTCATGAAACCTTGCTGAACTAATTCTGATTCAATCTGATTCAGTAAAGCAATCTCTTCATCAGCAGTCCCTCCCTCCAAGCTTTCTAGAAGGACTTCGGTATCTTCCAGATACGCCATGTCGCCTTTACAAGACTCGATCAGTGGCAAAATTTTGGACGACCCTCGCCTTAGCTTACTAGCCTTCTTATACAATGCTTCGGCATTTTCCACTCCAGATATTGTGGGATCAAGTTTGATCACCTCTTTGTTGCCTGTCTCCCAATTGTCCACTTCAACTTCTGCTGCTCCTGGCTTTATTTTATGCAAATTGCACATAACAAGATCTCCTAATAGTTTAGTTGCTTCAGCTGCATCTGAAGAATCTAGTTGGTTTTCAAGAGATGCTAACTTCTTAGTGACTTTGAGATGTTGACTCTTGACTGTCTTTCTTAGCATGCTGAGCATCTACATACGCAGAAGAGGCATTTTATTATATTTTACGTGAAGTGACTTCAATGTAGAATCAAAATGCAACCTCGTACCCTACATGCTTCGTCCCTCTCAGAGTAGGTAGAATAATAGTCTCCAAAAAATTGTAGAGGTGAGGAATCTAATTTAGTACCATCCTGTGAGTGAAAGACAGTTAGAGACTCCTTGTCATTCAAATACCCACAATTAAAATTATTCTGAACTACTGAAGTGATCCAATGGGCCCACTCCGCGTGAAACCTGGTCCATGAAGATGAATCCAGTGATGCAACATCACTTTCCTGTGCCAGTCCTGCCTTCGTAGCTATTTCCCTAGCCATCGTCGGGCCAACGCCCATAAAACATCTTGAAAGGCAATAATCTAATCTTTTATTGTCACTACGAGAGGCATAAGATAAGATGCTTGTTTTGAAGTCTTCAAAAGATGTGTAGTCATCTGGGGACAACCCTGTTGGACTAGGGGGAAGACTGTACTTCTTCTTAATCTGAACTAATCTTTGAGAAGACTTTTTAGAACCAATCTGATTTGCAGCAAGTAATATATCATTGTCTTCATTACATAGCACTACGTTGCTATGCTTGTTCATTATCTCAACATACAGATAATACCTTGGAAAATCATCTGCGCGTTCACCGAAAGACAGCTTTGCAACGCGCTCCCACATTTCTGGCATTGAGACGCCGTTTAAAATCATGCCCCTCAAATTCCTTTGGACGGCATCCCCGAATGTAAATGCCTCAGATGCAGAGCCCCTTCTTGGCTCCAACTCTCTGGTTCCAATATGAGCTAGATCAGGTTTCCAGCTGATACTCAGCCACTTAATATCCGTGACCGTCCTAAGCTTCAATGCGAGGGACTGCTCACGATATTGCACAACACTTTCAACCCTGGAAGGCAAAAATCGCTGCTCCAAGTCCCAGACACAAGATTTGAATGCAGAGTAGTCGAAATTTCGACACGCGCTTTCCTTCCCAAGCGATGTAGCATGATTTGAACCCTTAGACGAAAATGATCGCTTGATCGTTCTTTTGATACCTTGAGCGGCGACAATTGGACGTAAACTGCACCACTGCTGAAGGTTGGAAAACTTGTTGACTCTTTCCATGACAGCACGTTCGAGATATTAGCTAGATTTCCATCTTTTTTCACTTCTAATTCAAAAAATGACTATTTTTTTTGCATATATATATTATGTAGCGGTTACATTGACTGTAAAATTTGTTTGTTTCAATTCATGGCATTCGAGTGATAGGTAGGCCTGTCACATTCGATCAATGCAATGATTTAAAAATGCTTTGTTCACTCTTCATCACTGGATACGACGAGTTTGGGGCGTTTCGATTTCATCGTACTAGGGGGATCCTCCTGATCGTCGACAGCAGCTGTGAACACACTGTCCTCAGGATCATTGCCTGAGGCTTCAGAGGAGTCTTCGTCCTCTTCCACTGAGTCCTCTTCATCTTCTTCTGAAACTGATGCTTCCTTCAAACATCTGCACAAATAAAACAAGGAATATCAGAGGAAAATGGGCTACGCTATCAATATATTACACAAGAGAATCATTACCTGGCAGTTGCTTGCCTTCTTCTGGACCGAGGGCCATCTTCTATAATGTTGCTCGTATCAATGCCGTCAAGATCCCTTTGAAGCTGCAATTTCTCTTTCACTTCCAAAATTGCTGCCTTCCCAGGCTTTTCTTCGAGGCCATTCTTCTTCAACAAGTCCAGAATCTCATTCTCCATATCCTGATCAGTGTTGCTCTTTCTATACACCGAAACTGGTACAGTGATGGTTGCCATTTTGCAGATATTCCTCATTCTCAGAAATCTGGCCGAGAATTCACGGCCCTTCTTATCTTGTTGAGATTTCTTCACTTCTTTCTCGGCCTGTGCTTTCTCAACAGCCTCGGGTGCCTGGGTCTTCGTCTGAGACAACAACTGCAGACAAGTAGTGTGTCCTCAAGAACGATTCACAACCTTTCTAAAATTGATCAATAAATACAGCAACACATAAGATACCGCCACCACAAACCTACCTTATCGACGAAAGTTGAAACTACACTCTTCCACGGTTTTAGAGCATCCTTTTCCAGTCCAAGATCGCTCTCCAGATCCTTTCTCAGGGCTTTAAGAGTTACATTCCTGCATAGATCAAGATATCGGACATATGTCAATGGCAAAAGGAACAAATTAAGCTGTCAAGGAATTTCAAATTTCAACCGTACTCGAGATTCCCCAGGATGTAATCTTTCCTCGCATCAAGGGCGTTAATGATATCCCCTTCTGAGATTCCCATTTTCTCTGAATTTTTTTTCTCGTCTCAGATATATTTGTACTCTGCTTTGTTGCACGGGTTCATGTCGACAGGATCAGCAGCAATACTCCCACTAAATACCACCTTTGATGGGAAGATATATTTCTCGCTCATGCCACACGAGGTCTCCCGTCTCGCAACCATTCAATGGGAAAAGACAGCGGAGGTCACTAGATGGGCATCCTGCCGGGCAATCGCCCATCCCTCGGGTTACCACGGAATGATTATGACACTTAATCTATAGAAAAACCTAATACCTGTTTGGTGGGGTTGAAGTGACAATCTGTCTCGGATAGGATGTGGGGTCTATCGCGTTTTGGAGCCTTAGCACTGCGGTGCGGCAAGGTATGTTTGGCTGTGAGCACCACGATTAGTTCGATCTTCCTGATATAGTTATTAATAATGTATTTTATTTTCAGGAATCGACATTGCAGAGAGAATTTGTCAGGACTTTCGCCTCGGGTCAGGTACGTGTAAATGCATCTTGCCCTGCCTGACGTCGACAGGTTCCCCTGTAACAGTGGGATATATATATTCAAGTGTTTGCTTAATGATCTTTTCTATGTCTTATCTGATGTAGATGACAGTAAGAGATGCGCTGAACTCGGCAATAGATGAGGAAATGGAGAGAGATGACAAGGTCTTTGTCATGGGAGAAGAGGTTGCAGAATACCAAGGGGCATACAAGATTACAAGGGGATTACTGCAGAAATATGGACCAAAGAGAGTCAAAGATACTCCTATCACAGAGATAGGGTTCACAGGTATTGCCTGTGGAGCTGCTATGCAGGGTTTGAAGCCTGTTTTGGAATTCATGACCTTCAATTTCTCTATGCAAGCAATTGATCAGATCATCAATTCTGCAGCGAAAAGTTACTACATGTCTGCTGGAGCAATTGGATGTCCTATCGTTTTTAGAGGTCCAAATGGTGCTGCAGCTGGAGTCGGAGCTCAGCACTCGCAGTGCTTTGCTGCATGGTACAGTTCAGTTCCAGGCCTGAAAGTGGTTGCTCCTTACGACAGTGACGACGCACGAGGCCTTATGAAGGCAGCCATCCGGGATCCAGATCCAGTGGTCGTATTAGAAAATGAGATTCTATATGGAGAATCTTTTCCAGTCACAGACGAAATCATATCAAAAGATTATGTGCTGCCAATTGGAAAGGCCAAGGTTATGAGAGAAGGATCCGACATTACGCTGGTCTCGTTTGGAAAGATGGTTGGATTCTGTCTGAAAGCATCAGAGGCTTTGGAAAAAGAGGGTATTTCCTGTGAGGTGTTGAACTTGCGGTCTCTGAAGCCAATAGATAGAGAGAGCATTGCAGCATCCATCAAGAAGACTCATCGCGTGTTGTCGGTCGAAGAAGGTTGGCCACAAAGTGGTATTGGGTCCGAGATTATTAGTATTGCTACAGAAGAATGCTTTGATGACTTGGATGCGCCCCCGGAAAGAATTACTGGCGTAGAAGTGCCCATGCCTTATTCTGTTGATTTGGAAGCAGCAGCTCTCCCAACTGTGGATGACATCATTGAAAGCACCAGGGCTTTGGTTGGAAAATAAAAGTTTTGTCCATTTGTAAAACTTGAAGGTTACCCTGAATCGATTTTTCTACCTATACAGAGATTTTAGATGCTTTCTTTCTTGGGGTGATAGATGGCATGTATGAAGGCTGAAAGGACTCTCCTTCCTCAACATCTTCAGCAGTTCTGCATCAAGCACACCACACTATCAGATAAACAAAAAAGATTTAGTTTAACGAAGCATACATAACTTACTTGCAGTCGCATGCTACTATTTGCTGAGACATTGGTACGTTAACGCCTCCAATATCTGCTGCCACGTTGATAATGGACAGCAGAATTCCGGTCATAGCACAAGTCACTCCAACAAGGAGCCAAATTACCTTTCCTTTTGTATCTGAAGCCATTGATCCTATGGTCTCTACGTCCTTTGGACTACAGGTGCAACTTGCTGATGCAAGAAAGGGAAATCTCCGCAGGTCCAGGCAAGCTGCACATTGCAACAGGTAGATCAGCAAATATCTGCAAAACCATCACAAATATCAAACTTCATACCTGGGAGACAGACATCCGAACTATCAACATCTTTGCTCTGTAGAACCGAAGCAGTTGCGAAACTAGCATCCTCCAAATTCCAGAGGGCCATAGCCCAGCTTGTCAAATAGTTCATCAAGATCAAGAACCAAACTAAACATGCTGTCAAGTACAATACTCCGACAGACAGTATAGACACCAAAGTAAAACGTCGAAATGGACCCCAAAGAGATCCTCGCAGAACATGCTTAATGTGAATCCAGGATGCAATGGCACCCACAAGGATGCAGACCACAAGCAAGATGTTCGAAATAATATAAGAGTTTAGCATGGTGTTTAAATGCCTAGTGTATCCATTCTCATCACTGTTTGTGATAGTCAGTATATCTTTCGTTCTGCGCGATGCTTTGTCAGCATTCATCACGTACAAGATTATTCCTGTTATCTGGAAGGCCCAGGACAGTATTGAACTCCACGGTGCCAGTAGAATCGCCGATTTCAATGTCCTGCACACATTAAAAGTCATTTTAAAAGTCAATTAGACGCTGTATAGATGACCTCTTCAGGTCTCAACGAAGACCTCCCAATTCTGACTCGGGCAACTGTTTCCCAACAAGCATACCATTTACTAGACTTGGATGCGTCCGCAGCTTTGTTTCGATTGTTATTTTGATTCTCGTGAAACCTATAAAGAAAGAAAAGGTTTTAGTAGACAGGGCGGCCCTTTGTATTCAATGAGAAAACGCACCACTTTGCTCGTATGGCCGTTGAGTCCTTTTCTTTCGGCCTTCCTTTCCCTTTGGTATCAGGGGTGATGTATTGCCAAAGTTCTCCCATTATCTACAAAAGATTATATCTTTCAAAATAAATTTGATGTCAGGTAAGAGAGAACTTTCGCTCATTAACCCACATGACACAGTATGATGTACACTAGTGTGGGCCTTCTGGACGATTGTTCGCCAACCAGCCGTGATCCAATCCAATCGTCCCTTGAGGAGAGAATCCCCGATATCTTGCTGGAGACACAAGAATGGTCAGCTGTCCCGCGATATACGCGTAACCAACAACATGGGATGGCCACCTGCCAACTATTTGGACCTGCAGCCATGTGGCTTGTATGTATACATGGCCATGCCATGATGGTTGATCTGGCGTAGAAAGGCTTGTCTGATTGCATAGGCAATTAAATCGCAATATAGTATTCAAACATAATATTTATTCACACCCTTGCACCAGAGCACAGGATAGACGTGCTTTGTACCCATGATTGAAGTCGTTTTAAACGATCGGTTAGGAAAAAAGGTTCGCTTCCTCATCTTGCATGCATCTCAAATCATTGAAATATCTGAATTAATGCTTTTAATATACAGATACGAGTGAAGTGCAATGAAGACGATACCATAGGTGACCTAAAGAAGTTAGTAGCAGCACAGACAGGTATGGCATTGCGTTACGTTTTCGAGTGTCCCTCCTTTTCCTATGCTTACAGGGACGGGCTACATGGTGTAGGTACGCGGCCGGAGAAGATCAGAATTCAAAAGTGGTACACTGTCTTCAAGGACCACATCACTCTTGCTGACTATGAGATCCATGATGGCATGGGCTTGGAATTGTACTACAATTGACATGTTTTTATCAGTATTTCTTCCTGCAACCCCCTTTAATTACAACTTTGTCCACCGTGAATAAATAAATAGCAAGGCAGTCGAATCTAAAATATCCAACGTAGAAAATTTCTGACCTTTATCCAAAAATATGCACAGAAGAAGAGTGCAAGGCCAAACAGAAGAACATACAGAACGTGGTTGGATCTTGACTTTTTCGACACCCTATCTAGTCGTTTCATCGTCTGCTTTAGTGTCATCTTTGCCATGTCGAGTGAATTCTCCAGAGTCTCCACAATTTGTTGAGTCAAACTTGTTTCCTCTTGGATAGCTCTGGAAACATGCTTCAATCCCTTCACAGAGGAATGTAAGTCAGCAATGTCCTCATCGATATCATATGTCCCAGCTTCCATGTTAATTTCCAGCTGTTCATGGCTCTGTGACGAATTGCCGAACAAAGACTGCCTAGAACTCAGACCAGACCTGCAAAGGACACCTGCTTGTCAGATATGTACGGGGCGAGACAGTGTTTCAGCAAAGCAGGATTCAGATATATGATACATATTTTGCAAGATGCACACCTGCTGGCATACCCTCGCAACGGTGAATGACCACCTGACATTGAACTACCCCAACAGCCGTGAGTAACGAACAAACGCGTCAAATGACAGGTAAATCAATTAGGTACATTCACAGATATATATTAAATTGTTTAATCCAATCCTGGTATCAAAGAGGTGTTCCTTTGATCAAACAAACAATATTGCCGTTGGAAGTAGATGTCCAACTGTTCTCGTTCTCAATACTATTTTCCTCCGTGGATGTAGCTGAGCAAGCCAGCAATTATATTTTTTTTCCTGGGAAATTGTGGATCTTGCGAGTAAGTTGGATCCACGAATCGGCCACAGGCTGACACTGTAGCTCATCCAAGCAGCATGCATCATGATTTACCATACATACATATATTTAGCAATATATAGTCGATACATTGATCCCTATATGATTGGGTATTGTTATCATATACAGCATCAACATCTAAGAGTAGTTCTATGGTTGATAGGGTCGAATCCTAAAGGCAAATCCTGATTTCTTCGAGCCATGAATCTTTATCAGTGCTCTAAATGCACTGGAGTGGGGGATGTTTAAGTAGCTCGAAACCGATCCATTTTATCGTGTCTTGAACTCGTCTCACGCTGTATTAAATAAGAATTGCATTGATTGTGGGGGCAATTCTCTGGGGAAAAGATCCATGGCATGATGACTCAAGGACATGAAATGATTTAAATACTCCTATGGCAATAATACTTTGAAAAATCCCGATATAAAGACCACAATTTCGTTGTAGAATGGAATCAATGCACTTTTTAACAGCGTTGACCCCCAATGTGGATCCAAAGTTTCCTGAGACTGGAATGAGTACAAGAGAGATGAAAATGCAGAAGCATCGATTGACACATCGGCATTCATCCTCTTCGTTAAATCGTCAACTCCTGTATCATCACATAAGCCAAAAAGTTAAATCCAAAGAAAGGCATGCTCCACGAAGCACCTCTTGACAATGCACTTCTGATGGGTAACAACAAAATAGGGTCATACATATATACTCTACCTTGAAGTGCTCCATCTAGATTCCACCTAGGTACGTCAAGATGGACCTCTGGCAACCCTGACTTCATCTTTTGCATCTCTTCATGAATAGAAACAAGGACATCCCTCATACGCAGGTCAGACACGTCAGGGAGGGAAATGTCTACTGAGTTGGTCTCAAAGTCTGTAAGCAGCAGCAGCGAGCAGGTACTCAATCTTCCGCCTCAAGCCGCTTCCACCCGATAAGCAAGTATTCAACTACGCACCTGATAGTGTCTTTTTCAACCACTGACTACCAAAATGTGACTGGGCTGTCCCAAGTGCTTGGCACTTTGAGGCTCCCAAGGACCGGGACGTTCTGGTAGGACAGTGTCCTATGCCAGAATATTTGATCCAGCTGCTCATTATTACAACATATATTGCACTATAATCTCACTAGTTCTGCCGTATATAATCACCACGAGCCCTCCTCATTGCCATCGGAGTAGTGGAAGGACTGTCGCCCTCGATCGAGGGCGCTTCCATAATGACAAGCCCGCAGTTGTGGAAGGCCTTTCAGCGACGCCTTCGAAGGCACCAACTAAGTGATTTTCTGATATACATTATTTCTGCTGATTCAATACTCGCACAGAAATCAATAACAGTGTGGTGGTAACATGGCTCAGGCGGTTTCTGCTATACTGTTTTTAGACAGCAAAGGCAAGCCGGTTCTTTGCAGAGACTACAGGTGAGTCAGAAATCGTGGGATTGTAAAGAACACATCACTGATGTAATATACTGCAGGGGTGATATACCATTGAAAGTTTCTGAGAACTTCATAGCAAGGCTTAACGAACTCGAGGATACTAACAGAGCTAGTCCCGTCATTTTAGATGAAAATGTCACCTTTACATATATTCAGTACTCAAACATATATCTTCTTGCGTTATCAAGGACAAACTCAAATGCTGCGGCAGTATTAGCGTTTCTGCATAAAATTGTCGACATTTTCAAGCACTATTTTCGTGAGGTACGGAGCAATCACCATTGTAAGTTCCCTAGTATCTCGGTGTTATCACTCTATAATGTGCTGTAGTTGGAGGAAGAGTCGCTGAGGGACAACTTTGTGATAGCGTACGAACTTTTGGATGAAGTCATGGACTTTGGGTATCCTCAGTTTACAGAAGCAGTTGTCCTGAGTGAGTACATCAAGGTCAATGCTTATAAGATGGCTGTTCAGGCAAGGCCTCCGATGGCGGTGACCAATGCAGTGTCGTGGAGGAACGAAGGAATACATTACAAGAAGAACGAAGTCTTCCTTGATGTAGTAGAATCTGTGAATCTGCTTGTCAATTCTAATGGAACCGTTGTCAGTAGTGAAATTGCAGGAGCATTGAAAATGAGAGCATATCTAAGTGGGATGCCAGAGTGCAAATTAGGTTTGAATGATAAAGTGCTTTTTGATGCACAGGGAAGAGCTGGCAGGCAGAAAGCTGTAGATTTGGAGGACATCAAATTTCATCAGTGTGTGCGCTTGGCAAGTTTTGAACGCGACCGTACAATATCTTTCATACCACCAGATGGATCTTTTGACTTGATGTGAGTCCCATCGTCCACATAATTGTAGAAAAAGTTGAAGTATTGTATTCGCTCAACTGATGTGACTTTGTAACTCTGCAGGACCTACCGACTAAGCCAGCAAGTGAAGCCCTTGATTTGGGTAGAGTGTCAGGTTGAAAAGCATAGCAGAAGTCGCACGGAATATTTTGTCAAGGCTAGATCTCAATTCAAGGACAGAAGTACTGCAACCTCAGTAGAGATCATGCTTCCACTTCCACCTGATGCAATTTCTCCTATTTTTAAAACATCACAGGTATGTGTGTACCTTCTGTTATGGGCTGTATGTCGCAGACACCCTGCAGGCTGAGAGCCTAAATTGGAAATACTGTATGTTTGACAGGGTAACGCTGTTTATGCACCTGAGCATGATGCTTTGATATGGAAGATAAAAAACTTCCCTGGAGGTAGAGACTTCACGTTACGGTGTAAATTTGGCCTGCCCTCTGTGGAGGCTGAAGAAGTTTCTTCTGGGAGGATGCCACCGATCAAAGTGAAATTTGAACTACCATATTTCACTGTCTCTGGTATTCAGGTATGAGTCGACCTTATTCCTGTCTGTGTTTGCTAGAACTAATGGAATTTGGGCAATGTCGTACAGGTGAGATATCTGAAAGTGGTGGAAAGATCAGGTTACCAAGCTCTTCCTTGGGTACGCTATATAACCACTGCTGGTGATTACGAGTTACGGATGATATAGGCACCGTAAAAAGCAGTATAGTCGCGGTATGATTTGTCATTGAAACAATAGATAAAGCCAATGTAATTGATAGATATTGTGGACATCTGAACAAAACGAGGACCTCTGTCTTTGGACAGAGACATGTCCGATCAGAGAGAGTGCCCATCCGACCCGATGCCAGCCAACCATGTCCACCTGATTTGAATTTTGAAAATTCCTGATGTGGTTGTTCAGGTATCATAGTACCGGCTGCGTGCCATAATCGTATTAATTCATAATTTATTTGATCTATTGCGATCCTAGGATCTACTTGTTTGTCACAGAGAGGAGCAGACCCCCCAGGATGGCAGACGAAAAGACAGCGACGAAGAAAGCAGTCGAACTCGATACAAAGCGCTTCGGGGCAAAACTAGATGCTTTATATTCATCATGGAAGGTAAGATATGTTAAATACTGTGCGTTATAGAATGAAGAATTGGGAACACCAATAACGGATCAACCTGCTGTTCAACTTCAGGACTCGGAACACTGGAAAGGAGTTTCTGCCATTGTTATTCCCACTGGAGAAGCCGCAGATGATATTAGATACTGGAAAACTAGTAGTTTGTTCTTATGGATGCTTGGATACGAGTTCACAGGTGCGTCGGTTGCGGACTCTTGTTGTGGCGTTTTTATCCTTGTCTGGGTGAAATAACACGTATGACTGCTGATGTCCAGACACTATTCTTGTTTTCACAAGGTCAGCAATTCATGCTTTGGCTGGGCAGAAGAAGCTTTCCATCCTTGAACAGTTGAAGGAGACTTGCGCTGAAAGAAACCTCGCCTTGGAGATGCATTTGAAATCCAAGGCTGAAGGGGGTGTCCCTCAAATGGAGGAACTCCTTCGCGTTATCAAGAAATCTGCTGATGATCCTATCGTTGGAAGAGTACTGAAGGAAAATCCCAGCGGAAGATTCGCAGAGACTTGGGCTGGATTGATGGAAGATGCACAGCTCAAGACAGTTGATATTGGACAAAATCTGGGTGAGATCTTGCTGCCCAAAGACAGCGATGAGATAATTAATATGAAAAAAGCGGCTCTATTGCTGACAAATGCAATGAACAAGAAGGCGGTCACTGAAATCGAGAACACGATAGATCAGGAGAAGAAGGTGACTCATGCACAACTGGCCGATCGTTTGGAAGCAGTCATTTTGGAACCAAGCAAAATCGATGTGAAGCTAAAAAAGGATGCGGTAGATATTGCTTATTCACCCATATTTGAATCAGGGGGTGAATATACACTGAAAGTTTCGTCTATCAGCTCTGGGAAACCAATGGACTATGGTGTGATTGTTTGTCAAACTGGAACAAGATATGCATCATACTGCTCGAATATTGGGCGCACGTACTTCGTTAATCCTACCAAGGAGAAGGAATCAAACTATGCTATTGCTTTTGAGGCTCATGAAGCTGCAGTTAAATCACTTGTTGAAGGATCCAAAGCATCTAATGCCTACAATGCAGCTCTCAATGTACTGAAACAAAAGGATGAGAATCTTGCTTCCAAGCTGGGGAAGAATGTAGGAACAGCAATTGGCCTTGAGATCAGGGATAATACACAGGTCCTTTCATCGTCAAATGACAACATTTTGAAGGCTGGCATGACGTTCAATGTCGCTCTGTCTCTGAATAAATTGACAGATGAAACAGCTGATGATGAATCAGGCAAGTCTTATGCAATCTTTATTTCGGACACGGTAATTGTCCCTCCTGTTGGAAAACCCTCAGAAGTTCTGACAGTTGGCGTTCCGAAAGATTGGAGAGAGATTGCATATTATCTGAAAGATGAAGAGGGAGAAGAATTTAGTGGAGATGATGAAGTGCAGCCAGAGCCACAAGTTGGCATCCGTAAATCGGCAAGAACTGAGCAAATCGACTTCAAGGCCAGGGAAGAGGAAAGAAGGAGACAAAAAGAGAATCAGGAGGAGTTGCTCGAAAAAGTAAATCAGGCTACTCTTAGCATTCTTGACAAGTCTAATAACCAAAATACAGCAGGTGGTGGTACTTCAAGGAAAATCTCTGAAATTGTGTCATACAAGGATATCTCAGACGTGAAACGGGTGCACCACTTTGCCATCCAGGTGGATAATAGGAGCGAAACAGTTCTCCTTCCTATATATGGAATAATGGTTCCGTTCCACATCTTGACAATCAAAAATGCCTCTGCCACGCAAGAGAATGAGCACTATTTCATCAGGATCAATTTCAACGTTGGATCCTCGTGGGAACCTGGAAGTCTATATCCTAACATGGCATGTGTCAAAGAAATGTCTTTTAGAACAGCTAATGCATCGCACGCTACTTCAATTGTTCGCGATATCAAGACCCTGAGAAGCTTAATCCTTCAAAGAGACAAAGAAAAGGCAGAGAGAGCTACACTGGTGAAGCAGGAGAAGCTCATTCTAGCAAAGAACCGTGTCCATGTGCTCAAAGAAGTTTGGATGCGACCTGCTTTTGCTGGGAAAGGAAGAAAGATGCCCGGAAACCTTACAGCGCATGTGAATGGTTTTAGATATCAGACACCAAAAGGAGAGGAGTTGGATGTGATGTACAGAAATATAAAGCATGCATTTTTCCAACCTGCAGAAAACGACATGACCACCCTTGTGCACTTCCACTTGATCAATCCAATCATGATTGGCAAGAAGAAAACTTTGGATGTCCAATTCTATTCTCAGGTCATAGATACTATACAGACACTAGATGCAGGAAG
The DNA here is from genome assembly GCA_025209345.1 of Picochlorum sp. BPE23. Classification (NCBI taxonomy): domain Eukaryota; kingdom Viridiplantae; phylum Chlorophyta; class Trebouxiophyceae; genus Picochlorum; species Picochlorum sp. BPE23. The sequence goes on along the minus strand of JANSVD010000005.1, from coordinate 826,309 downwards.
GAGGTCAATGTATGATCCTGATGAGATTGAAGAAGAGCAACGAGAAAGAGAACGGCGGAATCAGATCAATAAAGAATTCAGCCAGTTTATCAAGCGAGTACAGCAGGATATCTGGGAAAGGGATTATGGGGACTTGAATTTAGAGTTCGAAATCCCATTCCGTGAACTTGGTTTTCATGGTGTTCCAGCCAGGTCAACAACATTCATAATGCCTACTGTCAATTGCCTGATCGAGCTTACTGAAATGCCATTTACAGTGATTCCATTGTCAGAGGTGAATCTCGTCAATTTGGAAAGAGTAGGCTTCAATCTGAGAAATTTTGACATGATCTTCATTTGGAAAGACATCAACCGGGAGGTCTCTCGCATTGACACGATTCCCTCACACTCACTTGAGACAATCAAGGTATGATTGAAATTGATATTGCTATGCACCACGTATCAGCTCTGATTCAATTAAAGGGCTGCCTTATGACACTGGCCATTGTCTGCAGGACTGGTTGACATCAATTGAAATGAAATATTATGAATCAAAAGTGAATCTCAACTGGAAGAATATTCTCAAATCCATCAAAGAGGTGAGTATTGACAAAATTATCCATATGGGCTGCAGTCAGCCAAGGAATGACTGTTTCCATTGTTCAATGCAGGACCCCGAAGGTTTCGTGGAATCAGGAGGGTGGAATTTCCTTGATGCAGACCAGACTGACTCCGAGGAGGAAATGGAGGAGGAATCCGAATTCGAACCAAGGTATGTCAATTGATCTCAAATTTACACGGATATTGCTGACCAACTCTTTTCTCGCCTACAGCGATGATGCCGCCGAAGAAAGCGAAGACCTTGAGAGTAGTGACGAGTCCGTCGTAGAGTCTGATGAGGACGACTTTGAGCCTGAAGACGACGAAGAAGAAGAGGGTCTGGATTGGGACGAATTAGAGATGCAAGCTCGTAAGGAAGATCGCGAAAGAGGTTATAACTCGGACGAGGAAGATCGTAGCAGGAAGAAAAGACGCCATTAAAAGATCGACTATCTAACTTTACTCTTTGTCAACTAATTGATTGAATTGATGAGCCAAATCATCTTGTAAGACGATCGCATTTTCGTCCAGGATCTCTTTTAATTCTTTTGCAAGGTGGCCCGATTCGCTCGCAACTTTACTAATCAGATATGCAACATCCCCATTTGTAGGCTGTGCTCCCAGCGACAGCACCCTTCTAAGGAGTAGAATAGCCTGCATACAATAACAGTAAATTTAAGTCAAATGTACCCAAAGACGTAAGACTATAGTGACCAAGTTCGCACCTCATGAACCCCGGGATCATCATGATTGAAGTTGGCGTTCTCATGAAAATCAAGCCTTTTACCGCGAGCTCGCATCACTGAAAAAACGCGATCTTCGTAATCAAAATCATCGTCCTCCTCATCTTCTTCAGCCCTCCTCTTCATTGTTCCCTACAAATCATCAAAGATCGATGGGTGTCCATTAGATGATGGGCAAAGTAAATACAATGGTCTACTGTACCTCCTCGAATTCATTTTCATCCGTGTTTGTCTCGTCGTCTTCCTCCTCGGCCAAAACCTCCCGCTCGTCCTCATAAAGGTTCTGTGCCTCCAAGTTTCCTACGCTCCACGATTCTTCAGCAATAATGACATCAACCTGCGTAATCATTGCAAACGTGATATAGGTTCGAACATGATGAGATCTTGAAAAAAAAGTCTGGCACACCTTTTTTGCCTTGGAGATCCTTGTGGCTGAATAACCGCTATTCTCGATATCTGCTTCACTTCTAGCTTTCTGTAGAACATAAAAGTAAACAGCGTCAGCGCTTTTTCTGACCCAAAAAGCCATCCAAAGGATATATACGAACCTGCAGCTGCTTGATGAGTTCTTTCTTGTTGCCTCGCAGAGGATATTGTCTTGCAGCCAGCTCAGCTCGAAGCTCACGAACGCTCATCTTAGTTGGTGCTAGTGCTTCACCATTTTCGTTGATTGCACAGAGTGAGCTGGAATCGAGGTTGATTCCGTCGATTGAAATAAAGTTGGTAGGATTGACATCCGCTGTGTCGATCGTGTCGAGCCATCTAGTGATGAAAGTTCGATCTGTATCGTCAGCGATCATCATCTCATCGGATAACTCTCTTCTCTCTGTAGTCATAGAGGCAAGGACCGTGTCGATCTTTGAAGGCTCTCCAAACATACTGCAAATACAACAGCAATTGTATGTATTGTAATGATAGACGAAACTATAGAGAGTGGATAGTAATCGTACCTCAACTCGAATAAAAAGTCAGCGATCACGTTGTCTTTGAGATACTGCATACTCCCACGAGGCTGGGTTTGCAGAGATTGGAATGCCAACCAGCCAACCTGAACAGAATCAACGCAAGTAGGTTAGTAGTAAATATTGAAGGGTCAATGAAGCATTAGACGTACCTTTGGGTCCTCTAGATGAACGCTGGCTTCCAGAAGTAGCGAATATCCTTTTCTATCCAACGTCATCCCTCCTTTAATCATTAGCTGTCGGAGCATCGATATTCTTTCTGCGAGCTCTTCTTTTCCAAGTTTGGCTCGAAGGTACATCTGCACCAGCAAGGAGGTAAAGAATTATTTGTATGTGGAGGATGTTGTAAATTGTACAAGTCGTACTTGAAGCACTGCATTGATAGATCCGATCGCCATCGCAGATGGAGTCCCTGGTGCAGTTATCAGACTCGTTAGGAGACCTTCGGCCTCTGCAAAGTAAAAGAAAAAAGCACAATGTTTGGTCGTCCGAAAATCATTCAGAAAGATAAAATTGTCTCGCACCCTTCATTTTGCCAGCAAGAGCATGTGCCGTTGTGACAGCACTGAGTATTTGTTTGTCTGGATACTGACCAAGCGCAGAGAGTTCCCTTAGGCGTTGTATGGATTCCTCAAGATCTCCCTTTCGGCACATTGCTTGAATCATGGCCTGATACATCCGAGCATCCGGTTTGAGACCCTCCTTTTCACCCTATATGTATATATATATCAATGTCTTGTTCACAAGTGAGACAAAACCCAAGATGAGGGGATCAACATACCTGATTCAGGATCTGAGTAGCCCTTTCGTAGTCTCCAGCACTAAACAATGCAGAACAAAGCGCCCTCCAACTTCCCTCATAAGGGACATCAGCCCTTTTATTTGAAGCATATACCGCCACAGCTGTCTCAATATCTCCTTCCCTGAGAAATCCAACAACTACCGATGCATAGGTCTGAGGGAGGGGCCGAATGCCTGCAGTACACTGCTGGGTCAGATCAACAAAACATTCCGGTCAATGATGCCAGTGCGACCCTACCTTTACCGACTTCTGTCCGAATGGCACTCAAAGCTCCTCGAGCATAGCCTCCTTTCACGTAACTAAATACCAGAGCGTGGTATGCCTTTGGACCAGGAAGCTGATTGCTCTCATTCATCTGCCGTATGACACTCTCTGCTTGGGTAAAATCCCCTCGCTCAGCACACGCATGCAACATTCTACACGTAAACAATATGTGTCAGTGAAATGTATCACCTTGCATACGATGGTTGAACCACAGTACCTATGAAAATGGATGCGAGAATCATCCTTCTCATTTCGTAGCACTTCATCTCGGAACACAGTATCCCCTCTCACATGTATGCCTACCGATGCAGCAAGCTGCTCCTCTTCCACCTCGACTTCAGCAGCTTCCTCTATGATATTTCCTACAGGCACCAACCATTGCCAATCAATCCAGTACGAGACGCCAACGACCAGAAGGCCAGCATACCTTGTTGTTCAAGCCAAGACAGCGAACTGACACTAGATTCCTCAGATATATCCTCTCCCCAAATAGGTTCTACACATTCACTTACTGTAATTAATCCAAAGAGACAGGCCGTATCCCATGATAATCAGGGGTTTCCTTTGACATGCTTACAAAAGTGCATCCCTTCCACTCACCTTTGTCCTCTGAATGAGAGTTCAATCGATGAATAGATCGATTTGTACACTCATATCGATTTCGATGTGACGAAATATCCGGATATCGTACATTCTGCAATCTGTGCACATGACAGCGTCGAAAGCTATGGAGAGACGTCATGCGTGTCATTTCAGCGATACGGTAGAATGCGCCCGCGTATACCACACCAAAATTATAGTTAGATTGTAGCAACAATGAGTGACGCCTGTACACCACATAGTCCATATACGAATCACAGGAATGTGACCAAATGGTCTCACACATGCTGTGCATTACACACCAAACGATTTACATGTGAACGTGAATATGCATGATACTTGTATACATGCGATCTATTATACCAAGACATTCAGACCTGTATCATTACAAATATAATTCACATCTGGTACATACATTTAACTCAACTTTTTCCTCTCCTCATCCAGCACTTTTTGTACTCGGACTTGCACAGTAGAATCCCCAGCATGCAAGCTCTTGCAATCCTCTACTCTGTATGGTTCAGCAATCTCTACTTCTTCTAAAACAATAATATTCTTTCCTCTCCAACGGCACGGCAGTGTCTTGGACAGTGCATTGAAAATGCATTGAGCCTCTTCCGAAACACCCTCACCAATCTTATCAGCTTCAATTTGTGCATTTCTGACTGCCTTGCTCTCCCTCAACTTGGTACGCTCTGGGTCCACAACAGGAATGTAATCTTCTCCACTCAGCCCAGAGGGCTCCTTGACATCGCTAATGCTGTCAATGAACTCATCCTTGACGAGTGTGATATTCATATGGAACCGGTTGGCACCGGGTTTGTGAAGAACAGTGCACCCGTCTATACCATTGCAATACTTCTGTTGCTTGATAACCTACATAGCAAGGTAATTGTTAATGATAATCGTTCTCTCGTAGTATATCGATTCAGGACAAACGTACCTGGCCACCCTTGGTCTTCACTGTCACGCTTGAATCCAACGGGATGTCCTTGATTTCCGACGCCATTCTATAGCAACTTGTTTGCTTGGTACTTTGTTCTCTATACTAACAGCAATATTTTGCTTATGTTCCGGAGAGCCTGTAGATCTGAGAATTTGATGAAGGGACATTGGTCTTTTTCTTCCTTATTATGAATGTTGGGACAAAACTTTCCATTCACGTGCATGGAATTTGCCTGTTACATATTGTATAATAATGATCATCTCACGTGTTTGGTAGGAATGCAGTCGCAGGTTGCTCCTGGTTTGTACCCACCTGGTGGATTTGGTGGCGTTCAAGGTACGAAATAGACGATCTTGGGTGGGTAGAGATATAGACGCACTGACTGATATCATATTATTTGTAGAGGGATTGAGATACGTTGGTAGTGGAAGGGGAAAGGTCTTTACGGCGTGGATTGGGAAGGTTGCCCCCACTGTGGAGAAGGAAAGCTTGAGGGAGATTTTGGAATGCTGTGGTAGTATTCGTGTGTTTCGGCCATATATTGACTCGACAAAGGGATTTTGTTTCGTCACGTTTCATAATGCGCAAGGGGTGATGCTTGCTGAGACGTTGCTTCAAGGGCTTGTGGTGGATGGCCAGACCTTGCTGGTGAGGTTTAACAAGGTATGCTGTTCGATGTTGCGTAGGATTTGGGTCGGCGTGTGAGTAATATATATGTACATTGTAGAGTACGGAACAGCTAGTGACGGCTATGAGAGCTGAAAAATCTGCCGTGGGAGAATCTGTTGTACCTGCAGATGTGGAGGCGAAAGCAAAGGAGAGGATTCAGGAATTGGTGGGGCAGCGGAAGGTGGTGGTGGATTCCGTTGCGAAAGATGCCAGTGCAGCTGCCTCTGCATTTCTTTCTTCCTTGAATGCCGAGCCAGTTGAACCAGAAAGGTGAGATGTGAAGGTGTTTGCATCATATGTGGTAATTTTTTGTGATATCGTGGTTTGCATTGCAGAGTGGAGGTGGTTCCACCGAAAAAGTCTCGGAGAAAGCCAACTAGAACTGTTAATAGATGGCAAGATGCCTTGTGGGCGTTGGAGAGAAATGAAAGGTGTGATGTATATTGTCATCTGAATGTTAGTTGCTGTTTGCATGACAATGAAATTCTTTATTCAGAGAGAGGCTCAAGAGATGCGAGCTGGAAAGCGATAAGAAACGAGATCTGGCACAAGAGCGGCAAAGACAGATATATGCAGACAACGAAGGCTTGGATCCAGAGGAGAATACACCAATCCATCTTCGTCCCGAGTATAGAAATAGCAGAGAGCAGGCAGAGAGAAAGAAGCGCAAAGACAGAGAACTTCAAGAGGACTTGCTCGAAGAGGAGCGAATGAAAAAGGAAGAAGAGAAAGCAAAGACGACTAGGAAGGTTCCTGAGAAGCCTGTAATAGCAGAGAGAAAGGAGCAGGGAAAGAGAGCAGTCACTTTTGATGAGGAAGACATGGATGCAAAAGAGAAGAAGTTGATTCCCATACAATATAGCAAGGAAGAAATGGCAGTTGGAAAGGATCGGAAAAGCAGATCAAGATCTGAAAATATCAGGAAGAGTATCATGTCAAAAATACCTAAAACCCTTGAGGATTTGAGCAAGTATGATATCAAATGGGAATATTTTGATGTTGCTGGGAAGAGTGTTCACAGCAAAATTTCCAGTGCGTACATTCCTGAATAACAATGTATTGAAATCATCGTCTGAGTAATATACGTGTCTCTGCAGAGTGGATCGGAAAGAAGATCCGTGACTTGATGGGAGAGGAGGAGCCATCATTCTGCGAGTTTGTTTTTGAGCAGCTCGTCTCTCACAAATCACCCAGCGAAGTAATCGACAGTATCAATGAAGTCTTGGATGAGGATACAGAATCATTTGTCTTAAAATTGTTTGGTGTGGTTATTTTTGAGACAGAAAGAATCATGAACGATGGCTAGAGAATGTCAATTTGCTTTCCATTGTATGTATTGCCTAATACTCCCGATCAATAGTTGCAATACGAGGAAGCCAAATCCTGCAGCCATAATGACTGCATCTGTAAAATACTCTTTTGTCGTATAAAGCTGTGCTATGACACAGAACACATGCACCGAAAAGATGCCTACAAGAACCAACGGGCTGAACACAGCAAACTCAAGTATCGATCCTATATTCGTTAATTTGCATTTCCCACTAAAAGAGCCCTCTTGGTTTCCAAAGTATTGAAAACTCAGTGCAAGAACATGCATAGCCCAATATGCCCCGAGAAGATCATCCTTCTTCAACAGAGGATACATTGTCATCAGACTAATATTCAAAGCATATACACTAGATGTACGTCTCGATGGATACATGAGAATGGACATTGGCATCAACGGAATCAGAATGGATTTCTCGTGAACTTGATACGAGAATAGGAAAAAAGCTAACGACGTATTCATCAGACACAAAATGAAAGTTTCTCTAGATGGCTTGGTGACCTCCATGATCAGGCTTGGGAGAGAAGCGACCATTGTTGCTATCGCGCACATTTTTGCCAGGTGAGCACCTGTGATATACTTTTTCCACTTGAATATCAACGAAGAGACACACCTGGATAGCAGATAACTATTGTGAGAGATGCTCAGTTATTTGAAGCTGTTCCCCAGACAAGACATACCAAAAATTTGCTACATAATCTTCGAACAATCCTCTTTGGAGAGGAAATATTCTCTTTATAACTTGTTGAAGCATCTCCATCGACCCTATGAATGGTATCCAGCAAATGATGAACGATACCACCACAACGGCACCCAGTCGTGCAAGCATTGTGGCCTGCATGAAATTCCACAAGATATGATGATGGCTCTTTTCTTATGCATGGTGAATGATTGCGTAACCTACCTTCCCCAATATCTTCTTTTCCTTCAAGCATATTCCTAATAAATGGACAAATACAGCTGGCGCAAAATACAGAGTCATCTGTTTGTGGTTGAGTGCACAGCAAAATAATGCTGATCCCATGAGATATCTCCTTGTAACAATGCAAAAAATCGCGCCAATCTGCACATTTGGGTATTTTCGATTTCAGGAATCTTGTTAATCAAAGCCGGACAATAATTATGCAACATACCGTTAATCCTAATCCTATCCCATTGTACTGAAAGTGGCCATGGTCAATAATCAACACAGCAGGGTTGCACACCAACACCAGCAACACGAACATTCGCTCAGAAAGGAGTGGAATCGTCGAAGACAGTGCTAGACAAGCCGGTATGTAGACTGCAGTATGCATGCTAACTATGGGATTGACCAAAACACGAAAAGAAGTAAAAGTTCGTACCTAACAGGTCTGCAGCAATCACAGACAATCTCATGCCCAATTTACTGGATGCGTTCTCGTATCCACGAGAATCCAATAACACAACTGATCTTTGGTCGAACAAAGACACAAATTTTCCACTCAGCCAACTCTGCGACAAAAGTTGCAATCAATACTACATGTAGTGTCTTCTTGCTGAAAATGGGTCTCTTTTGTTTCAGACACACACCTGATACGCAGATAATGGAGGATAGTCAATGCCCCAATAACCCAAGTCATTCTCCGTAGTATTCATATACCTGTCATACAAATGCATTCCAAATGTCAGCCGTGCCGCATATCATGCGCATCATAGCGTCATACCCACCAGTCTTTGACTTTCAAATTCAAAGTAACCTCCATCCAATGTCTCTGGGCCTCGTAATCCCCATACATCGGAGGATTACCTTTCCCTGCACAACATGAATGCCATATATCAGCCTGAGATGCATTAAAAATGCGCAGGACAGGGAAACACACCAGAATACGAGTGAGTTCCCAGGCAAAGCCGAAGAACCAATCCTAGAGCGACAATGCCAGATGATAACCATCTTGCCGTTCTAGACTCCTGCAACATTGCTTTCATTGCAAATTTTCAATGCTTGATCACCGATAGCAGGCATTTGCATCCATCCGCCCCCAGATTTTCGAAATCAATTCCCAGGCCCAACTGGCCATGGCCATCCGCGGATGATCGACTGAACAGAGTACAAAACCATCCAAGTACACTCACGCCCATTGATTCGAATACATATATATATAACAAGTGCACGTATTTCATTCTACGTGCTTTCATGTCATTTCAAAGTACCTTTGGTGCTTCTCGCACTCGTCTCTTCTTGTCCAAGAGCGTGTATGGTGGCAGCGCTGGGTCGATTTCAGCCCGTATTCCAGCAATGAACACAAAATTACATGCTATTAAAGACAGTATGATGGAAATTTATGATGCTGAGACTCTACAGACGGAAGACTTGGCAGCAGTTTTAGCGAGGCCGAGGATTGACTTCACGTCTATATTGGATACGGTACGATGGTAGCATGTGTTGAATCAATCAAAGAAGTGCGATTGGGAATGTTGACGTGATTATAGGTTTCTCCGATTGTGGATGCTGTGAGAACTGAGGGTGATAGTGCCGTCAAGGCTTACACTGCGAAGTTTGATAGGGTAGAGTTGAATGAGGCATGCTGTCCTATCGAGGTACGTATATTTTGGTGTTGAGAAGGGAATAGTGGGTTGGCTTTGGAAGGTATGGATTAATTTTGAAATCGTTGGGTTGTAGGACTTGGCAGACCCAGTGTTAGACACAGAGGTCACAAAAGCTTTTGACGTTGCATATGACAATATTAGGAAATTCCACAAGGCTCAAAAGACTGATGGCATCGAGGTGGAGACAATGGAGGGTGTGACATGCCGCAGAGTAAGTAGACCAATCAATTCTGTCGGTTTGTATGTGCCTGGAGGCAGTGCAGTATTGCCTTCTACAGCCTTGATGCTGGCAGTTCCAGCGTCTTTGGCGGGGTGTAAGACGATTGTTTTAGCGACTCCTCCACGATCAGATGGAAGTATTACCCCGGAAGTTTTGTACTGTGCCAAGAAAGCTGGTGTGACTCATGTCTTGAAGGCGGGAGGGGCACAGGCAGTAGCAGCTTTGGCATGGGGGACGGAGACGTGCCCAAAGACGGACAAGATTTTTGGACCGGGTAATCAATTCGTCACAGCTGCAAAGATGCTGCTGCAGAACAGCGAGGCGATGGTTGCCATTGACATGCCTGCAGGACCATCTGAAGTGCTGGTAATTGCAGACGAGAAAGCACCATTATCCCATGTAGCGCTCGATCTACTATCCCAGGCAGAGCATGGGCCAGATAGCCAAGCGATACTCATAGCCCTTCCAGGTGTGGATGTCGAAGCCCTGCGCAAAGAGGTAGAGTACCAGTGTAGCCTGCTGCCCAGAGCAGAGGTGACAATGACAGCACTCTCTCATAGCAGAATACTTTCAGTGGACAGCATCGAAAAAGCAGTAGAAATTTCTAATCTGTACTCACCAGAGCACCTCATTGTCAATATAGAGAATGCTGAAAGAGTGCTCCCGATGCTGGACAATGCTGGATCGGTCTTCTTGGGGAGATGGACGCCAGAAAGCGTAGGAGATTATGCGTCGGGAACAAACCACGTCCTGCCTACATATGGGTACGCTCGGATGTATAGCGGCGTGTCTTTGGATGCATTCACAAAGAAAATGACCGTACAGAGCCTCACATACCAAGGCTTGCAGAACCTTGGACCCCATGTAGCAAAAATGGCCGAAGTAGAAGGCCTGGATGCCCACAGACGGGCTGTAACTTTGCGTCTTGGTATTGAGTAATTCATAGCTGTAAATTTACACTCTAATCTAAACATATCAAGCAAAAGGACAGCACCGCATGCCTTGAATCGCAACACTTCACACGTCAACAGTTCTCACGTTGCGTCTGAGGAACGCTCATAAATATTGTAGTTCAATAATTTCTCAATCAAATCGACGTGCGTCATTATCATTCTACGGCAGCAGTATCTATTGAGACCAAGGGCGTCCATTGCATCCCTGTATCACGAGACTGGGCAATCAAATGATCGGATAAACACCTCATACATTATAAATTTCAATTTCATACCCTTCAGAATACTCTGATTGGAGCAAATCTAGATATGTCTCCCACTTGTTCCCTATCACTTTACCGCACGTGAAACAGCGCACTGGGATAATCATATCAATGCGCGATTCTGTATCTGCTGCTGCTCCAATATTTCAAAGCAAAGTGATTTGTCACGAGGTTGATGGTCATCTTTGAGGGAGATTGTGTGAAACCTTCTCGGCAGGGCCACGTGAGATGTCTTGTCCAGATAATCGGTCGAGTCATCTACCCGATGGGATCACATGACATAGGCATGTATTTCCCGGGGCGCCCAAGCCTGCGGCAATTCAAATTTGGGATGGTCCCCGTGGGGAGAGTAGAGTGAATTTATTTTAGAACATAAGTCATAGAAAGCAAAAATATGACCGACGTTAGACTGAAGAAGCTGCTTATGCAGCGATCTACTGTCTACAAGGACATTCCAACAGACGTTGTTGAGGAGCTCGGGAAACTCGCGAAAGACATGGGTCTTGAGACGAAAAAGCTTGTTGGATTATTTGATAAATTTATGACAGTTTCAAGGCAATCGAATACGTCTGTGTGTTTGGAGGATGTGGATGCATTTGCTAGAGAGCAAGCGGTTTTGTTATCAAAATCCAAGGCCAAATCGGTCTTTGCCAAGACTGAATGGGACGAGTGCGTACTTGTATTCATAGATAGATGTAATCGATTCATCGGTTCGCTTATTGTGTGGTGTGATGCAGAATGGATGTCGGAAAGAAGGTGCCAGATGTGAATGCAATGGGAGCTCAGAAGATATCCCCATATGTTGCCAGATCAAATGCCCTCTCAGATCGCATTGAGAGTTCATTTGAGAGCCACAACGGATGTTTGCAAAGTGTATTTAATGCCGAGTTAGAGTTCGAAGGAGATAGCAATGGGCAGGGTGTCTCTGAGGTGGAAATTTTGAACAAGAAATGTCAGAGCACATACATGATGAACACACTGTCAAGAAGAGTAGGATATTTGGAGCAACGGATTCTGTCGATGGAAGAAGGAATCGAGAAAATGCATGATTGTAAAGTTCATTCAATTGCGTCTGCATGTCAGGATATGGCGTTGTTTTGTGGGAGAATTTGTTGTGACACTGAGGGCAGTCGCCTGAATCCACAATCAGTCATTCTTGAGGGATCGATCGCTACATCGAAAGGCGCTCGCGTCAGATTGGACCTCAGCTCTTGTAGTGAATACAGGATTTTTCCTGGTCAGATTGTTGCTGTTCGGGGGAAGAATCCGACTGGTTTTTGCATAGTTGCTGAGCAAATGCTGAGCACTTTGCCTTTCACAGTAGACAGGAACGCTACAACAAAGGCATTCAGCATGGTCGTCGCTTCGGGACCCTTCACTGCAGCTGATAACTTGATGTACGAACCTCTGAAAGCTTTGATTCAGTATTGTGAAAGAGAGAAACCAGAAGTGTTACTACTCTTGGGGCCATTTGTTGATGAGGATCACCCAGACATTGGCAGAGGCCTTATTGACGTAACTTTTGAGGATATATTTGATGTCAAAATCATGGGTCAATTGGAGGCTCTCCATCAAAATACGGACACAAAAGTTATTCTCTTGCCCAGTGTCCGGGATGTGCACCATGATGTGGCTTTCCCTCAGGGTCCTCTCTCTGTTCCTGATCATCCAAAGACTTTAGGTATCTCAAATCCATCCACCATTAGGTACGAAAGACATTTATAGACACTTGTATTCGTTGATTTTGTGTATTTTAAGTGTCGGCATGTACCCGCAGATATAAAGGGACCGTTTTGGGCTGCTCCTCCATTGACTGGCTCATGTCATCCACAAGAGAGGAGATCTCCAAATCATCAGGACCAGTGGATCGCATGACAAGCTTGGCGTCGCAGATATTGTCACAGAGAAGTTACTACCCCATGTACCCACCCGCTGAGAATGTGGCATTGGATGTAGGGCGCTCAAACACTTTAGAGCTTGTGGCCTTGCCTGAAATTCTCCTGACACCGTCTGAACTGGCAGCATTTGCGAAGCCGACGACAATTCAGTCTAGGAGATTAGATTCGGATCATTCTGGTAAAAATCTAAAGGAAAACTGTGAGGAGGTGATTTGTATCAACCCTGGCAGATTGACAAAAGGTTCAACTGCTGGCACTTTTGCTCATGTTTACATAAATCAAAAGGCATCAATTGAAGAATCAATCTGCAAGAGATGCAAGGTTGAAATAAGAAAATTGTAATATGTTGGTATCGATGTAAACTCGATAGCGAGGCATTAGCCGGTCGTCACTGTCGTACACATGTATCAAGCTGTTTGAAACAGCATATGTCTGGGAGATGAAGATCACTTCTCTAATTCCATGATTGTCTGATATCCCATGCCTTGCGATTGAAGAATAGCAGCGGCAGCTTCAACAACCGAATTTTTGTCAGTAAATTTTTCATCTAATCCAGTGAAAACATGGATGCCGCGAATTGCTAGTTTTGACTCTTTTTTACTCAGCCATTTAATCTCTCCCACCCCGAGCACATCCAATCTTGCCCAAGCAAGGCCTCTACGCTGAACCTCTGCCGATATCTCTTCTCTAGTCATGTGCACTGCCAGCCTCTCATCCTGTTGATTTCCACCCCGTAACAGCAATTTCTGGAATCTATTCTGGCTGTCAGCCACCTTGCCAAGAATAAAGCTAAACGTCCCCCAAGAGTCAATAATAACTGCTGGCAAATAATTACCAACCCAAGTTTCGTTTGCAGCCTTCCAACGAATACTTACTTCTCTCTCTATTTCCTGCTGGTATGCCAAAAGAGCTTCAACCTTTGAGGCTGCCCTTCTAATATTTCTAGAGGCAAGCATCTTCTCATCTGTGCTGGCACCCAAATCCTGCATAAAGTTGGACATTGTGATATCAAGCGATTTATATATCCGTACTGCTTTAAACCTCTACGCACCTGATCCAGGGTTGCATTTGAATCTCCAGCTAATAAATTCAAGGATTGAGAGTTTGAGAACATCAAGGCAAAACTATCAAGTCGATCAATTGATCCGTTCTGGAGAGGAATTGGTCGACCACCATTCTCTATCATTTTCAATGCTTGTAACCACTCGTCATCGTCATCTCGAGATGCAACAGGCCCTGCCATTTGCTCCATTTGCCATTTCCTCACAAAACGCCATTTCCATGCCTGCTCTTGCAACATGGCATCATCAAGCAAAGAAGAATCGACGTAATTACCCCTGTTTTTATCGTTATGATCATTTGTTTTGCCTGGAGACGCATCCACGGGGTCGCTATTAGACTGAGAGGACGCATTATTCTGCAGACCTTCCTGACCTGCTATCAACCTGTATATTTTCTGCCTGCAAGCCCACGTTCCAAGCCAACTAGAGCTACGACTGCTATCAGCCTTGGTTATAGATTTGTTAGACGTTGATATATCTTTCGAAGAACTTGGATCGCTCTCACTTCTCTCCTTCGAAGCAAAAGCGCCCTCTTGCTCAGCACTGCCACTCTTCAGCGGAAGATCGCTCTCGGAATATTTTATGGCCGGATCATCCGTGTTCTCATCGATATATTCTTCGGGAAATTCGAACAAGAGGGTGTTTGAAGCATCAAGCTGCGTATCCTCTGGTTCTGGAGGCACGCCAAACCTAGAGATGGAAGGAAACAAGTACTCGTCAGCGAAGCGGAGATACCGCTGGTTCGAACACCTACAACGTACCAAGAAGAATCGAATAATTTAATCAAATCACTCATTGTGACAATGAGATGCTCTATTTCGCAAAACGCGTGACGTGGGCCACCCAAGTAAATAAGTAGGCTACCCGTGCAGCCACTGTATCCATTCTATCAACTGATCGACTGCAATATATATTATCAATATAAAGATGAGTGGGCGTTGCTGATGACTCGGCGATATTCCCATGCGAGTCCGATTGTAATGTGGTCGCAACACTCCAATCATGGCGTACAGCCAGCGTCTTGTTCGGTCCCCACGCGAACGGATTGCACTGTGCGCACATCTTCTGATTGATCTTCAGGATTCTCTTGGCCAGATGGAAGCTTAGTCTATCGTAAAACCCAAATGTCTATGATGCACTCGGAGGAATCTTCAAAAGTCAGCAGACAATTTGACAGTTTTTTCTGCAGTGTGTAAGAGTTTTTTTGTAGCACAGGTTCGATTTCTCTACTCGTCGATGAAAATGATACTATGAGATCCGGCAGATATACTGCGGAATTTAGCATAGACGAAAGTGTGCCTGCTGGATGCTTTTCAAAATATTCTCTTTCTGACAGTCCACTGATAGTGCCTTCTCTTGGGAAAGGGAGCCACTTTCTTTCCTGTTTATTGATCTCGTATACTTTGCTCCGGAATTCTATACAGGCATATATATAGCATGACATAAAAGTATAGAACAAGTCCTGTCACCAATTGCTCGTACCTGTCGGAGAGCAGTCCAAAAATCTCATATCAATCTTCCTGTGGAGAGATGAGTAATACGGTGTTGAATGACAGGGTGTCAGAAACAAAACCTTCACGTCTTCATGAGCCGTACTCCGAAAATCACTAATAATATCCATGACCTCTATTTGCGCCCTGCGTTTCATTGGAAAGAATGTAAGGTGTACACATATACTCAATGTCCCAACACCCTAACATCAACCGACCTTTGATGATATCGTCCAAAATATAAAAACATCATCATCTGAATGCCAAATACTAGTGCTATCACTGCAATCTTTCTCCCATAATTTGATGCCAAAAAGGATGCCAAACCTGCTGCGCAAACTGGAATAAATAATTGCAAGGCAGGTATAAGAAAGCGAATCTCCTTGTGAGCTGGGAGGCTGTACAAGACCATATACAATGTGCCTGCAGCAATAAAATGCCCTTTCCTGCAGGAATTGTGAAAATGTTCAGCATTCGAGTTGGACAACTACCCTTGATAGATAGACGTACTGTGCCTTCAGCAATCGAAAGCAGCCAATCACAAAGAATGGTATGAATGAAAGTAGCATTGAGGGGAGATGCTCCGTGAAATTTGCATGCCATGTATTTTTTCCGTACAAGTTTGACTTATCCTCTAATAGGTTGAACTTGAAAAAATTCCAGGGCACAAATTCCCACCTGCAGCACAGGATACTCAATTCGTTTGAATCATCAAACCAGAAAGCAGTCATGCACATCTCTCACCTTCCATAGAAAAGCCTGTCGACACAGCATGATAGTCCAATAACAAGCGTGCCGATCACTATCCCCAAAACAATGACTTCTATGCGCTCCTTTGATCTCCCTCGAAGTTTGCTCACAATGTACAGAGCAACACATGCCCAAAAGAGCGCACTTGCGGGCCTAAAAACAATGCTCAGTGCGGCAAATACAATCCATTTGATGTGATGAAGAGGATCTGAGATATCCCGTGATGAAGTTAAGAGTGCCGATACCTGGTACATGGCATGTGCCATGAGGCAAGCCTCGACAGAACTAGAATATGACCGTACAAGGCAGTATGCATTGAACCAGTTTAGCAACTGACACATCAGCGCAATCCTGTAACGGAATGCACCCATGTGACATCTTCAAAGAAAGGCATATCACCATCTTGGAAAGAAACATACCTTGATAGGCGCTCATTCCTGAAATACACCAGGGTCAGCCTGTACACACTGACATCTGTCCAAGCAGCAAACACACTATGAAGCAGCTGTGGCCCCTTGAAGATCAAGTATCGCGTATCCAGTCCCAGTAACCTCAAAAAGTAATAGAAAGCTCCATATAGCAACGGGTGAACATAGCTTCGGAGGCCAGCTCCCCACTCCCAAGTCAAATGACCATACCTGAAAATCGAAACTGATCCAGCATCACCCGCTCTCCAAACACATGAAATATAACCTTATAATAGAATCGTACCCAAAAACAAGTTTATGAGCTACTTCAGGTCCCTGCCAAAACTCGTCCGGTGCGAAGGCAGTTGAGAGACACAAAGCACAACACAGCCTAAATACAAGGCATACTCCAAATATCAACATGACAACATTATTACATTATTACAAAAGGCAAACGATGGATTATTTGTATGAGCATGGACATCCATCAGTCACTGACGATGCACTGGACTAGTACTTTAAGCAAGCTTGTGTACATCATGATGGAGAGATCACTCTCTGGACATGATGCTCGCTGAAACATGGAATAATTGTATTAGATCCAAGCATGGCTAGGCTGCTTTGGGCAAATCCTGCAATGTCATTAGATGTAGAAGATGGGTCATGTGGAAACAGATGGTGACAGCAAGAGGTACATGTAGCACATACCATGACACTCTTGGACCCCCTCGAGTACAACGAATATACAATACCCTGTCTTTTGACGACATCCAAATCTGCTTTGATTGCTGTAATATCCTCGCCACTCTCTTTTGGGGATCGACGAAACTCTTCTCGAGCTCTTCTTCTGATATACCTGCACCACACAGAGATAGCATTAAAAATTCACTAAATATGGCTGACCAGTATTCGCAAAGAAGCAACATACTCTCTAATGTTATAATTGGGGTATTTTGAACCTGCAGAAAGAAACCAGAACATGGTCAACTACCTGAGAGCCTTTTAGGCACAGTGGAACGATATCGACGCACTTTCTCGCATAAATGCCCTAAAAAGAGATCGTAATTCCTGTCCTGCAACCGAACTAGGTGACATTGTTCGGGTATCAAAAGAAATGAAATGCTACAACACGTCAATGGTACTTGAATGCTCTCAGAGCACTACACTGTAATACTTTTAAACTCTGTTCTTTTCGATAATTTTGAAATGGATCCCGCATTCATAACAATGCCATAGTGAACATGATGTTGAGGGACACATGTCCCTGTAAAGGCATCTCATCCCATGAAACATCACCGTCGATGGGCCAACCTTTCTTCGATGCAACGTGGACGCATCTGCCGATGCTTCTTCATCATGTTCATCCCATGGTACAATACATGTCTATAAAAAAGCGAATATAGCAAAAATGAATGCCATGACATCCTCGGGGGGTGTGGGGACACCTGCGAGTTCTGTATTCGGTGCGTGGAACGCTTGCTGCTCGCGTCAATTGGCTCAAATGAATGTTTACAGTGTCATTATTCATATAAATATTACCATGGAATGCAGTGGGGAATCTTGCGTATGATTTAAGTGAGCAAGATGTGATTGATTATTTTTCCCAGGTTGGCCCTGTGAAAGGTGTCAGGTGCGGCATGCAAGAGGTGTAATGACGATCCAGTTTGAGCATATGTGAGGTAACGATTCTTTTGTTGTAGGATTGTGACCGATAAAGAGACAGGCAAGCCGAGAGGATTTGGGTTTGTGGAGTACCATGACATTGCTACTGCAGAAAGTGCAGTTCGCAATCTGAACGGGACGGAATTAAATTCGAGAACAATGCGAATAGTATTTGCAGAGAATAGTGCGATGGATCGTCAAGGGGATGATTCGTTGGCAAGGAAGAGAATGTTTCCCAACAAGCCAATTGGGGTAGATGCTGTGCAGCATGCAGCAAAAGGAATGGGTGAGACGTTGGGAGCTCCATGTGATTTGGATGCAGATACAAACAAGATTATATCATTGCTCTCGAGAAAGAATAAGAATGAGCTGTATGAATATCTTGCTCAGGTACAGAAGTTTAGTGTAGAACATCCAGATCAGGCACGACAATTTTTGATCGAAAATCCGCAACTCTCGCAAGCAATACTTATTATTGAGATTGTATTAGGACTGGTGGGAAATCCCTTGGGCGATGGCGCGCCAGATATGGGTCAGATGGATGCGAATGGTGCTTTACCTGTCCCTGCAGACCCTCGACGAGCAAATATGGCAGCACCAGCTCCTCAAGTTCCCATGACTGCAGCTCCTAGGCCAATGGTTTCAATGGCATCAAGGCCCCTTGGAGCAGGTTCTGCTCCAATGACAGCCCCTGTGCCTGGTATGACCAGTGAACAGCAACAAGGTATGAGCCTCAGACGGTGTCCATTTTTACTTTTTACGTACGCTTACGTTTGTATCCTGTTGTTTTGCAGCATTGTTACAGCAGGTGATGAGTTTAACAGCGGAACAAATAGAGTTATTGCCTCCCCAGCAGAAAAGTCAGGTTTTAGCCTTGCAGCAGTCACTAAGGGGCAGTACATGAGTGTCAGGTGTTTACACAAGTTTTCAATCGCTGACATGATTGATGGTAATAAATGACGATTTTATCTTTATTGATCCTGCCTGGAAATGCGCCCGAGTATTCCAGTTGATATAAATATTGTCAATCTGTAACAAACCAGGAGAGTGAACAAGAGTGTCAAGGATAATGAAACGCTTCTCCATTGGTTGAATATCATGCACCATGCCGCACTTTTCCCCCTTCCAAATGAGGTTCGTGGTTACCCGTGCCTGTTTTGGTGTTTGCCCTATTATCCAGCAGGCATCAACTGTTTCATGCAGCTGACTTTGAATCCTGAGTTCTAAATTGATTGATAGAGGACCTTTGCTAAAATTGTGGTTCAATGATTTTGGCCCGCATAACTGTCCCAAAATACAATGCTCCTCAGATTCCCTACGGTATAAAAATTAGAATGTATGGAGAAACTATGTTGGAAAAGAAATTGGGTAGACGTGTTGAGCATACCTGGATAATGGACTCACGACAAAAGCTTCCCTATTAGTTTCTCTGCTCGTAAAATATAGCACTCCCATTGGAGACTTATCCTTTTGTGAGATAAGATATTTCGAGTCATTCGCAAGCAAATGTAAGTGCTTATGTTTATGCATGGCATCCTCACAGATCGTGCCCTCCTCAATTCCATATGAAAGCTCCTGAGAAGCTCCCACATCCAGTTGATCTTGAATCTCAAACGAAGTGACAGCAGAATTGTTATGCAAGCAAAATTGGTTTAATATTATATCACTCGTCTGTGCATTGTGGATCTCCAGCAAAAGCTTTTCAGTCTCTGCAGAAGAAATCAGGAATGCTCTCAAATCCAGGATTGGCAGAGCATGTATCCGTTTCGCTAGTCGCAACATTCTAGATGGTTGACACCCTACTTGCACTAAAGGCTCATATTTCCAAACGATGTACACAGTCTGGTGACCTGGGTGCTCAGCCCTAAAGGTAAGTTTGGACTTGCTTTTCTCTGAAACGGGTAGCTGGAAGTTATACCTATACTGTCTGAATTCTGAGCCCTCTTTCATATCCTCCACGATTGCTTCGGAAAGGGTGATGCTTGGAGAAGCTATTGCTGTGATGTTGTGCAGTGAAATTGCTCCAGCGTTTGTCATTTCAATCTCACACTCTACCACTTCTCCTACATTGACTTCTTCTGGGAAAGATGTCAACCCAATCTTCAGTCGTGGCATCGGTGGTAGAATCTGAAATTCGATTTCTCCTCCTCTCAAAGTTCTGTTTTCGGGTTCGATGGACCATTTGGAAATATTGGGTCTGAAGATCTTCTCACAGGGAATTCCTCCCATTCTCCAGCGCAGACCCTCAATTTTCAAGACTCCAGTACTCAAAGGCCGACATTTAAGATAAATCATCGTTTTTTCACCAGGATATAGATGTTGATACTCTCTAGAGCAAGTCAGGCTGCTATCAGCTTGAAGCTGATCACTTGTGGAGCACACCAGTTCCAAGTCATCAAGCTCAATGTCAATTTTCAAAGGATTATACACAGGCAAAGCGACGAGGATGTCCTCCCCCGCATATGATGAATTGGTGGAGGCATCTTTGTTCACCTTGGGTAAGATCTTCGATGACGGGACTCGAGGGAAGCAAATCTCCATTTCTTTCCACACCCTGGGATGAATATCTCTTGATGCACCATCAAAGTAGTCATGCTCTCCTCCTGAAATTATTCTAAGGTGTGATGTATCGAATTCAGGTAAATCTAACTCGATACGAGACTTAGTTCCCTGCAGATATAACATAGAAATGCATGATTGACTCTTCTCAAAATTAAACTAACAGCCACTGTATTCGTACCATTTCTTCGGCCACCTTGCCGTACAAATCAATGAAATGAGACATGTGATGAGATTGAAGATGTCCTGGAATATTCATACAGGTTACTGTGGAAGCAATATGCTGCAATGCTTTTGCGTTTTCTCCTGCATCGCGATATTCCTGGCCTAGAGCTTCATGCAAATGTTCTTCCATAACGTCCCAACCTCTACCATCTAGAACTTTGATAGCCTTTCTATGCATTAATGAAGCAAGCTTCATTTCATTGGACTGTCCGTAACGAAGTCCTGCAAGAACTAAGTGAAAACCACGTCTCCTATTCTTGGGCGGCACTTGTTGTGCCTGGAAATAAGAAGAGTATTCCAACAGTAACCCCGCTCTTAAGCTCCCCTCATTGAAATGAGCTCTCATAATAATCCAACTAGCATCCGAGTACCTACCAATCGATGAAAGTAATCTTGCCCATGTGAGAGATAATCTGGTGGAATAAAGGGTTGCTAGAGATTTGCCAAATCCTTTTTCTGCCTCTATCAATCCAGCATATCGAATGAATGACTCTTTAAAATGCCCTATGCATGTAGCAAGCGAAATACCGCCAACAATATTTGCAACTCCTATACATTCTTGGGCAGATGCATAGTGGAAGTACAACTTGTCAGATTTTAAATCTGCTGACAAAAGCTTCAAGGTAGAAATTGCAGTATTGTAATCACCCACCATCATCAGCAAATCACTTTGGCGTCTCATGGCTGCCTCAACACTAGCCTTATTGAGTTCTTGAAACTGATGCGAACTCTGAGAATAGATTGAGTGTTCAGATTCTTCAGATCCATCAAATGCACTCATGCTTGACTGAGAAGAAGTTGACTTGCGGAACAAAAATGTTTTCAATTGATTTTTCAACCCTCTTCTCGATGATCCTATTACCACTTCCAATTCTCTTATCCGTTCCTCTATGAATGGAATGAGACATGTGGATGACAAAGCCTCAACAAACGTCACCAATTGCATGCCAGGACTTGATTTAATTGTGTTTTCCCTCTCTTGAGACAAATCGACATAACTTGGGAGCGAATATCTCTTCTTTCCTTTCTCTTCCTCATACAGCTTCAATGCAGTATCAACCTTCTCATCATATTCTCCGACAAAGATGACGTGCCTCTGAGCCATTCCACCTGACAGCAAAGTCAACAACTTTGGTGACAAGTTCTGCTCCAAAATTTCCAATTTCTGCCGCCAGGTCTCAATCGAACTCACATGCATAACAAAAAGGCCTATAAATAGAAGTAAATACACGTCAGACGAAAGCATTGAAAACAAGTCAATAGGGAACGTACAAATTAATGGATCATCCTGAGTCTCATGAACTTGAAACCGCAGAGTATCAAACAAGGCCTCGCAATAGCGCTCAAAATACACCGGAAGATCCTCTGACGTATCATCCAAACGTTCTTCTTCTGGCATGTGCTGATGCAAAACATCTACTAATTGATTCTCTGCTGCTATGATGTCAGAGGCATCACTCAGAACTGAAAACTCTGACCCAGCACTGCAGAAACGGATCGTCACCTCATGGAGGCGTATTGGATATTCAGCAGGCGTCCTAATCGGGACTGCATAGTACATAGTATCCATAAATTAGACTACAGTCAGCTCTACTGCAGCTTAAAGACCGTTTCATGACAACGAACACACCTCCTAAGCCTTTGTTTAAACCTTTGACACGGCGTTCGCAGAGGAATATATCCTTTAAATCTTTATTAAATTCATCACGGCAGTATTCTTCCGCTTCTTCCTCCGGAATGAGAGCCACAAGTGGTGACCACCGTTCCTTGAGCCAGGCCTTGTACTCGGCTAGGCTCGACTCTTTCGTGCGCATCATAGGCTATAATCTTCTAAATCATGTTGAACTATAAAAATATATTAAATCTATGCATCCAGCATGCTCATCAAAATCCTATTGAGTTCCTTAGGATTAGCTCTTCCACCAGATTCCTTCATGACTTGGCCAACAAAGTAGCCCTTTAACTTTGTCTTGCCGTTTCTATATCCTTCCAGCTGTGATGGATTGGCATCGAATACCTTCTGTACAATTTCACGCAATGTTGCTTCATCAGATATCTGAATGAGACCATTAGCGTCGACAAATTCCCGAACGCTCTTCCCCTCTGCTTCCCCATTCACCAACCTGGGCAAAATTTCTTTGCCAATCTTCCCACTGATGACCGACTCTTCAATCAATTTGATCATATCTCCCAGCGTCTCTGGTGTCATCTTCAGATCGGAAAATTTGATTGCTTCGGATTTGACTACAGCATTCACATCCCCCATAACCCAGTTTGCTGCCTGCTTCACAGAAGCTCCAGAGTTGAGTACTCTGTCGAAATATGCTGCAATATCTTCATCATCGCTGAGAACAAGGGCATCATATTCCGATAATCCCAGAGACATGTATCGCTTTCTTTTTTCTGATGGAAGTTCAGGCAGAGACTCTTTGATGCTTTGTATGAACTCTTCCGAAATATGCAAATCTGGGATGTCAGGTTCTGGAAAGTATCTGTAGTCAGCCAGACCTTCCTTCCTCCTCATAGAGGCTGTTGATTGGGTGTTTTCGTCCCATAATCGAGTCTCTTGCACAATGTCTGACTCGTTATTATCTTCAATCAATTGACACTGCCTAATGTACTCGTAGTCTATTGCCCTTTGCATTGCATTGAAAGAATTCATGTTCTTGATTTCCACCTTTGTTCCAAATTCTGTTGCTCCCTTTCGTCGTACAGACACGTTTACATCGCACCTCATGGATCCCTCCTGCAATATAAGTGAAAAATTATTCACATGCGAGCCATGCTGAAATAATAATAATAATCTTCATCACGTACAGCCATATTGCCGTTGGATGCCCCTATGCACAGCATAATTCTTCGAAGTTCTGCTGCATACATTGCAGCTTCTTTTCCAGTTCTCATATCCGGCTCGGATACAATCTCTAATAATGGGACCCCACCTCTATTATAATCTACTTGTGAAGATTGAGAACCAGAAAGGCTGTCAGCACCTGTATACACAATCTTACCAGCATCCTCTTCCATGTGAGCTCTGGTGATCCCAACTCTCTTGCTCCCTTCATCAGGTATCACGACATCAATATACCCTTCATAACAAAGGGGTATATCATATTGAGAAATCTGATATCCTTTGGGCAAGTCAGCGTAGAAATATTGTTTCCTGTCAAACTTGCTATCTTTATTGATGTTACAGTTGAGAGCCAAACCAGCCAGGATACTTTTTCTAACTACTTCTTGTCCCAGCATAGGAAGCGTGCCCTGAACAGAAATAATGTTAATGTCATCGTCTTCATACACTACATGTCTCTCACACACAATCACATACAGGATGTCCTAAACAGATCGGGCAGATGTGCGTATTAGGATCCGCACCATACTCATTCTGACAAGAGCAGAAGGCCTTTGTTGCTGTGTTCAGCTGCACGTGGCACTCGATCCCAATAACAGCCTCATATTCCTATACAAAGGAGTCACATTGATCAAAAGATGAACAGATAACACCCACATTATCCTAAATTCCAACATACCGAGGAGAACTTTTCAACACTCAAAGCCTCCTTCGATGCAGCTACATGAAGGTTTGATCGGCCCACAGATCGCAAAGAAAAAGACCATTTGTTATCTGAAGATATTCTATAGTACGATGGTTTGGCTAAACGTGGTTTGGAAAGAACCGTTCCAAGCATTCTGAGAGCAGTCATGCTACGCAGCACTCCAGTGTTGAATATCGCCAATTTACAAGATAAATACGGTATAAATTAAGAATACAAGTACAGGTACAGAAGTACCGACAATAGAAGTCCTAGTATAAGCAGTGAAATATTGAATTGCATCATCTCGTCCTTCTGCTTTGGCTTTTTAGCCACTTTCATCTCTGCATCAACAAAACTTGTCAAAAATACATTCTGCGGCATGGCTACATGGAGTTATGGCACATTACCTAGTTGATTGATATTTCTCTGCTTTCTATGAGGGTGAACTGTGGTCTCTGACTGTTTCATAGAGGACTTCATGCCATTACCAGGCTCAACAGTCTTGTGGACCTGTACATCACTTGCTACTTTCTGAAGTTTGTCCAATCTATCGATATGCAATACATACGGCTCACTCCAACTACCGTGACCTAATCCATGCTCACCGATTGAGCGGATACGTATGCTGAGGTCACCATGATATTCTGGGAGTGGAATTGAGCATGAGTCTTCTGTTCTTTTATACGACTTGCGCATGATGGCAGAAGCCTTTTTGTCAAGCCGATGTTTTGATTCATAGCCCTCCGTTTTTGACTTTGTATAAGCTTTGTTCATCTCAACCTCATAGCCAATGCATTTGGCATGATGCACACTTGCTTGCTGCTCTTGCCAGGAGATCCGGACTACCCCTTCTTGAACAATAGACTTTGTTATCCTAGGAGGTGCTGGAGGGGAAAGAGATGTCTGAATTTCTTTATTATCAGACCAATCACTCTTACCAACACTGTTATAGGCTCTGACTCGTACAAAGTACTTGGAGCCAAAGTCTAAGTTCGTGACTCGATATGACACATCAGGCCCTCGATACACCACATCATAGTCATCAAAGTTTCGATGCAGACTGGTCGCTATCTCAAAGTCTGATATTGTTGATCCGTTGTCTTCTGGGTGCTCCCAGGACAGCTTGAATGCGTTTCCTGCTCCTGCTGGAATGGCACGTGGTGCTCTTGGTCTTGCTGGTGCATCTGCCTCAGTTGTTGTCAGTAAGGGATCACTCCAAGGGCCCCAGCCCGTGCTGCTCCCAGATCTGATTCGAAATGAATACTGACAACCAGACAAAAGATTTTTAACAATGCCACTTTCATCCGGGGCAACTTGGCAGACAAGTGGATGAGATCGTGGCGAAGCCTGCCCAACTCTGTTTGCCTCAATTTGAATGTATTTGACAACCTCGGAACACGTTTCTCTCGTCCAATCTACATGTACTTCGTTTTTCGACTTGTAAATAATCTTGAAGTTCTTTGGAGCATTTGGCAGCGTAGATGTTGTTATAAAGTTTACTGTTTTTGACCATGGACCCAGCCTTCTATTATCTTCTCCTCGAACTTTACATCCATACGCTGTTTCTGGTAGTAGATCTACCACTGCAAAATATCATCTTCGTTACAACATGATGATGGAGCAAAATAAGTCGACCAAGTCTTTTGGGAAAGATGGTAACATACCTGTGCATGAAGTCTCTTGGCCCGAGTAAACTATTTTGAAATCTCCAGGCAAATTTTCATCGAGACGAGAGATCCCCACAGTGAAAGACTTTGGCTGATGGGCAGAGTCTGATATATCCCAGGAAATCAAACAAGAAGATGCTTTCAAATCTCTTACTTGAATATCGTCTATAGTACAAAGGGGTTTACTAGGCTTGAAGCAAACTGCAGACATGAAATTGTTGAGTTAGGCTGAAAAACATCTTCCATGAAAGTACTAGTTTGGTGACTAAACATACCATGATTGCTCCATTTTGAGATCCCTTGATCCGACTTCATACGTACTCGTGCCTTGTACTTCGTTCCAGGTGATAATCCCTCTAATAGACAATTGGGTTCCTCCCCCTGATATACTGTTCTAAAGTGGGTATGTTCATTAGTATTGTGGCTTGTCTCAGATACTTGAGCCTCAAACATGATATTAGCCCCCGAATCTCCCTTGCTTTTCTTTAGAACCCACGATAAATAATTTCCTGACTCATTCTCATAATAATGTACTGAGGATGGAACTGCATGCGACTTTATAGTGACATTTATATGTTCACTGTAACTTTCACCGCCAGGGTTAACTGATTTCACCCTCACAATGTGTTCCAAATCAGGCAAAATTTCCGCAGTTTCACACATAGTGTCACTGCCTTGATACAAAATTTTCCATTCCTTGCCTAATGCAGCTTCGCTCTCTCTGACCTCCAAGGTGTATGTCTCATCAACCTTTCCTCCGACAGATTGCCAAGAAAAAATCAATACTCCTTCTGATGATACGTAAGACAGGTTTACTGGAGCTTCTGGCTTTGAAATTAGAGTTCGAACAGCCAGAGGCGGGCTCCAGGGGCTTAGACCCTTTGCATTCTCCGCACAAACTCTAATTGTATATTCAGAATCAGGCTGAAGCTTTGCCAAAACAAGCATGCAATCCTGCACCTTTGCCACAAAATCGAACGAGCCTCTACCATTATCCATCTCAATGCGATAGCCAGTTACCTCTGATCCATTTCCTGAAGGCTTCAGCCATTCAAACGTTAGCGAGTCTGATGCTAATGATGTGCAAAATATCTGACTAGGGGCATCGGGGACTGACGCCTGAGTGAGAAATGAAGCAATGCTGCTGAAAGCACCTTCTCCGAGACAGTTGACAGCCTAAAACACATATTTATTAGGTTATAATAAAATTTTATATTCGCTGTCAAATCTGTATGCTCACATACCTTTACTCTCACATTATACCTGACCCCTGCTGAAAGATTCCTCCACACAAATGTCCTCTCACTCCCTCTATACACTTCATACATACCTTGTGCATTTATTGGAAGTATCGCATTGTCCTGCAGGTTCAATGGCAATGTTCCTTCCAAAACATACTCGGAAATTTCTCGACCACCATTCTCCTCTGGTTCTGACCACTTCAAATTCAAAAAGTCCTCGCCCCTAGCTATCAAAACAGGCGGAAGCATGGCAGATGGGCAAGTAGATTTCGTTTGAAATATCAAAATATCTGATGGTGGCGCAAGCTTAATCTGAACATTCTTGTCTGTGGTCATGGGATGACATTTTACTCGAAGGGCATATTTCCTACCTGGGTGCAACCCTTTCACTTGCACATGTGTTGCTGGGCCAGAGTACTGTGTACACCATCGCTCCTCACTGATCCCTTGTTCATTATCTTCATTATTGGATTTTATTTGCTGCATTTCCAGCAAAAAGGACATGAGGTACTCCAGAACATAGACATCAGTGGAGTGGACAGTCACAGGAACAGAAGACCACTGAACACAAACACTCGTAGCATCTACTTCTACCAGCTTTGGCACATCTAGAGCCTTATCAATCATCAAAATAGGCTGAAAGTCTTTGTCAACATTTCCAGTCGGCCAAGCGCCGGGTTGACTACTCGAAACACTCTCGTCAGGCGTGTTCATGCTTGTTTCCAGACCCAGGCTGTTGTTACTCTCCGCAAGCATCTGGGAACCTAAAATATAAAATATAAGACTGGATGATATACTCGAGCTATTGCAACATCCTCGTATCGCTTATGGGAGCTTCGAAGGAAGTTGACTTTGAGGGCCTTGAGAACCACGTTGAAATTGACACGTTTTCCCGCAGTCAAAGGGCATCAACGCAATTACAATTCAATCTATGCGCTGTCGATGCGATGCAACTCCATATCGCTGACTGGAGTCCCGCGAATCTATTGAACTTTTGAAAAAATGAAACAATTTCAATTGCCTAATTAAGGACATTGCAATTGCCCTTCATTTAAACATGGTGGCAGTACTAGTGTGCTCGCTATGACTCGAAGAAGGCAATTGATAAATTATATGGAGAGTAGCCCACCATGTGGACTCTGTAGCCAGCATTAGTCGATAAAAGTTCCTTGGAACTCAGATGCCTCCGTCTTCCGTCCGAGATGTCAGCAAGAAGGACTCTTCGAAGTTGCCTCACGCGAAAAGAATTAAGTTTTTATTCTCTGCTGCGAATAGAATGGTTGCTGTGTCACCTGCGTATGCGAGCTATCTCGGGAGGAGATGTTTGAAGGTATGCAACTTTGGCTTGAAAACCAAAGGAAAATGAGGGTTGAAGATAAAATTGTGATTGCATCACATATGATATGTAGGAAATAGAGAGTGCCACTCGGAATCATGGGATGTCAAATGCTCAAATAGCTCGTCTATGCAGGCGATGTGGTTGTCCTGTGTCGCAGGAGACAGGTCATGTGGAAAAGCTATCCGCTTCAACTGTGAGAAGGTCACAACGACAGCATGCTAGGACCGGATCAGCTGTGATGCGAGCAGGCATTATTAAAACATGTCCTCTATGCCAGAATAGAATTACATACAAGTTCCCCACGGTTGCTATCGCGGAGAGTAAATTGAGCAAATGTATCAAATCTTAGGAAAATTTGTTCTGGTGTTCGGATGGCGATCTCTCTTTTGGGTGAAACCAAGACGACACGTTTTTCGCAATTCTCTTATACATCGCTTTGATGAATGCCCAAAATACAGCGATTGTGAATTTGATGAGTTCAAATATGTTTTTAGGAGGACTGTCAAATACTTTTGGAACAGAGGCTTTGAAGAGCATGGCAAGCCTCTTTCTCTGTGCTCTTGCAGCAGGTGTGGATTTAAGAATCCCAGATGCTAATTCTCCAGCTGTATCACTGCTCATCACCTCTGACAAGATATCCAACAACTGTTCCCTGGTTTCCTGGTCCATGGCAGCAATGGTGGAAGCTGGATTGGACATAATTAATGTCCTCCTCAGAGGCACGTTTCTCCTATCAAGAAGTAGATTTTTCATATCCATCGCTGTTGACTTGGAAATTCCAGCTGGCGAGCTTTCTTCTTCATCACTATCAATTCTATTCGCTTGCTGGGCGGCAGATAACCACACTTGCAAGATCTGCCTGGTGGTCTCATCAGCTCTCAGTGCGTCTCCACCAGGCATTAGCAGCAACTCTTTCAATAACTTTTGTGACGCAGGCCTTCTATCAGATAAAAGTTGATTTAATACCACAGGCATCCCAGCGGCGACTAATTTGAAATTTGGGTCAACTGCCAGTGCAACGCCCTCTAAGGAAGACACTGACCGAACAACAAGTGGGAAATATGGGGGCAGAAGGAACTTGTACTTGAATGCTAGTTTAAATAAGACTCCTACCAATGTGCTGAAGTCAAGCTTGGTAGTCTGTAAGCTAAGCAATGGAAGTTGCTTCGAAATACTCCCTTCTGCCTGCTCTATATTTTGTCCACCACTTGACATCACTGCCTGAAACTCCTTTTCTAAATCTTGAGCCAGCATTTCTTTATTTGTTTCTGGTTTCAAAAGATTGAGTTCATTCAAATCATTTACTAGCCGTTTCCAATCTCCCAAACCCAGATGCACCAATGCAGCCATCATAGCTTGGCGGTCACTTGGCATGACATATACTAACAACCCAAAGTCAAGGTAGCAGAGCTGATTGTCATTCGTCAGCAGGAGATTGCCAGAATGAGGATCTGCAAAAGTAATCAGAGATATCATATCATTGACAATCCAGTACAAAGGTGCATACAAAAATGTCATACCTCCATGCATGCATCCAGTCACAAGCAACTGCGACAAAGAACATTGGATTCCCATTCTAACCAAATTTAGAACCTTTGGATTATCTCTGACATCGCCATTATCCATAAGCTGAGATGGGCTTTTTCCATCAATCCATTCAGACACAAAGACTTTGTCTGAACAAAGCTCTTCCACAGGGGCAGGAATTGTTATGAATGGCAAGCTTCTATGAGCTTTCAAGAAGGATTTAGAATTCTTCACTTCATTGCGAAAATCACACTCCCCTAGCAATCCTTGTCCAACTTCGTCCACTAAAACCCTCAAATCTCTCGTGATACCCGCCAGCTTCTGCACAATGCCTATCGTATTCCTGAGCAGCCCAATGTCAGTCTTGATGCTTTCATATGCACCGGGTCTACGGACTTTTACGGCAACTTGCTTGCCTCCATACTCTTGCTTAAGAACACCTCTATAGACTTGCCCCATAGAAGCCGAGGCAATCGGCTCATCAGAGAGACTTGTAAAAATCTGTTCAATTGGTCTGCCCCATTCTGCCTCCAGAATAGAGTAAGCCAGCCCATTATCAAACGGCTTCACGCTATCTTGAAGCTTGGATAGGTATTTTGAGTACGAATCTCCAATAAAATCAGGCCTCATACTCGCGGTCTGAGCAAGTTTCACAAACGTTGGTCCCAATCGAGTCAGTATCTCTTCCAGCTGTCTGGCCACCTTGGCATTGTCAAGCTGTTTGCCTAGCATTGCGCAAGAAATCTTCTCCCACGACACAAACAGGAGAAAGTATAACAATGCAATGGATATTTCAATTGCTCGTAGAAGCTCCAGCAAGTCGTCCTCAATGACGCTCCTTTCCACTAGCCTAGTCTCAGTAACTCCACCTGAACCACCAGAATGTATCAACTGTCCATTCCTATGTCTTCCCTGTAAACTCGGTCTAATGCGCCGAGTACTGCAAAAACCACAGTGTTTGGTACGATCCAATGGAGAAAACTGCCGCGCTCGGAAAGGTTTTATCCGCACTTTGACGAGCGGGGAACACATGCCTGAACACACAGGCACACTGCCCATGGGCTCAACCATTCTCTTGTTCTGTAATCCCATTAATGTATTCAGAATATCTGCTGTTGGTGTAATCCTGGGATCAATGAGTCACAGATGGTGGTTCAGTCTGATCTGTGTACACAGACACATGTGTCTCCTTCCAGGTGCCTTGCAATTGAAAGACAATCGTCAGGACAAGGATCCTCACGGGGGACAGGTATTCGTGTGTCGATCGGGAACTTCAATGTACATTCTTTATAGATTTGTTATTATTATGGGTGCATTATGCTTCAGGGACTCGATGTGGTGTACTGCAACTTGATTTTGTACTTTCTTGGGCTTTGGCACGTATTTGAGAATATTGTAGAAAATATACTATGCCCTAGTTGCAATACCAATGACGACATAGATCTTTCAGGGAAGACTGCAGTGATAACTGGCTGTAATCGCGGCCTAGGGAAAGCTCTCTGTTTTGAATTATGTAAGAGGGGTTGTCACGTGATTCTCGTGTGCAGGGATCCAGCTGGAGCCCACAAGGTAGTAGAAGAGGTTTCGCAACAAATCCCTGTATTTGGTACTCTTGGGACGTGCGAGGTTGTCTACAGCGACCTCTCTCGTCTCGCAACTGTGAAGGCTTGTGTAAAAGCCCTCAAAGGCCTGCTCAAGTCGCGCAAGATGAATTTCCTGATATGCAATGCCGGCATTATGGCACCAAAGCATCTCAATATAACGCATGATGGGTACGAGTTGCAGTTTCAAGTGAACTTTCTGTCACATGTGTATCTTGCCCATGGAGTATTGGAGCAGTCTTTAGTTGCGGATGATGGAAAAGTTGTGTTTGTAAGTTCTTTCGCACATTGGGGAGCTTCAGGAAATATATCAGAGTGTTTCAGATGCCTGGATAGATATAACGGAAAGCTTCAGTACTGTAATACCAAGTTCTTTGATGTTCTAATAGCAAGGGAGCTACAGAAGAGACTTTTGCAGGGATATTACCAACACAACCATGCAAGCATTGCGTGTCTGTCTGTCAATCCGGGTGTTGTCAATACGAAAATGGCTCGGGAGTTTTGCATCAACGAATTTCCGACGTGTTTAAACGGCATCATTGCAGCTATATTTGGGGTACTGTACTCTGTCACTCTCAGAAAGCCAGAGAAAGCAGCCTGTCTTATCCTACAAGCTCTCCAGCATCAGAATTCAAGTACGTACATATCTCGTGGGCCATTTGGAAGTTGGACCCCACCGCATCTGCCGAGCAAGAAGATATCAGAGGGAATCTCTGCTGAGCTGTGGGAATCCAGTCTTGATGTTCTTCGACAGGATGGGTGGTTGTTGTAATCCATATGGATTCATCGTAGATTGATGCTGATGCCACTTCTTTACTTCATTGATTACTTAATTTTATTATTGACATTAAAAGTTGCATCGCCATGTCATCCGTGTCTCCTGTAGAGCACACCGCAATCGGTGGTCTGGCAGGGTTGATTGAGGTTGGAGTAATGCAACCCACAGTAGCGTTGAAAAACTGCCTTCAAGAAGGGCGATCATTCCCCACAAATATTTCTGCATATTATAGGGGTTTATTTGTACGTTTTTTAGGAGATCGGTTCATCGGGGTTGCACGGTTGCCTCAGATACGTTGCTATCTTTTGTTTTGTAGATAAATGCTGGAGCGATGTTTCCCATTATCGCTACTCAGTTCGGCGTAAACAGAACTATCGAGAAGGTTCTCGAATCTGGTAGAAGCGATCCTCTCAGTAATTCGCAGAAGATTGGCATGGCCATGGTTGCAGGTTCAACCTCTTCAGTTTTTGGATGCCCAGCAGAATACTTGATGATCCATCAGCAGCGTACAGGAAAATCACTGATCGGGGCTTTCAAGAGCAATACATCCTTGTATGGATATTCCACCATCTATCGTGGTTTGGTACGTGTGCTTTTTTTGCCGTAAGGCACATTATTTAGACAATCATCCACTTGTTTGTCCAGCATCAGAGAACCACACATCATCATCTTCTTCTTCTTGCATGCAGGGTGCCACAGTATCGAGGGAGGCACTATATGCAGCAGGTTACTTGGGGCTGATGCCTATTTTGCGAAAAGAGTTTACAGATGCTCCTGTTATCAAAGACATCCCGGGGGGCCCATATTTGGGAGCAGGTATAGCAGCAGGCATATTTGGCACAGTCACCACGCACCCCTCGGATACAATTAAAACTAGAATGCAAGCATTTCCAGATCTAAAGAAGAATCCAGAATATAGAACTGTATATTCCACAGCTCGACATATAATTCAGGAAGGAGGCGTCCAGGCAATGTTTGCTGGTCTTGTCCCCAGAGGATTTCGTATCATTGGCGCAGTATTCATCTTGAATGGAGTCAAAAACACCGCTGTAGACTTCTTGGAAAAAAAGCGGTCCGGTGAAACGGCAGATGCTCTTTCCTGAAACGTCCTCCTGCTCAACGAATGATATTGAGTATGAATCAGCATTTCCGTCGAAATTTATTCCTTGTCTTTGCCACCCATCATGGCATGCATATTGCATATTCATATCCTTATATTGTTGTTATGATACCGAGTGATACTCATCCCAACAACTGATGGTTTTCCTCTGACAGTAGCGATTGCCACGATACCTGATGTAGTCCACAGCTTGTCTGTATTGCCAATTGGAATGCATTTGCACATGGGGGTCAATTCAAACAAATGCCCTAGTATCTGCGTAGGGTATTTGCCATTATCAGTTGTCAACCGATGCGTATTCCCGACAAATAATAGAAATATTTTACCTTATAAACTAATTTGGTAGATGAACTGAGAATCCAAGGTATCCGTGGACTCCCTGAGGGGCTTTCTTCTAGAAACTGTAGTTGATTTGTCGTCATCCAATTCACGAATAAAGTATGACTGCTGGGGTAGAAACTACATCTAATAATGCTTGGGTGGAGAGTTATTTGAATGCTTGTACGTGTCATCCCGATGCTATTGTGTTGACGGATTCCGAAACGTTTCAACCAGCGTGTCCGCATGTCTTTGAATTGCTGACCTTGTTCATGTTCGATGCAGTGTTGACGTTTGGTTTGAGCGGAGAATATGCCTCAGAAACGTCAGATTCTCGTGGTCCCAATGCAGATAGGAATGTGTATTCGAGATATTACGTTCGAT
Source organism: Picochlorum sp. BPE23 (assembly GCA_025209345.1). NCBI lineage: Eukaryota > Viridiplantae > Chlorophyta > Trebouxiophyceae > Picochlorum > Picochlorum sp. BPE23. The sequence continues at coordinate 791,850 of JANSVD010000005.1, read as the reverse complement.
CCCTGTTGAATCTGGATGAGGAAGCACTAAAGAATGCTTGGAGCAAGGCTGTGTCATCGACGAAATCGCCATATGGGGGCGAGAAAGATGCTCGATTAGAATACTTATCATGGAGAATATGGCATTTAAAGAGAAAACAGGCGACATCTGAAGCTGAGCCTGAGATTTTGGAGCCTGATGCTGGTTCTGATGAAGACTCAAGCGATGAGGATGATGTGGCTGTTCATGAGGGAAAAAATCTTCCAACTTCCAATGAATCGGTGCCAAATAAGACTCTGTCCTCTCATGTGTCAAGCGAGGAAGGTATTCCGAAGAAGTCGCTCTCTATCAAGACGAAACCTGATCATGTGTCCGGTACAGCAGATATTGATGCAATGGTTGAGGAATATATCATGTCACCAAAGCAAGATGCAACACCTCTTGCCCATCAGACATCATCTGAAAATAAGCTTGATAGGCTCTATATTGTTATGATCAGTTTACATGGCCTTGTGCGGGGAGAGAATATGGAATTGGGCAGAGACAGTGATACTGGGGGGCAAGTAAAATACGTTGTGGAGCTTGCCAAAGCAATGTCTTTGCATCCGGCAGTCTTCAGGGTGGATTTATTAACTAGAATGATCAAAGATCCCATTGTTCACTCCGATTATGGCGTTGCAGAGGAGTGTCTCACTAAGGGCAATGGTGAACTTGGTGGGTCATATATTGTCCGTTTGCCATGTGGGCCAACACACAAATACATACCAAAAGAACAGCTCTGGCCCCATGTCAGAGAATTTTCGGACCGAGGAATAGTTCACATAAATAAGATGCTAAATAAATTGGCCGAATCAGGGAGGAGATGCGAGTTGTATTGCATTCATGGGCACTATGCAGACGCAGGAGAGACTGCTGTTCTCATTGCAAGCTCATTGGGTGTGCCTCAGATAACTACTGGGCACAGTTTGGGCCGGAATAAGTTAGAACATCTTTTATCTTCAGGAGGCTTGAATCGCTCTGAGATTGAGGCAAGTTACAATATCAGTAGGAGAATTGAAGCAGAGGAAAGGTGTTTGGATGTTGCCACCATGGTGTTCACCTCAACCCAGCAAGAAGTGGACGAGCAATGGGGTTTATACAATGGATATAATTCAAAACTTGCAAAAGTTGTTCGATTCAGGAGATCCCAAGGTAGACATATGCCGTACATGAAAGTTTCCCCTCCTGGGTTGGATTTTTCAAATTTGAAGGTCAATATTCCAGAAGACCCTGTCGTGAAGGAGTTTGTCGCTCGACGAGCTGAACTGGCTGAAAGAGAAATGATGCCGTTTTCTCCTAGTGAGAATCGGAGGGTGTCGTCTCCTGTGGACATCACAGGATCGCAACCAATGCCTCAGTCCAAGCCAGATGATGCTGTTCATTCATTGAAAAGCCCAGAGAATCCAGGCAGTCTTTCATCTTCCTTGGCAGAAATCAATCAAGTACAGCGGCCTGCCGATATTATTCCAAATCGCCCAGCAATATGGCAGGAGATTGCTAGGTTTTTGAGGAATCCTGTGAAACCTGCAATCCTGGCCATGTCCAGACCAGATGCAAAGAAAAACATCACAACCCTCGTCGAGGCGTTTGGAAAACACTCAATGCTGAGAGAGCTAGCTAATCTTGTCCTAATTATGGGTAATCGAGATAACATCGACTCCATGGCAAGCGGTAGTCAGAAGATTCTCACTCAGGTTCTCAAATTGATTGATGCACATGATCTATATGGGTCCGTGGCATATCCCAAGCATCATGGGCAGAGCGATATCTCTGACATATATCTTTTTGCAGCAGATACAAGAGGAGTTTTTGTCAATATAGCTCTTCAAGAGCCATTTGGACTCACAGTAATTGAAGCAGCTGCTCATGGAGTGCCTACTGTTGCTACCTGTAATGGGGGGCCTGTTGATATCATGGCAACTCTACACCACGGTGTTGTAGTGGACCCTACAGACTCAGATGTTGTTGCAGAGGCTCTATTATCAATTCTAACATCTCAAGATACATGGGATACAATGTCGACAAACGGAGTGAATAATATTATGGCGTATTCGTGGCCAGCTCACTGCAAAAGATACATGGAGAGTATGGATGCAGAATATGCGCACTTCAATCCCTCCGTGGACTCCGGAAGATCGTATTCAGGAATGATGAGGAAAAGATTATCTCGGTTGGACTTACTCGGCATTGTTGATATGGACATGCCCCAAAGTCCGCACGAAGGTGCAGAATTGAGAAGTGCTTTGAGCACCCCCCGAGACACTCCTTTGCTGTCTGGGCAGGTAAGCCCCAGGAACCTCAATCGCAACGCAAGTGGATTTACTCAGGATGATATTAATGTCATTAAAAGTATGGAAATGGAGGCGGCACTCAGTAGTTTGGCCGATGAGAGCCCTGGAGCTCAAAAGTATGTTGTGATCTGTCTTGATCGTGATGGTGCAGGAGAGCACGTGGCCTCCTGCATCAAACAAATTCAAGAGAAATTTGAAGAGAAAGGTATTAATAAATTCACTGGTATTGGTGTTATGAGTATGCTGGGCTTTGAAACTTCCCACTCTCTTCTCAAAAAATATGGAGTTGATGTGGATAACATCAGCTTCATCATCTGCAACAGCGGAGCAGATATTTGGCTGCAGCAAGGAGGAGAATGGCTTGCCAAAGATGAATATGAAAGTCTTATAGATTATTCATGGGACAGAAATTCCTTCCACAGAATGCTCAAGAAAATCATCAGCTCTCCATCAGAGAATTCACAAAGACTGCCCAGGTTGAAAGAGCTGCTCTATAACGTTGGAGAAGAGCAGGAAAGTGGTGTTCATCCAAGACATATTTGTCTAGAGCTAGATCCAGAAACGCAGAATATCCTCGCAAGTGGCATGGGCCCCAAGGCCAAAACGACGGAACATCTGCGACTAACAGGCCTGATTGCTGCCCGCTTGAAGAATAAACTGAGATCTAAAGGTTTCAGAGCCAATTTCACTTTGCAGATAGTTCCAGAAGAAAAAGAAAGGAACTTAGCAGCTCTTCATATTACCCCAGTGAGATCGAGTCGTCCATTAGCTCTCCGCTGGTTGGCAAATAAATTGAATTTGAACATGAGCGACTTCACCTCTGTTGTTTTCCCAGCATACATGAAGGGTGGAGAGTGCTTGGAGTCCGTCATGGTACCATGGACAAGCGACGCTTCTGACCTGGTCGGAGGATTACAGAAATGCGAGATCATCGTAGACGAGTCTTTGGGCGTGCTCGGTGGCGATGAGAAGCGTCTTCGTGGACTGGACGATGCCCTAGGTCTTCCCTTGTGGCCATACAGCGAAGTCCAGAGAGTCCATGTCTCCAAAGGCATCAAGCAAGGGATCGATTCCCTGATACATATGGTCTTGTCACAGGACCAAGTAGTTTGAAAATAATTGAAAGTAATAAAATGGGAGGAAACGCCCTGAAACTGCTGAAGCACGTGTTTCTGCGTCGTGGCTTTAGCGATGCTGTCCACGACTCCAGCACTCTTGCCTGGGTTTTCCTTGGTCCACCCGTACGTATTTGAAACGTTTATCATACCATTTTGTAATGTTTTACATCTCATTTGATATCATCCACCCCACAGGGTGTTGGCAAAGGGACGTATTCCAAGCGGGTAGCTCAAGCACTTGGTTTTTCGCATATTGCCGCTGGGGATCTCGTTCGTGACGAAATCAAAGCAAAATCTTCTTTAGGAATCAAAATGCAGGATGTTGTGAAGAGTGGACAGTTGTTGTCAGATGATTTGATCCTTCAAGTCCTCAGGAAACGAATACGAGCAGACGCCCTTGAAGGGGTGCACAGATTTCTCTTGGATGGATTTCCCAGGACACGACATCAGGCTCAAGCATTGGATGCAATTGCTGATGTTCAGCTAGCTGTAAATTTAGATCTCAGAGAGGAAGTTTTGGTGGATAAATGTCTGGGAAGGAGGATCTGCTCCAAATGTGGTGATAATTATAACATTGCTGATATTCATGTGGCGGCAAAAGATGGCAAGTCTGCCATAATTATGCCACCATTGAATCCTCCCGAGAAATGCTTGCAATACATGGAAAGAAGAGAAGATGACACGATGGAGACGATTCTCAGGCGTCTGGAGGTGTACAAGGCAAGCGCAAAGCCTGTGGAAGAATTTTATCAAGACAAAGGCTTGCTCCTGGACTTTGAAATCAAGGGAGGTATACCTGAAACGCTACCAGTATTAATGGAAGCTCTGAAGCCATATAGCAATACATTATCAGAGATAAAGGCAGAAACTGCCTAGAATAATTACATATTTTGTTTCAGCAATTTTATTTTCTCTCGAATCTGCTCATGGAATGATGACACAGCCACAATTTCCTGCTTTGAATCATCCGCGAAAACCATAGCACCGATCTTTTCTGTAAATACCGCAATATCTTTGTACAATGCTTCAGTCTCAAAATTCTTATACAGCACTGCCGCGAAGGTCTCCATTCTCTGGATCTCTTTCTGCCACAGCCGGATCTGATCTGTCACCACACCTGGGACAATGGGAATTCGAGACTGCGTCTTTTTATGCGCATGCTCGGTTAAATATCCTATGATCTGTTCAGCAGTGACACCACTCTCTAATGCGGACATGACGCTATCTCTTGTAATCGTGCCTACGAATAAATTTGGCAGCAGAACATCACACCGGACAAACAATCTCAATATTGACTGTTTCAATGGTGATGATGTATACGCATACACTCTATAATTTGTCTCTACAATAACAAAGCCATCCTCTCTAACCGAAGCATCGGACCTACTTGACAGCATCACTGCGAGCCTTGTAGGAACCAGGTATACGTCATCCCTACGCTGGCCCTTCTGAAAAGGATACAACAGGCCTAACCGACACAAGTCTGAGGAAATCTCCTTCTTCTCCGGAGAGAATTCCTGCATTGACATACAGTCTCTCTGAAACCCTAACTGCAGTATGAATTCTATGAGCATGTCGAATAAATCGCTTGATCGAAAGCTCTCTGCATGCTTGATGTACTCTTGCAGAATACCCCACACTTGCGTGTGCGTGTCAGACAATAAAAACCGGAACCCAGTCTGCGTAATGCAATAAAAACCCTTCTCTTTCTCTGCAATTAATCCACTCGATATCATGATGGCCTTTAAATCAAGTCCTCCAGCGCCAACGAGGCCAGCAGCCCCATCTTCCATTGTCTCGTCTCCTGTCCCAATAGCAAACAATAATACTCTCTGCAATACAACTATGAATGAGTATCCAACCACTACACCACTACAATGCGACATAACAAACCTCCCATTGATCCCATGCATACGCATCTACCACGTCCTGATTGGGCAAATCCTCCACACATGTCCCTCCAGACACACGTGCTCCTCCTAATGCTCTCTGCACATGCCTCTGAAACCCCTCATGCATACCATAGACACTCCCCTCCCCTCTCCTCACAATGCGTAGCCGTGTCAACATATCCATGCAGGCACGATGGCGTGCATCCTTGCCTACTTTCGTCCACGACAGTACAAGTTCAACTGCAACCCCCAACAAGAGTATGGTAACAAACCACCACCACGTCAACAAGACACCATTAATAACGCACGTGGAATCCCATCCGAACAGAAAAGCATCCTATAGATATACTGCTTTTCCAACAAAGGAAGAGATCGAAAAACAGCCAGACAAGTACAAGGCCCATGGTCATACAGTCTTTCAATATGTACAGGAGGCAAGCCTCCTATATATTCTACCAAATCCATCCTCTCTAGAACACGAATGAATTGATTCATCAAAGTATCTGGTCATAAGATTCATAATGATTCCATCTCAGAAATTTTTTATCTAGGGCAGGGGCCTTGCGATTGCGAAATGGACCGATCGCATGCCTTAGAAGCATGCAAGTGATCTGATGGGTATTAAAAAAATTGAAATTAGATTTGTGATTGATTCATCGCGATCAGAGAGGCCTGGGTCGTGTGTGGGTGTGTGTGTTTGCCTACAAAAGAAATACAGTGAGAGAAAAATGACGTTGGTTGGGACGCACGACACCGCCTTTCAGATACTCTGAGTCATATGTATTACACATAGTCTTAAGGGAGAGGGAATTGCGTGATTTGTCTGCAGCAAACGATGGCTTCGACAATTGGAATTCACCAGTTGAAGGCGGTGGGACCCCGTCCGATCATGAAATCGGATATGCTATCGCGTATATTGGTGGATATGTGCAAGCCTGGTGCAGTAGAACGGAGCGAGGATGTGACGCTGAAGGAATTTGTCGACTCCGAGAGTCGAGGGTATAAGGGTGAGCGCTTGAATCGCTTTGTGGCGGAGATTTATGCGCGAGTGAAGGCTCTCGTACAAAGTTCTGACATAAATGAGAAGATTGCTGGGGTAGTGGCTCTGGATGAGCTGGGAGAGACAAAGACGTTTGGGGAGTCTATGAGTCGCCTGTCAGAACTTATTCGGCTTGTGATGGACGCGTTTGGGCCGAATCCAGATGTTCGGTCGATGCAAATGGCCTCGGAAGTTTTGGGGCGTTTGGTGTCTCAAGGAGGTGTGGGGGTTTCGGATGTCGTGGATGAGCAGGTGCAGCTTGGGATGCAGTGGCTTGCTGGGCCTCGGCAGGAGTCATCACGCCTGGCAGGAGTTATGGTGCTGCAAGAGCTGGCGATTGCTGCCCCGGCTGTATTTAATGTTCATGTTCGTTCTTTTATCGAGGTGATATGGAATCCATTGAGGGATCCAAAGCAGCATATTCGGGAAGCTGCTGTTTCTGCATTACGAGCCTCGCTGGTGTTGATTGAAAAGAGAGAGACGCGCTACAGAGTTCAATGGTACTATAGGTTATTTGAAGAAACACAGAGAGGGCTGCGAAAAGTTACATCTATTGAGACAGTGCATGGTTCACTGCTCGTTCTTGGGGAGCTTTTGGGCCATACTGGGGAGTTTATGTTGGCACGGTATAGAGAAGTTTGCGACACAGTTCTCCGCTTTCGGGAGAGCAAGGAGAAGCTGATTCGACGAGCGGTGATCTCACTTATCCCTAAGTTAGCAGCATTTGCGCCGGAAAGGTTTGTGAGATCATATTTGAAGCAATCAACCCAACATCTATTGTCAGTTCTACTGTCAACTAGTGATCAAGGAGCTGGCTTTTCTGCATTGGCTGAAATGATTTCATCATTGGCTGTGGCCGGCGTAGCAGGGCATATGAAGACACCGGATAACTTTCTGAAGCCAATTGCTACACAGATACATGATTGTCTTGTCACAAAAGGTCGTGCGAAAGGGCATTGCTCAAAGGCTTTGGACTGTGCTGGGGTCCTCTGTGTTGCCTTGAAGGAGGAATGGGAGCCCTACATGGCGGAACTATTGGAACCTGCTGTTGCAACAGGGTTGAGTTCTAGTTTGGTTTCTTGCCTTCATATGACGGTGGACTCTTTACCAAATTTGCTTTCAAAAGTTCAGGCACTTTTGTTGGACTTGCTTTCACTTGCGCTGACTCGCAGACCCTTTTTTGCGACTGCATCTCCAGCCAAGGTCCAGATGTTGCAGAATGGATTAGTGAATGGAGATATACAGGGCTCTGCATTGATTCGATTAGCACTTCAAACGTTTGCTGAATTTTCTCTGATCCCACATCAGTTGTTGGATTTCGTGAAGGATTTCGTGATGCCATACCTGGAAGATCAGGATCCAGCCATTCGACGAGATGCTGCATTGGCTGTATCGCAGATTGCTCAGAGGCATGCAAACTATGGAACAACAGATGCTCCAGCATTTACAATGGCAGAAAAGAGGTCAATAGATGCAATAGTGAATAGGCTACTATCGACAGCTGTGATTGACCCGGCATCAAGTGTGAGAAGGGTTGTTTTTGATTCTCTTGCAAACTCATCAGCTCTGGATGTACATATTGCTCAGCCAGAATGCTTGAGGAACCTGTTCATTACATTTAATGATGAAGCTCCGATAGTGCGATCCTTAGCTATACGACTAGCAGGCCATCTATTGTCAGCGAATCCTGCATATGTTGGCCCTGCCTTGCGGAGGCATATGCTCCAGCTCATTGTGGATATGGACTCTTCGCCAGATTCACAGCAGCGCGAGGAAAGTGCTAAATTACTTTGTGTCCTAATACGTGCTGCACCTCGTTTAGTCCAGCCCTACACCCTGGTAATTTTGCGTGCTTTGTTGACAAAACTAAGTGCCGTGTCATCATCTGCACAAGTGATGATGGGCAAAACAGGTGCAGTGGTTTCAGTAGGCAGAAATAATGTTCAAAAGCCCATGGGATCGATCGAGACGAATAACACATCTGAAGATGGCCTACATATTGCTGTATTAGACACATTAGGAGAACTATCAGCAGTATCGGGTGATGAATTGATTTCTGAGGTTCCTTCAATGCTCCCTCTTGTCATTGATGCACTTGCAGATGCTGGGAGCAGTCAATCAAAAAGACTTGTGGCCACCAGAACGCTTGGTCGCATTGTTGAAAGCACGGGCAGCGTGGTAAGTCCATACTTGGACTATCCTCAGCTGTTGGGTATGCTTTTGAAAATGCTTGGTGAGAGTAATGCAGCCGGTAGACGGGAGGTTGTTCGAACATTAGGCATCCTTGGTGCGCTCGATCCACACGCACATAAGCTAAATTTAGCGGAATTGCATGGGGAAGGGAGACTTGAAAGAGAGGGTGTGAGGCCACAATACCCAGATCGTCAAGTGGGACCTGTTGATCCTGTTGCAGGCTTAGCTGATGGGTTGGGATATCAAGAACTTGTCCCGTCGACTGGTCTCGCAACATCATCAGAGGATTATTATCCCACAGTTGCAATCAATGCCCTTATGCGTCTCCTCAGAGACCCGTCCTCGGCTTCCTTGCACGGAAGGGCTGTGGTATCACTTTTCAGGATCATCAGATCGATGGGGCTAGCATTTGTCCCATATCTTTCAAAGGTTGTGCCGGTACTCCTTTCAATCACAAGAAGAGCTGACGATATGAATAGGCGCATAGAAATGATCAGAGCTCTTGCAGATCTTGTTGTATTCATGAGGCAACATATCAAGAAGTTTTTGCCGGACTTTTTGTCTCTCATAGATTCATTTTGGACTGACGAGACATCGATTTTGACACCGCACATTCTGTTTTTGCTCTCAGAACTTGCAGGTGAGGATCTATTTTGTCAGAAAACTTCGAAAAATCATTTTTTCATTCTCATCACTCATGTCATCCATTGTTTGTGCAGTCACACTGAGAGAAGACTTCAAGGTTCACATGGTGGACCTGCTACCCAAATTTATCTCACTACTTGATGAGGCAGATAGGACTGAGGATTATTCTTTAGTTGGTGCTGCGATGGAGACATTGTGTTCACTCGGTCCAGTTTTGGAGGAATCCTTACCATTGCTGCTCCCCTCAATATTCCAAGTTTTGGGTCCAAAGGGAGACTCAGAAGCTCCTTTGGAGATAAAAGAAGAGATTCTATCTTCACTTCAGGCACTGCTTCCAACAATGCAGCTGTCTTCGCATTCTGCATCCATTTTGCATCCATTGATCAGGATTCTCAATGGTCCTTCAGAAGATTTAAGGAGTCTTGCTCTGAATGTTATCTGCTCCATTGCATTAGCCATTGGAGAAGACTTTGCTCTGTTCATTCCAGCGATCAAGAAGGCCATTGCAAGAAATAAAATTCCGCACCATGCTGCATTTTCAAAAATTGCCGCCAAATTGTCAACAAGTGAGCCTCCTTGCACATCCGAAGCAGATGACTGGGAGTCGAGTCCTGCTTTCCTTGGCCCGGAACACCTGGGAAATACGAAGGATCTCAAGTCTAATAAGATGACTTTAGAGCAGGCGTTATCTGGGGTGGCATTGTCAGCAGACGACGAAGCACAAGGTGGCGTTCATAGTGAACAAGGCCTTTTGGCATTAAGACGAGCCTGGGAAAGTAGTCAAAGAAGTACAAGAGAGGACTGGGCCGAGTGGATGAGGAATTTCTCGATTGAGCTCCTGAAGCAGAGCCCATCTAGAGCCCTAAGAGCTTGTTCTTCTCTCGCCCAGGCAAATCCAGTCATGGCAAGAGAGCTCTTTGCTGCAGGATTTGTCTCTTGTTGGTCAGAATTAGACAGCGGAATGCAAGAGCAATTAGTTCGTAGTTTGGAGGCTGCCCTTGCGTCACCTACGATACCGCCAGATATAGTCACGACTCTCCTCAATTTGGCCGAGTTTATGGAGCATGATGAGAAAGCTTTACCCTTGGACACCAGAACGCTTGGTGCCTTGGCAGAGAAGTGTCATGCATATGCTAAAGCTTTGCACTATAAGGAGCTCGAGTTCCAAACCTCACCGCAGACAGCAGTTGAGGCCCTTATCTCCATTAATAATCAGCTTCGACAGCCAGATGCTGCAGTGGGGGTTTTAGATCTAGCTCAAAATAAGCTATCCATGGCTCTGAAGGAGAGTTGGTACGAAAAACTGCAAAGATGGGATGATGCATTGAAAGCATACCAGATTAAAGTTGACCATACAAAACCAGGCTCTCAGCCACATGCTGAGGCTCTTCTTGGGCAGTGCAGGTGTCTAGCAGCACTTGCTGAATGGGACACGCTTTTTAACGTATGCAAAGATGAATGGACGCGGGTTGAGCCGCCAGCAAGAAGGAGTATGGCTCCTGTTGCCGCCCATGCGGCTTGGCAACTAGGGGACTGGGGTCAAATGAAAAGTTATGTGGATTTCATTTCGAGTCACAGTGGTGGGGGAGCTGAAGGAGCATTCCTTAGTGCAGTTCTAGATGTTCATAGAGGTGATTTGGAATCTGCTGCTGAATCAACAGAGCGAGCAAGAGAGTTGCTTGGTGCAGACATGTCCGCACTAGTAGGAGAAAGTTATGAGAGGGCTTATTCTGATATGGTCCGTGTCCAGCAGCTGACCGAATTGGAGGAAATTCTGGTTGTCAAAGCAGCAGAAAGAGCAACAAAGAGTACGTTTTCCTTGCATATTTCTGTATTAGATGATTTTGCTGACTCTTAATGCCATCTGCAGAATACAGTGACTTTGCCCGAGAAGTTCGAGATCATACGAAACGAATGTGGAAAGGCAGGCTTCGAGGTGTACAATACAATGTGGAAGTCTGGCAAGCTGTTCTCAGTGTTCGCAGCTTGATGCTTGGCTTGGAGGAAGATGTCAACACATGGTTGAAATTCTCTGGACTTTGCAGAGGCGCTGGTCGTCTCAAACAGAGTAAAAGAATTCTACAACGATTGCTTGTTGCAGTAAAAAGAGATTCTGAACTGAGGGACCTTGCATATTTATCACCTGAAAATAGAGAGATTGACGTGCTCTATGTTTGGTGCAAACACATGTGGGCAGATGGCAATCGGCAGGAAGCATTTGGCCACCTGCAGCAACTAGCTATAGATTTAGAGGAATGGTCAACGCACAGTGAGCTTGTATCTGAAAGAAGAAGTAGACCAGAGGTGGATGAAAGAATGCTTTTGTGCGGAAAGGTCCATCTGAAGGAAGCCTTGTGGCGTAGGCAGATGGCAGATGTGATTACTGAAGGTTTGATAGCTTCAACATTGTCGTCCATGAGTTTCGCTAAGGATTGTGCTCCAAATTGGGGTAAGGCTTGGCATCAATGGGCGTACTTCAATGTGGAAGCGATGATATTTTATAACTCATCAGGCCATTTTGAGACTGGTAGAACATTTGTCGCGCCTGCAGTTACTGGATTTTTCAAGTCTATTGAGCTTGCACAAGAGCGGGAGAGTGATCAACTCTCTGGCCCTGTCTCAGGATCCTCAAATCTTCAAGATATTCTACGGCTTTTGACCCTTTGGTTTGCTCATGGAGATGCTGCTGACGTAGAAGCAGCATTGAGAGAAGGTTTCGGGCATGTTCGCAATGATACATGGCTTGCTGTCATACCTCAAATAATTGCGAGAATCCATACAAATTCTGAAGCTGTTAGGGATATGATACAGTCGCTCCTGATTCGAGTGGGAAGACATCATCCTCAAGCACTGATGTACCCATTGCTTGTGGCATGCAAAAGTCAGAGTCCATCCCGTAGAGCTGCAGCAACAGCTGTAGTAGAAGCAGTCAGACAGCATTCGGCTACTTTGGTGGAGCAAGCGCAACTAGTTGGCAGTGAATTAATCCGAATGGCTATTCTGTGGCATGAAATGTGGCACGAAGCTCTCGAAGAAGCCTCCAGATTGTACTTTGGGGAATCAAACGTAGAAGGCATGCTCAATACCCTTCTTCCTCTCCATGAAATGATGAAAAAACAAGGTCCAACTACATTGAAAGAAATAGCATTTGTTCAAGCATACGGAAGGGAGCTAGATGAAGCCCACGAATGGTGTCTGAAATACAAAGCATCCAGGAAGGAAGCTGAGTTGCATCAAGCATGGGATTTGTACTACCATGTATTCAAACGAATCAATAAGCAGCTTCCAGCGCTGACGACTCTTGAGATACAATATGTAGCCCCTGCTCTGGTCAAAGCGGAAAATCTGGAGCTTGCAGTTCCAGGAACATATATTGTCGATGAACCTTTGGTGACAATTGCATCGTTTGCTCCGCAGTTGACTGTCATCACATCCAAACAAAGACCGAGAAAACTGTCCATATATGGATCAGATGGAGCTGAATATGTCTTTTTGTTAAAGGGACATGAGGATCTTAGACAGGATGAAAGAGTTATGCAGCTCTTTGGTCTGGTCAATTCCATGCTTGGCAATGACAGAGACACGGCTGAACGAGAACTATCTATTGCTCGATATGCTGTCATTCCTCTTTCTCCCAATTCTGGGTTAATTGGATGGGTGCCAAATACTGACACATTGCATGCACTGATTAGGGAATATAGGGATGCCAGAAAGATACCTTTGAATGTTGAGCATCGGCTCATGCTTGGAATGGCACCAGACTTTGATCACCTCACAGTCATACAGAAGGTGGAAGTATTCGAACATGCCTTAGACTCAACATCTGGAGACGACCTAAACAAAGTGCTGTGGCTCAAATCAAGGTCCTCGGAGACATGGCTGGATAAAAGGACCAATTACACTCGTTCCACAGCAGTCATGAGCATGGTTGGGTATATCCTAGGCTTGGGAGATCGACATCCATCTAATCTGATGTTGGATCGATATTCCGGAAAACTTCTCCACATTGATTTTGGTGACTGCTTCGAGGCAAGCATGCATCGTGAGAAATTCCCTGAGAGAGTTCCGTTCAGGCTCACTCGAATGATGGTCAAAGCCATGGAAGTTGCTGGTATTGAAGGCAATTTCCGGGCCACCTGTGACGAGGTCATGCGAGTGTTACGATCCAACAAAGATTCTGTCATGGCTATGCTCGAAGCATTTGTGCACGATCCATTGATCAATTGGAGACTGTTGAATGCCGATGTTGGTGAGACCCATGCTGAACAAGCAGACAAACAACCTATTCAAGACATTCCTGAAGGTGCAGCAGCATCCCTCCCCAGAAGAGATCTGACTCGAGAGCAAGTTCTTCTAGCGTATGGTATCCAAGGAGATCCAAGTGAAGCTCTGAATGACAGGGCAGTGGCAGTCATGAAGAGAATGAGTGATAAACTCACAGGCCGTGACTTCCTTCCAGAGGGGTATTCTGGAGAGAATGATTCTGTGAAACGACAAGTGCGCAGACTCATTGATCAGGCCACATCACATGAGAATTTATGCCAATCGTATATTGGATGGTGTCCATGGTGGTAATCTATTTACATGTTACAATACTGTCGCATTCATCCAAAACGGTGTACTAGAGGACTCAAACATTCCTTGTAATGGAATCGGAGGCCTTTGAAGGAATGTACTCTTCTTCCTCTGCACAAAAGTATCTTCCTGCCTGCTCACATTGCCATGCTTTCCATACTTTTTTACCGCCCAAGAGTCGGTCACATGCTGCGTGAGAACATTTGCTGTTTTTGGACTTGAATCACCCAACGCCTTGATTGTCCGCACAAACGCATCATCCTCACCAACAATATCATCACGCACACCCCCAGCAACATCCTTCTCATCATCATCACGCACGACTCGTGTGGACCACTCTTGCCTTCTCTTCAATCTCTTCTCCAGAGCCACAACATGCTCCTGTGGAATCATCGCTGTCCTCGTGTGAATTGAAGGAATCTTCCACGACGGAGACTCAAACACCCTCTTCTCATCCCCACACAGAGGCTTATCCAATATCCTATTCAACGAGTTCTCTGTCAAGACATCCGGAATCTCCCCGCGATACCCCACCACAGAGCATCTATTCCCCACCTTGCATTCCCTCTCCTCCTCCTCCTCCTCCTCCTCCCCCCTCGTATACACAACGCTCCCATCAGACACATTCTCAACACCACAATCCTCCTCATCAGCGACAACATGATGAACAATCGTAGACCCATCGTCCATCTCTTCCAGCGGACTCAAACTCGTCGTCACATGTCGAATACAATTCAATGCAGAATCCAATCGCTTCCTCTCCACCATGGCCATCTCCACATCCCTCGTATACGCCATTTCCATGTCCAATAATTTCTTCTCGTACTCTTCCCTCAAACGCTGCTCCCTCTCATTCCACCATTCCCTCACCGTATGAAAAATCTCTTCACTCTTCCCATCCATCTTGGTCACATACTCGAGTATCTTTAAATTCCGTCTAGCTTCTTCCGCCTCTCTCTTCCAATACGCAACACCCCGCACATTGTTGTTGTTGTTGCAATCTTCACCATCCCGCACATCATTGTTGTTGTTGCAATCCTCACCATGGTGCCATGATACTGATGAGTCCATTGTAATAATACAGCTATATATATAAATATTTTGGTACCGTTCTGTAAAGGAATGAGGCCCTTTGTTATTGTTGATGGATTATCGTCCATGCCGGTGGTGATCATGATGTCGAGAGGTTGTTGGCCGGTCGTTGTCAGTCAGGAATCTCTGTATGGAATGCATACCTTCCTATCAAAGCCAGTCTTTGACCGTAGTCCAGAGAAAATATGCAATAAAGAGAGAGAGAGAATAACAATCGGGATTGGTTCCATATGTATATGCTATAAACAGACATTGTTTTCGCTTTATTATTACTAGTACTATTGTATTTATTAATATGTCAGCATATTCATTGCGATTGGATGCTAGTGGGTCCAGTTTTGGGTTGTTTGGAATTACCAAACGAGTGGGGCAATTCGTCGAAGATGTTGCGACGACGTTGGATGATACGATTGGACATGCATTTGAAGAATGGCAGATGGATGGTAGTAGCAAAAGAAAGGGTGGTGGGCTTCGGGGAGAGCAAGAATGTGGTACTCCTGAGAACCTTGTGAATGTTGGATGTGATACTCCTGAGAACATCCTTGTGAATGTTGGGTGTGGTCGGGGTGCACCAGACATGTCTCCTGTGAGTTCGAGTCAATGCTCTGCGAGTTCGAGTCAGGGTTGTGTTGTGCTGGAAGAGTGGGGGGACTTTTCTATAGATGATGATGACAATGATGAAGGGAGGGCATCATCATCATCATCATGGTGGAAAGAGAAGAGCAGGCTGGAGAAGCAGATGAGGGAGCTTGTGCGTGAGAATGAAGAGTTGAAGGCGGATCGGATTGATGAGCAGACGAGGCATCAGATTGAAAGGCTTGTAGAAGAGAAGTCAGAGTTGAAGCGAGAGAATGATAGATTGGTGCGAGAGAATAAGAGTTTGTCTGAGATGGTGGCCTACCTGGTGGCGTGCCCATCTGCCATGAGCCCTGCTGTAATTACAGGGGATCCCCTTATGATAAGGGGTGATCAGTATTCGAGTGATTGCGATGATGTTGGTGTCATCATGCCAACGGAGAAAGGAAATGGTGGTGGCATTGCCGTCTCGTCGTCAAAGGAGTGTCATGACAATCATTGTATTGTTTTAAAATAAGTAATATAGAGGGTACACACAAATATGGTTGAATGTGTGAGATTGGCGGCGCCAGAAGGACGATATATGCCGCATTCATGGAGAGGTCGGTGTGGTCTGGATTCAATGATCAGCGGTGCATATCGTGGAAATAGTAAGATTAGAAGCAATAGTAGTAATCGTCCTGCGAGTAGCGAGAATGACGATGGAAAGATTGTGTCCAAAATAAAGTGCGTGTGATGGATTTTATTATTAATTTCTTTTGACGCATGCATGCGTGCATACTCTATATATATATATATATATATTGCGGTGTAGGAGTCGACAGAAGATCGAGGCAGAGTATTACAAAGAGTGGGAACGGTTGACTGTGGTGAGTGAAGAGGAGTTGAATAGGAAGATGACTGTGGTGACGTTTCTGAGGTTTTTGCCCATGTGGTTGCGGTATAATGGGTTGCCTGGGCCTTTGAGGTATCTGTTGTTTCATGTGATGCCTTGGAAAAAGATGCAGAATGGGGTGTTGGGGAGACTTGGATCATCATCAGCATCAGCATCATCATCAGCAGGCAAGGAAGAGGAGGAGTAGAAGGAGGAGTAGAAGGAGGAGTAGAAGTAGTTTAGACACGCGAGGTATTTGGTGTGTGAGTCATTGCTGTATATTATATATAATAATAATTATCATATCAATCTCTTGTATCGTGAATAGATCATGACACCGGTGAAGAGGGCTATGGCTGCTCCACCTGAGCAGCATGAGATGATGACAAACCACGAGTATGGGCCATCCGAGTCCAAATTAGGCGCGAGCTTGACATTCATGGCGAACAAACTCGTCACTGCTGTGATGAGGGCTACAGAAGCACTGAGGCATGTGAGGATGAGGTCTAGCCTGATGAGTTGATTTCTCTGAGAATCCAGCTGAATGTTCACGTAATCTTCTGTGTCATCAATATACTCCGTAAGCGTTTGTAATTTATTCCATGTATTGTCTGCTTGCATAAAGTATGTCTCAAGCAGTTGTTCTACGACTTCAATGGCCTCCTCTTCCTCCTCATCTGAATCATATGTGAGGGTGGAATGAGGAGTTTCTGGAGGCTTGAGATCTGGACTCTGCATGGGAATATCTAATGCTTGGCTTCCTGAATGTCCATGTTTTATGGCGTCCAAGAGTTTTTCTTGAGCTTCCCTGGCTTCTCGTGCAGATAGATTCATATCTCTCATGTCACTATCATCATCCAAAAATTTCTCCAAAACTTCCCTCAGGGTTTCAACACGAGTGGTCAGACGAACCATTCTATTTTTGACTCGGCGAACCCTCTCTAAATTTCCTGTGGAAACTTTGGACGTCAATGCATCCAAGGCTGGATGGGCTGCTGCCTCTAAATCTGATGTCAGAGCTTCCATGTACTTCAAAACAAGATCTAATGCTGTTTCTACGACTCGCAATTCAAAAGGCAAGTCTTCAAAAGCGTTGGAAGAATCCTTTTTTGAGGCTCCTTCCCTTTCAACCATCTGCAAATCCATGGCGCTCTTTGAGGGTAGGAGTCCTTGGGATATGTATTCCAGTCTCCTTTTGAGTTCAGACACGAATTCCTGTGCATTCTCATCTTCTAAATTTGTTATATAGCACTTGTCCAACCCGATGATCATCTTCACATATTCAAGATTAACGACCAAGGATTTCTCTCGACACAAGATGGCTGATGGATAACTCGTCACCAATGATGGATCCAGCAGCCTCAAATCTCTCAACTGAATCCCAATCGCCTGCGTCAACTCATTCTTGTTCAGCGTGACCATCTCAGTTTCACCCTTTGTATTCATCATGAGCCACTTCCTTTGGGGTGGGACAGGAACCTTTTTCACAACCTTTTTGCTCTTCTTTGGAAGAGCTGGAGGCACGCCCATCAGAACCACTCCAGACGCTCCATCTGTTGTCTTTACAGCAGGAGTATCACCTGAAAATGTCGATTCAACCCAATCCGATACGGGGTCCAAAGGCTGCCTGAGGTTTTCATTCGAATTACCCGCTGACTCGGAATACCCGACTTCTCTATCGCTCATAATGGATCAGTGTCTGACTATCTAGGTTATATATACGCTAAAGAATGTGTAAAGAACTGCTCAGCACGCTTACATGCCGTATGAGAATCAGTCTAGAATTGTAGCGACAACATGGATGCAGGGCTTGAAACTGGAAGAGGGCTCTGTCTCTTCAAATGATGCAATTATGATCTAAAATACATTTATATTACAATACTTCGAGGAACGATGCATGACTGTTGGCATGTTTGGATGGAAATGGAAAAAAGGAATCTTTCTTCCAGTCACTTGACAAGGTGTCAATCAGCTTGGCACAAGGCGTCTTCCTCTCTCATCATCATGGTGCACGTCGATTCGATTTCATATCAGTAATCCTTAAAGAGTATCACAGTAGCGTTCTAATCTATCGAGCACATTGAAGACATCCTCCACAAGACCATAATCAGCAACCTGCACAGTATCTAATAGAATCAGTGTACCCAAACCACACAAGAGCGTGTACAATGAGCCAAGAGACCACTATCACTCTACAGTATTACAAGACTATACCTTGAAAATCGGGGCCTCTGGATCCGAATTAATGGCAATGATGGTGCCGCAGTCTCGAATACCAGCCACATGCTGGATGGCACCTGATATTCCAAACGCCACATACGTATCTGAAGCCACTATTTTACCTGTTTGACCGATTTGAATTTCATTTGGGGCCCAACCTGCATCTACAGCTGCTCTTGTCGCCCCGACGGCAGCACCAAGTTTCTCAGCACAGCGTCTCAATCTATCAAAATTCTCCTTGCTCTGGAGAGCTCTTCCTCCAGCAAGGACAATTCTTGCATGAGATAATTCTGGCATGCGACCTTCACCAAGCTCCATTTCTTCTTTTGAAAAGGACAAATGAGTTGACAATGGATTGGTGAAAACATCCTTCAGGCTGCCACAAAGTGAGGTTTCCATGTCCTCCTTGGTCAAATGATGATGCTCCATCTGCCGTGGTGAATCAGTCACACAATCACTCCTTCCTGAGAAAGAGCTTGGCCTTATACTCAACATACGCACGCCACATCCATGATGTTTCACCATTGACTTGATGTTTCCAGCAAAGACGGGCCTCACAAATGTTGACTGGTCCAGAATGTTGATCACACCTGTGACTGGCTCTACATCCAACATGGCAGCTGCTCTGGGCAATATACTCGCAGTGAAGGCATTGTCAGCGCCAATAATATAGGAATAATCCCTTTTCCTGTGTAATGATGTGAGCAGAGCAGCATATGGTTCAGCCAGTCCGTGATCTAGTCCGCAATCCTGTGCTGTTGTGATCACAGAAGAAACCCTCCCCTCAAGTGCCTCTCTAGACTTCTCTGGGACAGCACTTGACCCTACACCTCCAACCAGGAGGTGAATCGGTTCTTTGAATCTCGATGCTGCCTCTACGGAACACAGAGTGTCCTCATCGACCTCTCCATGCGCGTGAGTCCCTAGGACAAGGGTCCCGAGCTGACGACCTACCAGCAAGGACTGCAGAGCCCGCTTCGTTGGAGAGACAGTTCCAGCCCATCTCATTACGTCATGGTATTCAATGGAATTATTTTTCGGATGAACCAACCGTGCCGAGATCACTTGTTCATTTCCTCCAGGGAAGCGAGGGGAAACGAAAACCAATCCATGTCGGATTTGTGCATCGGTCAACACATCGTGTCGATAGGGTGCATATGTCAATCTTGTTCAGAATTCAAATTCAATGCCGTTACAACATTTGTGCACGAGTTCGCCAGAGACCAGGTTCAGTGTATAGATTCTTCCGTATATAGTACCCATCAAGATGTATGTGATGTTTGGATGCTAATATCTCTCTCTAAAAAGGTTGATTTGAATGATGACAACTGCCAACGCTGCTGGTGTGAAACGCGAGGCTGAAGATGTCGGTGTTGGTCCATCGAAACGGAGTCAAAATATTCAAGATGAATTGATTGAGGAGGCGTTTGCCTTGGAGGAGGAAGAGGAGGATGCTGTGATGGAACCGGTGGAGTTGGTCGAGGACGAGCTGGGGGAAGCTGGGAGAAATTGGATGCGTCCTCCTCCGAAAGCCGTCGATACTGAGCACGATAAGGTTGTATTTCAACAGCTGGAGCTGGATTATACATCTGGGCCTCCGCACGCAGCTCATTATGGGAGTCAACAGGATTTGGAAGAGGTTCCTATTGTGAGGATGTTTGGGGTGAACATGGATGGCAACAGTGTGTGCGTTTTCGTGCATGGATTTGTTCCTTACTTTTATGTTGAAGCGCCAACTCCTACATTCAGCCCTGATGATTGCAACAATTTGGCTGAGACATTAAATGTCGCTTTAGCTGGGAGGGATAAAAGTAGAAACAGTAAGAGTGTATTGAAGGTTGAAATTGTCCAGAAGCAGACAATATTATATTACCAGCCTCAAAAATCCAGGCCTTTTCTGAAGATTTCAGTAGCTTTGCCAAATCTCGTTGCAAGTAGCAAATCAGTAATTGAGCAGGGGCTTTCCTTGCCCTGGTTGGGATGCTCTCTTCATGGACCAACATATGAATCAAATATTCCGTACGCGTTACGATATATGATTGATGCATCTATTGTTGGGGGCTGCTGGGTCGAGATTCCAGCAGGAAGATATTCTCTCATTCATGACAAGTCTCAACAGAGTCATTGTCAAATTGAAGTGCATGTGAATTATAATGATGTGAAGAGTCATCCTTGTGAAGGGGAATGGTCGCAATTAGCTCCATTCAGAATTCTTTCTGTGGATATTGAGTGTCAGGGAAGAAAGGTATGAGGCCCTGTTGTCCGTAATGAAGTATCACCCACATAACTATTGCTGTGCTTTTTGTTGCAGGGACATTTCCCAGAAGCACAGCATGACCCTGTCATTCAAATTGCATCCCTAGTGACTAACTTTGGCGAATCAAGTCCAGCTGTTCGAAATATTATGACGCTTGGATCCTGCTCTCCTATTCCCGGTGCAGAAGTCATGAGCTTTGAGAATGAAAAGGATTTGTTGTCTCGATGGAGAGATTTACTCGTTGAGACAGATCCAGACATCATCATTGGATACAATATAGTCAATTTTGATCTTCCATACCTGCTGGATAGGGCGACGACTTTAGGTTTGTCATCTTTTCATGCCTGGGGTCGAATGAGGGGAAGAAAAGTCAGAATGAAAGATGCCAGGTTCTCTTCCAAGGCCTACGGAACACACGAGTACAAGGAAATTGCCATTGATGGACGGGTTCAATTCGATTTGCTGCAGGCAATCCAAAGAGATCACAAACTCTCTTCCTACTCGTTGAATTCAGTATCAGCTCATTTCTTGGGGGAGCAGAAGGAAGATGTGCATCACTCTGATATTTCGAAATTGCAGGATGGTAATTCTGAATCTAGAAGACGTCTTGCTGTCTATTGCCTCAAGGATGCATATCTTCCCCAGCGATTGGTTGAGAAGTTGATGTATATGTACAACTACATTGAGATGGCTCGTGTCACTGGGGTTCCAATGTCATATTTGTTGACACGAGGTCAATCGATCAAAGTATTCTCCCAAATTTTACGCAAATCGCGTGAGAGAGATTTGATCGTGCCGAATATCCGGCGAGGGGGAGACACAGGAGATGGGGTGGCATATGAAGGAGCAACAGTCTTGGAGCCAAAGGCAGGGTATTATGACAAACCTGTGGCAACACTGGATTTTGCGTCTCTATATCCATCGATTATGATGGCGCACAATTTATGTTACACGACTCTCGTACCAAGCCACTTGGCTTCACAATTCAAGCAGGGTCCTGATGGACAGGCTATCAAGACACCAAATGGGGATGTGTTTGTGAAGGGGGATGTTCAAAGAGGTCTCCTTCCTGAGATTTTAATGGAGCTATTGTCTGCAAGAAAGAGGGCGAAGAAAGATATGGCAGAAGCTGACGACCCTTTCAGAAAGGCTGTGTTTAATGGACGTCAACTTGCACTCAAAATTTCTGCCAACTCAGTGTATGGGTTTACTGGCGCAACAGTTGGTGCATTGCCTTGTTTAGAGATCTCAAGTTCTGTCACGGCTTTTGGTCGTCAGATGATCGATCATACTAGAGACATGGTGCTTAAAAAATACACGAGAGCAAATGGTTATCCTGCAGATGCTGATGTCATATACGGTGATACTGATTCTGTCATGGTCTTATTTGGCGTCTCTGACACAGAAACTGCAATGAAACTGGGAGAAGAGGCTGCAGATTATGTATCTGATACATTCATCAAGCCAATCAAGTTGGAATTCGAGAAAGTTTATAATCCATATCTGCTGATCAGTAAGAAGAGGTATGCAGGCCTTCTTTGGACTAAGCCGGACAAGTGGGACAAAATCGATACCAAGGGTATTGAAACAGTGAGAAGGGATAATTGCTTGTTGGTGCGTAACGTCATCACAACCTGCTTGAATAAAATTTTGATCGACAGGGATCCACAAGGAGCTGTGGAGTATGTGAAAGGAATGATTGCAGAACTGCTTCAAAACAAGCTGGATCTATCATTACTTGTTATTTCTAAAGGACTCACACAGGATGCAGAAAGCTATGAAACCAAGGCTGCCCATGTTGAACTTGCAAAGAAGATGAAAAAACGAGACCCAGCTACAGCACCAACAGTGGGGGACCGAGTGCCTTATGTTATTATCAAAGCAGCCAAAGGTGCGAAAGCATATGAAAAAGCAGAAGATCCGCTGTATGCTCTGAGAAACAATCTTCCCATTGATTCCAAACATTACTTGGATCACCATCTGTCGCTTCCCCTCATGCGCCTCTTTGAGCCAATTTTAAAGAACCCAAAGGAACTTTTGACTGGAGCTCATACCCGCAGTATTACAGTCACAACACCAACAGTAGCATCCGGAGGCATTATGAAATTTGCAAAGAAGAGATTATCCTGCCTTGGTTGCCGAGCACAGTTGTCTCCTGGAGAAACCACAGTCTGCAAGCATTGCAAGCCCAGGGAAGCAGAAATCTATGGTAAAACATTGGCAACCACGAATGAACTTGAAGCCCAATTCTCAGCACTATGGACTCAATGTCAGCGTTGCCAAGGTTCATTGCATCAGGATGTGCTCTGTGCAGCAAGGGACTGTCCAATTTTCTATAGAAGAATGAAAGTTCAAAAAGAACTCGGAGATGCACAAAAATCTCTCGATAGGTTTACTGATTGGTAAAATTTCATTCATTAAACCACTTAAAAAATTCATGAAAAGAACAAGAGCAATAAACATCACCGAATCTGTCGACTCTGAGGTCCAGTCAAAACCAACATTGTTAAGAACACAAGCACAGCCTCGACATCTGAAAAAGCTTCAATTCCCGTCTCTACATCCAGCAGGGATAAAACGCCTTTGCCAGTAAACATTTCAGCAGCAATCGCAGATGCCAAACCAAGATAGGCAAACCTTGCTCCTGCCATTTGAATCCGAACAAGTAGTGTTGGTTGCCTCGACTCTCGTTTCTCTGGCCATGCAGAAGCAACTATAAGGAAGAGAATTGCAAATAATAGGACGGGATGAAATCCTTTATTGTGCAATTCCAAATTTTGAACAATTCCCACGCCATTCAATCTCTCAGAGAGCAGTGCAGCACCAAACACCAGGGTAGTAAGAGCCCCGCCAAAGTGCTGCTGAGTCACCTCCGTCCTCAAGTCCTCTTCGGCATTCTTTTTCTTGGATAACTTCAAGGACTGGGTCTTAGGTAATATGGGTAGACTCTGACTGCCTTCCGCATCCTCGGCAACGGCAATATCATCCTGACCAACATGTGAGCTCTTTCCAATTTTGGAGAACAGAAGCTCATCAGTCGCATGGTGCTTCCCCTCACGCACCAGCCGAAACTTGACCGGAATCTTCTTTTCATTTTCTACACTGCGCGAACTCTGCGGCGTCCTATCTTCATCCTTGGGGTAGGATACGCCAGAGCGACAGAGCAGCGTTCTCCTTCCTTGCCCACCACAGCCAAGCCCTCTGTAACTAGTTGAAGGGCGTGCTATCCATCGAGAGGCATAAACACTATCACAAATACACTTATGGTGTAAATTTGTGCCTAAATTCATGTCGGATGATGCAAAAGTAGATATTTTACTGCGTATCTTTGGAGCAAACGTCTTGCTGTTCAAGGCCACCACATCCTCTTCTGGGATGTTCTCACGTATTTCTAAATTCGATAAACAGATATTTGAATCAGAAATTGGTGGTTTTGGGGGAATCAGTGTACAACATGGACTGACTCAATTCAGGATACGGATTCGATTTTCTGATTGTGGGAACAATTCCCTTCAAATGACGGTACGACCGTAGGTCTTCGGGTAAACTTGTTTGTATTGAAACATTTGGATTCATACGTCTTCACAGGGCAATGCCATATCAAATTCCTTCAATTTCCTTGATGAAATCAATTTAGATCATCCACATCTGATATGCTGCGTAAAATACTTGGGTTTGTAGTCCATCAAGTTTCAGCACAGCAGAGAAGGGGCTTTTCTTCTTCCTCTCCCTCTTTTTGGGACGAGGGGGGAGCACCCCTATTTGATAAGATTCTAGTTGCTAACAGGGGGGAGATTGCAGTTCGGATCATGAAAACTGCGAGGAAAATGGGTATTGGGACTGTTGCAGTGTTCTCAGATGCAGACAGGGGCTCTGTTCATGTGGACATGGCTGATGAGAAGGTATACTTGGGGCCTTCGGAATCTATAAAAAGCTATTTAAATATTGATGCGGTATTGAAAGCTATGAAAACGAGTGGTGCTCGTGCTGTAGCTCCAGGATATGGGTTTCTATCAGAAAATGAGCATTTTGTTTCCAGAGTGGAACGTGAAGGGTATGTTTTCATTGGTCCTCCTTCTCATGCAGTCGCTTGTATGGGAGACAAGGTAGAGAGCAAAAAGATTGCAAAGGATGCTGGGGTGCACACGATTCCAGGATGGATTGGTATCGTAGATGATGCAAACCATGCAGCGAGGATTGCTAATGATATTGGATATCCGGTGATGATTAAAGCATCCGGAGGTGGGGGTGGAAAAGGGATGCGAATAGCCCAAGATGAAGAAGATTTGAAAAGAATGTATGATGTTGCCACCGACGAGGCCGCGTCTTCCTTTGGGGATTCCAGGATGCTGATTGAGAAGTATATTGAGAAGCCTCGGCATGTAGAGATTCAAATACTGGGAGATATGCACGGAAATATGGTATATCTTCCTGAAAGGGAATGCTCGATCCAGAGAAGAAATCAAAAAGTGTTTGAAGAGGCGCCCTCTCCGATCGGGACTCCAGACCTCAGGCGAAGGATGGGAGAGCAAGCAGTAAATCTGGCAAAGTCTGTAGGGTACTACTCTGCAGGAACATGTGAGTTTCTTGTGGACCAGGACCTCAACTTTTACTTTTTAGAAATGAACACAAGGCTTCAGGTGGAGCATGCTATTACAGAGGCTGTCACAGGATTGGATTTGGTAGAGGAAATGATAAAAATTTCAGCAGGGATTGAAATGAATCTGGATCAAAATGACATTTGCAAGCCCAAGGGATGGGCATTTGAGTGTCGAGTGTACGCAGAGGATCCCAGTAGGGGATATGTTCCCTCAACTGGGCATCTAAAGTCCTATAAAGAGCCAACAAGTGGCTCTGTTAGAGTCGATAGCGGGGTGAGAGAAGGCAGTGAGATCAACATGTACTATGATGCGATGATCAGCAAGGTGATCACATCGGGTCCAGATAGGCACACTGCATTAAGAAGAGCTCAAAAAGCTTTAGATGAATACATCATTCGAGGGGTGAAAAATAATGTACCGCTGTTGCGGCACGTGTTGAGCATGGACGAGTTTGTCAATGGAGACACAAGCACAGCCTTTCTGGGGCACCATTTCCCCAAGCCAGAGCAATTAGATCCCACCATGTTTCAGCTGTCAGAAAAAGATGAAACCAAACTCGCTGAGATAGCTCTAGCTCAATATTGCTGGAAAACACTGCTCTATACACAAGCTGAAAAACAAAAAGCCTGCCAGTGGTCTCTCCATCTCTCCTCAAATTCTGGAATGGGTCTATCTGCTACGATCCGCCATGCTCCAGACGCGATGCTATATTCCAAAGCATCCATTGATAGAATACTGCCAGCACTAGAGATTGAATCAGCTAGAGGTGTCAGCATCATCGAAGCACCGTCAAAAGAGGAATATATTGCTGCTTGTCTAGGGCAAGCTCACTTGGGCAACATCACTATTAATGGAGAGTCCATCACATTTCAAAACATTGCATCTTCTCCACGAACAACACACCTTCAACTGGGCGGATCCCAGAGAATTTTCGAGATAGATCCACAGGACATCTCTCACCTCGTCTCCATCATGCCTAAAAGATCACAGTTTGATGATGCCATTCAAGGTGCAGTCACGTCTCCAATGCCTGGCATTGTTGTTGCTGTCTCTGTCAAGGAAGGAGACACGGTGAAAGAAGGTGATCAGCTTGTTGTTATCGAGGCTATGAAGATGCAAAATCAACTTAGGGCGTCTCACGATGGTATAGTAGCTCATGTCCATGTTCAAGCTGGTGATACAATTGGGGCAGATCAGAGACTGGTAGACTTTGAGCCCTAATTCATGACAAATACATTATTATGCCCCCAATAGATGCTTTTACACTTCAAAAACTCAATCAAGTATCGCGTACGTTTGTACTCTATCATCAACAGGCAAGAAGAATTAAACCTATCGAGATGGCGTTTGCTCTCAAGCCAATTTTGGCCACCATCATGGTCAACCTGGTCAACGCCTTCGTGAGAAATGATTGTCCATTGGTGTTCCCTTCCATTTCGCCTGTATGAAATTATCATGTACTTTAGAAACCTTATTTGAAATATAAAAGTGTTTATTGGTGTCCATCACACGTGATTGAAAGATACGAGAGAACAACAGAGTCACACAGAGAGGTTCGTCAACTCTGCTCTGAAGCACGCATATGCTTTAGATATTTTTACACCTCTATAACAATAATAATAATAACACTCACATATGACCTGTATTGCTGTATTCCAGGCCCGAAGAAAACAGTTTTTGATATGACCAACCCAGACCTGTTGAAAGTGAGCGTGAAACTCATTTTTGGGAGTAAATGCTCTGGAGTGGCCGATGAAATAACCATTACAGTTGAGAAATCAGGAGAAGATACCATTCATGACGTCAAGACCAAAATAGCAGAGGCTGTTGGGGGGAGTGTCTCACCTGATGACTTGCTCCTGAATTTTGGACCAAATGACCGCAAAGTAGGAAGGCAATACTACGGGGATCCTACTGTCGATGAAAAATCGATCAGATTGAAGCAATATTCGATCCTATCGTGGCTAGAGCGCTTCCCACACTGGGGGCTGTCAGTGTCGCTGCTCCCACCAACTCCACCTCCACCGGGCGTAGCCATTCGAAAAGCAGCTGCAATCGCAGAGAATAAGGACCCAGATCAAGCTGTAGAGGATGCTCGAAAGGCAGGAGAAATACCTAAAATAAAAGATTTAGCAGCACCATGGGGTCCAAAAGACTTTGTGGCTCCCAAAGCAGAGGACCTTGTGTCTGATGGGTATCTTCCTGCCGTGTATCCAGAGTCAAGCTCACCACTGATTGATGCGTGACGTTCAATCATGTAACTTGTGCCTCTCTCAAGATGTCTACAACGAGTCGCCTACCCATTCCAGTCACAGGCATGGCATGAATGCCTGAGATGCCGGGCATTCTCATGGCAACTCTCTGGAGAAAATCTGTATTCCAATCAATGACAGCTCTCTCAAACACATCTGGGCCCGAGCCCTTTCCAGGAAATGATTTTTTCAATCCTTCTATATGCGATTCCTTTGCATTGAGACCACATAATCGAATCCAAAAGTCCAGATTACGCTGGGATGTGATGATTGGTACTCCAACCAATATCTTGGCCTGATTGCTGTCACCTGAAAGCTGGTTGACCGATGCAAACCATTCTTCCGATGTCGGAAGGAATGGTGGCTGAGTCAGAAATACCTCTGCACCGGCATCAACTTTTCTTGCATACGAATCCACTGAATCCAACATGGGATTTGCAACAGCCCACAAAGATACATTGGCTGAAATGAGGCCCTGTGCCTTCATCTTTCTTGCATGCTGCAACATATAGACGCTATCCTTCGCCCTGTCCTTCCAAAATGGCATCTTCCTGCATGGATCTCCACCAGACACAAATAGTATTGCCCCATTCCCTTCCACCCGACCAACCAACTGCCCAACGCGCTCCATTCGTGCATGAATATCTTTTTCTGACAAACACTGCGCCGCTACTGTTCTAACCACCCAGCCCTCCGTCTGCTCATCCTCAATCTGTTTCTGGATCTGAGACTCAATCCCTGCATTCATTGCTGGACCTATAATGGGTAAATCAGGATATACAGCTCCATCAAATACCCCCTGCTTCCACAACCCGTCGTCAGACCCTGCCACCTCTCCAACGGCTCTCTCCAAGGTACATGTGGGATATGTATTCACCCCTAACGCCTTACATATGGTTGTAGAAAATACACGAGACCGATAAAAGTGCTGTTGCGCAAGGGTTTGCGCCCTTCCAAGCTGACACGACACCAATGCCATTGTATTTGGTCTCCACGGTTAACTTGAACGCCGTTGAGCGATATCACCCACCCATTGCAATGGAATACTGTTCATCAATCATCAAAAAACTCAAAGAAGAACCGTGTCATAATATATCTAAATATGGCATGAGAGAAATGTGCAGGCCAATCTTAGAATTCAAAGCAAAGCTTTCCTTATTATTTCAATAAGGAGAGCGCAATGGAAATTCAATTTGAATGGATGATGGATATCTTATCACAGGAGAAAAGTGTATATTAATTATTGATGGAGATAAAGTCGGAGTGAGAACCACACAAACTGAATTGAAGGAGCAATTTGAACGCTCTTGTTCCGTTTTCCCTTGCGGGGAGAAGACTTGTGATATGGTTTAGTAGCTCAAATTATTTCATTGGCATGAGATCTGAAAATGAGGACCATGATGGTATCTCATTCGACTACATAGAACGAAAATTTCATGGTGCCGCTGACCAGGCAGCAAGTGTTTTTGACATTGGCAACAATATAACGTCTTTTTTTGCGGATCTTATTTCATCACCTGCTCAGAATGTGTACAGAGGTATCGATAGAAATCTATTTGCTGTATTTCAGGGTGAAGAGGATGGGTCTGGTGCGGACATGGAAGGGGGTAAACCTGTGGTTTCTGGCTCCAGTTTTGGAGGATTCTCACATGAAAAGCAAGTCTTGCTGAAAGTGGAGGTGTCGCATTCGTGGGAGACAAAGCTCGCAAAACACATCAGTACACTTTTCAGTTTGGTTGTTTCTGGATTATTGATCTCGTTAATTGTGATAAAGGTTCATGTGGATTTTGCATCCCTTGTGCAAGGGAATGCATATTTTGTTGCGTCAGTGTCAATTGTGAGTATTCTTGCTGCAATTGTTCTTCTCGTACTGGTCCAGTTTTCTTGGAGGATATATAGTACACGAAGAAATGAGTTTGAGTGGTCGGCGAGGAGGTTGTATATTAGTTCGTGTGCATACTGCATCCTTTGTATCCAGTTTGTCAACTGTGTGCTAATGATTGGGTGCATGGCAATTTTAGCTCAGGATCCTTGCAAATGGCGGAATAAAGCAGCAGCATTTCTGGGACTGATGCAGTGGACTTGCTGGAATACGACATTTTTATTGTTTACAATAATGTCTCATAATGGAAGTATTTGGAGGAAGAAGAAAACAAAGGGGATTGGATCTGTTAGAATACGAGGGACAAAGCTCATCATGGATGCCCCACTGAGTATTCATGCATTCAAACTTGTGCTGTGGTGCTTTTTTGAGATTTGGATAATATTAATATTTTGGTCATCGTGGGATTTCTTTTCGAATGAATGCATTGCACTTGTTGCAGATGAATGCAGTATAGCAACTGACACCAAGGCCTTTATTGCAATGTGTCTTGTTGGGTGTGGGGCATATCTGATGGCGTATTGGTTTTACAGTAGTAGGACAAATTCGGATATTGAATCCAGATCGTATGCAGAAATGAGATTTGTCAGGATTATATTTGGTCTTCAGCATGCCTATGTGCTGCCTTTATTCATTGTCCTGGTTCTCAGTAATATTTTACTCACAGCGATCAACATGAATTCCTGCTGGACATATGTCGAAGTATGGTTGGGGGTAGCACCTCTTCAAGCTACTGGAACATGTACAGCTGTGATACTCGCCCATTTTTATATGCCAATATCTGGAAGGGACTCGAAATTATTATCGTCATTTTTGCAAGAATTCTCTTGGACCGAAGATGCAACCAAGACGTGCATGGACGCCCGAAACAAATTGCTGGAATTTTGTTCATCGGCAGATGATGACGTCGAAACACTGCGAAAAGAGCCCATATTTTGTGTGGAGTCTGCTATTCGGAACATGTACTTGGCAAACTTTAC
The DNA here is from genome assembly GCA_025209345.1 of Picochlorum sp. BPE23. Taxonomy (NCBI): domain Eukaryota; kingdom Viridiplantae; phylum Chlorophyta; class Trebouxiophyceae; genus Picochlorum; species Picochlorum sp. BPE23. Next base: position 761,345 of record JANSVD010000005.1, on the reverse strand, counting down.
ATACTCCTGTGGGGCAGACATAGATATCACAGAGGATGTGCAAGGTATTGGGTGGGGCAACCTGAAAGATGCATTGAGCCTAATGCATGTAAATGAGTGGGAAATTCTGAGGGAAGAATCAACTGATACAACTTGTCTGATGGCATGGCAGGGAACATCGACCCTTGTCATCTCGTTCAAAGGTACAGCAAGTCATCAAAATGTCAAAACTGACCTCGACTTTATCAAAGTTGTGCATCCACCAAAGAGATCTGTTACTGTTGTTGGAGGCTTTAAAGGATTGAAAGAAATAAAGTCAACACCGAGAGTCCATCGAGGATTTTATGATGCCTGGGTTGGAAATGGGTATAATGAAAAGGTTTTGGAAAAGGTTCAATCATTTCTATCCTCAAGACGCAAGGACACTTCTGACGAGATAAAAATTCATATATCCGGGCATAGCTTGGGAGGCGCCTTGGCATCTCTCTGTGCAATTGATCTTTACACTCTGTTGCAGGCAGAGAATCTATCTGCAACAGATTGTATCTCAGTATACACTTTTGGGCAGCCGCGAGTTGGAAACAGGGCATTTGCGGTTGATTACGATGCCAAAATCCGCAACCATTTCTCTGTTATCCATGATCAAGATCCTGTCGTCAGAATTCCAAAAGGAAACTACAAACGAAATGGAGCCCGCATCATCATCAACCAGAAAGGAGACCTCATTGTGAATCCCACCTTTTTGGAAACCCATCTGCTGAATGGACAGACACGGGTCCGTGATCATTTCATCGAGGGATACCGAAAATCATGGATGAACATCATCAAGCAGCAGTTTGGCCCTAAATATTTGATGGGGATCCAGAATGGCCGCGAAGGCGCAACAAAGTTGAGCACCATTGTAGACCTCAACAGGGCCCTGATGGGAACATATTTGGATCTGGAATCCCTCGAAACATTCGAAGTACACCCCAAAACGGACGAAGAGGTCGAAAAAGAAAGCAAAAAGACATCCCATCAGATTGTTGAGAAGAAGAATGCCGGCTTTGGCCCACAAATGCTCCTATGTTGTGCAACCCAGCCAGACTCTCCCGCTGGGCCAGAGCATGCTGCTCAAGGTCCATTCCAAGCAGACTTTAAAGTCCCCAAAGCACCATGATATCTCTTGTTGTTTCATCATTTGCTTCCTTGTAATACACTTTTGCTGCTACTATGCATTTATTTTCCAGTCTTACATGCCCGGTGGTGATGCATGTATGACTGAAGAATTCTTCGAATTCTTCTCTTCGAAGAGATCTGCTAGCAGATCTCTTCTGTCTCTAGGGAGAGGCAACTCTGCCATGCATTCAGCCCTGCTCATATAGGATTCATTAAAAAATTAAAAAAAGAGTCTCAATCAACACATAGTATTCGAAAAATCGGCCAGGGTTTCCACACCACAAAGAAGAAGAAAGAGTTGCATTGTCACGTGGCTTCCGTGGAATGTTCACGACAACGCGTGGGGTCAATGCTTTACGCATTCCACACACATGCCATAAGACACGAGTAAGACACCATGGTATAGTCTACGTCGGTAGTAGATCTGTAGTCGAGACGACTGAACCCACTGGCAATAATAGGGGCAATTCTTCCCCAGTGCCCGGATATGGCATGGCATCCACCCAAGGTCCACGAGAGACGATGGAGGATGTCTCATATGTTGTTGAAAATGGTCCATGTGGCTATATGTTTGCAAGTACGTTGTTATATTCCGAGATCCGATGATGGAATATTACTACCAGGCATGTGACAATACGTTGCTGTGTAGCTGTGCTTGATGGGCATGCTGGGATTGCATCAGCAGCATATTTAGAAGAGCACTTGTTCGATTCTGTCAAGAGTGTTTTAACAGAGTATTCTGTCGGTGCTGTGTGTCTCCCAGAGGAGATGGATGAGGGGTTGTGCTGTCCTTTAGAGTTGACATCTGTGTTGACTGATTCATACAGAAAGGCTGATGAAAAGCTTTTATCATGGCTGACACGTACGTGATGCTATATTTGTTTGTGAGTGTATATGTCGTATACTTGAATGGAATAGGTGTATGCAGAACAACCAGATCCAGAGCGTGGGAGTGGGTGTACTGCAACAACAGTTCTTGTGAACAAGGAACGAATCATCGTAGCAAACGTAGGAGATAGTAGAGCAGTCATGTCTCGCACAAATGGTCCAATTGATCTTAGTACCGAGCATAGAGTGTACGGGACTGGAGAGGTGGTTGCTGCAGAATCACAGCGTGTTGAAGAGTCTGGCGGATGGGTGGAAGATGGAAGAGTATGCGGTGTTTTGGCTGTATCTCGGGCTTTCGGGGACGCCAATTTCAAAGGAGAAGGACTCAAAAACTTGTTAGCCGATGGCATTCGCGATGGGTTCTGGTCCAAAGAATTTGCAGACTCGGTCACCTTTGTCAAGGACCCAGTCATATCAGTACCAGATGTTTTAGAGATGAGCGTATCGTCCGACACAGATGAATTTGTTATCGTAGCATCTGATGGACTATGGGATGTTGTATCCAGTAAAGAAGGATGTGATTTTGTCAAGAAGGATTTGAGAAAGGGACGCAGTCCTGCAGAGGCAGCATCCAGACTGGTGGATATTGCCACTCGGCGAAGAACCAGCGACAATGTCGCAGTCATAGTGATTGATCTGCAAGGTGAAGACTACTGGAAGTCTGAACAAACCAAAACGAAACTATTTGGTCTCTTTTAATCCATGTAATTCATGACACTGATTTCTTGGGAGAGCCACCCACCCACGAGATGATTGATTCGTATCCTCGGATGCGTACCGATTACATTCTGCTCCCATACTACAATTGCAGTTGAAATACTTTATATAGATCATATTCGACGAGCGATCAAGAGACATATCTGAGAGCGTGGCGATTGGTGGCTGATAGAACGCATTCGACGATAGAATCATAAGCATGGCACCGCTGTTCGTATCATGTGACCAACTGAGGAACATATACTCTCCTCTGACCACTCGGGGAATGCATAGTCTGCCGGGGAAGCAAGGGCGTATCGTTCCATTCGTCCGGCCTTCCAAAAGCATTTCCAGACAGCAGATATTCGTATCTGCAGTTCCTGATCATGCGATCCATGAGCAGAGTTCTGATCAGAAAAATGGTGTGCCACATACGGTGGGCGTAGAGAACAGTAATGGGTTACTCGCGGTGCATGGGGGAGAATTGTCTGGCAGACCACGAGTGTCAGGTGGGTTTTTGTCACCGATTGGGGGCAATTCTTCACATATGATGTTCTAATATTGCCCATGATGGATTATATATCTGGTATTTGGTGCAGATTCTCTGACGACGCCAATTGTTCAGACTGCGACGTATACATTTACGAATACACAAGAGTTGATCGATTATCAGGAGGGTCGATATGGTAGTTATGAATATGGACGGTATGGGAATCCAACAGTCAAGACGTTGGAGGATAAGATCAAGGCGATGGAGCTTGCAGAAGATTGCTTGGTGTCCTCGAGTGGGATGAATGCTGCGACGACCATGCTTTTGGCTCTTGTGCCGGCAGGGGGTCATATTGTGACGACGACAGACTGCTATAGAAGAACAAGGTGCGTAATCTAGGAATGGTACTGTTTTAGACGGGGGAAAATACATAAAATGTATGTGTTTTTATTCATGATTCATCCTCCATGTGCAGGCAATTTATTCAAACCTTTTTACCCAAAATGGGAATCACAGCGACAGTGATTGATCCATCTGACCTTGGAGCATTGGAGAGAGCTTTGGATGAGCACAATGTTGCTCTCTTCTTTTCTGAATCTCCAACAAATCCATATCTGCGTTGTGTGGATATTCCCAAGATCAAGGCTCTCTGTGAGCCAAAGGGTGCGGCTGTCGTCATAGACTCGACGTTTGCGACTCCAATTAATCAACAGGCTATTACTCTGGGAGCTGATCTTGTGATCCACTCAGCTACAAAGTACTTGGGAGGACATCAGGATGTTTTAGCTGGGGCCATTGCTGGGCGATCAGATTTGGTTGCATCCGTGCGGCACATGCACCATATTCTTGGAGGAACTATAGATCCACATGCAGCGTATTTGGTAATGAGAGGTATGAAGACTCTTGATGTTCGAGTAGAGAGGCAAAATGCAACAGGCATGGAGCTTGCTCGTCGCCTTTCAGCGCACCCAAAGATTTCTCATGTACATTATCCTGGTCTGGAGAACCATCCAGACCATGAGATCGCGAAACAACAAATGAAAGGATTTGGAGGTGTCATCAGTTTTGAAGTAGATGGAGACCTGTGGCGAACAGCAGCCCTCATTGATGCTGTCAAGCTACCATACATTGCTCCATCCCTTGGAGGAGTAGAGACATTAATTGAACAGCCAACAGTGGTCAGTTACTGGGATCAAGGCCCAGATAAGCGAGCTGAGATAGGTATCAAGGACAATTTGATCAGATTCTCCTGCGGCATTGAGCCAGTAGATGATATTTGGGCAGACCTGGAACAGGCATTGGATTCCATCTAATTCCGTACATATACATGCATCCCTCCACTACGTTTTGTATTCATTTTTCTAAGTTTTAAATAAAAATGTGGGCAACACCTCGTCCGTGTACTCTTTCGAGTGGCATTGCCCCTCGAAGGGCAGCCCACTGCCAATTCACGGGACGAGCGACCAGTAGCGATGGAAGGGTCATGCCATATCACGATTCTAGAGAAAATGTGCCACATATGTGCCATGAGTTTGAGCCTCTGAAGTTTGAGAACAAGGTATTCTCAGTGTCAGAAATGTCTTCAACAGACATTTCTGCTGCTTCTGTGGTACTGACGCGAGCTTTTGCTGCATCGCCGCAGTATATTCCAATTCAAGAGTGTAAAGAGTATTGTCGCAGTATGTTGGATAGAATGCCAGAGGGGGCCATGCTGGTTGGTAAAATGCATCCAGTGGTGGCAGATGAAGACCCCTCTCCATCATGGTTGCCCGAGGGGCAGGAGAGTCGGATTGTAGCCACAGCATCTATTTCATTCTGTAGTAAATCAAGGGAAAATTTCTTGTCGCTCAAGCCTCCGGACGACGATGCATATTTGTGCAATATTGCAGTGGATACGAGTTTTCGTAGAATGGGACTAGCAAAGCACATGCTGCAGTGTGTGGAACATTTCAGCCAATCTCAGGGGTATCATACGATATATTTACATGTGAGATTGGGAGATGAGGCGGCCATGTCTTTGTATGAGCAAGCTGGGTACAAGCAGGTGGCAGCAGACAGTTGGCTAGTCAAACTGCAAAATAGAACCCCAAATGCACTCTATTGCAAGAAGATCTGACATAGTTACATAGTCTAACGAATCTGTTAATTATTCTGTCAATGTTTTATCAAGATATTGTTGCCTCTTCCATGATGGAGCACTGCCGATATATATTGGATCTTGAGATCCCCCAGACAACAAATGTCCCCCATGGCGCCACGCCTCAATTGAGGCGCTTGGGGGACGCGGCACCCGCCGTCCGAAAAATCTTGGAGCAATCAATCGTAACCCTACCACGACAACCGTAAATGTAGGAATACGACAGGTTTTTGAAGGTGATAAAAATTGTCATAAAATTGTTGTAGCCTACCAAGATACGAGATTCGCTCAAGAGTCTACAGAGCAGATATCGCAACTTTTGCCCTGACAAATCTCTCGCTTTTGGTTTCGGGACTTTGTCTGGCGCATCTCGTATCATTTTGATGCATATCTATAAGAGTATTGTATCATTGTAATTCAAGATTAATACTGGGTTTGAATTTATATTCGACAATGTCGGGTGATTTGGTTGATAAGACCCTACCCCCTGCTGGTTCCGACGGAGCAAAAGAAGAGACTGCGGATGTTGCTGCATCTGAGAGCAATGAAGAAACGATTGAGGTGACAGCCTCGGAGGACAAGAGAAGGAAGATGCTTGCTCATAACACAACCTTGTCTCCCTTTGATATGGCACATTCAAAGTCGGCTCCTCCTGTTTCAGCGTCAGACAAGTTGCCGTGGCGCTCCAATCCTATGTTCACAAGAGCCCCCTTCATCATTGGTCAAGAGTTTTGCGAACGTTTGGCCTATTACGGGATTGCTACAAATATTATCACGTTTCTGACGGGGGAGTTGAACATCAGTAACAGTTCAGCTGCATCGTTTGTGAATATCTGGTCTGGTACCTGCTATCTGACACCATTGATTGGTGCATTCTTTGCTGATGCATATTTTGGTCGGTTCTGGATCATATTTTGGTTCTCCGTCGTATACATGATTGGTCTGACAGGGCTTGCATTGTCAGCTGGTATCCCTGCATTGCTGCCAGATCCAGGACAGAATGCTTCCACTGGTCAGGCTGCATTCTTTTGGATCATGATGTATCTCGTTGCGTTGGGTACGGGAGGTATCAAGCCTAATGTGTCAACATTCGGAGCTGATCAGTTTGACAAGGAGGATCCAAGGCAGCTTAGAATGCTGCCAAGTTATTTCAACTACTTTTATGCATCCATCAATTTTGGCGCTATTCTGAGTGCAACTGTGATTGTGAATTTGCAAACAAATGTATCCTGGACCGTTGGATTTGCTGTCCCTGCAGGAGCGTTTGCTGTTGCCTGTGTCATTTTCCTCCTTGGTTCAAAGTTCTACGTGCGTTTGCCACCAGGTGGATCACCGTTTGTACGCATTTTCAAGACGATTCGTGCTGCCATTGCCTATCGCAAGAGAAAGCTTCCAGAAGACCCTCGCCATCTTCATGAAGTGCCAGGAGACTGGAGTATTGTTCCTGGGCAGCCAAAGTTGCCTCACACTGAAGGTATGAAATGGCTTGATAAAGCAGCAGTCCCACAAGAACTTGGCGCCATACAAGAAGTCAGTGATGAGTCAGAAGAGGATGTTGAGGCCCCGGCGGAGGATCTGAAAGGCAAGATTGACAGGTTCCTCAAAACTGTGACTGAAGTTGAAGAAGTCAAAGCTATATCAAGGCTGCTCCCAGTCGCTTTCACATTGATATTCTATAATGCAATTTATGCTCAAATGACTACCATGTTTGTTCTTCAAGGAGAAGGAATGGATACAGCGTTGGGTTCATTGAATGTAGCTCCAGCAACTGTGTCAGTGTTGGATTCCATCTCTGTGATTATTTTTGTGTTCATTTACGACATGCTCATTGTGCCAGCATTCAAAAAGTGGGGCCGTCCAATCTCTCCTCTTGTCAGAATCGGTGGTGGATACGTGTGTGCCATCTTGTCGATGGTTGTTGCTGGCATTGTTGAAGTTGTGAGGCTCAATATCGTCAATGACAACAACCTTGAAAATGTAGATCCAACTCAGGATGGTGCACCAACAGTCCCAATGTCTGTATGGTGGCAAATACCCCAGTATGCATTGGTTGGTATGTCAGAAGTTGGAGCTATGATTGGAAGTATGGAATTGTTCTACCAGGAGGCACCAGATGGAATGCGTTCCACGTGCGCAGCTTTGCAGCTGTTATGCACCGGTCTAGGCTCGTACGTTGCCGCAGCTTTTGTGGCAATCATTCAAGCCATTACAGCCACTGGAGGGTCACCTGGGTGGGTTGCCGACAACGTCAACGAGGGTCACATGTGCGTCATATATATCGATCAACTTTTGCCTGACGGGGATTGCTAACACGTCATATATACATTCATTGCAGGGATTACTTCTTCTTCACATTGGCAATCATCATGGCCATCGTGCTCGTTGGATATGTCTTCATTGCCAGGGCCTTTGTGTACAGAACCCAAGAACATGTTTCCTTTGATGTGGAAGCAATTGCCCTCTCTGCAGACATGAGAACTGGAGTATCTTGTGCACCTGCCTTTAACAAGGCAATGTCATCGGACGTTAAACAAGGAATGACCGAGTTTTACTCATTGCGAGCCTCGCAGTCACAAGAATACCTCCACTCCTACCTCTCCAGTCTTCGCTCAAGAAGGTCAAAAGTTCTCAATCAACCGTCAGTCTAAAGAATGTCATGCACAGTCTACTGATTTACACGTACTATTTCTTTTACACGAAACTCAACACCGTATGTTTGCGGAGCATATTGTCTGTAAGAAACGCCATTTACTTTTTAGCTTTAAGCGTATTTCGTGCTCTAATCTTGGATCTATTCTGCAGCTTGTTCAAATACTTGGTCTCCCTCATCATCTCCACAACATCTCGATGCTCCTCTCCCTCCTCCATCATCCGAGCTACTTTCCTTTGCATCTCCACTAGGCTTTTTCCATTCCCTTCATCCGCCAACTTCCACAGCCACTCCGGCACATCTTCATCCTTCAGTTCCTCAGGATCTTTGCCATTTTTCAACACATTCAAGCCAGGCACAACCCTTCTGGACCCATCGGTACTCTCACTGCTATAAACTACATACATTGCACGATGATATGAATGTATTGATGCCTGATTCGCTTTCAAACACATCAACGTACCAATTCTGCCAGCAGTCGATGTTTGACACTTCGAAATGTCCCGTCCTAACAGAAGGCGAACACTACGGGCGCTTCTTTGCACTAGCATTGACATTTTCTATTACTCTATCAATGCTTCTGTAGCACACGCATCTATAACATTGATCCAGATAATCTCCACTAATGTCTCAATTACGGAATATTCCTGAGGAAATAGTGCCATATATCGGTTCTCTGTTGCTCTCTTTGGCCAGAAAAGAAGAGAATTTGGATAGAAATGACTCCATCATGCGCAAATCTGGGCTTGAGACTACGACTGGTCGTTTTCATAATTTTAATGAAGGAAGTTTGTATTGCATGATGCCTCATGTGGGTAGTGCTTTCATTGATCCACGTCCCTCGCCCATTACAATATATTTTTAGTTTTTCAATAATTTTGTAGTATATGTCATAGTCCTATTGCAGTCGAGTCCTCTGGGGAACGGCAGCGCGAAGACACGGGTATTCAGCATTCGATTCGCTGTTTTCGTTTTGAAAGTCTAGTCGTCCCGAAAGATTCCATCTTTTTCTTATTTTATAACTGAATTATAGAATTAGATTGTGAAGGTGACAAAAGGAAAGGAATAGACGCTTGGATCGATAGGGTGAGGTGTGTGTCTTGTTTTTCTCGCGGACGTGTTTTGTGGTCTTGTTTGCTACCGCGATTGAAAGGATGATGTCGTGAGCCCATCACATTCATACAGACAATGAACAGTGTCTTTGTTGACCCTCTTCATTGAATTGATGCAATGCATGGTTCTGCTTCTCATACTGGTGTTCCATTGTACTCTGCATGTAGACAGAATCTGAATTGGGATCCTAGGATTTGAATAGTCATGGAAGGGAGCAAAGTTGCTGCCCCAGAGAGGGAAGAGAAAAGCTTGTATGTTGTACAGCCTTTCAAATGTGTGCCTGTGGGGGAGAGGCCAAAGGTTGGCCTGGTGGCAGAGGGGGTTGAGTCTCAATTGAAACAAGTATTTGTGCCGGTTTCAAAAAAGAGGCGTAGGAGGGATGGACGGGAGAGTCAGGAGCCTGCTCGGCAGTCTGCAAGGAGGACACGAAGAACTTCATTTTCTTTTCCTCCATCTGCTTCTTCCTCCTCTTCTTCTTCGTTAGGGTCACATTCAGACCAATCAGAGTATAATGTATCTGATTACAATCCCGAGGAGGGAGAAGAAATAGTAGAGGATCAACCAGTCTCTTCTGATGAGATGAGAGATGATGAGATGATGATTTCTGGTTCTGATGATTTAAAGCACTCTGATCTGTCAGGAAGTGAAGCATATGGAAATATTGCAGTGATAGATGCGTTCAAGCGCGTGTCCCCGGGAGTAAGAAATTATGTTGTCCCAATAGTGGTCACCTCAAAAGAGGCTTTGCATCCTCTAGATGGCGACGATACAACGTCAGCCACCATGAGCCTGACTTCTGCTGACGAGCAAGAAACAGAACAGCAAAGTGCCAAAGAAGAAGAAGAAGCAGATACCACCATGTTAGATGCATTGGCCCTGGCAGTTGAGCAACTTGTCTCTGCTGATGCACACAAGGCCAAGAGGAGAGCGAAAAAGCCCAAGGTTGTTGTGGCACAAAATAAAGGTAGTCCAATATCCACCTGGTATTCTGGATATGAGGTAGCTTGTGGAATGGCATATATTCACTCCACAGTGAGGAAGAACTTTGTTCAGCCAGATCCTCTGTATGAAGTTGCCTCAGAGCGGTGGAGGCGTGTGTCTTGGACACCAGACATGCTGCCACAATTTACAATTCAGGATTCTTTGAAGGGCAGCATTGAGTATTTGAAGTATGCAGCACGGCGAGTAGGAAATTTGCATGATCCTCCTGCAAACGTCCAACGCACTGTTATGGACCAGTTTCAGGAATATGAAAGCATCTTGTCAAACATCTCAGACATGAAGCAGTGGCGAGCACAAAATGGTCAGGCTGCTGGCGATGCGAGGAGACGGAGAAAAGGCACCAAGAAGCCTAAAATGGAGTCGCCGCTCATCTTTTCTCCGCGGATTGATTTGAATGGACTGGGCAGTCCGTCGCAGGCCATGGTACATGGCATGTTGCGAAGGAGCACAGCAGTGGTTGAAGGAGATCCAGCTGCAAGGACTGATGTCAGGTGGGGTTCGATGTATCAGGTGACCATACCACCAAAGAAGGAAGATTCTTCAGCGGCTGATGAGGAACGGGAGAGGCGCCTCGGTGGTACACTCATTGCAGCCTCTGGGACAATCCCTCCACCAAAGAGGCAAAATATTGATGAGCCAATCCGTATGAATAGAGAAGAGAGAGCAAAAAAGATTATGGAAGAATCTGAGAAGCTAATAAATGCAGCAGGAAGTCTGGCAGATATGCTGGGGCTGAAAAAGATGGGAGCGCACATGGTGAATGCCCTGACAAGCGAGGAACAAGAGGCATTTGGAAATGGCATGACAAAATATGGAAGAAATTTCAAGCGCATCAAAGATGAATTTCTACCTCATGTGTCTTGTCGTGTCATGGCTGCGTACTATTACGATGTCTGGAAGCTGCAGCTAATTCCTGCAGCTGTCAAATGGTACCAGGAAAGAGATGAAGAGCGAGCCAGACAGGAAGAGACTCTCAGAGACGAAAAAGCCAGAAAGGCAGAGATCAAAGATGCATCTAGTAAGAAAAGATTGGTAAAAGATAGCATCACCTGGATTAAATCTGCGGCTAGATCGCCCAGCGGGACAAATTTCAATAGGCAAATAATACAAGATAGATTACAGAGGGCAAAATCTTGCCGCAAGGCAACACATCAAGATGCGTAAGCGTTTTTCTCGCTGTTTGATATAATAAGTTACAATATATTTCTTAATCTTTTGAATGATCATGCGGGGTCCAAATGATTTTCGATGGCTCAACCGGGAGCCCTGGCGATCCACATGCTTTGAGATGAGCCTCCACGGCATGCGGAGCTGCACAAATCACATGCTGACCCTTGATGTACTGGATCATTTTCAAATGCTGCAATGTCGATATAATATCCTCAGGCTTGATCATTGTCATCTCGCTAAGCTCTTTTATACTGACCGGTCCCTCCATTTCTTTCAAAATAGTCAGCAACGTTCTGGTCCAGTACCCACGATATGACACAAGTCCAAGATCAGATAATGGTCTCTCCGGAGTTCCTACTTTCTTCTCTATTTTACTTAATTCATAGGAAAATGAAATCAAAAATTTACCGTATCCTCTCCTTTGATATGCTGGCAATGTCAAAATACATGCCAAATTGCGCCCTTCTTCAGAATACTTTTCCTTGGAGAAATACCCTGTGATGTGGGCACCTCGTTCATCACACTCGCACATGACGTAAAACAGGAAAAAATCCACGTCATACGTGAGAGTTTTATGATCAAGGAATAGTTTGGCCAAATAGCACAGATTTTGGCAGTACTCCTTTTCTCGTCTCCCATCAATCTCAAACATGGAAATCCCTTTATGCCTGTAAATCTCTGCTCCTGGAGGGTGGAGATTCCGCACCTTCTTCAAGTGCCTCAACATTTCGTCCCTCTTCTTGAAAAATGCCAAGTCGTACTCACAGAAATACAAAGTATTCACGCCATTATACTCTTGTGGTAGGGGAGAGAAGTACCATGTGTCCATTTGGTATCGTCCAAGCTCAATCTTGCCAATATTCTTCACTTTGGTCACTTCCTCATGATGGCGAAGCTCTTGCTCATCAAAGGCCTCATGCCCTTCCCCCTCCTCCTCACTATGATCCTCATATCGCCTCTTCTTAGATTTGGGATCATTCGGATCGATTGGCTCTGGTGGAATCACCGTATCCAGGTCCAACTTGTCAACAGACACCCATTCATCCATGCGCCTATTCAACTTGCGATAGTGAACATAGTATTGATACTCTCCATTGACTTCCCTGCGATCGACAATCCTCGCTGGATGCATTTTATCATCCCTCCATTGGCATGATACAAGTGTGTATGGCTCCAAAGGCAAGATCACGTCTTCTCGGGGAATTGGTGTTCTCTCCACCAACGGTTGAGCAGCAGCAGGAGGAGCAGGAGCAGTTTGTTGACCTGACTCATTGTCCACTTTTTCTGCAGCAACATTCTCCTTGCCTGCACTGCCGCTTTTCCTAGCCTGCAAATCATGATAGTATTCAAATGAACCCTGAGACTGATATCAGGGAACAGAGGTAGGTTCCAACAACAACGATGACCACTCAATCGCGACATTTCCGAACCAGGGGACACTCAAACACGGGCTTAACGGACACTCTCTCCCCTTTAATCCATTAAATATGTCTACTATATCATTAAATCATACCTTTTGCTGCGCCCGACTGGTTCGTCGAACTGCCATGCCGTGTTTCTTTCGATGGAAATGCCGTTAGTCTTGTTCCAACTACCAATACTGTCCTATAGCACTTCCATTACAATACAACAAGTTTTTATTAAACATAGTTAGGGTTGGGAGACCAAACAATCTTTCTGGGATCCACAGGGAGACCGACGGATCCACATTTCTTCAAATGCTCATCCAGAGTGGCAATTGGGGCACAAATCACTGGTTGCCCTTTGACGTACCGAATGAGATTCAGTCTCTTCAGTGTGTAAGTAATGTCTTGCTCTGTGAACATGGTCATATCACTCAGTATCTTGACACTCACAGGTCCTTCGACTTCTTTTAATATGTTGCAGATGACTCGTGCCCAATGGCTATCATAGGTGACCTGTCCCATATCTGACAGTGGGGTCTCTGGGGTGCCAACTTTCTTCTCAATTTTGCTTAATTCGTACGAAAACGAGACGAGGAATTTCCCGTAGCCTCGTCGCTGGTATGCAGGTATAGCCAATATGCAGGATAGATTGAACTTTCTTGTTGGAGCCTTTTCTTTTGAAAAATACCCAACAACGTGAGCACCTCGTTCATCGCACTCGCACATGACGTAGAACATGAAATCATTGATGCAACATTCAACTGATTTATGATCTAGGAACATTTTCGCGAGCGAGCACAAGTTTCTACAATATTCAGTTGCTTCATCTCCATCCACTTCAAACATGGATACCCCATTATTTCGATAAATCTCATTCCCAGGCGGATGCTGTATCCGAATCTTTCTCAAATGGCGCAAGAGTTGTTCTCGAGAGACATAATACGTCAGATCATACTCGCAAAAGTATAATTTCTTGAATCCAGAGTATTCAGGAGGCAGCGGGGAGAAGTACCACACGTCCATCGTGTGCCGCCCTAACTCAATCTGCTCGACATTTTTCACTTTTGTTGCTTCTTCATGAGCTCTAATTTTTTGCTGAGAGAATCCGTGATGGCCATCATCTTCGCTATGAATCTCCTCATATTTTGGCTTTTTAGTCCTGCAGGAAAACAGATGCTCATGGATACTCGCAGGCAGGAATAGACGAGAACAACGATATCTATTATCATTATTATTATGTACGTACTTTGGATCCACGGCATCCAGTAAACGGGGTGGAATAATGCTATCCTTATCAAAATCCTCCAAAAGTTTCCAGCAGTCCATACGCCTATCAACGCCCCTGTAATGTACGTAGTACTCCCAATCGTCTGCTCCTCCACCTTTCAAAGGTCTTCTCTCAATAATACGAGCAGGCCGCATCGTTCCATCCCTCCACGTACAGTTCAACTGAGTATGTGGAAGAAGAGGCAGTTCTACTTCACTCCATGGAATAGGTTCCCTCTCCTCAGGCTTTGGTGCTTCCGGCTGTGCCTGCGTCTCTGGAACAGCAGCAGGAGAAGCCTGCTGGGCATTTTCTTTCACGAGGTTCTCCTTCCCTCTCTTTTGCTTCTTATTCTTCTGCAAAAAGGCACGCCGTGAGACAACGTTGGAAAAAACCTTTCCCATGGGGTCACCACGCCACCAGATCCCATTAATTGTCCATGTTGATACAAATTATCTCCTTTTCATCGCCCCATCAGTAGCTTGAGCGATGATAGACCTAAAACCGCGCACGCACGCATTCTCCGAAAACGCCTCAGCGAAATCAAATACAGTGGCCGTACCTTTTGTGCCCTCATGCCATCGACTTTGCTTTGAAATTATTTGGAAAATCGCGTAATCCCAGCGCAACAAAGGCGGTCAAGTGTCAAATGAACTCCCAGTTTATTTTCAGATGCGATGGCAGCTTCTGTCAAGAAAAAATACCGACACAATGTCGTATGAACTATAAATAAGCGATATACATATAAAGGAGAGTGTCATGCGGTCTCGCAGTATACGGTGCGACCAATCTGAATAAATGACGGTGGTTTACAGGACCATCTCAAGGAGTACACATTCAAAAGGAATCACTCAGATTTGGGAATCTTCAAGTAGTCTACAACCTCTAGTAAGTCTTCCGGAGGGTCTGAATATTGCATTTTGCCTCTTCCTGTGGGCTTGACAGGCATCCATCTGCTGGGAAATTCTGCCTCATGGGGCATGTCCAAATTGAAGGCACCACCACCATGTGATTTCCACCGAGGGTCTTCTCTCCATTCTCTTGGGACATCCCTCAGCCCTAGAGAATATACCTCGAGATTTCCAGAGGAATCAATGTGAAGACGTAAAAATGCCTTCCTGTCTTCCACCTGGAGGGCTGAGAAGGATTCATCATAATGGACATGGAGCCAGTTTCCTGAGATGTAGAGGTAAACGCCAAAAATCAACCCCACTGTTGGAGTAGCCAAGACCCAGAAATACAGCAAGACACCGATGTAATATCCAATCGTCTGAAGTCGTGTCAACGCCGCGATGGAGCCACCTGCAGCACATGTAGCACTCCTGGAAACAGCAATGGCCTCTGGAACATCAAATATCGCAAAAAGCCATTTAATGGCGTTTGGATAGAGACCACAGGTCCAGTATGATAGTATACTGCGGAGGTTTGCTGGATCAGGGAATTGACTTCTTTCGAATTGCCTGTACCATCGATAGAGAGAATGATAGCCATCGCTGCCCACATTTTCATATCGAATAACTGTTTCTATGCCAACTTCAAGCAGCAATAGCAGCGCAATAGCCGCTGTGAGGTGGAAAAGCGCATGTACAATAGAATAAATAAGTTGTGCTGAAATACCTCCCATTCGAGCCTTGACAGCAAGGGCAAAGCCTCGATACTCTGGCTTTCTTCGTGCTGCAGGGGCCACACCATGGATAGCTCCAACACCTCCCCCTCGAGCAAAACCATACACCACCAAAAAGAGGAGGAAAAAGGCAAAAAATGATACATAAGACACTGAGAAAATATACAAAAAGGTGCTACCTATACCGCGCAAAAAGTATCCTACAGCCTCTGATGGTGAGGTGGCATTGAAAATCTGAGCCACCTCTGTGCATCTTGGCAAGGCTGACAGCACTAATAAATAGTACACCACTCCTCCAATAATGTCGAAACGAGAATTGACGTTCCTAAACGCATGAAGATTCTGTTTACCGATTCTAAACGAGTCGTCTGGTGTTGGAAACGAAGTAATGCACTGATACTCTCCTCCTGCAGAGGGTTTTGGACCATCAGACTTCCTCATGCTATAGAGACTGGATGAGCTTGGGAAGGATCTTTTTTCTTTCAGCAAGCTCGTAGGTTGCACATGAATTGGTCCAGCCGAGGGATCGTGCCGAGGCCTGAACCGAGCATACGAGAACACGTGCGTGGGATGGAGGAATGCCCCTCCTGAACCACACACAACCAAATGCTCAGCATCGTTCAGTACCCAGCCGGGTGGAGGAGCTTCCCACTCTGAATCTCTATGATACTTTTCAGACAAGTGGGTAGGGTGAGTAGGCGACGATCCTTCAAGTGGAGATTTCACCTTGAGCCCGGGCCACCAATTAGGAGGAGACGAACCTTCCAGCGAGACTGGAGTTGTAGACTCCATACTGCCCAATTTTACTGTTGGGGTGGAACTTGATTTGAAACCAACCGACCTGGACTGGTTCTCATCTTCATCACTCTGTCCATTCTTTTTAGCAATATTACTAAGCTTACTTATAAGCTGAGCATGCGATTTTTTTGAAAGAACTTCAGCAGGTTGCCCCTGTCTTTGACGAGGTGATCCCCCAGGAATTGGTGAACCACCTGCAGGAGTTGGCATGTAGGACGGAGGAACACTGACACCTTCACTTCCATATCTTTTGAAAGAGTGTCGCATGTAGAAGTGAAGATCGCCGGCAAGTCTCAGCTTCACCCTGCCTCTTAAAGGTCCTCGTATGAGTTGTCGCAAAATCTTACCAGATTCTTCACCGTGGCCCCAGAACCAGTCAACAAGCCACTGGGGACAATGCGTCACTACAATTGCACGATCTGTAGAAGACATCCTTTCTTCTGCAATTTTAGCAAAATATCTGTACTGACACATGTCGATGTCCTCCTCCAATGCTAAATCAACACCAAAAAGCCACCATCCATGAGGCAATTTTAATGCAAAATATGACTTCTCCTGTGGAAGTAACCAGCCTCCAATCCATCCTCGATGTATGATATTGCGTTGAAAAGTTTCCAATCCATCAATCCAATCATGATTCCCTGGGATCATGAATGATGTAGGGCCTTGGTATGATCGCAGCGCTTGCACCTTTAGACACATCTTGCAAGGGGAATCACAAGAATCTTCCTGCTTTTTCTGAGAACACGCCATACACTTTTCCATAGAAGATAAATAGTATTGCATCGGAAGATCAGGCTTATTGACAACCAAATGTCCTGAGTACACATGAGGAGGCGATTGGAATGCATCCTGGTATGGCTTGAACAGCCTCATTTCATATGTCTCATCTGCATTTCATGATACGCAAATCAGTGTCTATTCTCTTAACCTTTTATGAGAAGTGAAACATACCTGTGGGATTAGGATACGCCAAGTCCCCTCCATGGATTAACGTGTCGCCTCTGGGAAGCATACGTCTTCCACCTGTCTCCCCCTCCTTTTCAGCCATTTCCTCTGGCAGATTAACAAATATTCTTTTGGCAGCCAGACATCTCGCTATAGAGTAGGTTGAATTACCACCATCTCCTGTATCAGCGCAAAAATCAAGCCATAATTCTTTCTTCTCCGACAAGTGTTCGAACGTATAGCCATCACCTTCAGCAGGACCATACTCAGAATGAACAGAAGTCCTATCAAACGGGGTCGCCGACAACATTGTTCTCATATCAAATCTTCCAACAAAAACCTTCACGGAGACAATTAGTTCGATCAGCGTGTTGAGCAAATCCGCTGAAGTCCCAGAATACCATGGGAACATTGGCAAAAAGTTTGGGGACGGAGTGTGATCAGGAACCTTCCGTCCTACAATCATACTTGGCAAAATGTCCTCGTCATCTCGCTCATCTCCTTTTGGATGAAAAAATGAAGAGACTGTTTTTAACGGTCCAGTGATCGTCGCACTATTCCACAGAAAGTCAAGCTCGGAGAGAGATCCAAAGCTGCCTGCCCCATTCAAAGGTGGGCTGTCCCCATTCTCCAAAGCACTCTTTCTGCCGGATGATTTTCTTTTCATTCGAGAACTTCCACTTCTCTGGTACGTTGCCATAGTTGAGCAGCGCACAAAATAGGCTGCTACGAAATCGGCACCACTATTGCAAAGAAAGAGGAAAAACAAAGTCAGCCATGTTGTAAACACTGGAGAAATGTATCCATCCATCAAAACAGCAGTCTCATCAGTCAAGGTCGTGTTTGTGCTACCTGTACTCTCGCCTTCTCCATAAATCACCCATCGTGAAAAGATCTGATATTGGTGAGATGATATGGGCCTCAACAAATCACTACAAATATAATGTCTAAAAGAATCATCTGGGTGAATCTTTCTGCGATACTCTGGGGAATTCCCACAAAAAGAATAATATGTAGAGCATGCCAATGCTAAATTCATCGAATTCAAAACCACCACACTAAAGATTTCTTTTGAACTGGGAGGAATATACAAAAGCCTCTTTGAGACACCCCGTATGCTTGTCAAAAAGCCATATGTGCTCGCAAGAATCCCCAGCAGAGCACATGACATCAAAAATATCGTCAAAATGATTGATACATCCGCTTTGATATCGAAACCGAGGGACTCGAGAGAAGGCATATGGTAAAACACGGCAGCACAGAGCCACATGGCATATACTGTATTCCAGTTGATATAGGCTGAAGATGCGGAGCCTAGTCGCTTCCGAATCAATGGTCTGACGTAGAGATATGCAAATAGCATCAAAAACCCATACAAGTAGAACCATTTCTTATTAATGTGATACCTTTGCACAATCCCCTGACAGCTGTCATACCCAGCTGCTAAAGCCGTTGCCATGGCCGTTATATACACGGCATACTGTGTATGCCGAAACTGAGTCGGTGACATTATTGTTTTCTATACCATGCTAGGTTCATATACGACAATGTGCACTGCCTGCTCGGTTCTCCTATACTTTTCTACCAACTACTCTGAGGCCACTCGCTCAAGCATACAAACCTCGTTGTCAATGTACTTGTGACAAATCACCCTACTGTATTAAACAACCAATAATTTAAATGCAATGAGTGTAATGTAACCGTGTTGGTTGATCATGTGGCATGAATTGGCAAAATGCTCCTTGGTTCGAAATTTCGACACGTCCCAATCATGAGCCAGGGAAGAATATTCCCTTGACGCAGGGAATCCAGTCAATCCAATTTGAATTCGGGTATACAGTGCGGTGCAAAATACATCTATTACAATTGAATCACTCTAAGAATTGGATCCATTCGATGCATCTAGAAATAGAAGAATCATATTAGTTTCCTGGGACGAACTTGGTGGCGTTGGCGAAACCGTTGTTGACCTGTGGGTCAGCCAAGTGGTCGGACAAGTTCTCGAGTGGTCCCTTTCCAGTCACAATAGCCTGGACGAAGAATCCAAACATGGAGAACATAGCAAGGCGTCCGTTCTTGATCTCCTTCACCTTGAGCTCAGCAAAGGTGTCTGGGTCGTCAGCCAATCCCAATGGGTCGAAGGCCTCTCCTGGGTAGAGTGGGTCGAGTCCCTCTCCAGCTGGTCCTCCGTTGACTCTGTATCCCTCAATGAGTCCCATGAGCACGACCTGGGTGAAAGTCACGGCAATGATGGACTGGGCGTGGATGAGAGCTGGGTTTCCGAGGTAGTTGAGTCCATCCTCAGAGAAGATGGAGGCACCAGCCTTGAACCACACAGCGGAGTCTCCGAAGTCGGCAGCTCCGTTGTTCTGGAGGAGCTCTGGGGTGAGGCATCCGAGGGCTCCCAACATGGCCCATCTGGCGTGGATCACCTCGCACTCTCTGTAGCGAGCAAAGGTCTCTGGGTCAGCAGAGAGACCGGCGGTATCCCATCCGTAGTCTCCTGGGAACTCACCAGTGAGGTATGGCACCTCTGGGGTGAATGGTCCCAAGAACTTGGCTCTGTCTGGGCCATAGAACTCCACGGCCGCGCGGGTCACCTGGCGGGTTCCCTGAATAACATGAAAGTACAGTGAGTTTATCCATATCTTGAACAAGATTGACCACAATGGATCTTCCTCGGATAGCATCCTCCGACGCGTTGCACAGTCAGCAAAAACCCTCTAGATATTGTCATATGCTATCACTTGTAACATTTTTATTGGGTTTTCCGTGCGTGAAAGTGATTGGGAGCAGATGCGACGGAGAACAGAGCAAAAGCAACAAGACGTACCCTTCCAGAAGTGGAGACCTTTGCCTTGAGCATAGCAGAGGAGCGAATCATAGCGGACTGCATTTTGGTTTCAAATTTATTTGGTTGGCAAAATCGGTTCACTGCAATAAAATATTGTTGAGAGCCTCGGTGGCATCCGCATTTTATGATGCTGATTGGATTGCCCCGAATCAGATCTCAAGTCGTTGGGGATAGTCTCCCATCAACTACAGTTATTAATGGGAGACTTACGTCGACTTCTGAGGCCAGAAAATCCAGATACAATCCAGATGGGATATGATCCCATCTGGGGGACTTTCGTGGCGTAGCCACTCATCAAGTCGCTTGAGTGGTTGTCACATGATTTCTAGATAGCGTATACAGTTTTCTGAGTGAATGAGATGCCCATCTTTACAAGATAAAATGCAATAAAATTTGCAACATGATCAACAACACATGTATCAATCACGTCTTATGAAAAGAAGACATCATTAAATGGAACACTGCGCAGGCACTTAGTTTCCTGGGACGAACTTGGTGGCGTTGGCGAAACCGTTGTTGACCTGTGGGTCAGCCAAGTGGTCGGACAAGTTCTCGAGTGGTCCCTTTCCAGTCACAATAGCCTGGACGAAGAATCCAAACATGGAGAACATAGCAAGGCGTCCGTTCTTGATCTCCTTCACCTTGAGCTCAGCAAAGGTGTCTGGGTCGTCAGCCAATCCCAATGGGTCGAAGGCCTCTCCTGGGTAGAGTGGGTCGAGTCCCTCTCCAGCTGGTCCTCCGTTGACTCTGTATCCCTCGATGAGTCCCATGAGCACGACCTGGGTGAAAGTCACGGCAATGATGGACTGGGCGTGGATGAGAGCTGGGTTTCCGAGGTAGTTGAGTCCATCCTCAGAGAAGATGGAGGCACCAGCCTTGAACCACACAGCGGAGTCTCCGAAGTCGGCAGCTCCGTTGTTCTGGAGGAGCTCTGGGGTGAGGCATCCGAGGGCTCCCAACATGGCCCATCTGGCGTGGATCACCTCGCACTCTCTGTAGCGGGCAAAGGTCTCTGGGTCAGCAGAGAGACCGGCGGTATCCCATCCGTAGTCTCCTGGGAACTCACCAGTGAGGTATGGCACCTCTGGGGTGAATGGTCCCAAGAACTTGACTCTGTCTGGTCCATAGAACTCCACGGCGGCGCGGGTCACCTGGCGGGTGGCCTACAACAAAGAAATATTTCGTCAGCACGTGCTAAGCGTGTGAAATTCGCGTGCATCAAATCCAGGATTCGGTCTTTGGACACTAGTAGACACAAGGTCACAAATGTCGTCCGCAAGGCCAAAAGGAGCACGTCAACTACCCAAAATAATCATCGATATAATTTCATATCAGATTATTGCATGCGATGTTACTATGCGCTGCAAAATCGTGCCAAACCACAACCTTTCCCAAACCTCCCAGAGTGGATAACACAAGATATTGTCAGAAACTGTGCAACGTACACGTCCAGTAGCTGGCTTAACTCCGAAAACACGAGCGGTCTGCATCTTTAACAATTAAATCTTATATTTAAGACTGTACTTCTCTGGCTAGTATCGCGGATTTTAGCCTGGCAGATTGCAGAGGATCAGGGGACCTGGGTGGAGATTGTGTGTCAGACTTGTCCCATCGGAAGTGGTCCTGCATCGGACATGTTCCCACAGAACCACGGGGTTGAAGATTGCCCAAGATTTAGATGGCCATCCTCACCCATATAGACATTGTTTGGTACCGGACGTTGTTACAAAGTTAGTCGATTGCCATGCTCTGACTATTACGGGCCATTTCAAGGGCATTTACAGCCTCTACAGACAGAAGGCTCTTCCCAACTGTGTCTCCTTCAACTGGCTGAGCCATTTCCCTCATGAAATCTCGCGCGATCGACACGAGCATATCCGTTGAGAGGTTGACATTGGCATCTTTCAAGTTTGTGGTAATCCATTTGGGTAGCTTGTCTCTCTTGTCGCCCCTCTGATAGCGCTTGTCAGCAAACACCATGAGGCCATAGTCTGCCTTTGATCTAATCACCCTCCCGACGCATTGGGCTGCCTGTCTGATGGCATCGAAAGCCAAATAATCGCTTTCTTTCACCTGAAACGTTTCTTTCAAATACTCTAATCGAGCCCTGAGGATACGGGAAAGGGTGTACTGGTAGGGGATTCCAAACATGACAACACACCGTCCGTAATGGCGGTCAAAATCAATGCCTTCAGCAACCTTCCCCCTCGCAACAGAGAGGAAAATAGCTCCTCTACCGCAGTCACATGCTCTTCTATAATTATCTAAGGCGAGAGTTGTTTCCACCACGTCTTTCGTTTCAATAAATACAAGTTTGTGGGCCATGAGGTCTGACAGAATTCCCATGTCTTGCCAACTGGACACAATTGAGTCCATATATGTATACGAGACGAAAAAGCATATGATGCCATCAGGAACTGCTGCTGCTAAATCTACAAGCATTCTACCGTAATTTCTGATAACTCCTGGATCTTGTCTCATGTCAAACTTTGTAGAAACAGGCAGTTGGTCAGCCCCTCTGGTCAACACAACTGGACACAGACAGTCCCTGGTCAACGTCATATTCAGCGATGCAAGGGCCACAGGGTGAAAATTCAGAATTCTCGGATACAAATCAATTGGACTGAGGGTACCGCTTGTGATGACGACTGTGTGATACTTGCTGAATACAGGCTTCATTGCCAGAGATGCATCCAGACAGGATAATTGAATGATAGGGTCTGGTATGGCTGGAAGTCTATCATCATATGGCTCTGAGATTATCGCAAATCCCCTCGAATATGTTGCAACAAGAGTCGCAAAATCAGCGACGAGATGAATTGCTGTGTATTCATCTGTTGATGAGATCTCTAATGTTCTCATGAGGGATACAAGTCGATCGTAGCAGAATCTCAACGTCTTGCCATCAATGGCTACTTCCTGCTCAAGGGACTTTAAAAACGTGCCTGGATCTTCGATTGTCACCGTTCTAATATCCATTTTATTCTTCAAAAAGGCTAAAAATCGCTGCATGAAGGCCACATAATGTTCTGCTCGTCGAATATTTCCGGGAACAGCTTCCTGCAAAATATCTTGAGGCAGTGCTGGGTTAGACAACCATTGAGTTGTCTCATCTCCATCAACTGGGAGCGCCACCTGGCTCGCCAATCCATTTACCAACTTTCTATATTCTTCTCGTAATCGCTCAGCATCAGTCTCTTTCACTCTATCTATCCTGCGTCGAAGAGATCCCAGGTTTCTGCTTGCATTCTCCAGAGTCTGCTGTCGTAAATTCACGCTCAAAGCCTCAATGCACACATTGTCAATATTATGGGCCTCATCAAATACGACGACACATTCTTTTTCCATCTCTCGACTCACCATGTTCGACACTTTTGGGTCAATCATGTATTGGTAGTTAAATACCACTATATTTGAAAAGGCAATCATGTGCCGAGCAAGGAAATAGGGACACCATTTCTTCTTTCTGCCCAAATTTCTCATATCTTTCAGAGTATACACACCAGGATCGAGTCTAGCTGTGGGCCCATCGATATCAAGCCCTTCGTACCATTCACACGTCTCCTCAGATCCAGGGTCCTGTGCTGCCCGCTCTCGGACCCATGGAGCAGTAAGTCTCATACACTTGGCATCCGTGCTCTCTCTCGATCCTTCTTCAGCGACAGTCGGATGGACGCACAAATTCTTTCTACTTGAAAGCCCTACAGCTAATATTTTAGGCTCCTTTCCATCAGGAAAATACTTGGATCTGTAATCCATCAACTCTTGCAGCTCTACCAACACCTTTTCCATCTCTGGGACAGTTCTCGTACAGTAAATCAGTTTTCCCACTTCAGGATGTGCCAATTGATATGATGTTATCAGTGAAAGAAGTGTGATAGTCTTTCCAGTACCCGTAGGCATCTGCAATCCAAGGCCCATGAATTAGATTTTCTGCTTCCCAACACAGAAGAGAGAACCACAGTATCAGACAGCCATACCTCTAACAAGCAGTGTCCTTTCGCATCAAGGGCATGCTTCAATTCAACCATGTATTGGTATTGTTCTGGATAAATGTACTCGTACGGAAAGAAGACCGTAAGGCCTTCTAACTGGAACTTCATGCCTCTGACCCAACAAGAAAACCCCACCGATCTGTCAGCAATTCCTTTGAAAGTCAATATATATTTGTATATGTGTAAATTTAGAACCGACACTCTGCTGCTTGTCGCAGCACATTACAGGAACAAAGACATGGTAATTCCTTTTGCTTTCGCTTGACTCTTTCAGGATTCTACTTCTACTTCCCCCAGAGTGAGATTGTTTAAGGTAAGGAATTAGGGTATAATTTATTGGCCAATCATGGACTCCATGGAATAATAATGCACTCTCTATTTTGTAATTTCAAGCAATGGGCTTGAAACAGACGTCTGACCACACCATGCAGAGCGCCTTCCAGAGATCGACTGCAGCCCTGTAATGGTCATGATAAGCAGCTTGATGTGTTATTTATAGTTTAAATTTAGTACTTAATGGCAGATTGTGGGTCCCTTTCTCGTTTACGAGCAAGGACAAGCGCCATGCTACAGGAAAAGCTTTCCTCACCTCTCGTTCTGCAGAAACATGGATGGCCACTCCACGCCAAGCCGTTGAGGGGAAGTAGATATATTGAGAGAGTGAAAAGCAATGTGTCACACCAGAGTCCTTGCGGTCCAGGGCCAAGGCCATTGTCTTCTGTTCAAGAGGGTCATGCTGAAGTCAAAGTGGGTGCAGATGAAAGACAAGAGAATGGTACGAAGGCCAAGGGCAACAAGAAGAAGAAGAAGCGGAGAAAATACAGATTTTCTAAAACTGAATTGAGGTCAATGGACATGTTGGAATGGTCCAAGGTGTGCAAGCAAGTAGCAAGTTTTGCTATGACTCCTCCTGCTGCACAGCGAGCATACACTGGGAAACTTTTGATTGGAGAGACGGTGGAAGAATCGCAGGAGCTTATAGAGCAAACAAAAGAGGCATTAGATATTGAATTGAATTTTGATGGTGTCTTTGATCTGAGAAAGGCGATTGAGGCTTCTCGTCAAGGAGCAATTCTACATCCCCTTGTGATTGGGGCATTTGCAACCACGTTGGAATCTGTTGATAGGATTGTTGAACAGTTGGCAGCTCATGAAGGGTGTGTGCACCTGAAGAAGATCGTTCAGCATCACGATGAATTTGACTCGGATCTTGCAGCACGTATTCATGAAAAAATCAACGTAATGGATGGGCGTATTCTGGATTCTGCATCGAGTGAGTTGGCCAAGGTTAGAGAAGAGAGGAAAGCCAACTTTGAATCTCTTGGTCGGATGGCTGATGAGTGGGCAAGAAAAATGCAATCTTGTGGCGCGTCAGAAAGGGCTCAAGTAGTTATTCGAAGGGATCGCCGTTGTATACCAGTCAAAGCTGGTAGAAATGGAGAGCTGCCCAAGGGATCAGTGGTTCTTGCAACGAGTGGTTCAAAGAGCACCATGTATATGGAGCCAGAGCCTTTGATTCCTTTGAATAACGCAGAAACATACTTGTCGGAAGCTGAAAAGCGCGAAGAGAGTTTAATTTTAGAAGAATTGTCCAAATTAATAGCAAAACATTCAGGGAAAATCACAAGGGTACTGTCAGCAATAACAAAGCTTGATCTTGCTTTCGCAAGAGCAAAGCATGCACTGTGGATGCGGGGGCAGAAGCCAAATTTCAACTCATCTTCTGTCAATGGGATAGTCTGTAGACAGGTGTACCATCCTCTGTTATTGGAGCCATATGTAGAGCCTTTGCCACAACCAAATTTGCCACAAGCTTCAGGGTTTTCAATTAGCCAGGAATCCTTTTCTAGTGCATTAGAAGGCATTAATTTAATACCAGAATTATGGGACAGAGATGAGAAAGGTGAGGTAAAACGACAAAGTTCTACTCAGGATGCAGTTGCAGAGACATCAAAGCAAGACTATGATTTTCACCCAGTGCCGATTGATTTTCTCATCCCTTCTGGGAAAACGGCAGTGATCGTTACCGGACCAAACACTGGTGGAAAGACCGCATCCCTCAAAACGTTTGGATTGATTTCACTCATGGCAAAAGCGGGACTATTTATTCCGACTGCTAGAGACTCGTCTGAAAGAGAGATGGATCAAATTCAAATGAAATGGTTTGACAAGGTTTTGGTGGATGTGGGTGATGCTCAAAGTCTGCAGCAAAATCTTAGCACATTTAGCGGCCACGTGAAACGGATCAAGGATATTTTGGCAGATACAACTGGCGAATCTTTGGTATTAATGGATGAAGTTGGAAGTGGGACGGATCCAACAGAAGGGGCTGCATTGGCAACTGCCATCTTGCAAGAGCTTGCATTTGGAGGTGCAGCCATGACCTATGTGACAACACATCATGCTGAACTGAAGGAACTGGCTTCAGAGAGCTCAAATTTCATTGATGCGAATGTAGAATTCAATGTGAAGACATTTCTGCCCACGTACAAGATGATTTGGGGTTCCTCTGGGGAATCGCATGCCCTCGCTGTTGCAGAAGGCCTTGGATTTGATATGGAGGTGATTCATAATGCTCGAGAGATTGCAGCGCGTTTGAAAGAAGATTCGAACAATAGATTCTTACAAGTGGATGCGATCAAAGAATCTCTACCAGAACAAATATCGTCTGCTGAGGCAGACCTTGAAATGGCCAAGGCTTCTCTCCAGAAAGAGCAAGCCCTTCTGGAACACGTTGAAGAGGAATTGTCCTCTGCGAACGCCGAGCTGGCTCTCCTCGAGAAAGAGGAAAAAGCAACCGAAATTGAAAAGCTAC
Source organism: Picochlorum sp. BPE23 (assembly GCA_025209345.1). Taxonomy (NCBI): domain Eukaryota; kingdom Viridiplantae; phylum Chlorophyta; class Trebouxiophyceae; genus Picochlorum; species Picochlorum sp. BPE23. The sequence goes on along the minus strand of JANSVD010000005.1, from coordinate 734,358 downwards.
CGGCTGTCGATGCAAAATTACGTGAGATCAAATCCTTGGTTCAAATGGCCAAATCTGAAGAGATGTCCATATCAGATGCAGACAAGGCTCTTAAGAAAATAGCAGATGAAGCTCGTGCAGTAGCCGCTTCCCGAGCCATTGAACTCATCGAATACGACGAAGAAATCACATCTGAAGATTCACAAGGAGATAAAAATGCTGCCGAGAACTGGTTGCCGGTAGTAGGAGAGGAGGTTCTCATTGTCACCATGGCAGGCAAGACGGGAACAATAGAATCCTTGAGCAAAAACAAGGCAACTGTTCGGGCAGGGATGCTCTCCATGGAAGTCAAACTGACCGATTTGAGACCAAGTCGTAAAAAACCACAAAAGCCGCGAGCCTCCCAAGAAAAATATAGGAAGGAGGCGGCACCATCAGATCAAGCCTCTACTGCAACTGGGTATAGCGGCGTTGCCATTCAGACAAGTCAGAACACAGTTGACGTCCGCGGAGAGTCTGCTGACGATGCTGTCAGGGCCGTCCAAGATGCACTTGGAACATTTCCACCAGGCTCAATCCTTTTTGTTGTTCACGGGGTGGGGAAAACGGGAAGGGTGAGGGCAGCTGTCCTAGAGTTCCTCAGGAAAGATGCACGAGTTGAAAAATGTGAACAGCAGGAGGGCTCCCAGGGAGGCTGTGCTATCGTGTACTTGCACCGCAATGTCTAGCAAGACGAGTCGAGGATGAAAAGGTGTGAGGATGGTCCAATAGACCTGCCAGAAATTTCTTACCAGCTAAGGCAAGAGGGGATTGGATTTGTTTTCAACTAGCAATAAGTGCGTCCTCGGTTAAGACCTCATTGACTACACTAATGCCCCAAGCGCAAAGATGCGATCACGGATGGGTGTGATTTCAATTTGGGCCTCAATTCTTTCCATTCGAGCCTAGGATTCTTATGGGCCAGGTGAAGCTCCCATCACATCATCTCGAAACGGATTCGTGGTATCCTACCGAGCACATAAATTATTTATTATTAATTCATTTGTGAATTCTAATACAGATCGAGAATATCCTCGCATTGTAGGTCGGCGGCTCTATCCAGAGAATAAGCTCAAAGCAAAACCAATCTTACGGAACAAAGACTTTGGCTTGATCGGTCACGATACGACATGCCGACAACAGTGGAGAGAAATTCTAAAACAATAAAGCTACTTGTATCTACGTTGGGTTCGGTGCTGCTGTCCGCGGCAGCCTTCAACGCGTGGCACACAAGGAAGAAAAGGACAAGACTGGTACGATGGACGAATTGTTGCCCACTACATACATTCCCCGAGCTCAAAGATTGCTTTCTATGTAGGAATATCTGCTTGAAGAGTATCGATCGAAGCTTGATCTCAGAAGGGAGGATCTTTTGCGGGTTTGTGATGCCATACTAGAACAGATGGATCTGGGACTCGAAGGGAAACCAGGAGGTCTCATGATGCTCCCTTCATTCGTCGATCGTTACCCCAAAGGAACAGAGCAAGGTGAATATTTTGCTATCGATTTAGGAGGAACAAGCCTCAAAATTGTTCGGGTTGTGCTCGAGAAACAACAGGTCGTTGACAAGCATGTCAAGGAGTGGAAAATTCCAGAAGAGTGTTACGACACAGACAACGGCATGCTGATGGAATGGGTTGTCGACAAATGTCTTGAGATGATTGGAAAAGAGAATGGAAAGTCAGTGAAGGGCACTCGAATTGTGATTGGCTTTTGTTATAGCTTTGCATGCAAGCAGAACAATCTGGATCATGGTGAGCAAATTTTGTGGACCAAAAAATTTCGTGGACAAGGCCTTCTTGGCCAAAATGTTGTTCAGGTGCTCCGAGACACCTTCAAAAAAAGGAATGTGAATGCCGTGATTCCCGCGCTGATGAACGATTCAGTTGCCTCGCTGGTTGGTGCACAATTTGAATCACCTCTGGTGAAATCTAGTGTCATTCTTGGGACAGGAACCAATTGCTCGTACATCGAATCTGTCGATAAAATCAAAACACTTCCAAAATCATATAGGAAGCATGGAGATTATATGATTATCAATACTGAGTGGGGAGACTGCAAAATATTCGATCATGATATTGCAGCATGTGGGCTCACGCATGCCAGCGGTATACAACCATGTGAGGAGGATTTGTGGGTGGACTTTTCCAGCGCTAATCCCGGCCATGGTCTCTTTGAGAAGCTTATATCTGGCTTATATATTGGAGATGTCGCTCGAAGAATTTTGTTAAAGCTAGCTGAAGAAACAGGTATCTATGGAGGCGTGTCAGATCATTCTGCAACAGGCCTGGCGACGCCTCATTCATTTGATGGTGCCCGCCTCTCTGCAATCTATCACGACGACTCTCCTGATTTGACGACGACAAGATGTACATTGCAAGATGCATTTAATCTTCATCATTCGATGAGCGTGTACGAGTTGCAGGTAGCCAAATCAGTCTGCACCATGGTGGCCAGGCGAAGTGCAAGGCTCTGCGCAGCAGCCATGGTGGCCATCCTCCGCAGAGAATTCGAGAATGCTGCATCGCCCTCGGAAAAAATAGAAATATCTGTTGATGGATCCACCTTCACAAAGTTTGATGGGTATCGTCAACTTGTACGGGAAACGATTGATGAACTTCTGGATGACCCCTCCCTGTCTTCACGGGTGGCCATCACCCTTGCCCACGGGTCGTCAGTAATTGGAGCTGCAGTCGTCGCAGCTGTCGAAACATCATCATAAATGAACATAATTTGATGTAAATGATTCTGCACTTTGCTATTTGAGGAGGTACGATACAAGCAATTTGCTCAAATCTGATAATACGATACATCAAACAGGCTGGAGATTCTCGCGGATTTGCCCAGACATGGCTAGCCAAATTGTCGCCAATCTACACGTGAGGCAATGAATCCTATTAATAGGAAGTTGATGCACCGTAGTCCATGAAATATTTCTCAATGCATAACACATGATAATGTATAAAAGAACCCTTCTTTGAGCTGCAGACATCGAGGAGGATATCGCTACTTGTGATCCTAGAAGGAAGGTTGTTTGTTAAAGTTCAATAGGATTGCAGCACACCGTACGGACGTCGCGAGTAAACTTTTCTCTCCACTCGCTGCACTGTATCCTTCAAATTGAAATATTATATCAATCTTGTACGATAAGGGATATTTGGTCCTACTAGAAGGATATTCAGGAATTTTTGATAGGAGAATCCATCACACTCAGTCAGGCGTGTGCCCCTAGGAACTCGTGTCTTGGACAATACAATGCTATTTATGACATGTCGATAGCTAAAAACCTCTAGGAATTCATGAAAACAACTGTTTCGAAACTCAATCTATCCAAATATCATTCTAAAGCATTCATTGACTTTTTCATCATGAAGATCAGCGTAATTTTCTCGATTTTTGGTATGTGCTTGCGGAAATGGTAGTGTCGGGGCGGCGGACGTGCCGGGATAGTAGGTTAATACAGGAGATTTGACTCGAGCTTTTGCACACCTGCCCAGGATCCCGCCCCATCTTCATCTGATTTTGCGCGTATTATCATTAAATGTATCACATTGTATCGCACTTCACAGAATGTCCATGCTCTCCGCAATGTTGCAGGGCTCTTGGCCTCGTTTTCCGCTGGAGCTATCGCTGCCGAGTGGGATCACAACGACATCGCTGGATGGGCCGACCTTCCTGATTCTGTGTGCGGTTCGGGACAAGTACAGTCTCCATTGAACTTCAATAGCTCAATGGATTGGCCGGCATCAAGCGAACAGCTGGTCGTCAGCTACCCACAAGCCATCAGTGCTGCTGTTTCAAACAACAAACATGGATCTCCTCAGCTGAACTTCCCGTCTGGGGAAGCATTCGTTACCCTTGATGGTGAGAGGTTTAATCTGCTCCAAGTACATTTCCATTCTCCATCCGAGGAAACGTTCGACGGGGTTGCTCCAGATCTCGATGCACATTTGGTACACCAGAATCCAGAGACAGAGCAACTCCTTGTCATTGGTGTCACGTTCAATGAGGGGGAGGAATCGAACGAGCTCTTGGATATTGCCATCGAAAATGATCCAACAGCTGATTCTGATACAAATGTTCAAGTTACAGGGGTTCCACTGGCTGCATTTGTCCCCAATGCAGAAATGTACACTTTTGATGGAAGCCTAACAACACCCCCCTGCAGTGAGGGAGTGAAGTGGTTTGTCTCCCAGCAAATCATGTCTGCAACAAAGTCTGAAATTGAGGGGCTCAGAGCTGTAGCCGAGAGTCAAGGATTGGTGAATGGCAATGCACGCCCTACGCAGCCGCTCAATGGTCGCCCAGTACGAACCATCATGGCCCAAATGTCTGCCCCATCCACCACTTCAACTCAAGCAAGTGCTGCGGCAATGATTTCAGGCATAACTGCCGCAATCTTGACAGCGGCTGTGTACGCATAATCACAAGAAATGGGCCATCCATTGCAAGTTTTTCAATCTGTGGGATGGAAGAATCGTTTTTCTTCAACGTTTCTCCTACCATATATATGGGAACATGCATGTTGCTAATAAACAAAGTTCAAGCAGGGTTGCATGTTGATTTCTGATTCGAGCAGATTTTTTCGCTGCTTCATTTTTGTTTTTTCTTATCGCTTTTTCTCTATCGCCAATCTTGGCGATCTCATGAATGACAACCTGCAGGATGTGGTTGTCACCAAGATCAAGTAACCATCTGAATACAGCAAACAACTGTTTCGACCCGAGTAGTAGTTTCCTATACTGCGATCCTTCGGCACATTTGTGTTTTCATTACTGCCTCACAAGATACATGTCATACCAACTGCAATCAGAATCACATCATGCCGCAGCAATTACTGACCTCACGAGAGAGATTCCCCAACAGTACTGTTTGATCAACACGCGTCCCATGATGAGATTGCGATTGGCCCTCAATAAAAGATCAAATGGCAAAATACCAGCTACATTGTATTCTCTATACATCATAAATGCCCTAATGGAGAGTCTGATGCAAAATGATTGGCCATTGGTGGTCAGCAAGGTATGAACAAATGCCATGCAGCACATGTCACGTTTGATTGGGTTGGATGCTTTTACTGCTTCCGATGACTTCAAACAATTGATCAGAAATTCAAAATGTGTAGATTATTGATTTTGCCGCCACATGGCATGGCGATCAAAAGGTCATTTGTCACACAACTGAGGGCCCAATTGTAGAGTCTACGTACAAGAAAGTCTGGGTGCGGTCTGCGCAATGTGCTTTGGCATTGCAGAGGCTTGGGGTAGCTCCGGGGGATCGAGTCGCCACTCTCGCATGGAATACTACCAGGCATTTGGAGACCTGGTATGGCATTGCTGGCATGGGAGGTGTATGTCATACAGTGAATCCCCGTCTTTTCGAGCATGATATAGAATACATACTGAATGATGCGGGAGATGTGGTTATTATGGCAGATATCACGTTTGTTCCCATTCTTGAGAGGCTTATTCCCCATGCTTGCAGCAGTATAAAGCATGTAATTCTGCTAACAGACAAAGACCATATGCCCAAGAACTCACCCATCCATTCACAACTCCTGTGCTATGAGGATTGGATTTCAGCAGAAGAAGAACCAATACTTGGGAAATTCCAATGGTATCCTTCCAAGGAGACGGATGCCTGCGGCCTTTGTTACACCAGTGGGACAACTGGCAGACCCAAAGGTGTCCTGTATGGCCATCGCAGCAATTTCTTGCATGCACTCTCGGTGTGCCTTCCTGATGGCTTTAATTTAAAATCCACGTCCTGCTTTCTCATGGTTGTACCCATGTTTCACGCAAATTCGTGGGGTACGGCATTCTCCTTGCCACTTGTTGGTGGCAAGCTTGTTCTGCCAGGTCCACGACTGGATGGGCAAAACATTTGCAGGCTCATTGACAGGTACCGTGTCACTCATAGTGGAGGTGTGCCGACCGTGTGGCAATCTGTGAAAGAATATATCGAGACTACAGCATCTGCGACACGACTCGAGTCGTTGAGGATTCTGGTGATTTCTGGTGCTGCTTGTCCATCCCACCTCATTGACTTTTTCCAAAACATTGTCAAGGCAGAGGTCCGGCATTCGTGGGGGATGACCGAGCTCTCACCAAAAGGAACATTTGGTACCAGGAAGGATTCCATCCCCGTAGAACAATATCGCACAATGCAAGCAACCCAAGGCAGGCCCCATATATTCTGTGAACCTCGATTGGTGGATGATTCTGGACGTCTTGTGCCACATGATGGTACAACTCCTGGGAGCCTTCAAGTGCGTGGGCCTGCAGTAATCAGAAGATACTTTAACAAAACTGAAGACTGCGTCCAGCCGGGTGGTTGGTTTGACACTGGTGATATTGCAACCATTGACACAAATGGGTATATTGTTCTTCGGGATAGATCAAAAGATGTCATCAAGAGCGGGGGAGAATGGATCAGTTCGATAGAAATAGAAAATATTGTGAGCGGACATGCAAACGTTGCCGAGGCTGCAGTGATTGCCATTCCTCATCCAAAGTGGGGTGAACGTCCACTGTTGGTTGTTGTCAGGAAAAAAGACGTGCCTCCTGTCACAAAAGAGGAGCTTCTACAGTTCTTGAGAGGAAAAATAGCATCTTGGTGGATGCCAGATGACGTAGTATTTGTCGATTCATTGCCGTACACAGCCACAGGCAAAATTTCCAAACGCCATTTACGGGAACAGTTCCCACTGCATCCACAGTCATCAAAACTGTGACACATTCATTTGATACAATACATATTTTTTCATTATTCAATTCCATCATCATTCGTCATCAAAGAATACATTATGCATCACATCCGACATCCTCTCCAATGCACCCCGAAACTCCTTGGACTGAATCCCCAAACTATCCATGAGCTTGCCCTTGTCAAACCGAGCCTTGTATGCCCTTGCCACCAACGCAAACGCAGCCCCTACAAACCGAGGCGCACGAGCATCAACCCGCTCTTCCTCAGACGACCGTGCATCCTCTAGTCGCAACTCAAATTCATCCAACGTCTCCCGAACAATGGGCTCCAGCTTGAGACACCCAAACTGGATGCACACATCCCTCGCAGACACCTTTTGCCGAATATCTAATGACTTCATCATCACACTACGAACCCTTCTATACTGACTCGACGTCGTCCCACTCGAACGCTGCAACGCCTTCACATCCACCGCAACATCCACCAACACCTCCCCAGAGGTCACAGCCAAGTCCACACACACAGCTGGCTTTGCAATATGAGCATTCCCCAGCACACCACTCTGTCGACCCATTTTTGAATTATATTTCCTCAAATATTCCATAGCCTTGCCAGAAACAGACCTCCCAATCGCCCCATGAAGACCCAATTTCGACACGATGGCCTCGATTGCTGCTGTGTCATTACTCGACATATCCTCCTCCTCCTTCTCTATTCCTACACCACTAAATATACAAATGGGAATAAAAGATAAAGTATGCTTTACTTCTAATAATGACACTGAGGAAGGTGGCTGCGTTTTTGATCCAAAATTCAAATTCAGTTCCAGCGACAGATGCCACCGTGGTTTGTGTTCCTATCAACAGTATCAATTGATGGGAACACTAGAATTTGCAACTGTCTCCATGAAAATCACTCCCCAACCACATGACACCGCCTGATCTCGGTGCTATACACCATTTAAAAAGATGTATTGATGTTATAAGAGCCTAATACCGAGTTATGGAGTAGCGATGGTCGCAAATTGGTAGATTTGAACTCAACATGGAGAGATTTGAGCAGCAGAATGCTGATATACCCATTGCAAACATAGAAGATGTAAAAGAATATATCACTAGGTTGCATGTGACAGTAGAGGAGCATCGTGGTCGTGTTCCAGTGCCTGAACGGATTCAATGTCTCGTAGCACAAGTTGCTCTGCAGAATAGCATGCGGTTTGATTGGAATGTGATGAAGCCAGTGTATCACGGTTTGATTGATTCATGTATAGAAGAGTATCGCGAGGAGGAGGAGGAGGAAGTGAAGGAGGAGGAGGAGGATGAGACGACTGAAAAACTGGGAGCAGGGCTGAATGGGACTGTTGAGGAGACGGAGATTATTATTAGCAAGGATGTGCCTGGGAGTCGAGCGTATGTGGATGCGAAGAAGAAGGAATTGCATGGTTTGTTGGATAGATACGCCCGAGGTGCTCCATGTATGATTCAGCGATTGAGTGAGTTGTTGCTGTTCCCAAAGAAGCAGTACCAGGATGTGAGCAAGTTGCTGCGTAGTTTGCTGATTCTGTTGTCGGTGATGAAGACGTATGATGGTGGGAGGGATGAGCCGTTGGCGAGAAGTATGACTCGGGAGGAGTTGGGACGTGTGAATGAGAATCCTCCGAGTCCATATCTGTGATGTATATTCTATGCTCTATGGAACATGTATTGTATTTACAGCATTGTATCTACTTCATCATTGTGTGTCATCATCGATGACCTTGATTTCTTTTTAAAGTATGGGGATACGTGGATTTTGAGCGCTGCAGCTCGGCGCCTGAATTCCTTCTCCTCTGATTCGCTGCGTCTTTGTGTTGCCACATACCCGCCTCGTCTTGGTCGAGTGATTGGTTCCATATACATCTGGACTGATGGGGATCGAGATGACGAAGCGGAGGAGAATCTTGGCGTATAGTGAGCAGTGCTCTTGATTGCAGACATGCCCGCGTGTGGTGTCATGAGCTTGGCCCGAGGAGTTGACATTGGGTCAATTCGTCGAGCAAATCGACTTCTGCTGCATGTCATGGTTCCCATATTTGCTGATATCGTGAATTGTCCATGATCTTCTCTTTCATCATCGTCGCTACTTCCTAGATTGTTGTCATGGTCTTCCTCGTCACTGCTTCCTCTGTTGTCCCAGCGTGCCGAGCCTTTTGGCAAGAATGTATCCTCCATGACTGCTGCCTCTGTAGGGGTTGCCATGACGCATGATATGGATTCTGCGGCAACAGAAGGCGATTCTTGGTACATATGACGCGAGTCTTCCTCAGGAATTTCCTGGGGAGCTGGGGATGGTACAGGTTCTTCATACTCTCTCTGTGTGGCAAGCACAGGCGTCATGGTGTCATGCTTCTTTTTGTGATGTAAGCCAACTTCTACATGATTTAATCGATCCTTGGCATCTTGAAGTTCTGTTCGAAGTCTCAACAGCCTTGCCTTAATTGTCTGGCGCAATGTTGAGCGTGAGATGCCATCCACATCGATTGGACTCACAGAGATCTCTTCAACATGATACTCAGACTCGCTGTCAGTAAACTCATCATTCTCGCTGCCATGGTCCTCGTCACCCACCGTCTGTCGGAATGCTTGCAGGGCTTCTAAATGGATCCTATATGGAGTAGTGGTGTCATCTATATCAACTGGAGTTGTCTGAGGGGCTTTATGTCCAGTATGAGGTCCTTCCAATGGACTCAGTCCTCTGTCGTTGCATTCAAGCGAGTGTGTCACGTGCTGTGCCAAGGCCTCAAAGTACGATACTTTGTTCTTCACGTCAGCATCCTCCATGGACTCCTGTAGACACAAAGACAAGTATGAAATATATTCCCATAGTGTGATATCACCATCATGTACACACACCTTTGAGGCATTCTCACTTTGCTTGATGACGAGCACTTTTTGTGCCTCTTCCAGTTGTGCCTTGTATTCATTCGCAATGGATTTTGCTTGTTCTGCTTCTGCTCGAGCTTCTGCCTCCGCCAGACGAATCGTTTCCAGTTCTTTGCAAAGCGATTCAACCTCTTGGCCGTTGCTTGATTCGCCTGACATTGCAGAAAGAGCTTGTTTGGCTCTTTCCAATTCCAAAGATAATTGTCTCCTCTCCTCATCACAGCGTTGAAACATGGTGTATACTCCAGCTGACAGTGCAGCAATTTGTGTCGATATTTCTTCCGATCGTTTCAACTCCTGTGTTGCCAACCTGTTTCCTTCCTCTGCATCAGCTCTGGCTTGTCGCTCAGCTTCCTGTAGCTCTGCTAAATCTTCATGAAGTTGGGCATTCATTCTCATGGCATCTTGATACGCGGCAGTTGCCTCGTTTATTGTCTTCAAAGCACCCCACATTTTATCCAAATCTTTTCGAGTTGGCGTTGTTATAGATGCCGTCAAACCCCTATGGTCAATCCAGCTGCTAACATCCCCTTCTCCAAGGGGAGGTGTCCCTCTCTCTGGCGGCGTCCCCTTTCCGGCACTGGCAGATATCAAATTCATCGGAGTACACTGAGAGGGTGACTTTGGACTATCAACGTTTGGGTCTTCTTCCATATGACGTGCACCGACAACTGGACTCTGAAGAGCCCCCGGCTCTTCTCTTAATTTACCAAGCATGGTGGTGAATGGGTTTGGTTGATCTACAGACTCACCACCGGAATCCTCTTCCTCTTTCTTGTCTCGAACAATTTCTGCTGTGGTGTTTGTACCACATGCTTTATTTCCCATGCCAAAGGAAAAGGATTTCTGGACATTATGTTCTTTGGGTGCATCATCAGGCGACCCCAAATTAAAGGACACTGGTGACACTGTTCGTTTTGCAGTCTTGTGTACACATCCATTGTTCAATGTGAACTGCACACGCTCCACAGAATCATTTCCTTGTTGTTGTTGTTGTTGTTGGTGGTGGTCCTTCTGATTCTGCCTACCATGCATCACTGGAGATGCCAGTGTCACAACGTTGCCCTTGGCTTCATGTGACACATCATTGCACACTCCTCCTTGAGACGGATGATTCTCATCACCACGCTCCTCTGCAGTCTCCTTGTCATCAGGCATGTGTTGCTGCTCTTCATCTGTGCTCGAGTCATCACGACCAACCCCTGATCCTTTCGTCCTCGTCGCATCGAAATCGTTCTCCTTAAAATCGACGTCATTCCCGCAATTCTCTTTCCCTTGCACATGATACGAGGCATTCTTGGGCACTATGATGCTATACTCCCTGCTAGGCTCAGGAGACAATTTCTTTGGCCCTGTTCTGAGATAACAATCAAGCACATTCAGGTCCTTCTTCTCAAGAGGTCGGGACATGTTATTCAATACTTGTACAGCTTCAGGTGTTTGCATTCTCAATGCCGTATCCACCTGTTGCTCCACCTCACCCTCATCCATCTCTGCCAATGGATTCATATACTCTGTGAAACCCTCTCCAAACGATATACTCTCCGTCACTGATTCCTCCTCGTGTAGATTGACGATATCCACAGGCTTCGGAATCATGCTGCTGTCTTTGCTGTGCGATGCAACCCGCAGACGAGACGCACGCTGTGCCCTCTCCCTTCCACCAGAAGAGACAACCACAGCTGGACTCGGAATCCTACTCTGTCGCCTCACCAGATCCCTGCTATTCCTCGTGTCATCCGTATTAACTAAATTAATAACATCAGCATCGCTCTGAGCCCGCATTGCCCCAATCATGGGACTAGAGAACACATCCGGGGATGCGCAATCCAGCACAAACCCACCCTGCTCCGATTCCCCCATCACTTGCTCGTACTATATAGAAAATTATGTATCAAGTACGTTGAAATGGTATATATTTGCCTTATACACCAAAACAAGACGTACTCGACTGCAACGACTTTTCAACAACCACCGGTGCTCGCGTCTCTCTAGCACACACAATGGTACAATATTATCTTCTAACTCACGATACAACCGTGGACAAAATAGTTATATACAAGACGACGAGGCCTGTGGGGAATTGTCTGGCTATGCCTCTGAGCATCGTGAACTGTGTTTTTAATGTCTACTTAGGAATTAGATATTAATGCCATCCTTAGAATGTGTTCATGATCATGATGCAACGGCCAGTTGACAGTCATTATTACATACATTAGATACCATGGCTGCGTCCAAAACTGCAATTGGATATGCCAGAGCGCTCGTGTTGGGTCGATCCAGTGTTTTTGCATTCCCTTGCTCTGTGCAAGATGTGATTCAGCATGCTGGTGATGGATTACATCATGAAAAAGTATATTTGAACAGGAGTTTTAGCAGCAGTAGAAAGAGCAGTGATGGGGAAGAGAATTCTCCAAGTACGAGCAAGGAGATTCATTCTCCTTCTCCTTCTTCTGCTGCTGTGTATGAATATCATGGTCCATTCTCTGCAGCTGTGACCAAAGTTAAAAAGTTGAGTTTGTTCAGTTGTGCGTGTGCTGTGGGAGCTGGGCCTGTGATGCTGCTGTTGGATGGAGGGACAAGTTTGTCTGCAAAGATGGGCTTGGCAGGGACATTGTCGGCGTTTGGTATAACGACTACTGGTTTGCTTCATTGGTTTACACATCCCTATGTTCATAAGCTTTCTGTGGGAGGGGATCGGGAATTGAAGATTGAAACGTTAAACTTTTTTGCCAAGCCAGTTTTGGATGTTGTTCAGTTAGACAGTGTGGAGGGGGGAGCTGAGAATAGCATGCATCCGTTGAGCACGTTTATGGCAAATAAAAAGGTATTTTATATAGATAAAGACTTTTTTGCGGACAAAGATGTGCTTGATATTCTCGACCCACCCAGTGAAGAAGAAGAAGAAGAAGAAGAAGAAGAAGAGGTGGATGACACTAGTAGTGGTGATGGTGGTGGTGAGCCATTCTTGGATAAAAAGTAGCCATGTATGTAATAATAAAGAAGAAGACATAGTAGTAGTAGTAGTATAACATATTCATGTGGGAACGGGTCTATTTTTGGCATCGCGCCGTTGATCGTTCTCCATTCTGTCTTTTGCTTCTTGGGACAGAGCAAAATCCCCTTGCGCCAAAAAATTCAAATCGTCACGCAGGGAGCAATCGGAGGGCAGTACATGCTCCTCTGTTTGCCACTCATCAGGCGTGTCCTCTGACAATGTCCAATATCGTTCGTCATCCCAGTCAAGATAGGCCAGCCAGTTCCCAGAACAGGTTGCAATTGGGATATGCATATCTCCTCCAGTATGCATACTTTCCGTCCTATCATTTGAACTACCCAATACAAAAGCATTCATTGAAGACGAGGGCTTCATTTTAATATGAGAAATTCGTGGACGCAGGCTTTGAGATCTCCAACTATCGGATGCCTGTAATGATACTCGGCTGTGCACTGGGTGGATACTAATTCTATACAAATGTCCATACACAGCATCTGGGCGCCCCAAAAGTCCAGTTTCTCCATCAATCTTTCCCAACTGAATATTTGCCATGAGTCCATTCTGCCTGTCTACAAACTCAACCTTGCCACTCACATCTGCTCGAGTGGTAGAGCTCGACATGATGTTTCTAATATTATACTCTGGAAAGGAAACCTCTATACAAGTTCCATCTAAAAACTCGACCTGTCTCTCCCCAACAGCGTACGATGTGATGGCATTCGTTTTGTGTGTCACAGTTGGCTTTGAATGCCCATGAAAATAATACCGGCGACCCGGCCCAACTATTTGAAAAGCAGAAATCGGGGGATGATGAGATATCTGTTCCATAAATGCCTGAGTTCCATCCGACAAATGTGCATGCCACGTCTCACCCAAGATTGGATTGAACGGCTTTGACCACGTCAGAAATGCCCGATGGTACCCCGCAATGAAAAATGTCACAACCCATTTCAGCCTTTCCTCTGGCTCTTTTGCCGCTGCCGCCTTCTCCATCATATATGGGAATACGAGTGGATCACATAGCTTTTGAAGATACGAACGAGGCTCGAAAATCTTGACAGGCAATGATATATTCAACAGATCAAACTTGCCTGACAACAGCTTCCTCCCCAATGACTTCATAATATCGATCACAGCACTCCTCTGTCTATCCATCACCTCTGTATCTGTACACAGAATACCTCCATCGGGACTCGCATCGGGGTGCAAGGAGGCTTCCTGGGCATCGTAAAACAAATTCCCTTCTTCATCCACAACCGCTTCCTCCTGTGCCGTGGAACTCGACCCAAGGATCAATGCCTTTTTAAATAAACTCATTGATTGAAGGTAAGAAAATTCAAATCAGAAGAGAAAATAAAAGGTGATGTAAAACAGTCTCTGCAGAGTAATAATAACTAATGGTTGTAACGCAGCACCAAAACCAACCAATCCACCACGTTTCGTGGCTTCCTGATTGTATTGTTCTAGTTACTACTGTATACAATTAATTTGGATGGGGTGATCATCGTATCCGTTCCGTCATCTACCACCAAACCGAACAAAATGTTCGTAATTCGATAGAATAAAAATACTCGTTCATTCCAATGCATTGGCCATAAGGTCTCAAGCACACAGATTGCTGCATATTCCATATTTTAGACTGAATTGTTGTCATCATGAAGACTGCTCGGATGGCAGCAACCCTCTGTACGAGAATGTCACGGCATTTCTCTTGTAGTCCCCTGGAGGGTTGTGATTCTTCATCTGTCCTGCATTCGTATTCTTTATATTACCAAAGAAAATGTTTTCATAGCGCATATCGTTGCAACAATAGAAGAAACAGAATTCGTGGCATGAGAGCAACCAGTGGTTCTGGGGGTTCCTCAGGGTCTGGAGGGACAGCTTCCACAACGAGAGCAGTGCACGAGTCTGCAGATACTATGGCATATGAATCTTCGGATGGAGTTCCAAGAATATGCGTGGTAGGTGGAGGGTTTGGTGGACTGTATACTGCGATAAAGCTGGAGCAGTTGATGTGGCCTCGTGGGGTCAAGCCTCGGGTGGTGTTGGTGGATCAGAATGACAGGTTTTCGTTCAAGCCTTTATTATACGATGTATTAACTGAGAGTGCTACGAGTGATGAAGTTGCTCCATTGTATTCGAGCATGCTGGCTCCATATTCTGTATCTTTTGTGCAAGGCACAGTGTGTGGCATTGAGGGAGGGCAGGTGGTCCTTCAAGATGGAGAGAAGATTTCATATGATTGGTTGGTGATGGCGCTCGGGGCAAAGACGAATAGTTTTGGTGTGCCTGGGGTTGAAGAATATGCGCTGCAGTTCTCCGTGTATGAGGATGCTGTGAGGTTGCAGGAGGAATTGAAGCGGGTTGCAGAGGAGAAGAAGGGTAAATTTCCAGAGATTTGCATCGTCGGTGGGGGGTATGCTGGAGTAGAGCTGGCTGCGGCATTGAGCGATCGATTAGCCGGTGCGTGCCAGATTCGCTTGGTGACTTCTGGAGGGGATATTATGGAGCCTGCACCATATGGGCAGCGGCAGGCAGCAAGGAATGTTTTGGACAGCGATGGCGTGTCAGTCATGTGTAATACTATTGTTGAGAGGATTCAAATTGCTGGAGGGGATGAAGATGGGTCTGGTGGGAAGAGAATCATACAGGCAAAGAGGTTGGATGATGGAACAAAAGATGTGTTGGAGGCTGATATTGTTCTTTGGACTGCTGGCCAGGTTCCTGCTGTGAAGGAATACTCTAATTCTATTCCATTCCCTACAGATGACTATGGATCAATTAAAACAGATAGAACATTGAAGGTTGTCGGCACGGAGACTGTTTTTGCTCTGGGTGATGTCGCTGTTAGAGGCATGGATGGCATGCATTTACCAGCAACAGCGCAAGTGGCTTTTCAGCAAGCGGACTATGTAGCATGGAATATTTGGTCCTCGATTAATAAAAAGCCACTTTTGAATTTCCAATACCAACATCTTGGTGAAATGATGTCACTCGGTTCTACCAAGGGTGCTGTATCGCTTCCAATCCCAGTTCCACCTCCAATTTCTGCAGCAATCAAACAAGGGCCGCTTGGAGACGTGCTGAAAGCAGTTGGAGTGTCTGTGAACACGACGTTTGGTGGTGCAAGTGACGGTATTACAATTGAAGGGCCATTTGGAGCGCTCGTAAGACGAGCAGCATATTTATACCGTCAACCAACGGATGAACAAAAGGTACAGGTGATTAGATCATGGGCGAAAAAAGCAGGCATCCCAGGACCCAAAACCAATTAGAATTCAGCAAAATATAATATAATCCTCGAATGAACCATACAATGATATACAGTGTTACATTGATTTCATAAATAGTATCATCTTTTTTTGACAGGACTGTGAAAAGGCGACGCATGAATTGATGATCCCTGTGAATTGCTAGGTGACCTGGTCACCGCTGCCTGTGCTTCTGCCGCTTCAAGCAGCGCTTTGACCTTCTCCTGCGTCGCAGCTTCCAATAGTGATTCTAATGAGCCAATCTTTGTCGTCAAACGCTTCAATTCGCGCTGCATTTGCGATGTAGAACTTTCAGAATCTGACAACCGCATCAACGATTCAATCTTTTGTTCCGTCACATTGGATAACTCTTCTTTCGTTTCCATCACTTCCTCTTGTAAATGCGCCATATCGTTCTTCAATGAGTCAATCTGATGCGTATACGAATCTATCAACTTTGTCTTTTCCTCGTCAAAATCCAGTCGTTGGCGGTCCAGTGCTTCTTTCAGCACATTCCGTTCACATGTCACGTCAGTCACGGTCTTTTCCAACGCCTCCGTCTGTTTTTCAAGCTTTTCGATCGTTTTCTTCAATCTAGGAACCTCCTCAGCAACAGCTGCAGCCTTTTCCAATCCAGACATCCTTCCCTCTGCCTCATCCAACTGCTGCTTCAACACATCCCGCTCCACCTCAACCTTGCTACACTTGGATTCCTTTTCCGCTAATGCATCCTTCACCCCTTCCAATTCCCGCCTCACATGCTCCAGCTCCCACGTCATCTCATCCCGTTCACTAATAGCCTGCGTCGCCTGCTCTCTATAAAATACCACCTCTCGACCCAACACATCCAATCGTTCCTTCTGCTGCCTTGATGCATCATCTCCCCGTCTCTTTGCTTCCTTCAACGCATACATATCCTCCACCAAAGACTTTCTCTCACTATCACATTCCACCAGCTCCTTTTTCACCTTGGATAATTGTTTCTCTGCACATCAAATAACCACATCAATAGACACCCATGTGTGTAACAGCAGCACCTACACACACACACCTGCCACAAATATCCTCTCATTCAGAACCGAAGACATGTTAAACGTCGTATTCGACGCACTATCCAAGCACATTGCCTCAACGTCGCGTGCCAGATCATCCCGTTCCAACGAAACCATGGCAAGTTTCTTTTCCAAACCCTGAATATGCCGTCTCAGTGCTCGAGGAGAGTCATCCTCTGGCATCCTCTCCACGTGCATCGATCCCTCCATATTATTATCTATAATTTATACTCGGACGGCGACCATTCAATTCGCACAGGTTTCCTTAAAAAACCAAAACAAAAACGAGGTTTGTATCTTTTCTCCGAGACAACCAAGATACCCTTGTTATGTTTTCTTTTTCATTCCACGATACCAAGAATTCTTTCTTGAAATTTAGGATTTTAATGCTGCTTTCAACCACGGAGGTCGGGCATAAAAATACAATTGGATGTGGCAAGAATGAGCAATGAGAAATTGGACTTTGAAAAGGAATTTGATAATCGCTACGAGGGTTTGGACTATGATGGAGTGGAGTTCAGTGTATCTGTAGATTCTTCTTCTGAAGAGGAAGATCGAGAAGGGGAGGCAACGGTGTCTGGTGAGAAGAGCAAGGAGGAGATTGACAACACAAGGAAGGGACTAGAGTCATTGACTGGGGGGTACCTGGTTCGGTGTCATAGCAAGCTTCTCCAGTGCTTGCTTGGTCGCATGACACAAGGGACTGGAGTGAGTATGGAATCAAGGTATATAGCTCGTCGACTGGCGGCGCTGATGTGCGTGTATATCGGAGAGGCATCATCAAAGCAGGTGGGAGCCTCCCGGGGAGGCACATGCATGTCAATGGCCAAGAAATGTCGAGTGCAAGGCGATGATTGTGTGGATGAGTGTGCAAACGTGCTCGGGGTACCACTACATGCTGAATTGAATATTGATGAGGTTTCTCGTGTGAGAGAGATGACAGATGAGGTGGGGCTGGTGAAAGGGCTGTTCAGGATGAGTTTGGCAACGGTGTCTGTCGAACAATTGAAGAAGAACAAGGGCGTGACGAGGTGGCTCAAGGAGCTGAAAAAGC
Source organism: Picochlorum sp. BPE23 (assembly GCA_025209345.1). Lineage (NCBI taxonomy): Eukaryota > Viridiplantae > Chlorophyta > Trebouxiophyceae > Picochlorum > Picochlorum sp. BPE23. The sequence goes on along the minus strand of JANSVD010000005.1, from coordinate 716,356 downwards.
AATCGAAACATCCACATGTCGCAGATGCTGCACGAGTCACATTGGAAACATGGAAGATTGCTGTGCAGTGTGCACAATGATGTCTTGTCACAACAGGCAAAATTTTTACATGTATCATTTGTACCGCATGGTTGGTACGAGGAACAATTCTAAAGAGCAACTGCAATATGAATCAAAGAAAAGGCAAATCTACAAGTTCTGGAATGAAAAAGAATTCTCCTTGTCAGCACCTTCATGCCTGGGATGGAGTGGTGATTTCTGCACATCATCGTCCAAATTGAACGTCGTTGTTGTGTGCGTTCCAGGTGGATTATAGTTTCCAAAGGGAGGAGGGTCGTTCGTCCATGGCAAGGGTGGGAAGGGCAGTTTGGCTGGAGTTTTTGCATACTGTGATGACAGGCCTCCTGCCAATGACTGCATTGCTGGGGCTTCATGCTGTGCTGTCACTTGTGGCGCTGGAATGGGGCTAGGAAGCATGTTGCAGGAAGCCAAAAGCTCCTTCGTTGCTGGGCTATTGAATAGATTTTCCAATTCCATAATCTCATCGCCGCCTAGTTTTGTAACATCCGGTGTTGTGTTCACCTGAGCATTTTCCTTGTCTACATAGCATCCCTGTGAGGATCGTCGCCTTTTTCTCTGTGCTGGCTGCGTTGGTGTGGTTGTCACCTTTCTATGTATATGTGCTTCATGTATGAGCGCCATTTGTAGGACAGTTGCAATGTGAGCAACCATGGACCACAATGAGGAGTTGTCCTTGGTCAGCGATGCAATTTGGTCATCTCTCTGCTTGATCGATGCTTGCATCAGATACGCAGCATCTTGGCTCCTCTGAAACTCCGCATACAAAGACTGAATTCTTTGAAAGCGCATTTCCGGGGTCGCATTTGCCATATCCACTTTTGATGCTGCACCCTTCAAAGGGACAGGGTCATCCAATTTGACACGCTTTGACCGACATCGTCCTCCGTCAGTCAACGTCTTCTGTTTACCATTAGACTCTTCTTTGACGCGCTTTGATGTCATTCCCACCTTGTTAGATTGTTCAAGGCTATGGAGTGGCAGACCAGCTAGCGATGGGCCATGGCTCTTTGATAATTTTGCACACTGTGTCTGCATCCTCTTCTCCAGTTTACTCGTATCCATCTCCCCGAATCCAAGCATGTCTCTTGCAGATCCCAAAGTCTGCTTAATTTGAGTATCCAAGCACTCTTGTTCCACCGCAACAGGTTGTGCTGTTGCTGGACCCTCGGTATTTGTAAACCTCAGTTCACCATCAACCCCAAATTCAAACTGGCCCATTGATAAACGTCCATCGCCAATGGCAGCAGACGATAATCCAAATCCATGAAGGGGTGTTCGTGCTTGCCCAAATCCAGCATACGTATGGATTGGTGACGTCGGTGGAGGCCAGTTCAGTGGACTCCTCAACGTGTTTTGACCATTCTGGTGAAGCCCTCCACTCGTGAAAGGCATGCCACCATACTGTAAAATTCCATCATCATCAACCTGATATCCATGGCTACGAGGAGGAGTCCGAGGCGTCTGATCTTCCAACAACGGGCCCGACAGCGGAATTGGCGTCAGCATTGATCCCGCGTTTCGTTGTAGCAGTGCCTTGGGCAAAAGTGACACGCAATAATGTTATAAAAGGTAAAACTGTGGTTTCCTATGGCTGCACATGAGGATATGAGAAAACACGTCACGTTGTTGTTGAATTTGACGCATCATCACTGGAAAAGCTCAAACACTCTCAACGTACCAGGAATACGAGTCTTCTTCTTATTACGTCGAATTCTATAGAAAATGGAATAAGAATAAAGTCAATTCTGGTCCTAGCACCTTCAAAGTCAAGAGATTTGGTGTGGTATCGACATTAGGCGCGCTTTGGGTCGTTGAGATCTCAAATTCTAGAATTTGTTGTCTGTCACAATGTGGTCAATGTGCTGTGTTGGTCATGAAGAAAAATGGAGCAATCTCTGGCAGCCACGTGGCATCAATGGAGGTGATTCCACGAACATACTGTCTAGTTGTCCTAATAATTTCGTTGAATATGATGCATTCTGGTGCCTTTGAATGTAGGACTGATGACGGATGGATTTTCACCTCCAAGCCTGTTGATATGACCTTGTATACACCATTCGTCTGTCGCCGAGCAGCATGAGGGAACAGGCCTGACACAAGAGATCGGCGGATGAGGACTGGGTCCGTCTCAGTGCTCAGATGCGCCTGCTGCTGAAATCCCATCATTCTACCTGCTTGTTGACGGATTTGCTCAAAAATGTCATTGGATTTGGTCAGGGCTCTTGGGTTGATAAAGTTTTCTCTGCACCACGCCTTTCGCTGTTTCTTGGGAATAGATCTCCAAGCTATGAATACTGCAAGTAGTGTCATATGGTCACCGAACGGGCTGGAAAATCGAGAGTGTGCATCACGAGCTTCTTCTCGTGCACTTGAGGGTGTTATAAACACCGTCGCATCACAGCTCATCATGGACACGATTGCAATCACATCGTCTATACATCCCGTCTCTTTGCTTAATATAATTGCTCGCGAAAACATCGGGTCGACGGGAAGGCGAGCGAGATCTCTGCCCAGGTGTGTGAGGGATCCAGAAGAATCCAATGCTTGCAATGCATACAAGATCTCCAGAGCCCTCACGAGGGCAGCTTTGGGAGGTGGATCCATAAAATCGAATGATAATGGATCTTCTATACCCATGGATTTGAGTTGGAGGACCACAGATGACAGATTTGCCCTCTTAATTTCTGGTTCAGTCACATCTCGTAGATTGAGAAAGGCTTCCTCTGTAAACAGCCTGTAGCATTTCCCTGGTCCTTCACGACCCGCTCTACCTGTTCTTTGCCACGCCTGTGCCTGAGAAATAGGAACTACCTGAAGTAAATCTGCACCCAATCGAGCATTATACGATCGACACTTGACAAACCCCGGGTCAATAACATAACGAATCCCTGGAATGGTGATGGACGTTTCGGCTATATTTGTCGATAGTACTACTTTTCTATGACCTTTGGGTACAGGATCAAAAGCTAAAAGCTGTTTATCTGGTGGCAGAGCGGCATACATGGGGACGACATGCAAGTTTGTACCAGGTGATGACTCATCCTTCTTTGCCCGCTCAACAATCAATCGTTGTGCCACCTCAATCTCTTCTTGCCCTGTCAAAAATGCTAATATATCTCCAGGCTCTTCATCAACATGTATTTGAAGGACAGCTGAGACGAGGGCATCGACATAACTCTCCTGCGGCTCGCTGACATAAAAGACATGTACAGGGTGCTGACGGCCTTTGACATACACTGCCTGGGCTCCCGGAAAAAATCGCTGATACCCTTGCACATCCAGCGTCGCACTCATAATAATCAATCGAAAGGACCCCTTCCGCTTCTCCCGCGCTGATTTCAACAGACCCAGAAGAATATCCGTCGCAATAGTTCGCTCGTGTGCTTCATCAAGAATAATAACACTGTACCTCCTCAGCAACGGATCCAGCAATGCCTCACGCAGCAGCATACCATCTGTCATATACTTGAGTCTCGTGGTATCTTTGCTGGAGCAATCATCGAACCGAACTGTATACCCCACCTCTCCCCCTACGTCGACACCCCTCTCCTTGGCAACTCTCTGGGCAACTGTCAACGCAGCTACTCGACGCGGCTGAGTGCAGGCAATAATACCTTTCCCAGAGCTAAATCCATGATCCAATAGAAATTGTGGTATCTGGGTAGTCTTACCACTCCCTGTTTCACCAACGATGATGAGAACAGGTGAAGATTTGACAGCATCGACAAGCTTGTCTTTCACATGCCATACCGGCAACTGTTTTCGTTGCTCATCTAGCCCATTCATCCCATCTAAATTACATAAATAAATAATTTATACAATATTCTATGACGCATTCTCGCGTCTCGCGAGAGGAACATGTTCATGATGTGCCTCTCCTTGCTCTTCTTCTTGCTGCAGTTTTTCATGGGAATCGTTCGTGTTCAAACCAAAGAATGCCCCCACGATGATACACCCACCAAGCATTGTCAGAAGAATAGTCAGTGTGGAACTCATCCACGCAGGGTGTTTGATGAGCGCATCGCTGACGACTGCAATGGGTACCTGGAGAGCCAGACCTGATGTGGCCAGTGTGGGACCAATGAGGAGGATGGATCTCGCCCACAAGTAATCCGACAATACATTATCCAAGCATCCTTTGACTATCAATATACCAAATATAGACCAGCCCAAGGTGCCAAACGAGAATCCCAGCATGGCAAACCAGGCCAGCATTGGTCCCACAATGCAAGCAATCAATGTTCCCATCATACCAAAGAAGAGCGTCATGGGCACAGCCTCGTCATCCCCTTCAATCTGCTTCCGTATATTAACTGTATAGAGTCCATATAGTACGGCGGATATGAGGCAGAGGATATCTCCAAACAGAGAACTTGATGATGACTGTGTCCCATGAGATGTGGCATCAGAATAAGTCACCATGCCAGTCCCCACCATGAGTGCCAAAATGCAGCTCAATTTGAAGTATGTAAACCTTTCAGAAAGCATAAGAACGGAAAATAAAAATGTGAAGAGCGAGGATGCAGACGAGAGGATTGTATTTGATGTCACTGATGTTCTTGAGAGGGACATGTTGAATGTGAGCTGGGCAAAAAACCACAAGGGAGCGACCTGTAAAGTAGAGAAGAAGCATGTCAAAAAATGGAGAAGCGTCCATCGTGCCAACTATGCATACCTGGCAGGCTGCTCTGAAAAGTGGGTTCTGAAACAAGGCCCTTAGAGCAACTCCAGGTTCAGACCTCCAACTCTCCAATGACGGAAGGGCAAAGTCACCATTGTCACGTGTTTCCGCCTTTTCTTCGTTTCTTCTTGATTTGATATACTGGCTTAGCCAGTATACTGGAAAATACAGAGCAAAGAGAGAATTTGAAACAAATGTAATTATGACTGGATTAACCCCTATTGCCTCGATATCTTGTACGAGAAAGCTTGAAAACACCCAGATACATGATACAAGTACTACGAAAAACAATCCAAGGAGTCTATCTCTTCCAACCAGTCCAAATGCCTCTCGTAGACCCATGTGGGTGTCGTTGTGTTGGATTTTGTCTACTTTGGATGCCTACTGCGTTCATATATCATGTCAAAATAATAATAAATACAAAATATGTCATAAGCGAGAGCGGATCAACAGCATTATGAATGTTGCTGCTGTTGGGGATTACCCCTTGTTGTTATTCTTTTGCTTCTTTTTCTTCTTGTTCCTTTTCGATTTTTTGGTATCATGCGTGGTCTGTTTATTGTCTGTAGCAGTTTCACTGTTATCTTTGCATGAGAAACGGTGCAATGCTGCTTCGATTTCGGCCATTTCTTTCAGGGCACTCTCTTCTTCTTGAATTTCCGTGAGGGTCTTTGTCTTGGCTGCAGCCATTGCAGCTTCCTCTGGAATATACCACTTACTCTCCATGGGTTGAGGTGATGCGATGAATGCCTTTCCTCTCCCAGGGGATGATCCATAGAGAAATCCTACTGCGGATGGAGACTGGCCAAAAAAGGATGCGCTTGCTCCTGGAGATGTACCAAAGGAATCAGTGGCCGCAATCTTTGAATACAGTCCGGGTGATTGTGGCACACGTTGCTGTGCTAATCGAAGTTGCTCTTGTTCAAGTTGGATCTTCTTTAGCGACTTGACAGGACACGAGGCTGGCAATGATGTGTCCTTTGCCCAAGGAGTTGGTGATGCAGTCACCGTGTCCTCACTTTCCATCGAGGTACCCTTGGTATTGCCTTCCAAATAATCTTTCAAGGACACCTTGATGCCCAATTGTCGCTTGGGTTTTGATGACGAGCTCTTTGGTGTCTTGGTGTGCTTACTTCCTGTTGGTTGTTCCTGTGCCTCCTTGCTCAGGATTTTCGACAGAGGGGATGATTGGTGAGTCTGAGATGCACTGCCTCCCCAAGCGAGCTTTTCTGGCCTCGAGTCTGGGTCTTCCAAGCCTCCTCTGAGGAACATCGATAATCCCCCTTTCCTGGTAGCTCTCTTCTTATTCAGAGAGCTGGGGCTCACCACATGTGAGGTATTGAAACCCACTTGTTTAATGGGTGTCTTTTCTGTGTGTGAGCCAGATGGAATAGTGGCTGATACCACCGGACCAGGATGTGGTGGTCTCCTCAATGCTGGCTTTTTCTCTTCATCCTTTGATTGCAAGAGACTCTCTCTCACCTGTTGGGGAGGTTCCTTTGCTGCAATCTTTTCCTTTTTTGATTTCCTCTTTGGTTTTGATGCCTTTGGGGTGGTGTGTGTCACAGCAATGGCATGCCGTGCTGAAACATCCGTCACAATGCCTTTATGAGCTTCAACAACTGCTTGAGATGCAGCTCGAAGTAGAGCATTGACTTGCTCGTGGGGCACTCCACCATCCAGGGCTGCCAAGGCTGATAAGAAGACGCTCTTTTGGCTCACCTTGGCCTTCTGTTGGGCATCTAACTCCTCACCTTGCGATATCTTATCCTCCAAAGTATGTATTTGTTGCAGCTTTTTCAGTATTAAACGCCTCAATTTTCTCTCTTCCTCATTTGATACGTCTGCACTAGAAGTAGCCTCGGCATGTGCACTGGTCACATGTTCCTGTCCTGCTAGGGTCAGATCGCTCCTCTCTTCTTCTTGTTGAATCACAGAGGAATCTCCGAGCTCAACTTCAGCGCGAGTAGGAAGTATTCCGTTCAAAATAGGCGTCAACAAAATGACGTCATCACTCTTGTCTGCTTGAATAGGTGTATTCAAAATGCACTTCAGCTCATGTTCAACATCCTCTGCAATATGCATCGCGAGTTCGGCAAAAATTTGAGGATGTTCAGTCATCACGAGATCTAAATTCAGTGCAGCAACGCAACAGCAGCTTTTATAGAGCATATCCGCTAAAGCTGCCTCGGCATACTGCATGACTTGTAACACTGTGTATGGGTCCACCATGTGCTTTGCAATTGTTTCCTGACAGATGACTTGCAGCGATCCAGGGCCACAGCGCTCACCCGAGAGAGAGACACTTTCTTCTAAAGTTTCGTATGTACTTGTATCTCTTGATCGCAGCCAGTGCTGAAGAGCAAGCGAATGCTTCTCACCAACAGCAACATCAGTCACCTTGCGGAGGCCTTCAACCCTATAAGGAATGATAGGATCAAAGACTGTTTCAACATGTCGCGTCGCACAGAAATTCGTCGACGGAGAAGATGCTGTTCTTCCAGAAGGCGATGCACCAAACTTTGACTTGAAACTTTGCATTCGGTCTACCATGGACGGTGATCCATGTCGATGGAATGACCCAGGAGATGTACCAAAACACTCATGAGAACTGCTACTCCCTGCCGACGAGCCCAAGATGTAGTCTCCATAACTTTTTGGTTTTGACCACTTTTTGCTACCACTCCCTGCGACGCGACCCTCAGCGGGAAAGAAATCTGCCCTACCTTCCCACATGTACACAGTCCCAATGTCAGTGACAGCTGCTGTTCTATACTTACCAGCAGAGATGCTGACTACTTTTAGACCAGCCAATGGACCTTTTATCTCCTGTACCTGACAGTGAGGATCTGCAGACCTCCACGTCAACACAACCCCCGCCGACGTGAGCGCACTACTATGGGCAGCACCAGCACAAATCTGCTGAATACGAGGTTTGGAAACATCCTTGTATCCTTTCTGGAACCTCAGAGGAGTCCCATCCAAAGACACTGCCTTTCTAATACCATTTAGTACAACCTTTCGAGGAGATACGCCTCGATGTCCCCACGTCAACACATCACCATCATCCGTCAACACGACTGTATGACGCTTGGCTGCAGCACATTCCACTACAGGGCGGCCTTTCAAAGCATCCACCACTCTGGGAGTCGACGACGATATCGAGTCAAACGCGCCATACCCAAGTTGACCGCAAGAATTAGTTCCCCAGGTAAATACATCTCCACTCGACGAGACACACACAGAATGCTTGTTCGCGGCAGCCACCCTCACAATGGTCATCGACCGCAGTGCAGCAATTTTTCGTGGCTCAGGCTGGGTATCGACCGTTGAATATCCTAACTGACCGTATCTATTACTTCCCATGGAGAACACCTCTCCTTCTGTCGTTGTTAATAGTGTATGGTGCTTGGCAACTGCAATCCTGGAAACACAATAGCGCTCCAAGGACACAAGGCAGCGTGGATGGATCACAGCGCTGCTACCACTATGGATATGAGCTTCTGGATGTCCCAAACGACCTCCTCTACCCCATCCCCAGGTATACACTTTTCCATCAGTCGTCACCGCAGCACTATGAAATTTCGCAGCTGCCACATACACCACATCATGCATGTGAAGCGCATCCACCCGAGTTGGCGCCAATTCCACTTCCAAAGACCCAGTTCCAAGAGTATAATTACTCCCATTTCCCCAGGAAAATACATGCCCTTGGCTCTCGTATCTGTCCCTATCTCTCCCATACATGCGCATCAAATGCCTGGACAACAGATCAACAGGCGTCCTCCCATACACATCCAGCACAGACACATTCGCTCCTGCAGCCACCAATGCCACCGCGAGCCGAACATGCCCGAAATACAAAGCTCGATGCAACGCAGTCCAACCAGACTCTTCATCCTGGGCATCCAAATCAACATGGGGCACACCCAGGATGCCCTCAACAATACCAGCATGATTCCTCCACGTCGCTAGATGCAACGCATTCGCCCCAACAGGACCAATTCTGCACATCATCATATCAATGAGTTCAGCATTTGAACACCATTGTAGAGGCACACCCAAGCCAACAACACCCACCTGTTCACCTCTCGCGCAAAACTCTCTGCAGACAAAATAGCCCGACATGCTTCCTCTGGACTCGACCTCACCGCACTCGACAACACAAGAACTGCCTGCTCCTGCATCCTTCCAAACTCTCGTCTGTACCGTGCCGTGTGTTGTTCCTCTCGCCCTCGAAATTACCAATGTGTCACGGGCTGGTACGAATTCCGCATACAATGCCTCAATATCGGCAGAAAACCATATCAAAGTATATTATTGACACAGCACTGGTCCAAAATCAGTGTCCATACCCCGATAGTTCAAATCAACTGACAGTTGGAGTGAATCATCGTCGTCGTACAACCTGAGGCATTGTATTCCGTCCTAACCCAGTCTGAAAAGTAAACATAGAAAGTATTGAATACAATCTGCGCATTGTCTGGTATGAAATCACGGAATATTCGCAGAAACCGCGTGGTGTCATTGGGGGAACAATGTCATTCGAATGGATCGGTCAATGAGATATTTGACCGATGCATCTGAGCAATGGTATTTTTTCTCTGTTTCGAAACAACCAGGTGACTAGGTTTTAAGACTTGATGAGCCAAAACCAAAACGACAAAAAGGAGCCACTTCTGTATCTCTTGTGTTCATAAAAGCGTAAGAATGGCAGCAATGGTGTCCCCAAGGGGGGACAAGGAAGAATTAGAACGCGTGAATCGAGAATTGAAAGGAATTCATTTCAAGGCAGTCACGGCGTATAATAGGATGAAAAATGACGTTTCAAATATACTACGGACGGATGAGGCTCAGTATTATTCCAAGGTGGGAGGTGAAGCGCACACGTTTGGGGAACTGGCTCAGGAATTTCGACGGGTTTTAGAGGAGCATCCTGGGGTAAAGGACGCGGTTTCTACTCAAAAGATAGTACGAGATTTTCAAAATGTGCTGCATAGATCGGAGCTTGTGATGAAGACGGCCAAAGAGAAGGAGCAGAAGAGGCGACAAGTGGAGGGTGACGTGAGTGACCGAGAGGGAGTCGAGTCCTCGTCAGGGGTGCAAGAGATGGCCGCGTTGGTGGATGGTCGGCGGATCGAGAATCAGGTGCAGTACAATGAAGCGTTGATTGAAGAGAGGGATAGGGCGATTACAGAGATTACTGGGCAGATTGGGGAGGTGCATCAGATATTCCAGGATTTGGCAGTGTTGGTGCATGATCAGGGGGAGATGGTGGATGATATAGAAGCGAATTTGACGAGGGCGTCGAACAAGACGCATGATGCTCACACGCAGTTGATACGGGCGGAGAGGAGTCAGAGGCGTGCCCGGAGTACGTGGTGTTTCCTGGCCATGTTGGCAGGTGGGGCGATTGGTGTATTACTATTGATCGTACTTGCATAAATAACGCTGCATCATTTTGTGTTTTTGTTCTTCATGAAAATATCGAGCAATCCTTCCGGAGGGGTGACTTTCATAACGCCTTGTTCCAGATCCACAATGGGTACAATATCCTTGGCAAATGGAAGCATGGCAATGCACTCCTCATCTGCAGCGAGTCGAATTTGCAGGACATCATACGTTCCTGTCCCGTCAAGAAGATCTACAACCGTGCCTATATGCTCTCCAGATTCTGCCATGTCGACAGAAAGCCCGATGAGCTCTTGAATATAGAATTCATCATCATCCTCCAGTTCTTCTCTGACAGACTCATGCACCATGAGGCTATACCCACGTATCTCCTGTGCTTCTTCCGGGCTATTAATTCCTTTAATCTTGACAATCCATACCTCTCGTCCTTTATATACAGATTGCCGTCCATACATGAGCTTGACCTTTTGAATACCTGGCTGCTGTGCACGCCTATGCTGCAATTTCGATTCAGGACCTTTCAAATACCGCGATCCTCTGGTTCCTAATCGCTCTTGTGGCCAATCAGTGAGGGGCTGTACTTTGAATTCTCCCTTGACACCATGGGGTGGACCCACCACGCCAATTTCAATCAATTCTCCCTCACGGATGCTGCTCGCTGCCTCTGAGGCTTCCAGCATACCAACTGGCTTGGTATGCATCTCTTCTGGAACCTCACCATCACTCGATGACGAACAGATACGAAATCTTTGATGTGAATATAGTGCCAGCAGGTTTGATGCATGTGGGACGCTGTGAGGAGCACGACGAGGCTTGCATGTCAAGAGACATCTTGGCCCACTATTGCAACACAGTCCACCCATGGATCTTTGCATTCCTTCTTATAATAAAAAGGATTGGAGTAAATCATGGTATGGTGGGGTGAGCTATGAGTTGAATGCATGCATGCCTTAAATAGATGAATAATAATAAAATAGAAATGTCCATGCGTCTCAAACTCAGACACCTCCATACGGGTGTAACTGATGTAATCTAGATATATTTAGTAGTCAGGATGGGGGAGCATCATGACCGTGTTGAGGATTCAGACGGGAATAGAGTTGATGCATTCGATGCATTGCCTTTTTTTCTCTGGTCAGACGAGAGTCCTCTTCGGTATATGTTTATAAAACCTCATAAAACACCCGAGCATGAGGATAAAAATACTATATTTATGAGTGGGATACCGTCTGGTTTGACTGAAGAGGAATGCCTTCAGTTTGTGACAACCTTTGGTCCAGTGACAACCTTGGCAATGCATCCGACAAGGAGTTCCGCATTGGTCGTGTTTGAAAGTTCTCGTGGAGCTGATAAAATGATCAAGGATGCGAAGAAAGGAAAGCCTAGAATTATACGGAGGATTCCACGGCAGGAGTTGTTTGGTCTCAAGGCTTGGGTCAAGGGGCATGCCAAGGCATGCAGGCCTGGGAACGCTGCTTTGCAGAGGCAGTTGGATAGATGGATGGAAGATTTTGAGTTGAGAGAGGCGAGGGAAAAGGAGGAGGCGATGGCGAGGATGGAGGATGATGGTTGGACTGTGGTGAGGAGGTATAAAGGAAGGAAGAAGAATACGGATGAAGCATCTGGGATTACCGTCGGGGCTGTGGCACCTGCAGCGGCGCAGGAGATTGCCAAGAAGCGGCGTGACGCTGTCTACGAGAATTTCTATGCATCTCAGAAGCGAGAAAAGAGGCGATCGGGTATGTGGTTGGACCTCATTGTTTTTTTGTGTTTTGCTCAATCATGGGCTGATTATTTATTTCGTTACTCTGTGTGTAGAGCTTATTGAGCTTCGTGAAAGGTTTGAGGAAGATAGAAAGAGGCTTGCGCAGCTTCGTGCGGCTCGTAAATTTCATCCGTTGGCATCGTGATGGTGCTTGTGTGTTTCTTCTCAACGTGGAATCATTCGATCTGTACTGTTCATTTGATTGTAGATTTGTATTGCGTAGATATTGTTTAAATACAGACATGGTGTGAGTATCAACAAGAATGCGTGTGGTTTTGCGTGTGGCAACGTGTCGACATGGTTCTTTGCGCATGCGGCATGCGCTTGTTCAACGTTCCTGTCCTCATGGGCGAGGAATCTCTGCCAACAAGCATCATCATGGTCGTAAAAGTCGATTGCATAGTATATCGGATAGGGTGAGGAATGATTCCATCCTTTTTGTGAGTCCTCTGTGGCCTGAACGAACGAGTTCAGCTGCTGGGGTGAGATCATCCGATTTGATCGAAAGCTTCCTCTCAAAAGAGTACAAGGTGCATTACGCTGCCATGGCGTCACCAAATGAGCATTCTGAGGCTCTAGAAAGGCGCGAAGGTGTTGGGGTGTATTCGTGTCAGGCAAACAGAGAAGAGGATTTTAAAAGGATTTTGGATGTCACAAAGCCAACTACAGTCATCTTTGACAGGTTTTATGCGGAAGAGATGTTTTCATATATTGTTCGAGATCATATGCCTGATGCGATGAGAGTATTAGATATGCAAGATGTGCATTTTCTGAGGACATGGAGGCAAAAGGTGGTTGCGCAACAGGATGGCAAAAATCAGGATGACCTTGATCTGGGGCATGTCATTCGGTCCATGCCTCCATCGACGTACGAGCCATGCTTGAGAGAATTGGCGTCTATTTACCGTTGTGATTTAACCTGTGTCTGCTCACCGAGGGAAATAGAGATTTTAGATAATCATTACGGGGTGGATGAAGATAGACTGGTAGAGGCTGCTTTTTTCAATGGACCTTCAAAGTTTGAAAGCAGTGGTGACAATAGATCATTTGGGGAGCGTCAAGATGCCATGATGATTGGAAATTTCCGACATCCTCCTAACGCGGATTCAGTACAGTGGGCTTGTCGTGTTTTGTGGCCTGCCATCAGGAGTGCCATCAAAGGCATGGGTGTTGATACATTGCCATCGCTGCACATCTACGGAGCATACGGCCAAAGCCAGGCAATATTACACAATCCAGCACAAGGAATAGAGTTTCATGGATTTGCTCCATCCCTCGATATGATGTTGCAGTACAGGGTTCTCTTTGCACCTCTGAGATTTGGTGCAGGATTGAAAGGGAAAATTGTAGATGCATGGAATTATGGATGCCCTGTGATCACAACACTCATTGGCTCAGAGGGGATGACGCATTTGAAGAACACTAGTTGGGGCGGTTTTGGTACAGCTACCACGGAGCAGGATATCATACACGACTTTATATCCTTGTATACTGATGTAGATGTTTGGAATCAATCCCAAGCCCAAGGATTCCGTCTGTTGGATGAATTATACAACAAGCAGCGCACCCTGACCACACTGCACGAATCTCTACATACAAGATATGACAATCTCACATCATGGAGGCATTCGAAAAATTACATTGGTGAAATATTATGGTCCCAATCGATGAGATCCACCGAATATTTTTCCAGATGGATAGAACTGAAAGAAACATGCAAGAAAGAAGAATAAATCACCATCTCTTTCACTATTTAAAATTCAAACACAAATTAGTCTCTATACGTTGGTAACGAAGATCTGAATGCATCCTTCTCCTCACTTGACACCTGAGGTCCATCAGGGTTACTCGGGGTCGATGCCTTGAATTGTCTCCTTGAACTACAGTTTAAACTCTTCCGGGTCGACACGCCAGTGAATGCATTCACTCCATCAGCATATTTACACATGGCCATTTGTTGCGCTTTATCCACAAGGGCATTCGAGAAATCTGCTCCATAGATATCGGCTCTGGCAAAATCACTTCGAGTGAACACCCCTCTCTGAAGAATGGCATTTCTCAGGTTTGCATCCACAATGACAGCCCTGTCCATGAGCGTATCACTCAAATCAGCATTTTCGAAATTCGCTCGAGCCACTACAGACTTGATAAAGTATGCACCGACCAATTTGCTATCCTTAAAGTTACAGTCTCGACAGTCAGCAGCTGTAAAATTGGATCGCCTCAGATCCTGTTTGCTGAAATCCTTCCCAATAATATCAGCCTCGCCATACTGCTGCGCAGTGCCGCTTCCAAACTCTCCACCAAGCTCAGCTTCAAATTTATTCAAATCAGCATACGCTGATTCTGGACCCAGCACCATGAGGGCAACAGATGCAGCCATTCCAGCCAAGGAGGTCCCCACCCACGTATTCACCGAGTCCTGACGCTTGGCATTCGTCACAACTGCCGATTGCACTCGTCTTCGCTGCTGAATACTACATCGGTATAATGTGGAAGACGTACGTGTCGATCCACATCCACCACGCAACACCACCACTCTATCGTTTGTGGCTGTCGGACACTTGACCATGGCAACCATACTTTGCAACCTCTGAGATCACAGTTCTACGAATATCTCTTTCCGAATTAGTAAAATGGAACAATTTATGACGAATTAATGGCATTCCGGGGTATGTCCTACCAGCGATGTCGAATGGATTCACGAAAGCGTACCCACTACCGAATTACTCAGAGCCATCTGGCCGAGGAATTGATCACCAACACTGGGTAAACTCAATGCATGCTGTAAAAATAAACAAATAAATTGATAAAGTACATAATTAATGGCAATGGGGCACACAATGAGGACTTGTATAGGTGTATCACATGCCATGCCAAGTCTTTCAGGGAACAGACACGCGGTACTATATTCCAGAAAATGCCACAGCGGATGCATTATTGACATATGTAAAGCATCATATATGCCGATGGTGTGCTGCCAGCGTGATAGACCCCTACTCGTAGCCAGACCATGGGGTGGTCTGTGTTCCCAGAAACCGAGACACGAGCGTACCATGACACGGGCCATGCGGCCCACGGTATGCAGCAGTGTTGATTCACAGCAGGCTCAGGGAGATGGTGATGATGGATCAAACGCATTAGCGCAAAAGCAGCCCAAAGGCTACAGAGTATTCCACATGGTACGCCAGCATATAACATGACACTGCTTTGTTTGAAATGCCACTTATGTATGTTCCACCCTTCAGGATGGATGCTCCTTTTTAGTGAAAGAAGTAGACAGAGAATCATCGATATTAGATCTAAACGATGTCTATGTCGTAGACAGTGTGACTGAGGAGACCCGCAGACCAACCACGAATCCAGACACAATGCCAGCATCTATACCGCCTGCCATGTATCACGACGTAGAGTGGGCCTCGTTCTTCCCTGGGAACGAATTCGAACATAAAGAACCCATCACATGGGTCCTGAAAGTGTACCTGATCGCCATCAAGTCAACTGAGCCGTATGAGCTTGATTTTGATAATGTCTTTGTTCTGAATGCTGCTGATGGTTCCATTGCACAGTGTCCTGTGAAGCGATTGGCACCCCCAGGCACTCCTGAAGACATGCTTCAGATTAGAATACGGGAGCATGGTATCACGATTGATACCTCAGAGAGTCTTCCTGATCCAGAGACGGTCGTACAGAGCAAATTAGATGGAGTTCCAGCCATGAGCCTGCTGGAACAGGCCCTGGAGGAATCCATGGATTCATCCGATACCGAGGACGACACGCGCTTGGTGACAAGGGCAGAAGAAGAGCAAGAAGAAGATGAGGAAGATATGGATGAGGATGCCTTTGACGAGGATGAGGATGATTCACTCAGCGATTTCCTGACAGAGGTGGACGATGACAGTGATTCTGAGTTTGACGATGATGTTGATCTTGATGATGATGCATTCGATGACGACGGAGCAGGAGAGGATTTTGATTGATCATAGTCGTCTATTGATGTAACTTGTTTGTTGTTGATGGATGTATGCGTCTCAAGCCTTCTTCTTCTTCTTAACCCTGTTCAAGGAATAAAAAAATACCAGCAATCACGGAGAGAGACAACACGGTCAGAAATGGCCATCTGACCTGGAACAGAATGATGAGAAATCTAAAAATAGAGTCCTATAGCTGTATTCCTGTACAAATTAAAACTATAGTATCATTCAATGGAAGACATTAGTCAGGTTTTCAACAAAATACTCGGAAGAGGGGAGGATGTTGGACATGTCCGGTACTGGGAAGAACCCGAACGTTGTGGGTGGCTTATGAAGCAAGGTACGTGTGTTTCACTCTCTCTGTTAGTATTTATACACACTAGTGTGTGCACGGCCAAGACATTGACCATTCTTCTTATGGGTTTGTGTTTCACAGGGGAGTTTTTAAAGTCCTGGAGGAGGAGATGGTTTGTGCTCAAGGATGGGCGTCTGTTTTGGTTTAAATCTGATCACGTGACACAAGATGTTGTTCCAAGGGGTGTGGTCAAGATTGACCGGTGTCTGTCCATTAAAGGGGCGGAGGAAGCTATCAATAGGCCGTTTGCATTTGAGGTGTCGACACCTGATGTGAGCATGTATTTCATTGCAGATTCTGAGAAGGAGAAGGAGGATTGGATTAATAGTGTTGGTAAAGCTATTGTGAGGCATTCGCGATGTGTGATGGATCAGGAGAATGTAGACTACACGACGGGATCTTGATGTATATGTTTCAGAGAGTGCTTCTTTCATCCCCCATGTTTTCTGTGTAATTACAATATTTGCCACGTAGTAGAACAAGTCACATTCATCTGCATGGCCTACGCGATAAAGTATATCCTAAAAAATTATGAGAATCGTTTCGCCACCAGCTCATATCGTGGGACATTTGCAATATCACCAATGGTTGCCAGGGTTGGTGGTGTTTTGAGCATCTTGGCCATGGCAGCCTTGACATCAGATGCCTTGACATTTTGAATGGCTGTGATGAATTCTGAAATCGGTTTTCTGTGTCCATATGTCAGAATCTGTCGTCCAATGTCTTCAGAAATGACAGCTCTGCTTTCCAAATTCATCAACACAGAGGACGCTGCTGCAGATTTTGCCCTCTCCACTTCCTCCTCTGTCAGATCCTGTGCCACGGCTTCCATCTCTTTGCACATCACGGCTACCATATCTTCAGCATGTGTTGATTCTGCTGATGCAAAAATACCAACGATACCAGAGTTGTTGTAGATTGATGTCACAGCAGTGCAGTTGTGCATCCAATGGTACTGGTTGAGCACGCGAGTATACAGGCGCGAGTGCATGCCCTTTCCTGGACCACCGGCGGAAAATGATCCTCCCCCACCAAGCAAGTACTGAAGCACAGTCGTCACAACGGATCCTTTCATGTCATTCCACCCACCAGCATACTCAAATGCCAAAACACCATGTGTCAATGGTCCAGCAGCAAACTGGCGCCAATCTCCTCCAATATACTGTGATGGTGGCTCTGGAATACTTGCACCACCAGGCACCTGAGCCAAGAGAGGTTCAGCGAATCCAACAAGCTCGGAATGTTCCACTCCAGCACCAGAAAGTACCATGCGTGGCCCAGTATAATGCTCATTCACAAACTCACGGACCATTTCTGGAGAGAGACCAGAAATTACGCTCTTTGGTGCAATCAATGGTCTTCCAAGCCCACCATTATAAGCAACACTGTGCACGGCTTCCAACAGAGTTGTCTGAGGGTTATCCTCCAGATTCTTCACATCCTCTTCCATCTTGGCAATCTGTTCCTTCACCTCCCACATCTCAAACTTTGGATTCAACACCGCATCCGTCAATATCTCCAACGCCTCTGGTACAGTAGCCTTGGTAGTATCCACCGTATACGCCATCTGCTCCCTGGATGCAGACGCCATGACATTGCCACCAATAGCCTCAACCTCCCTCACCAAACGCAGACTTGTCCTATGTGTTGTTGCCTTGAATGCCATGTACTCCAGCAAATGGGACACACCCATACACGAAGGGTTTTCATAGATGCTTCCACTATTCACGTACAGACCAAGAGTCGCGGTGGCCCCCTACACAATATATATAACAGACATGAGACTCGTGGTATGCCATGCCTCTGGTATGCAGAGAAACCCTATTCACGTACCGGTGTATTTTCACTCGCAACCTTGAGGCCATTCGAAAGAGTACTCATCTCAGTACGAGGAGCTTCAGCAGGAACATCCTGATGAGACACATCCACCCCAGGAAGCGGATCCGTCAGAGGAACCTGCACCCTCGAACTCTTCCCAAACAACTGACCAAAAAATCCAACCCCGCCGGTCGATGGGCCAGTAGAAGGTGAAACAGATTTTTCCTGTGCCATCATCAACCCACCCTGTGTATGGTACTGTTGGATTGAGGGCATACCCCCGACCAATGGGGCACCCCAAGATGTGATGGCACTCTGCAAGCGACTGACAGTCGAGAGACGATGTCGGTTCCTCATGATGACACTATTCTGATGAGAAAAAGTAATATTTCAATACTGTGGATGAGATCACCGAGAGGAGGGATGTCTCATCATCAGATCCGACCACGCCCCGCCTGCAGAAAATATTCTAAATTCCTTAGAGACGCATTTAAATGCACATGTGTTCTGTCCCTGTGCATGTATATTGGGTTTTACTACAGACCCCTTGACTAGTCTCAAATATACATAAACATGTCCTCGAATACGAATGGAAAGGATGACGATCCCTTTGGGGAGTTTGAAGACCCTTTTGGAGAAATTGATCTCAGTATGGAAGATACGTTTCAACCGCCTCCTGCGCCAGTATCAGATGTAAGGAATAAAGATAATAATATGGATCTGTTGGGTGGAGAGAACCAGAAGAAGAAGAAGGAGGAGGAGGATGTTGACATGCCCTTTAGTACTGCTGATTTGGAAAGTGTGCCAGCTATTGTGGTGGATGATGGACAGAGAGGGACACCTGTGCACTCCAAGAAATCAGTTATTGTTCAAGAGGAAGTAGTAGAAGAGGAGGCGCGAAAGGCCCCTGGGCTTTTCTCGTTTCAAGAAGAGCAGACTGTGCAGCAAACCAGGTTGATTTCAGAGGATGTATTTGCATCATCGTCTCAACCTGCACAGACACGATCTGGCAATCAACAGGAAATAGAGGAGATAGAAGATGTATCATCATATCCATTTTACAGCATCAAGAGGTATCGAGGATATTTTGATGTTAGTACACAGGATGTGCTGGAGCGCATGTATAGACCTGTAGTGTACTTTTTCAAGTCAGATTTCAAGGAACACATGAATGATAATCCGGATTTGTATGGTCCATTTTGGATTGCATCGACTCTTATTTTTATATCAGCAGCTGCTGGGAATACAGCTAGTTATATTGCGTATCACAAAAAGCATCATGGTGAGGCAGATGGGTCTGGATGGTATTATGATGTTGATAAAGTTGGTGGGTCTATGGCTCTCTTTTACGGATACATAGGTATTATTGGGGTTCTTTTGTATGGAATACTTCGATATTATAAAGCTGGTGTGAGTCTTGCGACAGTGTGGTGTACATATGGGTATGCTTTGGTGTCATATATTCCCATGGCTGCCTTGTGTGTTGTGCCGATTGAAATTGCACGATGGGTATTTGTGGGTGTCGCAACGGCCATATCTGGTACGTTTATAGTGCGGAATTTCCAAACGGTCATTACAGAGGTTGCTGGAATGAAGGCATCGTTTCTGTTGTTGGGCATGGTTGGTGTGCACGCTGCCCTAGGATTGGCTCTGAAACTCTACTTTTTCAATTATTAGTGCCCCGAGTGCACGTTTTGTTCATGCTTTCAATGTAAATATATAACACAAGGTGTTCAAAAATCAATCATGATGACTATGTCGTCGCACTCAAAGGAAACAATGGAGCAACATGCACACGTGTTGCTTCTTTGGTGTAGTAGTCATGTCGTGCTTGCAAGCAATACTAATTGCTGACGGCGTCGGCGGCAAAGAATATCATTCCGACTCCCAAAGTACTATACTTATGAAGATTCTTCACGGATCTTCTTCAGCGCCGCAATAATTGCCCTGTGCATTGATGGTGTTGCAGCAATCAATCCGCCATTCAAATATGGAAGATACCGTCCCTGAGAAAAGTCTAATGGGTTACCAAGAGCATCCGTCACCACACCTCCGGCTTCTTCAAGCACAGCAACCCCGGCGACATGATCCCATATCTTCTCCCTATAGGTATCAGGAGGGAATCTCATGAATATAGAAGCATCACCTCGAGACAAAGCTCCATATTTTGCTTGACTATCAATTCTGAGAGATGGAAGCTCAAGCCCAATCTCCTCAGCCACTGCCGCAGAGAGGTGATGATTACTATGCTTTGCTTCGACAGACTCCATGAAACGAACTTCCTCTGGAGCCAACAGATCATTGCAGTGAACAGGAATGGTTGGCAATCCTTCCGTATTGAACAGAGGACCAGCAAATGCTCCACGCCCACGATGAGCTGCAAAGCAGCACCCAATACCCACTTCATCATATGGATCGCATGCTCCAGTTTCGTTGCAATCAACATCAGACACACTCCACTGTGGAAGGTTGGGGCATCCAAGCACACCCAACCCAATCTCTCCATCCACCAACAATCCCAGGCACACAGCATACTGCCTCATTGACACAAATCCTCTCGTTCCATCAATAGGATCCAAAACCCAGTATCGTCCAGAAGGCCCACCGTCGGATCGACCGGCATCGATCAAATCAATCACATCATCAGGTGTCAACAAGGGAGCATCCTCTTCGCACTCGGACAAAGTATGATTCACCAAATCTGTGATTCTACGCAGCATGGCAGCTCCTTCAGGAGCCTTCAGATCATCAGAATCTTCCTCTGCAATCATTTTGAATTCCAAATCAGGCAAAGATCGCAACAGACTCCACGATGTCAAAGCCTGCGCCCCATAGTCAGCCACTGTCACTGGGCTACTATCGTCCTTCTCAACCTTCTCAGCATCTTTCAGCTGACTCTGGACATGGTCACACAAGTGACTCGCTAATCTCACCGCTTTCACAGCAGCTTCCTGTTCACGTGTGAGATCATGAGCAAAGTCGCCCCTTTTATTTGGCAACGCTGCATCAACAGTCTCAGGCGTGGACACATCCCGCGCCTCTGCCGTCATTTGAGCAACAATGGACTTTCGAATAGCCACATTATTCATATGTATAACATTTCTATTCCCATAGAGCGTTGAGAACCGATGGTTGATACCTGTAGTAGGTACCATGGCGACGGAGGGAGCTACCCTTTGGCCACCGACGCGTGCTGAGGCGTTCATGATGTATTTATATCGAATTCAGTTCTCAATCTTTATTAATTTGCGATTGAATGAAATGATTTGGGTACGGGATGAGCAAGGCTACAAAGGTTGACGACGATGCGGAGTATCCCAAGCTGCCGAATATATTAATTCCTTAACCTCACTGTTACAGGAATTTAGTATATTCAGATGAATTTCAGCTTGTATTGGCACATACATATGTCTATATACGTATTACATACTGTATATATATATTTGTACTCCATATAGAAGGAACTAGAGGCAGAAAAATAAGCCAACAGTAGAAGGAGGGTACAATGTCTCTTTTGGCATCTTTGCCAGCTCCTCGTCACGGAGATGCGGCGGAGCATGATGACGAGAAAAATAATAGTGAAGTAGAAAATGAGCAGCGGGCTTTGGTGTCCCAAGGAGGAGAGTACGGTGGAAAGGAATCCAATCGTCGTCGGGTAGCAGAACATGCACCACCGTATGGCGCAAGAAAGGGGTTTATTCCTCGTCGGTTGGCTGATTTCGATCAAGGAGGGGCATATCCTGAGATTCATGTAGCGCAATATCCATTGGATATGGGAAGGCCTGATAAAAAGCGTGCTGGAGGGGGTCGTGGAGAGCAAACCTTGGCTCTGACGGTGAATGCCGAGGGGGAGGTGAATTATGACGCCATTGTGTCTCGTGGCCGGAAGAATGAGAATAGTTGGATAGCGACTGGTCATAAAGCGCTGGTTCCCAAGTTGGAAAAGTTGAATGATTCGTTTGAGAGGCCGGATGAGGAGGAGGAGGATCAAGTTGCAAAGGATACTGCTGCAGCATTGGCTCTCAAGGTGACTAAGAAGCAAGCTGCAGTGAATCCTAAAAATGTACCAACGGTTCCTGGGGAGGCACAGTATGTGAAATATACGCCTGCGAATGGAGGGGCTGCAAAAGCACGGATTATTAAGATGCAGGATATGCCTGTGGATCCTTTGGAGCCTCCAAAGTTTTCTCATATCAAGGTGCCACGAGGGTCAGGATCGCCTCCTGTGCCAGTGATGCATTCGCCGCCCAGGGCATTGTCTGCTCAGGATCAAAAGGATTGGAAGATTCCTCCATGTGTGTCAAATTGGAAGAATGCCAAAGGGTATACCATTCCTTTGGATAAGAGGCTTGCTGCTGATGGGAGGGGGTTGCAAGAAGTGGAGATTAATGATGGGTTCGCCAAGTTTTCTGAAGCTCTTTATATCGCAGAGCAGAAGGCGCGTACTGCTGTAGAGACGAGGGCAAAGATGCAGAAAGAGCTCATGTCGAGGGAGAAGGAGAGGAAGGAGATGGAGCTGCGTGATCTTGCCATGCAAGCACGAATGGATAGAATGCAAGGTTCGCGTGGAATACAGGAGAGAGAACAAGGGGTTGCTGTTGTGGAAGAGTCTTCAGAGAGCTATTCAAGTGGGGAAGAGGAGGAAGAGCGCAGGGAGAGTGGGAGAGATGGGGGAAGGGCGTATGGTGAGGACAAGAGAAGAAGGGATGAGATTAGAGAAGAAAGGAGGAGGGAAAGAGAACGGGAGAGGCGATTGGAAGCAAAAAATGCCCATGGATACAAGAGATCAAAGATCACCAGGGATAAAGATCGTGACATATCCGAAAAGATTGCTCTGGGAATGGCCAAGGTTGGTGCAGGTGAAGCAATGTACGATCAACGGTTGTTCAATCAAGAGACCGGAGGTGCAGCGGGTATGGGTGCTGAAGATGCATATAATTTGTATGATAAACCATTGTTTACAGACAGATCTGACATTTATCGTGGCAAAGGAAATGCTCGAGAGGGTGATGAGGATGATGTTGACACTGGCAAATTCAAGCCATCAAAGGGCTTTACAGGTGTAGATTATAGTGGAGATAAAAGTAAAGCAAGTGGTCCGGTGGAGTTTGAGAAGGGTGCCGAGGAGGCAGATCCATTTGGGTTGGATGAGTTTTTGACTGACGTGAGGAAAGGGAGAGATGCCCTCGATGGCATTGGGTCCAAGGGACAAATGATTGGAAGCAGTGGTGGTGGCGGTGATTATTCATCGAGTGGCAGAAAGATGCACTTTACATCGGGTTCTAACAAAAACTAACTAGACTATTCATGTAATAATAACGTTGACGAAATTCTGATGGTGTAAAATCTGTGACTTGAAATGGATCAACTAGTCTTCCAGCATGATGACTGGAGCCAAGTCCTTTGGATTTTCTGCTCCCTTTATTGTACCAGTGAATACATTTTGGGAAACTTCTATGTCCATGCCCTTCTCTCCTCTTGATTTGGACGCATCTAATTCCCTCAAGACCTCAGGGGTAATCTGGTAATGGTGCTGGATTTTGCAAAGGGCTCTGAGGGAATCCTTGTCCTCCCGGCGTATCTCTGCCTTGTATCTTTGCACAAAGCATAAAAGTGACTGATGCCAAACAACAGGTAGCTGCCTTTCTTCCCTTGTAAATGAGCAAAAATGATCCACCAATGCATCAATAACTCGATATGGAAGCGCATATCGTTTATCTAAAATCACTCGTATAAAGAATGAGTTCACACCAGAATATGGCATCTCTGCAATTCGAAGCATTGCAGCCGCAGAGTGAAGCACTGGAATAGACGATCGTCTAATGACTGATGTAATAATAACTGCCTCTCGAAGGGTACAGTCGCCTGATGAACATAGTGGCAAAAGTATACCCTTGTAGAAAGCTCCAGCTTTGAAGGTTGCTTTTTTCAGGCTTTGGAATAAAGCAAAATGCAGCCTCTTATTATTCTCAATGTCATTTCTGACATGTGGCAATAAAACTAATGCGAGAAAGCGCTGTGCCATTCTAGAATTGAGATTAGAAACAAACATTTTTGTTGCTTGATACACAGCATGGGGGCTCCAAGACTCTGGCTCTGTCAAATATAAAATCTCTTCCCAGTTTTTCAGATTTGGAATAACTTTGAAAGCCTTGGGTACTTTACCTGCGGTGTATCGCGACATCAATTGCCCGACGCCGCGGTACACCTCGACAACTTTTGGATTCAATTCAGGAGGAGTCAAAAAATCATCAGACTCTTCAAACCTACACACGAGGCAGAAATGTTGCAATCATCACCCATCAAGCACGCCACGTAAGCACGACACTCAATATAAATATAATAATGATGCAATGCAATTCTATCGCAACCCGCCACTTCGGTACTCATCAACCCAAACCATGATGAGACCGTACACAAGGGCTGCACATCAAGCACTATCAAGCATTCACACACACCTCACAGTCCCACCACCACTTTCCTTCTCTTTTATCTTCTCCATGATGATATCAGCCAACGTCTTTTGCTTCTGGTTCGATGCATCTTTTGACATGAAAGCTGCCAGGACAGCCTCATCTTCCGCATCAATTTCTTCCTCCCAATCATCCGGATTGAAATCACTCTCAGGCTCTGACCAAGCTTCCTCTTCATCGCTATCTACTGCATCACCTTTCAAGTTTGCAATCGCTCCTGCAAGCGAGTCCTTGTACATGGACTTTTTAGAATCCTTGTCATCCTTTTTCATTTCTTCCTGCTGCAAGTGAGCTTCACGCATGATTTTCCCCGTGAGCTCTGGAGGAAGCACCTCTTCCTCCTCATCGCTACCCTCCTGCCTATTCTTTTTCGATCGAGGCTTGGTCTGCACACGGATAGATCGCAGATGTGAGAAAACAGCTTCAGTGCATGGACATGTCATACCAACATACCCTCACTCCATACGTCTCTGGGTCCTCTAATACCTCTCCCAGAGACTGTTTATGTTTTTCTACTCTCTCTCTTTTCTTTCGGGCCATTTTGAACGGATTTCAGCGCAATAATATCCAAAGGAAATTGTGACATGCAAGACGCTGCCAATCAGCACTGCTATCAAATAGGCGGATAATGAAAAAAACGATACTATATGATTATTATTAATAATATAAAATGCATGCCATGGCCCCATGGGGCATTTGCCAATGCAAAGATGACCAAGGCTGATGAGAGGAATGCATGCATTGCTCTGTACAGAACAACATGTTGCCAACCTCATGCCATTATCATCATTGCCCACCCCATCCATCTGAAATGCATTTAGATATGTTTTAATCACGACTTTATGGCAAAGATACACGTTAGAGGCATGAATGCTCTCGTGCATTGACGTTGTACTCCAAAGGGGCATGCTCTACCCTCTTGTGGTGGTACCCACACACCGACTACGGACAAAGAGAACATCTACAGTATATATATATATATACACATGGAGGAGGACAACGGTGACGTGTTCGCTGCAGCCCGGGAATTTCTCTCTAAAGACGTTTCAAAGGAAACAAAGGGGAACATTCAGTTGCAACTGCACCATGTTGATATAACATGTGATGGATGTGAGGCAGAGCCCATCATTGGCAAGCGATTTCAGTGTACAGTGTGTGAGGACATTGATCTGTGTGAGCAGTGTATGAGGGCGTTGGTGGCAGCAAAAATAAAAATTTCACAGGAGATTGGTCAATTAGATACACCAGGAAGGCATACAAGCGAGAGGCCCTCCAAGTGGATTTCACGGGTTAAAAGCGATAATTGTATGGTGAAATGGCAGGCATTGCAAGATGCAGTGCCCTGTTTGCATCCAACGCATACATTTCGGCAAATTACCTCAGGGCCTGAAAGGGCTGTTGTGTTTACCAGGCGCATGGCAGATTCTTCATCTGAAGATTCAGAATTTGCTAGGTTTCTAGACGTACTACCTCCTTCAAAAACATCTTGTGGTGATGCAGCATGGATTCATTGTAGTACAAAGCCACACCTGCATTACACCACAATGGCAGATGAGAAGAGAATCCTACAGGCAGTTGAATATTTTGAGGATATTCTCGTACCGTCAGTAATGCAGCGCTCCATAAAAGCATCGGATATAGATATTGTAGCAAAAAAGTTCAATCTCATGCATGGAAAGTGGATGATTTTCCCCACCAGTGAGGAGGTTGACCGTGTATGGGCAGTACTAGCACACCATCTCTTTGACATGGGTTTGCACACATGTTCAGAGATCAAAGTATCCACAAAGAGCTCAGCAGATGATAAACATGTACTGTTAGCATATACGGAGAACTATTCAGATAAAAATGACGCATGCTCTGTCGCAGAAGCAATCAAAAAGGCTCTCCAGGATGCAGGCATGAAGGACATGCAGGACAAGAGAATGCTGTACAAGGCCGATGTGTACACGCATTTGGGTATCTATCGAAACAACGAATATAATTTGAAGCCAACAATTTACACGATGGAATTAAACAAATGAATTGTAATGTAGTAGTAGATGATGAAATCATCATAAAAATGCGTATTCATTCACACAGAAAGTCCTAGTCTTCATACACCCTGCACTCGTCAGCCGATGGATCTTCCTCACAAAATTCCTCCAGCGGATCTTCAACTTTTACCTCTGGCTCTTCTTCTTTGCTACTTGAAAACTCTGTTGGCTGCACTGGTTCTGGCATGACATCTTCCTCAATTTCCACCTTTTCTGGCAGTTCAAGCATGGGTGACTTTTTCATGATGAACAAACTACCCCCATCCCCGCGAGCAATCCTTAAATCTTCATCAAGGTAGGTATTCAGTAACCATGTCGAACGAGTCTTGCCATTCACTGTTGTCGGGGTCTTGAATGTGAAATCTGGCTGCCCGGCCAAAAATGTACCAGCCTGCTGAATCACTGATCTGACTGGCCCATCTAAAGGCTGCAATGCAGATTTCAATCCACTCAAATCCACAACTTGACCAGCAACATCCACCGTGTCTGGAAGCTCGAAATCAGACATGATCTCTGGAGTAGAGATCTTTCCATCCGTGAATTGAATCTCCAGCAACTTTGGGCTTCTAACATCAAACCGAGCAGTTGATCCAATACTGGTCTTGGAAAATGGAACAGTAAACTCCACCTTGTTCTCAACACTCCCAGATGCTGCATCAATCTTCTGTGTAACGTCTCCAACCTCAACCAATGGCAACCTTCCCAAGGCAAGCAATGGCATCAGCTCCGAGTTTGACGTGTACACCAATTTCCATTCTCCTCCCAATGCATCCAAAGACTCGTTTGGCTCGGAAATCGGGGTCTTTGCTTCCAACTGTGACACCAAATCTGTCACCTCTGCCCGAATATCACTGTTTGCAGACAGTCCCCTCCCTGTTCCCCACAAGGTATCCTCCAACAAACTTTTCAACTCATCCAAACTCAAAGTCACATCAGCCGTTGCAAACGCAACCTTGGACCCCTGCATAATTCAGATGGTATTTGATGTGAGAACCATACAGTGCCCACCTGTTTGGAAGCAAAGCCATTGCAGCAAACCAACTCACACTTGCAGCGCAAACCTTGGCAGATTTCCTTTCATTCACCAATGAATTATTCATGATGCCAGCAGCACTGTGACCGCGGAATGAGCCTGTCATTCTTGTGGCCAATGGCTGTGTCCCAACCATTCTGGACGATTTGCCAACAGTAGACATCCTCATTGCAACCATTTTGCTTTTATACTGGAATATAAAATATTTCTAGACTAATTATTGAATGACAAGGAGCACTGTTCTACAGCAATCAATCCTGGAACGAGGCTGAGGGAATTTCAAATGCTTATTTACGAAACTCGTGTGTCTGTGCATGCGCTATATGGCTCTTGGGCGGAAACTCTGCATCCAAAAGTTCAAATATGCAATAAAGGTGCAGGGTGCCCGACATCAGCATGTCAGAGGACCAGAAACCTGCCCCCAACGACGTGGAAGGCACAGAGTCTTCGGTTCTTGGGCCTCGAGAAGGGGTTGCAGGAGAATATTTTGGACAAGATACGATATGTGAACCATTATCAGCACGAGAAGAGCGTCATATCGAAGATGACGCTGTTTCAGGGGACTCACTGAAAAAATCTTTGTCTACTGGTAGGCTGGCAAACCTTGAGAATCCAGTGAATGCCTTGGATATAGGGGTGGATGCAAGTGAAAAGGATGTATCATCGCCATCATATGTTCACAGGGACACGCAGGCGTCTGAGAGGGGACATCATGGTGTTCCTGTGTTGGAACATTTGGAAGAAACGACAAGCTGCAGTGCAGTGAGCAAGGTGGACAGGAGAATGGCATTGACGGCCAGAGAGTCCCCCAAAAGGACGATGAGTACGACGCTCGAGCATGCGAATACGTTCCATGGAATCGTTGAAGAGGTGACTGAGAAGAAGAGACAAGGAGTTCTTGATAGTGCCAGGGATGGGTCCATGTTGGGTGCTCATGAGGATGTCCCTTGTGTGGATGGTGATGTCATTGTAGAAAAGTCGGATACGTATTCTAGGCAAGGTTTGAATGAGTTTATTCACGGAGAGTTTGTCCCAGAACCAGTATTTCACACGACAGATGTGATATGGGGTCAGACAGAAAGGGATCGAGTATACAATGCATTGTTGTATGTTCCATATCATCTAGAGCGATTATTAGCGTTTGGGAATGCAATTTGTTTGAATTCGTTTCTGGGAGTGTTTACCGTTCTTCCTCTTCGAGTGGCTCATGTGCTGTGGATCATGTTGACAGCTGCATGTGGGGTGGTGCGTGGTAGAAAGCAAGCTGATGACAAACGTGCCATGTTGCTACGGGGTGATCAAATTTATGATCTCATCTGTATATGTATATTCTCAGTCATGATTCTCTTTCTATGGCACATTCGAGCTGGGGCTATTTATTTCTGGGTGAAGGAGTTGACACAAGAATTCTTAAAGCTCTCTGTTCTGCATACAGCCCTTGAATTGGGGGACAAAATATGCTGTTCTTTCGGAGTCGATGTTCTAGAAGCACTCGCTGCAAGCTGCACGTTGTTGTCAACGAATCCTACCGGAAGGAATTACCTTCATGTGGCCTCAGATGCAATAGTGGCGCTCGTCTTGCTTGTTGCTCATGCTGGTGTGTTATTAGCACAGGCTCTCGTATACGGCGTTGCGATGAATAGCAAGAAAAATACTCTCTTGGCATTGCTTATTGCTTCGAACTTCACAGAAATCAAAGGTACAGTACTGAAACGATTTGATCCAACAAAGCTATTTGTGCTGGCGTGTCAGGACATTGTTGAACGTTTCCATCTGTACATCATCATCTCATTCGTTCTAGTTGAAGAATCAATCGGACTGGGTCAACCATTGCCTAGCACCCGGATGATGAGACAATGCCTGTATGTCTTGTTTGCAGAGGTGATTATTGATGTGACCAAACATGCAGTCCTGGGAAAATTCAATGATATTCGTCCAGGGGTATACAACGAATTCACAAAGGATTTGTGTGAAAACTTGAGCACATCACAGTCCCATACAATGCACAAATTAGTTGGGATCGAACCATTTGCTAGTGCTGCTCTCTTTTTCAGAGTGCTTGTATCCTTCACAGACTTGCAATTGGAAATATTCATGAAACCAATGGCATGGGCAGGACCATTCTCATCAGTCATGGTTTTTGCTTTGATAGCAACAACTGTGATCGTTTTATGGATTACTGTAGCAGCTCTGACATTAATGCTCGGTTATGTACTGAAAGCCATTGGTACTGCCTTTCTAACGTCGTATAGCCAGCAACGAGACAAGAGACTGAAGAAGAAGAAGAAGAGAGTACGCGTCCACCCGGATGTGAACGTGACAACAATCAGTGTCGAAAATAATGATACAAAAAAGGATGTATAATATGACTGTCTTTTTTTATGATGATGTCAAACCAACACTTGAATGCACAATATCCCGGAATGGACCCTCTTCAACCATCTGTGCCACCACAGGATGCAGACTATCAACCATCTCGTGCAACGTTGCAACATCAAACCATCTATACTCAGAGTGCTCCTCATTGAGTGCCGGGCTCCATGTCTCTCGAACCCGTTCGTCCTCTGCTTCAACCAAGAAGACTGTATAATGCTTCTGAGAGTGCTTACCCCTCTTCGTCAGCACGGCACCAATCTGCCGCAATGCAGGAAGCACATTGCCCATCTCTTCTCGAGACTCGCGAAGCGCCGTCACGTATAAATCGCCCCCATCCTCCAGGTCCTGATTTCCTCCAGGCAACCCCCAGCTACCTGGGTTTCCACTCGTCATACTTCGCTTCAGCAACAAAACCTTTGGCGCATCTTTTCCCACGTCAGTCCTGCATGTATATAGAAGCACAATGGATCATTTCTGTGGGTTCATGAAGAGAGTAGTCAGAGTCCGACAACATACACTATAAAAAGGCCTGCGCCAACTTTGCTAGGAGTATGCTCATTCCCTTGAACCATCGCAACCTCTGTTCTGTGTTCTGACAATATGGAATTAATCAAATATGATGGATGGATGGATGGATCGAGTCTCTGGATGGTTGTGTAAGAATGCCAGATGCATTGCTTCTGTAAATAGAATATTAAATTCGCAGAATTCTCTCAAGCCTACATGGTTCCAGAGTCAGTATTCCCCTAGATAGTCTTGATACAATATCTGACATATATTGGAATCAATCAGAAAGGCTTGAGACTCGTTGAATGGGGAGCCAACAGCCAAATCAATGGGCCCCCCCGGGGTCGGGTCAACAACAACAGCAGCAGCAGCAATTTAGGCATCCAGGTATGTTGATTGATGTAGTTGATCAGTTTTGGGCTTTCTGTAGCATGGGATGTTGATCTGGTCGTCTTATTGCCGTCGATCAGATTGGTTGTTCGCCCGGCCAAGTCGTTGAGTTTTTGCGTAATCTGGTCTTCTTCTTGCAGGAATGGGTGGACCACCTGTAAGTGGAAATTATATGAGTACTGCGCAGCAACCAGCAGGGGGGATGTATCGTCCAGGTATGCCTGGCCCGGGACAGCCTCAGCAACAACCAGGGATGAGACCTCCTCCGGGGCAATATCAGCCATCTCAGCCCGGTATGAGGCCCAGCGTGCCTTCTCAGTATCCAGGGCAAATGCAACAGCAGCGGCCAGGGATGCCTTCTCAACAGCAGCCACCGATGCAGCAGCAGCAGCAGCGGCCAGGAGTGCCTTCTCAACAACAGCAACCAGTGCAGCAGCAGCAGCAGCAAGGGCCAGGAATGATGAGGCCATCAACGTTTCAGCCACAGAAGCCTGGTTCTCAGGGAGGTGCTGCAAGGCCGCCAGCTGGATCGATGGGTGGATTTCCACCGAATAGATTTGTGCCCAATCAGTCTGCAGGTCCGCCAACTGGCCCGCCAACTGGCCCTCCAACTGGACCTCCAACTGGTCCACCAACTGGTCCAACAACTGGACCTCCAACTGGTCCACCAACTGGACCTCCAACTGGTCCACCAGGGACTGGATCTTTTGGACAGCCAAGACCTCCGGCTGCAACGATGACCGGTGCTGCTCCTCCCATGGGGGCACCGCAGGCAGGTGCCATGGGTGGAATGAGACCAGGAGGAATGATGCCCCCTCAAGGGTTTGGTGGCGATATGATGGCAGCAACACTGGATGCATTCGAGACGTTATCTCTCGGTCCATCGCAATCTGTTCCTGGTCCACCAGGGTCGCAACAACAGCAGCAACAGCCTGTGAATGCTGCATCCTTCCCAAGGCCAGCTGGCACAGAGGAGCAGCAGGAGGCTGCCATTGGAGCTCCTGAGACGCCGAATGCTGCAAACTGTGGTAAAGACTTTGTCAGATTTTCCACGAATGCGGTGCCAAATAGCCAGGCATTGAAATCAAGATGGTATCTTCCATATGGAGCCATTGTACATCCTCTTGCTGAAACTGGCAGAGAGGTTCCTATCGCCAATGCTGGGCATACAACAATTGTTCGTTGTAAGCGCTGCAGGACATATATGAATCCATTCATGGTATGGATGGATGGTGGCAGGCGTTTCTCGTGTAATGTGTGCCAAATGGTGAATGAATGTCCAGTGGATTATTTCTGTGCACTTGATGCCTCAGGGAAAAGACTTGATCACGAGCAGAGGCCAGAATTGAGCCAAGGGTCATGCGAATATGTGGCTCCAGCAGAGTATATGGTTCGTGCACCTATGCCACCGACATTTGTTTTTGCAATTGATGTATCTTTTGCCGCAGCATCGTCTGGGATGATTATTGCAGCTTGCCAGAGTATCAAATCAATTCTTTCAAAGTTGCCTGGTGATGACAGAACTAGAGTTGCTGTCATCACTTTTGACAAATCCGTCCACTTTTACAACATGAGGGCGGGACTGGCCAACCCGCAGATGATGGTGGTTGGTGAAATAGATGATCCCTTTGTTCCGCTGCCTGACGAACTCCTGGTAAATTTGTCAGAATCTCGCAGCCTCTTGGAAAACCTCCTGGACTCGATACCAAAATCATTTATGACCACCCAAATTGTAGATAGTGCCATGGGACCAGCATTGCAGGCCGCATTCCTTGTGATGAATCACGTTGGTGGCAAACTCATGCTTTTCCAAACTGCTGCCCCATCAGCTGGGATTGGCAGGATTAAAGCTCGCGATAACCCCGCACTGTATGGTACAGACAGGGAACATACACTCAGATGTCCAGATGATCCGTTCTACAAGAGGTTTTCAGCTGAAGCATCCAGGTTCCAGATTTGTATTGATGTGTTTGCTGGTGGCTCTGTGTACCAAGATCTTCCGTCAATTGGAGCTCTTCCCAAGTACACCGGTGGGCAGTGCTACTACTACCCAGGATTCTCAAAAGATAAAGACTCGAGCAAACTTCTTGCCGAATTAGAAAGAAATGTCACCAGGGAAACTGCATGGGAGTCTGTCATGCGAATCAGGTGCTCAAAAGGTCTGCGAATTTCCTCCTTCTTCGGACATTTCTTTGTTCGGTCGACAGATTTACTTGCTTTACCTGCATGTGATGCGGACAAGACATTCTCGGTCGAAATTACCCATGAGGAAACATTGCTTACTGGGCAAACAGCATACTTACAGGCTGCTCTTTTGTATACATCATCTCAGGGCGAGAGGCGGATTCGTGTTCACACCATGGCTCTTCCTGTTGTCTCTGAATTGATAGACCTATATAAAGCATGTGATGCTGGATGTACCGCAGCGCTCATGGCCAAGGTCTTTGTTGAGAAGACATATACATCCAAACTCGACGCGGTTAGGAACAAAATCCAACAGACACTGTGCAGTAGTCTTAAAGAGTATCGCATGTTGCATATGAGAGGAAGTGGGGGTCCCCAGCCAGGATCGATGGTGTTGCCAGAGAAACTCAAGAGTCTTCCAGTCCTGACTCTAGGTCTTTTGAAGACTGCTGCCCTCAGGGGAAGTGGCAGGGATGTGAACACTGATGAAAGAGCTGCAGTGTCTCACCACATCACCACGGGTACCATCAGAGATTTGGTGAAGTTGATATACCCATCATGCTATAGAGTTGATCAGGAATCAGGAAACTGGGGATTAAGAAATCAGCAGAATAAGGTGGTACTCCCAAGCACAACACCAGCAGGTCTGGAATACTGTGATCCAACAGGCGTGTATCTAATCGATACTGGAAGAGTATTGGTTCTTTGGCTTGGATCAGGAACGTCACAGCAGTTTTACGCGGATGTCTTGGGAAACAATGCCATGAATATGAACCAACCGTTGACACTCGAACCTCCAAGGCAGGGATCAAAATTGGCCCCTCGTATCCATGAGGTTATTCATTCCCTCAGGAAATCCAAAGAATTTGTGCAAGACGTTCATGTTATTCGTCAAGGGACTCCAATGGAAGCACATGTGATGCCCTTCTTCATTGAAGATAGAATGGGAGCATCTGGCCAGCCATCATATCTTGACTGGATGACAATTGTTCAAAAAGGACTCATGGCAAGTCAATCAAAGTAGTAGACAATCATTTAAAAAGTTGTAATAGGTACTATGACTTTCGTTTCTTCCGAATTGACTTCTTTGCTATACTTGTACCACATGATGTCGCTGAGACACCTACACCAGAATCATACACCATGGATCCCATGACAAATGTTGAGACAACCTTGCCCCGCATGGCTCGTCCCATGTAGGGTGACAGCTTCTGTGTCTGATAGCAACCCTCTCGAGACGTATCAGCATTGCTCTTTGGATCCCATACAACTAAATCTGCATGCTTTCCATCAGAAATACGGCCCTTGAGATGCTCCATACCGAGTAATGATGCCGGAAATCCTGAAAACGCAGCATGCAGCACAAATGGCGACACTGATGGATCAGCACTGACAAGCGATTCCCATGTGGCTGGCAACGAATACTGCACAACTGAAATACCACCCCAGGAGTTTAGGAAATCCCCAGTATCTTTCATCTTCATAGACTCTGGAGATGGTGAATGATCCGAGGACATCCCATCGATATCCCCTCGCAGCACACCCCGTCTCAATGCATCCCTATTCGCAGCATCTCGTATAGGTGGTGCACATTTGAATTCAGTCGCCCCTTTTGGTATCATCTCTTTCGAGAACAACAAATAATGAGGACATGTTTCGACAGTAATTGGCAAATGTCGCTTCTTTGCATCTACAATCATCTGAAGCGCCTTGTCATCAGAAATGTGAACCACATGAATCCTAAAACCCTTCTTCTCATTAGTAGACGTCTTCTCCAGTTTCTCTAAAGCATCAATCAACTGCTGAACAGCTCTTCTCTCCATCTCAGGAGGTCGAATATGGAGCCAAGACGAATACAAATCCTTTTGAAGATCCGCATCCACCTCCTCCTCATCCAACTCAAGTTCTGCATGAACCAACAAGGGAACATCCAGGCTCCGTATCACAGGCAGTGCAGCCTCGATATCATCTATCGAAACCTTTTCAAAATCATTAATCCCGCTATGAGCCATAAACGCCTTAAATCCAAAAGCTCCTGCTCCCACAAGCCCCTTGAGCACTGAACGGTTCCCAGCATTCTCTGGAACAAGACCTGCCCAGACACCAACCTGAACAAACGACGAATTCTTCCCAGCACCAATCCGAATCTTCTCCAATACTCTCTTCTTTGTCGTCGTCACAGGATCACTATTCAAGGGCATATCAACCACCATCGTCACGCCACCAGCAGCTGCTGCTTGTGTAGCCTGGTACATGGTCTCCCAGTCTGCCCTACCAGGATCATTCATATGCACATGCACATCAATCAACCCAGGGCCAACCACATAATCTTTATAATCCAGTATATGGATAGAAGAACTCTTCTTCGATCCGACCAATCGCTCCAAAATAAGAGACCTGTTCAACCCTTGTCTGCCAAGAAATGTGCCAGCAATAATCTCACCCCGAACATGAATCCCACCAGCAACCATACCATACCTCCCAACAATATGCTCGGAGAATATAACATATTCTTTAGTCTCTAATAAACCACATGGTACAACCCAAGGCGCCCATGCATCATAATAACTCTCCATCAAATCAATCACACCGCCAATGTACATCATCCGCACCACAGCTCCCAGGACAGCTATATGCATGACGCCAGACAACAAGTACCTCGTCACGTGCGCTTCCTCCTTCATTTTCCTCAGTGCACTTCCAGCATTCTTTTTAGACTTGGTTCGACTCGTTGATAGCCTTGTTGCCTCATCAGAGGTGTTTGTTTGACGTTTTACCCTCCTTGTCAGTCCTGACGCTTCTCCCTCCCCACGATCCACCGTGGTCTCCACCATTCTTCTATGCCTTTCAACTATTACTACTAGTACAATAATAATAATAATTGTATGGAACGAGGATGCTGTCTGTTTCAAAACTCCCAAAATCTAATATTTGGGCGCGGACTTTGGAGAGGATTCAAATTCGAACAGACACCCTGATTATTTTCAATCAAGCCTCTTTTTTACAATAGATGGAGGCTGCATACAGCAGTATAATTTATTAGTAACAAAACTGTATTCTCTGTGGTCGCAGTATATATTTGTGGATCATGGCACGAGGTGTGTTTCTGTAATTGATCAATCTCGAATCTCTTTTTTTTCAGAAAATACTCCCAGACTTTCCTCTCTGTAACCATATATACCCTCATAACAGATATATGACTATATATATATACCACAACGGTCTAATTGTAGGGTATGGTATGCCTGTCATGGCATTGAACTCTGGATGCAAGACGTTCCCTCTCTCTCTTCGGGGAAGACAACGTTGCTGTATTATGCAACGTACACGGCGACAGAGGATGGTGTGTCAAGCCAGTCTGATGAGTAAATATCAGTATGAAAAGCGGTGTGCGTACTTGGAGGAGGCGTATGGTATTCATGTGAAGGATTTTGGAGGCAGGGTGCTACGGCAAGGGCAGAGTGGGGCTGATGTACTGGCATTGCAGGAGTTTCTGTCGGAAGAATCGTACCTGTTTGCAAGTCCATATGATTCATTCAAGGTGGTGAATGGGTATTTTGGAAGTATGACGAAGGAGGCCTTGCAATCATGGCAGCGAGATGTGGGCTTGCAGCCAACTGGTGTTTTTGATTTTACAAGCAAGATGATGTATACGCAGTATATGGAGGATAAAGTGTCCATTCCCAAGGCGGCATTGGATGGAGTACGGGTTGGTATTTCCGCGAATGGTTCTGTGATGCCTCATACAGCAAGGATTCCAGTGCATGTGTATGGGATTGTAGCAGTTTGTGGTGTGCTCGTGGCCACACGAATGAATCATCTGAAACGGTATCTGAGTATCTTGATGCCATCAACCTCACCAAAGAGTGCTACTAAGAATACCCCAAAAGTATCTGATGCTGGAAAACCAAAACCAAAACCAAAGAGATTGTCACGGGAAGAGCTGGACATGAGGCTTGCTCCCATGAGGAATATAGAACACACGCGTCCCAAGAGGGCAACAGGTGGACCAGTGCCACACAGAAAATCAACTGCTTCTTCTTCTGCATCTGCATCATCACGTCGCCAAGCAGCCACTGATGTCAGACATGATCCTCATACTCCTGAAGATGGCATCCAGACACGGCATGGAACATATTATGGTGGACGGCATGTGTGGAATACAATCAGAAGAGATGTTGGAGAGAATAAAGGTGTATCTATGCCGGTAGCAAAGCAAGAGAATATGGAACAGCTAGGATACAGGATGAGTCCCAGTGCTTCTAGTGAGCCTGACGATACCCATGCATATTTGCTCGAGGGAACAGAGCTGGGGAGTTCCCCACGGAAGGATGGGAAGAAACCAGTGCCAGTAGAGCAACCCGGTGAAAATCTAGACGAGGTGGAGAATGTTGTCATCCAAGACCCTACAACAATCATCTTGCAGGACAAGCCTGTCAAACTCCACAAACCAAGCCGCTTGATGCGATAATAATAATGAACATGTAGAATTGGAGTAGATGTATATCCATGAAGATTTGTAATTGCTGTGTGATTGATTGATCAAAGACTTGATTCTTGGGCGAGAATGAAAAAACAACCACTGGTGGTACGTACCACAGAATTCTGCAATGCAGATACCAACACAACAGTAGATCTGAGTACTACTCATGATCATGGGTACTACCGCGTTGAGATCCAGTTCCTTGACTCTTCCCGCATCGTTGTTACATTATGAAATAAGATTTAATTCTTAGGGAGGATAGATTAAAACCCTGCTTCAGATGCCTACGAGTTTGTTTCGCACTGCTTCTGTCAGAATTGTTTCGAGTCCTGGCACAGTTGCTCTGATTCCTCAAAGTACGCGCTGCTCATCTGTTTTAAGAACCTCGCTGTATACGGTAGTGAACAAGCGCCAGAAAGGGTCTATCAGCGGATTAGGAAGAACAGCAGGGATAGTGGTTGCAGCTAGTTCGTCTTCAACGCCAGTCACGGATACCATGGGTGGTTCTCGCCATGCAGTTCTTCATGATTTCTGTATGAATATCCCATATGGGGCCTTTATGGTTACAGTAGGTCTGCTGGCTTGCGTTTTTATTCAGGGTGCAGTCAAGTTTGGCTTGACTGCAGCGAGTATTGGGGCATTTGAGATTGCTCTGTCATCGTTATCGTTGAAGGCATGGAAAGCAGGTGGACATAGTACACTTTTTACAGTTGCTGGGGGAGTATGCTCAAGTGTCATGGCGTATGTGTGTACCAGTTTGTGGAGGCTGGGTGCCTTCCCATGGTTGAGTGGGATTGTTGGTGTGGCCAGTGGGGCCATTAGTTTGTTTCTGTTTTACAATGTGTTGAGTGGTGGGAATCCGCCTCCGAAAAATACGGATAAAAAGGAATAGATATGTAACGCTGCATGGGTGTGATGGTGTTCTCACATAGGAGGTGATGTGATGTGTGTTGTGGAATGATGAAATTCCATCCTCAACCAACAAGACCCAATCATCTTGCCCTACATGTATATTGATGCACTATAGTCACGTGTGGTACCTTTTACTGTGCTTTTTTAACCTCTGAAGAGGACGTATAAGCCAAAATGCGTTCTCGACCTGAATTAATACAGTCAAAAATTCGAAATTTCGCTCGCTGTCCCGTCTTGCTCACCCTCAAGGGCCTTTTCTATCTCGATAGGGCCTCTCAGGGTGAGCTGGTAGAGGGATGGGTACGGAACAGGGTGGGGTCGGGAGTTCGATTCTCTCCAGAAGCACGGAAAAACTTCCTATCTGACGCTTCTGTAGCTCAGTGGTCTTAGAGCATGCCCTTCGTACTCGAATATTTTTTTCTGCGCTCTCCTCTTGAATTCAGAGAATGGTATGTATAGCATACAGCCGACGGCCTACTGTTTGAATTGCCATGTGCGTTGTATACATGCATGATGATGGTCAACAACACATACACCCCATGTTGACCCAATGGTGCCACATGAGAGGAAACACACGTATCCTATATGGATCCATCTTGACTATTATAAAAACAACATAGTGTAATATAATGACGACGAAAAAGGGCGCGAAGAGCGCCGCTGCCCCGAAGAAGAAAAAGGTACAAGATTGTGCTTCTGCCCTGGCAAGCCTTGGAGACCTCTCAGACCAGTGTGCAGCCACCGCCATTGATCTCAGCGGGCAGTATCCTCCCATCCAAGTGATGGATAGCATTATCAAAGATTGTACATCGTGTGAAAAATTATCATTGTCCACGAACAACATAGATAGGATCCAGAATTTGTCTGATACCATGCCCCTCAAAATCTTGTCTGTGGGACGGAATGGTATTCGCAAGCTGGATGGAATACAGCCAGTCGCAGGAACCCTGGAACAACTTTGGATCAGTTATAATGCTATCGAACGGCTTGAGGGTATTGAGTGCCTCCAAAAACTGAATGTGCTGTACATGTCCAACAACAAGATTTCAGACTGGCAGGAAATTGACAGGTTGAGTTGTCTGCCCCACCTATCGGATGTGTTGTTCATCGGTAACCCTCTCTATAAAAGGTATCAGAAGAAGAATAATTTGGCAGAGTATACTCAAGAAATGATGAAACGTCTCCCTCATCTCAAGAAGCTTGATGGTACAATCCTTCAAGCATCTCTCACAGATGAGGAAGACGAGGAGGAAACAATGGTGATGACACCACCAACCAAGGCAGAGAAGGATTAGAAAACGAATAAAGTATGATGCATCCGTAGTGCGACATAAATGTTACCAGTCATGTATATCATTGTCAAATATTATTGCGGCGGAGGCCTGAAATTTGGTCTGTATCCAGGAGGTGGTGGCATTCCTCCTGGAGGTGGTGGCATTCCCCCAGGCGGAGGAGGCATTCCACCCGGTGGTGGTGGCATTCCACCTGGCGGTGGCATACCCGGTGGAGGTGGGCGTGCTCCTGGAGGAGGAGCTCTAGCATGCGGCATCATACTTCCTGGAGCTGGGGCCCCCACACCAGGGGCGGGACCCGCCAGCCCAGCTGGTGCCATACCTGGCGCCATCATTGGCATACCCCTTCCAGCAGCCCTCCCCATTCCAGGGCCCGGCACAACGCCAGCTGCCTTCACAATTCGTGCCTCATCCGCTGGAGGTGGCCCTTCCACCACCATATCAATCACTTCATCCCCTCTCAGTATAATCAACCCCAGGACCCTCCTCTTCTCTCTCTCATCATCAGGAACGCCCTTCTTTGGAGGAAGCTGCCTATATTCCTCTGCATCTCCCAACACCAAATTCATATGCTTGTCAAAAGCCATAAATCTACCAACAATCTGCCGTCCATCGTAAATCGTTACCCGCATACCTACATCATCAATAAAAAATACATCAGCATCACCATGATGTCTCTCCATGGACATACGATTACAATCACGCACGATAGTTTATATACTGCAAGAGTTTCCCAGTTTTTGAGAGCGACATTGTTCTCCGTCGTATACAGCTCCGCTCGAACGTATGTAAATTATTTGGTATTTAAATCCTTCTACGACGAATAAACAGAGATGACAACACCCCAGCAGCCCCACTCGGTAGGATGGAACGACAACACGAGTACAGGGCACTCTATACGGACGAGTGACTGCTTCTTCGCGTGGATGACTAGTATTCTATACTAATTTATAAATTTAATGCTATGCAGATGACTCAGGCGCATGCGTATTCCGTACAGAAGGCATCTGCGTGACGACGCATTCCCTATATAAAACATTAAAACAACAATTGGGGCATCAGAATCTCCTCATGGATGGCAAACCTTGGTCCGATGCGTAAAACCTTTTCGATTTGTTCTTTAATACATGGTATCATAGTAGAGGGTTGATTTGGTATCCAAACATGTCTGCTGCTGCCCCACAGTCTGCGGATTTATCAGAAATTCCCACCGATGCTCTCATTAAAGAGATGCAGCGGCGTTTGGAATGTCTGAATAAACCAGAAAAGAGATTGGTGCTCATCGGGCCACCAGGGAGTGGCAAGGGTACCCAATCTCCCATGATTAAGAATGATAATTGCTTGTGTCACCTAGCAACTGGGGATATGCTTCGAGCAGCTGTTGCAAATAAAACACCGCTTGGGTTGGAGGCGAAAAAAGCAATGGATGCTGGTGCATTGGTATCGGATGATATCGTTGTGGGTTTGATAGCCGAGGCGACCAAGAAGCCAGAGTGCAGGACAGGATTTGTACTTGATGGATTCCCACGGAATGTGACCCAGGCTGAAAAGTTGAACGAGATGTTGGCAAAGAGGGGACAGAGTATTGACAAGGTGTTGAACTTTACTGTTCCCGATGCCATCTTGGTGGAAAGGGTGACGGGGAGGTTGGTGCATCCTGCATCAGGGCGAAGCTATCATGAAAAGTTTTCCCCTCCAAAAGTTGCAGGGGTGGATGATTTGACAGGAGAACCGTTGGTGAAAAGAAAGGATGATAATGCGGAGACATTGAAGAGGCGCTTGGCAGAGTTTCATGCGCAGACTACTCCAGTGGTATCGTTTTATGGGGAAAAGGTTGTGCACATCAAGGCGGACAAGCCACAGGAAACAGTTGCTGAGCAGGTTCGCAGTGCCTTGTCCTAGGTGTCTCAACGTTTTCCAAATTACAACAACAACAACGTGTACTCGATTGTATTCGATTCAGTAGCAATAATTCAAGATTACATTAAATGTCAATTTGTACGTGTGGAAAAACAACAATGTAGTATCAAGTTGTATTAGTATTCAAACATTTCATAATGTACGTCACAATCTCATTTCCGACACCGAAAATGAACTCGAGGTGACCATACTCGAACAAATTCATCGTCACTGGCACCTGAGCTTGCCGTAAATAATACTCATGGCATGCTGCGTTTTCTGGCGGAATCAAGCCATCTGATGTACCGCCAGCAATATCAATTGGGAGGTCGGCCAAGAGGGCATATTGCCCTGCTACACTGGGTGGTACTGGTTGCCCATACACGTCCATATTCTTCTGTGGTGATCCATAATCGTAAAAGCTAAAATCATGCCGTTTTGCCCATTGGGCAAAATGATTGGCCAAATGCAAACTCACTGCAGGCATGGCCTGAGCATTATAGTGTGGAAGCGACATTGCCTTGGTCCAATCCGACGAATCTCCACCAAAAATCCATCGAAATGCTAGAGAAAACAAATCAAAGAACACTGGCGATCTGTTGACATCAGCCATGAGTTTGAATGTCACCCATCTCAGTGG
This sequence comes from Picochlorum sp. BPE23, assembly GCA_025209345.1. Classification (NCBI taxonomy): domain Eukaryota; kingdom Viridiplantae; phylum Chlorophyta; class Trebouxiophyceae; genus Picochlorum; species Picochlorum sp. BPE23. Next base: position 674,045 of record JANSVD010000005.1, on the reverse strand, counting down.
CCATGAGGGCAGCCTCAACCCAATGCCCCGAGTCGATGACACGCGATTGAGAATATACGTTGCGAATGGCATCAAATATTTGAACGAACGCATCAAAAATGGGATTCGTGGATGAAATCCCGCTGGGCTCAAGACCACCAACCTATCCAAACCATGGTCTTTGCCGATTGATTTCTGATGCACAGCATACATGAGCAGACAGGCTGCTCCAAGAGAATGGCCAACCGCTTGTAAGGAATACGAACTGATTTCTTCATTCTCTTTCGCGCGTTTAATATATTCAAACTGAGCTTTGAGATCAAATAGGGCTAGCTCATTCGCACTCCACCTCCAATACTCTGACTTTTTCTTCAACGCATTCCTCTGCGGAGGATTTGCACGTGTATTCCCCAACCACACATCAAACCCATCATCATACGCAGCAAAAGCAACAGAGCCACCAGTCCCCAAACTCACCCACCCCAAGCTCGTGTCCAACACACCATGTTGAAAAAACACCACTTTTCTCGAATTCTTCCGTGGTATTCTATGCATCTGCAACACATATCCATCTTCCGTGGTCACATAACACTCCTCTAACGGATACCCAGCTTTTAATATCGCATCCGACGCCGTAAATGTGTACAGCCGCTCCCATTTCCTCAGCCTCCTCTTGGCAAGAGAGACACTGTGCAGTCGATGCTCCTCTTCCAACCGAAATATCCATCGAATAAACCGCCTCACACCTCCAAAAACACGCGACACAAACACCTCCAAGGTAAATCTAAGATCCTCTAACAACCCTCTCGACGACTGACCCTCAGTCAGAGACTGAGCTCCTCTCTTTCCAAACATCATATACCCATGGTTTGACTGAAAACGAGAGGACAGAGACCTTGGAGCCCGACCATCATCATCATCAGACCCATACAAAAAGTTGAATGACGAGAATGATGAACTATGCCAACTTTTCCATGCCTTTTTCCTCTGCGTCGCCTCCGTCTTGCTTTCTCTAGGCACCCCAGAGAGTATCAGACTCAACACGGCATTGCAACTTCTACTCCCAGCCTGAAACGCCTCTCGAAACAAACTCTGCAATACATTTGAAGAAAATGAACATAGAGGTCTCCCACGAAGAGTGTTTTTTCTTTTCTCAACAACAATGGAAGATGACGAATGAAATAATAATCTCCGTACCTTGACAGATTCTTCAATAACTCCGACAAAAGAACCCGAGAGAAATTCTCCAATGGGTTTGGTAACAAACTGTTGCAGGAAAAAGGCAACAGACACAAACGCCCTCGCGAACGAAGGCATGTCCTTTTCTTGTTCTTGTTCTTGTTCTTGGATTTAAACAGAATTGTCGACGCCCATAGAGACTATATGTACGTGGGTTTATTTACTTATATTTTAATATGAGTGACGCTGCATACGTAAAGTTCAATTTGAAATACAATAGCCTCCTCCTCGTGAGTCTGACAGGAGTAAATATTCAAAAAATCACACAGGAGGCCAATTTTTATAGGCATATGGATATCTGTATATTTACACACATCTATCTATGTACTGTATAAGAAAAAGGCACCAGTGAATAAGAACCCGACAACCATGGCCATGACAGACCCATAATATGGGAATGCTTGAGACAAGAATCGAGAGTACTCGTAATGCCTGAATGGTCTCACTGGGACAGTTTCTGACTCATATATCCACGAATATCCGGGTCTCTTATAGTCTATGACCCATTTGAATACGCCGTATACATCTGGAACTTTGACCTGGGCAGTAAAGGTTCCATTGCCAAGGTGTGTCAGAGTCTTTCTGATGTATGGGTCAAGCATGACAAACTCGACTTGCACATCCTTTCCATCAAACGGTTGGCATCGAGAAGAATTGCATTCTTCAATATCAACAAAAACTTCGACATCATCTTTAATCCTGTATAATGGTGGGTTCCATGGCCCATCCACAAGTCTATGCCTAATCGCTGATGCATGCAAGACGTGTCTCTCTTGGAACACCCAGCTCAACGAGTCAATGGCGAACCCAGCGTTTCCTTTCGATGATTTAATAAGAGAGTTAGAAAGCATATCTAGAGATCCGAGAACTGCGGCGCGAGCGTTATTTCTTCCCTGCACGAGGGCAGCAAGCTTGAGGTTGTATCCACCCAAGGCAGTCTTCCCAGTGCCGGCAGCTGTGCTATCCTTCTGAGCCGAATAGGCTGTTGGGGAACCATGCAACACACCCATTGTCATATATGCTTCAGGAGATATGGAAAACCCAATGCTACGAGGACAGATGATGTCATGCTGCTCTGTTGAAGGCGTAAATGTTCCAGACAGAGTGTCATCTATAGATGTCAACACTGCCGTATGCCCTCCCTCATCAATTTTCGCATTATATTTGAAGTGATCCACAACCGTTGATCCAGAATCTTCGATATCAGCACCTAATCGCCCGAGCAACGCCCGAGTAGATGATCCGGCAGATGGAGTCACTGCCACATACAAGTCATGACCAGCTTCAAAGAACTCCAACTGCTTCCTCGCTGTAATACCAGGACCATATTCTGCACACAATATGAAAATGTACTATATAATATGATTCCTATAGGCATCGGATGAAAAATCTCTCCAAACACGTACTTGATTGTCCTCCTAAAACGACGAGTTTGTCAAACAGCCATGTTTCAACATCTTGCAGTTGTACCTCATCTGATGTGGCCAGTGATACAGTTACGTCATATCCTTTCCGCTTAATGGTATCCAGAAAGGTACTGTGGGTCTTTGTTGTGGTGTGATCGTCCACCAAGACGAGTACTTTTTTGTTGTCTGATCCTGCACTCGCTCCTGCAATCGGATGGATCAGTGCTACTACTACCAGCAGAAGGAATAGTCCAACTATGTGAAATGGTTTATCCAGAGACATGGTCAATCATCCACAATCCAAACGCATGAAAAAATGACAGTCACACCCCCTTGTGGCAGCAATTATCTATCTTCTATCAATACGAGTCGATGATTGATTGATACAACACAAGTATTATTATTAATAACGAATAATGGATGGTCAGGTTGAGAGGCGTGCCTTGGTATTCAATGCATCGCCCAAGGCAGTCACTGATTCGGTGGATTGTCTTCTCCTCGTTTTTCTAGTCTGGCCAGGTGGCATGGTGGCATTCATGCCACCACGACTGGTGTGTGGGGACACATTTTCATCTTCTTCTTTGTCTTCTTCGTCATCATCATCGTCTGAGATTTCATTCATGTTTGATGTTGTTCTCGTCACCCGTGATGGCAGCCTGCGTCGCTGGCCCTGTGCCAAGGAGGAAGAAGAAGCAGGAGAAGAGTCTTCATCCATGTCAGAGTCACATGCCTCTTCCTCCTTCTTAAATGGTTCAGGGAACCCAGTGCAGAATGCATGTACATTGTCTCTCAGTTCGTTGAGCAATGTGTCCACGTGAGCATCATCCTTGTGCTGAGCATCATCGTCATTGACAGTGGGCTTGTAGCGCTTTTGGATATTCTCCATTTCCTTGACACACGCAGGATCTGATATGATGTCTGCTGCATGGGTGGCATATATATGAATTCTCATTACTGTCTCTCTGGTCTCATCTCCCGCATCATACATTGGTAGTGCTGCTGGGGCTTTGCACATGGCAGTCATATACTGCTTTGGTACTGACCGAGCATGGGCACATTCTATGATTTCACCCATGAGTATTTCAGCCAATGGTTCATGTCCAAACATTTCACGTTCTCCGTGACGATCCATGACTGGCATTTGGAGCAATTTGGTGGCAAATGTAATGACCTGGGGTGCAATGGCTCCAGAGGCAATTGTCTTTCTCCGAGCAGCAACATCAATGGCTGCTGCGGATCTGACTGCGGGGAGCATAGCGGTAGCCAAGTACTGCTGCGAGGTGACCGATAATGTAGCATATCGTTGGAAGAAGACGAGCAGGCTCTGTCTTGCTCTTGGTGATACACGTGTACATGCATCAAAGCAGAGCACAAACAGTTTGACAAGGATTCGGATCATGTCTCCATCTTCCAGCGCGGTATCCATCTCGTGATGCAGGTCCGATGATTGCCTTAATTCATTCACCGAGACCAACTTGATGAGGCATTCGACGACGGCTTCGCCAATGGTAGCATGAGCCTCTGCATCGTCAGCATCAAGCCATTCTTGGGCATAGTGAAGCATCAGGTCTACAATTGTTGGGGTCTCTTCATGGTTGTCTGCTTGAGCCATCTCTTGGATCATGAGTTGTACTGCTTTAGGACCTCGGGAGAGGCATGCATCGCCCAATGCCTGAATCATGACTGCATTCACATCTGCCTGCTCTTGACATGAGACAAGTGCCTTGAACATGTCCTTCATAATAAGAGCGCTCGTTTCTTTTCCAGTCTCGATCAAAAAGTATAATCCAAGGCATGTGTATGCAATAACTCGAACATGCTCATCGGGGCTCGTGGATGCAGACCAAATAACATGCTGTAAGATGTCAGACCATTGCAATGCACTTTCACTCATCTCCAGGCATTTGAGAGAGGACAGAAATCCAGAAATGATACTCAATAAGAGGATTTGGTCCTCAGATGTCAATGAATGCATTTTTTGTGGGTCGAGTGGCATCAAATCCTTCTTGGCCAACACATGCTCGAGAATGTGGAAGGCAGCCTCTGTCAGGGATTCATCTGATGTATACATCTTACGCACAACCTCAAAACACGCATCGTACAGCTTTTTATTGTATACTCCAGACGTCAAAATTGCTCGAATCACGTCTTCGATAGCTCGTCGGCCACTGGCATCGACAAAATCAGCACATTGGGCTGCAAGAAGCAACAACTGGCAGCAGGTCTGTGGCTCATCCTTGTGAAGGCGAATGATGAATGCAAGGTCCTCGACACAACTTGGCATGACTGCTTCAAAAGCTTCAAGCCTCTCTCCAGCAGTTGCAGCTTCAACATTGGCAGTAGCTCCTCCTGATGTGGCAGCCCTAATGCCGTGGGAGGATGCCTCAGAGGACAAGTGCACACACACAACGCGCCAAAATAACGCCTCCTCAGCCGACATCAGGTTTGGATTATCCACTGTAAAATCTGTGCGAAGTCCCAACTTTTCGTTCGAGGCCAGCAGTGCAACCTGAACAGCATCCAACCTTTCACTCGTGAACAAGGCCATGAGGACCAGCTCGGCTGCCTCCACATGTTCTCCACCATTCATTTCTCTCAGCAGCGTCAACGGCTCTCCACCACAAGAGTCAAACCACGATACAACAAGGCCTTTTGCTGCATCCACAACAGATTCCACTCGATCCTGTAAACCTTTGCTCAACAGCCCTGGAACAAGAGAGGGATTGACATCAGATAACACTGTCTTTTCTGCCAAGGTCATATACGTCGTCTTCCTCACATCATCAGATTCATCTCGCGTTCTTAACACCATAAACTCCAGAGTATACTCACTGATAGGCAACACAGAGATGACTGCCTTTCTGACCTCCTTGCTCTTATCAGATTTCAACACCTTGAGCAAACTCTCAACAACAGGACAATCCACAAAACCTCCGTCATCATTTGGCTGAGGAAATCGCAGCAGAGCCTTGACAGCCGCTGTTCGAACATTTGGCCTTCCATCCTCAATAAGCCTCAACATACTCTTCTGCACAGCATCCAAAACCTCTTCTGCAACATCCGCCTCCTCTGGCATGTTATTCACCAAGTTTCCAATCAATTGGCACACTCTCCAGCGCATCATCGGCTCCTTTGCATGGGACCATTCCACGAGAAACCCAATCATTACTTCCACACACTGCAGCCTATCAGTATTCGCAGCAAGCGAGGACAAGATGCCAAAGAACTTGACCAACCTATCATGATACAAATTTCTCTGCACACAAGACTCCAACGTCATTTGACACATTGCAACCATGAGATACGACATCACCACCTACCTCTGACAAGGATACAATCCATTTCAAGCAAATACACAATTGGTGCAACTCATCCTCAATATTCTCCTCCACTCTGTCCCACAGCATATTGGCATACCGCACTTGTCCATGCCCAAGAGACTTTTGAGCTTCATTCAGCAACACAGGAATACTTAAAATAGAAGAAGAAAACGTCACATCGCTCTCAGATGGAGAATCTGGCTCCTGTCTTCTTCTCGATACCATGGTAGTTGGATCGATGACCTCAGCGTACCGAATACCGCTGATAGTAGGTTTCAGAACAAATCAGTCGTTTCTATAGTATTATTTAAGTTTATTGAATTATTTTAAGCACTATTCTGAGGCCCATCTAGACAATCTAGACCCCTTGCTGCAATGAACGTAACGGTCGCGTATCACTTTTCACAACTCCCATCCAATATACTTTTTGATGGGACACGTATACCAATGTATCTTCGATGCGCCATAAGACACCATGTTGGTTTCATTGGTGTCGATTCGCAGCCATGGTGGTCTAAAAATACTTTAATAACCACCACAAAGGAATTTTGGGTGCTCTTATGAGGTGTTTGTAGTGTTTTGTCTCCTTGTAGGTCACGATTTCACATAGCAGATATTGTTCTCTGATCTATCCCCATTATACGATTTGGGTGCATGCCGATTGTACGGTTTATATCCTTAAAAGGCTCTTGTAACGGTATTGGAAGAATCCGTGGTCAGATTTCATACGATGGGTCTTGATTTTGGCGTAGCAGAGGTTTCTGGTCGTGGAAAGGACGATCAGAGCAAGGAAATGCAGGAGTATTTTGGGGAATTGTTAGAATATGATCATATAAAGATCAAGCATGAGCCAGCAAAGCTGGTGCAGGATGTGGAGGATAGGAAGAAATTGTTGGACGACTGTGTGTCTAGCCATTACAGTGTGTACTTGAGTGTTCATGAGAAGATGAAGTCGCTGGGTGGTGTGTTGCGAGATTGTTCTGAATGTTTGAAGAAGATTGAGGATGTTGATGTTCCGGATCTTCAAGGGCAGGCGAATGAGTTTCGGAAGAAGGCATCGCAGGAGAATTCGACTCGAGAGGCGCTTCGCCACGTGTATTCTCATCAGGGCATGTTGTTGGATATTTTAGAGATTCCTTCGTTGATGGATACGTGTGTAAGGGCTGGTAATTATGATGAAGCATTGGAGTTGAAATCATTTGGGAGGAGGTTGAGGATGATCCATGGAGATATTCCCGTGGTTGTGATGCTGTCCCGGGACATTGAGGCTGTCTTGGAGGTGATGGTGGAGCAGTTGTTGGAGAAGCTGCAGTCAAGTATTCAGCTTGCCGAGTGCTTAAAGGTTGTGGGGTATCTGAAAAGGATGAATGCGTTCCCGTCGGATGCTGTGGCATTGAAGAAGGAGTTTCTGGAAAGGAGGGGGTGCTGGATTGATGCGTCTTTGAGGGAGTTGGGAGATTCGTTGCCTCCGTACGAGTACTTGAAGAAAATAACGGATATATATAGGCTGCAGATGTTTGATATTCTCATGCAGTATCGTGCTATATTTTATTCAAAGGATGGTGCAGTGTTTGACGTGAATGATCCATCGTTTTCGTGGTCATACAAGAGAATGGTGTTTTACTTGGCAGAAATGCAGACCAACCTGCCTTTAATCGAAGATGGAGGTAGTCTGGCGTCAGTTCTAGATCATTGTATGTACTGTGGGAAAGCATTAGCTCGGGTGGGGCTTGATTTTAGACCAACTGTGTTTCCAATGTTCCAAGATGCGGCGTATGCAAACTTTGAGAGGCTGGTGCAGGTGGCAGATGAGGTGTTTCAAGAGATGATTGCAACGCACAGATGGGTTGCAATTCCTTCAGTGCTGAATCGAGCGATGGAAATGAGCAAGAATCAAAAGGAGGATGAGAAGGAGGAGGAGTCAGCAAAGGTGTTGACAAAAGGCATCGAGCCACCGATTGTTTTGGTTGAGCACCCACCCTTGGCTGTATATACGAATGGTCTGTTGGCAGGGTTTAATGAGCTCAGACATTGCGCACCATCTGCTATAAAGGATAGGGTGGCTGAATGCCTTAGGGTATCTTTCCAAAAGTTGGCTGCAGCATTGGAAGAAAGGCGAATGATGAATGTAGATGCAGAAGAGTTGGAGGTGTTCAACAAAGCCTACAGTCTTGTCGCTTCGGTACAGCTACCGTTTTTAGTGGAATGCTTCAGTACAATCTATGGCAGTCCTCGGACGCAAATCATACCTGAGACACTACGGCCTTCAGAAGCATCATCATAGATTTTTACACATGACTCTCGTATCAAAACACTGATGTAAAACGACATTATGCTAATTTAGCACTGGATGCGGAAGGAGTCATTCCAAGCAAACTGGCTGATGATTCACTTCGTGCCAATTGACGGCGAACAAGCTTTGCATATATACCTTGCCTCTCCAATAATTCCTCATGTGTACCCATCTCGACCACCGCACCTTTCTGAACCACGCATATTCGATCTGCATTTTGGATTGTCGACAACCGATGAGCAATGACCAACACCGTTCTACCCACCATGGTCCTGTCTAATGCCTCCTGCACAACATGCTCACTGTCTGCATCCAATGCACTCGTTGCTTCATCAAGCAATAAGATTGACGGTTTCCTAACAAGCGCTCGAGCAATTGCAAGTCGCTGTTTTTGACCTCCAGAGAGCTGCACACCTCTTTCACCACACTCTGTTTCATACTGCTCTGGCAACAGACTGATGAATTCATGCGCATTGGCCAGCTTTGATGCCAGTTCAATCTCTTCATCATCAGGCACCTGCTCTTCGGGCAGCCCATCATTAGTTTCCATTCCATAAATTATATTTCGCTTTATACTTCGCGCAAACAAGACGGGTTCTTGTCCCACCAACGCAACCCTCTGCCTGAGCCATTTTTTATCATATGATCCAATATCTCTTCCATCTATCAATACAGCGCCGTTTGATGGTAAATATTGGCGTTCTAACAGCTTTACAATCGATGATTTACCACCACCAGAAGGTCCAACCAATGCGACAACCTCACCAGGGCGAATAGAGAGGGAAAAGTTTTCCAGAATGGTGATACCAGGCCTGGCAGGATAGCTAAAGGACACATTACGGAATTCAATACTTCCCACCAAATCCCTATCTGGTTTCTCTGTTCCACTCTCAACAAAAGCAGGTGATTTATTGATAAGTTCAATCACCTTATCAGCAGCTCCTACTGCAGCAGACAGGGCGGAAAACACATCTCCTAACGACTGGAAAGATGCACTCAGACTTTGCTGGTACAGCATAAAACTCACGAGCGATCCAGCACTCATCGCGTCATTCAACACCAACGTTCCACCATAGAAAAGGACACCAGCAATAACTGCAGCCGTCAAAAAGGTATTATTGATCATATACAGGGAATACGCAAGCGCCTGCTTCACTTGAATGAAATAAAATTCCCTCAGCTTTGTTTCATACGCAGATTCCGTGCTTCCCTCAGCCGCATGAGACTTGACGATAGATATGGATGATAGAGATTCATCAGCAACACTATTCGCCTCTGCCAAACGCGCCTGAACCGTCTTTGACATTCTTCTGTAATAGGCTCCATACACCTTGCAGACAATAATCACGATTGGCACCATGACAAATGTCACCACTGACAACCTCCATGACGACTTGAACATGAATACGAGAACCATGGCTGCCTGAGTGATGGATCTCATCATAACATTCAAATTCAGACAAATCTGATCCGACACTGTCGTTGTATCTGCTGACAACCTGGAAGTAATATCTCCAATTCGATTCCGATCAAAAAACCCACAATCTTGTCTCAGCAACGAACTAAACAGTCTCATACGAAGCCTCACATTCATCCGGGTCATGGCATACGTAAACAATCCTCCACGTATACCGGTAAATATAGCACAGAGAAACGCCACCAGCAACAACTTGACAATAGTGTATTTGAACAATGCTCTATCCGGATCAATCGACGCATAATCTATAATTTTACCCGTATAATACGGTATCAGAGCCTGACCCAACGCCGCAAGCGATCCAGCCAGAAACGCAACCGTCAGCAAGAGCGTATCAGGCGCAGCAAAACCCAACAACCCCAATATCGTCGCATGCCGAACCTCCTCCTCTCCCCCATCATCCTTGTGTTCCTCGCTATCAGCCACCAAAGGCTGATATAACGAAGACGCCCGTACTTCCATGGCCTTTTTCTTCGCCAGACTATCAATCGCCCGCATACACACATGCTGTTGAAACTGCGTCACCACAAACGCCACCACCAACCCTGTGTAGATGCACACCAACCCAGAATGATATCTATCCACCGGCCAAGGCTCCTCATCACTCAATATAGCTACCACCACAGCCTTTCCCAACAAAAGAATGTGATACACACTCGTCAGCACATAGATAGAGGTGCGTGGTGCCTTGAGCGCAAGTGCATCAGTCCTTGGTACTTGAAACATTCTCACCAACCTATTCAACCGATACCTCGCCCATACCATGCACAGAACCAGCACAATCGAGTATACAAGAACTGAAACAGGTATATCTAATCCTGAATCCCCAACAGAATACTCTTTCCAGAGAGATTTGAGAGTAAACCATGATGGCTTTGCTTTTGCAAGCGAAGACAGGGTCCAGTAAAACAGCCCACCCTGGAACACCAAGTGCATACAAATCGTCACGACGAGCGACGCATTCATCCTTGAATACTTCTAGACCAACCAAATCCTTCTAATATCTCGTATTGCTATGAGCAATTCTCCCAGAATCTACTATGCAGAAATTCTCTATCGTTCGAAAGGCAGAAAATACAAGAAAACATGCAATTACTGTATTAAACTCAGAGTTTGGGCCATTTTTAACAATACATTCTTCACATATATTATTTTATTTCATATATGGACTGGTTTATCTATCATCCAGCGCCATTGACAAGTTCAACAATCATGGCCGTGTGATTAAGTCCGCAAGACATGCTCACTGCCTTCCAGATGAGATGTCCCTGTGACTGGGACTGGGGCACCTCGAGTCCATCTGCCATCTCGATGGTAACAATTCTACGGGGAGACCATGCATCACAGTCATCACCACCTAATTGCCCACCTCCACTGCCTCCATGATCTATGCTCATGGCAGTGCCCTGAGATCCTCCCCATCCCCAGCAGTGAGCCCACCCCCTATCATCTATGGCAGCGGAATGCTTCCAACCGGCTGCGACGGATATCGACTGAAAGTCTGGTATTGGCTGAGGGTGTAGTACTCCATGGGGCACAGAGCTACCCAACCCCAAGCATCCCTGCTGCTCAGCACCCCACACCATGGTCTTTCCATAATGCGTGGATGCCAGAGAATGGTATCCACCGCACGCCAGCGATCCAACGGATTCCAATCCTTGTACTTTAATAGGAATGGACGAATCATCTCGAGTCCCAGTGCCCAGCTGCAAATGCCTCCCATTTCCAAACGTGTATACAAACCCATCAGAGTCTATGCACGCAGAATGCATATGCCCTGCAGCTGCCGCTACAATCTTTTTCGCCTCCAAAGCTCTCACTTTTCTAGGAATATACTCCTCCTGTGTCGATATGTACCGAAATACAGATGATGACCCAGCTGTTCCATGCCCCAGCCTCCCATGTGCTCCATCTCCACACGAATACAACTCCCCTGCAGAGCTCACAAGAAGCGAATGAGCAGCCCCAGCTGCAGCATATACTATATCACTATCCCTGATGGAAGCCACCAGTCTCGGATCACATGTTGTATGAACCTCCTGCCCCAGTCCAAGTTGACCAGACCCATTCTGCCCCCATGCCCACACATCCCCATTCCTGTCCACAGCCAACGAGTGATAATGTCCAGCTGCCACATGAACCACATCCTCTGGGATGGGGACATCGATAGGCTCTGCCACCCATGCTTCGCTTTCGCTATGACCCAGCTGTCCTTTATCGTTGAGTCCAAAAGAGACGACAGAACCTTCTGTACTCAATGCAAGGGTATGTGCTCCTCCGCAAGCAACTTGAATGTATTCAAACCCTTCTAAAATAGACGCAGATACCTGCTTCGGGATTTCGATGGACGTGCAGGGTGTGCCATGGCCAAGGCGACCACAATCTCCGTTGCCAAATGTGGTAAGGATTCTCTTCTTCATACATACAGCATGGTAGTATTGTTGTTGTTTGTTTACGTTTTTTTTTTTGTAAAGAATGTCTTGAAGCAATTGAAATGGATGGGAGAGATTGATGGTTGTGGAGTGTGACTCAACAAGTAATAAGAGGCTTTATTTTTTTAAATGCCTCTCTTCTGAACATGATGTTCATGCATCTACAGCATGTATCCGACTACCTGTCAACTTCAGGGTATCTACGATGACTATAGCCTTGAAGAGGAGGAGGAGTCCTTATGAATGGCGATGAGCGTTCACAGAACACACAGCCATGTGCCCAATACTGGGCCACGTTTAAATGTCTTCATGGAATGCATCAAAATATGACAACGACGACTGGGTCATCAATATGATCGGGGCCATTATTTTTTAGACATTGACTTTACCACAGCCACCATGGATCCGTCAATGGTGAAATTAGCGCAGGACATGATGGCTGGAATGTCTCCAGAACAAATCAGACAGATGCAGGAACAAGCATCCAAGTTGAATCCATCTCAAGTACAGCAAGCTATGGACACCATGAAGAATATGACCCCTGAACAGCGAGCGCAAGTGGAACGAATGGCCAAGGAGTCGAATCCTGACGATTTGTTGAGGCAATCTCAGGCTCACGTGTCTGCGCAGCAGACGAATGCTGCCGAGCAGTTGAAAAATGAAGGGAATGCACTGTTTAAATCTGGGCGGTATGCTGAGGCTGTGGACAAGTACCAGAGGGCTCTTGAGAATGTAACAACTGGTGAAGGTGGTGGCCTGGTGAAGAAGAGTTGTCACTCGAATTTGGCGAGCTGTTATTTGCATTTGGAACAGTGGTCCAAGTGTGTTAGTCATTGTAATACTGTGTTGGAGATTGATGGGGGGCGTAATATGAAGGCTTTGTATAGGCGAGGACAGGCCTATATTGGGCTGAAGAAGAAGAGCAATGCTGTAGCAGACTTGGAGAGGGCTCTCGTGCTGGCGGGGCCAGAAGATGGGGTTCTCATTGAAGAAAAGCTGAGGATTGCAAAGGAATTAGACGTTCAAGTAGAAAAGACGGTGATTGAAGAAGTTGATATGGTGGAAGAGACAATCATTGAGGAAGTTGATGGTGCGGTGGAAGAAGAGACTGTAGATGAAGCAGTTACAACAGAGACAGTACATGGTACTGAAACAACTGCCGGGGCGGCATATCAGCAAAATATGTTTGTGAAAGATCCAGAGAGTATCAAAAATGCGGCAAAAATGTTACAAGATATGGATCCCGAAACGGTGGAGCAAATGATGAAAATGTCTGGGGCGCCACCTGGGATGACTGTGGACCCTGAGCAGTTGAAAATGGCAGCAAAGATGATGGAGAATATGTCTGCGGAGGATATCCAGCGCATGCAAGATATGTCACGCGCATTTGCATCTTCTACACCGTCCTCGTCGAATGGTACAGCAGCTCAAGGTGCTCCAACCATGCCCTCTTCGATTGATGATATGAGAAAAATGGCACAGAACCCAGAAATGCTCAAGCACATGCAGCAGATGCTGAAAGGAATGGACCCAGAGTCTCTCTGTACCATGATGAAATCAGCTGGTGTCAATGTTTCTCCAGAACAAGCGAAAAAGATGCAAGATCAGCTCTCATCTCTGAGTGATACCCAAGTGGAGCGATTAGCCAAGGTTGCCAATGTGATTGGCACTGCCGTGTCCTATTACCAACGCCTAAAAACATACATCCGTCAGAATCCTGCCATGGTATTTGCCATCATTGTACTCATCATAGCAGTATATTTACGATACAAGGGTATAATCTAGTATGTTACGAAATTTTGATCAATTGCTCATGCGCTGCATACAGCTTTGGAGGCCAGCGAGTGTTCTTCTTCACCTCAACTGGGTCTGCCCACAAAGGATCCAACTCAACAGCCTTGGCAATCTCTTCCTCAGCCTGCCCAAACTTTCCCTGAGACTTTAAAACAGATGCCAATGCAGCATGCGCCTCGGCATAATTGCCATACTTGCGGACAACCCCACGTAGCTGAGACGCAGCCTTTTGATCATCTCCAGTCTGAAAAAGCAACGCTGCTGATCGCACCCTGTACCCTGCAATACCAGGAGCTAAATCCGCTGCCTGCTGCAAATGTACCGATGCATCATCATAACGCTGCAACCGCATTTCAATCAAACCTAAATCATAATATGCAGCAAACTCTTGAGGATCCAATTGAATTGCAGTCTTCAAATCCAACCTTCCCTGTTCCCATGCATCATTCGCCTTTGACATGTTATTTGATGCCTCATACTGCACTCCGAGCTGCTCATACGCCAACCCTCTATTCAGCAGCGGCACAGCAGCCTCTGGTGCCAATGCAACAGCATGATTATAATCCTCCAATGCCAATCTTGTCTTGCCCATCTGCATATGCACATTCCCTAGATTACTATACCCAGATGCACTGTTGGGATCTTCTTGCTTCAAATACGTCTGAAAAAAACGCTCAGCAGCCTCGTAGTTTTTTGCCTCGGCAGCCAACAATCCAGCCTGTAAGATGTCATTCTCAACATCTTCAACTCGAACATTCTCATACGCCTGCACTCCAGGAACGTGTTGAATACACGCCACGATGGCAGAGATTACAACACACTGAGCAATCAGTTCCTGGGTATCCAGAATGAAACTCCCCTCGTCGTTTCTCCTGTTCCGAGCAGCAACATACAGAACGGGGAAAGGACCACACTTGTTGAACTCTACTCTACTCGTAGTATTATACCGTCTCTTGTGGGAGTGCCTAGCAGTTTTACCAAGCTGAGGAGAATGAAAACCTTGCGATACCATTATAAAATATGTAATGAATGCCTGGGTTTTCCATACCGACGTCGACATGTGCAATTGCAATTGCAAGCACCCACGATCGTGGGCGCAATTCAAAGATCCCAACAGCAAAAGACGACCATGTGGTCTCCGAGACATGTCCATTTTTACAAAATACTGTAGTAACATTCCAGCTCTATATTACTAATGCATCAGAATTTTAGAACAATATATACAGGGCTATCGGTTTGTATGTACACTTGTGTAGGAATGCTACCATGCTTATGGAGCATTCCTACACAAGTTTGATGTTCGCCAAAAGAACTGAATTTACAATCAACAACCAAAAAAATAAACCTTTTAAAAATACACGCCTACTTGCAACAGTCTCTTACTGCTCCTTGCTTGGTCAGCAAATTTGAATTCTGGGTTCCTTTACTCTCAATGGAGCCCCTGGCCCAGCTCCCATAGGTCAAAGTCTTGCAAATCAACACAGAGGATATCCTCATGCTGCATGTCACATTCAAGAAAAGGAAAAGGCTCGTGCCAGTCTTCAGACGGGATAGCAAATTCATCATCATGAAGGGAAAACTCGATCGTTCTTTGGACTTCGTCCACCCGTTCGGGAAAAACATCTTCCCTGCTCTCAGGGACACTCGGCAAATCGCTGAATACTTCATTGGTAGTCAAGATATCTTGTATAACGACTTCGGCAACCTTGTCTGGTCTGATAGCATCCAACAAACTTTTGCAGCTTCGAGGTGCCTTTGCCTTGTGTTTCTCATGGTGCTTCTTGGCATTCTTGATAATGGCAGCCTTGAGGCAATTCAGGGTTTCCTGAGACTCGTATATCCTACCATGTCGAGGAGTTTCAAAGGTTCTGTAGGAAAATACTCTATTTTTTGTGATTGGCCACCTGGAAGCAGTTTTCAGCAACGTATTCACTCGTTTTCTGACTGATATGTCAGCAAATCTCCTCAGCTTATTGGCACAATCCAATACAGTGGCGTCGTGTTCCTGATTCCTTTCGAGCCAGTTCTCCACCAATACACGATATCCCTCTTGCACTGCTTTGATACATCTGTTTTGCTTGATGGAAGGGCATCTGAATTTGACAAACAACACTGAAAACATCTTCATGTCATTGAATACTTCTGGAACCACCTGGAGTCTAGATGGGAACTCTCTGTCCCCGAGGAGCTCCTCATCATATACCCACAAGTCACCCTCCCCAGCTCCTGTGGACTGCCCTGCATTGGCTCTGTTGTCTCCATGATTCAATTCCTCTCCCTCATCTCTGTTCACTGGTGCGAAAGGAAGAGAAATATAGAGATCAGTCATTCTTTCTTCGGGGGCTGGTAATGGTGTACTCATCATTGGGCGGTCAAGGCACCCATATGGGGTACCCATCATTGGGCGACCGCCTAGACAACCATCATCAGGCCTGATAGGGGTACCCATCAAATTTGACTGGTGGGTTGTAAATGCAGTTTCACGTGTCCGCTTGCGTTCACGCTGGCCTGCAAGGCCATCTTGCAACATTCTTTTCCCCTGCACGATGAAATGTAATGATTGATATCTAAAAGAGTGATCCTATCACAGAAAACCCCTCTTCTACCGTAAGGATATAACAGAACGAGCAAACGGCAACAAAGAACCCATCTTGCAGCTCATATCAAACTAAGAACGTACCATGAGATCGAGATTCTCTTTCTGTATCACTTGTGATATTGTTGAGAGGAAGACTGTGATATTGAATGATCTAGTTTGAATTCAAATGGTACACATGTACACATGTGGGTGCCTTGTGGGGAAATGTGCACATCCGGGGTCAACATATTTATGTATCCGGGTATAGGGCAATAGAGGACCAGAGACAGGTCTGTCTTCTCAACGAGGCCCTGACCGGCGATTATTGCCGCATACCCGGATACATGAATCCACTCAAGCGCGCCTATTTTCATGTCTGACCAATGGTAGACTACCATATAACAACTGCTGCATGGCAAGGAATCTGCAGGCCCTCGTTGCAGTACAAGTTGTACTGTACAACCCTGCGGTATTTCTGATAGAGCTTCACTATCAGTAGATAACACAGACAGCACCGACGCAGACGTCTCCGGAGCTGGCTTGAGATCATAGCAAGTCTGCCTAGGCCACTTCACAGAATCTTCAAGCCTTTGCAACATCTTCAGCTCCCCTCTATCAACCAAGGGAGTTCCCTTTCTGGGAGATCCTCATGGATGCTCAGGTGAATGCTCAGAAGACGCAGAAAGGAAAAGCATGTGTTTGTCGCCACTCAATTGCAACACCAGGTAGAAACCATATTTATACCACAGAATGCAGCACCTTGCCACAGGTCTTGGCATTCCAGTCACTCAGGTGTTGCACTCCATTTGAACAAATCATCCTCCATCACATCTTCCATATCCCTTGGACACTTGGGGTCTCATCGTGGTGGCATGCAGTTATATCTTGGATGATATTCGACGACAGATCTTCAAGGCCTCTGCAAACGCTCCATCTGCCCAGTTTATTGACATCCTCATGAGCACCTCAATGTGGTATTAGATGCTGATAGAGATAGCCTTTCTCCCGGGTCGGTAGCTTACCAGGTAGTTTGTGCCTACTGTAGTTCTTTTCCCCTCTTTCGGTTGACTCAGACCTCAGTTTTTCATTATTGGATAGCTACTTCTCGCTGGAAACTTGTGTTTTTACAGTACTCTGGATCAAGGTCGTTTATGACAGTTTACCTGCTAGAGTTACTCTGACACTAGTCTCCTCCCTGTATTAGTGGGTCGATAACAGGTGGAGTCGTATCTCGAGATGAATCAATAGCGTAGATTTATTTGCCACTGCATTTGTTTTCTCTGTTTTTCTTATTTTTTCCTCTTCGCCAATGATGTCTGGACTCCGGGAGTGAGGCCTCCGACGGACAAATTCCTCCGTCGACAAGGAACTCCCAGGCTGGTGCTATAACCCACACTAATTAATTAGTGGCTTATTCCCCAATCGATACGTCTCTTTCTGCTGAAGATGCCATCGTACCCATATGGGTATGCCACTACAAGCGTTATATATAGAACCACACCAACTGGCTTTGCAAGACGTTTAGTACAGGCAATTTTTTTTTGTTTTCGCAACCTTTTTCGTATAAATTTCCAGTGGGATCTGACTCAGATCTCTCATGAGTGTTGTCCGCAAGTTCTCGTCTCAAGGTGATTGTCTTGGACATGCATCCTCGATCAAACTGAGCCTCCGATAGGAACAGCTCTTGAAACCCTCAGTGAAAGGAGGGACTTCTTGTGGCTATTCTTCGCGAAGATCTCAGAGTTTTCGCGAAGAGAAAAATTGCTTTTGTATGTAGGCGCAGGTACATATATAGAACAGGCTAGTCATGGCGGATGAGAAGAATATTGCCGATTTCATCAGTATAACGAATTCAAACAGAGCGACAGCAATACGGTGTCTTTCAAAAGCGAACGGGGATATCGAGAGTGCTATTGCAGAATTTTATAATACTGAGGGTGCTGGGACGAGCGGTGGGGCCACAGGGGCGCCAGGAGGTTCTCGTGGAGTTGGGAATCGTCAGCGTTCTGGAGGTATTGCGAGTCTGAATGATCTGCGGGATGGTGGGGACGATAGGAACAAGGAAGGGAATGATTACTATGTGGGAGGGGAGAAGAGTGGTCAGATTGTGCAAGGAGGACCTCCTGGGGAGGGTGGTGACTTGGAAGCGCTGTTTCAAAAGGCGAGGGAAGCTGGGGCAGAGTTGGGGCGAGAGAGTGATTTGATGTCGTCTTCAGCTCAGAGAGGATTTCAGTCGTTTACGGGAAGGGGGCAGACATTGTCGGGGATACCAGTGGGGGCACCGGCGAGTGAACAGGCCGAGGGGCCTGGAGAGGTGACAGCCACCGTTACATTTTATGCAAATGGTGTGTTTACTGTGAATGATGGGGAGCCTCGTCAGATACAGGATCCTGCGAATGCCATGTTTATGAAATCTATTATGGAGGGACAGTGTCCTCCTGAATTGATCCCAGAGGATCCACGGACTGCTATTAATATTAATCTGGTCAGGAAGCAGGAAGACTATGAGCCTCCAGCAGAGCCCAAGTATAGGGCGTTTGCAGGCACGGGGCACACGCTTGCTGCCTCAAATCAAGAGGAAGAGAAAGCTCCTGCTGTAGATGTGCCGCAGGGTGCGTGGAAAGGCCCGGATGAATCAAAGCCAACAACCTCTGTTCAAATTCGGTTGGCAGATGGGAGCAGGTTGGTTGCCAAGTTCAACCTGACGCAGACGGTTGGGAACATTCGGCAGTTCTTGATGAGCACGCGTCCGGAATTAGGGAATGCGTTTAGGCTGACAACATCGTTTCCGACGAAAGATTTGGTGGATGTCGATGAGACCATTGAGCATGCTGGATTGGCAGGTGCTGTGGTGTTTCAAAAATAATATGCATGAACGTCTTGATATAATATAATAATAACATAGTATTACACTATAGTAAAAAGATATTCATTGCCATTTTAGTTTTAATGTCCTCTTTTGTATGATTGCTCTGAGAATGGCCAAGGCTGCTGCCAAGAAGAGGACCATAAAGACGAGGAGAGCATGAGGGAAATCATCTGGAACCATGTCGAATCCTCGAGACGGTTGTAAGCGAATGAAATACGAGTCAAGGCCATGGGCAAATACTAAAGAAGATGATTCTAATATAGCTGCTGATGCCTTTATGCTCTTCAACCTCTCTATTGTGTGGTACAGGGTGATGAATGATGGTCCATTGACTGGGAGTTCTGGATGGAATGGAGGGAGTCGTTCATACGCCTGTTGTGGTGTGGGTTTGGTACCAGGAAGAACTTTTGGTCTTCTAGGGTCAATCATTCGTCGATCAATGGACATGATTTGACCCGATGTGGTTCCAAACAAGAGCATCTTTGCTGCTGTTCCATGAGCTGTTTGTGTGACTGATAGACATGATGCACCATACTTTGTCCTAAAACTCTGTGATTCTATGATGAGTTCGGGCATCTCATCGTATGCGCTCACTGTATTATTTCCGTGGTGTGATGACAGGAGAAGACTGGCTGCAGTGAGATCAGCTGGTTGGGCAATATAGGTGTCAATCACGCCAATGTACCATCTTCCCTGTTCCTCATTCCAGTAATTATACGCTGCCCAGTGTTCAGATAGAATACTTTTTATTGGTCCTGTGGCCCTCTTGTGCTCTTGTGAGTATAGAATTTTGCCACTGATGGCATCTAGAGCGGTGGCAGTGATCTTTGAGGTAGGTGTGTCTGTCCCTGTGATCACAAGCAGCATGTTTGGGTTCACATTCTTGATGAGTACGCCTCCTCCATATATTGGTTTTGCTGCTGAATATATTGCCTCGGATTTGTCTCGAGAAGAAATGTCCAGAATCTTTACGTTATCAGTTGCTGCTGCTCGGAACTTCCATAGTACTGGAGATGGTCCAGATGATGTCAGTCTAACTCCATACACGCTCTTTTTATCCTGTGAAACTCCCCATTTGACCATGGACTGCGACTTTATTTCAAAATGTTGCTTGGCTGAGGGGTCATTCATTGGCGCTATATCAATGACGTTGTCAGAGATATCGACAAGAGCAAATACATGTTGCTCTCCATGATTCTTGGCCATGGGTTCCACAGGAACAACGTTCAATGGGGAACCGTTCGATTTAATCTCTGCATAATCTTCCACAAGATGACCTCTATATGTGTCTACCAAGTATACGTGAGTACTGTCTTTTGAAATTGCGAAAACTGCCAACACACGTTCAGCCTCAGACTCAAACCATGGGTGCACTTTGAATTCAACTCCATCAGTCATTGGGAAATTCGTTTCCCACAGCACTCTTCCATCTCCAGAATGTAAAGACGCTACTTTTCCATTGCTGCACGTGACAATAATCTGTCGTCTAAAGCCATCTACATCCATTGTTGGTCGCAAGAGGTTGCTGGTGACTGCCTTGTGCTCATTGATCAACTGGATGTCCTTTGGGGTTCCCATCCCAAGCTGCGTCTTCAGAATGATCAGCTGCGCGAAAAGTCTCTTTGATAGTGATGGCTGTCGTTTTTGCCATTCTTCCTCATTTGCAGCATTTGGCTCTGGCAAGTCTGCAAACATCGAGTCAGTTGTGTATGCCAACCCATCAAATCTGCTCCATTCAAGGTGCAGGGTTGCTGCATTACTTTCCATGGACCCAGAAAGTGTCGTTCCTTCATTAAATTGAACAAACCATCGAGAGTTCTTGTGCAAACCCACCAAAGAAGGCTGCATTCGTACTCCATCATAATACCGTGGTGAGGCTTCCAGTCGCACAAGCTCAGACTGCTTCAAGTTATCAAACTGCAGCACGAATAACCCTTCACCCGATTCGACAGCAATCGCAACTTTACTCTCAACGCATTCTGAAATCGGTCCTCGATGAAGCGTCGAGAAAATTGCGTCGAGCTTTTTTCCATCGGGTGACACTTGGAGAACAGTTGTACCTGCGGAGGTCCTTGTAACCAGCGTCCCACCACAACCTGCTTTCACCTCTTTAATACCCCCATCTCCAACAGGCACACAGCCCCCATTCATATTGCCAAAAGAGGCATGGCAGATCTTGGCACCATCGGCCGACAATGCTGCAAGCCCTACATCTGTCAAAACTGCTTCTCCAATCCGCAACGCTGTTGGCAAATCCCTACTCAACTCTGTCTCAATAATCCCTCCATCTGCTATCCTCACTTTGTTCAATGCCATTGTATTTTTTGTGTACAATCCAACAAGGAGACTATCGGCTTCCGAGATTTGAATTAACACCTCGAGTGCACCTGCAGTCACCTGATCATGCTCCCATTCCAATGCACCAGTCTGTAAAGCTCTGGATTGCAATAACCCTGGCGCACCAACCACGACGCTATATCCATGTGAAGCATTCACCAGGACAGCTCGCAACGCTGAGCTCCCCGACAGGGGTCCATATATATGCTCCCACATCTGAGCTCCTTGCTCTGAGAAAACTCGCACTCGAGACGAGGAAAGCGCATTCGATGTCACTGCAACAACCGCCATCCGGGCACAAGATATACTATGGATCTTCTCACCGTCCTCAAATACTTTCCGCCAGTATATCTGACCATCGCGTGGATTCAAGCTAGCCAGAACACCGTCATCAGTCATGACAGCCATGCGGCTCCCACACGCTGCAACAGCCTTATATTGCCCAATATGCTGACTAATCCAATTATATTTACCATCCTGGTCCCTGTATAATGCATTCAGAGGCCTCAGAAAGCTGAGGAGAAACAGAACTAGGCACCAAGTGTACAAGCATGGCCCAGTACACGGGCGGTAGTCGCCTTGAGGAGCAGTCCTCGACATGAAGAATTAGAAAAATGATTGTATACGTAACTTAATGGGTCATCGCTTCGCGATGACACGTATATCAACGTCGATCTCGGTACACAAAAGCCTTATTTAGGGACATGCGTTTGCACTTCCACCGCTATAGTTGTGGATATCGTCTTATACGCACCATAAATCATACTATGTTGTTACATATACATCATTTATGCAGCCATCAAACTCCTAGAGTCGTTCCAAGCATCCGGTTTTGGCGGCAACCATTTGAACGCTTTTTCACATTTGGACTTGATTTTCCAATCTCCGCAACACCCGCGGGGTCAAGCAACAGTAGTAATAAAAGATATACACCGGGGAGAATGAGAAGGAAGAGGATCAAGGTGGATCCAGCGATACAGTGCTGTCATGCTTTCGGAACAAAGGGTGAGTCAATTATAGGAAATAGTTCTGCCCCGCCATCGTGGCAACCATTGGGAACTCCAAGGACAGAGCTCACGCTAGAGTTTACGATGAATATTGGTCAGTCATTCCGATGGAGAAGTATCTCTCCAGACGATCTTGAGTATGTGGGTGTACTTGGGAAGCATGTGTTGGCACTGAAACAGTCTGATGACGAAGTTTGGTACAAAGTATTGAACAAGGATGGGGGCCAACCGGATATCGCAGAACTGATTGAAGACTACTTTAATTTAGGAAGGGTACCGTTGACGGCCCTCAGCGAGGAATGGTGTCTTGTAGATCCAATATTCAGGAAAATGTACAATGTCATACCAGGAGCACGAATGCTGAGGCAGGATCCTGTGGAATGCCTGTTTTCATTTATCTGTAGCCAAAATAACCACATCTCAAGAATTCACGGTATGGTGAATAAAATGGCGTCCATGTATGGGACAGAGTTGCATGTTGATGAGTCTGCAGAGGAGATTAGAACATACAAGGAGTTGTATGGTTCTAGTGATTTTTATGCCTTTCCCACTCTCGATGACTTGCAACGTGCGCGAGAAGACGATCTTAGAGACGCAGGTTTTGGATATCGAGCAAAATTTATCGAAGGATCTGTGCAGACGTTGCGTGATATGCCAGAGGGAGGTCGAGAATGGCTTCTACAACTGCGGAATGTAGGCTTTGATGAGGCCATTGAGGAACTATGCATCTTGCCTGGGGTGGGCCCAAAAGTCGCTGCTTGCGTTGCGCTCTTTTCCCTGGACAAACACAGCTCTATTCCAGTTGACACGCATGTATGGCAGTTTTCTCTGAAGCATTACACGCCACATCTTCGTGGTAAAACAAACAGCCCAAAGTACCACCCTGAGGTTCAAGAGGCGTTTGTCAAGCGGTTTGGAGAATACGCGGGATGGGCTCATAATACTCTGTTCATATCAGAGTTGGCTAGTGTGAAGAAGAAACTGAGGGAGCGAGATGCGGTGTCGTCATCATCTGATGAGGATGACTGTTGGTACACGAGTGATGAAGAAGACCTCAAGATTGAGACTCCACCCAATAAGTCGTACTCCTCAGGCAAAAGAATCAAATCAGAATCCCATTAAATATTTTCAACACAATGTTATAATTACGGATCTGCATAATGGGTCAATTAAAAATCCTCATGGTGGCTGAAAAGCCAAGTCTAGCGAAATCCATAGCAGAGCATTTGAGTCGTGGCAAGGTTGGTTGGGTCTGATTTCGACACAACGCAGTGATGAATGGTTCAATGAAGACAAAAAATTTTGATTATGCTTGCAGTATCATAGTCGGAATACAAATCTGGATGTGCATACTTTCGAGGGTACATTCCTTGGCCAATCATGTCTGTTCAAAATGACATCTGTGATTGGGCATGTTTTGTCGATTGACTTTCCTAAAGAGTATCAGAACTGGGAAAAGACAGATCCTGTTACGTTGTTTGATGCCCCAACAGTAAAGAATGAGGCGAATCCAAAAGCTAGAGTGTGCAAGCACTTGCAAACAGAGGCAAAAGGGATGGATGCACTCATTTTATGGTTGGATTGCGATCGTGAGGGGGAGAATATATGCTTTGAAGTGATTGATAATACAGCTCGATATCTCGCTCCCCCCAGTGTACCGGCCTTGAAGAAGCAAAGGATCTTTCGAGCAAAGTTCTCTGCACTCAGTGCTCAAGAGATTCAAGGTGCCATGAAAAAACTGGTAGAGCCAAACAAAAATGAATCATTGGCTGTCGATGCGCGCCAAGAACTAGATTTAAAGGTTGGTGTGGCATTCACCAGGTATCAGAGTAGGTTTTTCCAATCAAAGTATGGAAATTTGGATTCTAGTGTCATTTCGTATGGTCCATGTCAGACCCCGACATTGAACTTTTGTGTCGAACGCCATCAAGCCATTCAGACATTTCAGCCTGAAATGTTTTGGACGATTCATGCGCGCGTCATGTGCTCTGGACAACCCGTTGCTTTGGAATGGTCTAGGGGACGAATATTTGATGAAAAGGTGTGCGAGTTCTTCAGAAGGACTCTGTTAGAGCACCCACATTTTAAAGTGATTGACGTTGTGGAAAAAGAGGAGAGGAAGGGGGCACCTCCAGGGCTCAATACAGTAGCGTTATTAAAGGCAGCGTCTTCTAGCCTTGGCATGGGCCCCCAGCACTGCATGCAAGTGGCGGAGAGGCTGTACACCAGTGGATTCCTATCATACCCACGAACAGAGAGTTCAGCATATCCGCCAAACTTTAATTTTAAAGAAATATTAGTAGGACAGTGTAGTAATCCTATCTGGGGAGAGTATGCGTCATCATTGCTTCAGGGAACCATCAGAACAAAAGGAGGAGTCGATGCTGGTGACCATCCTCCAATTACTCCAGTCAGAGGAGCAACAGAAGATATGCTGGGTGGAGACGCGTGGCGTCTCTACGAGTTTGTATGCAGGAGTTTTCTGGGATCATTATCGAGAGATTGTATAACCAAGAGCACAAAGATGGTTCTGAAAGCTGGGGATGAAACCTTTTCTGCACATGGAACATCAGTTGTCAGCCCGGGATTCACAACCATCATGCACTGGAAAGCCGTCTCCCCGAAAATCCTCCCACGTGTCCAAAAAGGTGACTCGGTTCCAGTGAAAGATATTGAAATGACGTCAGGAAAAACTGGACCTCCTGACTATCTTACAGAATCAGAACTCATTGGTCTCATGGAGGAGAATGGAATCGGAACAGATGCATCTATCCCAGTCCATATTAACAATATCTGTGAGAGAGGATTTGTATCGATCGAATCTGGTCGACGAGTTGTGCCAACCGAACTCGGCATCACTCTTGTTAGAGGCTATCAGAGCATTGACCCAGAACTTTGCAAGCCATTTGTCAGGGCTTACGTTGAGAAGCAAATTAACCTGATTGCCAAAGGTGGTGCAGAAAAAGAGGCTGTTGTGGAGCATTGTTTAGACCAGTTTCGTCAAAAGTTCTTATACTTCGTGGACCATATTACAAAGATGGATTCGCTGTTTGAGGCATCCTTCTCTCCTCTATCATCAACTGGCAAAGTTCTTTCAAAATGCGGAAAGTGCAATAGATACATGAAACTGATTCCGTCTCGTCCATCAAGACTGTACTGTTCAACCTGTGAAGAAGTATATGCAATGCCGCAAGGAGGAAGTATCAAACTATACAAGGAGCTGACCTGTCCACTGGATGATTTTCAGCTGGTCTTGTTCTCTCTCGGCGGATCTGATGGAAAGAACACACCATTGTGTCCATATTGTTACAATAACCCCCCATTTGAAGATGCAGTGAAGATTGGAGATAAAGCATCTGGTGGGATGCCGTGTACAACATGTTTTCACCCAACCTGCAGACACTCTCCAGCCAGACAAGGCCTTGCAAGCTGCCCTCAATGTGACAATGGTACCCTGGTCTTGGATCCAATCAGCGCACCCTCATGGAGAGTCGATTGTCCACTGTGTGACTTTTTAATGTACCTTCCAAAATCTCTCCATAAAGCCAAAATTGCACGTGGAGAAGTATGCGACTCGTGCGGAGCATCATTAGTTGCACTTGATTGGAAAAAAGGATCAACAGAGTCAGAGACACTTCCAACAAAGGCATGCATCATCTGTGATGAGGCTATATCAAGCCTGTGTGAGGTCAAACACGCAAAGTCATACGTAAAAAGACGAAGTGGTCGAGGACGAGGAAAAGGGCGCCGTGGACGAGGACGTGGTCGCCATCAACGCGTTGACCCACTCTTGAGTTTCCATGCATTCTAATGCTAAATAACATACATGCCACTGTAATGCTCATCAACAAGTTTACCCAAGATGTATATATATATATATTTTGACGCGAGGTGCTCAGTCAGCCTTGGCACTAAATAGTCGCGGAGGCGTCACCATTGGCCTCTGCTGCTGATAATACTTGCTGCTACTATGACTGCTACTGCTGACCTCTGCGTCATCAACCACATCATTAAAGAACTCGACCAAATGCTTCTTATACGATGCCATCGACCGAATCCCCATCAACACCGTCCCCATCACCCCAAGCGTAAGCACAGCCATCAAGGCAGCATCCACATCCATCTCATGCCTCGCCTTCCACGTATACTTGATCAAAACATGCTTTGGCCACACCTTGGGATCATGAAATTCTTTCATCACCTTTCCCATAACCTTTTCAGACTCATGAATACCAAATTCATGCCTATTCTTCGCATGGTGCTCAATCACACGTGCCCGAACCCGTGTCAAAGCCCCACCAGATCTAATCAACTCAACATGTATCACAGGATTCTTTGGAGCCTTGTGTCCTTTCAATCCAAGCCACTGCGTCACAATCCTACCCCCATCAAAGCTCAGCTGAACATTATACGGTCCATTCTGTAGACTTCCATCATCAGAAGATGTACCAGGAAGAGGTAACAAGGCGTGGCCTTGAACCCCAAACTTTGGGCAGTGTGCCCCAGTCAGGTCCGTCCAGTCCGTCTTTACAGCCTGTAAAACAATATATGGGATATCAATGACTAAAATCTTTCAAATGAGAATGGATGGTCCCATACCTTGCTCATCTGCCGTCGCATAGACATTTGAACAAAATCCCGTTGCACATAGTTCCCCAGCGATTCTTGCGCACACAGGGCTATATATACAGTCAAACACAGTAAATATCTTGACATTTTAAATATGCAATTTCAATTACGACAAGAATTGGCTGTCCTTGTTCTCCTCCACATTGACTCTATTATGCCAACAAGGAGAAGGTCATCTTTTTTTCCTTCTTCAATACAATATATAAACCATCTCATATATATGATATGGTTTATATATGCCGTGTACATGTGAGAGACAGAGAAACAATGAGGAATGTTATCGTCATTCAAAATAATGTACAGAATTCAATCTACTGAGTAGTAGCAGTCATAGAATTGGAAATCAACAGCAGGAAATAACGTTGCCCACATTCTTTGGGCAGCTTTGCTCGTATCAAGATAGGCTGTGGGTATTCCAAAAACTCTTCCATGTCCTTCTACATCAATTAACAGTTTCTGTGTCGAGATGCACGGAATATAAAGCTCTTGTGACAAGACTGTTGTCAGTAGTATTCCAAACACACTGCAGAACACGAGCAAAGCAAATGATGTTGTTCCCAGTATCTTTCTATTATACAGCGTCGCAGCAAACATGATGATTGATACGACGCAGCATGCGGGAATGTAGACAAAGTAGACGAGCGCATTTGCTTGGAGCGGGTAATTATCCAGCACTCTGTTCCACCAGTCCATGGAGGATCCAAATGCATACTGCAATGGATACCCACTCAGGAGCGTGAGCGCACCGACGCCACATAAACATCCAATCTTGATACCCGTGTCAATCATTCTGTTTCTCCAAATAGCCAGGCCAAAGGAGAACAGGGTCGCCACCATGAGGCATGACATGCCCCTGTCAACCATGGTTGGTATACCATTGAGGAGCACTGTGAATTCTGTCGGTTGACCATGAGGTACCAGTTGATATATGTAACTCAACACACGCGTATAGTTTGTAGGAAGGGATTCAGCGTCGAAAAATCTCCACGCAAAGTATACTAGACAGGTCTGAAATATGGCTGAAATGCGAAACAAGGTCCTGGATCCATTTGACTTTGGTGCCTTGTTCAGCACAAAAAATGCACTCAAAGAATTGCACATGGTCAATATGAGATATATCTGTACAAGAAGAGTATCCAGAGATGAATGCCTCTCACTATCATTGTCGACATGCGTGGTGAGTAGTACTCTTGGTTCTTTCCTGCCAGTCACCAGCGTCGTCAAGGTTAACAGAATACCCAGCAGGCAGCTTCCGAGCCCACTAATCCCATGCGGCAGGATCATATGCGGCGTCGTCCATTTCAATTCTGATAATTTTTTTCCTATCAAGTTCTTCTTTTTGACAATTCTTGCATTCTGCGCTGCCCCAACGTGTGTGTGGTGGTTCTTGGGGGGTAGTGGTCCAACGCGTGCCATCTTCTGTCAATCTTTTCTCGTGAAGAAGTACATCCACATATATATCTATGGTTGATACAATGTGTACGTCATCGGCAATGCATGAATACTTGAGAGGAGAGATCCATGTTGAGGAGCAAGATGCATGTGTGGACAAATCATGAGCATGCATGTATACCATGCATGCGAGTCTATGACACTGGCCTTTCCAATGTGCGACATCTCCGACAGATGGAAGTATTGAACAGGGTTGATTCATTGCATCTCTTGATCAGGTCGAGAAGGGTGTCTACTTCCCTAATATCGATATTAGAAAAAAACATCAGAAAAGAGTATGGAGGCAATCCATGTGCACATGGATTACTAGGTCCATATCCATATATCGAATTGATTTGAGTAGTTGTAGTTACAAATCGACGCTGTGTGCATGCATTCATGAGGACTGTCATCGACAGCGACAGTGACGACGACATCCCACTGTCGCAGCTCAAATCAAATGTCGCAGCGACGCTTCAGTCTGAACAGAAACCTGCAGTGAAAAAAGAAAACGATGACCCAGTGGCTGTGAGGAATGGCGGGAGTGGAGGCGGTGGGAATCCCGTTCAACGTCCGAATGACACGGGACATGTCGCGGACAATGGAGTCGGCGTTGTGAAGAAAGAGGAGGAGTCTTCGAGTGATGATAGTGATGATGATGTTCCGTTGTCTAAGAGGATTGCTGCGGTTGCGACGACGATCAAGGTGAAGAAAAAGAAGAAGAAGGAAAATGGTGAAGCTCCTCCGAGGAAGAGAGCGTCTGCTGAGGGCGTGAAAAAGGAGCGTGTTGTGCAGAAGCGAGCGAAAAAGACTCAGGAGAGTACGGCAGAGATTCGATGGAAAACGTTGGAGCATCATGGTGTGTTATTTCCCCCAGAGTATGAGCCTCATGGTGTGAAGATGTTGTATGATGGGGTCCCTGTGGACTTGACACCGGAGCAGGAAGAGGTGGCGACGTTTTTCGCGGTGATGAAGGAGACGGATTATATGAAAAAGTCTATATTTTTGGAGAACTTTTGGGAGGGGTTTAAAGGCGTGCTTGGGCCGAATCATAGGATCCAGTGTCTGGAAAAGTGTGATTTTACTCCAATATACGATTGGCATATGGCTGAGAGGGAGCGGAAGAAGAATCTTCCGAAAGAAGAGAAGGAGAGATTGAAAAAGGAGAAGGAAGAGAAGGAAGCTCCTTTCAAGTATGCGTTGATTGATGGGAAGAAGGAGCCAGTTGGGAATTTCAGGGTGGAGCCACCTGGCTTGTTCCGAGGGAGAGGAGAGCATCCAAAGATGGGTAAAATTAAAAAGAGAATTTATCCACGAGATATCACTATAAATATTAGCAAAGGTGCTCCAATACCGACGCATCCATTCCCTGGTCAGGACTGGAAGGAAATCCGACATGATAATACAGTGACATGGTTGGCATTCTGGAAGGATCCAATCAGTCCAAAGGACTTCAAGTATGTTATGATGGCAGCAACATCGTCCTGGAAGAGTGAGTCGGATTTGCAAAAGTATGAGAAGGCTAGAAAATTGAAGGATTATATTGATGATATACGCAGTACATATACAAAGAATTGGTCTTCTGTTGAGCGCAGAGAACGGCAGATGGCCACTGCATTGTACTTTATTGACAGATTGGCTCTTCGTGCTGGGCATGAGAAGGATGAGGATGAAGCCGAGACGGTTGGTTGCTGTACTCTCAAGTGTGAGAACATTGAGTGCATACCACCCTGCACTATTAGGTTTGACTTTCTGGGTAAGGACTCCATCAGATATGAGAATGCCGTCGAGGTGGAAGAGACTGTGTACAAAAATATTGAGAATTTCATCAAGGTGGATGGCGCGGGCCGGAGAAAGACTGGAAATGATCAGCTGTTTGATGAATTTGATGCTCAGGATTTGAATGTGAGGCTGAGGAGTTTGATGGATGGATTGAGCGTGAAAGTGTTCCGTACCTATAATGCATCCATTACGCTTGACACGCTTCTTTCAGACCCCAGTAAGGAAGACACGATTGATGGCAGGAAGGCAGAGTATGACAGGGCAAACAAGGAAGTTGCCATTCTGTGTAACCATCAGCGGTCTGTTCCAAAGACTCATGGAGCTCAAATGGAACGAATGGAGGCCAAAATGGCCCATTTGCAGAAGGAGATGAAGGATCTGATGAAAGATTTGAAATTGGCCAAGGCAGGAAAGCCATGTTCAAATGGGAGGATGGTCAAGGAGGATGTCATCAAGGGTAGAATTGAGCGTAAACGCGCTCAAATAGTAAAGCAGGAAATCACAGCAAAAAATAAAGAAGAGTTGAAAACAGTTGCCCTTGGCACATCCAAAATCAATTATTTGGATCCGAGAATCACAGTTGCCTGGTGCAAAAGGAATGAGGTTCCCATTGAAAAAGTGTTCAACAAGAGTTTACTGAACAAGTTTTTGTGGGCCATGGACATTGAGCCTGACTTTAAGTTTTAGCATGAATATATCTCATATTCATATGCTATACTACTGTAATGTCACACATAATATCGTATACACATCCTATTACTACCCTCGAGAACAGAGACACATGTTACCTTGATGGATAAGGTGGCGCTGTGTGCCCGTACATCTCCCTACGCGTAGCGTAATTGCTTAGTACTGTCGGCGACATCAAGCACATCGCAGAGAAAATACGCCGATAGCTTGATACATTCCGTCTCCTCCCCTCACAATAAGATTAATTTTACAACAAGATTTCTAATTTAGTATCACTATTCTCCATCTACCATGCGCGCATATCACAATGCCCTACTTGCTGCGGCACTGGTCAACCTTGCTGCTGTTGGTTTCGGAGCCACACCTGGAAAACTCATCGCACCAGGTATCGTCGAGATCCAATTGAAAGATGGTAAACCATACAATATCACGTGCCCTCCCATGTTTGAGAAAAATGTTGGAGACTTCTTTGGACCTGGCGATTATGAGGATATGGTGGCCTCCTGTATTGGTGGTGCGTTTTCACATACCCTATTGATTAGTACAAGACTTACTCTCTCTCTCTATGTATATATAATACCCATTCTTCATTGCAGCTGACTTTGATACAAACAAAGGCTGTGACGCATGCCTCGCAGCATTTGTCAAGACAGCTTTCAACAAACCTAGGTTCTCTGGTAGTGATGATGAGCGCCAATCTCAAGGGACATTCAGTGGAAACATTCCATTCGCCGTGATCCCTCAGATCAACTTCACAAATGGATGTCCTTTTGCGCAAGCATGTAAATCATCCTTGGTAAAGACGATTGATGATGATGCAAAAGAGACTGAGGACACAACAGATGATGCCTTGGGACAGGCATTTGGAGAGATGATTGACAAATGCACAGGCCCAAAACCAGGTCCGGATTATGAGAATGCATACAAACAAGTGCAACAGATTCTCCAAGCCACGAACCGTACGTCTTCTCCTGCTGCTGGAGAAGAAGGCAAGGTGTCTTCTACACCCTCTGCTGCATCTCCAGTGCCAGAAGAAGAAGACGCATCTTCATCTCCAGTGCCAGAAGCAAGTGGGGTGCCTCTGCCTACAGCTGTATTGGCCACTGCCGTGGCCATGATGATCATCTAATGGAACTGAACGTTCTGCTTCGATTCAGACGCATGGTGATGGAGTCCCTCGAACAAACTGTAGCGCTCATCATTTCCAAATATATACATTTGTGGGACTTCATAAGAAGGATTGTTTCACTTTTTCTTAATTGACACACATGGGATTGATCAATTCTTCAAATGTGCATTTCTTTAGAAATTTCAAAAGTAAAAAAAGCATTACATCAGAGAATATATCGATTCTGGAAAAGTTTTTTCTCTGTCGAAGCCATGCATGTGTAAATCCTTGCCGAGGGATTTGAAGCATTCTGAAAGACATCAAAATCATCACACTAGATACATAAATAAATCAATACATGGGTTCAGAAGCAAATATGGTTGGGACTCGATATCAGGGAGTTCAGAAGGAGTCGGCGGGATACAAGTTGCTCAAGAGCATGGGTTGGAACGAAGGCGAGGGGCTGGGTGCGTCCAAACAGGGCATTAAAGAGCATATACGAGTGAAGAAAAAGTTTGAAAATTGGGGTGTGGGGGCTGTTGAGTCTCATGATCGGGCACGAGATTGGTCGAATAATATGTCAGAGTTTCACAGAGTTTTGAGTTCTCTGAGTGAGATTACGTCAAAGCATGCTGGGAGTTCGTCGTCATCTTCTGAAGAAGACGATGATGATACTGTTGTTGCTTCCCCCAAAAAGAGCAAGTCCGCAGAGGGCGAGGCAAGAAAGAGTAAAAAGAAAAAGGATGGGAAGAAGAAGAAGAAGTCTGGAAAGAAAAAGGATAGCAAGAAGGAAGAAAAGAAGAAAGCCTCACATATTGGTAGATTTAAACGGCGAGAACATGCCAAAATGGTGAAAGGGTATTCGTCGAGTGATCTTGCGGCTATTCTTGGGGAGGATCCATTTTCCAAGCAGGCAGAGTTGATGGCACAGGGGGGGACTGATGCTGACGGCAACGCCAAGCAAGAAAGCACATCGCATGAAGAAGATATAGAAGAAGAGAAAATAGCTATAGTCGTAGAATCAAAGTCGAACAAGGAGGATGAGTATGTTGTTCCAGAGGACAGATGGTGGTCCAACTACTTTGTTCGGGGGCCGAGAGCAGGGAGTAAGAGAGAAAAGAGTAGCATTCGCAAAACAAAAGGATTTTCTGAACAAGATCAGGAGAATCTTTTCACGTCTGCCCATGATGGTGCCACGACTGGCCGGATTGGCCTTGGCAGGTCCTCCATGCCAAAAAAGGTTGCAGGTGTGCGATGGCAGGGCACCAAGACCCGCTTGGATGACGATTCCGATAATGAGGAAGAAGAGAATGAAAAAGAATGTTCATCCACGGATGATGACGACGATGATGTGCAGATTAAGATTGTGATGCCACCCAAAAAGAAGGCGCGACAATCAGGTGACACGTCAAACCAGGTCATTGCAGGCATATTGGAGCATCTGTTGTCCCAAGAGACGAGCAAGTCTATGAAAATGAAATCTCTGATTAAAGGTGCTGTCAAGCACTTACAAAAGGATGCCACCATCACGACGAAATCCAAACGT
Organism: Picochlorum sp. BPE23; assembly: GCA_025209345.1. Classification (NCBI taxonomy): domain Eukaryota; kingdom Viridiplantae; phylum Chlorophyta; class Trebouxiophyceae; genus Picochlorum; species Picochlorum sp. BPE23. The sequence continues at coordinate 640,128 of JANSVD010000005.1, read as the reverse complement.
CTCAAAGTCCAAATCACCCAGTGTCTAGAATCACAGCAGGGCTCGGTCTTTGCCATCAAAGGGAAAATAGTCTCTCTGTCACAGCATAATAGCCATTAATTAATTAAATTAATTGTTTTGTAGTAAAAGATAGATGGATTCATCCCGTCAACGTGCTGTGAGACCTCGCAACTCCTCTTCCGGGGGAGGAGGAGCATTGTCCATCATTTCAAGACATGCGACAAAGAAACGCGTGTCTATTGGGCTCGTATGGTTATTTGGACTTTTTGCAGTATTTTTTGCACCCGCTCCTGTCAAAATTACGGATGAAAAATTGGCCAATTTTCGGCATAGTATAGCTCTAGCTCATAAAGTGGAGGACAGGCTTGCCGCAGCAGAACAGTCCTATCTCGAGGCAGATATGAGGGCTCGTCGACACAAAGTTTGGTTTTGGAGATTTAGACCAGAGTATAGAGAGAAAGTGAAAGCACATGATCCAGAGATACGAAATGCAAAGACTCGAGTACGTGCTCTTCAACAGGAGCGGGATGCGATGCTGAAAGAGGCCAAGTCCAATTTGGGAATCTGGTCTGACGCTGGGATAGAAGAATCTAGAAAGATGTTATGGACGTCGTTTGACTCTGGAAAAGTGTTTGCGCAAAGGCAGACATTTTGGGACAGTCTGTTTACTATTTTGAGGGCACGGGATAGAGACTGGGTGTCTCTGCTGGTAAATTTGTTGCTCACTGCGCTCGTGAATTACACTGTGGGTGGCATCATGGCAGTGGTGACGTTTATATTCTCTCTTCCATCGTTCATTTCGAGCTATGCAACAAGCTTCCCGAGTGGCCTCTTGTTTTTTGCTGTAGCATCAGTTGCAGCAGCATCGCTGATTGCAGCATACCTAGCCCTGTTGTACTTTTCAGGCGCTGCAGTCATCTACACGACGGCATCATTTGTCAATATGCAGCAGCGTAGACTTGCGTACGAGCGACAACAACGACTTCGATATGGAGGGAGACCTCATTATGAATAAACGAATGAATGAATATATATACATGTAATATAAAGAAGAACATGAGTGCAAACAGAAAAACGAGTTCATCATCTAGGCATGATCTCGTGGCATGGTGCTCTTTGCCACTGCCCCAGCACTATCTGGGCGCGTTGTATCGGACGCCGCTCCTCGAATGCGCGCATACGGAAGGCTTCTATTCTCAGCAAGAGCTGCAACGTCGGCTGCCAGAACTTCTTTCGGTACTTTTCCAACTGCAGCAGCCTGTGGTGTTCCTGATGCATCCAAAAACACAAACTCTGGAATACCCTTGACATTATACTCTTCCATCTCCGGCGCCCATTTACTATTATCAATATTCATCATAACAAAGTTGACTCGACCTTGGTATTCCCTCTCAGCCTCCAAAGTGGACGGCAAAAGCTCCTTACACATGTCACACCAGTCTGCATAGAATTCCAACACGGTTGGCTTTCCATTCCCAAGTGCCTCGTCCAATGGAAGAGATCCAGCCTCCAATGCAGCAAATGAAGGACCACCTAAACCAATCTTCCCAACGATAAACAGAGCAACTCCCAAACCGACAGCACCACCAGCCAACAAGCCCTTTGATGAACGTGCCTCCTCTCCTCCTCCCCCAACAGCTGGTGCAGAAGCCGTGCTCGGTTCCTCCGGCACAGAGGTCTCTCCGTCGTCTGTCGCTCTACACCTGAATGGAACTCTACCACCAGGGGTCCGAGTACCACGTGAGGATGGGCCGTGCCCAACAGAAGCAGCGCTGAGACACAGACCACACGCAGGTCTCCTTTGCATCATCGTCATGGAATGAAGCATGGCTACTCTCTGTGATATGAGAATTAAATATGTGCTCAGAATACCTACTGTAATTAAAAAATATGCGAATGAAACGCATGCGTTTCAGTAGATTTGTCGACATTGTGATCATATTACGGAACTTTTCACCCCCAGATGATTGCATGGCGGTGGCTGTGCCTTGACGGTATTCAACAATAACTCAATAATTATTCTTCTTATTCTGATGCTAGTTCACCTTTGAATGGATGATGCAATCGGTTGTCAGAGCACTACCCAAAACAGGTCTTGCTGTTCCTGAGAGAGTGGAGCAACTCTGTTTCGAGAAATGCAGATGGTTTCAGTCTATAAAAGATGTAGAATCTAGGCGATGCTATGCAACGCATGGAGTTTCTGACAAAAGTGAGGAATCGAAGACTGGTATGGTCAAGTTTTATTCATCTGTTGGCGTGAGAGAGGCACCAGCTGATGATTCTTCTGGTTCATTGTCAACAGCCCCCTGTCGTGGGTATGAAATTACATTGGATAGGTTTACACTCAAGTCTCCAGCAAAGAAACCATTAGTGCTTCCTACGAAAGCGTTAGCGCATGGAATAGCTGCCGAATGGGACTGGCAGGGCTCGCGGATAGATCCAAACACCATGCCCCTCATGTCGTTGGCAGCAACAGCAATTGATGAGCCGCAAAGCCCCGCTGTCGTCGCGCAAAATACCGTAGGATTTTTATCTACAGATCCTGTGTTATGTCGTGTAGAAGAGAGTAGAGATCCCGAGCTGTTCAAGAAGCAAGAGGATGTGATGCAGCCATTTTTACAATTGGCCCGGGAAAGACTTGGTCTTGTGCTGGAGACATCGTCCAGCATTTTCGGCGCACCTGTGTCGGAAGAAGATCTTCTCAAGGTTCAAAAATATATTATAGGTATGCATGCTTCATTCCAGTCCGATTGTTGATGGCTACATTGTAACCCATGGATGAATGAATGTTTTACTACTGTATACAGGGTTGAGTCCATGGGAGAGGAGTGCATTTGAACAACTATCATCGGCTTGCAAATCCGTGTGCATGGCTATTGGTGGCGTTGAAGGATCGTTTTCAATACAGGATTTATTGAAAGCGTCCAGAGTGGAAGAAGACCATCAGATTGAACAGTGGGGTCTTGTCGAAGGGGGGCATGATATTGATATTGCCGAAGTCCATGTACGAGTGGCAGCTCCCATCGTGTTTCTCAAATTACTCCGATCGACGCTGTAGGAGTCGTTAAAAATACTTTAGAATATTGTTGTAAGAATGAATGGGGGTACACTATAGAAGAGGCATTAAAAAATTTTGACGACATGACATGTGGAATTCCAAACCATGGGTAGAATAGTTGAAATAGGGGATAGCATCATTGTTTATGATGAAAGTAGCATTAAAAATTTGCTGTTAAATCATCCTGGGTGTATTTATACGACAATGTATGTGTGTGGTGAGAAGTTACGTGTTACTGACCTTTCAAGTCATGTGGACAGGCTTTCTCAGGTTGCAGTCTCTTCTTCCGAGGAGGATACTCTATCGCGCATCGATGATGACACTCAAAGAGATATTATAGTTCGTTCAAAGATACGGTTACGGATTCAAGAAGCTATCCCGCGTGGTAAGGACTGTTTTGGAGAAGTTGCTGGCTTGATGGTGGTGGTGGTGATTCTGCAACAACCACATGATGGAGAGGACAGCGACGAATGGATCAAGATCTACATGTCTCCATATGATGTATCACATGCAGTTCGACATGGTGGGACAGCGTACATTCTCGGGCCACCACGCAAAAATCCCATGATGAAGGATACAACATGGGTGGCAGACAGGAGGTATCTGGAGGAGATGGCACCTACAGATGCCATTGATGTACTCCTTTGTACAAAAGAGGGCAATGTACTCGAAGGGCTCATCACGAATCTTTTCATTGTTGTCGAAAAGGAGTCTGGGGATATGGTTGTACAAACAGCTCCTGTGGAAGCTGGTGTGCTCCCAGGGACCATGAGGGCTCGTGTCATTGAAGCATGCAAACACGCAGGGATTCCTATCGAATACAGTGTCTGTCCAAATGTCTCAGAGACACATCTGTGGAGGGAAGCATTTTTGACCAATAGGTATGACATTTCAATATATTACAACATGTGTCGAGTTTATTTTACGTATCATGGGAAGAAACGTCAGGCAATTAAACGTATTTTTTTCTTGGAAAACGCAGCTTGAGGAAACTACAGGCGCTTGGAGAAATTGCGTGTCTGACCAACAATGTATGGGGACTTGTGCCATGGCGCCATACCTTCTCAGTGCCTGGGCCTGTATCCAGGGTTATATCCACATCTCTTGATCATGTACTGAACAAATGCTCAAAATAGTAATTGAATGCTGTTTCGTGGAAAAAAGTGTACCTACTAATCACTCAAAATGCCTTCGAGCAATGATATGATTGTTGGTGAGGCAAGCGTATCCTCTCCAGGGGTGGCACTGCCACCTGATACACCCTGTGGCCTTACGTTACTCTTCTTCTGACGGATCGCCCCCTGTCTGAGGCTTTGTTTAAGCTGTTGTGTTAATTTTGCAGCAGCACTCGCTGCATCTGGAGAAAGATGGCTCACATCTGAAGCCACTCGGCGCCTGGCATCTGTCCTGACTGGTGTCTTTGAAGGACTCACTCGGATGGCCAAAGGTCCCAACATGGCCCCGGTACATCTCAATGCTGCGTTCGTATATTCTTTAGAAGTGAATTCAACAAAGGCAATTTTGGTATCATGCTGGGCATCCCCCAAAAGGCGTATTTTACTCACAGGTCCACACACCATTTGGAAAAATTGCCTCAGCACATCCCGCTCCACAGTCTTGTGAATATTCGCGACATACACCGTTCTCGCCACAGCTTCTCTCTCACGTTCAGATCTTGGCAAAAACTGGTCCTTCACCGGAATGATGGCAGTTTTGGAGGGGCTCACCCGAATAGTACTTTCCCCAAGCGTACTCCCAGACAGCGACAAAGCTTCCTTCGCCGCCCCAACACTGTGAAATTCGATGAAAGCGAATCGAAGCACTGTATTCGTATCGCCACAAATTCTGTAATCGACAATTGGACCACAATCACTGAAAAACCGAGCAAGCTCCTGCTCTGATACTTGATGATGAACATCTGCCACATACACAGTTCTCTTCACCTTATCCACTGCATCCACATCACCACCGCTCGACACTTTCTCTTTATTCTCCTTCTTATTTTTTGTTTTATTCGTTGACAACGCAACTCCCTCAGAAGCAGAGCCATGGCGCCTTCTAGGCAACACTTTTCTCTCCTTCTTCTTCTTTCCTGGCCCACCAAACGAATCCAGATGCTCAGGAGCAGGAAGCACAGGATTAAACTCGGCACTAAAGGCACTCAAATCGCTGCTTTTCTCTGACCCATTGCTCAGACCACCAATAGACGAGAATAACAGCCCGTCACTGCTGAGAGGAACAAACACATCTGGACCCCCCCACAAGGATGCCATATGAGACGCATTCTGCCCACCTTCAACCGACCCATGAACATCCTGAATAGATTGTATACCCAAATTCTGCATCTCATCCGCAATTAAGTCACCCTGTGCCACGCGCAACCCTCCCGGTGCCAGAGAACCACCCATGCGCATCTCCTGTGCGTCTGCCTTCTCCGTCTTATCTATCACGTCAACAATCGCAGACATATTTATTTGCTTATATATGAATAAACCTACAGAAATACACCGCAATGAGGGTAAGATACACCCATTATCGTAGTAGGCCCGGCGTGCCAGCAAACTCAACCACGCTGGCGCAGACCACCGTCCACGGTTTCATCATTCTCGTCATACAATCGGATATATCACCTCATACATACCTTTTGAGTATATTTTTTAGCTTCTATGAACTGCCTCCTACACCAATACCTTTTCACAGAAGTGGAATTGATCCAAAGAATGGTAAAATCCTCGGGACACAACACAACACTGTAGCGCTCTCCAAAGTAGGCTACCAAGCCTCTTCGAAAGGCGTGTTGCCTTTATTTATTAACTGTAAGAAATACAACCAATCGTTTAGGCTATGGACGCAGGGCCAGGATGCCCGAGGGTATGAACCCCTTCCGGTGCCGTGAGATTGAGGAGATTGCCGGCTGAACTCGTACAGTCTACCAAGTCCTATCGAAGGACTCATCCGATGGTAGATGTACTATAGCCCTATCCAAGGTCATCTTTCATGGGATGAGATTCCACACTGATCGATGGTATCTGGATGAGAGTCCCGATGGATGTATTCATTCCGTTGGTACGCGCTCGCATCTCTAAAAATATAAACAGAAATCTGCGTATAACATTACATTACGATTTTTGCGACAAGAGAGATCACGTCTTGTTGTATTCTAAGGAAGGGCTCTCGTGTGCTTTTGTAGTCCACTCGAGTCGACAGTGAAGAACGCATTCTCTTTATTTTACACTTTCGCAGCAGGAAAATATAGTATCAATGATGTCTATGGTAGCACCAGTGACGGCTTTGCCCGTGGTCGGAGGCAGGCGAGCAACGAGGCGTGGTCGGTCCCTCGTCTCCGTCAGAGCCATGTCTCAAGAGACAACCTCCAAGTCACTCGAAATTATGCGCAAGTTTTCAGAGCAGTATGCAAAGAGATCCGGTACATACTTTTGTATGGACAAGTCCGTGACGGCTGTTGTTATTAAAGGATTAGCAGAGCACAAGGATGAGTTGGGTGCCCCATTGTGTCCTTGCAGGCATTATGATGACAAGCAGGCTGAGGCTGACCAGGGATTCTGGAATTGCCCATGTGTTCCTATGAGAGAGAGAAAAGAGTGCCATTGCATGTTGTTCTTGACAGAGGATAACGATTTTAGAGGAGATGAGCAGGAGATTACCATTGATGAGGTTGTACAGATGACGGAAGGAATGTAAGAGCATTGGATCATCTTGATGGTGAGAGGAGATTGATTTCGTTATTAGTATGTGATTGCATGATGTATCTTTGTAATAATTATAATGGTTATACACTGTCCAAATAGAACAAGGCATTGTTTGCCCGAAGCAGCTGTGTTGCCCTGTTGGAACACGCCGCTAATTCTCGATCTGCATTCAGTACAATATCACATGCAATATCATCGGTTGAATTCAAGATGCGTTCACAGTAGGTTGCTGTTTCTGATAGTTCCCGGATTGCATTTGTCACCATGCCATCCAGTGCTTTCCGAGTCGTCCTTTCTTCCTGTCGAATCATTTCTTGCATACGTTCTTCTGCTAATCTTTCTACCTGTATTTCTCGGTACCCAATGCCCCACGTATCATGTACCGTGAGAGCGGTAGTGCCATATTCCACCTGGGGAATATGCAAATTCTCTCCAGGCATCCACTCCACACCTCCCATGGCCTCGTGCGATCGCACGACATATTTATATTCTACACCTGGTGACATCGAGAGCAATCTATCCAGAGGCACGTGTACATGACCCGTCCACACGTGACCATCGTTCCATTCTAGGCTGAGGGACTGCTCAGCATCCCACTGCCCCAGACCTGGCAGGTTCCCCACAACACACACTCCACTCCCAAACTCACAGCACTTATATACTCTAAACGTTATAGTCACTTGACCGTATTCTATTGAAGCAGAAGGTGCATGGACCGGTTTATCAGTCACACTCGCTCGACAAAAATGTCGCCGAGACGTCCTAGAGTTCAAAGACCTAACACCTCTATATCTTGAGAGTGAATTCTTCTTTGATGCATCAAATGTTTTTTGATAGTGACATGAATGGCAACAAAGGTGCCCACCATACGACCCAAAGACAGATTGGCGGAGGTGGGTCATTCTGTATCTTGTGGTTTATTCGCACATGGTTGTAGTATTCGAATGCCTACCAGTGCTTTTCAAAAAATTTTTACAACTTTTCCTCTGTGCAGATGAGGTACAGGCGCATGTGTCAAGAATGGCATGGAACGACGAGAGATTTTTTGAACCCTCTTTCGATGATGGCACCATTTTTGACTGGTACCCACCGGTGGGGTTTTCTCTAGAAATTGCAACGTGCGACGCCATTATCTTCTTCTTCTTGCTGTTATTTTCATGAGTTACATAATGTGTTCAACAACAATGGTATGATGATATTGTGATCACAATTGCTTTCTTTTCTGGAAGAAAGGGGAAGATACATGCATGTATCTGTGTGAGTACTTTGATGTATACTCTTGGCTTTCGAATCATGCAATCATATGATATATTCATAGTGAGATGAGAATTAGAATCTCTCTGTATCATCCAAAAAAGTCCGAGACATCCTGAAAGACATCGCTAGTCTTCTGGGCAGCAGTTTCCAAACCATTCTTTGTTGCATTCACAGCCACTCCCACCCCCTTCTTTGTAGCATCGACAGCCGTCTCAAGCCCACTCTTCGTAGCATCTGCAGCTGCACCTAATGCATCAGATACTTTGGACATGATTGTGTCAGATACGTTGCATTCCTGAGGTTCGCAGGACCCTGAGCATACACATGTACTGTACCAGGATGGGTCAGATACATTCAGCGGTGCGTTTCCGAGACTGATATTCTCGCATGCTTTCGGACAGACAGCACAGACACCGTTAATGCAGATGTACTGTGGGTCTTTGAGAGCAACAGCCGTGTTGACGAGCAAGGTCGAACAGGCAAACACACAGAGTGCCACGAACAGAGATGAACGGCCCATGGCGGAATATATCTGTATCTACGCAGGTTACTACTACACCGGTTTGTATCTTTATTGGAATGTGTCACTGGGTTGCCGTTGATTTATTTGAGATTGACGCGTTTCAAGGTTTTCTTGGACAAGGCCGATGCTCTAGCCAAAGTGTTGATGGGACGAGACAATGGGATTGCATGACCTCATGCACGTTCGAGCTGAAGTAGTATCAGGTATCATTCCCACAGTCCCACCTTGCTTTAGATTAAATTCATAGTATATTAAACTCTAAAATTCAATCAATCAATCAAGGAAGATGCCTGCTCCTGGGACAATGGCGTCAAAGACGCCGCAGCAGAGAGCGTTTTCGGCACCTTGGCAGTCGGCCGACCCTTCAGGGGACGGAAACGGGTCTCAGAAATCGTTTCTTATGGGACAAAAATGGGCATCTCCTTTTTCCAAGATTGGTACGCAGAAGGATGCTGAGATGGATATGCAAAAGTCAAGTCTCCAGTACAGTCAAGGGTCACAGCAGGTGTGTGAGGTTGCGTGGTGATACAAGCGTTTTCTTGGTTTCCATGTCATACTTTGTGATATATTACAGATTGCGAGCAAGCTGTTGCAAAATTTTCAAGTGGCACCCTACCCTTCCATGGTGTCATCTCCAGACTCTCTTGGTGTTGGGAGCAAACAGTCTGAGCAGTTTCAGGAAAAGCTGGATGCACTGTGTGAAAAAGTTGACAACCTTGTCAAGAAGATTGATGAGAGTGAAAAGTATTGTGCTGCACGAGCGCATGTGTCACAGCAGATTGTCATGCGTCGCTTGGAATCACAACTGGCACGGCAGATGGCAAGTCATGCATTTCTTGATGGTGTCGCACGCAAGGTATGTCACTATATGCGTCGTAAAAGCAGAGATACAAATGATGCATTGCCAGAAAGAAAAAAGCAGAAAAAAAATGATACTGGTGTTGGCCGTGACAAGGTCACATCAGTGAATTCAAAAATGTGGACCTCTTCAAAACACAATGCACATCCAAAGGAGCAAGTGATGCCATCCTCAATGGGAGAATCACGCTACTCTAACAGCGTGTAGTAATGATTTCAGTGTTTTTACAGTATCACGCATGTCGCCGAAGATGATGAAGTTTATCTCTATATAATAACAATGCAGCTTCCTTTGCTTTACTCTCAATCATCACATCTACATGGTCTTCATACCCGTATAGATCGATAGGTCCGTATATAAAGTTAGAGTGAGAGTGAGGATGGGTCTTCCGGCGCTGTGGACATTCTGGCATTTCGCTCCAGTGCACCACAGGCCTGATACCGTCTGGCCATGTTGACATGGCAGTTTCAAACGCCTCTTTTTGTGACATGGTTCCAGGACAGAACTGATGATGGTGAAAATCAAATGTTATCGGGATCCCTGTATTTTTATGGAGAAGTAGTAAATCATCTACGCTGTAACTATTAGGGACGTCATCATTTTCTACGGCAAGCCTTGCTTTCAATGAGTCGCTCAGCCTCTCATGGAATGTTTCTGCAAATCTATCCAATGTTTTCTTCTTGTTCCCATACACACCACCAACGTGAATATTAATCTGCATACATGCATTGATGCACACTCATCAAACATGGTCTTCTTGTACTCTATATATATATAAGAGAGAGAGACTTCTTCCATACACACATACCTTGTTCCAATGTGAGGGTGCATATCCCATCAGGTCAAACACCCGAGACTGAACCTCTAAATCTTTAATACTCGAATCAATAATATTCTCATTTGATGATGCTAATTTGATGAAATGTGATGGATGATTTGTTATCCTCTGATCAGCTGCGCGTGCCACCTCCCCAGCAGCACTCAATGCTGCACAAATCAATTCATACTCGGGAAGCTCTTCTAATTCATAATGACCAGCCCATGGGAACAGTTTACTTGTCATCCTATACAGATGAATACCATGCGCGTGATTCCACGCGAGCAATTCAAGCAGATCCAAACAATTGGCCAAGGCCAATTGACTCACATGAGCCAACCCCTTTTCCTCAAATGTCTTTTTGATACAGCCCCGACTCGTATGAATCTTTTTGGTCCTCTTCAATAGAAGATTGTCACAGGTATAGCCTAGCCGTAACGCGCACTGTTGCTGTACACTGAGTGCCTCTGGGTATACAACCAAGTCTTCTTCTGACAGGTGCTGAGCACCTTGGTATCCATGTACATACTCCTCCTGTTCCTGAACAAGCAGCGCTTCTTCAACAAATGATGCAAATGTTCTATTGAATGTCCTTTGACTGTGTCTTTTTGGTTGAATCGCTCCAACAGGAGGGTGTCGACCACACGCCGAGCGGCCCCACGTACTGAATCCTGAATTCCTCCTCTGCTTGTATTGATTCATGCCAAGGCAATATCTTCTACTTGTATCTAATCTATGTCTCATACAAAATTGGATACCTGAGCGTAGTACAGGATGCAATTCACGACAGCACATTTGTTTCTGCGATTTAAAACGGGAATATTGTGGTCACATGGTCATTCGTCGAGCGGATCTTCTGTTATATGCACTGAAAATATTACATTTATGTTGTTCATGGTAGATTTGTGCTCGCTTCTCATGATCACGTCGTGGAGGATGACTGCCATTGATACAGACAGGACTACAAGCAGTCCTGTTCAATCATACTCATCCACAATAAACCCTGACACATATCTGTCGGAAGACTCGCAAAATTTGCTCAAGAACTCTTCATATTCACCCTTGACATAAATGTATCCTCCCTTGTTCATCCTGCATCGTTTCTTCTTTGTATCATAAGTAAACGACTCGCACTCAGAGTCATCATCATTGACACATTTTTGAAAGCAACTTTTAACAGATCGGACATTCTTTGCCACCTTGTGTAAATTTCCTCTGGATTTGAACTCTTTGTAGGCAAAACCATTGTTTCCTCGATAGCCTAAAAACTCGTAATCACTGTTTGTGGGAAACACAGCATACCCACATTTTGGTTCTTTACCATCCATTGTTCCAACATAGTTTGCGGATCTTGATGTACTTGAAGACAACCCGTTTGCTCCATTCGTCACTGGGCAGCCCGAAGAATTGCATTCTTGAATCCTTGGCTTTCCTTGGTAGAGCAGGCATTGCGCTCGGCCTGAAGCATAGTTGTCCTTTTCCTCTTCCAGCTGGATCACGTGATAGGTGGTGCAAGGTAGCCTGTACAACTCGCACATCTCGCAGCATTTTTTCTTTGCCTCTGAAAATGAATCATACAGAAGATCTGAATACCAGGTATACAGGATATTTTCTCCACTCTCTTTGGGAACCACAACCCTTCCTGTTTGACCTGAGCAATCGTTTGCACTGCACAGAAGGATTACCAATCGTCGGTCGATTCGCAAAGGGCACATGACTGCCCGGAATAACGTCCGGTTTGTCGAAACCATAAATGAATTATTGTTACATAAGCCGATTTTCAAGTGAAACAGGCGTACCCAGCACCAACGAGGGAAGAACAGAGAAGTAAAGAGACCAGCGCCGTCGCTCTGACGTACATGCCTACTATCACGTCCTGCATGATTGATATCGAATGAACGCGTATCTCCTGAAAGAAATTTCCTTTTCCTTGAGAAGTATATAATTGGTAGTTCTTTAGTGTAACTAATGGCTGTAACCCAAAATAATGACGCAGTTCGATGGCATCTGCAACTGAGAGGAGGTCAGTTCCTGATGATGCGTTGGTCCGACCGGCAGTTCTCGTCCAAACCCGGATGCTGACATAATCTGGTGCAGAAGTTTCTTTCTGACGACGTATACAACGAACGGATGCTCTCTCTGCATTCTTGATATCCCTAGAATATATCTGATCATCTCACACGGGAATCAGCCTCATAGTGCGGCTGGAGGGATGTTGGTACAAATGTGCTTGAAATCTTTGAAGACGCAGGAGAGTGGCTTGGATGGGTCAATGCTGGAGAAGGGCATGCGTGTATTCAGCTCATGAACTGTTGCAACGGACCTGTCAGGTTGATACGTTGTATCCAAGCAAAGTTACGGTAACATATTCCGCCGAGTCGAGTGCTGCGAGTCTGTGATTGACCGCCTTTTATTGAGCATACAATGCATAGACAACCATCTATGCATCTCATATGAGATCTCATCTTTAGAGATCTAGATCTATCATGATCAGGTTTGGTGCATTGACGACCTGATCTAGGACGGTAATAGACCAATCGTGGAGCATTAAGAATCAATTAGAATTCATCGTAGCGTTATTATTAACAACAGTCGACCTCACTGAGGTACTAATACGCTGTTTGCGGTAGACCCTTATCTTTCAATGTCGAATCTGTCTACTCTTATACCCAACAGGTCATCATCTGGTATTACACGTACAACTGCTACTGTATCATCATTAAATCAGAAGTTTGGATCGATCCATCGCTCTAGAAGGTGCGTTTGTGGGGAATCTGCATGCTTGGGTCGTTCTACCAGGCTTGGCTGTAGGGATCATCCGAGTTGGCGTGTTCCTTCGGCATACCCATCAACCCTTACATACGCGTTTATAGCAGAATACAATCGATTTGATGACACTTGTAACCAACAATTTCAACAATGTACTGCAGATATCAAAAGAAATCGTTGCAACAGCGTGGTGTTTCTTCTGACCAACAACAAAGACTTGCTGGTGGTGTATTGTGTCGTGCTGCTATGGATACCTTTACTGTCAACAAGGTTGCCACCAAACCAATTGATGGGCAGAAGACTGGAACAAGCGGTCTTCGTAAGAAGACAAATGTGTTCATGTCAGAGAATTATCTGGCCAACTGGATTCAATCTCTCTTCCTGGCCCTTGGTGATGAAGCAAAGGGTCAAACAATTGGTCTGGGAGGAGATGGACGCTACTTCAATAAACAAGCTGTTCAGATTATCTTGAAGCTTGCAGCTGGAAACGGAGTAAAGAAGGTTGTCGTTGGACAGAATGGTTTCATGGCGACTCCAGCAATGTCTGCATTGATCAGGCAGCGAGGATTGTATGGAGGGCTGATCATGAGTGCATCTCACAATCCTGCCGGCCCTGATGAAGATTGGGGAATCAAGTTTAATTACTCTTCAGGAGAACCAGCTCCAGAGAAGATTACCGATAAGATTTTTGGATTCACCCAGTCCATTTCTGAACTCATGATGGCTGATATTCCAGATATTGACTTGTCATCTGTTGGTGTGTCTCGCTTTGGAGATTTTGAAGTCGAGGTGGTGGATTATACAAAGGAATATTTTGATACCTTGAAGGAGGTCTTTGATTTTGATGCTCTGAAGAAGTTTGTGAGCAGGTCTGATGTCAAGTTTGTTTTTGATGCTATGCATGCCATCACTGGAGCTTATGCAGAACCATTGTTTGTGGATGCTCTTGGTGCTCCTGCCGACAGCATTCGAAACAGTGTTCCATTGGAAGATTTTGGAGGAGGCCACCCAGATCCAAATCTGACATACGCCAAGGAGTTGGTAGATATCATGTTTTCCAGCAATGCTCCAACCTTTGGAGCTGCATCCGATGGAGATGGTGACAGAAATATGATTTTGGGAAATAATTTCTTCGTTACACCTTCCGACTCTGTGGCTGTCATTGCTGCGAACGCACAGGAGTGCATTCCATACTTTAAGAATGGATTGAAGGGTGTTGCACGATCCATGCCAACAAGTGCTGCGTTGGATAACGTTGCCAACGACATGGGCATTCCATTCTACGAAACCCCAACCGGATGGAAATTCTTCGGCAATCTCATGGATGCTGATAAATGCTCCATCTGTGGAGAGGAGAGTTTCGGAACCGGCGCGGACCACGTACGAGAAAAGGATGGACTCTGGGCTGTTCTTGCATGGTTGTCTATTCTGGCCAAGAAGAATGAAAATGCACCTGAAGGCAGTCTGGTATCTATTAAAGACATTGTGAACGATCATTGGAAGAAGTTTGGTCGCAATTTCTACAGTAGATATGATTATGAGGGAGTTGAGAGCGAGTCTGCCAATAAAATGATGGCCCATCTCCAGCAGATTGTGGACTCGGCAAACAAGGGTGATGCCATCTGCGGATTCAAGATTGACACCGCTGATAACTTCACCTACACAGATCCAATCGATGGATCAGTGGCAAAGAACCAAGGTATCAGATTTGTGTTCGAGGATGGATCAAGAATCATCTTTAGACTCTCCGGAACCGGATCTGCTGGTGCAACCATTCGCATGTACATTGAGACATACACCAAGGATGCTTCAAAGTTCGAGTTGGACGCCCAGGATGCCCTCAAAGATATTATCAATGCTGCACTCGAAACATCTCGTTTGCAAGAATTCACAGGAAGGGATAAACCAACTGTTATTACATAAATACAAGTCATTTTTTTTTCTATTGTCCCCCCATGTCACATGACAACATCATATGCAACTATTCTTATAAATTCTTCGTTCCTATCTTCCGTCTTCTCTTTCGAGAACTCTCCTTCTCCATAGTTTTCAAATCATCAGTCTCTACAGGAGGAGTCTCCACCCACACCTGTCGATTAGACGGAAATGGTGTGAGATCCATCGTCATGGCTGCATCTCGAAGCCTCTGGTTTGGCAGTGCTGCGACAGCCGCATCCCGAAGCTTCACCTTGGCCATGAACTGCGCCTGCCATGCTCTATGCTGTCTCATCTTCTGCCTACTAAACTCCTTGGCCCTTGCAGCCGCATCCAACAGTTCCTCTTCGGTAAACTCCCGCTTCGTCTGTGGGGGAGAGAGCGCATCTATCAAAACCTGCATTTTCCCCTTTTTATCACTGAAATCGTCTTTACTGCTACTATTAGAGCTACTTTTATTCGCTTTTGCTGCAAAGGATCGGGCCAGGTGCCACTCGACTGGAAGCGTTGGGACAAGACTGTTTCCTCCTTTACCTGCTTCGATACAACGCATGCCTACCCGCATGCATTGTCTATATAATCCTTCCATCCTATAATCTATCAAAAAATCAATGTGCGTTGAAGTCAACGTCCGATGGCGGAAGAGAAAACAAATCAACCAGTTTGTCCTTGAAGGGATCTCTACTTGTTTTTATTGTTTGATTTACGGACTCTCTGCTTCTTCTAGATGGGCGATGATCATCCACACAACGCCCTTGGCCCAATCGATACGGACATTTACATACATATTTAAAATACGTCAAGGTAGACAAGGCACGCATCGTCAGCAATGCCCGAGGAACAATCGCAACAGCCGGGCAGTTCTGTGAGACAGCCTTACAAGCCCTACAGCATCCAGGACAAGGTTGTCCTGATCACAGGGGCGTCTTCTGGCATTGGTGAAGCCTGTGCTTGGAGATTTGCAGATGCAGGATGTAAACTCATCATCCTAGCAAGACGAGCCGATCGTTTGGAAGCGTTGAAACGGGATATTCAACAAACCTATCCAACAGTCCCAGTGCACTCAATTATATTGGATGTCAGGGATACAGAACAGCTTGTCAGGCTTCCAGAGACTCTTCCAGCAGAGTTTAGAGATGTTGATATTCTTGTGAATAATGCAGGATTGGCATTGGGTACATATACCACGGATGATGTGGATATTGAGGATGCAATTCAAATGATCAATACAAACATCACATCTGTTGTTGCCTTGACCAAGGTTGTCTCTGCATCCATGAAGAAGAGAAACTCTGGGCACATTATAAACATATCATCTGTTGCTGCACATGAATCATATAAGCAAGGAGGGGTATATTGCGGGACAAAACATGCGGTGGATGCTCTTACAGTAGCTGCAAGACATGATTTTGTAGACACAGATATTAGGGTCACTGCCATCTCTCCTGGTGCTGTCAAGACAGAGTTTAGTGTTGTACGTTATAAAGGAGATGAAGATAAGGCAGATCAGGTATACGAGGGTATTCATCCATTGACCGCCGCGGACATCGCAGATAATGTCTTGTATGCTGCGACAAGACCTCCTCATGTACAAGTCACAGAAATCAATGTCTTGGCAACATATCAATGCTCTGCCAAAGGACTTGCACGGGTACTGAAACAGTAATATACAGAATGATTTTTTAATATCAGTTATTACATAGATGGATGCATGGAGGGCAAGAAAAAAAATCATCATGCTTGTTCGCTCACTTTTGCCACCACCTCCTTGGCCACGTCAGGACTGCCGCATTTGAACAAATGCATCTCCTTCTTCTCACTTCCATCCTCTTCTTTTGATATCAAGAACATGACGACATTGGCAGGCGACTTTGGATTGATCATTGGCTTCAACCCCTTCACCACTGGTGCATTAATCAACACCTTGCCTGATGTTGCAGCAAACACAATGTACGACACTGCCTTTTCCCCTTCACTACTTGGCTTGCTCTGTCGAAGAGAGAATATTCCAGTTCCTTTATCCTTCCACTTCTTGGATGCTGCATCCTGCGTTAAAAGGTGTAGTTTCATGGAGTAGAGAACATCTGCTTTACTGGTGTCCACCACCAGCTCATCCTCATCCTCATCCTCATTCTGCTGCTGTTGCTCATCATCGTTATCAGCAGTACTAGGAGTTGTCGCCCCATAAGTACCACTTGTAGGCAGAGGAGCACCACTTGCTGCTTGAGGAGCAGTAAAATCAAAAAAGCCACTAGTCACAGGCTTCTTCTCTGGTTCTTTGCCATCAATCACATCCTTGAATTCTTTCGTAATTTCTTTAGCATATTCTATATAGTCTTCCACCCCATCCAGCCACAACTCCTTAGTATTCTGATCCTGCACCCATCTGCAACACAAGAAGAATCGTTGAAAAGACTCACACAGCAGAGATCTCACTCTGATAGGACGTACTTTAAAAACTGATCATTTAATGCAGTGATTTTTGCCGCAAGCTTGGCCTTTTTGTCAGCATTGGCTCCCTCTGAAGGAGTTGCAGTTGCTGCTCCTTCCTGCTGAAAAAGACCAAAACCCGTTGCCATGATACACTACTCCGATATTCTGTTTGTATTCTACAAAAAAAACTCAACAATTATGATATGATATGAATGTACACCTTCTACGGCGTAAATCATTTCAGCATGATCGCCGATGTTGACTGCCTCCCTTTTTTCTCATCATGGCCAAAAGTAGTAATAATAGTACGTAGAGAGAGAGGCTCGAGTCATCTGGAAAGCACTCTTCATTGAGAATACAACACACTGTTTAATACCATCATCATGGTTGCATACATGCTGAACAGGAAAATAAAACAAGATCACTCATCTTTACATTGTTGTCACATCATCATCACATATGAAGGATGAAGAAAAAACTATACATTGTTACTACTATGCGTGTGGCTTGATCATCCCTTTTCGTCTCAAAAACCTGGCTACATAGGGGGTTAGGCCTAGAGTTAAAGGCGTACGGATAGGAAACAAGGCCTTGTTACAGATGATTGCCAAGACAATGGTGGATCCTCCTCCTGACAAAGATTTATCCAGCCATCCTGGCTCCTCACCTTCTTGAGGTTCCCTCATAAGCCCCATATGAATCAGAGCGCTTCGTACATCCATCTTTTGATCCACTGCTATATAACATCCTGCTAGAAATGTGGTATAGACACCAATGTGTACCCCTAATGCTACTTTACCGTACTTTCTGAAGAGTTCCTTGACTCTGGCTGCACTGAAGAATGACATGCTTTGTTGTCGCACCCTATTCTATACTCAGGGCCATTAATTCAAACAGATATGATTTGTTTAAAAATGTAATGCGAATGGTATGATGTGGTATTTGCACAAGAGGACTGCGACAACTAGAACAAATTTCAACCATGCACAGGCATGTGCGAATCCGATGGCGTTCCTCACCGTTGATAGTACGGTGAAGATCTCTTGGTTTATCCGATGTTTAAATAATAATTGGTCTATTTGAAGGGGGATCGAGGCCATCATGGAGTACTGGCGGATGTGTTTGCTTCTGATGGAGTGATGCTTCCCTTTGCAAAGGCTTCAATTGACGATTGAAGCAATCGATGCTTGCTCACACCCGGGTCTTTGGTAGATCTGTCTCTCTCTCTGTATCTATATCCTATGTGAAGATGCTCCTGTTTCGTCTATTCTTTTCCTTTCACTGGATATATACGATTGAAGAATCTCTCCTTGAAATCCATAATGCTACTACTAATCCAATGAGCAAGAAGAACATGGCCACATGGGTAGCCATGCATCCAAGGGATCTGCTCAATCAAATCTTGATGCCACCGGTGGTGCGTCGGCGTTGCATTAATTAATTGTTCATATTAACATTCATTCAGCTTGGGTTTTTCCTGAAAAAGAAAATCATATTGATTCCAAAAACTTTGTTGTGGTCTTCAAAAGCAAAAGATCATACTACCAGTCTCAAGTCTCTCTAGGGTTGCTCTAGTGCACAATTTTCCATCATGTCTCCCGCCAGTCGATCTTTTCCATCAGTGGAGGTCTCCAAACCCTTTTGGAGACTATTTATTCTTGCATCGTTACTATTAAAGGGGTTTGCAGCGTACGTGAAGATCATGAATCTTAACACTTAGACCCTAGGGTCACAGGCCTGTGGTTGCCCTAGGGCAACCATGTACACCCTACTACGAATTCACACCTGTTGAATCTTGATATCATTTTTGATATTCTTTGCAGTGATATTGATGTTCCAGAATCATGCAAGGACATCAGTGGAGGCCAAGAGCTTTCTCTGGTGGCAAATGCCAGTACAGTACACTGGGGGTATTTCTTCAATGGGGTGGAGCCGAACCTTGTGGCGTCCTCGGGAGATATCATTGATATTGAAATGATCACACATCATGCTGGAGATGATTATGACAAGATGATCAAAGGAGATCCTGGTGTTGAGGATATTTACCAGGTATGCACACAGTGTTGATGTGCCTGTCAGGAATTCTAACATTCGATACTCATTCGCCCGTTGACTTATTTTTTTTTTGAATGCAGTGGGCATCCACGGGTCAAAATGTTGACATGAGGGGCAAGTCTGGCTCTGGAGATGGTGTACATGTTATGACTGGCCCAATTTATGTGTGTGGAGCTGAACCAGGAGATGTTCTTCAAATTGACATCTTGGACTTGAAGCCACGAGCAAATCCTTCGACAGGAAAGACCTACGGTATGTTGTTGAATATATACAGTCATGTGATGTATGAGTGCTGAGAATGCCGCATGAAAAGATCAACAACTGATGCATTTTGTGACGTATGTCTCCAGGATCAAATGCTGCTGCATGGTGGGGATATCAGTTCCGTGCGGGCTTTTTGGATGGCGATCCACGTGAAGTGATTACAATTTATGAAGTCGTTGAAGAAGACGGAGACTACTATGCGGTGCCAGACTATCAATTCAGATTTGCTGGGGGTCCAACCGGATATCCAGGACCCACAACCCCATGTGCAACCCTGAATGGGTCCCTGCCAGAAGCGGCTCCAGGATTCGAGTTCGATTGGAGTAATCCAGATCAAATCTTCAGTGGAAATGAAATTCCATGTATCAATGGAACTCAAACATGGGGGAGGTATGACTATCCTGGACTGATTACATCCCATCCAACAGGCACTGAAGATTCATCCATCAAAGGTCTGTTCAAAGTACCGGCCAATTTCCACATTGGTAACATTGGTTTGGCTCCAAAGTATGACTCGACTGTGGACTCGGTCCCACCTTTGGTGACTGGAGGGAATATGGATAACCGCAGAATCGGTATTGGAAGTACGCTGTTCCTTCCAGTGGAAGTAGCCGGGGCATTCCTTTCAGCTGGTGATGCACACACTGCCCAAGGAGACTCCGAACTGGATGGTACAGGTATCGAAACCAGCATCAATGGTAAATTCAAGCTGACTCTCCATAAAAAGGACGACCTTCCTGTCATTGTGGAAGAATTGAAGTATCCATTGATCGAAACGGCTGATACATGGGTGGTCCAAGGTTACACATATGCCGACTATTTGGAGGAATTGGAAGATCCCATGTCAACTATTTACGGCGAATCTTCCATTGACAAGGCGATGACGGTGGCCTACAACAACACCAGAGACTGGATGATGAACACATTGAACATGACAGAAGATCAGGCCATTACAGCCATTACTGTTGCTGTGGACTTTGCCATCACACAGGTGGTGGATGGAAACTGGGGTGTCCATGCATCTATTCCAAAGGGTACATTTGGTTTACCAACCGTTGGAGCTACAACTCAAGTCAAGTCCACAGATGCAACGCCAGCTGCCAGTGGGGCATCAACTATAATGGCCTCTTCTATGGCTACTGCTCTTGCCACAATTCTCATGGCCTTTGTGTGATCTTTGACATTCTCAAATGATCACCGATATGACTCTCGTCATAGATCTTGTATACTAGACGAACAATGTACCTTTGAAGAGGATTTCCCATCTCAACAGACCATCTTGAAAGAAGAAGAAGAAGAAGAAGAATCCAATTGTGTGTATGGACCCAGGCATTCTCACATTGTATGAGTTGTACCAAACACCAAGCATGTATTGATCTTTTTTGTATGTTTCCTGATTGCCTGAAGTGGCAAAGAAACATCCATGTTGTAAACTCCATTGCAAGCAGCACAGTCGCTCGACAGACCAATTGACCGGACGCTGTGTCTCATGGGTACCCATCTCGTCACATACTCGGACACAATCCACGATCAGACCAACCTATGGCATTAAATCTAAAGAAAACTATTGCATTAATACATATAGTAGGTCAGAAGAATGCCCTCTTGCTCTTCCAAGTGTGGCTGGAATGTCCAGCCACAACCACACGTGCATGTCCTGGCGACAAGGGCAAGTTGCTCCAAGCATTCTTCTAGCGATTCCATGATCCAGCCTATGAAGAATAAAACTTCTTCATCATGGATGCGAATGCATGTTCATGGATACGTGAGTTGCTCATCGGCTTTTAGTTGCCCATACAAACTACAACATAATACCACAAGAATTGATGTGATGGCGAGATCCCTGTCACAGAATGATGTCAGCGTTGATGACGAGAATATGACTCGAATTCGAGCAGAGGTGACGCGGAGGATTAAGAATTTGGGAAGGCAGGGCAAGGTGAAGGATGCTATCAAAGAATTAGCAAATATGGCTCGGATGGGTGTGCAGCCAGATACGTTGTCTGCGACGGCGTTGGTGGATGCATGCGTGAAATCAAATAAAATTGAAATGGCAGAGAATGTCTTTGATGAGCTGTTCGGAGAGCTGCTGGTACCGGATGAAGTGGCATTCATGGTTCTGATACGGGGATATGGAGATGAGTACCCTCCTCGGTGGACATCCATCGCCACCATGCTGTCGACAATGGAACATACATATGGAATAGTGCCAACCGTATTGACGTTTAATACTCTGTTAGAGGTCTGTAGTAAGACGAATGATGAAGAGAGGGGAGTGGAGATTATTGACAGGATGCAGGATGCTGGGGTTGTGCCAAATGACATGTCCTTTGAGGCTGTCCGTCAGAGAAAGTCGTTGAGATCCATGTTAAAAAAACTCATGTAATTATATTCATATCCTCATGATGTTTTTCTTTGTTTCAAAGCTGCAGCCAAGTGTGACTGTTGGTCTTCCAATGTGGTGGCAAGCTCAATTGAACCCCTCTTGTTATTCTGCATATGGCGCTTGAGGAATTCAATAGCCGCTGAATTGTACCCCCATGTATCTTTCAAGTCTACTAGACGAGAATGAAGTAGGTCTTTGAGTTTCAGGAGAGTCGCTCTTGCTGATGGTGTTGCCATCAGCTGGTGCATATGCACCCTGCATAGAAGAATGGTGACACGAGCGAGGAGTTCTACATTGGACGATTGCTTGAGCCAGTCGCAGCAGAACTCTAACAATCGTAATGCATCAAGGAATGGGACGAGCAAAAGAGCTTGTTGGAGATCGCCACCTCGAACCTGGCCTACAGCCCTCAAAACATAGTCTGATGGAGACAGGCCTAGAAGGAGAGGATTGGGGACATAATCGTCTTCTGCAAGTGCTTTTCTTGATTCCTGGATTCTTTCTTCTTCAGCAGCAGCCATATCAAGAGCCTCGACTATTGCATCTGCTGCACTGACAGTTTCCAATGTCTTTTTACCAGCCACTGTTGATACTCCATCCTCTGGAGGTGGCTCTTCCTCCTCGCCTATCGGTTTCCTTTCAAGGTCTTCCTCAAACAGCGACTCAAGTCTCTTTTCTTTTTCTTCCTCTACGAAAAATGCCTCTTCAGTTTTCTCCCACCGTCGAATGGACCTATCATGTGATCCACTCACAATAAAATCTCCCAAGGAAGACACAGCAATTGCCCAAACCTCACTGTGATGACCTGGCAAATCTAACAGATGTTCGAATTTGTCGGCATCCCAGTATTTTATCAATCCATCTTTCCCAGCAGTGAAGAAATAGTGTGTTCCCGGCACAAACGCCACAGACATGACACTATCATCATGTGCAAATATTGACTTGTGGCAATCACCATAGTCCAACCCCCATATCTTTATGTTTTTATCAGCGGATCCAGTAACAAGCAGTGTCGAGTCTGATGACACATCCATGGTAAGAACAGGAAGTTTGTGACCATACAGGGAGAGGAAAAATTTCAACGTGTCTGCAAAGTACACCTTGACTGTTGAATCCAACAATGAGGCAATCAGCAGAGCTCCATTCGGTGTGAACTTGACATGCAATACATCATCCGACATGGTCAGAGTCTGAGTACACTCAATAGACAAATGAGATGCCCCATTGTCCTCCTCAGCAACAGTCCATTCCCAAAACTTTATCGTCTTGTCAGCAGATCCAGACACAAAACCAGAGCCACCAGGCTGGAGGCTTATCGACCAAACAGGCCCTTCATGAGCATCTATCACTTCAACTCTACTAGAAGATCCAATATCTAAGATTTCAATGGTGCCCTCCTTGGTTCCCACGATGGCATGCTTATTGCCTGGTACAAAGGAAGAACACAATCCATACCCTGATTCTATGCTGCAAATGCACAATCCTTTCTTTGGATTCCAAACTTTAACTCCTGAATTCGATGTAGATACACATAGGGAATCATCTGAGCTCAACGCTACAGATCTAACATCGGATCGATGCCCAGGACCATCAATTGTGGCACGTTTGGAACTCTCAATATCCTCGTCAACCTTCTTCACATCCCATACCTCGAGTGCATTATGTGACGTCACAAACACAATTCGCAATATATACTTTTTTTTATTACGTGAAGGATCAACAGAGAAACTGGCCACTTTAGACTTGCATCGGATTGTTTCTATCAGTTCAACTTCATCCATGGCCTTTACGTCTTCTTCCTCATGTCCTTCTTCTTCTTCTGCTGCTTTCGGTACCTCGTCATCGGCATCCTCCTCCTTCTTGTCTTTGCTACTATTCTTCTTCTTCTTCTTCTTTTCCTCCTTTCGCTTCTCTCGTCGTTTCTTTCTCTTCTCTGCCTCTTTCTCTGACCGAATCCTCCAGATATCAACAACTTTACCTGCTCCTTGGCAGACCAAAAATGCAGCGTCACCGCCTCCCACGTACTCACACTTTGCCACACGATCCCCTGTAGAGCGTTTCAAACTCCCATACTCTTCCAAAACACGACTCGCATTCGAACGATCAACCTTGAAAATTCGAAGCTGACTATCAGACGCACCAACAGCTAGCCTGTCATTCTCTTTATCAAAGCTGACACTCCACAATTCACCCCCACGACATACAACTGTCTGAACACATCTTTCTGAATCCAAATCCCAAACCCGAATCTGTTCATCCTTTGACACCGTCACTAGGTAACTCGACCCAGTCAAAAACACAAGCCCAGTGACTTGACCTCTGTGTCCTCTCAATTTAAACAACCCACTTTCCGCAGACACATCCCACACAACTATATCAGTATCTTGAGAGCCAGATGCCAGCCGATCCCCACTGCCCGAGTATTCTAAACACGTCACAGCCCCTGTATGGCCAGTCAGAGTACACTCACACTCCCACCGTGCCGTATTCCAGATCCGAATCTGCACATTAAATAGGTCATTGATCATCTCTAAACCCATATGTATATGTCATTAAAAAACCACGCACCGATCCGTCTCCATATCCCACAGCCAAGTGCTCAGACACTGGTGACCTTGCCATGCATGTCACTGGTCGACGCTTCCCCACAGACAGCGTCTCAGGAGGATCCAACGTTCTCAACTACATTCAAAAATTTCAATAAGGGTATCAGAATAATGAAAAGAGGAGGACCAAGCATCAACATACCAAGACTGCCTGTTTGACATCCCACACAGCAACACGCTCCAAAGACGCTGTAAACACACATTTCCCCCTTGCATCATGGCATATATCTGATCTACTCGCAATAACACCCCACGTATCGGCTAATTCGTATCTCAGGTACGCCTTGACCATGCTGTTTGAGTTTCTTTCTGCTCAATGCCGAATGCCATGCACAGAAAAAAACTAGGAGATACAATAATGTCGCTTCTCTATTTGACCTATGTAAATTTGGTATTAAAAAATTGCTTATTGTTGAGATACGAATGAGAAGAATTACTCATGATATTTGCTGCCCAATCTGCTCTCTTTGCCATCTATAGTAGGTGGCATTGATCAAGCTGGAGCAGTTCAAAATCACTTGAGCAGCATTTACTCTTTACACATTATACGGTTTAAATATATTGAATCCATCAGAGGCAGTTGACAGAATCATTCCAGGGATCTGTCCATGCCAATGTGCCTCTTTCATATCCTTCTGCCCTGCGTGAACAAAGAGCAGTTGGGGTGGCAAGTCTTCTGGTGTGGCCACATTTGTATCTGGAGCCAAGGCAGCTTCCTCCTCTGGGTCTCTCTCCAATGCTAAATCCCATACTGCAAGCGTATCATCTGATGATGTTGTTGTAAGCATCGATGCCTCATATGGACACCATTCTATTGAGGTGACTGGGCCTTTGTGGTGAGAAAAGTTGGCAACAGGTGGGGATGGTGTCTCCTGCTGAGACATTGTTCTTAAATCCCATACCCGCATCGTCCCATCATCCCCTCCTGATGCCAACATATACATTGTCTGTCTATTCCATGAAATCACATTCACGTCAGTATCGTGTGCCATAAAGGTAATCATGGCCCCACGAGAGGTGTCCCTTGTATCCCAAATCTTCACTGTTTTATCCACAGATGCAGACGCAAACACCGTAGGCTCTCCCGGTGACCACTGAATATCTTCAACAGATGCCGTGTGTCCTTTAATAGCTCCACCGACAGTCCATTTACCACCATTCACAGGCTCCCACACATGAATCCCAGCACGACAATCCCCACTGGCCAACCGCCCAGCCACACATGGCGACCAATCCAACGCATACCCTTCCATAGCATGACCATGTACCTGGAGCGCACGCAGCGAATTCATTCTACTACTCTTTGCATTATTCTGACCCGCATCATCAGTACCTTCCTGCACAAGCTCTTCATACAATGATGACACATCCCATGTCTGCACCTGTGCAGTATCCGACCAGGACGCCACAATACACCCATTCTGGGGCATGGCTCTCACTCTATTAATACCACCCATCGTATGCGCAATCTTTCTCACATGCAGCACCGCATTCACAGCCTCATCCTCATCGTCATCTTCATCCTCACTCATCATCACCACATCATCATCATCTTCGTCTTCGTCTTCATTCTTCTTTGCAGCCTTACTCTTGTGTAAATTTGTCACTCGAACCACCGCAAGATGATTTAATTTGGCAGACCCCGCCTGCGTCCCCGCCACAAAACTCAAGGAATGAGGAAACTCTCGCCGATCATCACCCAACCCATCCCTCATAATATCAAAACTCAAACTCGGCCATTCCAACGTTAAAGACGCCATGCAATCGTATGCTGTAGGATCATATTGCAACTCTTCATCCTCCTGCAACGCCCCTCCCGTTGCTGGCATCCATACCGAAGGAACTGCTGGAGCACCACTTGCTTGAGGACCACTGCTGCTCTGCGGTTTCTTCTTCGCCTTCTACACACACAGATATTCATTCATTCATTCATGGTTTTATATGTGTATATTAAGGGTATATGAATCGCTATATATAGAGAAGAATGTTAAAACACAATCATGGGCATGGTGAGGAAATTCTTTTTCAATGCTTCTCTCTTCTCAAACTAGACATACCCCATGCTAGATCTAGCATATTAAAAAAAAGAGTATATATCTATAAGTAAAATCCTGTGCGACCCACCTGCAATGGTTGCTGAGGCTGTTTTCTCCGTCGTCTCACCATGAGGCATGCAACGCTCTTTTTCTTCTTCTCCTTCTTCCAAATGCTCTTCTTCTTACAATCAAAAGAAAGAATCAAAGAATAGAAATAAAATGAATCGATCAATCTGAATGAACTGTTGTGTTTATCATTACCACTTCTGCTGGTGATCCACCAGTGTGAGTAGTAGTACCAATGACCATCATGGTGATTCGAAAAAGAATGAATTCTTCTCATCCAACCATGATGATATACTGCATGCAACATTCTTGAGGCTTTCGATAGTAGTAGTATGTCCAGTGTATATATATCTATATATCTGTATGAGTTTAGGACAATAACTCATACAGCAGCTGCTTTGAAAGCAAGCAATGCTTGCTTTCTATGATGACGATGATATAATCATCATCACATGCTGCTGCTTCCAGAAGCAGTAAGGAGTTCGAATGCAAACCTACCAACCATGCCAATCAACCACAGCGTTCCAAAATAGAAAAACAGCCCATACAATCTCCTATCAGCCACACCACTCGAATACCCCATAAAATACACCACACGCCCAACCAAATATATACATCCAGCTAAAGATGCACACACTGGGTACCTTGCACCAGCCAACACCATGTTGATTAAAAACACTGGCTGATTCTCCAATGAATTCTGATGCCCCCTCTGAACACAATTATATGCCTCAATCTCCTTATCCTTCTTCCCCGATGCTGCCGTCGCATACAGCGTGGGGTATTTTATTGCATATTTCTTACGCGCATTCATCACACCGACTCCCATTGGATACATGTGCTGCAGATTGATGTGTAGTACCAGTCATGATGATGACGATGAACAACATTTTTGGTCAACGTTGCTTCGCAGTGCATATGATATTCATCAATACTAATACATTTCTTATGAAAAAAAGAACGTACATGGATGAACCAGGAGGCGAGACAGACGACGAGAACGTACCCATGTTCACGTGCCAATGACAACGACGTGACGACGTCTGTGGATGTCATGCCCAGATTACAGTATTATTTACTATCCGTCTTGTTTTATTTAGTTATTATCTAGTAAAGTGTATTTGATTGTACGAACGAACTATGAGATTAAGCTGAGACACTGATTTTGTTTTTTAAAATCCTGACTGCGCATGCGCAGTCACTAGTGAGTGAGTACTAGTATGATGCATGATGTATGATGGTGATACCACTCGTAATCATCAGCACACGCATGCTTGCTTATATGATATGTATATATGGTGTCGGGATCATTATTACACCTATTTGACAATTGTATCATCCTGTAGCAGATGAATCTGCCTTCAGCCATGATCACATCATCGTATTCCATCCATCGCATGGATGCGGGTACAATCAAACAGGATAGAAATCACGTCGATGAAACAAACACAATCGGATAATAAGCAACTTCAACAGCAAAGCATACTGGAAGGCAACCAA
Source organism: Picochlorum sp. BPE23 (assembly GCA_025209345.1). Lineage (NCBI taxonomy): Eukaryota > Viridiplantae > Chlorophyta > Trebouxiophyceae > Picochlorum > Picochlorum sp. BPE23. Next base: position 611,854 of record JANSVD010000005.1, on the reverse strand, counting down.
AGACATTAGAGAGACCCTGCATCCCAGGATGCCCATGCTACTATTGTTGCCATCCACAGACCAATCAATCTCCACACACCCAGCACAGGCAGCGCTGTGCTGGTCCCGTAGATCTGGAGATCGCTGTCAAACTCTGCCATGTTCACGCTGCCATCCCCGTCAGCATCCATCTGGGATATAATCTGGCCTGATGTCATGCCCAATGCGGTGCAGTTGAGGGTTGAGCAGATCTCGTCGGCCGAGAGTATGCTATTTGCATCTGTGTCAAAGCATCGGAGCCAGTCCCTGATCTCCTGAGGCTCGGTCAGAGACGAGGTGTTGTACTTGGCCACCACTTCATCCAGGCAGTCCTGTACAGATGCCCTGAAAGGTGACACTGTGGTGTCATCAGTTGTCAAAGATGCTGTATCAGTCATGTTGCCTGACCCCATCAGGAGTCTCTTCGAGAATCCCTCTCTCCATTGAGCTGGCAGTCCGTATTTGTCACAGTAGCTCTGCCGAGGGCCTGTCTCTCCTGCTGGTCTTTGCCGACATCCTCCGTCGCAGTTGCAGCCGAAAACGTTACATGGTCCCTTCCCACAGTGCCATCCTGTTAGTTCCGTGCAGTCAGGGCAGATAGACATCTTGGAGCAACGAGTTAAGCGTATTCCGTTAAATAGGAATCGATAGCAATCATAGTCGTATTTCGTAGCACCTGCGCAGCAAGCTGCCCGGCAGTGCGGCACCGCGAGTACTAGAACAACCCAACACAACCACCTGTGGCTGAGACGCATCATCATTGTCGAATTGTCGTTGAAATGAAAGTGGCATGTACAACACGAGTTGATTTTATTCCGTGTGGCCATGCAGATGACTTCTATGTACATGCTTTTACATCATCGTCCCTGGCCTGGCCAGGCGTTATCCTATTACGTTATACACGCACAATGTCATCTCTAGAGATCTCTAGTCATTCCAGGGGATCGGAACAGGGTTAAAGATTTTGATCTCATATTTCCGCTAGGAGGAAGACCATTTTGTTTGGTACTATAACAGCGAAATACGACACCCAGAGCTGTGGAAGTCGGGGTAGTCGCAGTAAACACTGCCGAACCCACATCAGACGTGTACTGTTCTTGATGCTGACTGAACAGAAGAGGCATACTTTACAGCCTCATTCGGTTGTCGTATGTGAGATGCCAGCACAGCAGCGTTGAAAGGGCGATACAGACCATATAGCTGTGTCAAGTGATCATCGTTGCCCCCATATCCGAATCTTTTCATCTTGGCAGGCTTACTGCCAAGGTGCAGTGACTGCATCATCTACGACCAGGCTGCGTATTTAAGTATAAATCTGCAATCTAGTTGCAGCGACAGACCCAAAAATTTTGCTGGATACAAGTACGACATCACATTCAGCGATCGTGTCAATTGGGCAGGAAGTGCCTCAGATCCACAGCGTTGTTGTTGTCAATGTTGTACAATATTCGTGCCAGATCGAGCAGAGCATTTACCATGCAATACATCTCTATGCTTTATCCTTTAAAGTTGTCAACATCTTCGTTTATGTGATTGATATGGAATTGCATCAGAGAGATACAACTTCCACAGAGATTCTTCCAGAAGAAGAAGGAGATGCACCGAATGATATGGATAGCGTGTATGGTGACGGGATTGATCACTCAATCTCTTCTATACTGATCATAAAATCCCATCATTATGCCATGCGTAGTGTCTGGTTGTATTCATCAGGATGAGTTGCTCGCCAGCCAATGCCATGCAGGTCCTCATGCAAGGGGATGATTATGGCTCTGCCTCGATATGGTCATCCACGCATGTCTTCATGCACCTGCTGTATACTCTCGTATACCCATGCCTTTTAATGCAGTATAAATTGCATGTATAAAATAATAATAATACTATCATCATCAGACTAGAAAGAACAGCAGGAGAACGGATTTTTGAAAGCTGCAGTACGATGTGTTCTGGACAAGACATCCTCAGCCAAGGCATGCAAGATATGCAAGATGTTTATTCTTTAAGTTTCACAGAAGTTTTATACAGTCTCATGCAATACATAATGTTATGCTGTCTCTACATTCTGACTGCAATATATGCGCAGTTCAATAGAAACATTCAAAAATTGAAATGTCAAATTCAATCAGCCATATGAATATAGACTGCAAGATGTCACAGATCCATTGAGAAGAGATTTTTGTGTGTCACGACGTACTGCTGTGGAGCCCCCGTATTCATTGCTGGTGCCACCAGTGTTGGTCCCACATGCCCATTTGTCATATGTTCCTGTATTTCTGTCTACCACGTTCCCATTCACAGCCAGAATGTACGTTTGGTTTGTAAAGTCAATTGCGAATTTCATGTTTGAAATCGTAGATGTTGGCGTGTAGGACAACTCCACGGTCCCACCTTGCACATTACCAGCCCCACTCTGCACGTATAGTGTCCCATTGACCATGTAGATAACAGTGCCGTATCCGGTTCCACCCTTTTCATAAATAATTCCTTTTGTATTAAGAGGGAAACTGCCTGCAATATCAGCTCCCAGTGACTTCATTTGATTTTTATTATCATCTTGCTGGCCTCCACCTATGGTATTGTAAAGTGGCCATCCAAGAAGTATGTTGGCGTCTGCAGGAGGTGGGGGTGGTGGACTGACCCTGCCAACAATGCTCTCTGCCCAGTCATGAATATTATTCATATCCTCGCACATAAGCTTCCCTGACCAGAAGTTACTGCTTCCAGTAAGCTTTAAGGATCGATCTGCTGATAATAAAGTGCACACGCTTGTGATTCGATTGAACATGAATGCCTGACACTTTCTGTCTGCCACAAGTATTCCAGATGTCATGGGGCAGTGACTGTTCTCATCTAAAGAGCAGTCTGTGTCCAAAGCTTGACTCATATCATTTGTTAATCTCCAATTCAACAGACAGGCATCCGCACATCCAGCTAGACTGCCATGTCCTGGTCTGTCCAACTTGTACACGGCAATAATGTCACCATCTCTATACATGCTGCACTCAAGTATATTGTGCCCAGAATGTCATGGATTCACACACTAAATACTCACTGTATGAGTGAGAACAATATTCATTCTCGCCGTACCTCTTCTTCAGATTGAATTTCACATGCTGCCCTCTGAGGTCTCTGAGCACTGCCTCGTCACTCACTGTGCTGTCAAAGCACGTTCCACCCAGCGTCGAGAGCCGTCCTCCAGATGCTAGTGATGCTATTGAATCATTTTTTTGTCCTCCTACCACGAGATTTGCGACGAAGAGCAACGTGACGACAGCATGAGCAGTTCTTGAAAGTATTCTCGGCCGGTGAACCATTACCTAGTAGACTCCTCTGAAAATCGACTTGCACTCGTCTCCATGAAGCAGACGTCGTGCATGAAAATCTAGAGAGATATTGTCTGTAATATAAAATTTTTTCCTCTTCTCGTCGTGTGCGACAAGAAGATTGGATGAGACCGCGTAGTTCTGACACGCCACCCTCGATTACGCTACTCTTGCCGATGCGCCGCGTAACCCTCATTTCTACCCAAAGGCCTAGGCTTCACTACTCCTCTTGCAACACTACTGTACTGCCGTGCCTAATCACGGTGTATCCCCGCTGTCTACACTGCAGTAGTTCAACATTGTGGCAAAATCCCTCATTGCATTTTTGCCTTGAGATGTTGGATCTCCTGGAGGATCGACAAGGCGATCCACACAAAATCTTGCGATTGGCAGCGTTGCCTCAATTAACAGAGAGAGGCACAACAGCTTTGCTCTTTGCAAGTCACCCCTTACCCCCGGATCCTATGCTGTAATACAAAGCAATGAAACACAAAATTATCATGTCTATGAACCAATAACAGCGCTGATTGCCTTATTGCCAGATGTTTGCCCCTTGCGCTTGCCTATGTTCTTCATGGCATTCCTCGATGCCTTGGCGACAACCTGTCGGTCCATGGCTATTCGGCGCTGATCTGAGACTTTCTTGGCCACCATATGCTCCATACATTGAGTAAAAGTATCTGAATCACATGTATTCAGTTCGGCGAACTCATTCACGAGATCACGCTCTGATTCCTCTGGTACTTCATGGTCATCACTACTACCACTGGAGGATGATGTTGTTTCGGAATGCTCTGACGACTCACTAGCACTGTCCTCATCATCCGTATTTTCATCATTATCGTTGTCGTCATTCTCTGTCAGATTGTATTCATCGAGGGATCCCAGCAAGCTCATACTTGAGATCATTAGCACACATACATCTGTTTGTATTTTTAAATCTATATGGTGACGGGATTAACCACTGCATTTCTTCCATGCTGATCATAAAATCCCATCATTATGCCATGCGTGGTGTCTGGTTGTATTCATCAGCATGAGTTGCTCGCCAGCCATTGCCATGCAGGTCCTCATGCAAGTGGATGTTTGTGGCTCTGCCTCGATATGGTCATCCACGCATGTCTTCATGCACCTGCTGTATACTCGCATATACACATACATTCTTATGCATTATTTAATACATATAATAATAATATTATTAAACAAGAACAAGTAAAACGCACTTGGCGTAGTAATCAATCAATGGTTGGGTGTGTGTTTCGGGATATGGTTCGGGCGGGGGTGGTGCCGGTTGGAGAGGGTGTCATGCGACTGTCGAGTACAAATGATGCAAGTAGAGAGTATGTCTTGGATGTATTGGAGGATGGACGGATACGATGGTGTGATGAGTTGTCTTCTTGTGGAGAGGTGTTTCAGAGTCCTCTGGCGTGTTGTGCAAAGATATGGAATATTGCTGCTCCGCAGCGGTATTATGAGAGGATTCTTGTCTCTTGTGCCGATACTGCGGAGGAGAGGACGCTGAAGGAGCTCAAGGATGAATTTGTGGCGTCAAAGAGGCCACGTAAAGATGTCTCATGTCAGGACACCAGTGGGGTGTCAGAGCATGATACTGGGTCTTGCGGTATTCAAGAGTATTTTGCAGTGATTCCAACGTGGAGTGAGAGGGGGCCTCGTAGTAGTGGTTTGATGGCGGAATGTGTCGGGGATGTTGGAATGGTTCATGGAAGGAAGTGTAGGAAACGACCCTCTTGTGCGGATTCTGGGGATGCTACTCATACTTCACAGCAGCGAGTTATGCATAGAGAAAGAGAAGAAGAAGAAGAAGATTATGATGATGGTGTGTTTGAATATGGGTTGGAGGAAGAGTTGACCGTGTGTCAGCCGGTTGGTGGTATTGAGCATGATACAATGAGGCATGATGGGGTCAAAGTAGGGTCCGGGATGCTGGACATGGTGCGTGTGGGTTTTACTATTAGGTACTTGTATGCGCTGATATATTCAATCATCTTCATATGATTATGTTGTTCTTATAGGGTTTGAATGCATCAGAAGTGATTGAGAGGATTGAATGCTGTGTCGAATTCATCTTGTCGACCCTGTCCATGGGGCAGCTTCCTGTTTTTTTCTCTTCTCCTGCTGATGTATCACAGAGGCAGAAAGTTCTTTTTGGAATTGATCCTGGGAATGTATCGTCTTTGGATCGCTTTGCGCTCTTTGTATCCATGCTGAACACGGCGCATGAAAGGTTGCTGTGTACTGGTCACAGGAGTACCCAGAGAGAGCTGTATTACGCCAGCAAGGCTCGAGATCCTTTGCTAAAGGCAAATCAACATGCAGATGTGTTGAGGAATGCGTGCCGTGTATTACAGGTTCCAAGGTACAGTCTGGGTATAGATTGTTGTTCAAAGGGACTGGTGTATGGACCATTAGTGATGGAGTTTACAGGGTCACTCATGCCTTCTGTGGACTGCTCTCTGCTCGAAAGAGGATACTCTATACCAGGATGCATACCATTGATTTGGAAGTCGACTATGAGGTGTCGTGCGTCGTGTATTCTGGTTATTGAGAAGGAAACCATGTTTCAGCGATTTGTTCAAGCATCACCAATGCTCAAGGACTGTTTGCTCGTCACTGCCAAAGGGTATCCAGATATCGCGACGCGTGCCTTTTTAAAAAAGCTGCATGATACATACCCTTCGATTCCTATGGTGGGACTGGTGGATTGGAATCCTCATGGATTGCATATCTTGGCTCAGTACAAGTTTGGATCTGAAAATTCCCCAGAATCAAAGGAATTTACATTGCCAGATTTGCAATGGTTAGGCCTGCGCATGTCAACTATCAAGGGATTAAGTGTCGAAGGTGGGTTGCAAGAAATGACGAAACGGGATTATTCGCTGTCGAAAAATTTGCTGGGCGTCCTGAAAGCATTTGGAGCAGAGCGATGGGCACAGGAGTTGGAGTGCATGTCGGTTGCCGGTGTGAAAGCAGATTTCGAATCTTTGTATGAGATGCTTACAATGGAATCTATATGTCAGATTTTCAGTACAATGATTCTCAGAGAAGAGTGGATATAGTCGAATAATAAGATTATTGATTGTCCTGCCAAGCATGTCTGAGGTGTGCAAGCTGCATGACAAGACTGCTGCTGTCATCATCTTGTCCTGGAGATGAGGACATGATGCCATCATGTATTTTCGTGCTAAAATCTAGACTCTTGCTAAGATAGTCTTGGGAAGCGACCATAAGAAAAGGTACAGATTCGAGCACTTGGTCAGGGGAGGCTTGTCCAGATGTACAAATGTCGGACACCAATTGAATGTTGGCTTGAAGCATCGCTACATCCACGCAAGGAAGATTCTGAGACTCGAATATTTTGATTATTTTGTCTGCTGTGTTCTTCCGTACTTGTAATTCATTCAGAACTTCTTGGACACCACAGTTAGCATTGCCATATTCTTCCTGCTCATCGAAAAAGCTTGCAACCTCGTGGTGGGGAATATGCAGCGTTGTTGCTTTGGAAACTAGCCGTTCAACCAAAGATGACAAGCGTGTCTCCATACCCACTGTGTTGATAGCAACCGAGACCGGGTCTATCAAAGTCGATCCAACCACCATGGCCAAGGTCTCCCGTGCTCGTGTGATGCCAGTGTATAGCAAAGGGCGTGTCAGAAGCCTGCCATGATGATGGGACAGTGCCATAACAACATTCTTTGCTTCACCACCTTGGGCTTTATGAACAGTCACCGCATATGCCAAATCCAGGTGAGACAGCTCCATGCCTGAATATTCAAGCAATTGGCTGTCTCCACCAAAACCTTTGGAAAATTGAACCCATACCTTTTTGAGCACTGGATCCACATCCACAATGGTTCCCTGGTCCCCATTGTAGACATCTTTGTCATAGTCGTTGTGTAGCTGCAAAACTCGGTCTCCCATCCGTAGGATCACATCCCCTCTAGAGACTTCTAGTTTTCCAAGCTCGGGAGGATTTACAATAGCCTGGATCCTTGGATTCAATACCCCAACGCCAACGGGACCTTTTCTCATTGGACTTATGATCTGTGTGTCACTAATATCCGCTCCTGGTTCTTGGATCATGGTTTCGACAATGCGCTCCACCGACTCGATGATATTGTCACCAGTTCTCACAATAAATGATCCCTTCTGATGCACAATCTGATCAAAAGCATTCCCTCCATCTAGCTTTAACTCTGGCACTGGTGGATAGTTTCCACTTCGCACAGATAAAGCAGATGTAACAATGTTCGATGTAGTTTCTTGTCTGAAAATTTCACGAAGATCCACAACAGGAACAACACCAGATGATATTACGGCATCTAGAATACCACCAGGGCCTACAGGGGGAAGTTGGTCAACATCCCCGACAAGAATAAGCTGGGTCTCGGTTTTTAGAGATTGCATCAATGCAGCCGCAAGAGGAAGACTTAGCATTGACGCTTCATCAACTAAAACGGCATCAGACTCGAGTTTGTTTGTCAAACCATGCTCAAAGCAGTCCATTTCTCCCCAGTCTATCTCATCTTCATCCAAAGATTCCAGGGACATTCCTGACTGTGCTTCTGACGAGTTCTTTGGCCTATATTTTAATAATCGATGTATTGTACTCGGTTCCACGTTCTGAATTGCACCAATTCGCTGAGCTGCTCGACCAGTTGGAGCACAAATATGCACCATCTTTCCTTGAGCACACCATAATTTGACAATATACTGCAATACTGTAGTTTTACCACATCCAGGACCCCCTGTTATGACAAGAATCGGTGCATCTGAAGCCAATTCGATTGCAGCACGCTGCCCCTTGGATAGAACAACGTTTGTTGTCTCTTGATTCATGTCAATCCATTGCTTGATCTTTTGAGATCTAGGAGGTGAAATATCCTGTGAGATTGAAGATTTTCCAGTGATACAATCTACAATAGTTGTTTCTGCTTTATGAAATTGCGGTAAGTAACACCGCACCGAGTCTGTCCATTCACATGGGGAATCTATGTTTGCCATTTCCAAATCTTCAAGGATTGATACACCATGCAACAATGCTCTACCCTGAGTGTCAGGCCTATTTTCTTTCCATGCATTTAAAATCTTTTCCACAGTTTTGGGCCCAATGCCAGGGCATTTCTTCAGCAAGTCGACTGCCTCTTCCTCATCACCGGAAAGAATCCCAACCAAATTCTCACCATGTGTATCCAGCAATGATTCCATTTGCCTCTTTGTCACCCCATGCAGGATCCCTCGCATTTCATCAACAGATACAGAAGGAACAGAAATACTTCCAACATTTGAATTCGATCCATGAAACAAGTCCCCCGTCTCACAAATTAATGTTCCCTTGTGACACATATGCCAGGCAACTCGTTTCAACTGATCAGGGGTCACTGTTCTAAAATCACCTGCATGAACAACAATAATGAAACTCAGTCTTCTTCTTCCTGTTGTATAATATTCCATCCAAATAATATATACTCCCTACCTCCAAATCGATGCGACAAGGTCTCTAATCTTGTCAACGCAAGGCCTTCCAATTCCCCCCATGGCAAATACGCATGTCCATCTCGATTTGACGATGCCATCAAACACCGTGTTATAACCAATGAAATACGAGACACAAAGTCCGACATGACACCCGTCTTGACTGCAAACGCTTCAATGGCATCCAAAGAAATCCCAAAACGACTCAATGTAGAGTACGGATCAGCAACAACCTTGCTCTGCGTATCCCCTCCAAACAATTCAGCCACTCTCTGCGCTGGACCAGCCGGAATACCACCTTCACATAAAAACTTTGCTCCATCTCGAGCATCTCTCCCACAATCCCACGCAGACTTGATCGCAACAGCTTTATTCTTCCCAATGCCATCACACTGTTGCAATTTCACAACAGCATCTGAAGAATCAAGCACATGAAGAATATCTGTTCCCCATACCTCCACCATCCGAACCGCCGTCGATGGTCCAACTCCATGAATCGCACCCCCAGACAAGAACGACACAAGGTCCTCATGTCCACTCGGTGTCCTTGTCTCAACCTGCTGTGCCTTCAACTGCATCCCATACGTAGGATGTGTTGTCCAGCTTCCCTGCACAGTCACCCCTTGTCCAACGTGCAACACTGGCAAAATACCAACAACAGTAATCGAAAAATCTCGCCGCCTCTTCTTCTGACCATACCGAAACTTTGATCCAGACCCCTCAAGTGCAAGATTGGGAATATCTGTTGCCCTCTCTGGATCTATTCCCACCTTGAGAACGGAATACCCACTCTCACTTGATCTATATTGAACTTTCATAATCTTTCCCTCCACCGACACGTGCGTCTGGCTGGAATACTGCGGGGGAGCTCTCTCATCAACATCCCCGTATCTTTCTGCCTGCTCATCAACCCATTCAACATCACTACTCACAGACATCATTCGACGCCACGCCTGAGAACCCCGTCCACAACCGGACGTATATATACGCTCCCTTCCAATCATCGACTTGACTCGTGGATTGATACACAGAGCATCCACAGCCCCTACTCGACCACCACCCACAGGGTGCCCACCAACACGTCGTGTCCCCATCATCGCCTCTCTACACCTCCAATCTATCGCCCACCTCTTTTGTAAAATTTTATAGATACTTTCAATCGTTTTCCTTTGCATATAGATGCCATTCCCTGCTCTTGTGTAATTCAATTGCGTTCCACGCTGGCATGACACTTGTGCAGCCTGTAGGGCATCAGCAGGCAGAATAACCTACATGCAGTTGTGTTTTAAAAATAGAATTCTTTTCATCATGCTCTGAATCCATGCAAGACGATGCTATTCGGATACCATACACTTGAGAAACTATGCGTACCATCAGATGGTTGATTTGATGGGCCAGTCTGATATCAATCGACAGGCGTGCGTTTGAATTTGGCCTAGGCATCCACACGCTCCATCTTTACAGCTGCATGTAAAATTTGATTCTTATAGGACTGTATTTGGAAATTTGTGTATTGTTTCGGAAGATGGATAGACATGTGGCGAGGAATTGGTTTTTGAAACCATGAGCGAAAACATTCCAAGAGCGCTCGATTGAGACCATTGACGTGTATATAAGGGTCTGATAACGATATGAATACGTTATCAGGGCAGAATAACCTCGTATTTACTCCGCGAGAGGTGTGTATGGAGCTTTGTCTCTCTTGTTGACAGCTCGTTTGAGCAGCTGGGGCAGAGTGACTAATGTCTTTGTTTTCTTTATAAAACACATATGCAGGTGGATTTTTTCGCACAAGATGAGCTGATTACAATAGTACCAAACTTTTCAATTCTCACGCCTCGCAGGACGTTTGAATGTATCATGGTATGGCGATTCCCATGTATTTTTCTCTTCCTCTTTTGATGGTGGCAACGCATGTCTCATGGGCTCATGATGTGATGCAGGGAGAGTTTGGCCCATTTCAGCCCAATAGAGAGTGTCAAGTTCCTTTGTGGATGGCTTTGGCGTTGTGGAAGAGGAAAAAGTGTACAATCAAAGCGCCAGAGTGGATGAGGCCTGAATTTTTGCAGAGTATGTTGTTGGTGATTTTTTTTTTTTCGTGTACACAGCGTAGTTTCATCCATGATGTCATGATTGCAGCTGTGCTGGAATTGGAGCGAAGCGAGCCTGGAAATTTTCAGCCACTTCCATTCCATTATCAGGAAATTGCCCAATTTTTGTTTACAGCTGGTACACAAGAATCATTACCGAAAGAGGTATTCGGCGATGAAGAAGCACGCGTGAGAGATTTAGTAAATCTTATTCAAAAGACCCGACAGACTAAAATTTTACAGGGGTTGTCACTCCTGCAAGAGGCAGCTGCAGTGAAATTGAACAATTTATCAGCCATGGAGCTCAATAATGTTCGGGCATTTTTTACTGGGGCGTTGGATGAGTTTACAAGGCATGCTACGATGAAAGATCAGGCAATTGTTCAGGCAGTTGGAACGACCCAGGAACCTCCTCTGACCCCACAGGAGGAGGCACGGCCTGCACGACAGTTGCGACGGACAACCAATAACAACTAAACAAACAGATGTTGTCGGTACACTAGCCTACTAGGACGAGTACTGATTGTGATGATGACATGTTCACCTTGATAAGAAATAGTATGTAATTGGCATGCATCATTGTTGTATGGATGTACATGTTTGTGCGCACCTTGAAGGTGAATTCAATTCAAACCTTGGTTTTCAAATTTGAACTTGTACTCGAGGCGTCGTGGAGCTGATAGATGCCATACCAATTATATAATAAATATCCATTTTTTGCTAATAATTGTAAAACAATGTATTCGTAAGAAAGCAGCAGAGATGGAGAATTCGCGCGAAGAGGAGCTTGGAATTCTGAGGGAGCGGATTTCAAGTTTACAGGTCAGTGAGGACAGAGTCTAGAGTCAAATTGGTTCTCTGTATGATTTAAATTATTATTTAACCTTTATTATGTACAGGATGCAAGTATATTGGCTGCTTTGCGCGGGTTGAGTGAGAAAATTTCAAGTCAGCGAAAACTTGGAGACAAGAGACCATCGTCTTCTGGTGACGACTTGTCGCGGCTGCTCCCATCGTTTGTGTCTTTGTTGGATCGCATATGTCGAGTGCAATCAGAAGAGCTGCGAGAGGTGCGGTGCATATTGCTGCAGTAGTGGCAGTTGAGAGCAATATAAGAACATGAAGATAATCTGTGTGTTGCAGGCATTGAACAAGCATGTGAGAGATATACTCGTGGAGGAAATTCCTTGGGTTATAGACGTACTTTTCAGAACGTATGCTGTCGAATTGCAGCTTCAGCCAGATGCAGTGCAGGTGATATTTGATGCCTTGGAGGTTGATGGCAAAGAGAGGGGCTGTAACCAGTTGTATGATATGATGCTCAAATCTGTTGGGCGTGCTCCTGTTGCATATCAAACAGAGTATAAGCTGATATTTAGTATTTGCGTCCAAAGAAGTATTTTCAGACTGAAGGAATCCATGGATTCGTCTGACTGTTGTGGTGGTTGGTGGCCATTTGCGCTTGGCTTGGCAAGTTTGCCTCTGCTCGATTCAAGGTTTCGAGGGTCGCTTGATGTATTGCAGGATGCATATGGAATATTCTTACCTATGATTGAGAACTTGAGTCACAAGTTTGTGAATCCAGAGTGGGTTGTCATGTCCATTGCTGGAGGAACAATCACCACAGATTCTCTTGATCAGGAGACAGTAGCTCAGAATTTGGACTCTACGGTAGCTTCTGTTGAGCTTGTGATGCAGCTTTTAGTCTCCATCTTGCATGTGATGGATGAGGAAGAGAGACCCCAGATTGGAGATGCAAATTGGATCAAAGTGCACCGTATGATTTCTAAATTACTCATAATTCGCTGGGAATTGGGGCAATTTGCACGGGCTGTTGGGTACAGTGAGCTTCGAGCAGTGCAATGGCCTCTGGATATTGGGCTTCGGCTTTTGCCATTTTTTGTCGAATCTTCCGAGACGCTGTTGATGACGCCGCCTCAGATTACCTTGGTGCTGGACATGATGACGAGACAAGGCAAGCGTCCAAAAGCTGTAGAGTTGGATGAGGAGTCTGTTGAGATGCTCAAACTGCTTGGGCCGCTTCTAGAAGCTTCAATTACAGGTTTGATGCATCCTAAAAAGGTATTGTTTGCGGAGTCGACGCAATTGTTTGCCAATCTTGCACAAAGGACTCGAGTGGGTTTCTCTCGAGACAATAGATTTGGAGCACTGCTTGCTCAAAAGGATGGCCTGGATTCTGATGAGAAGCCCGAGAGTGAGAAGAATGATCTTATTGCAGAGCACGATCAGGATGTGGACGAATTACTAGCAATGATATCTGCCAGGAGTGATGCACCTCTGGAGAAGCGACCCAAAAAAATTCAACCAGAGCGGATTGATAGCAAACCGAGCAGCAGCGAGGGTATTGGCGCTATCAAGGTTGAAGAAAAGCCACATGTGTCTTCTTATCATCACAAAGGACGCGTAATAATGCCTGCAACGTATAATTTAGACTCGGAGACCCGGGAAATTCTATGGCAGGCCTACATTGACGATAAAGACAAACTGGTTGAAATGTTAGGGGTGAGTTACATTTGATGTGTTGGTCGGTGTATTCGAAACCTTTTAACGTGATAATTAGTAAAAAAAATGAAAGTTTGCTCAAGAGAAACGAAATAAGATCTTTTTTCATGATAAATAATCTGCAGGATTCGAACTACCATCAGTGGCATGATGAGACTGAGAGACCTTCCTCTCGTAGAAAGAGTGGCATGGACGTGGCCTTTAACGCAATTTTTGGGGAATCAACTGCCCAAAATGATTCAGAGTTTGAAATGAAAAACGGAGTCATAGTTGATGATGTCCCCAAAAGCCTCATCGATGTATCATCACTCTTCCCATGGCAGTCTTTGATTTCTGGAGTTGTCATGCTAGCATCCCACGTTGTCAACTGTGCACCCGACACTGGAGCCAAAGCTCGTATGCTGTATCACATTATTGGAGATAAATCACGGGAACATGCCGTCAGCGCATCACTCAAATTACTACAGCCTGACTATAGCCGATCCATATGGAAAAACTGTTGCAATGTTGTGAAGAGTTCCCCTTCTGTTGGTTGCCTCTTGTACGTATCATTCCAATTCCGGCATGTTGCGATGCATACAACACGGCACTCAATTGATCTCATGGTTGGATCGTTTATGGATCTGCTTCAGACATGCAATTCATTAGCCACTGAAGACATTCACGAAAGCAAGATGCATGCAAACAAGGGTGGATTGTCAGTCCACCCCCTTGACCTGGTACAGGGTATGGTGCGTTCTTGCATGACATTTCCGCCTCTCTTAGGAAGTACAATTGATTCAAAATCAGCTGCTCACATCCCTGATCTATGTGGACTTGGCGAGGAAACCGAAGTGCTGTGCTACACAGCCTCTTGCTGTTGGGTTGTATGGCAGTCTCTCCAACAGAACAAGAAGCTTGAAGCATTTTGGCTCACAGACGAAAATCTTGACGTGTGGTCTCACCCCGTATCAACAGCACGTATACCAGCAAAGTATCAATTCCTGACGAGTAGTTTGTCGCTCATTTCCAGAAAGATCCAGGAACTTGCTGAAGACTCTTCCAATATTCATGGAGCCCTGCAGGCCTGTTCCTCTTTGTGTGCAACGCTATGCATTAATATTTTCTCCATCTTTTCGGGATCGCATACAAATACAGAGACTGATAGTGGAATATATCGCATATGCCAGCAGAAAAAGTTCAACCTGAGTCTTTTCTCTGTCATTTCAGCACTCTGTGAAATTTACTGTGGACTTGCAGAAGACTGGGAGGATGTTGTCCTGGGAAGATGGGATGAGTCATATGATGAATTTCCAGATGCTGGATCCATCATTGTAGGAATGGATATTGCTGAAGCGTGCCAAGCATATCTTTCAGTCGTCAATGCCATGGACCCAAAGAAGATTCAGTCCATCCCTGACACCCTCATGTCCCCAGTGCAGGCTATTGTGAGTGAGACCCACTACAGAATGACCATCATCATGGAGTCCATCCAAAAGATGGATAAACAATCTGATATCTACAAAAGAGCGATCAAGGAAATACAAAACACCCCAGATATTATTATTGTTGACAAGGACAGCCACGGGCATTCAAAACGTAGCACCAATGCCAGGGGGAAAACAGTCAAAGATATCCAGAACCCCTTTGTCAGAGCCATCGTACAAGAATCAGGTAGGAAAGGAAGCGATGCACTGGACGATGATGTGTCAGATCTGGAAGATTTCATCGTTGCTGATCCTGGCAAGGACTATGAGGAATTTATTGCTGACCATTTCCCTCTCGATCAAAGTTCAAATGACTCTGGCCCGGACGATGACGGCTGAATCCTTGATAGAAATAATTTAATTTATTTAAAAACGTAGTACAGAGCATCACTACATCGATAGATATGCATTGAGGGTTCAAAATTCAATCCAAAAAATTTGTTCAAGCGGGTCAACAACACGATGAGTCGACTGTTTTATGCCCAGATTCTGCTTCTTCTCACGTATATTATTGCATTTAACGGGGTTAGTGGTAATAACGATACGTGCTCTGCATCTTCTGAAGGGCCAGGGTCGTGCGCTGCGGAGA
Organism: Picochlorum sp. BPE23; assembly: GCA_025209345.1. NCBI lineage: Eukaryota > Viridiplantae > Chlorophyta > Trebouxiophyceae > Picochlorum > Picochlorum sp. BPE23. Next base: position 596,352 of record JANSVD010000005.1, on the reverse strand, counting down.
CTGGCGGGCCAGTGGGTGGTCCAGTTCCACCATCTGTGTGTTTCGTTGTGAGGACGTATTGGGGACATGGAGATGAGCATGGGGGTGAATTACGATCATTCTTGAAGTCCTTAAAAGATCAGGATGAGCAAAAGTAGGTGCTTGGTGCTGTCGTGGGAGTGTGAATGTGTCCATCTTACTGTCCATGTTCTGTTGAATGCAGTTGGGAAGCTGTGTTTGTGGTTGCTGACAAGAAGCCTTTTCCAGAGATGTACACTATCCTTGAGAGTATGAACGAGACCAGGGCGTGGGTTTTCGCTGAGTGGGTACGTATCGAGACGATGGCAAGTATATACTATACAATAAATCATGTGATGTGTGTCTTTACTTGTGTAGATTGGTGAGGATTATACTCCCAAAATTGATGGTGCTTGGGCGAATGGATACCATGGTACCCTGTATAATATGACTGATGATGCGATTCGTCTTTGTAGTCCATCGACGACATGGGTTGTGGTGACGAATGGGGATAACCTCTATGGTCGTAGTTTCATCTCAACCATCCTTGCAACAGCGGATGAGGATACAGACTTGGTGAGTTTTGATTTTTATAGCAGATTTAATCGTCCCACGATGCCTCCTTGTGATAGATTTACCCCAGAGTATAACCATGGGCATAACTGTAAACGGAACAATATGGTGTGGTGCCAAGTTGATCTGGGGTCTGTGGCAATCAACAGGACTCGTCTGATGAAAGAGTATCGGTACTTTGGTGAATTGACCTATGATTATGGTGTTGACGAATCCCATAATGATGGTTTAATGTTTCAAGAGCTGCTACAGGATGGGTGGAAGATTAAAAGAGTGGAGGACGAGTGTTTGTTTGTGCATTCTCCAAGTATTCAGTCCTGTGGTTGGAATGGTGGTGTGTGGGACGACAGGGATATTTTATACACTGGCGGGGACTGTATTTCTCAGGAAGAGGCAGATAGAATTCTATTAGAAGATTCCACTATTGAAAAGGTTGATATCAATGTCATTCATGCTGGCAATTATAAGACAGAGTATGCAGATGCGCGCATCTCCATTGACGGGACAGTGGGGTGTCTCAGGAAGAAGGATGCCTTGTCTGCAAGCGTGTGGGGCGTGAATGCGCACCACTTTGGCAAAGGATGTACTGATAAAGATGATCATGAACGATTGGAAAATATATTAAAACATTTTGGCATGTAATGATGTGTAGGAAGTTATGGTTCATCCTTGATGGAAAAGTCCTCTTGCTCAGTCTTCACCTCTTCTTTCGGTTCCTCTTGCTTTGCTTCGGTCTGCCCAGCGTTATATGCCGCCATTTCCTTGGCATATCGTTCCTTATCTTCGTTGGCCATAGCTTCATATGGAAACTTGTCTGCGTCACTCAGCTCTTTCCACATCTCTCCAATCCTTTTGGCAACATCTGTAAATGCAATACCAGGGTTGTCTTCCTTGACTTTCTCCCTCACGCTGTTCGAGAAGCACATAAACGCAGATAATGCCTTCTTAGGTGCATTTTTATCCTTCTTTTTGCGCTTCTTCTTGCCACCCTCTCCCTCTGACACTGGCTTGCTGCGCTTTGGTTTGGTCTCTGGAACAACATCTGGTGCTCCCTCTTCATCAGACAGAACACTATCGTCACCATCACTCTCACTTTCTGAAGCCTCAAAGTCTTCGTCTGGCTCCTCATATTCATCTTCATCACTCTCTTGTGCATCAATTGCCGCAAGAGCAGGATCGATGCCAACCATGCCTTCTCCATAGGGGCTTGGAGCTGATGGACCATTCTGCACCTCTTTCAGATTTTCGACTCTGAGATCCTTGGCCTGAATCCATTCAAACAAGTTGGTCCATTCTGATCGAGGAATACTTCGGAATAAGTATTGCTGCTCCCGTACATCATCAGCAACACCTTTCATCTTTATCAGAAGATCAAACGTCTTGGCAGCAGAGATACCTGTTGTCTGCCTCATAAACTCCACGCTTCGAATATCGTCGTATGGAATCAACATGGGTGGCTTCAACAGATAAAAGAATGCTCTTTCCAAAGGATACAAATGACCGTCGTCGTTCTTGTACGAGCAGCGAACTGCATGCCCTTCGCCTGTTGCATCCCTGAATGCACCAGTGCGTGTCAGTTTGGCTCCAGACAGACCCCTCAGAGTCTTGGCAAACACATCCGGGGAAGGACCAGTCATTTCTTTCGTCAACTTTGCTCCTTTATCGTTCAATTTCTTCAAAGATTCTTCGCTCAATTGCAAATCTATGGTCATTTCTTCATCATTATGGAACTGACACAGGACCATGGGGTATGTTGTTTGTCCTTTCCTTAATGGTGGATCCAACGCCACTGCCACAATAGTCTGCGGTGCATTTGCTCGAGGCAAGATGAAAATGCGCAATATAGAGCTGTACTGCACTCTGAAATCGTGTGCCTGACCCAACAAGTGAAAACTTGATGGATACATCTCCACATCAAATCTGCCTCTTGGAAGCTGCACACCAACAGAGTCAAACGATGCGATGATATCACCTGCCCCAACATCCATCGTGTACGATTTCAAAACATCATAAAACTTTTTACTAGCAGGCAACTCTTCACCATCCTTTTCAGCCTTGCCAAAATCTTCACATGCCTTGGGCACATAGAAGGACAATCCAGCCAAGGCATCATCATTACGATCCACAGATTGATCATCCACTGGAAGCTGAACAGTTACTTCTTCACGCCCATGCTGCGCTTGCAACACATCTGACAGAGGGACGACAAAAACAGGCATGTCCCCATTCTTAAAAATGACATTCGCCCCTTGCATCTCAATAGAGCCCCAGTTGGCGCCTTTGGTCGTTAACTTTGTCTCTTTGGCTTCACCAAGTCCCATCGTTTGAAGTGCGGCTAGCTTGGATTTTGGAAATCCTATGAAATTCACAGATCCATTGGCATCCTTTCGAATTACCACTAGCACCGTCGATTTCACCCCTGTAGAATTTTCGATACGCGGCATCTCTGTCCACATCATACTTTTGATATCGTCAGATGCCACTTCGACCGTCTTACCTCCGCCGCTTCGCTTCCACACGATACCTTTTGAACTAAGTTGTATGCTTCCCTCCATCTGCACATCACGCAAAGAAACATTCAGTCCCAAAATTGCCAGTCTCTCAAGTATAGGGCGACATGAAAACATCTATATGATTGAAATCCACCCATCTACTGCTGATTCAGCACCAGCGGCACTGGTAAACGAACAACGACGCACCACGCCACCTCGGGTCCCCATGGCCACGCCAGTCAGGACCTCAGAACGCTCCGTCTCCACCATATTTCTTTTTATATGTAAATATAGTATGAAAAATAACAAACGCTGCTAGCACACGTTGAGCGTATCCAATGCACGGAGCTTGAATCACGTCGAGCAGTTCAAATTCCGACGCAGTCTCCCTCAGCGTCCACTCTATCCGGCCACAGGATCACTCGTATGTTTAGTTATCTTGATTAATACTATCTAAATGTGGACATTCGTGGGAAATATGCATGCCATGATCTCCCATGGTGTATTCAAATTTGAACGACTTTGGACAAAGTAATTCAGTAGAGGCAACTTCTTCCCTGTCTTTGTTTTCATTCAAATGGTATGGAAGCGATTAGAAGGGCTGGTATCTTGAATCATGGTATATAAAGTCCTTCAGTATCGTTTGTGTGGGAAATAGCAGTAGCATCTTTCTTCTCTAGGCAAGTCTATCAAGCCGTTCACTTAGTAACAGAATTGAGAGGAGTCTCTAAGTCACAGTTTCACATCTGATTTACATTAACATCTTTCATTTAATTACAAATTTCATGCATTCATGGAGACATTGAAAAAGATATGATATCCTGTGCTGAGGCATATTGTCTCAGTTGCATGATATATTCTTTGGCATTCATGCAGGCATGGTGGATGCCATGGTGTTCTCTTATTGGTTCATCATCGCACCTTCTTCATGTGGTGGCATATGAAGACGATCTACAGACAGGCACAGTTGAATTCACTCTTTGAAACAAGAAGAAACGACAAAGAAGAAGCACTCTGTACTCTCATTTCCGAGTGCGTGTTTCTTCTTATCTCCAGCCGAGTGGACCGGACCACGTCCATCCTGGGAATGATTCCAGTTTCCGAACGTCTACTTTGGATAGATGGCCGTGGTTTGGTTTTGCGTACTCTGTACGCTGCTTTTCTATCCAGGAGGCCAGCTGCTCCATGTCGTCAATATCAAAATTACCAGACCATGTCCACCTACGAAACTTTTGGAGCTTTTGAATATGCCATGTGGAGAGGCGCCCATGATTTGTCGATGCATACTCGAGCATTTGTCGATTAATCCACATACCGAAGGACAGGTCCATGCGACGGATGGCGAGATACTCCTTGCAACCATCTGTCCAGTCCCATCCTTCCTTGGACTCCAGCCACACTATGGTGTCAGCGCTTAGATTTCCATGATTTGGTTTCGCATACTCTGCACAAGCGCTCTTTACCAGGTTTCTTGATTTCGCTTCTTGCAATTCCATCTCGTTTTCGAGTTGGACAAGCTGATCCGCGACGCTCGAGATCAGGTATGTAGTAGAATGGTGCCGGAGCCCAGTCTTCATTGGTACAGTGGGGACACCACTCATATTGAAAATTTGTAGTATTATATTTAAATATTAATAATATAATACTGTGTATGGCGATTCGAGACACAAACGCGGCGTAACTACCATGCAACAAATTCAAACCTGGACGGATCAATTCGGGATCCCGAATGATTGCGAGCACATGCATCTTGCATGAGGTGGCTTTGCCAGCAACGTTCTCGTTGATACAGTAAAGAAAACAAGGATGCACTGTCATTGCTGTGCACTGGCAACGGACACCACTCGCCTTTCTCCAAAGCACGCTTTGCCTTTCTTAAAATCTGATGTTTTCACTCAGGTATTGTTTCCAAAGCTTCACCCAATGGGGTGAATTGAATTACTTTGTGAACAGTGTGACATCTGATTTACATTGGCATATTTCATTACAAATTTCATGCATTCATGGAGACATTAAAATATAAAATATCCTGTGCTGAGGCATAATACCTCAGTTGCATGATGTACTCTTTGGCTTTCTTGAAGGCCGATGTTTTCTTTCAGGCATGGTTTCCAAACCCTGTCTCAAGATGCAGCCCTTTTTTGAAAGCCCTCGCTTCTATCCGGTGCCGCAGGCGTCGGCCTAATACTTCCATCCAACCTTTTAGTTCTCCAGTTTTGAATCCTTTTCGTGGGGTTCTCCACGTATCTGAGCCGAATCACAGGGAGTAGACCACGGTGACCGTTGCTCACAGCATGGCTTCCTGAAGATCTCCCCTTCTAGCCGTCAGAATACAAGTTTGAAACGTCATTAATCTGGTAGACGCCTGAAAATCGTGGCTGGCGGATGAGCAAATTGAACGCTCGCTGCAGCTTGCTCGATACTGGCAAGTGGCTGCACACCCACATGTTTCACAGACGACAATCAAAACGAGGAAGATACAACGAGGACCACACGGTATAGTGATGATCGGTACTCTGTCCGAGGACTCGATGACTGATTTTTCAATTCAATCCACACACATACATTATATATCACACATCATGTAACACGTTATGTAATCAAGGCCTGCTGCGAAATGAGCGCGTCTATTCAAACTTGTCGGAATCTTCAAAGAAAGAATTGAAAAAGATTCCGTGCCATCAGCATCTGTAGCTCCAATCATCTCACCACCGACCATACATAGCGCAGCAATACAAACACCTGTTTTTATTTACACATAGCGAAACGCTGGAAAGTACGCATCTTGCGCACCCTAGTAGGGTAGCTACCTTTCTATAGTTACCTAACCCAACGCATAGCAGAGTCACGAACCCGGCGGGTAGGCGTGCCTGGGAGGTCTCAACCCGATGATGATTATTATTATTTGCCTATTGTTTACGACCGTGGCTACATCCCTATCGGTATCTGGCTCGTTGTTGCAGCCAGGGCAGCCCTGCGGCGACCATTGGGACGGAACGTGGGTTGCTGTCCTGCCCGAGGCCCTCGACGGTCCGCAGGTGGTCAGGACTGGGCCGCGGGTGTCATGCGATGGTACCGGTAGCAAGCCCAATTTCTTACAGGCTAGACTGGGTGATTGGACCTACCGTGTTCTGGATGTGGTGATGAGAAACGGCAGCACTGGTTCTGGGTTGCAGGTATTTGTGGGTTGGGATTGGATGTCTATGATGACTGGTCTTGAGAATGCGACCCAATCGATTGAGGGCCTGACCAAGGTGACACATCTGTTTGGCGAAGGGGCATCGGTGTGGGAGGGTGAGGATGGCGGTCCTGGGTATAGAGTCTCTCGCCTGGCACCCGGCCAAGGCAGGCACTTGGTGTTGATGCGTGACAATGGGAAGAAGCCTGTGTGGGTGGAAGACATGCTAGTGTGTGTCGAACAAATTGACTTTTCCACGGATGGTCAGCCCGTCACGCCCAGAGGGGCATCTTTACTTGATTCCTATCGTTTTAAATTTGACTCATTTGTAGCAGGAGACAGAGTGGCCTTGAGTTTTCCCAGAGACCAGGATGTGTGCAAAGGTCGCTGTCCACAGGGAACAACTTGCATTACGGTATACAAACCCGAAGGTTGCAATGTGAGAATGGAGGGAGGGTGGTGCCCTTATCAAATTACTAGTCAGGCTACAGAGGCAAAGTGTAAAGATGGTGATACCGTGATCGAAACACTGGATGGCTGTGCTCCAGATCCACTGGCTTTTTACGTTCACAGTGGCATTGCTCCCAAAGACCCTTATGAGGTGCAAATGATCTATAGTTACTGCAAGCCATCAGTTCCAATTTGTGGTGCGTTAATTTGGTTAACTTAGTTTGTCCCAATCTAGCAAGAGGAAGTTGGTAACAAGCTGTCATGCAGGAAAATGTGATCCATGTCAGAGGGAATATTTGGGAACAGATCAGGTTAGCCCAAACTACCCACCTGAGGCAACGACATCTTCATCTGGAGAATCAAAAGTAAGCCACACAACAGAAGTTCAAAACTGTGGAAATGCTGAGCAGACAGTTACAGCCGAATTCACCTTCCTTCAGAACACAGCAACGACAGTTGATTTTCAGAAGAAGGATGGTATGTCATCTAGTCATTCATTGGAAATGAAGTTGCCAGTGTTTGGAACGAACCTTGGCATTACTGAAGGTGATACATACACTATTACAAATGGGGAAACGATCAATCAGGCGTCATCATCAAGCATAGTCTACCAAATTCCCCTGACTGTGAAGCCTGGATTTAAGCAACAGGTGACAGGAACCATGCGAACTACAACTGCAATGGTCAACGTGCCTGTAAAGTACAGGGTGAAATACACTTGCGGCATATTCGAGAATGAAGAGAATACCCTCTCTTTCACCACGAATGGCATCATATCAGGGACAGCATCTGACATTGAGTTGACTTTTGGAGAAGATGTCCCCTGTTGAAATAGTCATTGTCCTACTGACTAGTGCCTTTGAATCCTGTTTCCGCGTAGGATATTTTTATACCATAAGATACCATTCATTTCTTATTAAATTATACTTTAAATATACATAATACTTACTGGTATGTACAGGAAGATCAATTCTCAACGGCCAGTATTTTATTTTACACTGTACTGTGTTTAATACAGTTCTATTAAATAGAGTATTACTCTATTTATATAAAATATAAATATGTATGTTCAGTTTGATTTGCAAGGCCATCTTTGATGATTTAGATGAGTTTTCGTTTATTCCCGGACATTTTTTACAAGAAGAATGGTGTTTGAACTCCGGCTCAGACTGCTGCTGAAGACAACCATAACGAGTGCATGGCTGTTCTGAATTAGATGATTTAGACGTTACAATATGGTAGATCGAATATATACATGCTGTTATGCCCTGAGTTCTTCGAGAACCAAAACGAAATACAAATGCTCTGTAACCTGCATTTTCAAATTTGGACCTCCCAGACATAGCAGTCAAACAAATTCTCCTAAAATCCTGAACGCACGCAAAGTTTAGGGTGGACAAATTTAAACTGGGTATATGGATCTTTTCTCTCCTGAGACGACAAGAATCACATCCACTCAATCATGCTGTTGGTTGAAGGGTCAGAGAACTATGATCGGTTATATGGTCCCAAGCTCATCTCAAACAAGAGCCGCTCTGATAGATAGATAGATAGATAGATAGATAATCACTCCAAGGGCTCTGAATCATATCTAACCTGCAAATTTGATCCTGTCTGCCCTATCACGCCAGATGAGCTGAATTCAACTTCGTCATCTACCTCCTGGCTGTCACCGCAAGAATAGTATATCCTATACTTTACTGGGGCCCGAATGACTACATTACTTGTAAAGGCTGTAGCTGTAACCTTCATCTTTGTTTTTGCGGGCACACCGATATTTATCGTATATTTCACATCGATAGTAGCTGTTCTTTGTGTGGTCTCTCCACTGGTCATCTCTCTGGATTCCCCTTCCTCCACCGCAAAATTGAGACCAACTTGTGGTATGGGGAGTTTCAGTGAATTTTTGGTACTTTCTGCAGTGGTCTTGCTCAATTTCATCGTTGTGCTGATCGTTGTAGTAAATTTGAATGTGACTGAAGGCTTCTGTGGAGTGCTCCCAGCATTGGAAACTTCTGCAGAGGCCTCCACAGCATTCTGTGACGGTGAGATTTGATTTGGAGAGCTTGGCAGAGAGATCGAGACTTTTTCCAACCGCAAAACCTCTGGTGAAGTACATGAAGTACAGCTACCTGAATTTGATGGAAAAAAGAGAAGCGTCAGAGAGGAAGGTGTCTCTGTCAGGTTTTATAGTTTAAAATCAGTCACAGCGTACCGCAAATTCGCGCTCCGCAATCAATTCTAGTATCCACCTTCATTTGTTGCGGAAAATATGCATATCCTTGACCTGTTCTAGGATCAGTCACTATCCCGCAGTCTGGCTTCCCGCCAAAATCTATATCGCCATTTTGGCAAGGAGTTGTAACCTCTGTGCCATACGGCGATCGCTGGCAAGTTTGGCTACAGTCATGCGATATATATGTTCCAACGCAAACTTTACCATCTGAACATGTTGGGTTAGAGCTACCTGGGTAACCTGGGCACTCAGCTGTCAAAGTTGCCTGCCGCATAGTTGCTTTACTGATGAGATTCTTGGGTTGACCAGGGCCCATCATAATACTAGACCTCATGCTATTCAAAAGCATAGCCCCTCTGGGCGTGACGGGCTGACCATCCGTGGAAAAGTCAATTTGTTCGACACACACTAGCATGTCTTCCACCCACACAGGCTTCTTCCCATTGTCACGCATCAACACCAAGTGCCTGCCTTGGCCGGGTGCCAGGCGAGAGACTCTATACCCAGGACCGCCATCCTCACCCTCCCACACCGATGCCCCTTCGCCAAACAGATGTGTCACCTTGGTCAGGCCCTCAATCGATTGGGTCGCATTCTCAAGACCAGTCATCATAGACATCCAATCCCAACCCACAAATACCTGCAACCCAGAACCAGTGCTGCCGTTTCTCATCACCACATCCAGAACACGGTAGGTCCAATCACCCAGTCTAGCCTGTAAGAAATTGGGCTTGCTACCGGTACCATCGCATGACACCCGCGGCCCAGTCCTGACCACCTGCGGACCGTCGAGGGCCTCGGGCAGGACAGCAACCCACGTTCCGTCCCAATGGTCGCCGCAGGGCTGCCCTGGCTGCAACAACGAGCCAGATACCGATAGGGATGTAGCCACGGTCGTAAACAATAGGCAAATAATAATAATCATCATCGGGTTGAGACCTCCCAGGCACGCCTACCCGCCGGGTTCGTGACTCTGCTATGCGTTGGGTTAGGTAACTATAGAAAGGTAGCTACCCTACTAGGGTGCGCAAGATGCGTACTTTCCAGCGTTTCGCTATGTGTAAATAAAAACAGGTGTTTGTATTGCTGCGCTATGTATGGTCGGTGGTGAAATGATTGGAGCTACAGATGCTGATGGCACGGAATCTTTTTCAATTCTTTCTTTGAAGATTCCGACAAGTTTGAATAGACGCGCTCATTTCGCAGCAGTCGAAGTCTTGCGCTTGATTCCTGAGACCGAGGCTCAACTCCGGTCGATTTTTGGTTTACACCGGAGTAGGATATGAAATACGCCGGGTACCTTGTCAACAAGGGCCTCCGGACTATGTTTAATTCTGTAACACCGAATCGATCAGATGCGGCTGATCAGCCCTACTAGCTAGTAGTCCCTATAGCTATAGGGAATATGCCGAAATGGAAACTTGCTCATGGCCGAAGGACATGGAGTTTGGCCTTGGCCAAACGAGGCGAACTAGTGTACAGCAATTGGAAGACTTTTACTTACTTACTCACTCCATTGTATACCAGTTTGTGGACAGATACGCACAGAAGTTCTTGTGACACGTTTGCTGTTGTTAGACGCGCTTTTTCTTCACTGGATTACTTGGTGAACTGGCTCTTTGGAACGTGTTGCAAACATAATCATTTGTGAGATTTAATGAGGTGTCTGCTTTTGCTTCTTGTGGGGCTGATTTGCCTTGCCCCCTTTTCGAGAGCCCAGTTGCTTGGTCAGCCTCCTGTCGGCACCCAGTGCAGCAGCACTGGTCCAGGCAACTGCCAAGCATGCTGCGCACAGAAGCAGAGCACGGGGGCAATTAATGATGACCCAAGCTGCTCAACTGATGAATGCAAGCCAGAACAGAAGATTGTTGGATCTCAGTGCAGCAGCACTGGTCCAGGCAACTGCCAAGCATGCTGCGCACAGAAACAGAGCAAGGGGATAATGAATGACGACCCAAGCTGCTCGACTGATGAATGCAAGCCAGAACAGAAGATTGTTGGATCTCAGTGCAGCAGCACTGGTCCAGGCAACTGCCAAGCATGCTGCGCACAGAAGCAGAGCAAGGGGATAATGAATGACGACCCAAGCTGCTCGACTGATGAATGCAAGCCAGAACAGAAGATTGGGACGGATGCGGGTGAGGTGATGGAAGAAGCCAGCGAAGATGCCACGAAGAATACTAATTTTGAGGCTGATGCTGCAGCCCCATCAAGCGGGGCAGGATCCCTCTGCGTATGGGTTCAGTGTGTTTTGATTGTAGCATCTATCGCTGTGGGCAAATCATTTTGTTATTTGTGGGAATAATAAATGAAAATGTTGACCGCACCCATGTCTATTGCATGACCCAAACCCATACAGTGTCTTGTGTGTAACCAATGTCGTGAATGCTCAACAACTATTCCGCATGCTCCCAACAGAAATAGCACGCCATCTAATTCAACATGATCTGATGCAAGTCGGAGTAGAATCCTCATTCTCCTGGTGCGTGTTCATCCCCGTATCACATCGGCAATTCAGTATCATGAATTTTAAACCTCGATCGGACATGCATGGGCACCCAGTCTAGACTGAGTTTGTAAACAGCTTATTTTTCACTGCGCCATCTTTTTTAAGAAAAATCACCTTGGACAAACATTATGTGAATGAAGGGTCAAGTGGACATCACATTTCAAGTTTTTTGTCTCTCTTTGGGTCGCACTGCATGGAGATCCAGAATCGTTGAGAGCACATGCATCTTGCATGAGATGGCTTTGCCAGCAACGTTCTCGTTGATACAGTCATATTCAAAGAGCAGATGGTATTCTCCCTGCCGATAATGTAATTAAACGCGAACTTGAAGAAGTATGCACCACGCGAACAACCATGCATCTGGTCAATCAATGGATTGCATTTCTGAAGAAAACAAGGATGCAATGTCATTGCTGTGCACTGGCCACGGACACCACTCAGTGAGTGGCACTCACCTTCCTCCAAAGCACGCTTTGCCTTTCTTGAAAGCTAATGTTTTCACTCAGGTATCGTTTCCAAAGCCTCACCCAATGGGGTGAATTAAATTACTTTGTGAACAGTGTGACATCTGACTTACATTGGCATGTTTCATTTCATGACAAATTTCATGCATTCATGGAGACATTAAAATATAAAATATCCTGTGCTGAGGCATAATACCTCAGTTGCATGATGTACTTGTTGGCATTCATGCAGGCATGGTGTTCTCTTATTGGTTCACCGCCACAGTGGTGGAATCTTCATTGCACATCTCTCTCTCTCTCTGAAATATATATAGATACTCTTCAGATGGTCGCATATGAAGACAAAATGCATACAGAAACAGTTGAATTCACTCTTTGAAAGAAGAAGAAGAACTCTGTGCTCTCATTTCTGAGTGCATGTTGCTTCTTCTCTCCAGTAGAGTGGACCGCTCCATGTCCATCCTGGAAATGATTCCAGTTTCCGAACGTCTACTTTGGATAGATGACCGTGGTTGGGTTTGGCGTACTCTCGACGCTGTTTCTCTATCCAGGAGGCTAGCGAATTCAGCTCGGCAAGACTAAAATTACCATCCCATCTCCACCCACGAATCTTTTGGAGCTTTTGAATATGCCATGTGGAGAGGCGGCCATGATTTTTCGATGCGTACTCGACACTCTGTAGAATAATCCACATGCTGAGGGCCAAATCCTTGCGACGGATGGCGAGATACTCCTTGCCACCATCTGTCCAGTCCCATCCTTCCTCGGACTCCAGTCGCGCTATGATCTCAGCGCTTAGATTCCCATGATTTGGTTTCGCATACTCTGCACAGACCTTCTTCACCATGGCGGTTAATTTTGCTTCTTTCAATGCCACCTTGTTTCTGAGTTGGAGAAGCTGATCCGCGGCACTCGTGTGCAGGTGTCGGGTAGAACGTTTCCATCGCACAAAGTGAAGGTTTACTCTCATGCTTTTCTCCAAAATATCAGAACTCATATTGAAAAGTTGCAATATATATTTAATATATATAATACTGTTTATGGCGATCCGAGGCACAAACGCGACGTAACTACCATGCAACAAATTCAAACCGTGACGGATCAATTCGGGATCCCGAATGATTGCGAGCACATGCATCCGGATGCATCCGGATGCATATGCAGGATCCTGCATGAGGTGGCTTTGCCAGCAACGTTCTGATGGATATAGTCAGATTCAAAGAGCAGATGATATTCTCCCTTCCAAGCCTTTCATTACAAGTTTCATCGAATAACTATGAAGGCATTGCTTACAACAGTGACGAGCGAACAACCAAGGACTGTCATTGCTGTGCACTTGCCACGGACACTACTGGACTTCCTCCAAGGGACGCTTTGCCTTTCCAAAAAGCTGATGTCTTCTCTCAGACATCGTTTCCAACCCCTGCCCCGCATCGTTGGGTGATCGCTCCTTCTCCCGAGGCTCTTCCCTACCATCTGGGATCCTCCCTTCCCTTCCTCCTCCTATCTGTTGTCGATTATTGTTGATAACGTCACCTCCGTCCCCATGTGTAGCCTCCACTGACATACTATCATCCGCTGAAGGAGATTGCCCATCGTGGTGCAGACCCTTGCATGCCGCCCACACACTGGGGAGTTCCTTCTTGAAATGCTGAACCAGCATCTGCTTGACAGTCGCATTCAGCTTTGAGGGGAAAATAAAGGGAATGTATTTGTACTAGTATGCTTTTTCCCCGTGCTTTGGGTTCACATATTCGCGCTTCAGTCTGCCTGGCCAGCCAACAAGTCTCCTGGCGCGTGCGCACTTTTCACACTTGTCCTCCTGACCATCTGCTGTCTCATTGTACAATGGGCACTCGCCCATCGTCTTATGGAAGTCCAAACCAATGGATTTCTGAGCAGCAACTTTATAAAGGTTTTTAGTGACCCCGTACTTCAACGTTCGCTTGGCCTCGCCCTCGATATCCGCCGGTTCCACTGAGAGGACTGTAGCCAGTTGTTCAACTCGACTCTGAAACGGCACACTTTCATCCTTTCCCACTCCCGCAGATACTGCAAAATAATATGAAAACGACTCATTGCGTTCATATAGGTTGTATTAGTACACCAATATCGATATTACTACCGATATCGGTCAGCATATGGCGCGCTACGTACCGCAGAGTTCCACACCAGTCCGTATACTCTGATCACTCTTTAATTTCTGCATCTCCTCTTCCTCCAACTTCATCTTCTGTTCCCTCAGCAGCTTGGCAAGCGCTTCGTGGTCCGACATCTCGGCAGGATCACAAACACTACCCACAAATCTCTCTTCTCCTTGAAAATGAATGGTCGCGTACACCTCTTGCCAAGAGCGCAGGAAATTGGTAATCTGCACCATGCGCTCCTTGACCAACTCTGCAATCACCCTAAGCAACTGTCAGAAGCACCTCACGGACTTTCCGTATTGATGGTGTTGAAAATATCAAACTACGCACCGTGGTCAAACGCGGAACTCGTGAAAACGGCGCTCGGACCGTCGGGATGGATGACATGGCACACCACATCATGAATTCTCACCTTGCCCAAGTGGTCCTCACCGAACATTTCCTTGTGCTTTCTCGCCATATTGTCCAACTGCCGCGACAAACACTTTCTGATGTCATTAATACATTTGTTGCAGTACTCGTTGAACTCTTTCACCTTCATAGCCCGCTCGGTAGGCGTGTCAGTCGTGCCCAGCAATTGAGCTGTCACTGGATCAAGCTGCATGTGGTGGTCCGTGGCCAGTGATGAGTCTGTCATCTTCATAAAATCAAATTCACGACAACCCAAAACCTAATCGTGGCCAAGAGAGGCCAGATGCACTCTGAAAGTCCTCCGTCCGTCAGAGGCTCGATCGATGGGCAGTCCAAACGGAAACTCTGGCAGATTAAATGCCTTTTTTGTCTGCCAAAGAACAACCCTATAGTATCAATACGATAAGATGAAAAAATCAAGACCGATTTCAGCCCTCGCAGGTTCAAATCCGACAAGAAATATATGATCCATTAAATGGAGCCCATTTCGAATGAAATATGGATCCTCCCTAGTCCCTGGCATCATCGTATATCCGATCGATGATGCCGGATAGATCTGGATACGGATCTCATCAGGACTAGACCAGTTTGATCGATCTGTCTGCATATGGGAGCTTGATATGTTTCATGTTGGCTAACAGCACCATTGTGACAGCCATGCTGTATGCACTTGAGGTGGATCATATATAGTTGTAAATTATTGTGTAATCAATCTCTTTGCATCATTATTCGAATCTTTGGGCAATTTAAGGTTTTAATAAATGCGTTGATACATTATGAGAAAATAAAATTTAAGATGCCATGCACTATCATTTCTGTGGCATGTTTATAAACATGCCTGCATGGATGGGAACATCTGCAGGACAATTCCTGTCATCTTTTAGGATGGGTTGAGGAATCACGGGATGCCTTTTCAAGCGCGAATCTCCTTTAACTTTAATTAGGGTAACATCATCTAGCCAATAATATTTGGCCTTTTGGGGACTGAACTTCTATAGGTCTCACCTCCTCGCTCATACACATAAAATATGGTGTTGTCAGACATGGTGACGTACTCAGAAAAGTCAGATCCATCAAAGCCTTCAATCACATAGTAGAGATCTGAATAAAGCAATGGGTAGCCTGCCAAAGTAGCAAGAGCATCTGTGATGTTTGCTGTGCTTGGGTTGCCAATAACTGGATACTTTGTCAAATACAGGTTGACGAAACACTTGGTGAGAGATACCTGACCATCAAACTTCTGGACTGCAGTAGTTTTGCCGGAACTGAAATCAGCAGATCCGCAATAATTTGGATTGTTCTGCAATGAAGTGTCTATTGTTGGAGTTTCATCTGGATTTATGAAAACATGGATGCTAAATGCACCAGGAAGCTGTTTTGCAGTAACATCCCTCAATCCCAGATACCAGCGAGTGGTAAACGCGTCTTCCTTATTTGGTCGATACTCGTTCAACATTCTCTTGCGGAATTCAACAGAGTCAATCCCCTTCGAATCAGCATTCACAAGTTCTGGGTAGGTATAACCTAGTTGTGTAACATCTCTTAGATCAGTCGAGACATAGTAACTGCCTGATGGGGCGTAAAATGGCATCAATGCTGTATTCTCATCAACAGTGGAACCTGCTGGTACAGTAAATGTCCCTTGAATAGCAGTTGATGGTTCTATCCATTGGTCTGGGTACATACGCTGCCACAAAGCAAAAATTCTGTCGACATTAGAATGATGGAAAAAGAAAATTGGGTCAAATCCAGCCATGGTGTTGAATCTCATGTGGCCTCCCAATCCACCCACAGCCCTGTGGATACTGTCATGTAATCCCTCCAAAGACGCATAGTATAAAAATTGGGTAGCATTTTGATTTCCTTTGATTGGCGAAGTGGCATAATGGTTCGAGAACACCCTGAAATCTGGAACCTGGAACAGATCGTACAGGCCTGGGATGAAGGTGGTTGCCGCAGAAATCTTCACTGATTCGTTCAACATTGTATCATTTGTTGCATATCCAGATACAGGCTGCCTTACTGTAGAATATCCTGGAGCCATATAAATATGGCCAGGCGGCACTGTGTATAAGGCTCCATTTTGAGGATTGTATTGATCACCAACTCCAAAAGGTGTCCCAACACTCTTTGTAAACGAGAAGGCACGCATCGGGTTGGCTACTGGCGTGGGCAGATTATATGGTGGCAGATTCACTGTTAGGGTCTTGTTTGTAAATACATCAGGTATACCCTCTGTTGCTGTCACATCAGCTGCCCAATCCCAGTATGGGAATCGAAGCCGATTTGCTGCTTCCAAGTAGTCCTTCTTCACGTTTTCATCTTGATATGTCCCAGCGATCAAAGTTGCCTGTTTCAGAATGGAATTTTCAATCTGTAACATGTATGCTCTGTGCCATGTTGGGAACAGAACATCGCCGTGGTGACAGTATCCCCCCCACTGAGGTGGAGGCAGGTCTGGTGTCCATTGAAATCCGGGCACTGTTGATGAGTTGTACTCCTCAAATGGCATGCCATGAATGCCAGCAATGGCGAAGAATGAGCTGGGATCTTCTGGAGACATGTTTTGTATGGCAGTCAAGCTTTGCACCAGCAAATCAAGCTCAACCTTATGCTCTGGCTCAAGCATGGTAAGGATATTCAAACGAGGGGAAATATTCCTTGGCCAGGGACCTGCAGTCGGCCCCGAAACAGAGGCTGTCTGGGTCTCTCCTCCAATGGGAAAGACGGCTGCAAATAAAAAAAAAATCAAAGCAAAAGACGCATACTTTGACGAAGGCCCCATCTTCATATGGAACGCAAACGCTGAGAACGTATCACTTCCGCAGTGGAAACCTCAAAGGTTGCACCGAGTCTGGACAACCCCAGTTAACGCCTTTGACTAAAGAATTTATATTAGATATGAAATAGAGCACGCCATATTTCGAGTCAGTCCCATGCATTTTTGCTTATGACTCATACTCGCAGGCCATCCTGTAGACGGATGCCTAGCATGCTAGGCACGTGCACGTCGATGCATAACGTCATCAGTCGTGGCGTGGTTTGCAAATTTACGTCATGTCTAAGACGATGCATTAGAATTCATAATATTCTAATAGTCGAAAAGGTAATCTTTCTGTGTTATAATGCCTGATATGGTGCACAAATGGCCATTTTTGTTTGCACGGTGAATTTTATCCTCAAGCGCGTTCACTGGTTTCCTGCAGGAAATCTCGCTCCCAAAGAGCAATCACGTTTGTATACGAAGACATTGGATTTAGATCACGTCTTAAGTCCCCGTCAATATATCAAATTCGATCCACTGGTGGCGTTCGGACTGCGACTGTTTTGCTAGTTCGATTCGGAAGGTGATTTTTGCTACAATATGACCTCTGTAGCTAGCCTGATAACGTCTTCGCCAAGAGTGGCAATTGAGACTGATGATGGCGAAATATCATTATCATATATGGAATTGAACCATCTAGCTCGCTCTATTCATCAGCAGTTGATTGAATATGGAATAAGTTTCGGACAGGTTGTAGCCACTGCCCCAGGGCACCACGTGGAGGACGTTGTCGTATTTTTAGGCGTGGTGATGGGTCATGTATACGCCCCAATCAACAATGCCATACCTGAAGAGAGTTTTCTGCATACTCTGAATGACTACAACGCGGCTTGTCTGATTGTACCCGATGAAAGTTCCCTCAATGTGCATAATGGAGTTGAGGCAGCCAGAAGGCTGGGCATTCCTGTGATACGGGCTGGATTGATCTTGAAGGGGGATCCTATACTGCCCATCACTCTGTGCACAGAAGGTAATAGAAATTTTAAATCTAAAAGCCTAATTAGAAGCACGTCCCAGGTAAATAGGCGTGGTTTGACCAGGAAATACTCAGCACTAACGACTGCACTTCCAGAGGAAATGGAGCAGTTCCTGGATCAGGGGACTTCGTCAGGGGACGATGTTGCAATTCTTCTTCTGACCAGTGGGACCACCAACAAGCCTAAACGAGTTCCTATTACTCACAGGGCATTTTCAGACGCTGTTACGGCATTCGCCAAATTTTATCATCTTGGACAGGAGGATGCCCATCTACACTGCATGCCTCTTTTTCACATTGGCGGTCTTGGACCTGCTTTGATGACAACCCTGTGCTCAGGGGGCAAATTGGTATTTCCAGTATCTTTTGATTCATCGGTATTTTGGGACCAAGTAGTCAGCAGGGGGGTCACTTGGTTTACAGGAGTGCCAGCATTTTACATTGCACTTTTGGATAGATGGAGTATTGATATGTCCAAGCAGTCTCGAGTGCCCAAAGGAAGCAAGTTACGATTTCTTCGCTGTGCTGCAGCACCTTTGAGCTCAAATATTGAACTGGAAATCGAGAGTAAAATGGGTGTTAGAGTGATCAACTCTTATGCAATGTCAGAAGCAGCATCTGTTGTGTGCTCCAATCCCCTCACGCCACAAAAGAAAGTCCCAGGTTCTGTGGGAATCCCCGTAGGATCTATTTCAATTTGTATATTAGATCTTGATAGCGAAAACGACTTCAAGGAGAAAGAAACTGGGGAGATCGGTGAGATTTGTCTCAAAGGTGGTAGTGTCTTTGACGGCTACCTGGATGATGGCCACGGTGTAAACAAAAATGCCTTCATCAATGGATGGTTTAGGACAGGTGACCTAGGCTATCTGGACCAAGAAGGATATCTAACACTTACTGGACGAGTAAAGGAAATTATCAATAAAGGAGGAGAGAAAATCTCACCAACTGAAATCGAAGACACTGTCTATATGAGTCAATGTGCTGCAGAGTCGTACTGCTTTTCAATACCAGATCAATGGCTTGGACAAGATGTTGGACTTGTGCTAGTGCCCAAGCGTAACGGCGATGATTATTCTAATTTGGCATATTCAGTCCTATCATACTGCAAAAAAATGCTTCCTGATTTCAAAGTCCCGGCTTCAATTTATGTCATTGATGATGTGTCAGTGCTGCCTAGGTCATCGACCAATAAAATAATCCGTATGTCTATTTTTTCATCACTAGTGTCTAGTGGGGTGATGCCGATCATCGATGCAACTACATTGGATGCAAGAAAAATCTTGAAGAAGAGTTTGGTGCCTGCCCAAGGCCCTTTGGAAGAGTCAATCACACGAATCTGGGAGAAAGAGCTGGGTCTGACCAACATTGGTGTAACAGATGACATTCTTGAATTTGGGGTGAACTCAATCAAAGCTGCTCGATTAGCGTATGCTATGCAAGAAGAGTTTAAAAACAAGATTATCAATGTCACGGATATTTTAAGGAACAAAACAATTCGAAATCTGGCAGCATGGGTTATCAATGGTGATCAATTACAGTATGAATCTCCAGTAGAGGTAGCAAAGTCGTTTCAAGGACAGGAGTTTGTCTTGTCTTTTGGGCAGGAACAGATGCTTGCTCTGTATCACTTGGATCCTAAATCTTCTTCGTATAATGTTCCTTTTGGTATTGATATGAAAGGGCCATTGGATACCGAGAAATTGAAGGACTGCTTAAAAGTCCTTGGGATGAACTTTGAGACCCTCCGGACATACTTCAGTCTAACATCTGGGAGGTATCAGCCTGTGGTTCTGAGCTCAGATGTGTACCAAGGAATGGATGTTACGACTATTTCTGTCAATCCATATGACACAAAGGTTCTGCATCAGATTATTGCCAAACTGACCTCTAAACCCTTTGACTTGGGATTGGGTCCACCAGTGAGAGCAACACTGCTAAAGCTTGGTGAAAACCACCACATCCTTCTCTTGGTAATGCATCATATAGCCACCGACGGCTGGTCCATGTTTCTCATACAAAAGTATTTGGCCTGTTTGTATGGACTTCGTAATCCATCTTCTTTTGCTTTTCGAGCAGACAGAGTTTCCTACACTGATTTTGCATTTTGGCAGAGGAAGCTTCTGGATTCTGAAGTGATGAAAAATCAAATGAAATTTTGGATGAAGGAGCTTCGCGATATAGAGACCTTGCAGCTGCCAATTGATTTCCCCCGGCCATCCATTCAATCTACTTCAGGTGATCTGTATGCTTTTGAAGTTGCAGAAGACGTCGTAGATTTGATAAGAAGGGTGGCTTCAGAGAACGGGGTTACTCTTTTTGTGGCCCTGATGTCTGTTTTTCAGATACAGCTTTCTAGATATTCGGGGCAAAAATGCTTTGCTGTTGGAACTCCAACCTCTGGTCGCAACCACAAATGTATGGAGGAGACATTGGGATATTTTGTCAACCCCCTACCAGTGAAAGCCGACCTGAGTGGAAATCCTTCGTTTACTGAAGTCCTCAGAAGGGTACAAGGAACTATTTTGGATCTCTTTTCAAATTCAGGCATCAGTTTTGTACATATTGCCAAGGAGTTGGGGGACAGCAACCCTTCACATCCACCTATTTTCCAAGTCATGATGGTCCTGCAAGAACGTGCAGAGTCTCAGCCCACAAGGGTGAGTGATACTATGGAGTTTTCAAGGTTCCAGGTGACATCTAGTACTGCATCAAAATTTGATCTCACACTTGAGGTGACAGAGTATGAAAATAGGCTAAAATGTCGCATTGAATATTGCACAGACCTTTTCAGTAAGGAAACTATTGAGAGGTTTGCATCCCATTTCAATGTGCTCCTTTCTGAGACTTGCTCAAATCCAGCGATCAAAGCAGAGGCTGCTCCAATAATGACGAAAGAGGAAGAAAATTTGGTTTTAAATGTGTGGAATGATAACAATATCAGTGTTTCCTATGAAAAAACCCTGGATGAAGTCATCATTGATGCAGCTAGATCCAGACCTGATCACCCTGCTGTTGCACATGATGGTCGAGAGATTACGTATGGAGAGCTGGATAGATTGTCATGCAAGCTTGCTAATGTCTTAATAAAACACGGCATCGGGCCAGGGAAAATAGCCGGTATCCTGCTAGACAGAAGTATTGAGTTTATCGTTTCAGAGGTAGCAGTATTAAGAGCAGGTGCTGCCTTTGTCCCGATCGATCCAACTTACCCTGAGCAAAGGATCAAGTACATCATGGAAGACATCCAGACAAACTTCTTGATTTCCACGAAGTATATGTTCAGGAATTTGTCTTCAGATATATCTAAAGGGGTCATACTGCTCGATGTCGAAAGGATTTTTGAGGAAGAGGAGAAGTGTACGGGTCTGTTGAGCCATGTGAAGCCCACTCAAAACGATTTGGCATACGTAATTTTTACAAGTGGAACGACTGGAAGACCCAAAGGAGTAATGATTGAGCATTGCAACGCGATAAACATGGTTCACGCTCTATCTGCCACGTACAGGATCCATAAAGATGCCAGGCAGTTCCAATTTTTCAAAATTGGATTTGATGGGGCCCAAGGTAAGTGGCGATTTGTTCTTCACCTTTTTCTGTGCTACTGCATCGCTTTTGAACATAATAGAATACGTTTCATTTGGTTCAATGCCATAGATGCAAAACTCGCCTTTAGATTACCCAGTATTTTGTTTGCTTTCATGCAGGGGATATCTTACCTTGTCTGGCGGTAGGGGCTACATTGATATTGTGGACACCACCAGACTGGACTCAGGCTTTGAAAAGATATAAAGTGACCCATCTTGGGGCCGTACCATCTGTTTTAGGAACAATGGAGCCCCACATGTACCCAAGTCTGGAAGTGGTGGTGACTGCTGGGGAAGCATGTTCCCTTGCACTCATGCAGAAATGGGCAGCCGCTGTGCCCTGCTTTATAAATGCGTATGGACCTTCTGAAACAACAGTCGGTAGCAACGCACAAGTGCAGCTCCCCAGTGATACATCTGTTCTTATTGGAGGCCCAATGCCAAACTACAAGTCATATATTGTGGACAAATTCTTTATGCCAGTTCCAGTAGGTGTACCCGGTGAACTGATCATTGGCGGCGATGGTGTTGGACGTGGATACCTTCAGAAAGAGGAATTGACGTCTGACAAATTCGTCGATAACCCATTTCACAGTGGTAGATGCTATAAAACTGGTGATTTAGTAAGATGGAGATTTGGAGGTTCGATTGAGTTCTTGGGCCGTATTGACAATCAGGTGAAAATAAAAGGTTACAGAATCGAACTAGGGGAGATTGAGTCTGTTGTAAGTGCATGCGATGGTGTGAAACAGGTAGTTGCACTTGTGAAAAAAGATCCAAAAAGTCAAGACCAAATTGTTGTCTATTGTTCCCCCAAGGTATGCCGAGAAACGATTTAAACGAGACATTGTACAACTTGCCGTCAAATATTCTAATACCTGCAGTCTGAGATAGAAGTAGACAAATGCATGCAGCATTTGCGTGCAGAACTTCCGGTATACATGGTCCCGGCTGTCATGATCACATTGGATGAAATTCCCCTCGCTCCCACAGGCAAGTTTGATATTTTGCTGGTCTGCCAATCTCGCTCACTGCATTCCTAGTTTGATATTGTAATGCAGGTAAAGCAAATACAAAAGCACTTCCAACGCCCAAATGGGATGATGTTCAAGCAGCGAAAGGTAAAAATGAATATGTTGCTCCTGAGGGTGCCTTGGAAGAGAAGCTACAGAAACTTTTTGAAAACGTTCTTGACGTGACTGATGTTGGGGTCACTGCTGATTTCTGGGAAACAGGAGGATCCTCACTACTTGCCGGTATTTTGATCAGTTCAATTCGAACAGAAATGGATGCAGATATGCTTCCTTCAACGTCTCTTTATGATGCACCAACTGTAAGGTCGCTGGCGGCACTAATGAAAACTCTTGGGATCGAAGATGGAAAGTCTACAGCTGAAATCAAGCCTGTTTCTGCATGGTCTTCAAATGATTCGAATTCTGTACTGCCAATTATTATGCAGTTTTTGTCCTTCTTCATCAGGCCGACCATTCAGGTAGCTGTAGTCCTACCATCTATTACTGTCATACTGCAATGCTGGGCATGGTTCGGCCCCTGGCCTGCAATAGGAATTGCAATCGCCGTGGTAATGATAGACCTTCCTTTGCTGTTTATTGTTTGCTGGCTCATTTTGAGAATTATCATGTGGGGTCGAATCAAGCCGGGTAAATATCCTCTTTGGAGTTTCTACTACTGCAGATGGGTGATGTCTAAAAGAGTCATGGACGTTGTGCACTTTTGGTCGAATTCTTTACAAGAAACGTGCTTTCACTCCGCCGTTTTAAGACTTTTTGGTGCAAAAATAGGTAAAAATGTGACGATGAAGAGTTGGGCAGCAATATACGAGCCTGATTTGGTGGTCATTGAAGATGGCGTCATAATTGATTCTGGTGCTGCCATTGAGCCAGCAACTATAGAAGCTGGAGGTTTACTGGTGATTCAGCCCATTCAAATTGGCAAAGGTTGCTATTTGGGAAAAAGATGCTTCGTCCCAGGGGGTTCTCGGATCCCAGAAAACACAATGGTTCCTCCGATGTCAACGGCAAATGCAAAGCAATATGATGAAGCACTTGCTAGCTCAGGTGCAAATGTCCAGACTGACCTGACAGCTGAGGCCAAAACCCTGCGGTCTCGATTGGTGACAATTCTCCAATGTGTGTTTCTGATCGCCCTTGCATGCATGTATGTCATCTGCTTGTGCACTGTTTGTGCCTGTGCTTATGGCTTATACACTAACCTGATGCCAAAATATGACAATGGGGTCAAGGTTGAGGGAAATTTCATTGATTTGATTCGAGCACCCATAGGACAAACGTTTTGGCTTTCAATCATGCTTTTCATGCCAATATTTGTCCTCTACCTTATGCCGCACGTTTTCTACCTTCAATGTCTTCTGCTTAAACATCTGGTCCTTGGTAGGCCACCCAGGAGTAAGGTCCCTACATCATGGACAGTTTTTAGACATTGGGCCATGACGAGATTGATGAACGATGCACCTATACAAGTTCTATGGGGCCATTTAAGTGGCACGGTATGGATGTCGTTGTATTTAAGATTGCTAGGAGCAAAAATAGGGAAGAGACCCATGCTTAGACTCACTCACTGCGCTGAGCCAGACTTGATATGTCTTGGAGATGACACTGAAATAGCGGCAAATGTGCTCCTCGAATGGGGTATAACAATGGGCTCCAAAGTTGCTGTGACTAACTCTGCTGTCATAGAAAAAGGAGTGACAGT
Source organism: Picochlorum sp. BPE23 (assembly GCA_025209345.1). Taxonomy (NCBI): domain Eukaryota; kingdom Viridiplantae; phylum Chlorophyta; class Trebouxiophyceae; genus Picochlorum; species Picochlorum sp. BPE23. The sequence goes on along the minus strand of JANSVD010000005.1, from coordinate 571,775 downwards.
TGAAAGTTACTCCATTCTTGGTGATATGACATATGCATCACCCAATAGCTGGTTCAAATCTGGAACTGTCTGGGTTGGTGCTCCAGCAAAGCATTTACGGCAAAACAATATACCAGAGGAAGAAGAGACGCCTTCAAAAGATCTGCTTCGCAGATATTGGGTTTCACAGGTGGCATTGACTGTCTGCCAACCAGTGCTTACATATTGCTCTATTGTCTCGATATTCTTGCTTTTGTGGGCGTTCAGAAAAATACTTGCGGATGGAAGGGTTTCAATATATTGGTATCTTCTCATATTTCCTCCGGTATTTGTCATTGGGGAGTTTGTGCAGGCATTCATCATGTTCTGTCTGAAATGGATGCTTGCAGGGAAATATACAACATCAGTCCATCCATTTTATTCCTACCATTATACTTCCTGGATTCTTTTGACAAATGTTATGCTTCAATGTTCATTGATTAATCAACTTGGGGGATCCGTCTGGCTTGTTTGGTGGGCACGTCTATTGGGGGCAAAAATCGGTGAGAATGTTTGCTATTTCTCATTCCGTCGGGTTGAAATGGACCTCCTCCAAATCGGCGATAGATCCATCATTGGACAAGAATCAGTAATAAGTGGACATACACTTGAAAATCAGGTAATTGAACACATCAAAACAGAAATAGGAAATCAAGCATGGGTTGGATCACGGACAACACTTTTACCTGGCTCTAGCATGTCTGCGGACTCTCAGGTCGATCATTTATCCCTGGTATTAAAGGTACGATGCCCCCAGCCTAATGCTATCTTCTTTCATGTGACAGTCAAATCTTGAATTTTGATTTTTTATTCGTGCAGGGCGAAAGGATCGAAAGGTCGAACTGCTGGAAAGGTATTCCAGCAGTGCCATATGCCAGATTGAAGATTCTAAATCTTAGAATTCTGGAAAAGACGATGAGTTTGAAGCATTCAGACGAGCTCTTATCTCTAACAAGTCCGTGTTATACATTTCTGTGCATTCATTCTGCTTCATCGAGGAGTTTATGCCCTTTATTCATGAGGTATATGTGCTTTCTGCAGGATCCCTAACTGTGGAAAAGAGCATCTCCAGAGTCCTTTCAAAGAACAGGGTTTCTCGACATCAGACGTATAAGAGAACCTTATCAGTGGGATTGTAATGCATGAAGATACACTATGTACGTCGACTAGCAGCACCAGATTTGTGCGAGTCCATAGCGGCATTCCCCCAGCCACAGAATTGAGAGAGAATGACTGTCTACTCAGCCACAGGTTCACATTTGGTTGGCAGTAACACTAACATCTCTCATTTCATTACAAATTTTATGCATTAATGGATAGAGTAAAAAGATATGATATCCTCTGCTGAGGCATATTCCCTCAGTGTTGCATGATATATTCTTTGGCATTCATGCAGACATGATGGAAGCATGGTGTTCTCTTGGTTCGTCATCATGACATTGACTCCTTTCGGCGCATCTGTAATTCTTGAATATGTACTCTTTATTTTGTGGTTTACAAAAGCAATCGGGATGCAGACACATGTGATGTCACTCTTTGAAAGAAGAAGAAGCACTCTGTGCCCTCATTTCTGAGTGCGTGTTGCTTCTTCTCTCCAGTAGAGTGGACCGCTCCATGTCCATCCTGGGAATGATTCCAGCTTCCGAACGTCTACTTTGGATAGATGACCGTGGTTGGGTTTGGCGTACTCTCGACGCTGTTTCTCTATCCAGGAGGCTAGCGAATTCATCTCGGTAAGACTAAGATCACCAAACCATCTCCACCCACGAAGCTTTTGGAGCTTTTGAATATGCCATGTGGAGAGGCGGCCATGATTTGTCGATGCATACTCGACACTCTGTAGAATAATCCACATGCTGAGGGCCAAATGGTTGCGACGGATGGCGAGATACTCCTTGCCACCATCTGTCCAGTCCCATCCTTCCTCAGACTCCAGCCTCCCTATGGTCTCAGCGCTTAGGTTCCCATGATTTGGTTTCGCATATTCTGCACAAGCGCTCTTCACCATGGTGGTTGATTTCTTTTCTATCAATGCCATCGTGCTTTCGACATGAAGAAGCAGATCCGCGACACTCGTGCGCAGGAATGGGATAGAACCGTGCCGGAGCCCAGTGTTACGATGGATTATTGTTATGCTTTTATCCAATATATCAGAACTCATATTGAAAAGTTGTAATATATTTAATATATATAAAACTGTTTATGGCGATCAGAGGCACAAACGCGACGTAACTACCATGCAACAAATTCAAACCGTGACGGATCAATTCGGGATCCCGAATGAGTACGAGCACATGCATCTTGCATGAGGTGGCTTTGCCAGCAACGTTCTCGTTGATACAGTACAGAAAACAAGGATCCACTGTCATTGCCGGCACTTGCCACGGACACCACTCGCCTTTCTCCAAAGGACGCTTTGCCTGTCTTGAAAGCTAATGCTTTCACTAAGGTATCGTTTCCAAAGCCTCACCCAATGGGGTGAATTGAATTACTATGTAAACAGTGTGACATCTGATTTACATTGACATAGTTCATTTCATTACAAATTTCATGCATCCATGGAGACATTAAAAATATAAATATCCTGTGCTGAGGCATATTGTCTCATTTGCATGATATATTCTTTGGCATTCATGCAGGCATGGTGGATGCCATGGTGTTCTCTTATTGGTTCATCATCTCATCGCCACAGGGGTGGAATTTTCATTGCACATATCTCTCTCTCTCTCTCTCTCTCTCTCTCTGATATATATATATATATCGCATACGAAGACAAAATACAGACAAAAACAGTTGAATTCACATTTTGAAACAAGAAGAAACGACAAAGAGGAAGAACTCTGTGCTCTCATTTCTGAGTGCATGTTTCTTCTTCTCTCCAATAGAGTGGACCGCTCCATGTCCATCCTGGGAATGATTCCAGTTTCCGAACGTCTACTTTGGATAGATGACCGTGGTTGGGTTTGGCGTACTCTCGACGCTGTTTCTCTATCCAGGAGGCCATCAAACTCAGCTCGGCAAGACTAAAATTACCACCCCATCTCCACCCACGAATCTTTTGGAGCTTTTGAATATGCCATGTGGAGAGGCGGCCATGATTTGTCGATGCATACTCGAGTCTCTGTAGAATAATCCACGTGCCGAGGGCCAAATCCTTGCGACGGATGGCGAGATACTCCTTGCCACCATCTGTCCAGTCCCATCCTTCCTCAGACTCCAGCCTCCCTATGGTCTCAGCGCTTAGGTTCCCATGATTTGGTTTCGCATATTCTGCACAAGCGCTCTTCACCATGGCAGTGACTTGCGCTTCTTGCAATGCCATCGTTTTTCTGAGTTGGAGAAGCTGATTTGAGACACTCGTGTGCAGGTATCGGGTAGAATGTTTCCATCGCACAAAGTTATGAAGGTTTAATCTCATGCGTTTATCCAAAATATCATAAATCATATTGAAAAGTTGTAAGGGCGGATCAACTCGATTGTGGGTTTTCTATTAGTGACTTCAAAAAAATCCTATGGGGGAGCGGGGCGTCTTTTAATAATTGATAATTTGATAAAGGTGCCAAGCTGGCATCCAATCGCCTCTTAAAACCTCTGAATCAATGCGTATGCATATCCTAGTGCACAAACATAATAAACATGGTCGCTTGGCTGGTCCTGTGTGGAGGAATCTTGCCTGGATCACTGTCCATAGCATGTCCTCTGTACGAGCCTTGTGCCCCACAGCCCTTGCGAATTTTCCGAGGTTCATCATCCCCAAATACTCTCATGATACACCAAGATATACAGAATCTGCATTTGGCATTCGATTTCACGCCAGATACGAGAGAGATGTCGACACAGTGCAAAATTCAAACTCCTTTTGACCATGCCCCTTTGCATTCAATGTGATTTCAGCTGTTTCCTTCGCCCCAAACCCAATTTGTTAACTCAATATCTCCAAAAAGTGTCAAATATGTTTTATGCTCGGAATATCCTTGGAAATGGACCCACTTCAGGTTGTCTCTGTGACAGATCTGAAGCTGATATGTAGATCCAGGCTCTGCCGTATTTTATCATTATTGAGGCTTTCCCCGGGTACCTAATGACATTTGTCGGCGTGTAGGATGCTTCAATGCATCGTAAGGGTTGGTTAAATCCCATTTAGGGTGGATTTGGCTCAAATTATCACTTTACAAAATCAGGTCCAATTCTGAGAAAATCCTATGGGCGGGGCTAATAGAAAACCCACAATCGAGTTGATCCGCCCTAATATATTTAATATATATATATATAACTGTTTATGGCAATCCGAGGCACAAACGCGACGTAACTACCATGCAACAAATTCAAACCGTGACAAATCAATTCGGGATCCCGAATTATTGCGAGCACACGTACATGCACCACCATGATCATGCATGAGGGGAAAACTCTTCTAGATTGATTATACCATAAAGGCACCCCAGTAGTAGCATTAATGGTGCTTGAAAATCTCAGAAAGAGCATAGGATGCTGGCTTCCTCCTGCCTGGGTGATCAGCATGACATTCTGTTGCGCAAAACAGAGCTCTGTTTGAGGCAGGTGACGTGTCCCATTCAGCAGATTTGAGTCTCGAGTCGATGGAGACATGTGACAGCGATACAGCCCCACCTTGGAACAAATATTGCGACTATTTATTTAGAATTCATCAGGAATTCCTGAATTGAGGAGATTGTATCAAGGTTAGAAGACAGCGTGAGACGAAGCGCATGCCATTTGTGTTGTTGCATGCTTTGCTTTGTTCGGTTCTTCAACGCTCGTCAATCAGTGTCAACGATATTAATTGATATTTATTTCAAAACGATATATAAATCAAAGAGAAGCGAGATTCTGCGCCGAGGTTGGCACGAGAAAAAAGACTGGTTTTGACTCTCGAGAAGAACGCTATGATGGATGCGACGCATGTGATGCGTCAAGGGATATTCGATAGGAATTCAGACGAGTACAAGAATACGAAAGACGCCTATGGCCAGAGTGATCCATACCCACATTGCATCATTAAAGACTTTTGTGATGATGCTATTCTGAGAAGGGTTCGGGAGGAAATTATTGAGAATTTTGATGCTACGTACAAGGAGACTGATCTGTTCAAAATGTTACAGACAGTGGATCTTGCGAATTTAAATGCATTGGATGATGAAAAGAAAAAGAAGATTCCTAATTTGCTGGCGTTGCGGGATGCGATATATTCCAAGGAGTTTCGAGAGTTTGTGTCAGAGATTACAGGGTGTGGTGAGTTGTCGGATACGACAGATTGCGCGTGTAATATTCATCCTGTAGGTGGTCATCTGCTGTGTCATGATGATGTGATTGGGGATCGGCGTGTGTCGTATATTATTTACCTGACAGATCCTGATAAAGGTTGGAGTGAGGAGGATGGGGGCGCATTGGAGCTGTACCCAGAGGATCCAGAGGCACCCCAGGTGCCGTATCCTATTCCGACAGCTACAGCGTTACCTATTTGGAATACTATGGCAATGTTTAAAGTGCAGCCGGGGAAGAGCTTTCATTCGATTCAGGAAGTCATGACGAATGAAAAGCCACGGATGAGTCTTCAGGGCTGGTTTCATGGGCCATTGCCAGATAAGGAGGAGAATGCGGCGTTGCCTACTCTGCAAATGCTTCAATCGCGTGGTGGAGGTGATAAAGGAAATTCTGTTAAAGATTATAATGAATTCATGCCCGTGCCTGGAACTGAACGTGTGGTTGGAGATGATGAGCCGTATACAATTTCTGCCCAGGATGCCGAGTATTTAAAGCAGTGGATCAATCCCATGTACTTGGATGGAAGGGGAACCGCAAAGATTCAGGAAAAGTTTGCTAGTGATGGGTCGATTCATTTAATAAATATTTTGAATGAGGAAACTGCGGAAAAAGTGCAGAAAGATATGCTACAGATAGATGCAGAGGATGGTGTTGGTCATGGGAAGAGGCCTGCCTATGATGCCGGGATGAAGGATGGTTGGACGTTGCGAGGGCCGGCGCATATGCAACGTTACCTAGAGTTCACTGGGGATGCATCAACACAGGAATCCACGCATAGGCGGTTAGGAAGTACAATGAGAGAGCTCTGTGATAAGGTTATATGTAGTGTTCCGTTTGCCAACCTGATCCGCAGCTTCACTACATTGACCATGGATGGGGTGAACCGTAGAGAAATACGACGATTTCGACCAGGATTAGATTATACAGTTGCGCATTATGGTATCTTGACCAAAGATCCTCGTCTCGATGTTGTGTTGACCTTTGTTGATGAAGCATCCATGGACGAATCGTCCTGGGCTGATGGAGAGTGCGGCGGTTTTGAAGCATATCTGCTTGCAGATGAAGAAGAGGATGGCCCAGCAGAAGTGTATCGACAAGCACAGGATGACGAGTCTGGTGTTCTGAATATCTCTGCAGCCTTTAACGCCATCAGCATTGTTCTGCGCGATGAAGGACTCATGAGATTTGTCAAATATGTCGCCTCTAGCGCTCCTGGCAGCAGGTGGGATGTTAGTGTAGAGTGTGTGCCGCAGGATGATAGCGACGACGACGAGGAAGAATAATAATGGTCCTCCTGGAATTTTATATTGTACTTCAGTATCTACCTTGTTACTAGAAGAAGGGTACGAAATACAATCAAATGAATTAAAAAAATCAATGACACACGCTCCAACAATGCCTCTTCACCAGACATCCTTGAGATACCGACCCTGATCAGCCATCTTTTTCACAATCGCCTCTGCCTGATTTCCAGAGCACCCTTCTTCCTTCTCCACAATATGATGAAGCACGCGATTCACATCCTTTGCCATATGCTTTCCATCACCGCAAATATACAAGTACCCAGGGTTGTTTGTATTGCTCAACAGTGACCACAGATGACTTCCATCCTTTTCAATATGGTGCTGCACATAATCCTTGGATTTTCCCTCCCTACTAAATGCTAATTCCAGCTTTGATAGTGTCCCATCTTCTACAGCTGATTTCATCTCTTCTTCATAGATGAAATCATGGTCTCTATGCCGACACCCAAAGTACAACAACATCTCCGCTGAGGTAGAATCTGCCCGTCTATCCTGAATAAATCCTCTAAATGGTGCAAAACCTGTCCCCGGACCAACCATGATCATGGGCGCATTCCTATTCTGAGGTAATTTGAAGGAAGAACTCCTCAAAAACACTGGAATCTTCTGTCCCACCCGTACACGTGCAAGCCACGTCGATGCGACACCATTGTGAACCCTTCCAGTAGGCATGACGTCCCTAACTACAGCACATGTAATGTGCACTGACGTTGGATGCACTTTTGGCGAAGACGATATCGAGTAATACCTGGGCTGCAATCGAGGAGATATTGAGCCAAAGAAGGCACCAATCGTCGGCTTCGCAGAAGGAAAGTCCTCCAACACCTCCAAAAGGCTCCTCTTTGGCACATGCACATATGCATCATATTCTGCCACTCCATCCACACTACAGAGCATCACCAGCCGTTCCCGCTCCTTTGCATCCGTCGCAAACGCAGACAACATCTTTAAAGCAGCTTTACTCGGAGACGACAAGAGATCGGCAAAATGAGTTAATGCAAACTCTAAGGTCATGGCACCTGGAAGGAAGACCTCTCCCAAATCCTCAAATCTATCATCCTTGGTCATACTGAAACAGAAATCGAGAGGCTTCCCCAACAACTCGGCAGCTTTCTTCACAACATCTTTTGAATTTTCAGGATACACGCCAATATGATCGCCAGCCTCATACCCAGCTTGTGATCCAGATATATCAACCTCCACGTGTACACAAGACCTATCTGATGCATCACCATGCAACTCTTTGACACACGTCACCTCTGCCAAATACGGCGAATGCACATTATCTCCCCGTCCATTTATAATTTTATTCACAGAAGACGCCGGCGCATCCATAATCTTCTGTATAGAATACGCAGGAACCGACTCTGTTGTCACCTGTGCCGTCACCCCTGCCTCAAACAACTCTGAATCCTTCAATGCCTCAAAGAACTTGGCAGACCACTCATCAAAATCCCTATCAATATCATCATCATCATCACCAGTACCCATGGCTAACAATGGTGTCGCCCCCAACTCTGACATGCACTTGTGCACAGTCTTTCCCATGGAACAAAAATGCTCATACTGCCTGTTTCCCAAGGCAAACACAGCAAAAGACACACCATCCAACGGAAGCTCTGCATAATCCACCTTGCCAGACTCTTCCACCAGGTAATCATGTAAATCCACAGCATTATCCGTCGGCTCCCCATCGCCATACGTTGCAACCAGAAAAATCACCAGCGTCTCTTTACTCAGCCTCTCCTGAGCTTTATACTGCTCCGCATCAACCACATGAAACGCCGTCGTCGACCCATACGCACTCTCTAATTGAGATTTAAGAGTCTTTGCAAATTTCTCAGCCGTACCAGTCTGCGTTCCAAACACGAGCGTACACTGATCCCTTCCGTCTTCTTCTTCTTCTTCCTGTGCCTCAACCTCCTTGGCTTGAAGAGCCACTGACACCGTTCCTTTCTTCTTTTTTGTCAATTCATTCATCAATAAAGCACATAATACACATAATCCTAACAGCGCTGTTCCAAATATGGACGCAGGCCCTTGGAAAAGCTGTATGACCGCTTGCATCGACCGACTGGATGTCTATTCTACCACAAAAGAATCAAATATTCAATGCATGCACATTAAATTATTTTTACATCATTTTTTAATGAGTAGGAGGGATGTGGGAATGGACCCAATCTGCCAGATTCTGCCGAAAGTCGAGCATCATGCGACTGTTCAAATCTTGAAACCTGCTGGTGACTGCCGAATGCTGCAAGAGCAGCACACTGGTACTTGCGTCGTCCTGATCAGCTCCTACCAAGAATGATGGTATGCTCTCTGATACGAGCCTTGCAGCAGTTGCTAAACAGAATAATCCACAATCATACGAGTTGCCTTGTTGTGCAGTACACTCGTTCGCAGAGCTGATGCGCATGCCCATGACGTGCGCAATAATATCTTTCAAGCGCATTGCAATACGAGCATTCATTCCTGGAATACTATCATAGTGCGTACAGGTTTGGGTACGGCGATCGACGACCATGGCTGACCAATGGGTGCCCCCCATGGCAACCTCCATGTTGGTACTGTTATTTATGGCAAAAAATATGGTTGATCTGGAGGATACATCCATCGAGTCCATGATGCTTGCGGCCACTTCTTGGCCTCCATGAAGTACGAGAAATGTCGTTGAAGGAGGCACGAAGAGGATATCTGGAGGGGCATGCACCTCATGTTGCAAATACAAGAGGTAGAGTTCTATGCACTGATCATTCAGCCATTGCCCTGGTTGCAGGCATTCTACATCGCACGCTCGAATCACAAGGTCGTGATAGCTGAATAGTTTCGTATCATCCATCGTCTATGGGTGTATATTTCACACCAGGTATTCTACATCATCAAGTTCTTCTCCTTATAGCTAGAACAAGTATGCTGCTCCCTCGTAATTCTGCCATACCATCTAGATTGCTTTCACTATGTACGATTTTTAATAAAGATTTCTTGCTTATGTATGTATGGTTTTACATCAATGCCCCCTGACCAGGTCGCCTCTTGATCAAGTGGGGTACCTGTGGTGGGGTACCCAGGGCTCCGTGAAAAGAAATAAGAAAAAGGAAAAGACAAAGACAAAGCTAACGACACACTACAATCATAATCTTCTCGAGATTTGAAAACTCCACTTGAAATGAAACTGAGACTCAAAAGAGTATCGAAAGTCCTCTCACCCAGGTTCTATGCAAAAGATAAACATGGTATCGGCATATTCTGAACCACGTGAGACAGACTACCAAAACAAGGGGCACAAATCTATCCGTGTACTGAAATTACTGTTGAGGGGAAAAAGGCGACACCAGAGGAGAGACCTGCCAGCACTGGGCTTCCTGGGACCACTGAAGAGGGGCTGAAGAAGCCAGGGAGGGAGATCCTGCCTCCAAAACGTGTGTGTAACACGTTAAAATGGATACACATACCTTGCGAGTCAGCTGTATGTAATAATCAATGGATTTGACTCTCTGGTCGCGCTGAGCCTTGTGTATGGTCTTTCTAACTGTATCAATACTGTACGTCGTGGCAATGCATATCAAGGCCCAAGCATCCAAGGGATAATGTCCCCAGGGATGAACCATCCAGATGGATCTAATAATAGCCTGAGCTGCCTGTAAATCTACCTGAAATAAGGTGCTGCATAAGGAGAGCGCGATGGGGCAATGGTAAAAGAAATGAGCTCTGCCTGGTTGGACTGGACTAAAATGGCAAATACAGGGCTGATCGACTTTAATTCTTTCACTGGTGATACCTGTCTTCATAATTGTTTCCCAGAAGGCGATCTTATAAGCTGAGGGAATTGGAAGCCGCGATAGGGGCGGTAATACACGATAAAGGGGGCGCCATCTGATGGGGTGCTGGAACAAGCACTCCTGAGAATCTGACATCCGTTTATCTTGGATGATTTCCAGCCACTGCTGCCATCTATAGTTTCTATCAGCTTGCTGTCCTTCGGTGAGCAGGAGTGTTCCAAATTTCACTGTATAGTCTTCGAGAGGGATAGTTTCCCCCCGTCGCTGCCACTGAGGTTGTACTTCTGGGGGTTGTAGACAGGGTAGAGCTGCTGTGAGTGTCTGTGGAGCTACTCCCGATTGTTTGAGCTGATAGTCAGTAAACATTTTGTGCCACAAGGTTCTGATCCAGGTGAGACTGTCTGCTGCAGCGCTCTGAATGATAGTTTCGTCGCCATGAACATGAGTAATGAGAGCCCGAAGCGGTGTTGGCAGATGTGCCACAGTCTCTAGTGCAGACTGGTCGAAATTGGTGTACTGGCGCAAGAATATATTCCACACTAGCTGTACCCACAGTTTCGAAGTTCCCATGGTAAACAGTTGGGTGACCCATTTGAGATCTCTGGCATGAAGGTGTTCCTTCAGTGGGAGGCAGCCAAGACCTCCCATCTTAGTATTTGCTGGGAACATACGAGAGCTCCAGCCCGTTCTTGAGGGGAGCAGAGAGCGCATAGCATGATAGATCTGCTCAAGCTGTTGCTCCGAGGGAGGGACTATCTCTGCCCTATATAGTTCTTGTGGAAGCTTATAAGTTGAAAGTCTGCTGAATTTTGTGAAGGAGGAGGAAAGCTGAGCTGCCAATAATTTGCAATATGTTTCCAAACTCTGGAGCCGAGGAGCCCAGTCAAAAGTTGCGAGGCCGGAGTTTGCCTGGAGTTTTATTCCTAAAATGGTGGCTGAGGGAACCACTCGAAGCCCTTTGATCGCCGTAGGTTGGCCCGTGGGGGCTCCAATAGGAAGTAACCAAGTCTTGCTCTTATTGAGATGCTGGCCTGTGCCTGCCGCAAAAATATCCATGGCATCTATGAAGCGCTCAATCTGTGCCAGGCTGAGAGGGACTGTATTATCATCCGCATACTGTAATGTGGATATCTGAAGTGGAGATGTCGCCCTTGCAATTCCTTGATGGTGGTGGTGCATTGTAATCGTCAAAGGAATACTTTGAGATATAGCTGTGTGCTGGAGATGGCGGGTAAGCAGATGGCTGATAAGCAGATAGAGATAGGGAGAAACTGGGTCTCCTTGTCTGACTCCCGTATCGAATCTTCTCTTGTGAGAAAAGGATCCATTGAGATACACTCTAGCATAGGTCCGAGACAAAATCTGTCGAATCCATAGGCACAGGAACTGAGGGAGCTGGAGAGTGGAACAAAGGCGGAAGAGCAAGTGGCGATCAATCTTGTCATAGGCTTTTGAGAAGTCACATACCGCAAAATAGGCGGACTTCTTTTGCAAGGCTAGATATTGAGGCAGGAGCTGAAGGGTCCATATGGTATCTGCTTATATTGCATTGCGTGGTTTTCGGAGAAAAAGAGAGAGAGTGTCGTTGCAGCATGCAGGTGCAAATTTTTTTAAAGTGCCATATAGAGAGAGAGATCTCTCCAGATCTCTAGAAATCACACAGACTTCTTGCAGGAGGATTCGTGTCCGGTCAATGCGTTGTATCGATGGGGTATCAGTATTCGACTCGGACTTGATTGCCTCAAGTCCTCGTCAAATCATTCTCTCTTGATTGATTGACTCGTTACATAGATGTAATATAACTATAGATAGGAAGCAATCGATTGATCGATGGGTGGATGGAGGGACGAAGCCGAGGCTCGTCGTCTAGAGGAAGTTGAGGGTCCTCAGGTGTTGAAACGAAAATATAAGAGTCAGATTCGGTCTTCAGTATATGACAAAGAACCAAATGCACCTTTAAAGTCAATAGTAGTTGTGTCTGCGGCGATTGGGTGTGGACTGTGGGTGTTGAGAGAGGGGAAGAAGTTGGACTCTGCCCCTTTGGAACCTTTGAAGAGGTTTATTCGGCGCTTTGTGGGTGGTACAGTGGGTGAAAAGACTGCATCAAGACGGCATTGGAAGGATATGAGGCCGTCTGATATGGCAGCGGCAGCGGCTGCAGCTCGACAGCAATCTTCTGGGGAGCCTGCTGGCAGCAGAGGAGGAGGGACAGCAGGGAAAAAGAAGAAGAAGAAGAAGAAAAAGAAGAGGTCTCACTAGTGTTTCAAAATGTATGCGTGTATACCTAATTGAATTGTAATATATATATACATAGACGTCTCCACTACAATTCTGAATGATCTGGCTTCTCCTCCTCCTGTGCACTGTCCTTGTTGTCATCATCACTAGTGTCCTTTTCTGTGTCAGCAGCAGGTTGCTCTTCTGTCGTGTTCTCCTTTGTCTCCTCTTCTGCCTTCTTCGACAACTTGACTGGCTTCTCGATTGGTTTGCTTTTGATATTCAGTCGGGTGAATGCTTTTCTCACCTGATCCAGGCGGGAGAGGACATTGTCTGCTTTGAAGATTGGGTCTTCATTGACTGGTTTCTTTTCTTGGAGGGCCTGCTGTTCCTTCATCCAGTCGACCAATTCTGTCATATTCTTTTGCAATGCCTCTGTCTCTTCTTTGGTGATCCAAGGCTTGGATTTTGCCCATGATTTTATGGTCTTGGCAGAATCATCCACAAAAGATGTCACCGTCTGAATGACCTTGTCTCTACGTGCAGCTTCATCAATTCGATGTTCAATGCTGTCAATGGTAGACCTAATACTAGCTAATTTGGATTTGAATGTAGATGCTGTTGCTGTTTCAGCTTCATCACCGTATATCCAATCTTCTGCATCCATCAAATCTTTGGATGCTTTTTGACGCTCCTCTTCGGTACTAAATGCATACAGCTTTGAATCCTCATCCTGAATAGAACTGCTCATATCGATAATAAACGCCTCGAGATCGTTCCTTGATTTATCAGTCTCACGTTTCACTCGATCACGCTCTCTAAATTCCCTCAGTACTTTTCTAGATGAAATCATGTGCTCAGTGGTCATGGAGTTGAGCTGGAATGTCACATTCATCTGCAAGGGGTCCTTGGCTATTCTCTTGACCATCTTCACCTCGAATTGTGGCTCGATGGCTTTGGGGGACTCGTTCGTCGAGTTTGAAGAAGCTGTATCGTTTACTGTGCTCGTTGTGTTCAGTTCTGCTGTGCTGTTTGAGACGATTGGAATCTTTTGCTCGACTTCAATCTCCACAGATGCATCTGCCTTGTCAACATGGAACATACCGCTGGAATCGATGCTTGTGTGAAGAGACACCTTCCCTGAATATCCACGATTTTTCACGACATCGGAAATGCCAGACACGCGAACACTGCCAAGTGGTGCTCTGGTGGCACCGTCCTGGGCACCCAATTCATTGCTCCATTCAAACGATACTGAGAAGGCATCATCTGTCACATTATCCTGCTTAATGGCTCTACGCGTCGGAATCTTTTTCATCACTGGTGCCAGAACTCTACTTTCGTCTCCATTTAAAGAAAATGTCACATCGTACATGGATTTATCCGTCATGCCGAATTTGCGTAATCTGAAAATGGTGCTTAGGTTGGCTGCGACAAGTCCAGCACCAAGAACAACTGCTTCATCCGCATCCAAATGCCTGCACAAAGATGCACAAGAAGTTATATATATTCGGAATTTTATTGTGCACATAAAAATACATCCAACGTACGAATCGAGAGCACGACCATTGAGTGCTTCGGACAGGCGACTCTTCACCAGAGGCACTCTTGATGATCCACCAAGAAGTTCCACTGCAGAAAGATCGTCGGATGTAACATTGTTTCTCGACAATATAGCCTTCAAAGGAATCACAGCACGGTCAACTATCTTGCTTGCTGCCACCTCGAATTCCTCCCGGGTAATGTGTGCTTTAAAGTCAGTATCAGGCACCAAATCCTCAATGCTTACATTGACTTCTGTGTTGGCAGACAGCACCTTTTTGGCCTTTTGCGCCTGTTTTCTCAACTTTGCTATGGCCCGCTTGTTTGACAGGAGATCCTGAGAGTCACCTTCAAATTTCTCAATCATCATATCCACAAGGACAACCTCCAACGCATCTCCACCAACATTGTGACTCACCCATGCAACATCCTTCACATCAAACTGACTCACAGGTTTACCATTGGTCTTATCTACAAAAGAGCTGAACTCAACAAGCGCCACCTCTGCTGATTTTGCTCCAAGATCATAGAAAATCACTTGCTCTGTCTTATTCGTGAAATCTCTTTCAATTCCATACTGCAGAGCAGCTGCAGCGTGTGAGTTTACCAATGTCAACACGTTCAAGTTTGCCAAACTTGCTGCATCCTTGATTGCCCGCCTCTGCCCTGGTGTAAAGTATGCTGGTACTACAATGACACAATCAGTCACTGGTACACCATCGGCTGATTCCTTTGCTAACTTTGCAGCATACTCGAACAGACTGGCCACAGCCTCTTCTGCAGACAGGCTTGTGCCCTGATCAGTTTTGACAGCAATAGTGGACCGATTTGCCGCCTGTTCGAGCTCAAATGGAACCCTCAATCGTTTCAAATCTTCAACAACAACCTCATCGCCAAATGCCTTGCCGAGCATGTCCCTGAATCCGGTAAATACCTTGTCCGGATACCTGGCAGACAAAGCAGCAGCCTCCTCTCCCACAAGCCTATCCCCATCCACAATGGACAGCGCAGCAGGAGTTTTTCGTTTACTCATCTCATTAATAACAATCGATATGGGAATTTTACCAGGTTTAACGATCGATATCTTCAAATTTTCACTCCCAAGATCGATCGCCATTAGAGCACCGAGTGCCTGAGTTGCAATACAGAGCAACACAAACGCTCGAAATACTATGCGCCAATCCATGATGACAATGTAACGATACAAGAATGCAGCGAACTGAGTATACGGGTGTCCAATTGATCCTTTGCCTGGTCAACTCTCAAATTGATCAAACAAAGAATTCGTCTTTCATACAGATTGTCCTCCACTTTCCAATATCGAATTTACAATTGGAATTCACATATACAAAAATCTGTTGATTTCGCTGGGGTAGAGAATTGATGGAGACGGTCTATGACGTACTTTGTCTTTGTCCGACTTTCTTTTTACACGCATTCTGACTTTCTTTTTTCTTCATGGTGGTTCATCGCCACACAATGTCTGAACCATGTGAAGCACATTGTCACCAGTCGCATCAAAAAATGAATAGATATTTGCAATTAGGTGCATTGACAGGCCGGAGGCTGTTGAGCTCTCAAGCAGGGCCCGCAGGTAGCAGTTCAAACCTGTTTGTGGTGTTTGGTGCTTCAAAAGAGAATATTGGTGGTGCCCTCGCGGATCGATTGCTCAAGCATCATGATGGACACGTTGTTGTAGCTGGAAGAAATGAAGATAAACTGTCAGCTTTAAAGCATGCATTGGGGGATCGTTGCGAGTATCATATTGTGGATGCTCTCAACAGTGCAGAAGTGGATTCATTTTTAAAGCACTTGAAAGAGCCCATCACTGGAGTCGCGAATTGCATCGGTACAGTTATATTAAAGCCTGCGCATTCTACTACTGAAAAGGAGTTTGAGGACACGATGAGAATCAATGCATTTTCCTCGTTCAACATTCTCAAATCATCAGTAAAATTAATGTCCAAGCAACAGCATGGTAGCATTGCATTCTGTGCTTCAGCAGTAGCCATGCATGGCATTCAAAATCACGAGGCTATTGCTGCAGCAAAAGGAGCTATTGTTTCCATGGCAAAGAGTGCGGCGAGCACGTATGCTCCCAAAAACATAAGAATCAACTGCGTTGCACCAGGCCTGATTGCAACTCCAATGACAGAGAGAATCACCTCAAATGATGCTGCCAGAAAAGCTTCTGAAAGCATGCATGCATTGAAACGAATTGGAAAACCACAAGATGTGGCAGCTGCATTAGAATTTTTCCTGAATCCTGAGAATACATTCATTACTGGGCAAGTCCTTGGCGTTGATGGAGGACTTGGATCAGTGCGAGCACAATAAATAATAGATATCACTTCATACTGCGGTATAGTTCTGCCAATGTATTCACATCTGCACCCATAGCATATCGTACAAGTATATACTGATTTAACAACGTTGTCTTAATGAATCCTAGATTCTTCCACCGACGTCCAGATGTCTGGAGAGAGCAAGGTATGATTGCGGGTCTACCATATGTTTTGCGTAATTTCTGAACCAGATCCACGTCCTCCAGCAGCTGATAGTCATTTCTATATCCTCCTATATGTCTAAATGTTTCTCGCTCTACGAAAATACCCTGATCTCCGTAGGGTTGACTCAACCAACGTGTCCTTAGGGCCACACCAATCTGCATTGCTCTGGACAAGATGGGATGCACATCAGCACCAATATCGATGCTCTCAAAACATCCCCAGCGACGATCTTCTTTCATAACAGAGTCCATATGTGCACAGAAATCCTGAGGAAGGGTGGAATCTGCATGGAGAAATATAAGCATGCGTCCAGATGCCTTGTCAGCCCCTGCATTCATCTGAACAGACCTCCCGCTACGAGATGTACAAATTACACATGCCCCGGCCACCTCTGCGTTCTTAATAGTACCATCCCGACTCCCTCCATCGACAACAATGACTTCTGAGCCAGGATGCTGTGCACTGCAGTATATCATGAATGGGTTTGTGATGCCCCGGCTAGTTGCAGGTCTCAGAAAAAGAAAACGTTCGCACCTATGCACTGCAGCAGCTATTGACTGCTCTTCGTTCTGCACATCCATGATAACCCATTAATCCTCTACTATTGTTTCAATCATACCATAAAAGGATCAGATGCACCTACCAGAGCGGGTATAATAACCGAATACTTGTTCTTGTCGAGTGTGCCTTTGCACGTGGGTGGCTTGCTTGGCCCGTTTCCCATCGACGAATAATCAAATAATTAGATCACTGTTGTATTACATTATTTTAACGCCATCCTTGGGCGACGCGATGCTGCACTTCTGCAATGCGGGGAAGTACGGCAGTTTGCGCTGCATTTAAAATCTCAACAAACGCTGCTGCAGCTTGTTCATCCGACATGTCGAGCAATAGCTTCTCTTGAACTTTCAGCATTGCCATTTCTGGATCTGCTCGGATGTCAGGAACAGAAGATTGAGCCATGACGTGTATCAATGAGAGCAGCAGGTTGGATGATTTTCTAAGAATGTTGAGAGCCTCACACGACAACTGGACAAATTGCTCATATTCTGCACTCTCTGGGCCTCCCATACCATCTACAATCGATCTATTTAAGAACAGTGGTGCCGAGGAAAATTTAGGGTCTCGTCCTAGAATGTATCCAAAGTCTATGTGGAAGAGTTTGCCCTCGGTGGTGATCATGACATTGTCATTGTGCCGGTCTCCAATACCTAGAATATGTGTGAACACAGTGTATCCAGCACAGGATCGGGTGTAATTATGCAATACTTGCTGTCGAATTCCTCTGGGAGATTTGCTTGGAGCATGATGTTCTAAGAATTGCTGAACTGAACCATATTCGCGCAGTATTGCTGATAATGGAACCGATTTTGGTACAAATTCAATGAGTCCATCGTCTATGGATGTTGGCAGCACTCTGTACGGAGTGATCTGCAAGTCTACATGCTCCCTTTTCAAAAGCCTGCATGCAAATTTGTTACGGATATATCACGATGAAAACAAAACACTGCAAGGGTGAAGCAATATGTGCGCAATCGTACCTGTCCATGAGAGAAAATATCTGGAGTACGAGTTGATCCTGGCGCAAATCATCACCCTTTTTGTAAATGAATGCATAGGGCGTCTCGCTCTCATATCTTCCATCAACATTCCACACGAGCTTTACAGGGTTTACTTTCGACTTGAAAACCAAGCATGCGTCTGGAATGACTCCGGAAAGCCGAATGGAAGGGTTTATTGGACTGGGTGTGATGAAGTGAGCAAGATCCTCACAGGAGCCTCCCAATCGAAGCATCGTCCTAATCTGTTCAGTTTTCGCATCAGCAGACCGATATAATCTAATAGAATCAAATAAATGTCTGAGACGAGCGACCAAGTTCAACTGCAACGGAATGGAAGCCTTTCTAACTTTATTACGAGGGCCACCAATATCGTGTCGTTGTGACTCAGAATCACACAGTGCTGACAGCAGAGCAGTCTGTAAGACTTGCGCTCTTTTCCCAAATTCTGTGTCCTCTAGCTCGGAGCAAAGATACCAAAACAGGGATGAAGCGATCAACTCATTCGCACTAGATTTTTCTAGTAAGAACTTTGAGAGGGGTGAGACATCACGCTCTTCATACCGAAGAGCCTGGACAAGCTGCAAAAGAATCAGATGAATATTATCGTCTGGTAATAGCCGAAGAAACTCCACTGCATGAGATCGCACTGCTTCAATGGGAAATACAGGAGATAGCATCTCTAAAGCATCCCCGACATCGATCCCTGCCCATTGTCTCATCAATTTAGATGCTTGGGCAGCTTCCTCAGCATCTGCCCAATCCACACACTTGAGGAATTTCGTAAGCGCTTTCCCTTCATGCGTGAGTGCATAACGATATCTCCAAATCAACTCCTTCTCCTCTCGCGTAAGAATTTTTGTCGGAGAGTATCGAATAATTCTCTCCAGCTCTGCCTTTTCTTGTGTATTTGGCCTCAGAGTTGGGTTGTCATTTCCTCGTGCAGCACTTCGAGCAAGCTTTTGAGCCATCACTTCTGCTGGAGAGTCCCGATCAATTTCAGGATCAACAAAATACAGCACACGCTTTCCACCAGCATTTCCATGCAATGACCCGTGGTGTTGATGAGGTGCATCATGATGGGATGCATACACGTCACAATATAACACATCAAAATCAAACTTTGGAAGATTCACTTTCAATTCAAGGCCCCTCCTCAACCCACATAAAGACTTGATACGCGATATACGCTCATCAGTGCTCTTCATCGACATGGAATCCAACCAGGGAAGACGTTCATGATCACCGCGTGCAAACCGTTTCTGTGCCTTGACCAACCTATCAAGCTCATCAACCAGATCCAATCGATTACCATGTGCGTGCGACCCAGAAATTTTCATAGCATTTTTAGCGCATGCTACCATGTCATCATGCGAATACTTGTACATGGTCGACCCACCAACGTCATCTGCCTCTCGACCCAATGAGAGACCAAGTTTCATGGCATCAGTCTTGAGCCTCCCCTTCTGACTAAAAAAGGGCATCACACATCCTCCCAAAACACAAAAGTCCGATCCCAATCCATCTGAGTACCATACAGTAACACACAGTCGAGTACTCTGATCCAAGTCCCTGTATCTGACCGGAAAGGTCACCATCTGACCCCAATAGCACCATATTTGAGCCCCATCATCCACTAGGCGCTCGTTATTAATTGATTCGACGCATGTTGTGTGCAACGGAGTGCCAACAGGACCAAATTCATCCCGTAACCATAGAGACGCATACACCGAGGCGTTGCTCCCATGCATACACAAGGCATCCCTGAGAGTCAAAGACTCATCCGTCATACTCCATTCTGCTGCTCCTGGATCAATGACGAGCGACTGTATCTGCACCTCCACCTATACAACACACATATAGTCATACCATGGTACCTATGACACAGATGAAGCGGACATACCGGTGCGTATACATCCCTCGCTAGATGAAAATGTAGGGTTTCTTCTGCCATAGTGACCAGAGTCAAGCAGGGCGAGCCCTATCTCCCAATCCCTCACTGATACGTCGAATGCATACTTCACGTGTGGTTCAATGGTTTTTTAATTGTTTAAAATACACAGTGGGACCTGTGCACGGTATCATTTGATTACGACTCGCTTGGCCGATTCGTCATGGAGACACAGAATTCGGGAATAGTCAAATTCAAAAATGCGTTAGGATTGGATACGAGGTGATTCCACACGTGGCGGGTCCAATTCAATACTTACATCTATAACAATCCCAGAAGATATGACCCAGCTGGGTAAAAAGAGGAATGGCGGTGCTCTTCCGCCGTTGGAAGCGGAGAGTCACGCCACAACCGATCGAGAGGACGAAATGCTCGAATTGGACAAGTATTCGAAGGATTACGTCGAAGCTTGGGCCTCAAAATGTACAAAGACAAGTTATCAGTCGGAGCTGAAGGTTAAGGATGCGACTGATGTGGATGGTCATGGGTTGAAGTTTGTTGCTGCATTTCAGTCCTGTGCTGAAGAAGCATCAGCGCATGGGAAATTACTTCCCCAGGAATATCTGGGGTATCTCGTGTTCATGATGAGGAATGATGTGGTTCATCATTATTCTCATGTGTCGAGGGCAGCATATCAGTGTCTGAAAGCATACTTGGATTCGTATTCGTATGCGAGTGTTGTCAAGGATGGGGTGGACCATGGTCAGGTTGTGATCTGTCCAGAATCTGCTTGGCTTCCGCTCTTCTCGTGCGTCGTCAGATTCGTTTTCTTTTTTTTTCAATACCTGTATAGTTTTGATGATGCGTGTACGTTGCAGGGAACGGAAGTCCTTCTTTCCAAAGTATTTCATGTATGAGGATATGTCTCAATCAGGACTTAAATATGCCCAAGATGAGATGGGCCAGCATGCAAAAGGCAAGCGAAACGGGTCTGACAGACGATGGGGTCATGGGGATGAGCTACTCATGCATTGTATTGACGCTGCGCTCGAGTCTGGTAGGTATTTTGTTTTTTTGGAACGTCATTTATGTATATGTGTGCCTGGGCAAGAAGGAAAGAATCATGTTGGTTTCTTGTGGTGTAGATGAGAAGGATTTAAATGGCGATTTGCTCATGTTTGGGTACTTGCTACGAGTTATGATGCAAGATTTGCAATGTCGATTGGAAGTAGTAGAGCGGATAGCGAAAGATGAAGAGCAAAGGACATTGTATTTTAGCAAGCTGAAGGCTCTATTGGAGAATAGTGCTTTGTGGAGAATGGTGGTTGGCATTGTACGTGATTTGCTCTGTTCTTGTTTTTTATTTGAATGATGATGCCATGTAATGCATGGGGTCGTGTATGCAGTCGTGGAGTGGACGGCAAGTGCAGCGGCTTGTAGGAGGGCTCGTTCGTCTCATTGTCAACAGCACTGAGAATGAGGATATGGAAGTGGCAGAAGATGAACCAGAGGATGACTCTCCTGCGGGGGCGTGTGCTTTTTCAAAATCAGAACTGTCTGAATTGGCGTCTACATTTTTGAATGCTCTCTTGAAGATGTTCGGAACAATGGAGCGGCTGGGTGGCTTCTTGGCAACAAGTTCATACAGGTCAGCATCTGCAAACTATAGAGTGGCTCTGGATGAATTCATGCTGGATGCCTTCTGGACAGAGAAAGGGTACTGCAAAGATCCAAGAACAGCAAATAAATTATTGTATAGTTTGGAGCCACGGGATGCATTGCGATTCATAGGTTTTCTGACTGCTACCAAGTTTACAAAGGCGTATCAACGCAGTGACGTCCAAAGAATGGGGCCCCATGCATTGGATAAAGTGAAAGAGCTGTATGATGCGGTGGATGTCTTGTCACTGAGTAGCAAAGATTTGGAAACTTTTTATGAGATTCATATCGAGCCTATGTTGGAGTCGTATATCTTGGATATGTCGAGAACCATGAAGATTTACAAATCTGCAGATCATCTTGCCCTGTTGGTAAGTGTCCTGGCAGCAAGCATCGTGAAGCTCCAACTCGGTGGTGAATCCTTGCCACTGTTGGATAATACTTTAGATAAAGTCAAACAAATGATGAAAATGTGCATTGAACGAATTTATGAGCAGGAATGTTCCACCAATGCGTCTCATCGTTTGGGCTCTTTTGGGACAATCTGTCTCTCGCTTGCATCAAATTACATCGAACTTGCTGTGTAATCATATAGCTGATGTTATTGCTCAGTACAGTTATCATTTTATGTAGAAATCGTGTATTATATATTGCTTGTTTCAGATGAAGGACCCCTTTCCAAATCTGTTGCCAAGTCCTTTCATGCTTTCTAAAGAGGGCTGCTGGCCCTTCTTCTTTATTTGAAGATCACGTTCTCTATCGAATGGTTTATACTTTCCCTGTGTCTCCCTCATATTTTTACTGAGATAATCTGGTCCAGCAGAAGCTTGCTTTTCCATGTGCTTCTCCAGGAGAGACTTTTCTTTACGTGCAGTTGGGACTTGAGCTGCCTGGGTTGATGTCTGCCGAGTACTGGGGAGTTGAGGCCCTTGCTCGCCGGGGCGAAGAGTCCATGAGTGATCCTGAGGAACGCTTGATCTTGTTTTGAAGGCAGTTGAACTTTTCTCTGACACTTGGTCACTCCGTGGTTTTGTGGTTGGCAAATGGGTCATCCACTCTTCCCTTTGTGCTGGGCCTACTGGCTTGACGTCGCTGGGCTTGATCTCACCTCTGGCAATTTTCCACGCGTTCTCCCGTTCCTTTTCTTTTTGAATAGATTTCATCAGTTCCATGCGTTCCATATCATCAATCTGGCGATGTACCACTTTTTTCTCATCGGCATCCTGCAACCGCTTGGCTGCAGTAGACACTGCATCAAATGCACTTGCTGCAGCGGGGTGACTGCATTTATCGGGATGGATTAAAAGAGATAGTTTCCAGAATCGTTTCTTAATGTCTGACGCAGAGCATGTCTGCTCCAAACCAAGAATAGTATAAGGGTTTGGTGGAATGGCAGATGCATTATCACCCAACAAACCCAAAGATTTATGCTCCTCGATTATGTTCATTATTCGACCCACCTCCGCCAACTTGGCATCATCTGAATCTACGTCAATCAAAAAATCCAAGTCATGAAGATAGGCGGATATACGTGACGTATGATGGTACACATACCTTGCAAATCTTCCAAAATTTCAGGAGGCACTGGACCCAAGAGAGGGTCCTCGTCCGCAATATTTTGCTGCTCCATCAATTCTTCTGCCTTTTTCAGTTCCATAGTTGTCGGCATTGTAGGACCATATGACTTTTTCACGTGGCGCTCTTCATGCTTCTCAACAGGATTCTCAATGTTGGCCATTGCACTGGTATCCCTCTGTGGTTCTTGTTCAGCTCTTCTCCCACGACTCTCATCGCCTTTACCATCTATTTCGATACTAGTTTTGTATAACGTCTCCAACGATTCTTTGCTTTCATCCAGAATTGGCGCAAGTAGCGCTAGAGCACTTCCTCCTGCACTTCTTTGCACGTAGGTGCCATTGCTCCTCCTCCGCAACAGACTGATATTATCAAACACCTCTTTGACCTTCTTGTGTGCATATTCATCAGGTATACCAGATATATCAAGTGCTTTGCCTTTATCTAATTGTTCAAGCAGCTGCATGTACACCCCAAAAAACAATCAAGAATACTGGCTTTCAAAATGGCTGAGCACTGTGTTTCAAACAAAACCCCAAACGTACCTCCCTAAACTCATTCCTCAGCTCATAGTTATACCCTAGAAGCTCTCTCAATGCCCTCATTGCCTTTCTGCCGCGCTCAAGTATGGAGTCTTCAGACTCCTCCGTGTCAGGCTTGTCACCGTGACGGCTTCTTCTGCTTCGATGATGCCTCCTATGTTTTCTACTGCCACTACTATGGTGATCATCATTACTATGATGCCGCTTTCCATGCCTTTCACGCGATCTATGGCCATGTTTACTGCTTCTTTTCCGTCTCAAATCTGCACTTGGTTCGTGCCCATCAGAGTCTCGTTCATCCTCTCGAGGCATGATGGCGATAGAAAAGATCTATATCCTTATAAGTTTGTAATTAATGGCAATTCAGGGCCAATGCCTCTCTTTCCTGTGAATTCTCTGCGATGACAATCCCAGTCCCGGGTTGGGCACCCGGGCGCCCTGGATTCAAAGGCAGATTGACGACTTGAAGCATGTTGCGGCACCCGCACACCTTTACAAATCTTTTATTCTTTTTTTAGTTAGTAAGAAGATACAATGGGCAAGAAAGATGCAGCGAAAAAGGTGCGTGGAAAAATAAATCAGTTTTGCATGGCATGCAAAAGGCCACAAATGGCAGCGCGTACTTCCTCTCCGATGCAGCGATCCATGCATCGTTTTGAATTTTTAACATCTTTCAAATAATTGTACTGATGGATATTGTTCATTTGTAACGTCGCAGAGTAAGTCCGAGAAGAAGGACAAGGTGAAGGACAAGAAGAAGGATAAGAAGCGTGGAAGAGATGCCGAGGAGACTGTTGAGATTGTCGAAACTGTCAGCAAAAAGGCCAAGAAAGAATCTAAAAAAGAGGCTAAGAACGAAACTCCGAAAATAGAGGACAAGAAGAAGAAGAAGAAGGAGAAAAATGACAAGAAGGAGAAAAAAGGGGGCAGCAAAGACGCAAAGACAAAAGATGATCAAGGGGAGAAGAAATCCAAGAAAGCAGCAAAAGAAACAAAATCTTCCAGTGAAGACGTAGAGGAGAAAAAGAGTAGCAAGAAGCAGAAGAAGGAAAAAAAAGAGAAGAAAAAGAAGAAGCAGGAGGAGAATGAGGAGCCACATCAAGAGGCACCAGCAGTGCTTGCAAATGGAAATGAAGAGGTAGATGAAGGAGATGAGAGCCAGGAAGATACTACTCCAGGCTCAGCCGCAAAAGCATTTCAGAGAGTCAAGGCAGATGATTGGCTTGGAAAGAAAGGATCCTGGGACAACTCGTATGAAGGAACTTTTGGTGCTGCTGGCTGGGGCTTTAAAGCACAGCAAGTATTGGGGAAAGTGAGAGGAAAAGACTTTAGGCACGAGAAAACAAAGAAAAAGAGAGGTAGTTATAGGGGAGGTGCCATTGACCCTAGTGCTGTATGCAGTTATAAATTTGATAGTGATGATGACTGATGATGCAGTAAAATTCATTATTTGATGTAAAATATTACATGAAGCTAGCTCCTAGATTGTTCACTAGAATCCCACCTTTGTTTTTCTCATCGTAAGGCGATGAGTATTCTTTTGAAGATACTGGTCCTAGCAAATTCTTTCTGGAAAAGGATTGATTGTGGCCTTCACCCCAGGGAAGGCTGCCTTCATCACTGTGCATGGAGGATACATCGTCTTTTTTGGTTGCACGATGGGCAGGTTTCTTTCTCTGGCTTCTCAATAGTATGAGGGCTATGAGGGCACAAAGCATCAAGCCCCCAAGAATGCCAAAACAAACAGGCAGAAGAATTGAAGAGTCTGACAGTCTGACAATTTCAAATTCTGGAACGTCTACTTGACCGAATTCAGAAGATGGGAATATTGTCGACGGAGATTCAGAAAGAATTTGCACGAAATCTTCAGCTACTGCCTCATCTTCTCCACCGAAGTTTGCCTCAGCCTCAAGTTTGATACCTCCTGCTGACATGAGTTGGGTTTGGGAACTCCTTAGTTTCCTCCTGCCATCTGACAGATTTAGAACTGCATGTATTTTGATTTCAAGCTCGAATTGAGCCCCTGTATTTAGCCATAATACAGTGAATAACATTGAAACACTCATCATCATGTAAAAGAGAAACGTGCCCAGTATCTTTGTTGCATTTTGGACTGCTGAAATAACCTTGGACTGGTCAAATGTTGACTGCGACAAGCCTGGGAATATCAGGATAAAGTACACTCTAACGCGACTTTTCCTCGTCGGTTCGTCGGCTATAGGTGCATCATCTTGATCTTGTTCTGGAACGGGAATGGCATCTGGGGAATTCCCGGCATGGTCCTCCTCAAGCTCTCCGTCATTGAAACTATCCTCCACATCAGGTGATGGCGGGCAAAGAAGCTCCAAGGGCGGCGATGCGATGAAAGTAGCAGGTGGAGATGAGCTCTCTGCAAATGGAGGAGTTATTTTCTGCTCAACCGGAGGTTCTGCCTCCGGTTGATCCAAAGAGGGCTCTGGTATTGGAGCAGCAGGAACAGGTGGTTCTGGCACAGGTAGCAATGCGGCTGAAGGCTCTGGCAATGGAATCAAAGGTACATTTGTATCCAACGATGGCTCAACACTATTGTATTCATATTGATAGTCTGAGTAGTATCCAGAATCTATTATTGAATCGTCGTACGTAGTTTCCTGCAGTGACATCATGATCACCATGACTCGGGTGGTTGACAAAAAGATGCCCCTTAATTATCATGCGCATATCCCGTACGTCATATACTGCTTTTGTCATCTGGAGGCTATATAAGCCTAATAAAAGTATCATGTAGATCTTTTTCGAAGCACCCATCGCACAACTCCGACCTATTTTTTCGAAACCAGATGGGCTCAGCCTCAGCCAAGCTTTGTATATCAAAACAAAAATGTAGAATGTGGGCCACTGGTATCTGGAAACTCAAACAACCCCTTTGATTTATTTTTTAATGTTCTCAAAAGGTTTTGAGACTATCATATACCAGAGTAGGACACATGACGAGGCACTCGTAAAGAAACATGGTCCATTGACTTGTGACAGAGATGACAAGATCCATGCCTCAAATAACGCACAAGGACAAGAGCCCTCGAAGTCTTCAGCGTCATTGGCCCAGTCCTAGTACACAACCCTAGATAAAATCAAAAACATTTCTGATTGCAAGAGAAGATAATGATCGTGACGCTTGCGCTGTTTCCGTTGAGTATCCCACTCATAAGCGGCCCAGTGACTGGAGCATTGATTCTGCTTTTGATGTCACCAGCCGTCATTCTGTACTCAATTCATGGTAACTCTGTCCAACACACTATTCAAATCCAAGATTATGTCCTGACGTCAGTTTCTAGCGCATGTGTTGCCCTGTACTTTCTTCTAGTGGGCTCCACCATACTAGTAACCCGCCTTGAGACATATTTTGACACGTTCCCATGGCTTACAATTTGGGAAAAGTCCACAAAGAAATGTCCATTTACAGGTCTGAGCGTATTGTATGTGTATAATGTGTACTACATGTATTATTCATATCCAATGTGTTACAGGCTCCCCAGTGAACAGGAGATGCCCCAGCTGTGGGTGCCACGTCAATAGAGATGCTTTCAAAACTGATGATGCATTACTCGAGTTGGGAGGCCAACATGAAATACTTCTCTGGAAGTCTGCAAAGTCGATTCTTCGCATTCGGAATGTAACGCTTGGGCGTGAGAAACTGGATGACATTGTTTCCTTCACTGGCAACATGGCCACTGTATCTACAGCAAGCTGTTGCATCGGCTGCTCAACCTGGCAAAAGTGCTTCAACCTTGGACGAAGACTCACAATGATGTATGCACTCGCCGCTTTATTTTTTGCATTCTTGCCCTGGGCATTCACATCATTCTTTGAAATCATTGGAACAGCTGGTATTGTCTTGAAAATAGCATGTGGCATACTAGGTGAACTGTTTGCAGCGAGTGCTCTTCTTTTAGAAGTAAAGAACATGGGAAAGGCAGCCAAGTTTCTTCTAGAACATACATCACTTCCACGACCTCCATGCATCTCAGCAGAGTCACGAATCATGAAACTATTGTGCATGCTATGACAGAGACGTTCTTGTTTACAATTCGCACACTTGAGCACTCTATACCGTAGTTTATATATAATAATAATAATCATCATCCGTTAACCTCTAATACAAAAAAAAAAGAAAAACCACGATCCTTCAACATATAAAAATAAAGCACGACACGGGAAAACAAAATCAAGCGTTCACTTGGTGAACTTTAGGATACCCCAAATGTCTATCAGACAAGTGATCACCAGCGGGGGAATCATCCATATCAGCTGTAATAACAAACGGAGTGCGACGATTGAATTTCCCTTCCAAACACTGCACGATAGCTTCAGCAAGATGGCACTTATCATCTTGTGACAGGCTTAGAGACTGAACGCATGGCCGGATGAAAAATGTATGAACTTCATACGACTCATCTTCATCGGAGACACCTTCTTCGACAAACACCTCACAATCAACGATTGACATACGAACGTCAGCAAGGACTTTCGAGACATCATAAACCACTCTTGGGCGCCCACGTCCTCCACAGTCAATCATTGCCACCACAAGCAATTTATACAAACCATTGGTATCCGCATTACTCAAAAACACCTGCACTGGCTTGGCAACAGCTTCTTTTAATCTAGAAACGAGTGCTGGAGTCGACTGACAGGACACAAGCTCCCCTCCATACGCATCTTGAATCATCAAATCAATGGTTGCATGCCCCATGCGATCCACCTTTGTCCTACAATTTGCCACTCGGACTCGAATCTCTTTCAGCTGAACAAATATATCATATAAAAGACCTTTCCTATCTTTGCAACGTATCTGCAACAGAATGAATTCATTCGAGGTCTCTGAATCGACATCAATGGACACCAATTCAGTCTTATCAAACTCCTTTGATACCACAGACAGCTGGCTCTTGAACGAAAGAAACGACGCTATTTTAGTTTGTTGAGAACTTTCCGACATCTCATGGCTACTGAGCGAATCACTGCTGCTCCACTGCCTCATCGTATGCCGCCCATCCTCTGCCAATGACTGTAGGCTCGAATGGGATGCAGCATCTTTGCATGCCAAACGACGAGGTCCACATCCCTCCTCATACCCAGATTCCAAAACAGCAGAAATATTCTTCGGCACGACGTGTGCCGCACGCGGTGCTGGAGAAATTTCACATCCAACATCGCTCCCAAGCAACCCAATCAATCGATTGGAAATATCAGTCCTTCTGCTCGAATGAGGCAGACGTCCTTTATTATCATATATCCAGAACGTATCCGTCACAACATTTCCTTCAGTCGATACATGCGCTTTACACAAAGAGCAATCAGCTTCCCACAAGGCATGGGCAATCTGATGCAGCATCCCATGAAAATCAGTGCCAGATATCGTCACAATAAATGGTGCACTGTCCACCTTTGGAATATGAGACAACACATGAAGCTTATCAATATCCTTTGGGCACACGCTGTACAACTTCTGCTTGAGTAAACCCCACCGGGCAGGAGTATCCCTCTCCAGTGACACCCGAAACACCAGCAATACCCATCCGCCGTCAACCATCAAGTCACAATCCTTCACAGTGACCCCAAAATCCAAGAAAACCCGAGTGATATCGACACCTAATCCAGTCGCATCGGGTGCGGATATAACAATCTCTCTATCGGACGAAGAGGCGGTTCCGTCGACGGGTACCCTACACACACGGACGAACCACAACGCTTGTAACCCTCCTAGCCAACAGACAACCGCATCCAAGACAACCAATTGACTACTATGAGTATATATTCGCAATCAATCTGGCCAAAGGCTCGTACCTCATCCGCACAGTCTGATCGTCGTTCATCGTGTTGGGTGAATGGACCGTGTGTACTAATAAAGTCTTCGGTTACTCACCCAACAGAGTATAACCGTGACACAGGGTCCTACAGATAGTCTAATATCATATATGTCGCCATTAAAGTGGGGGTTTCAGGGAGTGTCATGGGGTTATGAAGGTTTTCATGGGTTGCACGACCTCGGATCCACGGTCGTTGGATCCAACGCGGGCCAAGGCACTGCGTGTCCGACTGCGTGGGTTCCTGGGTGGGTCCGAGACCAACATAGACCATGCTCCCATCGACAGTCACGATTGACCGGGACCTTTGTATCTGTAGAAAATTCCATGCAGATTTTCAATATTGGTACCAATTGGCAACACACTGTAGTGAGTGGGTGAGTGGACTCATCATGGTGCATTAGATATGTCATCAGATCATAGGATTGAATGAATACTATCCGAACTCATGAGATATACTTGCTTGATTCCAGTATGTTGCATAAAATGGAAGAAAATTGAATGATTCTCGAGTTGAAAACAGAAAAATTATACATCTATACTCATAAAGTACCCGTCTGTACTACACGTCAGCATGTATTATGCTGAGAAATCACCGAGAGTTTCAGTGTCAGTCACGTAAATCTGGTCATTCTTCATGGCCTTCAGGCCAGAAGATGAGACAACATTTGTTCTTGACTGTCGGGGCATGACTGAGGCAGCTGCCTCTGGGCAGAGCGTTGGCCCATGCTTGGCAATGACTGCGGAGGCTGATCTAGATGCTACGTGTCCCATGGAGACAATATCGCCCCCGGAGAGGAGCCCAAAGAGCATCCCTGCTGCCCATGCATCTCCTGCACCACAGGTATCCACTGGAGGGGATTGGGTCCAGTGGGGAGGAATCACCCACATTTGTCCCAAGGATGCTATGACACTGCCTACACTACCGTCAGTGACGCACACCATTGGGCAGAATGGAGCCAAACAAAGGGCTGCAGCTTCTGCCTTGGAGGTTACTGGGCTGATGGATTCCTTGATGATGGAGCCATCATTGCTAATTGGTCTATTGCGGGCGAGTGATGCAGCTTCATCCGCATTGGTGAAAAGAATATCTACACCTGCATGGATGCTTTCCCACATTGCTTCGCTGTTGCGATCGACAACCCCTGCATCGCCTGCAGTCATGGCAATTCGGACACCATGCTCTTTGGCAACACGGATTGCCTGCAAGATGGTCTTTGATGCGTTTGGAAGCTCCCAAAGATATCCTTCAATAACTAAAATGGATGTATTACTAATTGCTTGCTCTAATTCCTTGCTAATCTCCACCTCTTTCTGTGTGCCCAAGTATGACAACATTGTTCTCTGTGCATCATCTGTTGTCAGCACAATCACCGTGCCAGTGTGTACATTCTCTTCTTGGGGGGCAATGACTGAAACACCTGCTGATTTCATTTGAGATCTGTAATATGAGCCTAATGCATCGCTGCCCACCAAGCCTGCCATGGCAACTTTGAACTCAGCCTCTGGGCCAGCCGAGTTTGCTCGTGCCAGCCTTGCAAGATCAATCAATGTGTTTGATAGAGACCCACCAGCTGCAATGTGATACTCATCAATGCCCTCTAGAATGGATGTGCGCTCTTGCACGGAGATGAGGCTCCTGCTTCCTTTGGCCACCCCGTGCGTTTCGAGCCACGAGTTTTCGACACTCGCACCAAAGTCCACCATTGCCTGACCGAGACCAAGAACGTCGGTTTTCGTATCATCTGATCGGTTATAGATGGACTCTTTCGAGTCTGGATATTCTTCTTCTGGCCAACCGACCACTATTTGGTTGGACCACCCTGCAGACGCCACATGCCGACTAGAGACATGTGGCTGATACTGAACCCCGCTGTTCCACAGTAATTGGCGATGTGGATGCATTTTAATACCACATTGTGCCCTAGTATGAGATTGGGGGACTGATCTCATCGTTATATGCGTCGCCATGGTTGTGACCAATATCCAGCGGTGGCCGACTGCAGAAAAAAAAGCAGGTACTCGTACTCCGCTGTGAAGAATCGGAGGGGTGGATTATCGATGAGATAACCTCCCAAAAGAAAATTGATTATAAAATGGAGCGGCGATGGGCTTTTGTCTCGGTCTTGGCGGAGCAATGGGAATGCATCGTCTGTGGATGCAGAACCGCTCGTCGTATGCGAACCACCGATGGTGGTCATGAATCTCCCATGGCCAACAATGGGAGGCTGTGAATCTTTGTGTGGTCTAAAGAGACCTGATGAATACACAGAAAGGGAATTGGAGTCGCGATTTTGTTCGTCGACAATATGCAATGCTTACATGTCAGAATAATTCAGAGATGGTCGCGATGTCATGATTGGGTGTGCTGCAGAGTCAAGAGAAAATACTGCATTTGTTTGCTGCTGCGCCGAGACTGCTAATTTGGCCACACGGGCTTTCACACCGCGGATTTTCGATATTGTTTTCTGAGACGTTGATCTGGAAGAAATAAAGCTGCAATATTTAGAGACATAGTCGATGCTTGAAGGGTCCCAAGGCCCTGACGATTCAAAAATGTAGGTGAGGATCTGCACAATGTATGTCCTTTCCTGTTCAATCTCATCAGCCACAGTCTTGCCCTTAGATGGAAGGAATGATGTGGTCATGCCTACCAGTTCAGGTATTGTTTCATATTGATCTTCGCCATCATCGATGATCACCCACTGTGGATTGCCGAGATTGGCCAAGCCTGTGATTGAGGATTGTTTTCTGCCTTCCTTAGGCCATCCTAAGGCAAGCATGGATGCCACCAACTTTGACGGCTTGGGGAAGACTTTTGGATGCGAATTGTTTGCAATTTCTGTATAATTCCATGGCAAAGGGTCTCCGAGTAGTGTGATGGCTTTCAGGCAGTGGAGAGCAGCCTCTTCTGCATCAAAATATTCCTTCATCACCATGCAGGCAGCGAGAGACCGTTCCCATGCTGCAATCCTCCACCGAGGGACAGGTTTGATCTCTGCGTGTACACTAGATTCGGTCAGAGATATGGCTAAACTGATAGCAGAGGTGAGGTTTTCTTCGGCGAGAGCGTAATTTCCCTTGTCCAATTGGACACATGCACAATCTTCAAATGCTGCAATGGCTCTTAGTGCCCTCCTCCATAAAATGCCTTCGCAAGCTCTGCAGGATTCTCTCCAATACCACCCGATCAGATCAAATCGCAACTCTCCATCGTAATACATTTGCTCGAATACCATGGCAAGACGAGCTCTCAGATCTCGCTTTGTGGAGGTGGGAATCATGTCAAGATATGACTGGCGAAGAACAGGGTTTTTAGTCTCCCAATATTTGGATCCATCGTCACTTTCATGATTGATCAAGTATCCAACGTATTCCAGTACTTCCAACGTATGACGAACTTGTTCCTCTGTCAGATCTGTGCAGTATTTAATGAGAATTTGTTCAGGCACAACATTTCCCATGATCAAAAAATGCACGCCAACATATCTCCCTTCTGGAGTCATCAAATCGAATTGGGCTTGTGACCTCGACCACATTGGCGAAAAGGTCCGTATCTGGTACAAAAGTAATGAAGACAGAGAGCCAACTGGCGTCTCATGTACTGTTCGCTTCTGGTGATGCAGGAAGAGGAAAATACAGAGCAATTTCATGCAGCCTGGATGCCCAGCCAATACAGAATGTAAAAACCGGCCATCAATTCTCAACCCAGGAAATGCTTTAGCGATGAACTGACACACTTCAACCTCTGATAAATCTCGCATGACCAGGGTTGTTACTGAATCATCCAGAACAACAGAAAAAAAGTCTTGTAACAATGGAGACTGTATGCTTTCAATTGGCGCATTGTGCATGTAATAATTGAACCCAATAAATTCTTCGGCAGGTTCTTTTCCAGATGATGGGCTATCAGCATCCTCCATCCAATTCGTTGCATTCAGAAATATGAATTGGGACCATCTCAGAGAGAGTATGAAGAGCACAGGCAAGCCTCTGTGCAAGAGTTTTCTTGCCAGCCTCCAAATCACTGGAGGTGCAAGCTCAATATTATCGATAAACAAAATGAAAGACCCTTCTGACTCAACATAATTCTGTACAATAGTCATCAAAAATTCTGAAACAATGTCAATTTGCTCCATTGAGTTCAATCCACTTAATGTTTTCTCATCAAATCTTCCTTGGGAAATAGCAAGACTTAACAAAGCAGGTAGATTTTCGATTGATTTGCTGTCATCTTGCATCTGCAATGATTCAAAGATCATGCTCTGAAATGCATCAATGTCTTCAGCATGCAGTTTTTCAAATTTGTTGAGTCCACCAGAAATTTTTGATGGTATTGATATGCCATTGATCATATCCTGAAAACTTTTCCAGATGCTTTCTTTCATACAGAGGGATTTGATAGTCAAATTTTCAACATCCTTGTACTGACCACTCTGAAAGATGTGATTGAATAGTGCTGTCTTCCCAACACCAGAAAACCCAGTAATATTGATGATTGAGCCGATTCCTTGGCGAAGCAGTTCAACATGGCTCAGAATCTTTTTAATGTATGTCTCTCGTCCTGCATCATTGGGCGATGAATCACGTGCATCAGACATGGGCAGTTATCTCAACCATTTGCAAAACAAGAACGCACCGACAAATATAGCATCAAGCCTTTGAAGAAAATGTTTATAGGGTGTTTCAGATGTTGGATCATCCTCGGACAGCCTCTCTGCCACACCTTTCTCAACAGAAAACACATTCTTGTACTCCAGAAACCCTTTGATTGGTATAGAATGCAACGCTTGGAAATTAAATTCCCCTGATGAACACATGGACTGTGTTTCCTCATCACAAAATATGGAATAATGACTCTTTATGGCAAAAACCATGAGCCTTGCAGCCAAATTGACCGTATCCCCAAAGACAGAATATTCACAGCGAAGATCTGAACCAATTGATGTGCACAGAACATAGCCGGTTGTAATGCCGACTTTTGCACGAAAACCTTCCTTTTCCAAATCTTCAAGTATTTCAAAAGCCGATAGTACAGCAACTTCCGCAGGAGAATCTCTTGCATGTTTTGAGTGACCTGGAAGACCAAACCCTCCAATCAATGCAAAGCCTTTTTCATCGTTTCTCATCTGCAACACTGCACTGCCATTCCTTGCCAGGTGCTTCTGAACAATTGTAAAGACATTTTGCACTGAGTCTAATGTAGTAAACAAGTTCAGGGATGGAAATCCAAAAAAGAGAATGCTGCAGATCCTCGACCCAGTCATCCCAAGGCTACTTTGGTCATCACTCGTCATATTCTTGATAGGCGTTGGGATGTGTGCAACTAACGCATTCAATGCCTGTTGACAAGATTCCTCACTCATTTTCTCTAGAAAAGTTTCCTCTTCGTCTAAATCAGGATCTGAGAACATAGCAGATGTCATAGCCATTGAGCTTGGTGGTCTAACAGCAAGAACATGCAGCATGCCTCTACGAGAAACATGCTTCCCAAATATCTTGCCATGTAATAAAGATGCCGTCCTTGGAGCTATCAACGTTTGATTGGGTCTAATTATTTGATCCATCTCAGCAAATTCCCTCATCGGCCCACTCGTAGAAGGCGTGCTGCCTTTTAGTGATCCTTTATCCACCATGACCACCTCAGACACCGATTCCATCTTGTCCTGAAAGTTTCCTCCAACCCGGTAAAATTCGACATCGCCGCACGAAACCATACCCTGTGGACACATCCATTGAGATCTCATAAAGTTTTGTAAGAAAAAGATAAAAAGGAAGGATAAAAGAGGTGACGCACCTTCAAATACACGAGCTGATTAATGGAAGACAATTCTTCTTGCAACACATACTCCTCCCCTTTATACAACATCTCCAACACGCTGTCCTTCTTCTCCATTAGCTGCTGTGAGTGATACACACCACTCAATCGAGTGATAATCTCCAATGTTCTAGATTGCGCATCGCGCAGCACTTGACCGACATGCCTCAAATCCAAACGAACTGGCCCATCTTCACAAGCACTGCCTTGCACTGCTTGATGTCCTTTTGGACTTTCCATCATCACATCAGGAAGCCACACACCCTTCCTGAGCGGTATATCCAGCTGATCAAACCACAGACCCTTTCTCCCAAAAGCTTTCTGAATTCGCTCCAAACTATGCTGTATCCTTGACTCGATCCCGTCGTCCCCATCACCATCCACTGATGAGTCAGGTTCGCATGTCACAACCGCTTCAGCCTGTGCTTCCATCTCAAGGCGTTCATTCAGTTGAACACCGACCATTTCCTCCTCATCCACCATTTCAACGTTTCCATGGCGTGTAATTTTCACGCACCCTGCACTCATATTATTATTATTATTATTAGTCCATCACAATGTGGACTTACAAAAATGTTGACAAAAACTTACCATATTTCTGAATAATACTTTGAATACAATACACAGACCGATAACAGACATCTTCTTTCATTGTAGCAGACTTTTTCTCATCTTCCGTGGGTAAAAAAACAACAATCATGGCATCTCCAGCAAAATGAAGCACATCACCTCCATAGGAAGCCACCATCTCCAGTACCTTGGCAAAGTACGAATTCATAAACCTATGCAACACATCTTCACCAAGCGTCCCAGCGCGACTAGCTTTCGTCGTCAGCGTCGTAAACCCAGTAACATCGATGATAGCTACCGCAGCAAAACTCTCCGCAGACATTGGAGCTGTCTCCAAAGTATCCACTCCAGTGGGCCTCCCTGCAGGCCCACCGTTCCCACTCGCTGCATTCTCGTCAGCTCCAAAATCATCATTATTTTTTTTCTGATTAGTGTTTGTTTCTTCCTTACAATCATCTGTGGGGTTTCTGAGCTTAGGAAACAAAGCAAGCGAGCCTTCCATTCCCAAAATTGAACGCCGCACAAATCTGGGCAGGTACTTGGCATAGTACGACCATAGATATATGCAATACTCCTTTGAATACTCAGAATCCACAGAAGAAAATCTTCCAGGCCCTCCAAGCCCTCGACGGACACTCGGAGGAGATTCTGACGTATTTATTATAACCATGGTCGGGTTATACACGTTCTATTCCGAATTCGGACTAATACAATCCATCACAGACAGATCGCATTCGTATATTCATACTTTGGTTTTTACACAAAGGGTTTACCAACTGGATTGCATGGACAATGCATGATGGCTGTTCATAACAACCATTTTCTTCGTCTCTTCTTTTTTATTGTTTGTATTACGGAATTCGACATGGTTGCTCTTGGAATACCCATGGCATTCGCCATAATTATTTCGCTATAATTTCCTCGGTACACCATGAGTAGATTATACGCATCGAGACGTCCAGCTATAGTTGTTGAAGGAGTTGCATTCCGTTCTTTGGACATTAATTAACTCCATACCATCTACAGTAGTAGTATCACCACGTTTTTGAATTCAGGGATTCACAAGT
The DNA here is from genome assembly GCA_025209345.1 of Picochlorum sp. BPE23. Lineage (NCBI taxonomy): Eukaryota > Viridiplantae > Chlorophyta > Trebouxiophyceae > Picochlorum > Picochlorum sp. BPE23. The sequence continues at coordinate 534,592 of JANSVD010000005.1, read as the reverse complement.
AGCAGTATTATGTCTAGAAATTTACACAGCTTAGCATCCCGATATGGGCGACTCTTGCTGAGCCAGAGCCAGCAGACTGAAGGTGGCCTCATAGGACTCTCTGTCCTCCGTGGGTCTCGGTACAGCAGGAATGCGTACGATTGTTGTAGCTCTTTATCATATAGCACAGCTCGTAATGCAGCAGCACAGAGGCAGAAGCGAGTGACAGAGCAAGGGTTGTACTTGGTGACTGTGGTGGTGGGTATGGTTGGCTTGACATACGCCTCTGTGCCTCTGTATAGAATGTTTTGCCAGGCGACAGGGTTTGGAGGGACTATCAAAGAAGGCAAAACTGTAGAAGAGAAGCTCAAAGCGAGGAAAGAAGGGGGGGATGAGGATGTGGAAAAGGCAGCAGCAGCAAGGGAACTAACAGTAACATTTAATGCAGATGTTGCGGATGGCTTGGAATGGAAATTCGCTCCGACGCAGCGATCTGTGAAAATTCATCCAGGTCAGAGTACGCTTGCATTTTATACGGTGGAAAACCAGAGTGATAAAGCCATCACAGGGGTATCAACATATAATGTCGCACCACAGCAGGTGGGCCAGTATTTCAATAAAGTTCAGTGTTTTTGCTTTGAAGAACAGCGATTGCGACCAGGAGAAAAGCTGGATATGCCCGTGTTTTTCTATATTGATCCAGAATATGCGACAGACACCCGTGTGGATCATATTAATAACATCACCCTCAGCTATACATTTTTCAAAGTGGGAGAGGATGATGACGAATGAATCAACATTACTTTGTATTACCTAGAAATATATTGAACCACAGCAAAACCTACAGTCACAACTGCAGCAATGGCAAAAATACCGACTCCAACGGATGCAACCTTTGACACCATGGATTCTTCTGCTCCCTCAGCATCACTTCCTTCCACATAGATTCTTGGTTCCAAACCATACACATTGTTGTTTTCTAAAGATGTATCAGAACCTCCCTTGGTCGTATTGTACCCTGCAGACCCGCCAGACAAAACTGATCCAGAGACATCCACAGAAATGGCATCCTGGGACAACTTGACTGGATAAATTTCCATCCTCCTGCATGTTGATGATGGTGTCAACGCCCTCAACACGGGATTATTTGGATACCATGACACAATGGATCCGTCTTTCAGTGAGAAGAGGGTACCAGTGCTTGGGCATTCAATGCAGTAGTCTTGAGTGAATTTGGCCCTGATGAATCCCTCACTGTATGCTCCTTCAGCAGGAGATCTGGATTCAATCGCATAAATCTGATTCCTATACCAGAAGAGTAATACACTCTTTCCCTCTACTCGAACCTCCTTGCGCACGCCCTTTGGCAAATCCTCTGGCCTCATCACTGGAATGAAGCTGTCAGTCTGAGCAGCAGTCTTACCAGAGCTTCCCTCCTCCTCTGCCCGGGTAAGACACATTCCTCTCCTGCGATGGGCATCATTTCCTGCACAATACAAATATATCGTCACTCATAGGTCATGTGTTGCATCATTCGATCCACAGACGTGTGTCTGGTGGAACCTGTCCCGAGCACCACACGAGTCACGCACCTTTGACGATGCCAGCGATCCCCCTTCGACCTGCCTTGATACCATGAACTGGTGATTTCTGTCCACAAATGTGGCCAATAGATGCCCTTGGAACCACGCGAGCGACTGGTGCGCTCGTGGGTGCAAGGACTAGACGGGACATGTCTCTGTACTCTGGTAAATGAAAAATGGGTGGAAGAGAACGAGTCTCTGTGCACGAATAGTACAAAATAGTGAAAAAAATACTCAATTCGCCCACCCAACGTGGACCTATGGCTCGTGTGCAGATCCAGTGTGAGGAGATTGGGTAAGATCCCGTCAGTGGGCATGGTCGATGGGAAGCCTTGAATCCTTCTAGCATTGGACCAAAAAACCGTTGACTTGCCATATGGCATGGGCGCTTCTCACATCTATACGTCCTAGACATACCCTGCTGCATCCAATTATTCCCCTTTTATACTTCTATAATTTAAAATAGTGTGAATAGTGGTGCCATGGTGACAGAAAACCCCTCAGATGGACACAAAGGACCCTGTTCCGGTCAACTTGCAGAACGATTTGCAACCGTCACGAAGAATGACTTCTCTATTGGACTCGACGATAGGGAATACATTTCATGGATAAAAGTAAAACATTTCATACAGGGGGTGGAAGAGGTGATCAAGGCCAAGGATCAAGTGGCTCGAGAGGCCCTGAACGAGAGTGAAACACTCAAGTGGATTCTTGAGGAGGAGAAGGAAAAATTCCGAGAATCTTTCGAGGAAATCGCCTTTTTGAATGCAGAAATTAAAAATCTAAGTACGGAGAAATCAGAAACGTTGCAGAAAATGCAACAGGTTGATAGGGAGAATGCAAATTTGAAAGAGCAGCTTGTGATTGCTCAGTTGCAACTGGAACACATGTCTGCCAGTGCATCTCCTTCCTGCAGCCCGTACTTGGGAGCAAGTACGGGGGGTGCAGATGACCGTTCTTCTGATGAGAAACAGCGGTATTCGTCAGGTGTTGGTGTGGAAAAGAGGATTGCCCATCTCCAAAAGGGTGCTGCTGCGACAGTGTCCCCAACTGCTCTGTTTCATACTCCTGAACTTGTTCGGGACAGCCAAAAGCTGCAGACAGCCAATAATGAGAACCTGCATTATACCATCAATGCAAACAAGATTGATTGATTGATTATAGCGTCTACGTCTGGGCATCTCCAGAAATCTAGATCTCTGTACAGATATATATGTGTAGAGATCTTGTGTAAAGAAGATGATGGTGTCCTTCTGTCGTTGGTCCATGCAATATCATTATCATTATTTGTATCAATACTTGAGTAAATAAGATTGAAAAAAATAAAAGCAGCCTAGGCTGAACAGGCCCTTTGGTTCACACGAAACCAAAGAAGAAGAAGAAAATCAGAGGAACTTTTTGAGACACATCGAGTAGTATATTATGAGCGTCTCTCCCGGTGCCTTTCTGCTTCGAGTAGTTCGAGGTGGAAATTTTATGGTACAAACGTACGTGATCAATAGTTTCTATGGCCTTGTATGCTCTATGCACTGACGCGGTGTGGTTTGAGTACAGGCACGGGATCCCATCCAAGCTTGTTCAGGATGCTATCACTGAGATTGTCGATGATTTTAACAATCATTCGAGGAAGATTCGATCAGCTACAGGGGTAAAGTCCAGGTATGAATCGAATAATTCATGCGAGAACGACTTGATTATTATTACTAGTAGACATGAAAACATTAATCAAAAATGTTGATTGCGACGTTGGATTTGCGATGCAGAGGAGATGAGGATGCATATAATGTATCATTAGGACAGAGATATGCGTTGCAGAGCAAGTATTTGGTGACGTTTCGGTTGGTGGATAGCATCATGGTGTTTTATGTGTGTGAGCCACACACCAATCCATTTGTGAGTTTGCGGTATGTGGATGCTGCGACAAAGATTTTGGTTGGCGTGTGCAAGGGAGCTGAAATTTCGACCAAGAGGTTGTCGAAAAAGTATGCGACCTTGTATTTGTTGCTGGGGAGGATATTAGGGAGAGGGATTGGGTACTTGCCATCTGCATTTATTCATGCTCCTCCTACGAATGAAAAGATGCTGTCGATGCCGGTGTCTGCATCTGATGCGAGTAGAAAGTTGAAGAAGATGGCAAAGACAAAGACGAAGAATTCGTTTGTCAAGACGAGTGAGGATGTGGAGGTGGTGCAGGGAGAAAAGGGTGATGGGGAGGAGGTGCTGCAAAAGGTCTGGGATGCGAGTGGGCACGCGGTGACGTCGACAGAATTTGTGATACCAGCTGGGGCGCTTCCTGCTCCGCCTAGTCGAGTGATGGGTGCGAAGCGAAAGCCACCAGCACCGCCTGTACACAGTGTTTCAACGCATGCATTCTCTGGTGCGGCAACAGCTGATGAGGGTGATCACGATGAGACTGTTGTGGAGGAGTCGCATGACGATGAGGAGGAAGAATCTAATATGCGGGAGGGTGTTGTAGAAGATACAGAGGCGACTGTGGCGCATGATATTCCCGTGTCTGACTTGCAAGAGGCACTTGTGATGGTTGAGGTGTGGGAAGGATCTGTGTCACATGGTGCCATCGAGTCTGCGTGCGTGCGGGGTGAAGTTCGTAGAGCATTAGCACCTTACAATTTGGATAAAGCTGCCTTTCGGATTATTGAGTCTGAGTCGCTTGTCGTTGATAGTTGTTTGCACAGCGCATCTGTGCATAGGATGTATGCACAGAAGAATGTGGGGGAGTTTGGAGCTCGTTTATCCAGTACACCGATTGATACGTCATATTTGAAATATCAGCTTCCTAGTTCTGCTGTAGATCCACCTCTGCAGTGCAACATGCTTGTTGCTTTGCCAGAGGAGGAGAAGGGCCCTGCAAAGAGTATGTTGCTAGTCATCCCTTTTGCAGTGAATCCATCTCTGCCCAACGGACTGGTAGATGTATCGGTTACTCTCAGTTTACCCCCAGAGTTGGATGGACTCGTGAAGACGTCCCACAAGGCTTCGTTTAGTCCACAGGAATCTCGAATTCAATGGTGCATTGACTCTATGGAAGCAGGAAGCACTGGTGCCATTCGAGCCATTTTGAAATCATCCAAGGGCATTCAAAATCGCGATACTACTGTAGAGGATATCAGAGCAGAGATACTGTTCAGTGGATATCCAGGGAAGTCGTACTCTGGGCTAGGATTTGAAGTAGGCTTTGAGGGTGATGAAGATGGAAAGCCATACTATGCTGGAAAGATCCGAACATTTGGACGTGTGTCTCTATCTGCAGCGTGATGAAGGCAATGGTCTCAGATCTAATTACTATTTATGATGGAATTTGTGTTGCTGTAAGAACTAGAAGAAACGATTTACGAGGTGGCGAGTACCAGACATGGGGAGGTCTTTGAGACGAATCAAACGCTCTCGGCCTAAAATCATTAAGCGGAAGAGCAAAACACGGTTCACTAAAAGTAAGATACCCCATGAACTGAAGAAGGGATCAGAAGCACTAGAGGATAAGTTGGGAGCAGAGTACGAAATTGCCTCTGACATGCTCGCATGCAATGCCACTCACATTCTTCCTTTTTCTCTCCTGTACAGGCTCGAATGGGATGAAAGTAAACATTTGAAAGACAATTATGAAGAATCGGGTTTCGTGATGGATCCTAATGAGGGCCATGGGAGGAAAACCCGTGGGGGTATCAACCTTGAGACGGAGGTCAAGAGTGACGAGGACTTGGACGATGATTTACGCGTGACCTTGGGTAAGCAGAGTCTTATCCATGGTCCAGCTGCTCCAAAGAGGCCTACGGATAGACAGAGAAGGGTGGTTGCAGAGTTACAAAAGGTCCACGGTGAGGATGTGGCGGCAATGATGATGGATCACAAGAGAAATAAAATGCAGTTGAGTGCAGGAGCACTCAAGGAATTGATTCGAGCGTGCGAGTATTGGGCACCAGGAAGCGGTGTAGATTTTAGAGTTCCAGTAAAAAGCTTATGGACAAAGTAAAGGTTACATGTCGTATCTCATTTGTAATGAATGAATCAAAAGGACTGAGGAAGCCTGTTCTTTTTAGTCGTGTTTTCTTCTTTCCCTCAGGCGGGAGGCCACATAGAATGCCATCTCCAGGGCCTGCTCAGCATTTAAGCGTGGATCGCAGTGTGTGTGGTACCTTGAATCTAAGTCTGTCTCGGACACGGATGACCCGCCACCAATACACTCTGTGACATCATCACCAGTCATCTCGAGATGCACTCCTCCTGGGATGGATCCCATCTCCTGATGCACATCGAAGAATGCTTCTACTTCCGCCCTCACATTATCATAGCGGCGTGTCTTATATCCGTTGCAACTTTCAGTGTTTCCGTGCATTGGGTCACACACCCAGGTGACAGTCTGTCCAGCCTCCTGGACAGCTTGAATAAGCCTTGGGAAATTCTCCCTCAATTTGGCAGCACCCATTCGCACAATAACAGCAAGCCTTCCTGGTGTATTTTCTGGGTTCAATGCTGCAATCAACGCGACCAATTCACTTGGATCCATTTTGTCTGATACCTTGACGCCAATTGGATTTCCAATACCCTTGAGGTACTCCACATGAGCATTATCTAACTGGCGTGTCCTCTCTCCACACCACAAAAAGTGACCAGAGCATCCATAGTACAGTCCAGTCGTAGAATCCACTCGAGTCAACGCGCCTTCGTAGTCCAAAAGAAGGCACTCGTGACTCACAAAGAATTCGGTTTCATTGAACAAAGTTGACATCTCCTGAGCACCGCAAGCTTTGACGAACACCAATGCCTCCTTCACACGTTTTGCAAGATCCAAGTACGCTTCTCCTTCATCACTATTACTCATAAAGTCCAGGTTCCAATCCGCCACTCTATCAAGAGCAGCATATCCTCCTGTAGAGAACCCACGCACCAAGTTCAATGTAGCTGCTGACTGGTGATACGCCTTGACCAGCCTTTGTGGATCTGGGACTCGAGCTTCAGGGGTGAACTCAGGTCCATTGATGATATCGCCTCTATATGATGGGAGTTCGACATCACCCTGCTTCTCCAAATCTGCAGATCGAGGCTTGGCAAACTGCCCAGCAAGGCGACCAATCTTTACAACAGGCACACCCCCACCATACATCACCACCAGACTCATCTGAAGAATCAAACGGTACAAATCTCTTATTCTGTTGGCATTGAACTGATCGAACGACTCGGCGCAATCTCCACCCTGAACAATGAAAGCATCCCCTCTGGCAGCAGCCGCAAGTCTATCCTGAAGAGTTCTGCACTCTCCAGCGAAAACCAACGGTGGCATGGAAGCAATTTCAGCAATACCTTTGTCTAATGCATCCTGCACATCATACATGTTGCTTGAATCAACGATATTTGAAAATTCTCCAACACCACTAACAAGAAGCGCCAACAGTCTTTGCAGGTAAATTACCCAAACATTGACACAATGAGCGGCATCCCCATACATACCTTGTCAGGATAATTTGGTTGCTGTAATGCAGTGAAGTTTTTCCATGAATCCACGCTCCACTCGGATAAATGCTCGGCTGAACTGGCAAATGGCACCGAGTCTGACGGCTCCGCAACTGCTTTCAACAGAGCGTACGAACGCTTTTGCTGACGGCTTGAAGCTGCTATTCTTGCACTGTGGATAGCATGCAGCCTCTCATTTCGCGTGATACCCGTGCTGCAGCCGTTGCGAATGCTGCTTGACAACAAAACCATGACGAAGTTTCCTCCACACTCTTCTCTCTAGTGTCAGAGAATATTCGTATTAAATTATATAGAAATTTAAATAAATGTAGCGCGTTGGAGTGAAGCATGCACACAAACAAGGACAAAGTCAGATGGGTATCAGAATATTTAATGTCCTTTTTAAGGACAACATCACCCTGAGTTCAGGATTCTAGTACCACAAACGTCCTCAAGATTCCCTCACAAGTGTCCATTGAGCCATTACTAGTGAATTGAAACCCAAAGTATATGCAGGAGAAGGCTGAATCACTGAAAACCCTCACTCTGGTACGCTCACATTCCTTGCATTCCCCTTTTTTAAACGGATGAGTGCTCATCATTCCCAGGATACCCATTTCTATGCATCGAACCATCATTTGAGATGGAATATATATTGTTGCAGAAATGCTGGCAGGCTGAGGAAGATGTGATCGATGCGCTCGGCACCCTTGCAGCGTGGCTTGGTCTTGTCCAAGAACCATTTCCTACACCATCGCAATACCAGTCGTTGCTGGACTCTATACGCGATGATGAGGCTCTTGTAAAGCAATTTGAGGAGATCTATGGGTCAGAGATGGAAAAGTGTGATGGCAATGGTGCGTATGCACGAGTCAAAGGGCCTCCTCGAGACTGTCTCAGCGATGCATCCATGGAAACCAGTGCTCAAGCACTGCGGGTTTTGGAGACGTCCATGAAGTATATACACAACCTTCTTGGAGAGATTCAACAGTTGATTGGATCGCTGCAAGCCGATGAGATGGACGGATTGCGAGTGGAGGATGTGTCAATGGTTGACTGTCTTTTGGAGAATGCACCCATCTTGGTATGTTTATGGATAGGATTGAACGGTTGTCACTCAAAATGTATTTTGATGCTTTATTTTATATTTTTTCTTGGTGTCGAATACAGGATTCTCTTGTCAGCAAAGTCTCAACATCATTGCTGTCGCTGACCAAATCCGAGATGGATGGAGTGGTTGTGGCGGCAAGAATGCTCCATGTGGATGACTATGGATGACCGTGGCGAGTGGATACAGATGATATAATCTATCTGCTGTAGAGATCCATACGAGTGCTATACGATCCGTGGTTGTTGTTTTGCCCAAGAATGGAATGAAGCCCAGCTTTACAACAAGATAGGGAGCAGCTTCAAATGGTTCCTTTTGAAGGAATTCTGTCGGTTTTTGTTTTTGCCCCATACAAATTTAGTATTTGGAAAATGAAAAGGATATTCTGCTGCATACCACCTAGCAGTACTGCAGATGTCTATGGCTCATGCACTTCCTAATTTGATATCCATGCACAAAGGTCCGATTTCGCTTTTCGCGCATATGCAAAATCTATGTATACACAGTTTTATTACTATTTTTTTTATTACATATATAGTGAGTTCGTTAATACAAGTGTCTGTCTGTTAAGAATTCGGATGTTTCGAGATACGCCTGGTGGGGTAGTCAACGGGGAAGAGGAGGGTGCCACGGGTCGACGGGATGCCAAGAGGCTCTGTCTCGAACTGGAGAAACAATTTGTTTCGATTTCTAAGAGTGGGAATGATTCGGAGAGGAAGGAGTGTACTGACACCATCAAGGTGCTCTGTGAGCGTTTGGTGAAAGCTCTGAGCGAGGGTGGGGATGCATCAAAACCGTGCGAGTGCCGAGCGGCGAGGTCTTCTGCTCCTGGAGATTTACATAATTCCTATGAAAGCCATCATTGTCGGTCTTTCTACGTGGATATTCTGCAAGTTCTCTCAGAGTCGTGTTTGCATGGCTACACAGAGTGCATGGAGGGTTTGCATGGGGGCACAGTGGATGCACGTGTGGCATGCTTGGATTCTATATGGTCTGTCTATGGTGTTTTCTCTCGCGAAGGAAAGACTGGACTGTGTCCTCATATCACATTTGGATGTCTGGTGTACTTGCTTCAGGTGTATGACTGCTTTCCATTAGAGAGCCTTGATGGCCGCATCAGGGATCATCAAAGAAAACTCTTGGATAAAATAGTCGAGGTACTCGCCCGTATGAATGATATGAAACCAGTTGATGAGGGAGATCTCCCCCCATTCTGGTATGAATTTATGATTCGAGGGCATTTGATTGTTTCTAAGGAGTCAAAGAATGAGGTGAGTTGTCAAGAAATAGTGATTCATTATGATTTAAATGATAACGCGAGTGCTTCTCGACTATTCTGTGCAGCTAGTCGAAAATAATTGTATTTCAACAGCGAAACGTATTCTTGCTGAATGCTATGATCATTTGATGCCGGATGAAAAGGTGAGAGCATGCTCTGTGGTAGCGCTGCACCATTACGAGAAAGCATGCAGTTTGGAGGAGTCTGGTGACTGCACCAGGTCATCTATTCGCCACTGTGATCAGTCAATCAAGCTGATAGAAAATGTGATAGATCATGTTGAGGTGTTGGAGCATAGCTATGAGCTGATGACACTCATGTATCAAGTAAGGCTCCTCATGGCCAAGGCATTGCTGCGCTTGGGTGAGATGAAGAATGCATCTGCTGAGCTGTCTCGCATTCCACCTCTACAAGATGGTGAGGATCCGGTTCGAATCTTAATCGGTTTTGAGGTCTTATTCATGCAAGCCAGGATCTGTGTGAGGCTAAATGAGCCATTGAAATGCTTTGCATACCTTGGGAAAGATGTAGCTGAGGCAATAGGTTTGCTGAAAGAGGGCTCGGAGATCCTTGGAGAAATCACTCAGTCATTGGGTTGCTTGATGGGGGAAATCATGGTCGCATTTCCTTTGGTGAGAGATCAATGCATCCCTGAGTCATTCTCTAATTTGCTCAGAGTGACGCCCAATGTGGGTCTAGATGCATTCATGGTCCTCGTCAATATGCTGCAATCTGCCTCAGAGCCGTGTGATTTTGCTGTGCCACTATTCCTAGATATTATATCAGATGATAGGATAGTGAATATGGTCGTAAAAAAGAGGGATAATCTGGATGTGTGTCGGAAGGCATTCCAGAAGGTTGCATATGAGCTGTTCTTGAAGGGCAAGATTGATGTTTGCATTCTATTTCAACAAGCATGCCTTAGATATGGCCCCATTACCAAGAGACAGTGGTCATTGACTCTGTTGATGGGGTTGTATGTGTTCTCAAAGAACAAGTCCATGGCAGAGCAATGTTTGGATCAGCTTGAGGAGGCATCCATGAGGCAGCCACTGGTCGTTCTGATGAGGCTTGTCTTGATGTTTGAGCATCATGATGGAGATATTACATCCTGTCAAATCAAAGATGTCATCATGGCACGTGTTTCAGCACACAATGGTATTCAATGGGGTCTGGAGGATCTTCAAGCCATGGACGAGATGGCAGCATTTTATAATAGTCCTGTGCAGCATCCATCAACGCTGCTTTGTCAGTCTCAGGAAATGCCTTACGATTCAATCACTGAGGGGAACGATCATGGGCCGCTTGGCAGTCTCGATATTCTGGCGAGGTTCTTGGAAAAGGAAAAGGATCTGCCTGAAACGTTTGTCACAGATCTCAACAATATTGTGGACGCCGCCTTGCATGCTACGTCTGACGTCTCTTCCAAGCAAGTATGTTTAATGTTTGCCAAGATAATTCGGCTGGCTCAGGTGCTTCAAACAGCACAATGTGACATGGATGATTCATCATCCAAGAAAAGGGTACGAGTTATGGATGGTGCCTCCCAATGCCTGGCAGCATGTCTTTACGTTCTAGAAAAGGCCCCATATGTCGTTCAAAACTTGGAAAAGGTCACGGAAATGTTACGTCATGCACAATACCGAGCAATGACTATGCTAGCAAATGAGTATTTGGACATGGCATTCTTTTCTTCTTTACAAAAAGAAGAGGCCATGTCCTTGCTCGATCAAACTATGGAGGCATTGAAGCCGTTTGACCATTCTGAAAATGCCGCACTGGCATTGCTCAAGTTTCGTCAGAGCATTTTGACGGGAGAGACAACAAGTACCCTCAACGAGGCAAATATGCAATATTTGCAGAGTTTGTTGGGCGATGAGTGCAGTGCTCAATTCATCATGCATCACATTGCCTCTCCTGGAATACCCATGGTGTGTATTCCACAGCTTGTACAATCTATGTGCCAGCAAGCATATCAAGTTCCTTGTGACAACTGGAGAGACATTCTTCAATTGTCATTCGAGCAACAAGACACATGTAGGACGTTTTCAATCATATCCAATATCCTACGTGTATCTGAGAGGGACAAACAATCAGCCCCTTTTGCATATATGGTCAAGCAGATGATCAAGAGACACCCAAATCTGCATGAGAGACTCACAGCCAAGCTCTCTCATGAAGCTCCTTGGACCTTTCGTGTCGTTGCTGCTGCACACCAGTCAAAGTCAGTGGCAGATAAGCACGAAAGTAAAAGAATCAAAATGGCCCATCGACCAGAGTATGACATTGCAAAAGAGGAAAGCAGACAAGTCTCCAAAGGCACCTCGGAAAGCCAGCCAGTCTCAAATCACTCCTCCTCATACTCTAGTCCTCACAAGGACACTGGAATCTGGGGCACATGGATACAGAAAGTTTTGCGTCGTCATGTATAAAAAGTATGCAATCATTTTGTAACATAAAAGGATAAAATCGGATCCATCAAAAATGTTGCCTCAGCAAAAAAAAAAAAATCGAAAACCGTCACCGCATTTTTTCTTGTTTCATCAATATATACATCTTATGCCTTCTTTGGTGTGTTCACTGGTTTGACTGGAGAAGAGGGAGTCTTGGCTGGAGCTGACGTGCTTGCTTCTGTTGGCTTTGCAGCACCATTAGTTGCTGCTGGCTTTGCGGCACCATTGCTGGTTGCCTTCTTGGCAGGAGCAGCCTTGGCCTTTGGTGGGGCTGGGGCTGGGCTCTTATCCACACTCATCACAGCTGCCTTCTTGGCGGCAGTCTTTTCCTCAGTTGGCATGACTGGGGCACGTGGCTTGATAGATGCTACAGTCTTGGCAGCTGGGGAAACTGGTGGGGTGCTTGTGCTTGTGCTCTTGGCAGCAGCCTTGGCAGCAGCAACATCAGCAGGCTTGGGTGATGGGGTAGGTGCGAAAGACTCTGGGCTGTCAATCTTCTGCACTGGAGTTGGAATGCTAGCCTTCACTGCCTCGGTCTCAGGAGCAGACTCTACTCCATACTTGAGATTGGTCAAAATTGCTTCCCACTTCTTTGCTGGACCAGCCCAGGAAAGATCCTGGCTAATGCAAGCCTTTCTCATCTGCTCAAATGCTGGTGTTCCATAAACCTCAATAGCCCTCTTCATAGAAGACGCGACAGCTTCAGCATCTTCGTCGAGAAGATCATCTGGATCCATAGCGCCCATCTGGAACCCAGTGACACCCTCACTGACAGTATCAACCAATCCTCCAGTTGATGCAACCAATGGCACAGTTCCATAGCACATGGCGTGCAACTGGATCAGACCACATGGCTCGAAACGAGATGGGACGACCATGAAATCAGCACCTGCGTTAATCAAATGGGCAACCTGGGAGTTGAACTCCACAACACCTGCCGCGACACCTGGGAAACGGGTCTTGAGACTCCTCACATCTTCCTCCAGGTCCTTCTTTCCTGTTCCCAAAATCACAACCTGAGCTCCAGCATCTCCGAGTTTATCAATAGCAGCAAGAAGAATATCGACACCCTTCTGTTCCTCAAGTCGTCCAATAAACCCAAACAATGGTGTAGATGGGGACACTGGGAGACCAGCCTCTCTCTGCAGGGATGCCTTTGCATATGCCTTTCCAGCATCCATTGTCTCCTCGTTGTACTTGAAAGACAAGAATTTATCAAGCGCTGGGTTCCAGTCAGCAACGTCCATGCCGTTCACAACACCCTCAATACCCTTGGCAGCAATCACCTCATTCAACTCCACACCAAGCTGTGGACCAGATGACATCTCCTTGGCATAGGTTGGTGACACTGTCAACAGCTTGTCGCACGCGGTAACACCAGCACGCAACCAGTTTGTCTTGGCAAATCTCTGCCCGACAGCACCTTCGTACATCTCACTGGCTGGGTTTGATTCATCAATCACCACTGGATATCCATCCTCAAATGAAAATCTTTCTCTGGATGACTCTGGAAGACCCAAATCACCAAACGTCTCTGGCCAGAAACGTCCCTGGAAAGCAATGTTATGGATTGTGTATGCAACCTTGGCATCCATGAAGCGACCAGCTGGCTGCATCACATCCTTGATGTAGACTGGGATAAGGGCTGTGTGCCAGTCATTGGCAACAATGACGGAATCCTCTCCGGGCATGAATGGCAACGCCGTGAAAGATTCAAGCGCAGCTTTGCAGAACAAGGCGAATCTCTTCTGGTTATCGACGTAATCGGCACCAGACTCTTTACCGTAGAGTTTGCTTCCAGTCACCCCCTTGATCTTGGCCAAAAACCATGGGTGATCAACCCACACGCGGTGAACCCCATCCTTGATGCTATGGAAGAACCTCACATCTTCACCATCCACATTCACAACCACGGAAGTATCCCAGGCATCAAAGTATTGATCATATCGTGGAGCAATGGAGAAGACGTTGTGACCTCTTTTGGCCAACTCGACTGGAAGACTGCCAGTAACATCACCAAGACCACCTGCATAAAAAATCCACCAAAGAATATTAATATTATATTAATTCAAAACCAATAGACGGGAAATTGAGCTCAGAAATCGACCATCGCCCGATGTGCCAGATTGGTTGACCCAACCGAGCCATTCTGGCATACGGGAGCTCGCTGTACTCTCTTGGCAATGAACGCACCTGTCTTGGACCATGGAGACACCTCAGTGGCCACAAAAACAATATCCAAGAGCTTCTCAGCCTGTTCAGTCACACCAGGTGGAGCAACTGTTGGCGCAGGAGCTTCCACGGCAGCAGAGACAGAAACTGTACTCTTCCTCTGAGATGCTGATCTGGTCACTCTAGAGGCATTCTTCAACACTTTGGAGGTACCAAAGTAATTGGAAGAACGTCCGATGGCATTCTGTCTGCCAAAGGCAAAGGTTTTGGTGGTATTCTGGGCAGCAAGCATGTCAGCGACAGGAAAGAGAAAAGACTGGGATTATCGCTGTGATTTCTGAAATAAAGCTGGGAAAATCTTCTAATCAAATAGAAAAATTGAGATATGAGATGGTGTGGCGATTCAGGCCACTTAAGATCTTTTTCGAAGGCATGCCAACAATGCCAATCTGCCAGATTCAATCTGTCATCCAGCTGGATGGATCTGCTGGTGACTGGACAATCACTCACACTTGGATGATTTGGATGCATCTATAGGTATTAATAAATCCTTACATCATAGTAAAGGTAATTAAAAGAAAAACATCAACATGTAATAAGGTAATAAAAATAATTCCAGCAATATATACTTCTCATGGCATGGCATGATGAGAAGCATTCTCATTTAAAAAATATACGACGTAAGACTTCTCAAACAAATAAACAGGTATAATGTGCTGATGGCATCCTCATGTTCCAGTTCATCCATCACCATCATGTCTCGAGTTGAACATAAAGAATACGGCCACATTCATGAATCTGCAGATCCAGATGGGCTTGTTGCCCGAGTTCTCCTCGAGGCGAATTTGACAACCATTGGTCGTGATCCTTCTCTATATGGGCGTCCATTCATGTTCTGCGCGGCTATTGTAGCCTGGTCTCGATACTGGAATGTGACAAACCCACAGCCTCGTTGAGGCAGAATGCTGACGCGCTCCACAACACCAAAGCTGGAGAAGATACTCATCAAGGCATCTTCTGTTGCATACAGAGGCAATTGACCTACAAAGAGCTTTCTCCTGTCCACGTGTTCTTGATACCTGGTTGCTTCTGGGAGTGGCTGGTAAAATACCGGGTACATGGGTTGCTCGTATGGACCAAAGTAAGCTGGATACAGCGGAATTGGCCAGTAAACTCCTCCAGGGCTTGCGTGCATCTCTCCCTGCGTCTGCATCTGCATCTGAGAGGAACTCGGAGACATTTTCGCTTTCGCATATTTGACAACGATTGCTTTATGTTGATGCTTGTCAGCCGAGGAAGATGAGAACACGACCTTGCCATGACATTCAGCAATCGCCTTGTCGCTTGCAGCCCAAGAATCATACTCTATAAATGCACACAAAGGCATTCCTTTGCTGTTTTTATCAAACATGGACAGCTCAATGATATTTCCAAATCTTAAAAACTGATTCTGAAGGTCTGTTTCTGTGCAATCACGTGGAATTTGTCCTATAAACAGCCTGCGAGGACTGATTGCCTCATCACCAGAGCTTCTGGGGCGAGCATACCGAACACAAATAGACGCGTCCTCCTCGCCTTCTCCCCCTGACGAAGCATTATTAGTAGTATTATTGTATTTTAGATACGCTTTCTCAGCTGCCGTCCAGTTCTCATATTTGACAATGGCAGTCCGGAACGACGTATTCGAATCACCATCATCGTCATCACCATCATCATCATCATCACGGTTGCTCCAAGATGGCGAAGCCCCTCTGCTGCTCTTCGGGGTGGTCCCATCTCGGGACTGTGGTGAGACAAAGTATATATCAGAAATGGTACCGAACCCTTCGAATTCATTGCGCAACCCCTCCTCGTCACTCATGGGATGGCCAGAGAGCGGGATGCCTGTCACATAGATACTAGGCACAGCAGACACAGCCTGCACGTGTCAGCGCACTCGTATGGTCAGCATGTCGAATTCTATCCAACAAATATCACCCAACACATCTCATCTGAAATGACAGAACCGCATCGAAGAGTCGACAAACCCAATATTGGCCAATGTCAAGCGCGGACAGCCGCAAATTGTCCCGCGGCACCATGTATTCAAATTCACACCCTAGATACAAGCCACCTCTATCAATCGTACCTCGTATTTTTTCAGCTGTCTAATTGCTGCGTTCTGATCAACAAAACGCCACCCCTCTCCCATACTTCTGGGAACTGAATGTTGCATGTCTCCCATGACGAGATCGATTGGTTCAAGGCAGAACAGAGCATTCATGGTCCATGGCACTGAAGTATATAGACAACGTGTTTGATGAATAATTTATTAGAAGAATTTCAGTATACAGTGTCTCAGGACGACATCGTGGTGGTTATTTGCAGATGCCCGCGCTCGTTCTTGATGAAACGGGACGCGGGGTTTAACCCACTAAAGTACCTATACTCCCATCCAAGAATCCCTTTGATGGGAATACATGATATGTATATAAAATCACTGCATCATGGACCTCCTGGTCGACGTACGACATAGAGATCTACGTCCAAGGAAACAGCATCCATAAATTATAGACCTGGAGTAGTAATATTGAATTTCTATGCTGATATCGAGCATTAAGGATGCAGACAGGTCTACATGCACACGCAGGCCTTGCATGTCGCATGTCGTGTGCTGACACTCGTCTCGTCTGTCATTCAGAGATGGTGAATATCAATAGTTTGAATACAAAACACATGTACAACACATGTCATACATTTCGAATACATCAGAGCGGCAGGAATGTGGCCACTTGGGCAAAACGGCCCAATCGAGGGAAATCTTTACTACAGCGTACAGTGAGAGCTCCTGAGGATGACCCACTCTTAAAAGAAATTGAACAAAAGATCAATCCGGTGGAGGCGGTGAGAATGGTGCAGTGGTATCCAGGGCATATTGCCAAGGCTGAGCAAGAGCTCAAGGAGCAGCTGCGAGCTGTGGATATGGTGCTCGAGGTGAGGGATGGGAGGATACCAATGTCAACGAGGCATCCATCGATTCCGAAATGGGTGGGGTCAAAGCCTCGGGTGATGATTCTGAATCGCCGCGATATGGTGAGCGATGATGATGCAAAAGCATGGTCTGCATTCTTCAAGGAGAGGGGACATTCTGTGTCATGGACCAATGCAAACAAAGGAGATGGCGTGGCATCTGTTGTGAAACATGCATTGCAAGTGAGTGAAAAAATGAATGCGAAACGTACGAGTCGAGGGCTGCGTCCAAGGCCAGTGAGGGCGGTTGTTGTAGGGTTTCCCAATGTGGGCAAGTCTGCTCTCATCAATCGCTTGTTGGGTCGGAGGATGGCAGACAGTGCACCACGCCCTGGGGTCACCCGATCGCTTCGATGGATGCGAATAGGAGGAGAATTAGACTTACTTGATGCACCTGGAATCATCCCCATGTCTCTGAAGAATCAGAACGCTGCCCAAAAGCTGGCAATGTGTAATGATATTGGAGAGGCATCATATGTTGCTTCCATGGTTGCTGCAGCACTGTTGGCAACATTTGATAGCTTGCCAGATGGCGATAGAATACTAAATAAAGTAGAGAAGAGGTATGGAATACCTATAGATGGGTGCACAGTGGAAGACTATGTGCTTGCTGTTGCAGAAAAGCACTTTAATGATGAGCCTGAGCGTGCTGGACAGAGGCTGCTTCGAGATTTCAGATCATTAGAGTTTGGAAGACTGTGCCTCGAGTTGCCAGAGGATTTTGAGAAGAGCAAACATTGTTAGTAGTAGTAGTAGTAGTAGTACCTTGTAAATGCGATTAAAGTAAACGTAATTCAATCATCCATGGTGCTCATGAGCATTCTCTCTTTTTTTTGTCGAAATGAGTCCCTCTGTTGATCTGGACTGGCCGTTCCGTATAAAGGGCTCTTTTTATTAATGATGATGCAACACTTTAATGTAATAATAATAATATAACGAGTAGGGAATCGAGGCTTGTAGTTTTCATCATCCGATAGGATACTGACTTGTCAAACTCGCTTTTTTATTCTTCATCTTTTTCTCAACATCAACAACGTCTCTGGTACTGATGGGCAGATAGATTGACCATTTAGTACACAATGGATATCGGATGTAATTGCTTTGGGGTTGCGACGGCAGCCAAAGTTCCGGTCAAGCGGTACAATCTGCTTGTTCCTGCTGTGTTTCCAGTCACGGAGCCTAGTCCGACGAAAAAGCTTCTTGTTGGGGTAGAGAAGAATATTAAGAGATTATCAGATTATTTAGAGAGGAATGAACACCGTATACCAAAGGTATGTTGTTGGAAGAGGACGTTCTAGTAGTAGTTGTAGAAGAAGAAGAAGAGGTATTATTTCATGATGATGGTGTGCAGGTTTCTCGTCGACTGGGGAGAACATTGCATTCTGATTTACGGAAGAGGAAATTAGGATACGTTCGGGTGGCTGTAGAAACATACCGTGTGCTTTTGCAAGCGTGTGATAATAGGTTTGCAAGGTTGTATGCCCAAGAGCTCCTGATTGCATTCCCAGTGCGTGCATCTATGATGTGTATTCCTCTTTATAGGAGGAAGGGAGATTTTTATTCTAATGTATTGAGTGAATGTAATATATCATGTTGTGCAGAAGAAATCTGTCCGTTTTGGTGTCTTGAATACACAAAGCCCTGCTCATGGGACCTCTCATTTGGAGAGTGTTGTTGGTGTTTTGCTGTCGGATAAGAGCACGTTGGTGCAATCATGGGGAATCGAGCTTCTTTTGCATATGATTAAAATCCAAGATTCAGCAGAATTTATCATAAAGCTGGATAATTTTGTACCGTTGGTGTGTCGATTGGCAGTGCCTACGTCTGCAGGCAGAGATGACGCCATGGCAGAGTCTGTGTCAGCTGTCGCTCTGCAATGTCTGTTGGAGCATTTACGACTGTGCTCTCGTATATCGTACGCGGCGAGACATATGGATATGATTACCACATCGGCTTTGAAAATCATTGATGCAGAGGGTGATGCTGCCATCACTGCATACCAGGCAAGCAAAGTGCTCAAGGATGATGTCAGCTCCTTGGCCATGAGTAGGTTATCGATCGGTGCGAGAATAGGAGCATCGAATCCATGCCAGGCCGCCATATTGATTTTCAAAGAGATTGGTGCGGTAACTCTGGATTCTGTTGAGAGTAGGAATGTCACCGAGTATTGGATTGACTTTATGGAGAAGAAACCTTCCAGATGGTCCGGTGGTGCTGCTTTGGAAGTCGGCTTGGGTGTTTTGAGAGACTCGTGTACATTGGATCACCAAGTGTATGCTCTGTCATGCTCGTTACTTCGTCATTTGGCATCGTTGAAGGCAGATGCTGGAGAGGTGCAGAAAAAGGCACTATTGCATGTCACTCTCTCCCAGACACAGCTCCTCCGGAGCACTGATTCTGCAGCCCTTTTGTTACTAATGATACGAATCATGGGACCGATTTTCAGTGAGAAGGATATTGGGCGGGATACCGTGCAGTACACAATGCATCAAGCTGGTTGGAGATCAGCAGTCTATGATGCTGTGTGCACACTGGCTAAACAGACACACTCTCGCTGCCAGGTTGCATCTGTCATCGAAGCTGCATTAAGTCATATGGATAATGAATCTGTGGGTACTTTGTGGCTCTGTGAGGCTGCTGGATCAACCTATTTGGATATTCCAGTGGACAGTGCAGACGATTGCAATGTCACAGAGACCATGGTTACCTCCATGCAGTCGATATGCTCGCCACTCGATAGTAGTTCAGACACTATGAAAGTATCAATCATGAAATGCTTGGGCATACTCAGGCATACGTTCGAAGCGGCTCCTCCAAGTTCTTTGACCAGCACACGCTGTGTTCGGGCACTCATGTCTTTTCTGTGGACCCTTTTGGGCAGCCCTTGTGCGACTCCAGGGATATTCGTGGCCTTACAAAGTGTATTTAGGGCGTTATCTGAAACAACTATGGGCAGTGAAGATGGCAGTATGACAATGGCAATGTTTTTGGCATCTTTGCATGCATCCCTGGTGGGATACAAAAACAGCCAGGAGCATGAATTTTGCGGTACCAAAGATGTGCCTTCCAGCCAAGTAAATGCAGCTGCAGCGATATCTCATGCTATGTGGGGATGCCTGAAGAACGTGGTCACAGACCATGTCACAAGTCAACTGGATGCTTTCAAACCCAGCATCAATTCGACAGGTCTACTCCACATCAATGCCATAGGCATGGCTGTAGCAAACGAGGATATTGATGAATTTGCAAACTTTCCGAGAGAGGCAGAGCCCTTGCAGTTTTCGTGTCCTGCTGATGACAATGCCGATGCAATCATGCAAAAGATATTTGGTCATGCAAGCATCCAAGATGGACAGATGGGCTTTACAGAAGGCATCCTCATGCCATCCAGCTCCAAGACGCTATCAGTTTCTCTCCAATTGGTGAAAGATTGTTCTATGGAAGTCGCATATGAGCGACCACACAGCAGTGATGAAGAAATGGATGACAACCAACCCATTTCTTTCTCAGGCATGCCTCCACAGCAGAGCACTGCAGAGATCTTCTCCAGTGGAGAAGAGTTTCTACGCCGTCTTTCACACGTATTGTAACATGTCTTCCTATATATAAAAGGCTAAGAACAACCGGAACAGAAGTCGCGCCGTGTTCCCAGAGAATTCCCAGAGAACACGTTGGAATGTGGTATTCCGACTTTCCTAAAACAAACCCTCGTTCCCGCCAAGGGCGCAGCCGGCGCCACTTTTCAAAAATAACCAGGGACAACCACCGGGACAACCGCCTAACAGCTCTGTCGACCCCATCGAGGCACCATACGCCAAATATTCGCATCACATACATGAACACAGGACCTGTGACACCACTAGAGACGCGTGGCCAACCATAATAGCCCATTCCCTTAGGCCAATGACTCACAGGGAGGCGGCCACGTCAGCCTTCTAGGTGGAGGCTTCTAGAAGCCTCCGAGGCTGCATCGTGGCAAATGGTGGCAAAATGCCCACGAAACGCCCGCGCTGAATTCCTCCAACTCGGTATTCGAGTACAGAATGTATCATGAGACCTTCCGGGGAAGCACGCCACATAGCTGCCTGCCATCTTCCTCACCAGCTTCGCCCCCTGGAGCAAGGGCACGCACACGCCTGACGCGCGTTGGTGCTACGCAGCTGCGTAGACCTCTGCAGCCCAAAAGTGGACCCATGTGCCTTTGGCACTCTAGACGCCTGCTCCCATCCTCCCAACCCCCCATGACTCTAGAAACAGGACGATAGATCAAGAAACTGCCATGTCATGCCTCCTAGGGCAATCAACTGGCCATGACAGGTGTCTCTCGAAAACGTGTCACATGACGCATCCGACTCAACCACGTCGCTGCATCTCGTACGTTGTCCAATGTCTCCCATCCACTCGTCGCATAAAAATAGTTCATAAATAGGTATAGTATATATCTTTTGATAGTATAAAAAGAATAAACAGGGTTGTTACCAGAAATACAGTTCGACATGCCCTTTGAAGCAGCACCGCTTTCGACGTGCGACGTTGACTCGTTGCCTATTCTCATACCTCAACATAGTATGGGCTGTGGGGTACGTTTTCCTTTTATAGTATTCATGGTTGTCATAGAATGTGTGTCATGAGTGCCCAGTTCTGACGGTGCTATGTTTGCAGTCGTCCGTTCCACCGCTTGGAGATGACCTGTACGCGGCATTGAACGATGCTTCTCTGACGGACGTTATGGAGAGTGATGTGTCTCAGATGCAAGATCTTTTGCCACTCCAACCATATGGATCCGTTGGGTTGCTTGAAATCGCCGATGAGTTTGAGGGTATCAACGGCCCCGGTCAGGGCTCCATCGAACGTGGCACGTGCTCCACCGCCGGGCCGTTGGTGCACGATGGGAAGTTCGATGAACCCCAGATGGACCTCGGAGCGTCTGATTGTGCATGGTATGTGGTTGTATGCAGTCTTGTGCAGGGGTAGGGTGGAAAGGCGGAGGGTCTCCAGACGATTCTCTTGGAGAATATTATTCGCAGTACCATACAGTCATCGTTTGGTACTGCGAATAGTGCCCTTGTCCACCTTTCATATCAATATACTCATCATATCTATGCATGTATGTTGTAGGAATGATCCTGGGGCTATGGATGCATTTGGAATGGGGCCATCATCCAGGATGAACAATTCCTCTATTCTCATTCGCAGTTCCAACGACTTTGAGAATGGAGGGAATGAAAATGTGCATCCCATGGTGCCTGTCCAGACACAAAAGCCTTGGATGGACTCTGAGGAGGGGGACGACTCGGTTCGAATGTTGCCAAAGACCCCAATGGCTGGGACAGCTCATCCACTGGGGGAGAACTGGGACATGTTGGTGCAGTCGACCAAGGATGGCAGTGATGACGATGGCAGTGCCTTGGATGATACTGCCAAGAAGAGCAAATCGCTGCGAGGAATGCGCCATGTTCCTTTGGCGGTGGCGTTGTTGAATCTTCAATGCCTCCAAGCAGGAGCTGCTTTGTGCTATCAGGCATCATGGCAAGGGTGCCCAAGCGGAGCTTGGTGCTCCATGTCTCCTGGGCACTTTGGAATGTGTGATACCAGTGCAGTGGTGCCAGGACCGGGAGCATACTTGCCAGAAGAGCTGGAAGCGCTTGGAATTAGAACCGAAGATGGCTCATGGATGGACATCCCCCTTCCAGAAGCTGCTGCGGCCCTGGCAGAGTCTGTCAAGGGCAAGTCTCTTGAGGAAGCTCGTGTAGCTCCTGTTGAGACTTCTCAGGGAGTCAACAAACCAGCAGTGAGGCAGAGCACCAGGCGCAGAATGCGGCGTAAAGTGGATGATGACGATGGGTACGATTTTGGATCCAGTGATGATGATTCAGTCAACCCCACTGGTCCAGAGAGTATGGAAATTCGTCAGAGTTCACGTCTCAGCCGTGCCTCGTCCAAGAAGCAGATTGCACCAGTGACGACACGCAGCAAAAGGGCAAGTGCACAGAGAAGTTATGTGAACATTGCAGCGCAGCAGCAAAAGAATAGGAGGGGTGGCAGAGTTCCAAGTCGAAGGGCACCTCAAGTCTGGATCAAGGGAGAGGTCAGGGATCCTCGCACTGGAATGATGATCTCGGATGTTCCACCAGGTGTGTTTTGTACTCAGTGCACAGCAACAACAACACCCGTGTGGAGAGCTGGCCCATTTGGACACAAGACTCTGTGCAATGCGTGTGGTGTCAGATGGATGAAGGTGGACCCAAAGAAAAAGTAGAGCAGCTAGCATGGTGCGATGCGATTGTTGCAATACACAATCCTCATCGGTTTCTCTCTGTTCTTTGTCTTGTCCTGAAAAATGGTGGATTCTATCGTCTCATAGAGGAGAGAGAAGAAGGAAGGTTTATTTTTGTAGAAAACGGCGACAGAAAATCAAAAAAAAAAACTTGATCATATATATATATATTGAATATCCCAGATTCATTGTCTAATATTATAATTATTATATCCTATAAATACTGTGGTGTTTGTTCAGCCAATGAAGAAACATGTAATTATCAGATTCCTTAGTACAAGAATGGTATCAAAGCCTTGCGAGTTGCAGGATAGGTCTTGAAGTGCTCCTTGTACCACGCATGTGTCATCCTGGCCGCAAGAATCAAATTCAGCACCACCCATACGCATGGATACCATCCTGAAAGGGTACCCTCTGTCCCTGTCAGCGCAAGCCCAACATACAGCACAATTTCCCCAAAGTAGTGGGGACAAGATACAAACTGAAATAAACCTCCACGTGGTATCACATATCGACGTGTATTTTTACTCTTACCCAACGTCGACAGAATATAATGCGAGTGCGATTGAACAAGCTGCCCTAGAAGACATATAACAACACCCTGCATGACACAAACATGTTGTGAATATATTCACATAATGGACATGACGATATCATCATCCCATGGATGCAATCATCCATGATTGAAAAATACATACATAAAAATCGTACCATGATCTCTCGCACGACAGAAGAATGCCGACAGGCTTGGTGTGCGTACAATGGATATGCATACGTCATGGGCACCATGATGTAATAACTCAACCCAAACACATACGCAAGCACATGCATACGCGCATCCTTTGGATACTTCATGATATACACGGTCTCTATGAAACGTCTGACGACGTGCACCTGGAACAATATCAGCGTACAGGAACACAGCAACGATGAGAAATAGGCTGGTGTGGTCTTCTGCAACAACAACAACAACACAACCGCATTCCACACAGACCCAACAATATAAAAGTGAGAAAACCATTTCTGAGGCACAAAAGCATCACTCAAAACCCCTAGAGCCTGCGATGGGGCCTTATCTGTCAATTTTCCTCGGCACGCTGAAAGGATGACTGCATTCCTGCACACAACGTCGCATGGAATCTGATCATTAGAAAATGCTCTGAACATCCAAAAACAATTTTATATGCTCTTAAGACTCACCGAAACCAATCGATACCATAAATCGGCAACACAGCAAGACTTGCAGCTGAAATTGACAACCACCAGTACAGGTGAATGCCAACGTCGATAACAGTCTCCATGGATCTGATCGCACTGCTTTCACATTCTTATAGTGTAAATAATGCTTTTTTGTACGCATCGCGTGCCATTGCGAGATCCTTGGTAGCAGACTGAGGGATACGCCATGAAGCCATTGACTGCTGTCAAGCCAACCTTGGCAAGCAAGATGCAACCATTTTCTCTTCTTCTTCTCGTCTCTTCTCTTCTATAGGGATCTGTGCTCTTGTCGCTCAATAGATAGAAGAGTAGTTGACTGGTAATAGCATGTGTAGACGCTGATCAGTTGATAAGGGACGTTTTCTTCCTTCAGTTTGCGAAAAAAAAAAAAAAAAAGACTCTGCTTCTGAGAAGGAAGAAGAAGGCGCTGCAAACCCACATGAGGTACATTCACCCCTGTATGCAATTGACGCTGCATTTCAAATCCTCAGTTATACTGTCAATATTGATGCAATATTTTATATGAATGCATGCCATTCTGTTCATTTTCTGAGATTGTTTCGGTTTGTAGGACCTTATGAGTGGCGACCCTACGGAACCTTTTCTTTCTGATATTGACGACGAGGGACAGTCTCATGATGGTTCAAATACCCGTAGAAGGCGATATGGAGAGAGGTTTGCCCCTCCTTCGGTCATGGTGAGCGATGCCTTGTTTTCGGGTGAAGGAGCACGAGAGGTAGGGCAACGAGACCAGGGCAGCAGTCCAGTCACGGCATCGAAGAGGCAGTTTCATAGGCAGCGGAGGTCAAAGAGAAAGTCTAGTACAGTAGCTCCACGGGCACGGTGGGTTGAAAACGTCATACTGTATGAACATACATGTGTGTTTTGGTTCATGTTTAGAGCATCTGTGTGCAGGAGGTTGGGATGGATTTGCTTGGATTCTGATGGAAGGAGGACGTATATGAATGCGGATAAGCGAGCTCTTATCGGTAAATTAAATCTTTCTATTCCCATTCGTGATATGCGGTTGCTGGATCATACTTTGGGGAGTTGTGATTCCATTATTCTGGTGAGAGAGAATGCCATTATTGCATCATTGGAGCATGTGCGGGTCATCATCATGTGTGATAGGGTGATTCTTCCGCGGAATGAGATCGAAGAAAATCCTTTAACGGCGAGGTTTTTGGACTTGCTAGAGGAGGCTATTCATGAATGGTTGGATCACAAGGCTCGGGTTGCAGATCAGCTGGCACAGTCATCTCCTGAACGGGGAAATCAGGTGTTCCAGGTTGATGATTCATCGAGTCCAGAGCATCATGATGAAACGCTTTCGATGAGTGAAGATGTTCAACAAGAGTTTCAGCCGCTGCCCTTTGAATTGATTGTGCTAGAAGCAGCATTAAAGGAGGTGATATCCTCCATTTCTCTGCAGGCGTCTGACATTGAAGGCGTCATTATGCCAGCCATGGATGCGGTCGTAAAAGCAGTGAATCCGTCGAATTTGGAGCGAGTGCGAAAAGTTAAAACTCGGTTGCAGCGGACCACGGTGCGGTGTGAAGCTGTACGGGATGAATTGGAAAGGTTTTTACAGGATGATGAAGATATGGACAAGATGTGCTTGACAAGGAGAAAGGAGATTGAGGAGGAAGCGATACGAGTCACATCACAGCCAGATATGGGAACCTTGAATGATGCAGGTGATGGTGTACACCCTGCCATGAGTAGGAGTCTGATATCATCCAGTCTGCGACGGCCATTTCTTGCACGATCTAGCATGTCAACACACCCATCTGTTGCTGCTCAAGCGCAGGGCGGTATTTCTACTAGCCTTGCTCAAGAAGAGGATGCAGAGGCTGATGCTGAAGCGCATCTTGAGGTGGAAAATCTGCTGGAAAGTTATTTCATGCAAGTGGATGCCATGTATGACAAGCTCGTATCTGTCGGAGAGTACATCAAGGATACAGAGGAATACATCAATATTGAATTGGATTCTTCTAGAAATAGGTTGATCCGTATGGACATTATCCTCTCCGTTGCAACGTTTGCAATCATGCCGTTCAATTTGGTTGCAGGCATCTTGGGAGAGAACCTCATCATTCCAGAACAAATAACCAGCAGCGTATCACAATTTTTTGGCGTGAATATTTTTGCTGCAGTGTGCTGTCTGCTTTCATTCTACGGAATCATGCTGTATATGAAGCTGACGAAATTGATATAGAATAATAATGATGAGGTAAGAAGACAAATCACCTGGTTTGTTGTTTCGGACGGATGGCAGATATGCCCGTGATCCCTCGTCCAACGACTAATGAATTCACTTCATAGGTCCCTTCGTATGAGTAATATGCTTCGCAATCACAGAATGCTTTGGCAACCAAAAAGTCTGATAGGATCCCGTTCCCTCCAAGAATTTCTCGACCCAAGCTGACAACCTCCCTTCCCTGACGTGTGGTCCAGGCTTTAACGAGAGACGCTTGCTCATGTGTCATCACACCCTTCTCAGCAAGCTGTGTCACCCTCCACGCCATGAGCCACATGGCAGATGTTGTCGACAAGATCCGCTGCATCTTTTCCTGAATCAACTGAAATGCTGCTATTGGGGTTTCAAACTGAGATCTCTGTTTTGTATACCGAACACACCTACAGAATTATTTGTTTTGAGCATAAGAATATATTGCAATTCACCGAGAATGCAATGTGCATGCCTAAGATGCATCACGTACATGTCATACACACCCACTGCCAGGCCAACTGGCTGCCATGCAACCATGATTCTGCTCACTGCTAACACCTACACAGAATCACACACACCGTCATCGCTTCAAATCATATGCAAGTATATATTGTCAAGGGTAAAACCCGTGTAGCATTCATACCTTGTTGACATCCTTGAAGGAATTCAGACCAGACAATCGATCACTCTCTGGAATAAAAGCATCAGTGAGCTCAATATCAGCATTTTGAACACACCGAAGCGCAATTTTATTCTCAATCTTGGTCGTCTTGAGACCTGGATTTCCTCTTCTCACCAGAAAGGCATTGATATCCTGTGTGTCTTCATTACGGGCAAAGACAACAACAATATCAGCAAATGTTCCATTTCCGATCCATCGCTTCCTTCCATTTAAAACCCATCCACCAGACACTTTTCTTGCAGTTGATAAAAGATGAGACGCATCACTACCATGCGAAGGCTCTGTCAACGCCCAGCAACCCACTTTTGCAAATGTTGCCATATCTGGCAATAACTCCCTCTTCTGCTCTTCGGAACCCAGCATCCCAATGGTCAATGCCGCTAGGAACGAATGCACCAAGAAAAATGTACTCATGCTTCCATCCACCCGAGCAAGCTCCACAACAGCCATGGCACAGCTCAAAAGGCTCAATCCTTGGCAGCCATACTCTCTTGGTAAACAGCCCCCACCAATCCCAAGTTCTGCAAATTTACCAAGCAGTGGAAACGGAAACTCAGCTTTTTCCCAGTAGTCAGATATCACAGGAGCCACGTGCTCCTCTGAAAACCTCCTCACACGAGCAATAATCTCCTTCTCTTCCCTGCCGAGCAAGGATTCGTAATCTAGCGCGTTGCTTGCTGATTCGGGAAACTTTTTCATCGAATCAGCGAATGAGAATTCTGGAGTTCGGAATAATGGCATGGACGATGTTGTATTCTGATGAAATTGGTCGCTTTCGGAGTTTTGCTCCCTTGAACTCGAATCGACACGTAAGTGTCGATCGAGCACCGCAACTCTTCTGGTTTGTTTTTTATCCTCCATTGCCATTACATTGATTTAAAATTGATTACTGATCTAATCTATCCAAGGGTTTTGTATGTGACGATTGCCATTCGCCACATTTACTACTTGCACTACTAAAGTATAGATCTACTTGAAATCAGCCAATGATTGGCTGTCATTAATGACTTACAATTAATTGCAATTGATAGTGATACTTCTTGTATTCTCAAGTAACCTCTATACATGAATAAATTTACAAACAGATATATAACCAATATGAACAACGAAATGTACATATGTACAGGAATACTTTGTCATGTTTGTATCAGAGAGAAGGATGTGTGTGCCACAGCAACCATCTAGGGTTATAGCCATGTATAATTATACATGGTGATCACAAAGGCACAAGATCTTTGCCGACATTAATAATTACTACCCAGTATGCCGGTGCTTTGAGTTGAGAATAGTCCGAATCTTCAGAATGGCCAAATTCCACATCTGGCTCTTCCTGAACCAGTTGACATGCCTCAGGTATGCCACAATCAGGGTAACAACAAACATCACCTTGAGCACAATGGTTTGCATTGTGCTCCCGTCATGGCCCATAGTGTTTTCAACTGGATTCATGGTGAAGGAAAAATCGTCATCGTCTAAATCAAAAATGAGAGGATCGTACTCTATGCCATCCTCAGCAAAGCTCAGGCATCGTTCAACTTGTGCTGAAGTCCATTTTGGGAATGTACTGCACCTCTGTTTCAATTCTGGGATAATTTTAGTATCCAAGATGTGTTGGAAATTCAATTCTTCTTCTTCCTCTTCCTTTTTCTTCTTCTCTTCTTCCTCCTTTTTTTTGCGCTCCTCCTCTTCCCTTTTTTGTCTTTCCTCCTCTTCCCTCTTTTGTCTTTCCTCCTCTTCCCTCTTTTGTCTTTCCTCCTCTTCTTTCTTGTGGCGCTCTTCCTCTCCCAGTCTTCTTTGTAGTTCCTCCTCTACTCTTCTATTAATCTCCTCCTCTAGTCTTCTTTTTAATTCCTCCTGTCTTTTTCTTCTTGCTTCCACTTCCATATCCCTTTTCTGCCGCGCTTCCAGCTCCTGTTTATGCTTTTCTTCGACCTCTCTCATATGCCTCTCTTCCATCTCTCGATGCGCCTTTTCCGCCTCCTGCGCACGAAGTGCTTGCTCGATTTGTTGCCTGAGTTCTTCATCTTCGTCCATCTTCCTCTGTCTCGCTCTGACACGACCTCGCTGCTGCAATTCCCGCGTTACTGTATCGGATATTTCAGCAACAGAATCATTTGCTGACGTCGGTGAAGAATCATCAATCCCTATGACGGGTATCGCGCTGGTTGCCCAGAACAAGACACTTGTCAGGAGCAGCAGCCACCTCACCATTCCGCCTCAAACTTTGTTTGCATCTATTCCTATCAATATGAAAGTATTATTAAAGTAAAAAACTGTACCCTGAGAAGTAGTAATCTTGTATAATTCCTGCTCGAGCTACAGAGAGTTCAAAAGAAGCCCCGTGTTGTACGTCACGTGTGTCTCGATTCACATGCGCATTGAACACAAGATTATATCTTTTGTACGCTATCAAAATTCATTTTAAAAAATCGACTGAACTGTTGGACACAAGGCGTGCAAAGATTCCATGACAAGGGATCTCAGCATTGTTGGCGCTTACGCCCCCTCTCTCCTAGGGCCACGATCCATGGTGATCACGTACACCAGCTATAGCTGGTTGCCTGCAGGAAAGCCTTAGTAGTAGTCCGTTGCTCTCCAAGACTCTTTTTGGATACACATCTGTATGCGTAACGAAGCAATCATTCCTTCGTGATGGCCAACCATGAGAGGCGCATCTGGAAGATCTAACAGTAGCAGTTCTCTTCCATGTTTGTTTCTTGTCTCCAGATGATTTCTAAACGGATAGGAAAGGCTGCAGATAAAGATCACGTGGGAATGCACATTGACACACGTGTGTATTCTCACCCCATCAAGAAAATGCAGCAACGATGCGATGTCAAAAAAAATCAGCAACTTTGAAGAAGAAGGCAAACACAACAAACTCAGGGTGAGTGAGTGAGTGAGCATGGGTTCCCATCTACCAAGAAACATGACTGCAGATTAGTGCATCAAACGCCAAAGCAACCATTCTCATGAAGCATAGAGATCTAGATGTGGTCCAGTATATGCATATATATGCATATCGGACAGATTCTTTCGATGCAAACGAGGGAGGCAGTCAGTCAATGCCCATTGTCCTACGAATAGTCGTCCAACAAAACCAGCGCCCCTGATGGAATTATTGTGCAAACATATATATCACCATGGTAGAAATACGGATAATTACACTGCTATCTATAGCATTACAACACGTATTGCGAGGACATGTGCCTCCAACTGATCTCGTCAAGAGCATAATCAGCGAGGTACGCACGTCTGACCCATATGGACACGTTCCATTAGTACAGTGCCATTAAATCATAACTTCTGTATTTATAGGGGCTTGGATTAGGGATTGTGGCAGGATCATGCCTTGTCAAGGTGCCTCAAATTGTCAAACTTGTTTCTTCAAGCAGTGCTCAAGGACTCAATCCAACCTCGTTTGAAATAGAAACATTCTGTGCAACAGTGGCGGCAACATACGGTTTTGTTCACAAGCTTTCATTCAATGCATTCGGAGAGAGTGTGGTACGTTGTCTGTAACATAAGTGATGGGCAGCAGCCTGATGTTGTTGTTCGAAACGGTTGACTGACGTACAGTCACACATGTTTCGCGATGTTGGTGAAAAATTGTGTCTCGAGATCATCACCACCATATTTCTGTAGGCTATTGGGTTGCAAAACATTGTATTATTATTCCTCATCTATAAATATCAAAAGAGGTCACTGGGTAGAAGGGTGGTTGTTCTCGTAGGCCTCATGACGTGGCTTGCTGCTGCACAGGGAGGTCATCTCACAGCAGAACTGCTCAACAAGCTCTTTGACCTCAACTCCATCATCTTGTTGGTATCAAGGATACCACAGATTACTCAGAATTATAGATCAAAGAGTACAGGGCAGTTGAGTTTCATCACCTACTTGATGAACTTTTTGGGAACCATGGCACGAGTGTTCACCACACTTCAGGAACAGGGTGGGGCAGCCATGCTTCGCGGTGTCATCATGTGTACGTGATTATTTCTTTTTC
The DNA here is from genome assembly GCA_025209345.1 of Picochlorum sp. BPE23. Lineage (NCBI taxonomy): Eukaryota > Viridiplantae > Chlorophyta > Trebouxiophyceae > Picochlorum > Picochlorum sp. BPE23. The sequence goes on along the minus strand of JANSVD010000005.1, from coordinate 503,124 downwards.
ATGTGTTGTGGTTTTAGAGTCATATAGAACAGAGTCGGTCCTGGTACTAACACACATGATTCCTTGCTTCCTTGTATGCAGCCATGGTGATGAATGGCATTGTTGTCATGCAAATCATCATGTACAAGAATCCAAAGAAGAAAAAAACACAGTGATACATAATTACACTAGATTTATATATACTTCAAAACATGCATACAAGAGAGACCCTGATCAGCAACAGCTTGACTTTTGGTCTGCAATAGACTTGCCTTCCCCTGGCCGAATTGTACTTCCTGGCGCATTCGCCAATGCAGGCTCCTTTGCCATCCTGTTTTTAATCTCCCCAGCCATGGTCATAAAAGCCTCTTCCACATTCGTCGCATTCTTCGCAGATGTCTCGATATACGGAATTCCAATCTCCTCAGCAAATGCCTTTGCAGTCGCCTGATCAACAACCCTCTTATCCTCCAAATCACACTTGTTTCCCACCAACAACTTGTTCACATTTTCATTCGCATATCTATCAATCTCATTCAGCCACTGCTTCACATTATTAAAACTCTCCTGGTCAGTCACATCAAACGTGACAATAATGCCATGTGCCCCTCTGTAATAACTGGACGTGATGGTTCTAAATCGCTCCTGCCCAGCTGTATCCCAGATCTGCAATTTGATCACTTTAGAGTCCAATTCTACAGTGCGAATCTTGAAATCCACCCCTATCGTTGAAATGTAACTCTCTGTGTAGGTGTCATCTGCAAACCGAAGCAGCAAGCACGACTTTCCTACCCCTGAATCCCCAATAAGTAAAAGCTGCACAATCATTTATATGTCATAGTACGTGCTATGCGAATAAAAACCCCACACATCCGCCCTTGCGGTCGGATCAGAATCCCAAACACGAACAGTCGAGTGAAACACGTTTCATTCCTACTCTCTGCCCGCACTATACCCCCATATGGTACAATTGGTTGCAAACACGGTTTCTAAAACAAGATTCCTTGCCCTGCCAAGGCATGGAGAGGCTGACAGTAACACCAACGACAATGATCACGCACCTTGAACAGATAATCATACTCTGGGTTTGACATTCTGTTGATTTCTTTACAGAGAAAACAATAGATGCATATACTACGTAATTTTTATGGAACAGACTGGTGGTTACAAGACTGTATGAGGCGATTTCACCGACCGCGGGGAAATGTCCGTAAATAGATATATTATGGTACGCCGGTCTTACATCCCATGAGCATGGATGCCTTTTTATTGAGTACATTTATTTGGTTCGTATTGCTCTTATAGTACAGAGTACCCGAGTCTGGACCTGGTATGCTTGCAGAATTCTGCGTACCAACGGACTCTGCGGTAGTTGATTTCATTGTTCGTTGACTCTTTGACACGCGAACTCGTTTTACGGCCTGGTTCATCGGTTTTTCTTATGTTTGAATGACTCAACAAGGATATATGCATAGCGGAGGGCAGCCTGCGGCTCCTTATCAGCAGCAACAGTTTGCAGGACCACCTGGTGCTAGTGTAACTCCTGGCGGAGGCGGTCAGGAGCAGCATGGGCTGCCTCCAATCAAGACAAGGGTTGGACCGCCTCCGTTTGGTGGAGTTCCTGGGCAGCAGAATGGTGGTGCCCACGTGCCCACTCCAGGGCAGAGTGCTCAGGGTCCAGGGAATAGGTTTGGAGGAAATGCAGTGGGACCGCAGGCGTATGGGGGTATTCATCCTGGGAGGCAGGGACAGTCAGCGCCACCATTTGGGCAGAGTGCAGCATCAGGAGTGGGAAATACAATGCAAGCACAGGGTCCTCCTCCTACTACTACTACTAGTGCAGGAATGGGCAGTACCATGCAGGCTCCTCCACCAATGGGAAATGCGTTTCGACCACAGCCAGCTCCGCCAATTGGCAGTTCAGCACAGTTTCAGCCACCACCACCGCCAACTGGAAATGCAGCACCGTTTCAACAACCACCACCACCAACTGGGAATACAGCACAGTTTCAGCCACCACCACCACCGACTGGAAATACAGCACCGTTTCAACAACAACCACCACCGACTGGAAATACAGCACAGCCAAGTATGAACAGCATGATTGCTCCTCCTCCATTTTCAGTGACATCTCCCAGTAAGCCAGCACCTACACAGCAGAGTAAAAGCATAGACCCGAATCAGATGCCTCGACCACCGAGTAAGATATTACCGACACAAGTGTTTGAGACCATGAAGGATGGGATGCATAGTGTTCCTCCCAGTACAGAGGTGCCCATTGCCGTAAGGGACACTGGCAATGCTGGGCCACGGTTTATGAGAAGCTCGATGAACTCAGTTCCTCAAGGAAATGATCTAGTCAAGTCATCTTCTGTGCCGTTTGTTGTTGCTGTTCAGCCTCTTGCATTACAAGGAAAAGGTGATTCTGCAATCCCCTTGATAGACAGCACATCAGATGGACCCTTTCGATGCTCAAATTGCAATGCATATGCGTGTCCTTTCATGAAATTTAGTTCAAATGGTACAACGATGACGTGCTGTTTCTGCGGGTCACAGACGCAAGTTCCATCAGAGCATGTGGGTCAAGTAGGAATGAATGGTAGAAGGGTTGATGGAGATGTCAAACCAGAATTCTCATTTGGTACTGTGGAACATATAGTGAGTGGAAAGTACCAGATTAGAGAGCCCATGCTTCCTACATATGTCTTTTTGATTGACTGTACACTGGATTCTGTGGCCACAGGTGTTACAGGAACTGTGTGCTCTGCCCTGTCGTCGCTGATAGATTCTGTCGCCGGCAAAGAACGGGCTAGGATTGCAATTGTGACATTTGACTCGTCCGTCCAATTTTATGATTTACACTCGGCGAGCGAGGATCCCAAAATGTTTGTGATGGGTGATGTCCAGGATCCATTTTGTCCTCTTGGTGCTAATGCCTTTGTACCTTTGGAAGGACATTCAAATAAACTGAAGCAATTGCTTGCCCGGATACCAGAGCTTTATAAAGACACCAAGACCGCAGAGAGTGCTGGAGGGGCAGCAATCCAGTCATGCATTGATGCACTGCGTGTCGTTGGAGGTGGCAGGCTGGTGTCTTTCATCTGCTCCTTGCCACACAAAGGTGCACTGTCACTGAGACCTCGAGAGGCGGGGAAACCTCCATCTGAGAAGGATGCTTTGGATATCATGACTCCTGTTGGGAATGGAAAGCAGTATTCAGATATCGCAAAGCAAGCTGCGCAGCATCAGGTTTCGATTGACGTGTTTGCATTGTCAAAGTCGTACATCGATCTTGCGACTATGTCGCTGTTATCATCAGGGACAAGTGGAAGCGTGTACCGGTATAGTCCATTCTCGTGCATTGCAGACTCTGCCAGGTTCTTTGACGATCTCCGATGGAATTTAACTCGCCCAATAGGCTTTGAGGCGGTTGGAAGGATGCGTGTTTCTTCAGGCTTGGCAGTGGATGAGACATTAGGTTCGTTCCATAGGGCTGGTCAAACAGATCTTCAGTTTCCAGCCATTACATCTGATTCAGCTCTCTGCATGAAGATTGTGCATGAGGAGCGCCTAAAAGAAGGTTCACAGGCGTATTTCCAGTTTGCAGTATTGTATTCCACGACTTCTGGACAGCGAAGAGTCAGAGTACACTCGTTGGCTCTGCCTGTGACTCGATCCCTTGGCTCTGTTTTCCGGGGTGCGGATTTGGAAGTCTATTTGAGTTACCTTGCCCGGAAAGTGTCAATGGGAATTCCAGGGAAGAGCCTTTCGTTTAGCAAAGACATCATTCACAAGTCTGCCATAGGAACTCTTTTAGCGTATAGAAAACATGTATGTCATTGTACATTGCCATAATTTTCCTCATCCAATGACTGATTAATGATACTTGTGCTTGTGCAGTGTGCATCATCTTCATCGTCAGGGCAGCTCATCTTGCCAGAATCATTGAAGCTTCTCCCACTCTTCTGTTTGGGTTTGATGAAATTACCATGTTTTAGAACAGATTCTCGAGCAGATGCACGGGCAGTGTGGATGTCGAGATTGTTATCACTGCCAATTGACCGCCTGCTCCCAGCTGTCCACCCACGATTTGTAAGAGTGCCAGTGGAACTTGCTGGCGAGAATGACGTCCCGATGCCTGAGCGCCTACCTCTTTCTGCCGAAAAGCTCTCCTCAGATAGCATCTACGTTCTCGAGAATGGATTCGATCTCTTTGTATTGGTAGGCCGGGATGTGGCTCCAAACACTATGGAAGCAGTCCTTGGTACATCATCTCTCGAGGCCATTGATGCATCCAGCTTTGCAGACTTCCCCAACCAGAATAATCCTGTATCAGATCTGACGAGACGTATGATTGCAAATATGAGAAGATTGCGACGGAGTTACATGCATATGAGGTTTGTTGCCAAAGGCCACCCCCATGAGACATTGTTCCAAACTGCCCTCGTTGAAGATAGACATTTGTTATCAGGAATGTCGTATGTTGAGTATTTGTGTTTCTTACATCGTCAAATTCAAAATAAAATGCCCTGAACCCGTGTAAGAAGAATCATTCCTCACCCTTTTGAGCCTGTTGTCTGCTCTGCACCTCCATCAACAGCTGGGGCATGACCAAGTCTGGATCAAACCCTACAGCCTCTGCAATGATTGGCGCAATGGACATGTCTATTGACCCTGCCGAAAAGAAGACTGCCTTCCTGAATTCAAGCGATGTCGACTGCATCACAGATCTTCCAACCAGATCCATTTCTGCAGAACCCACTGGAATGGGGAAGTTCTGCAATGCATGAATCACCTTTGACAACGACCTAGATAAGAGAGGCTCATCTTGAGACCTAAATGCCGCTTCTGCGTCAATTAACGCATTTCTACACAAGGACGCAATTTCCGCATGCACAATGGTTATTGCCCTCTCCTGCGGCACTCCTAAATCACTCGCAATACCACTCACAAATCTCGCGGGCTCGTACCCTCCCAACGAGGAACTAGGGTTCAACAGAGAGTGTTTCACTGCCATACGCAACATGGAATCCCGTCCACTCTGGGTAGACGGCGTCACCGTGAGACCACCACCTTTATGACACGTCAACCGCAACGACACAAGCTCTGAGAGTGAATAATCCAATCCAGACTCAATTTTCTGATTCTGTAGCTGTCTCACCAACGAATTTGCTTGTTTCTGTAATTCTTCTCTTCTACTCGCACTCACATATGTCGCACCAGATGGAGGAGCATACCATAGGGGTGTTTTGTTTACACTCTGCTGCTGTTCTTCAGTTACATCATCCGAACCATACCCAGGAAGCGCACCAACCGTGCTATCATCCTCATCACCAGGCAAGTCTTCCCACAACGGCCGAGGCTGATTTCTTCGCGACGACGAAGGCGAGTCCTCAATAAACACCATTTTCCCTCCAAGTGATCTATCACGAACCCATCTCCCACTCTTCTGGGTCCCCTGTCCCATTCCACCAAACGGAAACGTCCATCCAAACTTATTTTTTAACACGACAAAAATACCAAGTCCCACCATACCCCATACCAGCAGCATACCAGCAGACACTGGAGAATCCCTCTGGCGAATAGCATGTCCATAATACGCTGAAGGGGGAGGTCTTGCAGACACACCAACAGAATGCACTGCCTTTTTATGACCTTGATTTCCTCCAAATACATTTGACATGGCCTTTTTCACATGTCCAACAAGAGCATCTTCGGACCGAGCCTCATTGATCTTCAATCGCAACTCCTCCTCTTCCTTTTGCTGTGCCAGTTTCTTCTCCCGCTCTCTCTGTCTCTTCTTTCTTCGACCATTCTTCAACAAAAGGGCATCAAGACTACTTTGAGATTTCATCCTACGGGTATGACGTCTCGGATACCATTCGTTGCCCCTTGCAGCTGGGACCCCAACTGTGCCTAGAGAGACGACAAACGCAACCCACCCAACTGCCGCACTCTTCCGGCGTTGAGTCCCACTCTCATCCGTCGCACTATGCAATATATCCGAAGAATCAAAAGACGACTCAGGTTCACCATCATCATGACTGCGACAGCCACTGACACTCTGTACAGCCAGCATAGACTTGCCTTTCCAAGCATTCTCACGTCGATCGCTCATGCACACCTCATTATGAAACAATCGATCAGTATCTCTCACATATTTCCTAGCTCCTATAGGACTCTTTGAGAAGGGAAAACTACATATTGACCGTTGGTTCGACAGGTGGGCCATCGACACATGCCGAATTGATTGTCGATGTACATCCATATCGACGGAATCTTTAATTTTTTAACAATGCGTTATTAAAATTGCCTCGCCACAAGGGTGCTCGACACCTACTTGAAATGGATTCCACGCACCGAGTCTTTAAAAAGAGATCTTTTTAGAGATCTCTCTTGATCAAGAGATCTCGAGAGATCTATCCAGATGGCATCGGGTGTTTTATTCTTCTCTCAATTCTCTTGAGTCGCACAAGCCTCGGCCTAATCATTCAGAATTCAAAAACACGCGTGATATATATACACCAATCCACGCTGAAAATTAATAAGAAGGAGGAAGATTAGCGTATCAGAGTGGATTCGAATCTAAAACCTAAAGAGAGAGATACTATCATCATAAAAAGCGAGTTTCTCATCCTTTCTGTTGTATCAGGGTAATTTTTATTTACAATAATATTCATGATGCCCTTGACTCTAGGACGTTCTGCCATCACCCTCACATCAACGCCACTGGGTGGTTGTGGTGGTGGTCCTGCTCAGCTTCACCACAATCGTCATACACTCAGGCAACACACAACGATGAGACATATTTCTCCTACCAAAGCATTCTTGTTTGGAGGTCAAAAGGAAGATGAAGATGAGGAGTTGGAAAAGATGATGCAAGGGTTTGTCTTCGATCCATCCATGCAGCGATGGGTTAGAGCACCCAACAAAAAGATTGATCGATCCATGTTGGTTGTGACGCCCAAGAGTGGCATGCCGTATACTGTCTGGCCAGTCATGTATACATATTTGGCGAGGAAAAAGTTGAAGACAATCAATCAGGATCAAGCTCTCGCAGAAATGAAAAAGGGTGCTCTTCTTTTGGATGTCCGCTTGGCAATGGATTTTGAAAATCAGCATGCACAAGGGGCAGAGAATGTTCCCCTGTTTAGAATCACGGCTGGAAATTCCAGCTGGGATACTGTGAAGCGAGTGGTTATGGCGGGATTGAACATGAAGGCGACTGAGAGAGATCCTGATTTTATTGAGAATGTGAATGCACTTGTGAAGAACAACAAGCGTAGAAAGATTATTGTCATGTGCAATATTGGGGGAACTCTGGATACAGTGATCAAGGTTGCATCGACTGGGAAATTGACAAAGACGGATAAAGATCGATCGTTTGGACGGGAATCGAGATCCTTGAAAGCATGCTATGAACTGCTCCGTGCAGGATATAAAAATGTTGTGCATTTGGAAGGAGGACTCTCAGAATGGCGCTACAAAGGATATCCCCTTGATTGATTCATTGTTACGGTATTATTATTATTAATGCATGTTTGATTGGATTGGAATTGGAATACTCTCTTTCGCCCATTGATATTTCATGGCACGAGCATGGCTGACAGACTTGTGTTCAATGTACTCTCTCACAAACACATCATTACTAATCTCACGCCGCTTCCATCGTTCCACAAGCAACGACACTCTTCTATTTGACTCATCTATTGACATGTAAAGCTGTTGTATCAACGACTCGGGACCAAACCCTGCCCGTGCATTCTCCTGCCTCGCATGCTTTCTCCGAAACTCTGCCATCTTTTCATCATACTCTGACCGCTGAATCGCCACCTGCTGCTTGAGCGTTTTCACTTCGGCAGCCAAATCGGTATTCTTCTTTGCTATATCTATCACGCGCTGTCGTTTCTCTTCCGCTCGTCCGAACTCTCCCAGGCCATCTCCCAGAATACGGTCAAACTCGGCCCGACTGGATAGAGCAGCCACAACAGCATCCTTACTCATGGACCGAACAAACGACTCGACTCGATCAAACGGTATTTCTGGAACATTAGGAGAATCTGTTTCACGCAGCCCAGGATCTTTATCATTATCATCATCATCCAACGCGAGCCCACCAAGACCCAGGGAATAATCATCTCCCTCTGCTCGCCGCACAGGACTCACTATTCGAGATCCACCCTGTTCCCTTTCTGTAGACGTCCCACTCTGTCCATAAAACGCAAAACCCAACCGATCCATACTATTTCTATCAGAGTGCAACTCGAGCCTCGTATTCAATGCTCTATTCTCTTCTTCACGCTGCCGAAATGCCTTTTTTCTGGGAGACTCCACACACCCAAGAGAAGCCCAAATATCAGACACAACAGTCACCAATCGTATATGAGGCTCCCCCCACGCAAACTCTATACGCTCTTCTTCTTTGTTGTCGTTATTCTCGGCTATCCTTTGTCTTCCTCGCCTCTCTCTGGGACTACTTGTTGTTGTTCTCTCGGCAGAAGAAGAGGACAAAACAAACACTTCGGGTCTTCTTCTAGGAAACGAGGGCAACAATCTGACGATAATACTTCCTTCTCGTCTTGAATATATATTCGTTTCAAATGGAATTTCAATCGTCTCTATATCATTCGCGATAAGACGAGAGGAAATGTAAAACACGCGACCAAGTTCTTCAATTTGAGTATCACGACTGCATCACAAATTCTTGCATTACAGACCATCCATACCATGCAATGTTAATAATAATCAGACGTACGGGTACAGTAGAGACGCGTGCGCTTTCAAAGGGGAGAATTGCATATGATTTCTTTACAGCTCTCTTTTGTTTTTGTTTTTTCTTCACTCGGGAATATATTCTATATAGAATTCATGAATGATATATCAAATATATATATGGAGAGAGAGAGAAAAACAAGAAAAGACGCGCATAAAACAATTCAATTCAATTCAATTCATTCTGCTCATATGAGTCGTGATCACGACTGTCCTATAATTTCAGAGAAGTCTTCTTCTTCTTCTTCTCAAGATGATACTTCTTCTCAGCTTCTATACATCCATGCATCATCATTAGCAGCAATCAATCGCTACTGTATAACAAAAAAAAATGTACAATCTGACACGTACCCAGGGGAGGCAATGATTCTTCCATCACCATTCTCACAATATCTGGTGGCAGCTCAACAAGAGGCAAGATGCCTTGATCAGAAGATGTATTGAAAAACAAGCATTCATTGGAATCTTGATGATTCCCGTCAATCTGTATGTCCTCATGTTCTGCTCTGGCAGTCTTGATTTGAGACTCGAGCATTGAATTCACACTGCACATGTAACAGTTGTACTATGACTCTTGAGACCACCACATCTTCAACACAACAGCATGCATGCTTTCTCTTTCTCTCTCTCTCTATATATGTGTGTGTGTGTCTCTTTGATATAGTTTTTTGGCAAGAATACTGTTGAACACCACAAGAAAAGAAACCAATAAAGAAAAAAAAAGAAATTCTCATGATTCACATACCACATGTAGGCTAGGTGGACACAGACAACAGTAACACACAACCATGTAGGCAGAGCAATAGCCCAGTATTTACTCGGATAATACGTTATCCCATACCAATGAAGGATGAAATCAGGAGTGAATGCCCAGACGAGGAATACAACGTAGAATGTGGAGGAGGTGATCCACCCAAGGAACCCATAGACTTCAACTGGCAAGACTGAGGGTGTCATTGTGCCTTGTCCTGCGTTGTCATTGACACTATGTTCCTCTTCTTCATCATGAATATAGTCTAGCAGGAGATGTATCAGTTTTATTCTGATTGTATTCTAGTATAATAACGAAGAAGAAGAATGCCAAGCGATGGCTCCACATGTTGATTTCGATTTTTTATAGTCTTCAATCTAGGAAACAAAACCATGAAGACAAGGTCGTCTCGACGCAATCAATGCCATCTCCATCGACTGATGTACAAGAAATAAAAACAAACCCTTTGTAGGGAGAGGTCTCCGCGCAGGCAGAGATTGCATACACACAAGGCACAATTTGACACAACATGGACCGGGAAATGTCCATTTCTGATGCCGACAAGGACGCTGCGCTGACTCTTTTGAGTGCAAAAACTGTTGTTGTTGGTAAGAAAAAGAAAAAGAAGAAGAACGCTGTCCCTGATGCACTCCGTGCGGAGATTGCTGGTGATGCGGATGGGACATCCAGCGATGGGTCGTTAGCATCTGGTCGAGGTGCGGGGAAGCGAGTTCCAAAGCCACCTCGGTGGCGTTCATATGAGATGTCAGAGGGTCCTCAGTCCTTGCGTCGTCCTGGAAGGCCGACGAAGAAGGAGAAGAATGTGGAATGGATTGAAAAGCATTTGGCTAAAATGTACGTCCTGTGAATGCATATACGATCCGTGACATCTCATTCATAGAATATTACCCATCATGATTATGATTGTTGTGTGTAGATCGATTGGAAAGAGACCGGGGGAGCCGTTGGAGAGCGATACAATCATGAATGATGGACAAGCAGGCATGTCTCAAGAGGCAGTGTGCTATCAAGAGGTTGTTGATGGATATGATGTGGTGAATGTGAACGCGTACAGCCAGCAAAGCTTGTATGAAATGGCGTTACTGACAGAAACAAGTAATAGTATACCTCCCGTGTTGGAGAAGAGCGCGGGTGTGAAGAAGGGCAAGGTGTCTGCATTCACAGGATTGGATGCCCATAGGAAGCGGGAGCAGGAGGAGAAGAAAATGCAGAAAGCGGCAAAGAAGGCTAGCTCTGTTGGTGGACAAATTGCAGATATGTCTCTTGAAGATAAAGAAAGATTAGTAGAGAAGATTGTTCGCTCGTGGAAGAGTGAAAATCATCGAGTCTGGGCCTTGGTGGGCAAGCTTAGCGTCCCCACAGTGAATAGAAGAGAAATCAATTATCTGCGGTTATTCTTGATCGTACGGGATAATGGAGGGTATGATAAATCTGTTGAAGACAAATCATGGTCCAATATAGCGAGACAGTTTCACATGGAAGAGTCGAATATAGGCAAGAATGGATCATCCTTGCGATTGCTGTACAAGCAGTTCATCCTGCCAATAGCTCATCTGTTGGACAAGCACGCCCCCGCCGCGGCGTCATAATAATTATTATTTCTGTATTTCATGGCTGGAAGTTTAGTGTGTAAAGATTGTCATTGTAGTCTCGCCTCTGTCAAAGAGGCAGAAGTGCGTGTATTTGAATTGAACATGTTCATCCGTGGGGATGACGATCCGACACCTGGGTGTTGCATTGCAGGCTCATGCTGAGGCTACAGGGCATAGTAATTTTGAGGAGAGTGCGGAAAAGCTGACTGTGAGGAAATGTGTGGAATGTGGCAAAGTGTGCCGGACGACGGTCGAGGAAGAATCCCACACCAGATTTACACAACACACAACATTTGAGGATCAGACGTGTGATGGGGTGGATACAGAGAAGGAAATGTCTCTTCTACGCCAAGAACAGCAGCAGCAAGAGGATACTGACATGATGGAGCCAGAGGTGAATCAGGAGTGGGTGGAACAGTTGGTGGCCATGGGATTTTCAAAGAACAAGGCCATTCGATCGTTATATTTCTCCCCAGGTGCTACTGGGGTGGAGGGGGCATTGGAGTGGATATCGTCTCATGAGGATGATCCAAAGAATTCTGATGAGCCATTGTTGGTACCTGCAAAGAAGGAGCAACCAAAGCTGACGCCAGAAGAGGCCAAGGCCAAGGCAGACGAGTTGCTCCGGAAGGCTAAAGCGAAACGAGAGGCAGAAGAACGGGAGATGGAAAAGTTGAGGGAGGCAGAGAGGATACGGAGTGGGAAGGAGTTGGCGGCGATGGCACGGAAGGAGGAGGAGCAGCGGTTGAAGAGGATGGCAGATGAGCGCAAGAGGGAGAAGGAGGAAGCTCTGCGGGCCAAGGAAAAGATTAAAAAGAAATTAGGTATGTACTTTGGTTTGATTTCGAAGAAATCAGAAAAAGAAGCAGCCATGGGAATTCACATTTACATGTGTAATATTGCAGAGCAAGATCGGATGGAGCGAAGGGCAGCCATGGGCTTGCCCCCAGAACTGACAGAGGAGGAAAAAGAGGAAGAGCGCCGCCGACTGGAACAGCGGGCGAAAGAAGAAGCCAAAGCAAAACTCCCCATCAAATCGAGGGAAAAGGCTGACGCGATGAGAAATCTTCTTGTTGCCATGAAAAAGGCAAATGAGGATTCCAGAGTTGGATTTGAAACGCTCAACAAACTCGTTGGCAATGTCGTTGCGCAACCCGACAATCCCAAATTCCGGACGATCAAATTAGAAAATCCAGCAATCCAAAAGCGGGTTGGCAAGTTTCCAGAGGCCATCGAGTTTCTTCAAATCGCTGGGTTCCGTCTCCAGGACTCGGTGATGACCATGGATGAAGGCGACACGTGTCTCCCTACCCTGCAGAGTGCTTTAGAATCCCTGGACAGTGCCCTGAATAATCCATTCTTTGGTGCATTATAAATTTATACACAAATACCTATGGTATGATTGTCTACAAGTAACGCACTCTTTTTCGCGATTCCATTGGCAGACCAACAGCATGTTGCCGACAATTACGGCGTCATCCATCAAGTATCACAAATTTAGGAATGTAGAAGCGAAGAGAAAACAACGTAATCCTACGCCATGGGCGCTGCTTGTCGTATTGATTATAGCAAGTCTTGTTATGATCTATACCAGAGTGTCTAGTTTGAATTCTCCAGAGTACAAGGAGCATGCTGTGCATTCAAAGTACCTGAACATGGCACCGTTGCAAACAGCGTCGATGGAAGAGCGGACTGGGTCGTGGAAATTGACACGGGAGGTGTATGACATGGCGTTCAATCATCCTAATGCACACGTCGTGAGTGAGGACAATCCCAGGTTGATTCAGTTCCCATCGTTTCTGTCGGCGGAGGAGAGGACACATTTGATTAATCTCGCAAAGCGTGATTTGCATCGGTCGCATGTCGTGTCATCAAATGTGTCAGAACAGGTGAATGACGCACGGACGTCGTATGGGTCCTGGCCAAAGCATGATGATTTCATGCAGATGCTGGAGGACAGGATCCATCGCCTCTTGGGCATACCGAACGAGTTTGGTGAGGGCATATATGTTTTAGATTACAAGCAGGGTCAGCAGTACAAGCCGCACGAAGATAATTGTGTGTCTCACAAAGGAGGAATACTGGATTCTGCCTGCCAAGACTTTTTGAAGAGAGCTGGTGGGCCACAATGTGGTCCAGGCCATGGAGGGGTGTCTTGCGGGGATCGAATAGCGACATTCATCCTGGTTCTGCAGGCCCCAGAAGAAGGAGGGCGTACCGTCTTTCCATTGGCAGACATTTCCAATAAGAGAATGGCTGGCGCAAAACGCCTGTCAGGTGCAGACTGGTACTGTGATCAGGAGGAAATCCTCGGCGTGACACCAAAATCTGGAGACGGTATTCTCTTCTGGGACTATAAACCGCTTGCTCCTGGGGATACTGCAAAGCCTGAAGATGGTCAGGCAACGCCAGTCCCAGGAGCACAGCACAGTGGGTGCCCTGTCAAAAAGGGGGAAAAGTGGATTGCGACTCGATGGATACGAAGCAGCACATTCACCTAAAATTAATAAATAATCGTGACACATATACATAGGATGATGATGTAACAAGACCACTATCAATTACATGGTGTACTTGTAGAATTGATACGGAAGAAGAATTTAGAATGGGATTGGGCTCTTGCTCAAAGAGGCAGTGGCCAAAATATAAAAGGCAGCTGCGTGGCCAAGAGCTCCCCATGCCATCACATCGACAAGAGAGAATCCAGCTGGATCATTGGTGTTTGTGAAAAAGGTCACTTCCTCGGCAAGGCGGTCACCAGCCTCCAAGTGGGTCACTCCATTCTGCTTTGGCATTCCGGCCTTGGCCAAAGAGTTTCTGTGGAATGGCAAGAACACAAAGCGTCCCAAGGCAAGAGAGGCCATGGTGGCTCCTCCAACCACGAGGTTCACATCAGAGATGGCCTTGGTGGTGACCTTGCGGGCAGCCATTGGCTTGTAGCTGCTCATTCCTCCGACACGTCTTGTGTTGGTTGGGACCATAGAGGTCATTCTAGCGACTGGGGCAGTGGCAATCATTGTTGTTCTCGTAGAATAATAATACACTGCAACCATGAACGAATTATTTCAGGTCGTGAGAACACAATCGACACGCAGGGACACTATCAGAGGAGTTGGCACACAACCTACCTTGGATGGTTGGAATTATATGAATTTGTTGTGGCGATGGACATGTCTACGAAATCTCGGGATGATGACTGAGATTTGCACAGGCAAGAGATTGGATCGCGATTCGATGCGAATTACTCTCGGTCAAACACATTGTCCAATGGGATATCATGTATTACACGACGATCCGCCACATGGCCTTGGCATCGCTGTACGAAAGGAAGAATGGATTCTGACAATTCAAGAGTTCTGTATTATTGGCCAAGTTCCCAAAGTATTCTTTGAACTGAGCATCTGTTAGAGATGGATAAATCCATGGATATCCTCCCCGAGTAGCAGCTGTATGTTCACTCACCGTGTTGTGAGCCAACCACCACCATTTCTCATGAGCTTCCTTTTCTGTAGTCATTGGCGGTATTCCGATTGTGTTTAGCACCTCTGCCCGCCAAAAACCCCTACAATCAGGACATATAAAGCTCTGAGATAAAAACATGGCCAGTCCTTGCGATGCCGAGACTTGGTCTTGTGTCATGACATTATTCACATTGGCAATGAGAGAATGCACAGTGCTCCACACTCGAGGCGTCTGTATCATGATGGACTGAGCTTGCGATGCTGTTTCATTCCAAGCCTGTGTATAGGGAGGCCCCGTGAGCCTTGGATCCGGTATTGGGAGGGGAAACGTCGTGGAATCTCTGTACACATCCGGCCACAGTGTCTCTACAATTCCCTGAATGAGTTCCCTCGAGCGATTCCCTTCAGCAGAGTACCAAAAGTTGGCTTCGGTTGCCACCATATGTTCCTGGGGTATTTGCAACAAAATACCCTGAGCAGCATCCATGAGAACATCCTTGGGAAGGCCGGTTTCGTAATTCCCACCCACATTTTCTTCTGCACCAACCTTGCACCAGCTTGTGCTATCCCACCAAGGCCCTATGAAGCACACATTTGGTGGTCTCCTCTTGACACACGTGTGAGGCGTCGGCTCTGCATCGCCGGTGCATATCAGATCTGGTCGACACAGCAACGGTCTGGTCATCAGCTTGCCCTTGTCTGCAGAGACAGTATACAGAGGCCCGTATGGAGAAATACTCAGTTCCTCCCGACACGATTCTTGCTCGTTTCTATATGGAACACATCTACCTCTCATACTCGTCCAAGGCCCCCAACTTGTATTCCGAGAACACACGGTATCAAACCAATAGTCCATGCCATATTCTTTTGCCTGCGAGCACTGCAGCCCAGCACGCCCATTGGCACCAGGCGTTTGCCCTCCATTCCCCATGGCCCAAGGCCCCCACATTGTCTCGGTATCAACCATGCACCATTCAGAAGATGAGCAGACGGATGAGTCGAAAAAGCAATCCCGCACGGGAGGCATGGGACATATCACTGATGCACAACCCAGCTCTATGACATCACCCTGGTTGGCCAATGCCAGCGATGATTCATCCGAGACGTAGTACTCGAACGTCGTCTGTGCAATAGATTTACCACCATTTACAAAACCAAAGCATTGCTGCGTCTCCGCTTGGCCTCTGGCCACAACAAGCACGGAGAGGAGCAACAGTCCAGCAACGGCACCCAACGCCAATGAATTGTGTATGACCATGCTCCTTGTATCAATTCTCTATACCTAAGGAAATAAGAGCATGCAAAAAATCTTGGGGTTTTCCGCTCCGAGTGGATGAGTATTACATGTATTACGAGACGCCCAATCAAATTGGTATCAATGAATCGATTCGAGACCTCCAGCTGGAGGCGCGTTCCCATCGCGATGGAGATCCAATCGGATCCGGTACCCCCCTCTCGTCCCACCGAAAGTGCATTGAAACAAAGCCTTGTCAACGTCCACCCAGAGGCCAGAACGAACTCAATAGTTGGCACTGCGTTCGTTAATTCTTAGATTTAGTAGATATCTATGTAATTATGGAAGAGGATGGAACCCAACAGCAGCAGCACAGGGAGTCGCCTAATAGGCGAACTTCCGGGCAGCAGCAGCAGCAGCAGCAAGGTGGGGCACCCTACCCACAGATGGGATACATGCCTCATATGGGTACTCCGATGCATCCACAACACATGAGACATCCAGAAATGATGCAGGTACGGTTGTCTTGGGGTGACACGCACGTGAACCACGTGGATTTTTGAGGTCATCGACCCCAATTCTCTTCGGCACGCGTGCGAGTTGCGTAGAAACGGGTTATAATGTGTTTAAATAATACTCTAAAGGCAATGGTGTCCCTCGGAGGGAATGGTAGATTCGCCCGTGGTTGGGTTGGGCTTACGTGTCAGAGGAGACTCTAACACGTTCATCTTTTTCTTGCAGCAACCAATGATGATGCCGCAGTTCCAGCCGTATGGGCCCGCTGCAATGGTAACATATCCAGGGAATATGATGCCAGTTCCCATGCCAATGCCCCAGGCAACCATGATGGGTGGAATGCCACAGGCACAGATGGGGGTCCAGCCGCAAGGGAATGTGTTTTACAAGACCAGGATGTGTAATAAGTGGAGGAGTGGATCGTGCCCATTCGGAGATAAGTGTACGTATGCACACGGGCAGCATGAATTGAGAAGGGTGTCCCCAGAATTGTTGGCGCAGGTGCAGGAAGATGCTCATCCTCAGCGACACGTGCAGGAGGACCCAGATCAGAAAACAAAGTCGCAAATGTATTATAAGACTAGACTCTGTATTAGATTCATGCAGAGCGGATATTGCGTGAAGGGTAATGCGTGCACGTTTGCACATGGATATGAAGATTTGAGACTGTTGGGTCAGGATAACAACAAGGTAGCAGACACACATGATGATAGCGATGATGACGAGCAGAATGACGAGTCACGTAGACGTGTGAATACACAAGAACAAGCCCGTGCCCGCGCGATGAGTGCCGTTGCTGGAGTTGGACAGGCAGAGCAGGTGACCACAGATGCAGACATGAGACACGCAACCGCATCCTTGGAGGATGGACGTGCATTTAGAGAAAATCCGTATGCGGATTAATAATAATAGAAATAATATGTTATATCACGCCTTCAATTTTGAGTTGAACGATGCGCTCAGCGAGCTCTACAGCTTTTTCAGCATGTCCCTTGATGGTACATTTCCTCTGATCCTCAGTCCCATCAACAAACTCTCCCTTTTTGCTCATCGACATTGTCACTCCCAACAAATCTTGAATACCAGTCATAACATGGCCATTTCTACCGATAACTGCCCCCGCACGACTCTCTGGAACATTGAGATGCACCTCGTGCATCTCTCCACCATTGTCGGCAGGTGCATGATGATGATGGTGGTGATTGGCAGACCCATAATTCACCACCTCATCCATCAACGAGGCACTTTGAGGAGTCTCCAATAACGTGTTCAGTATGGCACCCACCGTCTGTGCGACAGAATCCGGATCAGAACTCTCAACCCATACCACCCGTTCATGCAGCCCAGGAACACCCACAGGAGGAGATCCCACCTTGACACTCACCGACTCACCACCCTGTTCCGATAATGATTTAATCGTCGACCCATTCTTACCAATCAGGGCACCACACAAACGCATGTGCACCAGCAAACGAACCACAACCGCAGCAGAACCCTCCTCCTGCTGCAACTTGTCCAACACAGCTGTCAATCCCTTTACAATCTCAGCCACATCCCCACTGATCAACACAACCCTATCTTTATTACCAATCGCATCAGGATAAAATTCATTCGACCGGGATACGACCACTTTTGCCCCAGTATCCGCCTGTATCTCTGAAATGGTCCGTCCACCCTTTCCAATGATGCACCCAACGCTAGCATTCGACACCAATATCTTGAGATTTACCATGATGATGATTAATATTTTGTATGTATCGACAAAGAAGAAGAAGAAGAAGAAGAAGTTGATCCCGGGATTTTTGTCGTCCTTAAAAAAAGAAGAAAATGTGCGATTCATTAAAAATGCCCACCATTCCATACACGCTGCGTGGTAGAAATTCATAATAATGGATCTAGATAATTGGATAGAGCGGCTGAAACGATGCGAATGCTTGAAGGAATTCGAAGTCAAACTCTTGTGTGATCGGGCCATTGAGATTTTGGTTGAAGAATCAAATGTACAGCACGTTGATAGCCCTGTGACTATATGTGGAGACATTCATGGCCAATTTTATGATTTATGCGAATTATTCAAGGTAGGAGGGGACTGCCCGGGCACAAATTACTTGTTTTTAGGCGACTTTGTGGACAGAGGGCTGTACAGCGTGGAAACCTTTCTGCTCCTGTTGACCCTCAAAGTCCGGTATCCCGATCGCGTCACGTTGATTCGAGGAAACCACGAGAGTAGACAGATTACACAAGTGTATGGATTTTATGACGAATGCGTGAAAAAGTATAGTTCTGCGAGCGTGTGGCGATATTGCACAGAAGTGTTTGATTTCCTGGCGCTGGCCGCCCTTGTCGATGGCAAGGTATTTTGTGTCCACGGCGGTTTGTCTCCGAGCGTGCAGTCGATAGATCGAATACGGTGGATTGATAGAAAGCAGGAAGTCCCTCATGAAGGCCCCATGTGTGATTTACTATGGTCTGACCCCGAGGAAGGGATTGAAAAGTGGGGACTGAGTCCGCGCGGGGCTGGCTATTTGTTTGGAGAAGAAATGACTAATGCCTTTTGCAACTACAATGGAATTGATCTGATTGCGCGCGCACATCAGCTCGTCATGGAAGGATATAAATCCATGTTTAATGATAGGCTGGTCACGGTGTGGTCTGCACCGAATTATTGCTATCGATGTGGGAATGTAGCTGCCATCTTGACTCTAGATGAGCACCTGGAGCGACGCTACAGCGTCTTCCATGCGGCAACTCATCACCAGTATTTGATTCAACAACAACAAGGGCGACCAGCAACACTGTTTTCGGAATATTTTTTATAACAACAACTGTAATTATTACTCAATGATGAAGAAAAGAAAAGAGGATGAATTGCCGGACATTATCGATTTTGGAGTGAACATTAAAACGACAACCATTCGTTCTCGTGGCGAGAAAAAACACAAGGAGAAGGCCCCTCTGAATATTGTATGTAATTGTTTATCATGTGGCAAAATATATGACTGCCGGGTGGACAGAAGGGTGGTGGAGAATGGGGGTGTGTGTACCTTTTGTAACAGTCTAGTCCCACGAGTAGCACAAGAGCTCTTTTCAGACATGCCCATGCCAGTGAGCGACAGGCAAGATGAGGCGTATGAATTGAAGGATCGTTTGGTAGAGTATGATAGAGATTCAGCGTCGCGGACCAAAGTGATTGATGATCAGAATGATTATTATGACATTCTTCAGGCCAATGCGTGGTTGTCTGATGAAGAGAGGCAGGACATGGCATCCAGGATGCGAATGTTGGAAGCCGAGCAGGAGACATCATCAACAATGGTGGTCACGTTTGATGTGTTTGGTCGGCGGTCAGCGGCACCTTGTATTGTTGTTGCTCACGATGATGATGAAGAAGAAGAAGAGTCATCATCAGAGGTGGAGCAGCTGCTCAAGGTGGCACAGGATAGAGCAATGGAAGAACGACCGTATGGAGGTGGTCGCTCGGTCGTTGGGCCTGATGCCGCATTATGCAATGCAAATTATGTAATGCAGGGAAGGAAGGGTCAGAATCAGTCGTTTGTGGAGGACTTTTTTCCTCAAACACTTCACATCGAATATAAATAGATTTCAGACTCTATTTTTTTCCTTCTTTTTTAGAACCTCTTTGGGGATATATATTCCTGATGATGCAAACATTATTGACCAAAGACCATGAGATCTGTCACCGTGTCCCACACATCATCATCATCATCTTCTTCCTGGCCATTGTTCCAGAGTGCCAAAATCTCTCGTCGGTAATTGATGATGTTTTGAATCATAGATTTGAGAATGTCACAATTGTTGTTCGACTTTTTGCCAGCATACCCGTCCAAGGACCACAAAAAGGTCCTGTGTGCATTCTCTGCTGGCATGAGTTGGATTGCATGCATCAAACAAGAGCGGCACTTGGACGTATGCTCCTGGCTTCCTCCTGCCTGTTCTTGATTGATTTTCCTTTTCTCATTGTAAATTCTGACCAGTTGAGATCGGATTCCCCCGCGGCAGGTATGGAAAGAGTTTCCACCAATCCTGTTTCTCTCACCAGTATCCAAAGTTGTTGGCCGATTGAGTGCGCACATGAGACACCCGCTGTCTCTGCATTTCTCGCTTTCCACATCTCTCCAATGCGTTTTCATAGCCACGTTCCATTTTTGGCACTCTGGAAATGTGCATTGAGGATCCTGGCAACCTCGGATGTGATGCCCCAAGGCATTGAGCCTGTCACACTCTTGCAAGCCTAGTGGGCAATACTTTCCTCGACAAGGATCCGAGGCGCATGTTGATACGTGATGAAGAAGCTGAAGCGTTTCTATGGTTTCAGTGCACTCTTTTATCTTGGCCCTCGGAGCAGTACAGCTGGGCTGGAGACGACCCTGAGATGGTATCTGGGCAAACACACGCTCATAATGGTTGGCAATCTCCTCATACTGTCGATTGAGCATCATCGACAGTGGAGCGTGGCTAAAGCAGATTTCCTAATCACTTGATGCTAATAACATTGACTTATCCTCCTGGATGTGTGGGCATTAGGCGTTGAAAAACATTGAAAACTCATAGGCAATGGGTGAGTTTCTCGTTCGTATCAGCAACACATTCGAGCCATTAGACCTCATTTGCTTCTATTTATTAAGAATGTATGGGGTTTGCATCGATATCAGTGCGTCTTTGCCCACGCACAGTGTCCCGAAGACATTCGCACGAACTTTCAAACCCAAGAGCGAGTTGAACTTCCAGATCAGTCAATATCTATTGCAAATCAACAGCTAATATTTGGTGATCCTACCAAAACACAGTGAATTTTATTGGTACTATGGCTAATACCAGGAGTAATCAAAGCAATTTGTCGAACCCGCGTCGCCGGGAAGTGACAGGAGGTCGTACGGCACCTCCAGGGGCAGAGGAAAACCGTGGCCAGCCGCCGCCGGTCTCGCCGCCGCAAACCAATGGAGAGGTCCAAGGTAATTCGGGGCATGTTCAAAATGTCTCGGTGCCTCCGATCCGCTCGTGCAGTCCCATTGAGAGGTCCAAGCTGGGAAAAGGGCTCCCAGATCTGCCTCCAGATCCCAAAATGGATCCTTTGGGCGTTGCTTTGTGGACTCGTCGGAGCATTCGATGGTCTCAGGCTCTTCCTGTGAATTGTGAAGACTTTGTTCACATGTTGCAACAAGCAAAATACGTTCGTGCATGCGGACCGCGTCTTGACTTGGTTCAAAGACGCCCAGGAGGCCAACTCAGGCAACGAAGGTTGGGATGCCTGGGGCGAGACAGCCCGCAAGCTGATGGAATTCTTGAATGGGCATGGTTATCAAGGACGTCTTATGGTCAAGATGGCTGATATGAAGCAGGCGGATGACGAGGACATGGTGCTCTTCCTGGCTGGTTACTAGAGTTGGCGGTGGTACAGTAATACCATAGAAGGCGTGTCTCTATCGACTTGTGAAAGTAGCATACAAAGCTGGAAGCAATAAGTGGTGTACTTCCTTCTGGAAGGAAGTACATCACTTGTTGGTGGAAGCTGCAACGATATATATATTGCAAAAAACTTCCCTCTCCTTCAAAAATAATAGCAAATTTTTTAATCCCCTTTCCTTAATTAAATCCTGAAACACTCGTTTGGCAAGCAGTTACATGAGAGAGACTTAGTGGATGTAAACACTCTATGGCATGGCATTCTTCCTGTTGGTAGGACAATGATGATTATCAGTATGCTGAAATAGCGGAATCATATCAGCAGCCGAATGGCATGACAAGGAGGCACGAGTTCTCCCAGTCGTGATTCCAGTTCTTGTAGGATGGCACAATCTCTACTCTAGCAGACCTTTCATAGAAAAATTCCAAGATTCATTGGTCTTGAAATCAAAACATGCCTTTTTTGAAGAAGCATGATGTGATTTAATTGTTCACTTTAACTAATCTCAGAGATTAGAGTTCCTGATGCAAACATCATCGTCCAAAGACCATGAGAAATGTCACCATGTCCCACACATCATCATCTTCCTGGCCATTGTTCCAGAGTGCCAAAATCTCTCCTCGGTGATTGATGATGTTCTGAATCATAGATTTGAGAATGTCACAATTGTTGTTCGACGTTTTACCCCCGTAGTCATCCAAGGACCACAAAAAGGTCCTGTGTGCATTCTCTGCCGGCATGAGCTGAATGGCATGCATCAAACAAGAGCGGCACTTGGACGTATGCTCTTTGATCCTCTGGCTTCCTCCTGCTTGTTCTTGATTGGTTTTAGTTTTTGCATTGTACATTCTGAGCAGTTGAGATCGAATCCCCTCGCGGCATCTGCGCAAAGAGCTTCCACCAACCCTGTTTATCTCACCAGTACACTCTTTTATCTTCTCCCTGGCACAGGGGCGCTCATAATGGTTGGCAATCTCCTCATACTGTCGATTGAGCATCATCGACAGTGGAACATGTCCAATGCGGTTCCACATTTCCTCACTGCTTGGTGTTCTATTCAGGGGACGGGCAATACATTTATAGAACTTAATGCAGTTGCCTGTTGGCCTCAGCTGCTCCATTGCAGAATCTGTGACTAGTATTATGTCTTCCCCATCAGGCACGTACTGATACATCAGATCCTTGCATGCAGTCATACCGCATGTGAATCTAACTGTTTTCTGGTAGTCGTCCCCAAAATACAAAAGCACCCACGTTCTTGTGCATGGGTTCTTCTGATCTGTGCGTTGTTCAGCAAGAAGATATTTTAGTCTGTCCACCTTGTATTTGTCCACATCACCATGATTAATCACTTGGATGCCATTCATAGCAATAGAAATCTTTTTCTCACGGATGATCATTGCCACAGTGCCTCCTAGAAAATTAATTTCCCACCAATACTTGAGAGCCTCCCTCTGCAGCAAGAGACGCTGTACGGATATATTGCTACACATCTCAATAATGGCATTGAGTGTTTCCTTAAGGAATCTAAATATATCCTCCATTCCAGTGCATTGACAACTGTATCGTCTTCCTGCAGGTCCTTCTTCTTGAATCTCGATGTATAATTGGGTCCCTATAGCACGCAGGGTGTTCTCCCCCGCAGATATAAGCTCTAGTAACTCACACCGTGGTGTTAGTCTTCGCATACGATTCTCCTCACGAGTGGAATATCGCTGGCCATGTTCCCCTTGATCGACATGATCCACCACCATGATGTGGCATCTGCCATCTTCAGGAAGGCGCTGGACAAGGGGACGTTCCACGTAGCCCGGGTCAACATGCCTCATGAAAGAGTCATGCAAGATCAAGTGCACCCGGGCTGTGTGCGATTCTCCATCTATTGTTGCACATATTCTTGGATACATTGCCCTTTCACATAATAAGCAATCTTCTGGCATGATGAAGGAATGGACGCCATTGCATACGCTACACAACATGGACGTGTCCTTGTGAACCCACAAGCCCTCCACACGCTGCAGCGGAATGCTGATTTCCCGATTCTCTGCACAGAATGCTGCAAGATCTCTCGTAGTATACGAGTGATACGCAAGATACGCTGGGATCCACTGCTGTGTTGGATCATCATCATTCCCTGGCGTTGTGTCAATTCTTCCATATCTCTCTTCTGCCTCTTCTCTTGTGAGATGTCTGGCGATTCTTGGTGTCCTCCCGAGAATTTGATTTTTGCTATTTTCACGACGAGTTGTGAGTCGCATGCAATGCACTGAGTGATTCATGTGGAAAATTGGACAGTGATCATTTTCCCATGCATTATCTTGGCGAAGATTTCGCATCCTGTCAAGTGAAAGGCCATAGAGAGCGCCATGCACCAAATCACCTGCTGTAATGATTTTCTGAGAACCTGATTCATATAATGAGCTCATGATATGTCCCTGTCGATTAAAATGCCTCATGCTTCCAGTGGATGGTGAGAAGCACACCCCGTTGGACATGACTAAAATTTCGTTGCATGAAAAAGGCGCACGATCATCTCCCTTTGCCCCAGTATCTACAATACCAAGAGGCCATGGATGTGACCAATAAAGATGAATGGTATTTTCTGAATCACAAAACAGACCAGGAACATGGCTGGGGGCAACAGTATGGTCATCATCTAGCAAGTACATTCTGCAGACTCCAGGTTGCATGATATGAAGGATGAGATCAAACAGACCAAGAGAAACCTTGAGCTCTTTTACTTTGACTATGGGGCGCAAATAGCCAGAATATACGTCCTCCATCATATCAATCATGCTCTGATTCCGCAGAATTGCCACAAAGGCACCAAATTGCTGGTTCTTAAAGGCTTCTTTGACTTCCCCCAGTACAAACCCATCAAGATTTTCCGTCATCCACTCTATGACGTCCTCTACACACACCATTGCTTCTAATGCTGTTACTTCTGAAGAAATTGGTACCAAAGATGGATATTCTTCCTTCCGAAACAAGGTTCCTTCCAGAGTTGTATCAGAATAAATAGCATATGCCAGGGCAGTCTTCTCATTCTCCCTATTGCCCTGCATCAGATGACGAGCGTCCACTACATATGGATGACTCGAGCCATCATTTGCTGTGATTGGCCTTACTCGCCTCTCGATCGCACACAAGGACTCAAAGTGCTCCTGTAAAACAAGCGCCATGCAGCCTTCAATAGCAGGCCTCCTTGATTCTCTTTCGTCTCGAGATTGAGACACAAGGGCATGGAGTGGCCTCAATTGCTGCATTAGTGATATGCCACTCTCACCATAGTCCCCCTCCTCCTCTGTTGTTGCCATGTCTATATCTTGCTCAGCATGCGATGCTGCATCCTGAGATTCAGGAATACCATCATCATGAAGATCCTCTGGAACAGTGGTAAGATCCACCACCTCCTCTTCTTGCTTGCTATTATTATCCTGAACAGTAGCATCTGCAACAGCAAAAGATGTGATAAAATCACCTCAAAACCACTCCAACACAACACCAACATACCTGGATCATTTTGAGATCTAGTCTCTTCTTCTACCACCGCTTGGGCGGCAACCGATGGTGGTTGTTGTTCATTTCTTTGCACATTTTCTGTGCCACTAGGGATACTACTATCATCACCATCATTGCTACTGCCCCCTGTCTGCTGCAGAAAGATGTTGAGAGTTTGTTGGCCAGGTGCCTCTGCTGACTTTTTGAGTTCCTTTATCACCTTGCGTTCTCGAGGTTTCTGAATTATAAAAAAAACAAAAAATCAATAGGTGGATGGACACAAAGAGAGCAAGTTTTGATATGACGGTGGACGCACCTTGGCAGAAGCTGCCTCCTTCTTCTTCTTCTTGTTGGGCCTCTCCATCTCCTCAAAGCCTGAAATCTACCCTATATAATATAAATATCACATATACGATTAAATCAACCCAAAACACGCTGCAGATGTCGCGCGGGGAGTTCCGCGCGCGAAACGGACAAAAACCTGCTGCGTACCCGACTCTCCGCTGTATAGACCGATAACACTCTGTAATATTATAATAATACTCATAAAAGTATAAATGAATGAACAAGATTTGAAAATACACAGATGCCATACCGTGATGCGACATCGGACAGTGCATGAAGGGCGCCCATTCCTTGATCACCCTTTCATGCAGCACATGAACAATCATGGATGGGACATGGATGGGACATCCATCTTCCACCCCTTCCTTCACCCAAAATACCTCTGATTATCTATATACTCGAATTATTTATATGGCATCCATGCGTTCAATTCGGGCTCTCTTTCTGTATATAGGTTTTTAAAAAAAGTACATGTCTTCCTCTCATTCAGATGACACATGATAACACCATTCATGAGTACCTCTCAGAGGTCTCTCGAGTAGGAAAAATATCTGTTGTCCAGTAATGATGACCAGGATGATCTGACGAAAGGCTTTTCAAAGTAGTAGTCAGCAAGGCAGGAAGATCTTGTGGATACCAAAACCATACTCCTGGTGTAGCAATGCAAGGCATTGCTACTAGTGCTGCAAATGGCCCATCTGCGCAGAATCGTACTAGAAATGATAGCCAGAAGAAAGAGGAACACGACAGGATACAGAAACATACCCTCATCATCATCTGGATCTAGGAGAGTAGATCCGGAGCGATGAAAAGAAGAAGAGCGTCTTTCATCGTTTCTTCACATCTTGAAGCCCCTTAATGGCCCATGACTGTTCAGCACGTCTTTATTGATACTCAAATACATGTTCAATTCTTCTGTATATACGATGGCGCTGCCAACGGCACCAACTTTCATCTCACAGGGTCGTTATCGTTGTGCACAACGTAACCAGCCACCGCTGAGAGAAGCGGAAAGCCTTTCTGAGTCCATGTTACGCATATTTCCGGCGTAAAGAATTTCTTCAAGTGTATCGATGTGGTCTATATGAAACATTGCCACGTGACCAACCATGCCAGCGACATGGTCGCCGCAGCCTCTTGGCCACGAAAAGACCCTGGCAATCCTATGCGATACCTCACATCTTGAATTAAAGATCTTCAAAGAACAATATTACATTATACGCGCGCGGGGCTTCCTGATACTCTTTGTTGACCGCAGAGGCGTTTCCCTCTCGTCACAGAACCAGAGCCAGAAAGCTCCCATGAAGCTTTCTGTATCGGGTTTAAGTTTGCATTTTAGTGCTTACAGATTACATCTAATTCCAGAATGAACCGCAAAGCATCGAGGAATTGACGGGACAACAGCAGCAAATGTGTAAGAGGATTGTCATCATCCAAACTTCTTGTGAGATATGATGATACCCATCATCATACACCCACAATCACCGTGATCTAGTGCTTATATGATACATCAGCCATAAAGTCCAACAATAGATCCAGAATATTGAAATGTGACAATTGTACTCCTGGTGGACTCATCTCATCACATTCCAATGCACAATAAAACAGACACTCTCAGCATTGATCTCCTGATCAACATGCCTCAGTAGCGTCGCACTAGATTTGTAAAATTTTTCTTCCATCGGATTGACAGTGAATCCTTTCGTCCATTGCGCACATCAACGGATGGAAATGACCGTATGACTTGAGCCTAGAAACATTGGCTTCGTTCTCCGCGTATACTACACAATATTTGCTATATATTATATCAGAAGACGTAGAATGCAACAAAAATTAATAACATATTTGTTGTAGTGAATATAATGCACTGTGGACGGAGGAAATTCCGTGTAAGACCTCGCTTATGAGGTCCTGGCTAAGGATTAGAGACTTATTGACAATGGAAGAATTCCGCTTCTGTACTGATTCCCAGAATATCCATATTCGAAAGAGCGCAGGTTCGAACCCTGTCACGATCATGATAAAATACTAAAATTAATCGGAGTTTCGAAATCGACAGAAGCTTCCCATCAAAGCGATCGTGTGGCCGAGAGGTTAAGGCGTATGGTTCAGGGAATTTTATTAAGGAAAGAGAAGCTTTTTGCAATATATATATCGTTGCAGCTTCCACCAACAAGTGATGTACTTCCTTCTGGAAGGAAGTACACCACTTATTGCTTCCAGCTTTGTATGTTACTTTCACAAGTCGATACAGTTATGCCTTCTCTGATATATTACTTACCGCCGCCAACTCTTTGTGTTTTCAAGATTTTCCCTTCTTTTCTTGTCCTGGAAAGTTTTCGTGTGCCAAAATTGGATTTCTGGCCGATCTGAGGTGGAAACAGTTTGCAATAGATTACAATAGATGTAAATAAATCCCTTAGATGCTGTAGACGTGGTTATGATCGATTGCTTGATCTTGTTCCAGACCTCCTTCCCCTGGGATGATTGGATGGGTCATCATCTCCTTCTGATGGCTCTTCAGCCTCTGGCTCTCGTTGTCTGTATCATGTATAGAATACTCGATTTCATCCTCGCTTGTTGTAGATTTGTCCTCAAGCACTTGGAGTGGTGCATCACAAGGCACAGCATCCGGGAAGACATTGGCTCTGTTTGTCTCTGGGTCCATCGGGAAAAGAAGGCCATTCTCAAACAATCTCAGGGCTTCAATATCCCAAGCATCTAATATAGTGCAATCGAGCCAAGCTTTCTGGACTAGACTTGTCTCGATCTGCTGCCATGCTTTATAGGTGCAGTCAATGGCTGCATAGAGTGCTTTTCGGGGTTTTCTCCTTCCTTCTTTGCCAAGCTTGAAACAAACAAACCATGGCCAACACCAACGGCATCTGCAGCGAGACATTCCACAAGATACTATCTGACCCAAGCCCCTTGACCACTCGGGCACACGATCGAGTTGAACTCGGGACCTCACGAGGTCTTGTCATGATCGTGACAGGATTCGAACCTGCGCTCTTTCGAACTTGGATATTCCAGGAATAGATCTTGAGAAAAATTTTCACCACTATAGATATCGTTTATCTCAGCCGCCGACGTTTTTCAACGTCTCCCTTTCTGGACAATCAAACGGATCTGATCGCCCATTTCGTGTGCTGAGGAAGCAAGACAGTGCGTGAGAAAGTCTGGGCTGCTTTCCCCTGAGGAATCTCGGTAGCGTCGTTACACCACCCCATTGCAAGTGATTCGTACCTATCAGGAACAGAAATTTAATTAATTGTTAATTGACGAAAGGGGAGGATTAAAAAATTTGCACGACCACACCAGGATTCTCCTCATTGGCATGCTCCTCATGTCCAAGGAATGTGCTATTTCCTTGGACAAGTCTGGCATAGACGCCATCAGTATTCGATACAAGTTCGTCATGCGTTCCCGTCTCTACAATTTTTCCATGAGCGACAACAATGATATTGTCAGCATCCCGTACTGTGTTCAATCTATGGGCAATCACCAGGGTTGTTGGGCAGTCATCCTGAGAAGCATCAAATATATTGATAGCAGACTCTGTATTCACGTCCAGCGCCGAGGTTGCTTCATCCAAAATCAGCAGTCGAGGCTTTCGCAATAACGCTCTAGCAAGGGCAAGC
The DNA here is from genome assembly GCA_025209345.1 of Picochlorum sp. BPE23. Classification (NCBI taxonomy): domain Eukaryota; kingdom Viridiplantae; phylum Chlorophyta; class Trebouxiophyceae; genus Picochlorum; species Picochlorum sp. BPE23. The sequence continues at coordinate 473,886 of JANSVD010000005.1, read as the reverse complement.
CGCTGGGCTTGTCCTCCGCTGATTCCAATGCCATCACCACCAACAAGGCTGTCCAATCCTTTGGGTAAATTATTGACAAAATTCAGTGCTTGGGTTTGCTCCAACACCTTTACAATGTCCTCACGCGTGGCATCCTCATTTCCATACGAGACAACATCAGATACCTTGCCGACCAAAAGCCCAGGCTTTTGCTCCACCATGCCAATCTGCTCCTTCCACCATGATGGATCAATCTCTGACAACGGGACGCCATCCACATAAATTTCCCCAGACGTTGGCTTGTAAAATCCTAGCAGCAAGGAAGCGATTGTAGACTTTCCTCCCCCACTGGGCCCGACGAGTGCCGTGGTTGTATGTGCTGGCATGGTAAAGTTCAAATTCTCCATAGACCAGGAATCCCCCTCCTCACTACTATTGTGCGTAAACGAGACATTCCTAAACTCGACAGTAATACCTGATCTGATCACATTATTACAACTAAAGGATGCCTGTTTCCTAGAAGAGGAGATGTCCGACATAAAGTGAGACATGACTTGCTTCATCGTCCCCACCACTTTGAACACTTCCCCAATGCTCTGCGCCACATTACTGAGCGCAAACGCAAAACCAAACCCATAAATAAAAAACGAATAACACGTTCCTATCGACACTTGATTCATCAGAGCCAAGTGAGCTCCTAATCCTACCGTTAATAACACGCAAAATACATTCCTCAGCCTCCCAGACACATCCAAGAGCGACTGGTACACAATCAGCTGCGTATTCACCCTGCTCTGTTCATCAACGAGACCTCTAAACCTATCAATCTGAGCATCTTCAGCCTGATTCACTCTGATTATTTTTTGATTTTCCATGATTTCACTTGCCGCAGACGATGTCTGTGCCGTCGACGCTTGCACATTCTCAGACAAGCTTTTAATCTTGGCGGCAGCAGACAACACAAGGGGTGTCAGCACAGGAGCAGATATCAACAGCATGAGCGCCAACACCCAGTTCAACCACATCAGCACGCATATGATGCCTATTGTTTCCAACCCTGAGCGAATACCTCGCGCGCCGAGAAGCTTGGTAATGGTTGTCTGTAATACCTGCACATCGTTAGACAGCCACGACATCATGGTCCCAGAGTCTGCCTCCTCAGAGTGATCGGTCCACATCATTGTGCCGAATAATTTCGAGCGAACTCTGCTCGCCACCCTCTCACCAACACACGATGCCAACCGAACCTGAGCAGCCAAGGTTGAATTGGATACAATGTACGCCAAGGTCAAGGCACCCACAGCCTTGGCCAATGCTCCATACGATGATGAATTCGAAATCACATCAATCACTCGCCCCAAACACGGTGCTACCAACACATACGATATCACACTCAACACATTGATACCCAAGCACGCTGCCACCATGAGCTTGTCCTGCCTAGGAAAAAAGTCCCAAGCAACCTCTGACCAATTCTCTGCAACGGATGATGCCTTGGTCGTCCTCGTACATGTATGTGCTGATTGTATTATTCTCCTACTTCTATGAACAACACAATGTGCCGCCTTTCGACGCGATGATGGAAATGATGATGGGTGTTGCTGAGCGCCCTTGCCCCCAACACGAGCACCACACACTGTGAGAGGAAGAGTGGGTGCTCCGCTTTTACAGAGCCCAGCCAGACGCACCATCTAGAATGACACTATATTATTTTCAAAATGTGTCTAGAAGGACACGATATCAACCATCCAATCGTAGATGGACTTTGGCGCTACGAAACCAAAAAAAAAATCTCCTTTGTCTTTTTGTTTTTCTTTATTATGGAAGATTGCTACTGCAGCTGTTACTTGCTTACGTTTGTCTCTCAATCATTACATGGCAATGCGACTTTTTTTAACGAATATATAAAGCAAAAAAAATTAGGTACTACTACTACTACTACTAAGAAGAAAAAGAAGAACGTTTAATTAATTAATTAATGTTAACCCACCATGGCTCGTGTGAGCTTCCATAACAACAACAACAACAACTACAAAAACAAGAAGAAGAAGGGTGGAATAATACTGCGGAACAAAGGAGGAGGAAGTGGTGGACAGAGAGGGTCTTTGATCAAGCATGCTGTAATTTTTGGGTCACTCTTCTGTGGGCTATGTCTTCTCATCGTTGGGGTGAATAGATTTCATGGGGAGCCTGAGGGGAATTTTTCAAGGAGGAGCTTTGCGACTGGATGGTCGGATCAGCCAGGAAGCAACACACAACAAGTAGACTCTTCTGAAGGAAGAAGGAAACTTGTCAATGACAGGTTGTTGATTGTGAGTCATGGGAGAGTCATGTGGTACAACATCCAGCAGGATACAGTGGATGTGCTTCATGAGAATAGAGGAATCTATTATGGTGGTTTTCCAGGAGAGGATACAGATACTTTATGGGTTGTGTCGAGGCCTCATAATTGGAGGCCTGATAGTACTGCAGAATACTTGCTGGAGATTGATGCCGTCACTGGGGAAGAGCTGAGCGAGCTTCAGATCCAGTCGAAGTTTACACATGATGTGGTTCGAAAAGGCAATCGTGTGTATGTTTCTGACACAGGACATGGGGATATAATCGTACTTGATTTTCCTAGTATGAAGGAGAGGTCGCGATTAAAGCTGTTTACACTGAAACAGCATGTGAATACGCTCTCTCCAACGGATGATGGGCATGTGTGGGCCATGCTCCACAATCTTGGCAAGTCTGCCATGGTAAAGGTGGATGTGCAGAATGGAAAGGTTGTTCAACGTATTAAAAATGTTGGGCTTCGTGCGCATGGGGTTGTTCGATGGAAGGATGATTACATGATCTATTTGGATTCTGATCATGGGTCTCTTGCAAGAGTACAGATTGTGGGCACCGAAGAGGAACATGTTGCCAGTCCAGAAATCTTGTGGAGTGTTGATATGTCTGAACAAAAGTATTACTTGAAAGGGCTGTGTATTGTGGATGATATCGCATACTTTGGTATTGCCATTTCCCAGGAGAGAAAGAGTCGCGCAGATGAGTCATTGAATTGTGAGCTTGCGGCATTTGATTTGAACACAAAGTCGCTGTTGTGGAGACGAGTGTTGCCGACGAAAGGATTGTTGAATGTCGTCTCTGCACCCCATTTGGATATCGAAAGTACTGCGAAAGCAGTGATGACAAGGGTAGAGAAGAATCAAGGAATGGAACTGCCACCTGGTGACCCATTGCTGGCATATCCTCCTCAGATCGGAGGATATTGGGACAGTGGGCATCCGCGACTGGATAATAGTCTGAAAAATAGAAAGACAGGGTTTGCAGGTGGTGTTCAAATGCTCCTGTACAAGGAGGATGTGAGCAAACTGAAGCAGGCATTGCTTCAGATGCCAGAGGATGCGTGGAGCCCAGAGGTGCAGAAGAAGGAAAATGCATTCTTGGCAGGGCGGGAAGGAAATTTAAATCAATTCAAGCCAGGAACGTCAGCCATTCATTTGATTTTTTCAGATCGTCAAGGTGAAGACGTATTTGAATTCCCATGGTATTCAGAAAAGTTTTCAACCCTTGTGGAACCAATCCTCCATAGGTTGCTCGGCAATGATGTCCACAATATCATCAGGGTTCAATTTGCGAAAATGCCGGCACACTCTGAGATCAAGCCGCATGTCGATTCTGGAGGATACTCGGAAAAGGGTCATCGGATTCATGTGGTCATTGCGTCAAATCCAGATGTCACCTTCAAGGTGTGCGAGCAATCATCATGCCTGAAACTTCACACAGAAGAAGGGCTTGTCTTTGAGTTGAATAATCGGCTCAAGCACTTTGTCAAGAATGATGGCGATGAGATGAGAATTCACATGGTTGTTGATGTATCCGAGCATCCACAGGAACGAACCAAACTCTCCAAAGGCCAAGTGTGCCACTATAATCATGGAAAGATTGTCTGTCCTCCACAGACAGTAGAAGCATGAATGTTCATATTCTTGTCCCTTGTGCGGACATAGGGTACCTATATATTGATATACTTACATACATATTACATACATTGTACGTTTTATTATTATTATTACCTGTAATGGGTCCATAGATAGCACTTCACATGTGATGTGTACTGCTGCATGCATACATAATAAGCAACAATGATGGGCCTTGCTGTCAAATAAAAGAAAATATTTTTTCCATCCCCCCAAAAAAAGAAGAATCTCGCATCATCATCGCCCCACATACATGTCAATGTCAATGTCAATGGCACTCATCTTTCCTTCTCATTCTCATCGGGCCAATGTTGCTCATATGCATGTGGGGCAGATGCATCGCAGTAATAATTTTATAATGAAAAAATCGCACGGGATCTGCATGGCTGGAAAGTTTCAGGGTGAACCAGAGCAGCAGGTAAAAAAAGTTGTGGGGATGGGGAGCGCTGGCATGGACTATCTGGCAGAAGTTGCTTCGTTCCCAAAGCCAGATGACAAGATGAGAACTGAGAATCTAGAGTTGCAAGGTGGAGGGAATTGTGGAAATGCCCTCACAGCGGCTGCAAGGCTGGGGATGCTCCCAACAATTGTCTCCAAAATAGGAGCAGATTCTGTGGGAGATGCTATTTTGGCTGAATTTGAGGCAGATGGCGTAAACACAGACTATATGCTGCGATCCAAAAGTGGAAAATCTCCATTCACGTATATTATTGTTGATCGAGAGACAAATACAAGGACATGTATTCACACACCTGGAGAAGCATTTTCTGTGGATGAAATGACATCAGAGCTCATCAATGTTATTCTACAGGATGCATCTGCAGTGTATTTTGATGGAAGGCTCGCAGAGGCTGCGTTACTGCTGGCAAAGGAGGCCAAGGCGCGTGATATTCCAATCTTGGTGGAAGCAGAGCGATTACGGCCAGGGTTGGATGAGCTTTTGGAACAGGCAGATTACATTGTCACGTCAGCAAAGTTTCCCAGGGAATGGACAGGGAAAGATGATATAGATGATGCCATGGTATCCATCATGGATCGACTCCCTCACGTCTCCTGGATTGCAACAACGCTGGGCTCCAAGGGGGCCTTGTTGCTGGAACAACTGGATGCTTCCGAGTGCCATGGAGAAGCAGCGTGTGTCGACGCTTTGGATGGATCTTTCGCAGAGTCCTTGTTCAAAGAAGCGTCGAAACTGAGGGAAATTTCAGGTAACACGACGACCAAGTCATTTGTCACCATTGACAATGAATGCCAAGTACAGAGTAGATCCATTGCCTCATCTGGGCCTTTCATGTTCTCTGGAACTGAGAATGATCAGAATAAGAGACAAGAAGAGATTAGAAAAGCGAAAGAATCGGCAAAATTGGCTGCAATCATGAATGCAGACTCTGCCAATCCGGAAAAGTACGAATCATCACCACTGGAAAGTGATGGTGCAACGTCACAGCGTTTCCTGTGCCTGACTGCCATTGAGTCGGCTGAGATTCCTCCCGAAAGAATTTTAGATACTACGGGAGCTGGGGATGCTTTTATTGGATCAATGTTGTTCTCTATTGCTGCCGAAATGCCTCCAGTCAAAGGGGCTGAATTGGGTTGTCTTGTGGCTGCTGTAAAATGCAGCAAGCTGGGTGCTCGCCCTGGTTTGCCGTACATGGATGATATTACCTTGCAGTAAATGGATAATAATTTACAGAAATCGTATGGTTGTACGTCAATAAATTATTGGAAATATGTATAGTTGTACTAGATGAAAACAGATGGGCCTCCTGGACGTCCTCGTGGTGGAGTTGGTGGCCGCTCTTCATTGACAGATGCCATCCATGTGTCTGAAGCGCCAGCATACGGAGTTGGAGGTTCTTCCTCAAGTTTCAAATCAGAATTGATTGGGCTTCCACGAGGAGTCGATGGAGGTAGAGGGTGGATTAATTTTGGTACCATGACATTATCTCTGCCCAGAACTAAAATTGCACCGGCATTGTTAGCTGTTCCACAATAGTTTGTAGCCGAAAACAGAGTGATCAAATGACCTTGCGCAAACCTTTCAAAGCCATCCATCACACATTCGTGTGCTCGAACAATCATTTGCAGCCCATTGTTCTCACAGAATTCCATGACCCTGTCTGGTCCATATGTCACCAGCCCAGGACCTCTAGGAGAAGGCTGCACCCCTTCCACAGCATCGTTGACGGTAGGATCAGACCATAGGAGATCCATCAAGACCATGCCACCGTCTTCCATTGTCAGCGGTCTCTGCAATTCTCGTATTTGGTCAATGGTTGTGATTGAACGGCCAATGCCGCCATGCATGCATATGACCCGGTCTTCAATGACGGCAGCCAATGGAAGCCAGTTGAACAAATCATTTAGCCGCTGCCATGCTTTGATGCCATTAATCTCGCCCAACCTTTCTAGACATTCCAGTCGAAATCCAAACAGTGCATTAATGTCTGCAGCTTCATGGTTACCTCTGATCAGATGAACATGATCGGGATGTTCAACTTTCAAAGCTAGAAGGAGACAAATGGTTTCTAGCGAATGAGCTCCTCGGTCCACATAATCACCCAGGAACAAGTAGTCAATATATGTAATGTCTCCAGCAGTTGAGGGAGTGCCATACTCATCAAACAAGCGCATCAAATCTCCAAATTGCCCATGTAAATCACCAAATATCTTCACAGGTGCTTGAAGCGTTAGGACCGTCTCCTCCGATTTGAACAAGATCTCTGCGGCATCGCATAACAATGCAATTTGTTCGTAGGTGTAGGGGAAGTCTCTGGTATCTTCAGACTCTCTCCATTCTCTGGGATTCAGTAGTTGCAAAAACGACTTCTGAACCCCCACTTCCGAGTATGCTCTATCTAAAACTGGGGAGACCTTTTGCTCACCCGGTGTATCGTTACCGCTATCGAGAAGACTGACACGCCGTCCTTCATTTTTGAACTGCTCAATTGACAACTGCCGAACGAGTCCTCTCAACTGACCATCTGGCTCCTGCGCGACAACAACTGCCCTATGATACAATCGGATATCTGGAGTCGGCATATCTCTACCTGCTGGGAATTCTCCTCGCCTTTGGGCGAGACTCACAGAGCCAGGAGGCTCTGATCCTCTTGCACCAGGCATGCTTGCATCCATTTGCTTCAAATCCCCAGAGTTATCAACTCTTTTTATATTCAAAGCCGCCGCAGCTTCAGCTTCCTCGGCAGCAGCAGAAGCTAAATGCTGCGCAGCAGCTGCCCCGTGTGCTGCAGCAATCCATTCCTGCCAGGGAGGAGCCCTTGGGTCACATACGGAAAGCTCCCCTGCTCCAGTTGCATCTTCAGCCAAAAGAAAATCTTCAAGCAGGGTGCTACCCTTCAGACCACCATGAATAAATATATATGGTCCTATAGAAGCAACTGCATGTCTGCAACGTCTCATGAGATCTCCTTCAGCTCCAGGATCAGCCTGTCCGACCCACATGCCTGGAGATGTGTCCAGCGTGACTACTGCCGGTGCCTTTTCCACCATTCTCCCGCCACCAATCGCACCACCCATCACATGCAAACGCCCATTGATAAAAACAGATCCATGCTGATATCTCGGAGATGGCATAGACCCTGGGGCCGCTGCCCATTCCCACCGACCATCTCTATGGCGAGCCAAACCAAATGCATCTGCCAAGGGACTTCCATTTGCACCTCTGCCTCCACACAACAAGAGCAAACCATCAGAACGCGATGCAGCTGCAGCATACATTCTTGGTGAAGGCTCGTTTCCATTTTCAGGTACTATTTTCCGCCACTGATACGGCTTCTCTGAGGTATCCAAGGCCCACGAATCACCCAATGTTTGCTTCCCATCATTACCCCCACTCACAACCAAGAAGCGATTCCCCACGAGCGCCAGCGAATGCGCATACCGTGCAGTTGGACCCCCACCTTGTACAATTACTCTATGCCATTTTGGTTTGTTGAAATCTGTAAAATCCAAGACGTGTAAATCCTCAGGAGACAGCCCTGATGGCCCTATGCCACCCTGAATCACAACCATATTTCCAACAGCTGCCGCAGCGTGCGCTGCCCTAGCAGATGGGGGATCCCCTTGAGGAACAACTTTCTTCCATTCACCCGAACGAACATCAAATATGTGGACGTCGTTGGTTGCCCCTGCCAAGCGAATGCCAGAAGCATTTGGAGAAGGCGTGGGTGGGCCATTCGGGGTCCCTTTCCCTGACCATTCCAGAGCCGTTGCCCCTCCAAAAAGTACCAACTTTGCTGAACTGGGATCCCCATTAGGTCCCAGAATCGTCGTCAACGTATGTCCGCACCTGCGTTTGAAGTCAAAAAATGAAAAAAGAAACAATCACATGAGACACACTCCACGCCCCTTCCTCAAACAACCCCCCACGGGGCGTTTCACTCAGTACAAAATTTATTTTAATTTTATCGACATACCTTGGACCTGGATCATCGCCAATCAGAGGAAACTGCCTTACAGCTGGGGCAGGCAGGACTACGTCGTCAAAACTCGACGTTGTCGTTGTCGGCGTTTGACTCTCTTCCATAACTTTATATATATATTTATCAATCTAGTCGGTGTGCGCTATTGCATTTTCTTGTCTCTACCATGCAAATCTACCCTTGCAACCTCGAATTTGTCTCTTCAATCGTCGCTGCCGCTCAGCTTCCCCACTGGGATGATGAGCACAGAAGCAGGACTATTTTTTAATTTTTATTGTATCACATAATGCCCAAACGGGTGTGATACTGGTCTCAATTGGATAAACCGCCTCTTGTGTTTTTAAATTTTAACAACGGAACTCCTCGGCACATGCTGCGGCAATGTGCATCAAAATGGATTGTTTCCCCTTCCCCTGCGGTATTCTCAAAACTCTTGGTGAACGTGGGCACCAGTGAGGAGGAAACCAGACGTAGTATGAATTGACGAGCGTCTTCTCAGACCTGGATCATTCACTGTTGCTGGGAAGCCTTCAATTTTTTTTATACACCCAGTCCTATCGGAGCAGACAAAAGGATGGACCAGAATCCACCATCGTCATCGGATCGATGCGATATCGTGACGGTGCAGCCGGTCAGCATAATAGATCACATTATCAAGGTACCTGATATGCTCAGCATGAAAGAGTTGATCCATTCATCCGATGATGTAGGAGGATCTCGACCGGTATCAGCCGAGGAACTCAAAACTATACTCTCAAAAGCTGCCTCGTATGAATCTAGACCTGGTGGGTCGGCGTCGAATGTGCTGAGGACTCTGGCAAGTTTTGTTGGACATGGGGGTGGTCGAGTCAAGGGGAAGATTGTAGGTGCAATGGGTGCAGACGAGTGGGGAGCTTTGTTTGAACAGAGTATGAAAGACAAAGGGGTCGATACGTCATGTCTGTACGAAAAGCAAGGCAACACAGGGTGCTGTTGTGTCGTTACCTGCAATGAAATGAGAACCATGAGGACCATGTTTGAGAATGCAGCAAAGTTGACACCTGAGAACTTGACGATAGAGCACATCCGAGGTGCACGATACGTGTTCGTTTCTTTATACTGCTTCTATCAACAGGGATTGGTGGAGAAAATCGTTGAATTAGGGCAGGCAGCAGGATGCCACATTGTATGTGATCTTGCATCCTGGGACATTGTTGAGAAATTTGGGGACAGATTATTGAACATTTTAGAAAAGTCCCCCGTGGAGATTTGCTTTTGCAACGAAGATGAAGCAAAAAAAGTTGCCATGATTGGACAAGATTGTGTCAATCCGACAATTGAAACAGGTGCACAATGCTTGCTGGACCATGGTGCCAGCAAGGTCATTGTCACACAGGGCAAAGATGGGTCATCTTTATTCTACAAAGACGGCGATGATGGGGTGATTCGATTTCATCAGGAAGCATACAAAGTTGAATCAATTGAAGATGTCACAGGAGCAGGCGATGCCTTTTCCGCTGGCGTGCTGTGGGGTTTACTGCAAGGCTTTGAACTCACAACAGCACTGCGGCTGGGTTCTCTCTCTGGATCTGCCGTCATCCAATGCATGGGTGCTGATATTTCTCCAGAGAAATGGGCATGGTTTTATGACACGTTGCAACTCGATGCATCTGTCGTCCCTCGGAATACCACTGATCAAATAATATAAATAAATGAATCAATCTTTTTATGCCTCTGTAACAAATACAGAGTGCCACCATCCAGCTGCTATGTCATAACATGTCTTCTGTAGACCGACCTGTATCGGCGTATGCGTCTTTGTAACGTGCTTTCCGACACCCAGCTGACCAAATCGATTGCTTCCAAACCCATAGACCGCCCCATTCGCAGTCAGAGCAAGAGCATGGCTGGATCCTGCAGCCAGTTTGACAACGTCCCTACCATCCACACCAAAAAAATCAACCAACATGGGCTCGTACGCCGACGACACGCCTTCAGAAGATTGACCCAACGCTCCCTCGGCATTCGTCCCCCAACTATACACATCACCCGTCTCTGAACATGACAGGGTAAACGAAGACCCAGCAGCAATATGCCGCATCTTCACAGGACCAAAGTCCACCACTCCAGGAGCACTCTCTCGTATCCCGCGTCCACACTGACCCCTCAGACTATCCCCCCATGTCCACACCTGCCCATCCGTGGATAAGGCCACAGTATGATGGGATCCACAACACACATGAACCACTGTACACCCAATATCCACCTCCTCCCCAGGACTCTTTTCCCCATACTGAAACACCCTTCCATCTTGCGTAACCATTGCACAATGAGACACCCCAGCAGCAATACTTTTGATCCTCGGCAGGGTCCTCACATGTGAATGTGGAGCTGTTGTCCTGACATGTGAAGCACAGAGGCTCTCAGGGCTGGTCACAGTCACCATATATATCTCACATTCCATGTCATTTATTGATTTTAAATAATAGATCTGGTCAAACCCGATCGCCACCCCAACAACAGGCTCCGCAGAGCCAATTCCTGGTAATGGAGATTGAAATCCATGTCCAACATGCACAACAAGCCCATTGCTCAAATGAATCACAGAAAACCCAAATCCACCATTACATATTTCAATTGAATTGGCTGATTCGCCTGGATATTCAGGATACCAAGTCACCTGTGACGATCCTTGGACGTGTCCATGCAGCTGCAACAACCATCCACAAACAGCCCACGATCGCATGTGTTTTTTCTCATTACATAGATACACACAGGTGTTGCATTTATATAAAATGGCGATATGAATACATCTCAGCCATGTCACATCTATGTTGATGACACCATCCTGTTCACCTCCTTATTTTCAATCAGTGAATGCAGCGACACAACAGATCTCACCAAGGAAGCCACATACACGGATATCATCATATCATTCGTCTCCATTGCAAACGACGATACCACATGCTCCATATTCAAATTGGGCAACAAACTAAATATATCCTGCAGATTCTTTATAATGTCATTATTCACTGGCATTTTGCCTGCCACAACAGCATCCAAATACCCTTTAATCTCCATCAACCGAATCCGAAGCCCTTTCAATCCAGTCACCATCTCCCCCACTTCCGACGACAGACTGCTCACAGTAGCATCCTTCACATCCCGCAACAGATGCTCCACCCCAATCTCTTCTGCTTCTGTGGCACCCACTTCCGTCGGTAAATTCAAAAACACCGGCTTACTTTGCGTCATATGCGCAGATGTCGCACCCTTGGCATCAGACACGTCCTCGACAGCCTTGTACGCATGCACAGGCAACCCCACATCCTTTGGTTTGACCTCACATATCACCAAGACAGCCTGATTCCCCAATGATTCACAGTACTCGGACACCAATGTATGAATATCCATATCACTTTCTCGCAATCTAGGACCCGTATGATACCAGCCAATAATCTTCTCCCTCGCATTCACCTTTTTAAACATTCGATACATATTCTCCAAGTAACTATGGTCCAGGAACCAAATCGAAGGATTCTTCTCATCCTCCTCAAACGGCACAGCAAAACTATTAGTAGCTTCAATCACTCCTCCTTTCCTCCGTTCCCCCAACAATATCCCGACAGACCTCTTTTTCGTGTCCTTGGCCACTCTATTGTAATGATCCACGACGGACAAGAGCACCAACGGATGCACATACACCTTTTCTATCGCAACAGACTTGACAATATGGGCAGTGGATTCAGTATCCTCCTGCATCACTGTGTCTCCGTCCTTCTTGTTCTCCTGATCGCCAGTCATCTTTCGTTGTGTATAATTCCTACCGTCTTGTTGACGCTGTTTTGCTTCCTTTGGCTACTACTACTACTACTCCACCACCAAAAACAATACAGTATCTAGTAGTAGTAGATATTCATGTCCCAAGTGACAGGAGGAGGAGGTATCTATTCTATTCTTCCAACCAAAGAAGCATGAGTTTTTTAATTCCTTCTTGGAGTATTTAGAAGAAGAACATCCGTTGCAGTATTGTCCCATCAACGCCATCCTTGTAACGAGCATCATGGTTGATCCCCAGACGTCGGATTCGCATCCAGCGCTGATCGACGGTTATTGCCAGACAGAATTCAAGGAATACAAGTACTTTTAGACTGAATTTATAATGATGAGACGTGCGCTGCAGCAGGTTGTGCGTCGACAGGGTCTTGGAGCCCCAGCAGCATCACGTTGCTCGGCAGAGACTGTTGAGTCGAATGTACGTGTTTGGGATCGGAGTATTCACGATTAGAATTATTCATATGGATTCCTGGTTGGGAGGGTTTGCTTGATGTTGGAGTCGAATCTTTTGTTGCAGGTCACGGTGGGATATCACAGCAGTGCTGTGTCTCGGGCGGAGAAGACGGATGATGTGGTCATGTCTGCGTTCAAGAAGCAGCAATCTCGGTATACAGAGTTCATGAAGGGGCTGTCGAAGATTGAAGTGCCTCTGGAAGGGGATGAGAAGGCAGTCAAGGCATATGCTACCGAGGTGGAAAAGCTCAAGAAAAAGGTTGGCATGCCAGACTATGAATCCCTTGTGAAAGCCGAGATGGCATATGCCATGTCTGTTGCTGGTAATGATGTGAAGAAATTTGTCAGTTCTGTGCTCGGGGATATGGATGTGTCCAAGACGGCATATGAGGGCATTGGCCAAGATGTCATGGATGCTATTCAGGAGGCAGAAAAGGCGTCCGGGAAAGAATTGGATGCATCGAATGAAAAGGGATGGAAAGCGTTGAGTAGTAAGATTGCAGCAATTGAGAAGAAGTATGGGCTGCAGGATACTGCCAAGGTGAAGGATGATGCTGTTCTGGACATGTACATGAAGCACGTGACTGGTCTCAGAGAGACTGTGGAAGATCAGATTGGCAAGGTGGTCAAGGCGGAGGATATTCAGGTAGGAAAGGTGGATCTCAAGGGATTAAAGCCAGAAGTGGCGTGAGTAGATGTATGCATTAGATTATGTTGCTCTTTTTTCTGTATTCTACATTCTCAATCCTCATTATCTGAATCATCTCGTCGGAATCTCTTTTCTGTATTCACAGGAGGAAGACTGCCATCACCATCGCCCTGCGATGTCATGTGCTGCCCCAGGATGCCTCCAAACCCTCCTCTACCAGGATCATAGTCCATTCTATATTCATCACGAACCTGCCCTCCACTCTTGCCGCGACCAAACTGCCGTCCCTCGACGAATCCCCAATCGAAATCCACACGGATAGGTCGATCGTCAAGCATGGTACCATTTAAATATTTGACGCAGTCTTCTGTATCCTTGCGTGTGTAGTACACCACAAAACAAAACCCACAGGGAGTCATTTTATTCTTATCCAGGCCCATGATGATTCGCTTTATATCACCTGTTTTGCTAAATACCTCGTATATCTGATCTTCAGTCGTGTAAAAAGACACATTACCGACATAAACGGTTGTGGATTGTTTCAATGCTTCTTCAAAATCTTCCTGAGTCCCAGCAAACCGACGATCCCTGCATCCATATGCATCCATAGTATAGTGATTATTGTTATTATTTGAATAGTATGCGTTGAAAAGGCAAGATATAGACGTACTTGTAGACGGAAATTGTCGGATTAATGTCTCTCAGGATTTCTGACATTGTTTGTTCGATATCTTCTACGCTACTAATGACGACAAATCAGATACTGCTATTACTTTATATTTGATTAAAAAATCATCAGTCGGCAGCTTCTGAGAAAAGGGCATCGTATTGAGCCAATTTCTTTCGATGAAGAGACAATTCCTCTTGCATCTTGGCCACCGTCTTTTTCACTTCATCCAAGTCTTGTTTCATCCTGTCCACCTCCTTTGTGCTGTGCTTTGTATCATCTTCTTCTTCTTTTTCTTCTATAGAATCTTGATGATGATTACCGCCTGATGCATTGTCAGGAGCAGGAGGAGGAGGAATGACTCGTAAATCTCCACTGCCAAAGAAATACCTGTCAACAGCATCCAAGCGGAAGGAGAAGGTGTCCTTGACGATTGACGAGGCATCATCATTGTCACCGCGATGCATTCTACCAATGTGATTCGAACATGTATCACATACGATAATGATGCTTTGCTGTTCCGCCAAAGAATCATCATCATTGTCATTTCTGTCAGTGCTCATCCTTCTCTTCTTGTTTGTCTTCTTCTTCTTTTGTATTGCTTTTGTGGTGCTGCTCGGCATCTCTTGGCTTTCAAGCCTCACATTTGATGCACCTGAACAAGAAAATTACAATCTGGGTAATAATACTACTACTACTAAAGTATTATTGTGGTATAAATAGATCGATGTCTGAACATGCCACAGTGCAGAGATTGAGGAAAAGAAAAGGCCCCCAACAGAAAAAAAAACAACAACCAAGTATATAGTATATATACACGTACATGCAATGGAGATGTACTGTACCTCCCCATCATCCCCATCACTACTACCATGATTATCAGTTCCCACAGTATACACACACACAAGTTCATTGCTATCCCCGACAATAGTCCTACAGGTTTGACACTGCAGCACCATTTTGTGCTCTTTCAGCTCATCGCCTGTAGACAATACCCTGAACGCCTCCATGGTATGAAGAAATTATATAGTATACCTACTATTGCTATTACTATTACTGTCAGATACGAATAATAATACCAAGCAATCACGAGTCGTGATTGCCGTTCAAGATTTCAAAATTATGGTCGAGTACTCTGAAATTAAACATTTAAAAATTCCATGCCAGAGGCACGTCTGTGTGATGGAATCTCTGAAAACAAATCCCATGATCGACTACTACGAGGAAGCATTTCCATTTCATTCAAAACATTACATATTTTCATTCATATATAGGAACAACAGTGAGAATGGTGATCAGTGCTGCTGTTCAGTCGGCTGATTCTGTGCTGCTTCAACTGCCCCTCCCAACTCTGGTGGCGCTGGTCGCTGTGACGACGGTTGTGGTTGCTGTTGCTGTTCGAGTCTTATCAAATACATTCCATGGAAATAAACCACCCGTGGAGGAGGGTATTCCGTTCATCGGTGGACTGTTGAAGTTTAGCAAGGTGAGTGGGAGTACAGCAGGCTGCTGATTTGAGGGACACGTGGACGGTTTTTGGATCATGTCACGTTGACTGTGTGTGCAGGGACCATGGGAGCTGATGAATGAGATTTACAAAAAGCATGGTGAAGTTGTGACTGTGCCTTTATTGCACAAGAAGATGACATTTTTGTTTGGTCCTTCTGTGTCACCTCACTTTTTCAATGCGAATGATGATAAAATGTCTCAGACCGAGGTGTATGACTTCAATGTCCCGACCTTTGGGAAGGGTGTTGTGTATGACGTTGATGTGAAGATTAGAGCTGAGCAGTTTAGGATTGTTGGAGAGGCATTACGGTCTGCCAAGCTGAAGGAATATGTTCCACAGTTTGTGGAGGAGACCAAGGCATATTTTGACAAATGGGGGGAGACTGGGGTTGTGAATTTACCAGATGTTTTCGGAGAATTGATTATTTTGACGGCATCCAGGACATTGCTTGGGCGAGAGGTGAGAGAACACATGTTCAAAGAAGTTGCTGATTTGTATCATGATTTGGATGATGGGATGAGGCCAATCTCCGTCTTCTTCCCATATCTTCCAACACCATATCATAGAAAGCGTGATTTGGCGAGGGCTAGGATGGCTGAGATTTTTGGAAAGATTGTGGCTGCTCGCAGAGCAGCAAAGTCAGCAGAGCCAGATATGTTGCAAGTGTTGATTGATGCCAAGTACCAGAAAGTGAATGGAGGAAGGCATTTGAATGATCAGGAGATTACTGGTCTGTTGATTGCAATTCTGTTTGCTGGACAGCATACATCCACAATTACATCCTCGTGGACTGGACTTCAGATGATTTCTCATCCAGAGGTGTGGAAAGCAGCAGAGGCAGAGCAGAAAAAGGTCATCTCCGAGCAAGGGCCGGAGATTACATTTGATATGTTGACATCATTGGATGTTCTTCATAGAAGTATTCATGAAGCATTGAGATTGGGTCCGCCATTGATTATGGTGATGAGATATGCCAAGGAGGACTTTGTTGTTACAACATCCAAGGGCACACAGTATGTGATTCCAAAGGGCCACATTGTCGCAGCATCACCGACCTTTTCTCACCGTCTTCCTGAAGTTTTCAAGGATGCAAATGAATTCCAGCCAGATAGGTTTGCTCCACCACGATCAGAGGACAAGGCAAAGCCTTTCTCGTATCTTGGATTTGGTGGAGGGCGCCATGCATGCATGGGACAGCAGTTTGCCATGCTCCAGATCAAAACAATTTGGAGTGTGCTCATCCGAGAATTTGAGTTTGAAATGCTGGATCCTTTCCCAGAACCAGATTTCACGTCAATGGTGATTGGGCCAAAACCTTGCAGAATCAGATATAGGCGTAGAACATTATGAGCGGCAGTTTTTTCATCGCGGTAACAATAATAAACACGCAGGTCACCAGCGTGAGCGGGTGTGCTGATACTTGACATGTATAGAATCATTCATGGGTTCATCGCAGTAGATGTGTACCCCTGAATGGCAGTGCTGTGCCATCCACCCAGCCTCCCAAGGCGCCCTTGCATTGACCGTGACAATGGATAAATCCTGATTTTATCCTGTCCTGTTGGAGGACCCAGATTCAACCTATACTTCCCTCTCTCGCCCATTCTTCCTCAAATTAGATTTCATTTTTGATTTATTGTTTTTGATACACTATAACGATGCAGAGATCGGTTGTTTCCAGGACACAGGCAACACAGGCACGTACAGAGCGATCTGTGGTTCAATGTCGTGCTACTGCTAGGCCTGATCGCAAAGGGTGCGTGTCTTTTTTAAACTTCATAGAAATTTCTTTGGAAATCATGTGGAGATGATGGGATCCCGCATGGGTCTCTGCCTCAATATTCGGTGCTTTTGAAAGAGACACAAATACACATAACGGGGATTTTGCCATGCAGGCCAGTCGAGGAGTTGAAGAGAATGGCATTAGCAGCTGGAGCTGCTGCATTGCTGATGGCGGAGCCATCCATTGCTGTTGCAAAGACGGCACCAGCCCCAACACAGGGTCAGTTTTTTGACGAGATTCTTGAGCAGCAGAAGAAGGGAGAGATCAAATCCAAGATTATTCAAGGAAAGTCTGCACCAAGTCAAAAGGCTGTGTATGGACAGCAGAATAAGAGTGCTGTGAAAAAGCCTGCTGCGACGACAAAAGCGCCAGCGAAAAAGGCAGCAGCACCTAGTGCTTCAAAGCCAGCGGCAAAGCCATCCAGCAGTAGCAAGCCATTGAAATTCTCTGAAAAGGCATCAATCGGTACACAAGGGTCTGCACCAGCTGGAGTGGAATTACCAGTGCCAAAGGGAGCAGTGACAAAGGCAAAGGTGACCAAGGCTGCTGCTCCAAAGTCAAAGCCAGCTGCGCCAGCTGCTCCAAAGCCAAAGCCAGTTGCGCCAGCTGCTCCAAAGCCAGCTGCTGCTGAGAATCCTCTTGCTCGTAAAAAGAAGGCTGCGGCTCCAACACCAGCACCAGCGCCTGTGGAGGCGCCAAAGCCAGTTGCGCCAGCTGCTCCAAAGCCAGCAGCTGCTGACAATCCTCTTGCTCGCAAAAAGAAGGCTGCTTTGGCTGGAGCCGGAGCTGGAACTGCAGCTGTCGTTGTGGAAAAGGCTGTGGAGAAAGCAGCACCAGCAGTCAAAGCACCAGTGGAGAAGGTAACTTCTCCTGCCCCATCATCAACATCATCATCATCAGCTGGCCTTGGTGATGCAACTGTCCAGGCAGGAGGTGTTGCCGTCGCTGAACTTGCAGGACTTGCCATAGCATCTTCCATTGTAGGCGGTCTTTTGAAATCACAAAAGCCTCAGAGGGGGTAGACGTGTTTATTTGCTTGTTGATGAAATGTGATATGATGCTGTAATTGTACCTTTACCTCGAGGAGGTCCCCTAAAGAGGCAGATTTGCAACCTCCTCATGCTTGTGGCTTATGCGTTGCAAAGCATCTGGCTTTTCCCCGCATGGGACACACCATGGTATCTATCTTGTATCGGAACGATACATGCTTTAATAAGAACTATAACATGTGTCATCCTTCACATTCTGTCTCCAAGACAGCGACAGCAGATGAGCAAATCACAGGCCTTTGTTCATTCATTAGCCGATCTGAATCCCTTCACGATTGTCCAGCGGCAGGCATTCCGAGGCGTAATTTCGGTGGAAGAGCGTCCAATACCTCTTGCATCATCATGGCGGCAAAGATCAATGGACCATTGGAAGCAAAGAAAAAGAAAAGTAAAAACACTCTTATTACACAGGGATGGAGGAAAGAAGAAAGATCATCACATACGCCAGTCATCAATCCTATAGTGGGTGAAAGGACATTCATATTGATCTCCATAGAAAGATTTGTTGGGGTCCAAGCAGTCTCTCTCAAGTTTGAATTGGGATCGCTCTGAAGCCTTGGTTTCCCAGGATACCTTGACGCAGTCCTTATCAACTGTAAGGAATTCATTCTGTCCACCAGACTTTCTCATCAACTGGACTAGAGTGCAAAATGATCCAATTGGCTGAATTTTGAATGAGGTGTCTTTTCCCGAGGAATTTCTTGACAAGGAAATCTTGCCAGACTTTGAATTGACTTGTGTGGTCAACGTATTGTTCTGGCAGCTCCGCACTGATTCCAGCGTGGCAGATGACGAATCTCCAGATATTGTCCACTTGGGAACAAAATTTTTGAATACGTTGGTGAAATATTCTCCATTCGTCAGGGTTGCAGAATTCAGCTTGCAATTGCGATGGGTCACAAGTTGGAATCGTGGGCAAGATACTGGCGACAGATTGTACTTGTTGGCGAATTTGCACGTGCCTGATGAAGTCGTAGGAGGGGCTTCAGCCCATGTCCACCTTTTTGAAGGAACGAGAGACACTGGGTTTTTATTACTGAGGTCCCCGTCTACTCTCAGTGCTCCATTTGATGAAATGAATTTCTCCACATTTCCATTGGTTTTCGTCCTGCATTTGGAGGAGAAGACCACGGAGAAGGATTTTATTCCAAAAGGAAAATTAGCCAAGCCACCATAACACCAATTTTCTAGTGTATATGAAGGCTCATCCACGCAATCGATTCCCTTCCATGCGTTTGCAGCAACATCAAGTGCCCTATTATAAGCTCGACAAGCCATTGTTTTATCAAGATCCGCATGAACATATTGGATGGCATGTTCACAGTCCATGCATTTGCCATCTTTGATCCATGCGTGGTAATATCCAGTGTAGCCGTTACCATAATATCCCATCCTATTTACACATGCATTGCTTCTCCATCTCACTTACTCTGCATTTGGTGCAGTTTTGACTTTGTGTGGTTTGCATTCCAAGGCTCTCTCCTGGCACTTGGGCCCGGAGCAGAATCCACACGATCCTTTGCAGCGCTTACATGTAGAAATGTATGTGCATGTGCCCTCAGATCCTTCACCATACTCCTCTGAACAAGGTCTCTTCTTTTCAACAGGGTAGTAACCAGCCTTACATCTGAAGCAGTCGTCCTTTGCAGAACTGCAAGAACTGCAGCCCTCCATTTCGCACGGAGCACAATCCCCAGCTCTTGCTGGTGGATAGTTGATCTGAATGCAGCGCTTGCTGCCAACTTTGCAGGTTTGCCCGTTGCCAAAACCACACAGTTCCGACGGAACAGCTTGGGCTGTCGAAATAGATACTATACATTTATATGGTCCACGAGAACACCACTTGCAGAAAACAAAAAGTGGTGCTCTGGCAGTTTTGATGTGCTTTCACGTGCAGTAGGTGCCTTCCGTCGGCAAACCCCCTACAAGAACACACAGGCGCTCATTCAAACGTCATTAGTATTGATTTATACAAATTGATAATTACGGCCCAGCACAGTCGAAAGAAACAAGAGAGACATGGTCACGCGCCACTCGGTCGTTTGTTGTGTTCGGTGCGGCTGGGCCCTCGGAGACCAGAAACAATGCAATCTGTGCAATGTGGTATATCTATCCAATGAATTATTGACATATGAAAGACTGCTGACACGCGGAAAGACGCCATACTGGAAGCAAGTGTCCGATACGTGCTACGCTGTGAAAAAGTGCGTTGGGCAAGGTGGGAATGCACGGCGTCTCGCTAGCCAAGGTGTGTATTGTATTGAAACAATAGATTTCAACACGAGAGAAAGCATAACAACTGTAGGAGTGTGCAGGACGTGTATCGCCATATTCACAATTAATTAGTGTGGGTTACAGCACCAGACACATGTTTCCATGTATCCATAGATTGTCACAAGTATATCGTGTGCAGGAATTCAAAATGCAAACGATATGCCCGACATTGTGGCCACATACAGCAGATTCACAAGATTTTGGAATCATCTGGTGAACCAAATGAAGGAGAGAAGATTTGGCAAGTGCTGGGGCCCAATGTGAGACTGGTTGACAAGATGCTGATACTGGATGGGGAGGATGCACCGATCAATCAGCGACAGCAACAACGATCTACTGCGACGCTAAAAATAGTATCTATTTCAAAGCATCGCATCAATCCTACCAGGGCATCCTATCAGGAGCTGAAGAGAAAGAACCCATTGGCTCCTTCTCCATGGCTTCCTGCATGTGACCAGTGTCAGACAACTGGAGACTTATGTACTCACTGTGTCCCCGATGCAGAAGGGAATTGTGATCGATGTGGGTCTAAATGGAACAAAGATGATCCTGTACAGATGGAATGGCTGAGAAAACGTCGTGCACTGCTGTCAGGATGCCATGCAGCTCTGGAGGTGTCCACAAATTACAGACCATGTCAGGGGTGTGATGCCCAAAAGTCGTTCGACGGCCATGATGTCGGCATATTCAATTTCTCCGACAGCACTCTATTGTTGCATGAACTCATTTTTCAGTATTTGGACTCGATGGCACACTCCAAGACGACCTTCACAGGATTCTACTCCATGCTGCAGGACCAACATGCCAGGTCTGGGTGTTCTGAGCTGCTTTGATCCAGGCGTGTCTTTGGGTAGGTCTACTTTTTCTATTTGATAGATTGAATTTATTAAATAGCGCCATTTTATATTCGCCGCTGCGACTGGGACTGCGTAGTCTTTTCTATGAATAAGGTTTACCTGTCTGTTTTTTTTTGGGGGGGGTTCATGCAGGGATGCAGTGCAACGTTTCATAGGAATGTTAGACATTGATTACTCTGCTGGTTTCCAGTGTCCCGCATGTTCCAAACTCTCTGCAAAGGATCAGGTCGTAGTATTTGATGGAAAAACTATGGGAATAATGCGCAAACGCATAATGCTCCGTGAAGAAGAGAACGAACCAGCAGCATCACAAGAAGTGTTGCAAGATATCAAGACGACTGAATACGTGCTTTTGCCATAAGGCCAGTCTTCCAAGGGACTCAGACGTCGCATGAGAGAAGTATCAGATGGTTTTGTATTCAATTCTGACGAGAAAAGAAGTCTGCTGCGGGACTTGAGGAAAGTGTGCCCTCCACTGGGAGAGGCCATGAAGGTTGTTCTGGAGGAAGCTGGAAATGGACCTTGCCCTGTCGCATATCGTCGCTTCTTGGCAAGTATTTCGACGGGTTATCCTGTTCCAGCGTTGATTCCTCCGTGTCTTGTGTTTTGAGTGTGCACCCCTGGGCAGAAAGTGATGGTGGCAGACTTGTCCTCACTTGCCCAGTCCTGGCCAGCTTGTGCGGATCTCATTCGTCAGAAGCGCTGGTCCATTGTACCACCCAAGTTTCATTCACTACTTCAGAAGCTTCAGGATCTTGCCAGGATTCCAGGGACGTATGAGGACACGGCGCAGCAGACATGTCATGACCTTCCCAATGAGGAGCAGTACACCTTCATGCCTCACCACCCGGTCTGTCGCCGCAAGAATGCATACAAAGGGGATATCTCAAGTAAACACTATAGTGCATGCAGCAAATTCACAAGCAGGAATCGGACGTTTTCGCCGGGCGTATTCTCGTGTTTCTGTCCTCATGGCATCTGCTGGGGTTTCTCCCTATGAAACAGTATGAAGGCCCTGGCACAGCCTTTGATATTTTAGTGCGCCGCTTTCCTGAAGCCCCTGGGATGATCATTTATGATAATGCCTGCAATCTGAGTCGATATGCTCTGAAGCGAGAGCCCGGGCACTTTGCCAAGACTCAGTTCAGAATTGATAGGGTCCATCAGCCAGGGCATGTGGGGTGCCACGAGGGCTACAACTTGTCCTCATACCCCGACAACTGCTCAGTGCTCGGCGGATCAATGAATTTGTCTGCTATGAACACGCAGGTGTGCGAACAGGCGCATTCATCCCTGGAGGCCATCAGCACCCAGGCCAAGTTCATGAGGCAAGATAATTTTCTGCAGTATGTTCGATACTTTCTCTATCGGCAGAACCTGACCAAGATTCAAAAGATTCAGAAAGAGTGATTCATTTTGCATACGTTTTTAACTGCATAGCATTCAGGGTTCATACACTCATTGATCGATGGTTCTAGTACCATGCAAGACCATCTATATATCCAGCGTCAATCCATTTGGAATGCTAGAATAGAATACTACACAATGAATGATTCTAAAAGATCACAGCATTTATTATTTTTTAAATTATCAGACGTTACGTGAATTGCATGCACATCAATACTACTGACCGAATTTGGTCAATAATACTCAAACCAAGCTATTCATACCCAACAACAGTAAGGCATTAACAGAAGTCTTGGCTAGCAAAATGGTTTAAATACTGAACCTAGACCGACTAAGATGCGATAATAAGGCGTTTAATTAGCTTCGCTATAGATAATATTGCACATGAATGCATTGGAGATGGCTCCCTGAGACCATGTCGACACCCAAAAAGTCAAACATGGTGGCTTACACTCAATCCCCATAGACCTGTTCCCAAGCCTTTCTCTAATGCCCTCCGTGCTATTTTTTCGACAAAATTTATATATAAATTTTATGAAATTCAGGCTGGACAGGTGCCCCAATCAGGTTGATTTGGGTCGGTAAGGGCACTGTTACCCGCAAAACCAACGGGCTCTGATGAAATCTCCGAGACACACCATGAAGAGAGGTCCTGGTTGAATGACGAGGCTTCACTAAACATAAAAGACATATCAGACACCTGACTGGTGTCCCAGTTGCCAATGTCCTGGTTGAATGACGAGGCATACAAAAACATTCCAGACATACCAGTCACCTGACTGGTGTCCCAGTTGCCAATGTCCTGGTTGAATGACGAGGCATATCTAAACATAAAAGACATATCAGTCACCTGGCTGGTGTCCCAACTGCCAATGTCCTGGTTGAATGACGAGGCAAAATAGAACATTTGAGACATATCTGATATACCACTTGTGCATGTCGTGTCTGCCAATGTGTTGTTTCCAGTGATCTCATTCTTTGTCCTCTTGCGATAGGTTATGCTATTCACGGTGCCTTCATCTCCCACGTTAGCATTCGGGCATTTTACAGTGACCCCATTTGTTGCCAGGTAGAAAAGCGCTGGTGGTGGTGGTGGACTTGGAGGTGGTGGACTTGGCGGTGGAGGTGGTGGTGGACTTGGAGGTGGTGGGCTTGGAGTTGGTGGTGGTGGACTTGCAGTTGGCGGAGGTGGACTCTGTGATGGGCTTGGTGATGGGGTGCAGCCAGTAGCCACCGCGATCGTTGATGCAGCTTCCGTGGATACCTTATCGACTGTAAGACTCTGAACATAGCATTGATAAGACGTCTGAGGGCTCAGGGGCGTCACTCGAATCAGATTCGTGCTGGAGCCAGTCTTCACATCTGTCCCTGCCAGGCCAGGTGCTGTTGCATACGGTCCACATGTCGCTGTGTATGCGAGAATACCTGTCACATCTGCCGGTGGAGTGAAAGACACGTCCAAGGCTGCTCCATTTGAACAATTACCATTGTAGGGCGTCATTGTGACCCCTGATGGAGGGTCTGGAATCCTTGGTTGAAGTGGTACAGGATCAGATTCAGCTGCTTCGGTGACCACTGTTGGATTGCTACGAAACGTCCAAGGTCCATCTACCAGCTTGGAAGGTGGAGGTACACTCTTGAGCTGCTGCACGAGACTAGAGGCCTCTTGGCCGGAGGGATATGTTACTGTGCCGGTGACCACTGCACTACCCGGAAGCACAGATAAAATTTTGCAATTGCCACCAGGCTGCACGGCATCAATATTTGCACAGACTCGATTCTGATTTACTTTTAAGACATCATTGAATGAATCGAAAGTGGGACCATTGTATCTGAGAGAAAACAAAACAGAGTCCGCCACCTCAGGTGGGGTTGTACTGCCAGAAGAAGAAGAGTAGAATACAGACAACCCATTCGACCTTTCTGTTGTCTCGCCACTGTTGCAATTTCCGACCGCATGGACTGAATTGTATCCAGGCGCCTTCAATGGCACAGGAATACCCACCGTGCTCAGCCCTGGTCTCGATGCAGACACCTCAACCGTGGCTGGAACAGAGCCAAGACTGCTTCCTGTGGATGTGATCACAATGGATGTCACTGAACACCGATTGCTGCCACCTATCGATGATACGACAACATCCACGTATCCAAAAGATGTAGAACTTGGAGCAGATATCACAGGCCCTGGAATCGCGGCAGGTGAGGGTGATGAAGGTAGTGGAGAGGGCAATGGAGATGGGGGAAGCGGTGGAGGTGGTGGGGATACCAGCGGCACCAGATCATAGCGTCTGATAAACTTCCATGTCGTGTATATGGACGAATCTTCGAGAAAAGTAGACGTTTCCCCGATCAATACTGCTGCAGAGCCACAATCCTGCAACCCCAGGTACCTCAGGCAGGCTGAAGGCTTATTGGAAGCCACCAACTGAAAGACACCAGCATCCCTCTCAACCACCATCCATGTTTGCGATGATATCTCAGCATCACTCGACGTGGAATTCAGGAACAGTCCATCGCCATAGGGTGGAATCACACAGGTGCCCTTGTACTCTGGGTTGCCATAGAAACTGCTCACATAGCCAAGACACTTCGCATCGTTCTCCACATCGGGGTGAACAAATGCCTGGAGAGATACAGTCACATTTTCTGGCTCAGAAGAAGAAGAAGTAGCTGAACCAACGCGGACCATCCACTCCCGCCACATCATTGATTTGCTTGGGCCTCGTGCCACCGGACCAGAGGTCAGCTTGGAAGACAGTGATGGCGAACAGGTGCGATTGTAGAATCCCAGATATTCTGCAGCATTGTTTTAGACACATTGAGTACCACTGTTCCGAGGTTCTAGATACCAAGAAGTTGGTACATGTATGGAAAGCAAAACACATGGATTGGAGGGTCTCGTCCAGACAAAACACATAGCTGCCCATCAAGCACACACCTTGCCCGGAAGATCCGCAACTCGAGGACCGCGTTGTTACCAACTCCAGGGAATACACGCCGTCACTCAGGTCTGCAAGGCTCTGCACCACCTGATTATCTGCTGGGATCAGCTTCGACGTATTTTCATCAAAGTAAACACCTTTGACGTTTTCCGACCTTGCATGGACGTCTTCCACAATGGTACAGACTAATACCGCAAGAAGCGTGGCAAAAGTTGCCACTTGCATTTGTTCCTTGATTCGTGTGTTATTTTGCCGAAAAAGAATTCATCGAATAGAATTTCAAGAAATGTTTTTTGATTCAATAGTGACTGCACCATGTCAGGATCTCAATGTGGTTTTGGGATGACTGATGCGGATGTTGATGTCATCCTCTCTTTCCCCCCCGCATGAGATGAGTCTTGTATGTTTTTCATGAAAGAATGTGCATCTCTGAGAGTTCTTTCTCTACGTAGTAGCACATGAGTCTCAAGAATACCAACAAGTTGCTGTCAGGTCTCTTTTTTCTTTCATTCCAAGACTCCTGGGCCATCTGAAACGAACCACACACCTCTGGTTGGACCTACAAGATAACCTCTCCATTGCTCTTTTCTCACCTGTTTGACCGTTGCTCTGCTGCTGATAACAATTTATTACAGAATATCTTCAGCAAAAGAGCAGATCAGTCGAGTCGAACGTACAGAATGAATTCCACATGCCCACAGGCTGTGGGCCACAGCCCTCAGATTGCAGAGTGAGGACTCCACAGTTTCCCTTCCTCTCGAGCAGGCATTTTTTTCTCCACGGGGTTTTCTCCAGAGGACACTAGCCCGGCGATTGCTGAATCATTGGCCTCTTCTTCTTCGTGTGAGTGAGAGAAAATACCCTACAGGCAGAACTATTTTTTTCCCGTACAGAGTTGCAACTCACACACAGACACAATTGTGTCTCTATGCCGAGGGTATCCCATGTGTTCGTATGTGTACACAAAGGAGGGAGATTCAATCCCGGAGCAAATTTAAACGATTATGAAAAATATAGTTGAAATAGTTTTTACAAAGGCCGTGATACAAAGTGTTTCAAGGTGCGATTCGACGGGGCCTAGTTTAAGGCCTCTTCCATACCTCTATGCTGTGTTTCAGGAGCTTTTCGTGGCAGTCTGCTGGGATACTCGTCTGCAGCTAACGATGAGACGTAAGAAGTGGGTGTAATAGTTGTAGTGCTGTTGCTAACCAGGGGAGCCTTACAAGCTTGCATCTTGTCCTCCGCGGAGGATATATATCCATATATATATGGATCCATAATGAAGGACAGATCCCACACAATTTTTGAGATCCCAGATCCAATCAAAACCAGAGAAACACGCGCGATCATCCATTTTTTTATTTCATATTCTCGTAGATACTTCAATGGTGGTTACAGTATCCTTGAGGCTGCCATTTCAATCTGGGTTGCGTCAAATACAACGTCCAAGGCATTCCACAGCAATCCGAAGGGTTTGCAATAGAACACCACGCAAATACGCGATCATTATGGCATCAGCATCTAAAAATCCATCTGTGTTGATACCCATTGCCAATGGGAGCGAGGAGATGGAGGCAATTATCATTGCCGATGTTCTGAGGAGAGCTGAGGCACAGGTAACACTTGCTTCTGTGGAAGAGACGACGCAGGTAACATGCTCACGGGGCGTCAACATTGTGGCAGACAAGGTATGTAGGGGTTTTGCATACAGGCAAAGAGTGATGTATCTCATTCATTGTGTTCGTTTGCAGTTAATTGGTGAGTGTGCTGAGGAGCAGTTTGAACTGATTGCTCTGCCCGGCGGAATGCCAGGTGCTCAGAACCTTGCGGATTCGGAAATGTTGTCATCTATTCTCAAAAAGCATCAGGCATCTGATAAACCTTTGGCTGCGATATGCGCAGCACCGCAGGTAGTTCTGAACACACAAGGGTATCTGGAAGGCAGACACGCGACAGCTCATCCAGCATTCTCGGATAAGCTGGGAAATCAGGAGCGTGTTTCTGATAGAGTTGTTATTGATGGGAATATCATCACGTCGAGAGGCCCGGGGACAGCGATGGAGTTTGCTTTGACTATTGTAGGGAGGTTGTTTGGGCCAGAAAAGATGAAGCAGGTTGCTGGCCCCATGGTGATGCACAGTGATTGGGATACATTTGTTGCATAAATAGATACGTTTATGAAATAGCAACCATGGACCTATAATCGCCATTTTCGAGTTTCATGAGTTCGTCATGCGTGCCCATTTCGACCACTTTCCCATGGTCCATCACGACGATGCAATCTGCTCTTCGAACTGTTGACAAGCGGTGTGCGATGATGAGTTTCGTGCTCGTATCCAGCTCTGATAACGCCATATCTATATATTTTTCAGAATTTATGTCTAATGCAGCTGTCGGTTCATCAAGAACAAGCAGCTGTGGATCTCTCACCAGAGCTCTTGCAAGGGCAACCCGTTGCTGTTGACCACCGCTCAAATTTGATCCTCCTTCTCCCACGTCAGATTCGATCCCATTGCTCAAATCGCTCAAAAACTCTTTACAATGCGCCATGCTTGTAGCCCGGCGTATCTCTTCGAGTGAAGCATCCGCCTTTCCCAGCCGTATTTGATCTTCAATTGTCCCAGACATGAGTCCTGGTTGCTGGAACATGGTGCCAATGCCTCGTCGAATTCTGTCCATGGAGTCTTCCGTCAAGAGTTCCCCTCCAATATAAATACGTCCTTTCTGAGGCGTGTACAACCCCAATAAGAGAGCAGCAATAGTTGATTTCCCACTGCCTGAAGGACCAACCAGTGCCAAGGAAGACCCAGGGGCAGCACGGAAACTCACTCCTTTCAGGGTCCATTCATCCGATTTGGGATATTTGAACCACACATCTTCAAACTCTATACTAAATGGATCATGTGAACTGTGATGAGCAACATATTCAGTAGGCGTTGCACGTGTACTACTGTATGAATCATTCAAGACAGTCTCCAACCGCTGGAGAGATCCAGAAACCTTTCCTAAATCACCCACGGACGCAGAGAGCGACGACAATCCAATCGACAAGAAGAAATTATACACTTGAAACGCAAGTAATGTCCCCACTTGCATTTTGCCACTCAGCACAAGAACTCCACCGACTGTCAGCAGCGACAAGGCTCCCATATTGACGGCAAACCTTCCAGCACCTTCCACCAATCCTTGAAACGTCGCACACTGCGACGCCATATCATACTCTCTCTCTGTTAATTTCCGGTATTCTTCACTCTCTGAATCTTCCTTTCCAAACAATTGCACAGTGCGAATATTTGAAATCCTCTCTGAGGCAAACTTCATCGACGCCGAAGCAGCATTCTGTCTCTCCACAGTCAATGCTGCTGACTTTTTTATAATACCTCTCATGGCGAGCGTGATACACGGAGTTACGATGATTGAAACAAACGCAGACAATGGATTCTTTATCGTACTGCACAGCACCAATCAGATGACGATTTTATGAAAACGTCAATACATGAAAGAAGAAGACAACAACACCAACATACATGACCATGAGACTGAATACAATCTCAATAACAGATCTCAATCCTCGCTGACCTAAGAAATCAACCAATGTAGTTTGCACAGCTGCACAATCCGTATTCAGTCTTGACATGAGCTCTCCTTTTGTATGACTATCAAAAAACTCTTGATTCTTTGACATCAGCGCTGCCATCGTCCTCTTTCTCAGCCTATTACCAAATCGTTCACCCAACATTGAAGACAAATACATTGAAGACGCATTTCCAATAGAAGAAAGCACAAGACATCCACACAACCGTGCAAGAACGGGATAGAACCCAGGCGGTGCTGAATTCCACGCCCTCTTCACCAAATCTACATATGTTCCAAACGCTGTATTCCACACAGGCAGCGTTTCTGGAATAGCCGACCCTCCATCAGCAATATACTGCCGAATAATATCGAACAGCTCACCCAGCGCGAGGGGAAAGCCAAGCGTCACAGTCACGCTCAGTGTCAAGGCAACCACTGTCAAACCAAGGAGAGCCCCATCAGGCACCAACATTGACCAAGCCATGCGTGCCGCCCTCTTCCCAGCCGACTCTTCTGGTTGATAATGGTCCACCGCCACGGCAGCCGCCCGACAAACCCCAGCTGGGATCTGCGTACTACCTGTGGACCTCTGCAGTCGCACCACTGCGTGCTCATCCACCACAAGGCCATTCCTCTTGAATGCGTGCGAGCCTCCTACCAATCTACTCCTCTCAAGTCGATATTTGGTAGTTTTAGATACATATGATGCACAATGAGAGCCATTCATTGAGCATCGCCCGAGGCGACATGACATGTGGGTCGTGCCCCCACATGTCACTCCAGCATTCCACACCATCACAGCACAGAATCAACAACAATGTCCTAGAATAGCACAATGTTTGTGTATTCAGACTGAGAATTGGATTCATCATGAGCAGAGTGTGATTTCCATTGGTAGTTCGATAGCAATGGTCTCGCTCAAGGTGGCGCCCAAAACGCATTGTGACGACAACAGAGACGAGACCCAATCGCCCGAGTCGATACCGACCAGAATGGAATTTCTCTGGAATTTTTTGACACAAGGTACGACTATTTGATATTGTATCCATGAAAGCATATGTATTACTGGCTATTCATGATATCTATGTCACCTACGGGTGAAACGGTTGGTTGCTCCGTTGTGCCATGAGATCTGTTACCTCGTCCAACCCTGATGACCGCTGTCTGTTGTCATGCATTCAGATATTTATAATAAATATTAAAAAATTAATCATGGGGTCTATTCAAGAGAAAGAGCATGATGATGGGAGTCGTCGGTTGGTCGCTCTGGAGCAGCAGGCAGAGGAGGTGGCGAGCAAGATGGAGCAGTTGTCAGCTCGAGCTGCTGCGTTGCAGGGCGATAAAGAGATGTGTCAGAAGGATCTTGGTCGTTTGCGTGATGAGTTGGCCAAGGCAAAGCGCGATTGTCAGGAGATGTCTGAGCATGTGAGCAAGGTTCAGGGAGAGTTGGCTTCAGTGTGTCAGGAGCTCCGAGGGTGCCATGCGCGTGAGAAGCATTATCTCGGAGAAAACCGGGATATGAGACGGAAGAATAGAGAATTGGAGGATGAGGTTGCGAGATTGGATGGGGTGGCTCTGGGTTTGGAGCATGAGCTTTCTGCAGCAGAGCTTCGCCTGGAAGCCTATGAGGACACGGAGCCTGTCGGTGCTGTAAAAGAGCAGTTGAATGCGGCTTTGTCTGATTTGCAATCAAAAGAGTGGAGGATTGAAGATTTGGTGGAGCAGGTGGCGTGTTTGAAGGAGTATGCGGCAGAGTATCATGGGAGGGCCTTGGATGCTGAAAAGGAGAATGCATCATTGGTGCATAGGTTGGAGGAGGCTGAGTCTCGATATCACAGTGCTATCAATTCTAGTGTAGCATCATTGCAACATATGGATACACGGCTATCGGCGCTGAAGAATGTGGTGTCAAAGGAGGGTAGTAACAATACTGTATCGCCACAATGGTCTATTGGGCAATCTGTTGTGGAGCATGGTGAGCATAAACTTAGAATTGAAGCTCAAAGGCAAGCTATGGAGGATCTTGAGATGCGTTTGCATGACATGGAGGAAGATTATCTGGCTGCCAAGATGATGTGTGAGGACTTGAGAGCAGAGAATGCTACACTCAGGGAACACCAGAGTGGCATGTCGGACAGATTTGTGGAACAACGGCTGAATAGAATGAAGGAAGAGTCTCAAAGAGAATTTCAAATGGCATTGGAGCGGGTGGAGGACGAGTATACAGAAAAGTTGGGCAAAGCAGTGGCATCTGCATTGCATGCTCAAAAGGAAGAGCATGAGAGGGAGGTGCAAGGCATCTCCACTGAACGAAACATGTTACAAGAGTCATTGGAAAAGATTAAGATCACAGTTGAAGAATCAAATCGTAAAGAGGAACAAGCCCTGAAGGCTTTGAAGGCGGCAGAGGCTCGGTTGGAGAGCAGTAGGGTGGAGAATAGACAGCTGCAGAATGAAAAGGAAGCTCTTTGCAATGTTATTGAAGAGCTCAAGTATGCACTTTCTGCAGCTGAAGGACGAATTATGAATAAGAATACGGCTCTGAACAAGGAGAATGCTGGTGTGCCATTCTCAAGGGCAACTGAAAAGTTTTCTCCGAGTCTTCGAGGTGAGAGCAAGACACCCCTCAGAAGTCTGGTGAATATCGCTGATTAATTCATCCGTATTCCTCGTGATATGTAATCATCATGTATTTTCTTATCATAGTAGTCTCTTTCTTTGTTACACACACGCGAAATAATACTGAATCAAATGATTCAACAGTTAATTCTCTGGGAGAGCAGATCCACGTTCTAAATTCGCCTTGGTCTCCTTGGTGTATGCACCGAACGCCCTTTCAATCTTTTTATTGAAATGTGCATTTCTATCATTGATATAATCAATATCATCATCCTCACGATGTTTTCGTCTCCTTGAGAATTGTGATGCTTTCTTCTTTCTGTCCTCCAACTCTGCAACCATTCTATCAACTGCTTCTTTTGGTGCACCGCCAGCCCCTCCGTACAGCATACTGTCAGATGTTCTATAGAACTCGGGATCTTTCGCTTTTGCTGCCTCGTACTCTTTGATATCAGGTTTGATACCTTCTGTCCTCCTCTCATATGCCTCGTATAGTGCAGCTTGATTGAAGGATTCCCATCCACGTGGATTCTTCTTTTTATTCTTCTTCTTATCCACTGCCTCGGCTGTTTCTGCCGTTTGAATCAGATATGCTTTATCTTCCGTTAAACCTAGTCGTTTGAGCTCCTCTTGTCGCTTCTTTACCTTTTCTTGGTGCCACTTTTTCCTCCCATCACCATCGTCTTGGATGCCCATATCACGCTGCATCATGGCTTTTAGTTTTGATGATTTGGCTTCGTTCACTACGGCAGATTCATTCGACTTTTGAGCTTGTTTCATTTTCGCCCTCACTTGCTGTAATCGTGCCATCCTATCCGACACTGGCTCTTTGCCGCCCTCCTTGTCTGCTTCTGTTTCTTCGTGTTCTTCGTGTTCTTCTTCCTGTGACTCTTCTTCTTCATGGCGAACCTCAGCTGCTTTAGTCTTCTTTTCCTGCTCTTCAATTTTTTTCAATTCCTCCTGGGCAGTCACAAACGCCTTGGAGCCAGCGCGGCCACTTTTTAAGGCCTCCAGTCTCTTCCTTGCTTCAGCTTCCAAGTCCACAAGAGTAGGATCTTGTCTCAATTTAATTTCCTCAGCCTTCTCAGCCTCAATCTTTGATAAAATTTGCCGACGGCTCGCCAGCTCACCGCAATCTTGAATCACTACACGACTGGTTGGCTTTCCACTCCGAGACCCACAATTCTCAATTCTCCGAACCACTGCCATCCCTTCCACCACCTTTCCAAACACAACATGCTTCCCATCCAACCATGGGGTACTCTCTGTTGTCAGGAAAAACTGAGACCCATTCGTACCCGGACCTGCATTCGCCATGCTCAACAATCCAGCCTCTGTGTGTTTTTCAATAAAGTTCTCATCCTCAAATACCTTGCCGTAGATTGATTCCCCTCCAGTACCATCACCATTCGTGAAATCTCCTCCCTGACACATAAACCCAGGGATGATGCGGTGAAACGCACAGCCTTTGTACCACAGCCTATGTCCATGAGGACTCACTCCTTTTTCCCCAGTGCACAACGCTCGAAAGTTTTCCACCGTTTTCGGGACGACATTCGCAAACAGCACAAATACAATCCTTCCTAATTCTTCATTATTAATTTCTATATCAAAAAACACCCGGGGATTGTCCAGGTCTGACGCCGTTGTCTTTGACATTGCCAAACAAAATAGAGTCTTGGATGCTACTTGGATGCGGTACCGCTCTCTTGTTTGTTCTCTTCTACTCTCGCCATACTACTGATTTATTATTTATTACACGAATTGGAATATCAATACTTGATTTTGCATGGAAGAGACACGGTTTCTCATGTTTAGAATTTGGAGAACATGGCATTCGTGTTCCTTCCTTCCCAAGATCTTGAAGGAGAATTCTTCTTCTGAATCATGATTCATCAAGCAATCTTGCTGATCAGCTGCATTCCCTCCCGTTGAGCAGGATTGCTTCGAGCTGCATGTATACAGCCACATAAGAAGACTAAAAGACATTAGCACTGCAGCATGTTTTGTTGCTCAGAAGAACGTCTCTTGCGTACCTTGTGGATATAACATGCTGAAATGGTCTGTGGAGGTTCACATCAATCGCAGTTCCCTGTGCCACACACACACACACATGGACGAGTAGTAGATTATTTATTGACTCCTTGGGATACACCACCACATAACAACAACAGCAACAAGAATGAATATGAGAAACCACGTCACGACAGCAGGCCACCTCCTGTGCATGATACACACGCATCATTGCTGTATATATTGAAAGGTCACCCAACACAGAGAGTATACCGTCAATCAAACCCACCTGATATCATATCAGACCCTCTTTGGAACCCTAAAATTAACTGAGGATCACTTCCCATCGCATGCTGTATATCCAAGGACGGCATGATTTGTTTCGCTTCTGCTATTGCATTCTTAATCCCTTGTATATCCAGCATGCTTGGATTCTCCTCAACCAATCGATCCACATCCAAATTTGGAAACATCTCATGCAGCTCATCTGCTATTCTCTGCAGCTTGCTCTCTTCTACATGCAAGAGCACCTGTGGGTTTCGAATACCAAGAAGGCATGCATTTGCATTTGGAAATACATTCTTCAGCACCATGAGACGATGTGGAATATCATCTATATGCTTCACCAAATCTGCCAGAGTCCCCACAGACATGTTTTTCATTTTATCAGCCGCATCTGGCATGAGACACCGCAGCTGCGTCAAATACATATCTAAAGTCTCCTCAGACATGCCTAATTCTTCCGATGCCACTTTACTATACAAACGAGACTGCAACTCGTCGTTCCAATACACATTCCGTTCATTCACATGATACCCAAATTCCCATGGCGCATCTCGTAACTTCTGCATGACCCCAGCATTATGTTTTTCTAACACATATGGTTCAAAGGTTGCCTTGACAAGACCAGTGGGTGTACCAGCTCTCATATCTGGCGAAGACGTGACTGTTGTAGGGAATGACTCTTCTTCATTCTTGTATTCCTGCAGCCTATCATGCTCATCATGCTCTTGCATTGAGGAATGCTGGGCATCACCATGCTCATCATCGCGTGTCCCTGAAGAGCAACGCCACCATGTCACGCTATTGATACCACTATGGTCATGATGCTGACCAGGACTCAGGAACAGGATGCTCCTTGAATCTTCTCTTCTTGTCTTGTTCTTCTGCAGACAACACTCTCCTCTACTACTCGTCGTCGTCACCCTCGTCCTTCCAGGCAAGGACTCTATACAAAAAATCATGGGTATTCTTTGATTTGTAAAAAAGAATCAATTCAAATAGAGCTATTTCGTGATACAGAAGTAGTAGTGATGTGCTGCATAAACTCTGTAAATGATACATTAAAAACCAAAGCGTTCTCATCCACCTCATCAGTCACCGCATGTATCATCAATCAACCATTAAAACAAAAAATAATAATTTGGAATTGAATCGCAATATCGAGAATCCTTTTTTTCAGAAGGCACCCACGCAGAAGAAGAAGAAGAATCAAATTCAAGAAAAGATTCAGGAATCATTTTTTCACTTCCTGATCCATTCCATCGATATATATGAATGCTAGAGTAGTCATACTATAGAAATAAAGATCATAGAATATGCTGTTTTATAGCTATTTCAAGACAGTGGTGGGAAAGGAGGTGACTGTGGAACTGAAGAATGATTTGTGCATTACCGGTACTGTGCACTCTATAGATCAGTATCTCAATATTAAATTGAACAAGATCCAGGTGAAGGATCCAGAGCTGTATCCTCACATGTTGTCAGTGAGGAATTGTTTTGTTCGTGGCAGTGTTGTGAGGTATATTCAGTTGCCAGTGGGTAGTGTTGATACAGAGCTGTTGCATGATGCTACTAGACGGGAGGCTCGGGGTGGATAATTGCAATGTTTTATTGTGGTATAGTACATGTCATCTCAAGATGATGTACATGAATATACAGACATACATCCACATACAGAGGGAGATGAAAAAAATAATAATGATGGATGTATATATGTCTATACTATGAAACAAATTACAATGCAATACTACTGTAGTATATATTTTAGATATATAAATACACGCATCAAACAAACAAATCCCACAATCATCAATGTTGGTATCAATCAAAAAGATGATGCAGTCGTGTTGGTGGTGGTCCGAGATGCAGCTGGATGCATCGATGTTGCTGTGAGAAAGAACTGAGAATCACTTCCAATCTTCTCGGTGCCATATGATCCACTTTGATCCGCACCCTTGGAAAAATGAATGGGCAATTGCAATCCGGACGAGGTGAGTATGAGGTCTGCACATCGATAAAGATATTCCTCTGCATAGAATCGATGCAACAAGGCTTTGTCATACTCATTCCTTTTATTCTTATCTTTCAACACATTATATGCGTGTTGAATAGCTTGGAACCGAATGGTGGAATTCGGATCCCCTGCATGCCTGTCTGGGTGATGTTCAAATGCCTTCTTCTTCCATGATCGCCGCAGCTCTTCATCAGACGCCTACACCACAATTGCACGCATTCTTCAGATGAGTACTTATACCAGGACATGTTTTTAGTTTTCATATCGCAGCATGTATACACGCAAAGGTCAGATAGAAACGCACCATGACCCCCACACCCAGCAAACTGTACAGGTCCACGGTTGCACTCTCCTCGTCGCCTAGCCCATGAAGCTCCTCACCGTCATGCGAAGACGTACTATACTGGTGTTTCTGTTCTTTTGACTCTCTGTTGGACGAATAGAAATTCCTCCACCACCCAACCATGGTCCTATCCAGTATTTTTCAATGAATTACCCACACTACCAACACCACCACACGCAACAACCAACGACGTAATCTCTTCCTTCTGCACTCTCTCTCACTTCTTCTTAAACTACAATCTCTCTTTGGTATGTCTCTCCTGCTCTACCCCTCTCTCAGTCGAATTCGAGCGAGAGAGCTGGCTTCAGGATGAACGAAATGTAACCCCACTCAGCCACTCATTCGTACAGAGTAGAAATACTCGTGATTTTTGTTGTATCAAAAATAATTCATAATGCATATATACGACAGCCATGCGTGGATGATATCGTCGATGCGGGTGTCGGGAAACTCCGTAATTCGGATACATAAGAAAAGAGATTACTTTTCTTTCATGAGCATCATGGAATGGTTTGGAATAGCATGTATATTTGCATTATTTCATTTATTGTATCTGTTCATGCGTGTGCTTCTGTCTGGAAATATGAAGACTGTCGTCGTGCAGAATGGCATGTGGAGCCCGTCCACATGTGGCTGTCGAGGCATTGGGCCACGACACGGCCTCGTACGAGGAGGGCGTGGTATTTATACATATGTTAGAGATAATAAAGTATGCCGTCGTGCATTGGTCGTGGAGGCGAATGTGGAGCGAAGTAATACGACGACGAAAAAGAGGCTGTCTGGGCCTCCAGGGTTGCCACCTATTAATACGAATGATGGTGGAGGGGGTGGTGGAGGATGGGATGGAGGGAAGATTGCTCGAAATTTAGCTCTGAATGCATTGTTTTTAGGAATATACTTCTTAGTAGATAGCGGTGGTGGTGGCATCTTTGGAGGAGGAGGAGGAAGTGGAGGTGGTGGAGGAGGAGGAGGAGGAGGCGGTGGTGGTGGTGGTAATAACTTTGGACCACAGAGTGGAGAGCCACAGTTGACTATGAGGGAGTTGGGGGATTACGAGGATGATGACGAAGAGCGACGACGACGAAGGAAGAATTCAAGCAGCAGGTCGAAGAAAAAGTCTGGAAAGAAGAGTGGGAAAAAGAAGAGGACGGCGGTTGCCGTGTAAGAAGAATGATTCTGTATAGTATTAATATATTTCATTCGAGTTGTAATAATTTAAAAGTCATCGTCACTGCTGCTGCTGCTGCCTTCGTCACTATCCACACCAAATTCAATGTCAGCATCCAGATCTGGATTGAGTGCAAACGCAAATCCTGACGCAGGTTTCTTCTTTGTTTGCTCCTTTGCTTCTGTCGACTTTATTATATCAATAGGTTTCTTCTCTAAAGCCATCTCGGCAGCAGCCTTTGTTGTTGTCATCTTTTCCTTGGCAGCAGTATCCAGCCCAGGAATTGGGTCCCCAACAGACCATTCCTTTGGCATCGGAGGCAATTTTTTCAGCAATTCTGGATCAATATCACCCATATATTTGGGTTGTTCTTGTTCAATACGGCCACCATCCTCCTCCTTCTTCTTCTCAGGCACAGCCGGTGCATACAGAGCATCTTCTTGTTCCTGTGATCGCAGTGTATACAGAATAGAATTCTGAAACTGAGCCGTCTGAGGAGCAGGAGGCTTGTTCATATACAGCATGCTCTTCCCTGGGATGTACCCAGGGGGCGCAAAGCTCGTGTAACTAAGACGATGCGAGTATGCCAAGATGTCATGGGCAGACACACCCGTATTACCATGAATACGCATTCCTACCGACGCATGCGCATCATCTATTGCCTGATACAGATTCTCGATAGAATGCTACATACAGCATTGCAGGAACATGCGATAAGAATGATTGTACCAATCCTTTATTCAAATACTAGTCATGGGTTTGCTGCACTCACCTGAAGTTCCCGTGCTTTTTCTCGCAAAACATCCTTTGGATACATTTTTAGATCATCTATTCCTAAAGTAGTATTATTATCAAATGTATTTTTGACAAGTGCATCCAAATCAGCCCTTGAAAGACGAAGAGTCTCGCCATTCATTGCATTTTCAGAAATCTTTTCCTCGGCACCTATTCGCCTCTTCTTCTCCTTCATAGCTACTTATAAATGAAATATAATCTATAATTTATCATTTGGCATGCAGTAGATACCAATCGATTCCAAATGGCCATCAGTATTCATGGCAAAAGCAATTGGCTTGAACACATGATGACCTTTCAAGGTCCATGGAGCTTGCTTGGCAAGCTTCAATTGGAGGAGGAATGTATCCAACTCACACGTTGATGTGATGCATTGACATTCCTATATACGGCCTTTTGCATCTTACATAGGATCTATCAGCATGGATTGAAAGATGACCCCATCACATGGTAAGGAAATCCACAGTGACATATTTCCTCAACCATCATTGTACAAGTTGTAGGCAGTCTTTCTTTTCTTGTTCTTCCTAACTTCTTGCGCTTCTGTTGTTTATGATTTCCTGATGCTCTGGAGTATTGTTGAGACTCTCTAGGCCATGATACCCTGGTGGGGTATCATTGTCCTTCAGGGCGTTCTCTTGTTGTGGTGCCTCCTCAGGAGCTGTACTGCAGTCACATTCATTTCCATCAAATACATCAGACCCTCCATCCAACTTCTTAGAATCTCTGCGTGTCTCTGTCTGTTGGTACAACTATTGCTCCAATGCCGCAATTGTAGGAATCCTTGGAAATTCAGAGAAGGCCTGCTCCAACAGCCCGTCAATATCCAATATTGGCCTCCATTTTCTTTTAATCCTCGCCTTCTCTTTCTCAACCTCTCTTTGCAATAAAAACAGTTCACAGAGTTCGTTTACGAGCTCTTCCCTCTGGTCTGGGACACTGTTTGAGGACGTTGTTGAGGTCGACATGACAAGCTCCTCTTTTAAATGGACCCGAGTATGAGAAAACGATACCTACTTATGAGCCAAAAAATAAATTATACTGCTTTATTTGATTAGGTCCTATATAAATTATACTGTAGTAGCAAGTACGTCTAGGAGTATTGTCAACACATCCACATCTGATGACACCAGTATCCAAACAAGCACATGTTCCATTGACAACGGATTGATTCCCTAGAGTACGACCCAGTACTAGAGTACTGCTGCATAGCAATGGAACTGATGATGATGATGATGATGATGATTGGCGTGCGGTGTGGAGGTTCACAAACATGGCCCCATCTGCTTCTTGTCATCTGCCTGTCCAATTTGAAATTTTGAAATTTTGAAATTTTGAAAATTAAAAAATGTGAACCTCTCGTGTATGGAAGGTTTCGAGCAGCCATATCAATAGACTAAAATTAAATAAAAAGAAACATGGGGGAAATGGATCGAACATGGAAGATTTTAGGGAGTCGGGTGCCCAAAGACGGCATGATGTGGCTGCCTTGTTTTCTGCTCTTGGAAATGATACTGTTGAGAGACTGTATACCTTGATCGAAGAGGGGGCAGATGTGAATGCTCGTCATGATGATGATAATAAAAGGACTGTGTTGATGCATGCTTCTGGAGCTGGAGATGTTGAGAAAGTCTGTGCCTTGATTGAAAAAGGCGCGGATGTGAATTATTGTGACAGTGATGGGTGGACTGCCTTGAGGGCAGCTTTGCACCATGGTCATGCTGAGAGGGTCGACGCATTGATAGAAGCAGGGGTCAATGCTCACGATAAATAATCTATCGATACCAGAAGATTATGGGTCCATGCACTAGAGCATGTGCTAGCTACTCGAGTGTCATGATGATACAATGAATGCAGCTGTCAAGAAGAGCACGCTGAGGGACGTGGCAGTCTGGAGAGAAAGTCACCAACTCTGACCGGTGAATGCAGAGGAATGAAGATTGCAACACATTGATGAATGGCACTATGTGTGTCTGCATAGAGAGATTCACATGCATCGGTCAGATGGTTGGTTGACCGGCACCGACGACAGAGATGTTCATCCATTCCAAGGAAGAGAATTCCTGCCAGAGAAAAGCCGTGACATTTCGTTCCTCCTGTATTCAAAAAGTATTCCTATCTGAGATTAGTGTCAACATTATTTTTTATCATTGATAGTAGTAATTTGTCAATTATTTGATTGGGAATTAGCTGTAGCATGTTTTGATGGAAGGGAGTTTTCTGTCGTCCTTTTTCTGGTCCACGTCTTTGGATACTGTCAAAAGAGTTGGGGATTGTGGTCAACGCGCTCGAACAAGAACAGTCGTCCGTCCATCTGCAGGAAAGAAGGACATGAGTGTGTCACATCGAATCGAAACGACGCAGGACCCGGTGGTCACAAGGATGAGGGCACTTGTGGCCTCAACAGAGGGGACACAGAGTTTGGCCCAAGGTATTGTGTTTTGGGAACCTCCACCCCAAGCTCTCTCTCGAGTGCAGACAATTGTCAAAAATATGGACACAGAACCCTCGATAATTCACGGGTACGGACCTGATGAAGGTATGCCGGAGTTGAGGGAAGAACTTGTACGCAAGTTGGGAAATGAGAATTCATTGTCTGGAGACTACATTGCTCATGTGACACATGGAGCACAGCAAGCATTTGCGAATATTGTTCTTGCACTTGTCGATGAAGGAGATTCTGCTGTTCTATTCGCACCGTATTATTTCAACCATCACATGATGATCTCCATGACTTTGGGAACAGAGGCTATGCAGATTGGGCCTTGCACTCGAGACACATTTCATCCAGATTTGGCATGGTTGGAGGAACATTTGGCACAACATCCGCGCACAAAAATGGTTGTGTTAGTAAATCCTAACAACCCGACAGGGGTTGTAATGACCAAAGACGAGCTGGATCGTGCTGCAGCACTCTGTAAAGCTCACAATGTGTGGCTGGTGATTGATAATACCTATGAGCATTTTACATACGAAGGGCACGAGCATTACTGCCCCAGTGACCCCCATGTGATTCATATATTCTCATTTAGCAAAGCGTTTGGCATGATGGGGTGGAGGCAGGGATATATCGCCTTCCATAAAGATGCACCAGGAAATTTGGCTGCCCAGTTGCTCAAAGTTCAAGATACTGTTCCTATTTGTGCGACACAGTTGAGTCAGTACATGTCTCTAGGGGCATTAGAGGCGGGCCGACCGTGGGTGAACGAGCGAGTGAAGATGTTGGAGGACACAAACAGAGCATATGTGCTAGATGCAGTATCCTGTTTGGGAGAAGATGCTCTTGTCCCATCAGAGGGGGCCATTTATGTGTTTTGCAAGTTACCAGAAGGATATGAAGACGATGACAAAGTGGTTGAATGGTTGGTTAAAAAGCATAAAATATGTGTTATACCAGGAAGCTCCTGTGGGTGCAAGGGATACATTCGAATAGCTTTTGGTAATTTGCCAGCAGATGCTTGTCGTGATGCAGCAGCCAGGTTGAAATCTGGTCTGCTGGAACTTGTCGAGAAGACGGCGAAAATACATTAGATTGTTTACTCTGGATTCCATGCAAATTTCGTTGGAATATCAAACACTGCCGATTTGTACTTTCTGCAATCCGGGTCATAGCATTTTTGAACCAATCCAAGTGTTGAAAAGTTTGCCACATAGTAGATGAAATTACTCTGGTGATCTCTGCCAATGTTTCCACAGTAATGCGCACCGTCTCCTGCATTTCGAAACCAAATATATGTTGTACATATTGTTTGATCAAGGGTGCTGTAGCTTGGAAAACACGTACCAAGCATGCTGTATGCGACACGGCCATTCCCACCACAAATTTGTACAGTCCTAACAGTGGTTGGTCTCCCTGCCCTCTTTGCTCCAAACTGTTCAATGAAAGGGATGGCTGCATTTGCAATTGATTGCAGTTCTGTACATGAACATAGAACATAGTCAACACGCCATGTACGATGATGACTTGAATTAAAAAAAACCGTACTCTTCATAGCAGCAGCGTCTGGAAGCACGTCTTTGGCATCCTTCTTCACCATCCCACGATCTATTCGGATATTTGAGGTACCCACACCAGTTTTCTGTACCTTGGATGAAGAAAATTGATGGAGGGGTCTCACAGATAGGAGTGTCGCAGAAGGATCGACGCCCGTCACCATTGTCTCCTTGAATATCTGAGCGGGCGTTGGCAAGGGCTGCCTTGCCATGGCAAACCGATGCGTCGGCATCAACGAAGCTTTCCGCCCCCCTTTACACGAATACACAAGCCTAAAATGTCTATTCTTTGTATATACTGCCGTATCAACAAAATACGTGTCCTTTTTGTTCTTATCCTTCACGAACAATGATGTTCCGGACTCTGCAAGAACTTGTGCAACAAAGTCACCCACCGCAATATTATTATAAAATGCGTGATTCTCAATCCTCACGATCAAATGTCGAGAAAACTTTGCTTCCGAAGACGAATCTAATTCATATACATTTGTATCAGGAAACTCTAAAGAAAATCCCTCCCTGCAAAAAGCACAAAAAAAGTCATGACAAATATAAGCATGAGCTGATGTGGCACTGCAGAACCATACCGTAATCTTTTCCTCACATATGCAAGTAACACATCGACATACGCATCACCATCTATGTCTTTATTCAATCCTTCAGCATCCCGAGGAAACTCGAGATCAAAGTACAAGTGACATGGAAAATTCTCCCGAATCACCTCGTACCAATGCAGCTTGGCAGGATCATTCTCCAGATGAACTTTCCATGCCGCTGCCACAGAGCAGGCATTGAATTTTCTATAATACATCCCTTTTGATGAATTCAAAAATTCTCTACAGAAAATCCGAATAACATTCGGATACCGTGGCCGCGACAGAATGGCCTCGTCATCCTCCAGTTCCTTCTTCTTCTTCTCCTCTTCCGTTTCCTCTTTTTCTTCATCACCCGCCCCAGCAGCAGCAGCACTCTTTTCTCCAATACCTGTATTCAACTCTGAGAGTATATCCATATATTTCTGCCGCAACTCTGCATCAACCCGCTCCCCAACATCCTCCTCCTCCCCATCATCACTGTAAATATCTGGACATTCTGCATCCTCCTGTGAAAAGTCAAACACATGATGCGCAGGAATCTTCTCCTCCTCCTCGTCACCATCTCCTTTCACCTCCTCCTCCTCCTCAACTGATGCCTTTTCACCATCCTGTCGCTGATGATGATCACCCACATACAACCCATTCTCCTGCTTGGGAATATTTGAATCCTTTGACACAACCAACGTGGGCCGAGGCAACGCTCCCAACCCTTTATTACACTGATCCGCCAGCTCAATCGCATCAGCCTGCTTCACAAACAACGTGTCAATATGCCGCACACTATCAGGACAATCTGCCAACAGAGCAGTCGTGTCGCTCATGCATCTCGAGGAAAAAGTTGGTTCTCCCATCACCCTGCCTTTTCTTCTCCCTTTTCCAGAATCAACTGCTTCCTCAGCTATTTTAAATAAATCCTCCAACTGATCAGCTGCCACAACACTCTTCTGACCTCCACCAGTGACAATTCCGTTGGAACGAGATTTCTTCTTTTCCTGTCTCCTTCTTCTTCCCACAGATAATGTTGACAGAGATGTCACTAATGAATGAATATTCGACGATGAAATAGCAGTATGTCGCTCGTGTTCACTTTGGTTTTCAAAAGAAGACGAAGAAGAAGAAGAAGCACAGGGCATTCTTCAGCAAACAACTAGACAAGCGAAGAATTCAATTCTGTATCAAGCAATCATTCGGTACTATTACATTCGTAGCAACAGAATAAATTGCATTTTAACACAGACGCCCGAATACTTGTATCATAAAATGCTTGGCCCGAGATTGCTCTTTCAACCAGAGCAGCAGATTTATTTTTGGGTATTGCCATCTGATCAGATGACATCTGACATCCCATCCCACGCAAGAAAAAAATGCACACACACACACATGTGTGTGTACAAGAGGGAAAGAGAAAAAAGAAAACCAAGAGCAACAGCCATCGCTGTCTCGTATATAGTATACTGGTGTCTCTTGACCACCACGTATCAACAGGTCAGGCAACACCTACAAAACACGCCCCAAAACCCTGTCGGCCGAAGATTCCG
Organism: Picochlorum sp. BPE23; assembly: GCA_025209345.1. Classification (NCBI taxonomy): domain Eukaryota; kingdom Viridiplantae; phylum Chlorophyta; class Trebouxiophyceae; genus Picochlorum; species Picochlorum sp. BPE23. Next base: position 429,153 of record JANSVD010000005.1, on the reverse strand, counting down.
ACGAGAACATTTCTTCATATGATCCCTGGTATAATCTGTAATCTCTGCCATCGTAACATGAGATGGATCCTTCAACACCCGAGCCACCAATCCATATCCATTCTCCTCGGCCAGGTCGGCCGCAGTCTTGCCATCAGCATTGGTCAGTTTGAGCGACGCTCCTCCCTCCATCAAAGACACAATCACCCGCAAATGCCCCATTCTCGCCGCCTCCATGATTGCAGTATTCCCATCATCTAAAGGCAGATCCAAATCAGCACCGTATTCGATCAGGAAATCGACCGAGTACAAGATGCCATGTCTCGCCGCGAGGCACAGCGCCGTGCAGTCTTCCAACTCGTGCGTGTCGGCTTTGACAAACATTGCCGTCCCATTGACATCCACAATTCCCTTATCTAATATTCTCCTCATTTTGAAGACATCGCCTCGATACGATGCTTCTAAAAAATTGCCTGTTGGATTGTTTGAGTGCAACGGCATGCTGCTCAATTGCCGTCGTCGTTCTCTTCGTACTCAAATCAGATCGGCAATGCTCTCACTTCATGTAATAGTTTTTAAAAATGTTTTACAGTGCAGGCATTCATTCCAGTCTTGAGAATACAGCAGCAGTGTTATCATTCATGTCATTACGGCCAAATGACACACACTGAGATTTTGTATGGATATTTGGCGATCTTTGAATTGCCCTATTTACCCTAGACTCGATTATCTTCTTTTTTCTTGTCAAGAAATGAATTTCCGCAACGGACCCATTTTTTCTTCTTGCTCTGTTCAAAAAATTTTTGAATTTAGTAGTAAGAATACTTAGAGACAGAGAAGAGAAGTCGTCGCGATTGTAGGGCGACAGACAAGAGAAAAAGGTTTTGAAATGAGTACGTCAAACGGCTGTGCTGCTCCTTGCGTTGTTTCAGAAACCCATACGCTTTTCAATTATGTAACGAATAATGTCTATGTGTGGGAGTGCAGGGTCTGGGTCTGGGACACCGACGACAAACACGAGGCTGTCTGCAGTGATATTGGCATTTGCTCATGGGCAGCTTTCGTCGACGGATGCTTCCATCAGGTCAGAATCTCGTCGATATATTACATTTGATGAGGAGTATGGCGGAGTGCTGCGCATCCATGTGCAGCAAGGGCAGACGAGTAGTGGTCAACGACGGGGCGCGAGTCCTGCGTCGGACGAGGATGATGCAGGCGTGGGGCCATATGTGAGAATACGTGTGAGGTCGGATGCTTCTACGGATGAGCAAGGTCATGTGCAGATTCATACCATGCAGATTATCAGGGAGCTTCCGCTGCATATACTGTCTTCCTTGTTTGTGTGGCAGCAAGGGTACCATCCTCTTCCAGCTCTGATCCGGGATATTGAGAGGATGGATGCATTGACGTCGGGGGAGTATGTGTGTAGCGCAGTGAAGTTGTTGTTGGCTTTGTCACCAGCGTGTGCTGCCATGCCATCGTCTCTTGTGAGGCTGGATGCGGCGTTTATGCGTCAGATGATTGATAGTATGACAATGATGCTTTTGACAATCTCGTCGATTGCGAAACGGAATTTTATACAGTCAGTGTCACAGACTACTATCACAGCAAAGAGTCGAGAAGCTGCTGCGCTGCTGGATGCGGTGGCTGATTGTATTGAAGTGGTCATGGGTCTTGCGACGGAGAGGGCGAGCGGTGGTGAGGATATAAACATAGAGGCGGTGATTGATGCGCTTCAATTGCATCCGCGGGGTCATCTTTTTGTGGAGGCAGCATTGGAGGCGACACGGACAATTATTCAAATGCTGAGTACACGATTGGAGTGCGGGCATGGGTGTAGTGTGTTTGATCCCAAGATTATAGCTCAAAATGCCGAGTGTAGCTTGAAGTTTATAGAAAGGCTATTCACGGATGAGAGCGTGTATTGCTGGTATTTGAAGCATGATGTGAATGGGTCTTCCATTTTGAGACTTGTTTGCAGTGCGTTTGAATTGGTGACGAACGAGTCTAGTATGCCGCCGTATCTCCGAATGTTTGATGAGAAGGAGGGGAAACACTTTTACAATGCAGTCAGGCGGCGCAAGGCTGAATTTTATCCAACGGATGCAGCTGGAGGTATTGCTGAGAATATTGTGTCACGAGTGTGTACATTATTGCTTTCTGTATGCGAGCATTCCCCCTGGTTTTATGATGTGGCATGTACAGTGGATCAGGAAGGAGCGCTGTTGGCCAAGGTCATGCTGCAGGGTTTTACTGATATTCTTGTCCAGATATTGATGAGACCGTTGACAGATTCTCATCCACCGTCGCCTGGTGAATCGCAGCTTACAATTAATTGCTTGCGGGTGTCTGAATCACTCACGGATGATTCTAATTTTAAAGCAGAGATTCGGAAGATTTTGAAAGCAAATTTGGCAAATACATTTGCATGTATGGACACCAATAGTTTCAAAGCCTTCTGGGGACCAGGCGCACACGCTATTGCGCTCATGGGACATGATGAGATGGAGATTCATAGTTCAAATGCAGCATATGATGCTCAAGATAAGGAGTATTGGCAAGCTGCGCGTGCTTGGCAACGGGTGGAACCTCCCCCAGAGAGCAAGGGAGTGCTGCAGAAAATGAGTAAGAGGGCCAGGGAGCGAGGCCTTCGGTTTGCGCTTGAACGTACTATTCTTTTGGCAAAGATGTTGGGGAATTTGCAGATGCAGGAAGAAGGACACGAGGAGGATTTTGTGGCGACCATGGCCCAGTTTGCAAAGAGCTCGAGTCCTGCGCACTGTTCGGGAAATAATTTTGCAAGGAATGTCAAGTATTTGTTTTCTATTGCATCCCAATTTGGTATGCGAAATGCTTCCAAATATCCAGAATTGATGTCGGATGTAGAACTTGATCTTGCTGAGCAAGTCCTGAAAGGACTGAAACATAGGAGCCATTAGAACACATGTGCTCTAATCACATTGTATTTTTACATGGAGCGTCTATTTTTAGATAGCAATGTTCAAGTATTGGATTTTTCTTTGTTCGGCGGATATAGTTCCATTGAGATTGTGGTAGATTTGCTCCAGAGCAGTACTGATTCCATGTAGTTGGTTGTTCAGTAGTACGAATCTGGCATCTGGCTCGAGGCATCCTGGGTTTGGATACTCTCGCTTTTGGTGCAAGAAACGGATGCACTACATTCTCCTTACTCAAACACTGTGAAACATTTGACTCGACAGTGGGTTGCTGAGGGGTTGATCTTCCTTGGCATACTGAGGAGACTTGATGAGGCAAGGATTGTTCCAAGGCTCGGGAACTCTCGGTGACAACCGGTTGGCTTTCGGGTTTGCCAATGGCCCGCGGTGGCCTCAACCCCACACAATCAAACTCTCCTTGTACTTCTATAGTAATAATCTGCTCCTCTGAATCTTCCGCAGTAGCATGGTGCTCACCATGACAGTCAACCCCTATGTCAATATCAATGGAGGCCATGGTACATTTACAATCCCCTGTTTTGAGGGAGAACTGACTTGATAATAAGCATGATATAGTATACAATAAAAAAAATTATACAATTGACATCTCAGATGAGTGGAGGGGATCTTCTGTGGTGTCCTTGTACAGAATATATCTGGCTGGCTCATTCCCCAAGGCAGCAAACCACTGGGGAACATATGGTGCCATCCAAATTGCATCGCCCTTCTTCACAGGCATCCAATCATCCCCCAATCTATAAATACCCTTTCCATGGACCAGAAGCAACCCATGCTGATTGTAATGTACTTCTCTGACATTCAAATGCTCTCCTGGCATGAAATCCATCACATGGATATTAAAATCGTAGTCATAAACATCAGGCAGCAGTTTTCTCAGGGTGAAGACTTCTCCAGCTGCTGGTACTGTAGGCATGGCATCAATGGAGCCATGGTGGAATTTAGGAACAACCCCCTTGACTTTATACTTGCGTTCAAAGACAAGCAGGACAGCATTCTTGTCCTGCCATGTTGCAATGTTGTGGGAGATGTTGCACGGTAAATACATGAAATCCCCACCATTGAGTACAACACCTTTCTCATCCACACCTGTATCCGCAGTAACGGAAACAGTACCATTCAACACCACAATGAACCTCTCAATGCCATCATTGAGGGGATTTCTGCCCCTGCCATCTGCATTCATCTTGGCCATATACATTGCAAAATTAGACCCTACAGCTGGACTAATAATATGAGCTGTCATGGCATTGTCCCACAGTGGATTACGTGCCCACACATGGCTCTCTGGTGTCACCAAGGCATAATTCCTTTTGGACACTGAACGTGTAAACCCAGGCAAATCATCAAACTCGATCGACTTGTACTGGCCAGGTGCCACCACTGCGTCATATTTCCAGTCAAAATTATTCTTAGTCACAGTACCAGTATCTGGCGAGGCGCATTGTTGATGTCCAGCTCCAGTGCCCTTGCTATGACGAAGAAAGCCCAACAAGACTGTCAGAAGAAGGACCAAAGACCCTCCTTTCATCTTTTGTTGGTTCGATTGCAAAATCAAGTAGGATGATTCCAACAGTTAGATAAAAATGGACTGATTCGTGCCGATGCGCTGCACCACGGAAGGATCCATTGGTGGAAAAGTTTTGAATAGGTCATCTTCTTGTCCTTTTTTCTTTTCAAGGACTTTTGACGGATCACCACCATCTACGTGGTTCTTCCGCCCACATTGACCTAAAATCATACCAGTATACTACTACTGATACTTCCAGATGGGTTGGTAGGGATGGAAGAAAACAAGAGGGTCTCGTCCAGCATTTGAGAAGACATGGGCCTGGAGGCAACTTCTCGGATTCCTCCTGCGATCGGTCTCGGAACATTTCGATGTACAGGAGAATCATGTAAAATATCTGTTAGAACTGCGATTGAGAGTGGAATACGGCACATTGATACAGCAAGCGTGTACAAGGTGTGTGTTTTGACATGTACAAGTCTGACTGGCATTCATGGAGACGCGTGTATCTCTTTAAACCAATGGTACTGATGCCGCTGATCTTTTGAACTCCTTGCAGAATGAAGTGGAGATTGGAGAGGCTGTTCGGTCGGCGATAGGGGATGGTATAATTGAGAGGAGTGATATTTTCATCACAAGTAAAGTCTCTCCGTATGAACAGGGCACTACAAAGGCTCGGCGGGCGTGTGAGCAAATACTAGAGCGATTAGATATTGATTATGTTGACTTGATGCTTATTCATTGGCCAGGAGTGGCTAGACAAAAGATATCTAGTGATGAAAATGCTGGAAAGCGATATGAAACATGGAGAGTTATGGAGGAGTTCTGTGACCAGGGCCTCATCAAAAGTCTCGGTGTGAGTAACTATGAGATACAGCATATTAAAGAGTTGTTATCGTATGCAAGAATAAAGCCGACTGTCAATCAGGTGGAATGCCACCCATTGTATCCACAAACAGAACTGAAAAGGTTCTGTTTGGAAAATGATATCAAGATGGTTGCGTACTCTTGTTTTGGTGTGGGGGCCTTGTTCAACGAAGAAGAATATCCCGAAGTATACCAAGTGGCGCGAGAGACGGGGAAATCACCTGCTCAGGTGTTGCTTGCCTGGGGGTTGGAGAATGATTGCTGTGTGCTTGCAAAGTCTGAGCAACCAGAGAGAATTCGAGAGTTCTCTCCAGAAGCTCCTGGGATGCAGCCAATACGGCTCGATGAAGCCACTAAACAATTCCATTATCTCAGCGATGATCACAAAAGGATATTGTCAAGAATAGCAGAAAGACACGGAGTTGAAAAGTTCTGTTGGGATCCATCTGGTGTACAATAATTAATAATGTAATCATTACAAGTCATCATCGTCATCATCGGAATCGAATGCCATCCTACGACGTTGTATAGTTACTGTGGTTTTACGCTGGCCAGACTGCTCGTTCACTTGCTCCAATAATTCAATGAGCCGCGATTCACTGACCTTTTCAGACAGGGCCCCTCGCCGTGCAGCACCTATAATCATGTCCTCTATAGCACGAGCTTTCTCTGGCTTCACCAATCCTATTCTAGACACTGCATAACAACATGGTGTTGCTCACATACAGATCAATCAGGACACGTGACTCTTGTGTATCAACAACGCACATCTCTCCCTGGCTTCTGGAAGCAGAATAGCAGCCAACATTGCCCTCCGTTCTTCTTCTTCTCTTGCCCTTCGAGACTCCGCGGCCTTCTGCTCTTCTTCTGATCCACCGCCTTGCTGCTGCTGCTGCTGCATCAGCTCGGCCATACGCCGCTGTCTAATTGCTTCCAACTCAGCATCTCCCTGCAAACAAACAACCAAGAAGAAAAAATGTTTGAATTCAAATCTTCGGAAGCCCGTACACTCTTGTCGCCATCTTCAAGATATCAAAAGGAATCCATCTCATGCGTGTATCGTGAAAGGAACAAGGAAAGACGCCCACCGTTCTAACAAGCAGTCAAAAACAGACGATTCATTATTTTCGCCCCGCCATTCTTATTGGCCCCAGAGAGAATGAGAAGAGTATACTCCATGCTTTTGGAGTATTGGTAGAACGCACCATTATATCTGATTCAAATTACGATTTAAAATGAGGCCTTGAGAGTTCATGACTTGGTTAAGACAACACAATATTCACACATCAAATCCTAATAATGAGACGGGCGATCGCTTGATGTACCCATTAAGTAGCTTTATTGAAGGATACATAGTCTATTTATTCCAGATATAGTATGCGACGAGCAGCGATTGCGAGAGGGTTGTCGGTTTTCAAACGACATCAGCATGCTGCTGGTTTTCCTTTCGCCGCTGCAACATCTGGTGATGGTTTTATGACTGATACTACGTCATTAGATGGCCTGGTAATATCGAGGAATGGGGTGGGGCCTTTTGGAACCTTGATCAGAACGGTTTCGACGAAGGAAGGGGAACAAGACGAGGAGGTTGTTGTTTCTCACCCTGTACAAACAAATGCAGCGTCTTCGGTGGGCACATCTTCCAGTCGTGATGGGGAGAGTCGGCAACGTTTTCGATTGAAAGAGACGAGTTTCCATGCAGTAGACTCTGAGTGGAAAATTGAGCCCGTGCCCACCACATTTGCAGATGGGTCATGTATGATTTCATGTGGAGAAACAGTCGTCCTTGCGACAGTTATGGTAGCAGCGACGCGGACTGGAAGCAGACAGTTTCGATGGAATGAAAGGTATTCTAGCAAAGTGTCGGTGGACTACAGGGAAAAGTATTATGCTGCTGGGAGGATTCCTCCACCATTTCACAAGAGGGAAGTAGCAATGAGAGAGAATGAAATGCGGATATCCAGCAGGATTCAAAGTATTTTGCAGAATGCTGTTATTTCTCCCAACGATATAGAAATAAAAATCTCAGTCCTGAGTGCGGATAGAGCATATGACCCAGAGGTTGTTGCAGTGAATGCTGCTTCTGTAGCTCTTGCAACAGCACCACATATACCATGGTATGGTCCGATAGGAGCTATTCGAGTAGTTTTTCAAGGCAATGAATGTATACCATCGATGAAAATGGGATTACATGACGAAAGTATGCTTGTCGTGTGTTCAAAAGATGGATTTGTTCATGTGTCAGGGCAATCGGGGCAAGGTATGAGTCAAAAGCAAATTGTAAAAGGACTAGAGGTTGCTCGAGGAGTGATTGACAAGAGTCTCTTGATGTATCAGATGAAGTATTCATGTATGACGAGGGCAGACCAAGGTCAGCATATCTGCGCTGCAGGAGCAGACCCAGCTGCAGCCAGAAGAATGTACAGTGATGTCATGACGCATGTTCAGAAGTTTTTCAATGACTCTCCAGTACACATATATGATCTTTCAAAACACGCTGAGGAGTATATCAAGCCTAATGTGAAAGAAAAATGTTCCCACGAAGGGCGATGGAGGTCCGAACAGGCCAGGATACCAGGATCTGGGTGTGCTACTGCGCTTGACATTGAGTTTTTGTTGGGTGCTGCTGTGGAGGAGATGGTGAAGTCTATGCTTTCAACAAAGCGATGTGACGGCAGAAAATCCAAAGATATATTAAAAGGCTCCTTTCAATTGGGATCACTGCCTCTTTCTCATGGTTCTTCGAGCTACAAGGCTGGTCACACAATGGTGATGAATGCAGTGACATGTGCATCCTTACAGGAGCAGACACATTTGGAACACACAATTCATGGATCACATTCAAGTAGGCTTTCAAATCTATATTCATCGAATCACCATTCACGAATAGACGGAAGGCACAGTGGACCACCCTTGTTGCGGGAAGATATGGTGCATGCAGCATTCATAGAGTCTGCTGTGACACCTGCATTGCCATCAGAGGACGATGTTCCCTTTTCATTTAGAACGAATGTTGACGTAATAAACTTAGATGGTTCCGTGGTTTCAACCTCTCTGAATGGTGTGTCTAGCGCTCTGCAGAACATTGGCCTATCCCTGCAGTTTCCAGTGGTGTCTTCAACTGTCGGTCTATCTTGCTCATACAGCCATTCGCCAGCAAGAGGCGAAACCCACGTGATTGATGTCGATAATGATACCGGTGCATGTATTCTTAGTGATCCAGAAAAGCACATGTGCGTGACAGATCCTACTGGCTTGGAGAGTCTGTTTTTGGATGCAGAGCTTGTTGTTGGTGGAAGTGAAAAAAGAGCATCTGCATGGCGCTTTCAGACGTTGAGGCCGGGCAAGATCTCCATCGAGATGCTGAAAAGTATGTTCGATCAGTCGTTTGAAGCACAAAAGGATCATAAGAGAAATATGGCGAAGATTTTGAGGGGCCAAAAACAAAAGACCAGGGCCAAGTTTGGTGAAACAGCCATTCCTCCATCCACTCTACCAAAACTTTTATCAGACAACACATTGCAGCAAATTGAGGAGACGACAAGTGGTAAAATCTATGTGAGGGATGATGGAGTAATCAAATTGTTCGCTCCTTCGATAGAACAGTACACAGCATTGGAGGATGCCATCACATCTGCAGCAGGATCACATCTTGTTCCTGGACGTGTGTACACTGCACAAGTTGCCACAATTAAAGACTTTGGAGCATTCGTCACGCTCCCAGGATCTGATATTCAAGCCTTGCTCCATATAAGCGAAATTTCCCCCGAGCGCATTGCTTCCGTGGAGGATGAACTATCACCTGGGGAGGAAATACAGGTGAAATACTTGGGACGTGACCATCTTGGCAATCTTAGAGTCAGCAAGAAACAGGCCTACCATGATTGATACAACATTTTCGTTTACAACACATCAATCAATTTTGACAGACGCATAAATTCTATGTATAAACATGTAGCATGCATAGAATCCCACAGTCCCTGTTAATGCAAAGAATGCCAAAGACACAATAAACATGTACCCAAAGTACATCAAGGCGGGAACTATTTTTGTGATATCTAGTCGAGTCGAGAAATAAAACATGGAGTAGAAGAAAATGTAAAAAGCGGATGATCCCGACGTCACAAACGCTTTCCACCACCATTTATAATTCTCTCCACAAAGCTGGAAATATGCCAAGACAATGGTGATTTCTGCACACGTCAACAGCAGTATGACCAGAACAATGCTCAATATTCCAAACAAATAATACACTTGCTGCTGCCATACAGACCCCAAGATGAAGAATAGTTCCATAAACACTGCACCAAAAGGCAAAATGCCCCCAATCACCACTGATGCAAGCGTCCCCATATACCATGGCTGGTCTGGAACCTGTCTTGGAATCTTATTCGTTCGAACCGGCTCTTCAATCGCTTCCTTCCTATATCCAAAATATGCTCCGACGAATGTCAGAGGTACAGAAACACCAAACCACAGGAAAATCAGTGCAATCATGGTTCCAAACGGCACAGCTCCAGAACTCTTCTGTCCCCACACCATGAGGTTCAAAAACAGGAAAATACAGGATACGATTCCAGGGAATGCCAAGGCAGATCGTATCGTCGTAATCCTCTTCTGTTCTTTCCTGAAAGACTTGTACAGCCGAGCAGATGCATACCCATTGAAAACACCAGAAAAGAAGAACATGAACAACGCAGCAGTTGTCAATCCACCTCTATTTGCCGGCGACAAGAATCCTAAAGCAGCAAATAGTATAGTCACGATCGTCATGGACAGCAACTGCGTGCCAGTTCCAACGGCCACAGCCAACCACGATGCATACGCTGGTGGCCTAAACACATCACCATGGACAAGCTTCCACCCAGTCTCCTCTGCAGCCTCCTCAGCCGTTTCTAAATCATTATATCGCGAGATATCTTTCCTGAGAATCCGTATCATAATCAGTGCCACCATACCAGTCAAAAACAACACAATCATGAGAGAATTGATGACTGAAAACCAATGCACCTCCTTGTCTGTCTGTATCAGATATGTATCCCACCTCGAAGCCCACGTAATATCAGACGGCTCATAGACGATATCATACGAAAATACAACCTGCTCATCATCATCAACCTCTTGCTTCTTCATCCCCGGATCAATACCGACCTTGTCATCACACCCCTTCAACTTGCCCTTGTCATCCACCGAATGCTGCACACTGTGAGGCTCCACTTCAAATCCAACAATCCTCGATAACCCAGTTGCTTCATTCTCATGATACAACACCTTGAACACCAAATGATTATACAAATAATGCTCGTCCTTCTCCTTCTTCCCCACAGGGAACCCTCTCTCATACGTCTTCACAGAGACTGACCCCTTCTTCGTCGTCTTCACCCGCACCATACCCACAGGAAGATTATCCAATATCATATTCACTTTGTACTCATCATCAATCCTAGACTCCATCAGATGCGCCTCCTTCTTCGTCAGCACATGCTTCCCACATGCCACCTGGCACCGACTATTCTGCCTAAAAGCCCCAGTATACACAGAGTTCTCAATCCGATCCCCCCTCAGCACCTCCCCTAAATTCTCCACAAACTTGTGTATACCATCCTTGGGTTTACAAAATCCATACAGAGAGTAGAAATCGTACGGAAGGTTCTTCGAAGAGCTCAATTTGTTCACCTTGATGGCAATCTCATCACCCTACAGCAACAAGGATATATTCCTCTCGTACAAAATCATGGCACATTTTGCATGGTATAAAATTATCATTAACCCACCACTGCAAAGTCCTGAGGGGCAACACCTGGCAAATAGAACGCCTCGGCAATCTCAAACCGTTGAACTCCCACCAGAATGAGCAACAAGGCAAGCCCACTCCAACGCACTGCGTCCATCATGAACAACAAATACTACTGTCGTAATTTAATAATTTCTGTAGTGAACGTATGTTGCTGAATACAGATCTGAAATGCTGAAAATTGTTCTAAATAGGGAGTCCCAGAAAAGGAAAAAAAAACGACGCTGTGACAGCACGGTGCTCTAGTTTTTGTTTTCTTCTTCTTCTTCTGGTTGTTGTTCCATGGACGCCACGCAGACGTGGTCTTGAAAACAAAAACTACATTTACTGCATTTTGATTTACTTGATTCCAGCCATAATCGACAAACCATGGCTCTGCGAAAGTACTAGTGGTCCTCTTGGAAATACATAAACATCACATGGCTCAGATGCAAGCTCAAGGCCCCATTCAAGTGCTTCAACTTGTGATTGTAGGAAAGGATGATGTTCCAATCTTTGATGCAGACCTCACGACCAGGTTTACACAATCAGTGTCTTCTACCAGCACTGCAGGTGTGACTGCAGAGCATGATCAGGAGCACAAGCGTCAGCCTGACGCTGCTCAAGAACCCCAGCGCCCGCAGTATTTATATCATTTTGTCCTCCATGCGGCGTTGGACGCTATGGATGATGCCGAGTGGGCAACAAAGGATGCATTTTTAGGGATTGTTGATAGATTTAACAATTTACAAGTGTCTGGGTACATCACCCCAGGGAATAGATTGAGACTGATGCTGCTCCATGATGGGAGATCTGAGGAGAATGTCAAGACATTTTTTAGAGGGGTGCATCAGCTGTTGGTGCCATTGGTGCTGAACCCATTCTTCTTGCCAAAGAAACGAATACACTCTGTAGATTTTTATTCCAGAGTTAGAAGGCTATCCAAGAGCGTCTTTGGGGTCTAGGCTCCTTTTGATTGATTGAGAACATGTCGAAACATGTTCTCTGTAAAGAGATGACGATGCCATCATGAGTGGTGACCGTGTGAGTACCACTGCTGCTGTACTAGAGCAACAGGAGGTTTACAGTTTGTGTATGCCCAGTACACATGGCCTTTGACCGGTCGATCGATGAGGCATGGCCATGTCGATCCCATGCCATGTATCCTTCGTTACCACCCCATGTTTTACACCATTTGCAGAATCTATATGTAATTTTAGCATCAACGACCCTCTTCTGCAGTCGAATTGGGACAGTAGTATACGAGATTCCGCCTATAGCTGGCATCCGCTCTCTACCGTGTTCGCCTCCCCGTGATACGTGGTAGATACACATCTCAACTTGATTATATTTATTTAGCTGTCGAAAATCGGGACAGATATACAGCGTGAGAGTGTCTAGCAGGAGACTGATTTCGAAACTCGAGATTGGCACATTATCCCACAAGAGCATTCTTGCATCTGCAGTAGTATATTTATATTCATATCATGGTTGGAGAGCAGAATATTTCTGGGCAGGAAGCGAAGAGAAGGGATTTTGTGTATTCTGTGTTGATTGGGCAGGATGTGATTGTGACGGTGCGTGTTCTCACTGAATTCAATTCTGAAAGATCCTCTCCCTGATGAATAATAATAATAATATTCATGGCTATGCAGATGATGGATGGGTCAAAGTACAGGGGTGTGCTGAGTACGATTGACTCGAAAGAACTTTGCCTCAAGGTTGCAAGTTTGATATTTGATGGCCGTCAGGAGGTCAAGTTTGCCAAGCCTGAAAAGATCAAGAGTGTGTCGTCGTCTGTATGGAAGATGATTGAGGCTGTTGATGTGAAGATTGGTGGGGCGGATTTGGGACCTGTTGGGGCCATGGATGATGCTGGTGGATTTGGAACGGATGCTGCAATTTCACGAGGTAGAGGAGGGAAAGAGGGTAGAAAGCTGGAGCGATGGGCTCCAGAGCCTGATGATCAGATTGTTGGTGCTCTTGATGATATGAATGCGCATGAGGGGCAGGGATGGGATCAGTTTGCATTGAATGAGGCGCGGTTTGGGGTCAAGTCTGATTACAAGGAAGAGTTGTATACGACAGAGTTGGACTATTCAAAGTCAAAGATTAGTGCGGAAGAAGCCAATCGGATTGCAAGAGAAATTGAAAAAGGAAGTTCGTCGACAACAAATATACACGTGTTGGAAGAGCGTGGTGTTGCTGTTGATGATGTAGATGAAGAGGCGCGGTATGGTGCCGTGCTGAGCGACTCACAGCGAGTGGGAGCGACCAAGTCCATTCCGATCGATGCTCGAAAGGAGGCGAACAAAGTCAGGGCACATATCACTGGGAGTATGACGAATTCTCCAAAGCTGGACTCGCCTCTTGTTGGTGATGTGAAAAATCTCGAGGCTCTCAACCTGGATCCCGGGGTTCCAAAGGTGGACGATGAAACGAGGCGTCAATTCGAAGAGTTCAAGCTGAAGAATAGTCAAAAGATAGATAGCAGCGGAGGGGAAGAGAAGAAGAAGAAGTCCACTCTGAATCCAAATGCCAAGTCATTCAGCTTTAATGTGAATGCCAAGGAGTTCAACCCATCATCATTCGCACCAGCAGGAAATGAAGAGCGAAGATCAACAACCAAAAAATATCAAATAGAAAGTGCGCCGCCACCACCCCCACCTCCAGAGGGGATGCCATCAGCCCGTCCAAACTTCATGGCACCGCACATGATGATGGTCCCTCAAGGCATGGCAAGTCCTCAGGGCATGGCAAGCCCTGGATATTACCACTTTATGCCTCGGCCCCCAAATATGTACATGCCCAGCCCTGCCTATGCTGGCGCACCAATGATGATGCCCATGGTTGGAGGACCCCATGCACCTGTTCCTGACACGGATGCAAACCCACCAAGCCGTAGTCGAGATAGCCACAAGGAGGATCACTAATTAGTTAGCAATAACACAATATAATCATGTAATTACCTGATGGTATACGTCCTTCATGCCACTATATATCCCCCGAAGACTACAAAGTAGTGGTAGATTGAGATCTGGAAGTGCCTCTGAAAACACCATGGATCCATCGATGCCAAACACGTCCATCCATTGAAAAGTCGATGGGACCGGTTGCCATGTTAACACGTTACAAGCAACCACGGTTCTTCCGCTGGCAACTTGATCAGCAACCCAACGTGCATCACCATGCTGTTCAAAAGGTTCTGATTTTATATTTTTGTGCACAGATTGTGCTTCAGTGTTGATTATTCCACTCTGACAGGAACTTGCCTTGGACAGTTCTGCAGTGCAGTCGTTGACAAGACATGAACGGCAACGGCAGAGTTCACCATAGAACTGGCGATGATATACCAGGTACTTAATGACTACTGTTATATGAATATTCATAATCCAGTATCTGACCATGGAATGCGTTCGGTGCAGATTATCGCCATGGAGCCCCAATTGCGTTGAAATATGTCAAACGAGGTATGAGCGATCTATACAGCGTGACGATGGGATATATGTGTCTTCTTAAACGTATGGTTTTCAATTCTATCGCGCAGGGTATCATTTGTTGGTACGCCATGCTCTCGTGCTGACGTTGGCGCCTTTTGCTGCCATGGGATTTGTACGTTTTCATTCTCTTTGATGTACCCTGATCAGGGCGTTGACGGGTATATATCGATCTTTGTAGTTGGAATTGACATCTATGTATCACAATGGTGATCTGGAGAGGCTTTGGTTTACTGCACGGGAGACTGAAGTGACTGTCAGTTTGCTGGTTTTCATCTTGAGTTGTCTGTTGCTTGTGAGTATCATAGCGACGTACTTTGCAAAGCGATCGCCTCCTGTGTATCTTTTGGGGTATCATTGCTATAAGGGGCAGCCCCATTTGAAACTATCAAAGGAATTGTTCATGGAAATGACCAAGAAGAAGGAGCAGCAGGGTGTGTTTACAGAAGAGTCTGTAACGTTCCAAGAGAAGGTGCTTCATCGAGGAGGTTTGGGTGACGAAACGTATATACCAGAGGGAATCATGTCTGATCCGGTGGATGCGTCCATGGAAGCTGCACGAGATGAGGCGCGGGAAGTGTTGTTTACATGTGTTGAAGAGGCTCTTGCAAAGACGGGCATCAAGCCTCAAAAGGTGGATATTTTGATTGTGAATTGCTCGTTGTTCAATCCCACACCTTCTCTGTCTGCTATGATTGTGAATAAATTCAAGATGAGGTCGAATGTGATCACATACAATCTTGCTGGAATGGGGTGTTCTGCTGGAGTGATTTCAATTGGTTTGGCAGAGCAACTGTTGCAGGTGTACCCTAATTCGACAGCACTCGTGGTGTCGACGGAGAATATCACTCAAAATTGGTACTTTGGTAATGAGAAATCAATGCTGATACCGAATTGTCTTTTTAGGGTTGGAGGTGCTGCCATTGTGCTTTCCAATAGACGGAGGCACAAGAAGAGGGCCAAGTATCAGCTGATGCATGTTGTCAGGACGCATATGGGGCAAGATGATGCACATTATGAGTGTGTGTATCAAAAGCAGGATTCAAATAAAGAGACGGGTGTGTTTTTGTCGAAAGATTTGATGAAAATCGCGGGGCATGCGTTGAAGGCAAATATTACCACGCTTGGTCCTCTGACACTTCCATTGTCAGAACAGCTCTTATTCTTCGTCAATTTAGTCGCACGGAAAGTGTTGTCAATGAAAGTCAAGCCCTATATTCCTGACTTTAAACTTGCATTCGAGCACTTTTGCATTCATACTGGTGGGCGTGGAGTTATTGATGCCATAGAAAAGCAGTTGGAATTGACACATGATATGGTCGCTCCATCCAGAGAAACATTATATAGGTATGGAAACATTTCGTCCTCGTCTATTTGGTACGTGCTGTCGAATATAGAGACGAAAAAGGGTGTTAAGAAGGGAGAAAGGGTGTGGCAGATTGCTTTTGGGTCTGGATTCAAGTGCAACAGTGCTGTGTGGAAGGCAGTGAACAATGTGGATGAGAGACACGTAGCCTGGTTAGAAGCAACAGACGTTGATAAAAAGGTCAAATAATGTGATGTATTACAGTGTCGTCTTCAGAAAAAAAAGAGTGAATTCAGGGACAAAGAGAATGTAAATACGAGTTCAGAACAATTTTGTCGTGCTGTAGCCAAGGTAATGGTGAACAACGATATTACCTTGAACAGTTTTATTCAATTATGCTAAATTCCTTCAGGCTGTAAATTTCAAATCTTCCATAGTACACGTTGGTGATTGTGTACCCATTGCCTCTCTTTTCTGTGGTGATGTATATAGGCCCTGCAGAGCAAAAACAGATTGTATCAGACACATGAACTATGGTGGGAAAATAAAAGCAGCTGGTCAGTGACACGCACCATCAAGGTTATAGTTCCCAACGTCCAAGAGAGCTTTGTAGAATTCAATTCGTCTGGTGTAAATATCACCGTTGCCTTTGATCGTCGTGTCTCTGATTTCTAAAAACTTGGCGAGCCATTGCATTTCGTCAACTCCATCCAATGGGTATCCACCCATTTGTTGTGCTGTCTTCTCCACTATGTGATCGATGGAGAATGGATCTTGTCTTCCCTGACCATGGTTGATCATAGCATCGTATATTTGTCCCTTGGTAAGCCCATAACGAGCCCCAATTCTCTTGCCCCAGACCCTTGATGGTTCATAATACCGTCTTTGCTGTATTATATCTTGGGCCTTTCTGAATGCTTCATCATTTCCAAGAGCTTCAACAGCTTCACAGAATCCAATAAGTTGACTTGTGCCATCGTTACCAGGTGATGGTTGCCTCATAATCTCCAAGTAATTTGCCATAATGACATCGCTTGGCCGCATCTTCAAGTACTCTTGGAGGACCTGTCGTCCATCAGCATGCTTTGTGACAAAACCACAGAATCCAAACGTGAATCCCCGACCATCATTGTTATTTTTGCAAAAACCATACTGAAGTTCTAACTTGGCATTCTCAAAGATAGATGTCAGCATCAGTGCCCTTCTGTACTGGTCTGGAGTCATATCCTGCCATTGGTATGGTCCTGTTGGTGTTGGAACAGATGGGAGATCAGGAATGGGCTGTGGTATCGGTTCCGCAGGGACTGGAGATGGCGATGGAATGATCATTGGAGGTGGGGGAGAAGGTGGTGGTGGAGGCGGAGGAGAAGGAGGAGGAGGAGAAGGAGGAGGTGGTGGTGGGATTTTCTTCACCTGTTGCACCTCATAGTCCTTTCCCAAAATGTACATCATTTCTCCAGGCTCAGAGCTCTTTGGTATGGTTTGTTTATTCATATACTTTCCACTCAGCATCAAGTAGACGCTTCGAGTCTTGTCAGCACTGAAAAGGATACCACTCTCCAGAGCAAGCACCTTGTCATTCACAGATATTTCCACCTCTCCATTGCTGGACCTCCCTGTATTCACTCGAACCACGATTGATACACGATTCCACGCAGATTTTTGGAATTTAAGAGTACTAATTTTTGAAATATCTGACTTTGCCTGAGGAACACGGCTGACAATGTCTGCTTCCCCCCGTTCATTCCAGCCAAGCTGTATTCTCCAGCACTGAGAACTCCTGTGATTTGGAGTGCACCACCACCTGCCACCGAGGATCCCAGGGAGAATACCACCAGAGCCCCATTTAAAATTGGAAGAAAATTTGAAACGATAGTTCAAGCGGATCGACCCGGTCCATCGTTCCAGCAGATGCAACCGTGTGTTGACTCCATTCTTTACTTTCCGGCTAGAGTTTTCAAAAACCATCCATGCACCAGGCTCTGGATTGATTTTAATACCCTTCCGTACTCTATATTTGGAATCTACAGCTGATAATCGGGTATCGCCCATTCTCGAAGGCGCCTGAATAAAAGAAGGAACACACACGGTATCAACACACACATTGAGGGAGGGGGGGAAGAAGCATTCCTTGGTGTTCCCAACTAGAAGGATTGTAGGAATTCACGCACCTGCAGCTCTTCGGACGAAAACTCCTCGAGATAATCGAGGTTATAGTCCTCCCCTTCGTACGCCCGCACATGGCGGCACCACAGAAATCCCAACAAGAGCCCCACAAGAAGCTGCCTTGGCAGTCGCTGCAGAAACGAGTCCCCGATCAATACAACAGACCTCTGATAATCAATGCACGTTGATCTAAAGTATTATAGTATCATTCAAAATCTCTTGAACTAGTCTCCATAAACATACCATGGTCATTTGGGAAGCTTTCGAGTCTCGGGAGCAGATCACACCGCTGGTGTCGAATTCTTCAATGCCCAAGCGACCGTTGAATCTTCTCGGTCTTTTCACTGTCGAATCACAAAATATCAGTACTTATAAAGATAAAATGGACGCGATCGTGGAATAGTATTATATATCCCCGTCAATCTGCCACACTCGGGCAGGCAGATCACTATTCCCCCCTCGCATGGCAAGGCGTCGCCAGCATATGGCTCAAAGGCAATGCCACAGACTTTGTTAAAAAAAAAACCCTCCCTGGAGATGAATACTAATTGGACACCTTGATGGACAGTTTTTTACAAACTGGATTGTTATAAATACCATTTGAATAGAATACTAAAGCGGATAATTATCCCCCATGAGAAGGTTCTTTTCCTTTGAAGCCTTTGAAGCCTCCAGAGTGTTCTCCATACATACACAAACTACTACCATGCACCCTATATCTTTTTTAACGCTAGCATGTCACTCTTGTATACACACAAGAAATTGCCAATCAATGGTCGAGATGTATGTATCTCACATCAACACCATTCAGTACTACAATCATCATCATGTTGATATGCTCATCAACCCCAAAAAGTCATCACTCATAGTTGCGACGGCAAAAATCTCATTTGCATCCACACGAGTACCCACAATGCGAACCCTTACTTCACTCCCAGGAATAATTTTATCTCCTTCACTCGTCACATACGCAGGTTCATGCGACGTGTCAAATTCAAATTCCTCTGGAATAAGATGGTTGCTGACAAACAACTGCAAAGGACCAGCCTCTGCGAAAAAACCCATCTGCAGAGATACATTATCAAAATAACCAATTGTCACGGTGGATCAATCCCAGCACATTCTTTCAACACCGCCTCGGTGTCACAAAAATGAAAAACAACACACACCTTGTTCACAGACTTTACAGTTGCATCCAGCACTTCCCCTTTATGGGGCATGAACGTGATGCATCGGTACTGAACATTAAATCTAGCATATCCTGCTCCTTCTCTGATCAATCCCTGTCCAATCGAGAACAAACTCGTCACTGCCAAGACGAAACCGTGCTTGCCAGTGCAGTACCCCTCTACTTCTTGCCGCAGCCTATCATAAATTTCATCCTTGAGCTTTGGTCCTAAGAATCGAGGATGAATCTCTAATTCTTTTGATAAATCAAGGGTATAAAACATCGCAATCGATAACGATATCTGTTCTCAGTGCGTCGTCATTGAAACATGAATTGGAAAAAACATACACGTGGCCTCCTCACGTATTTATACGATCGCTACGCCCACGATGATATTTTCATACATATATATTGCATTAATAACACAAATCGATTGGCCTGCGAGGAGCATACGAGTCGAAAGAGCATCTTGCTGTATGTTTACATAATGTTCTATTTATGGACTCATTTGCATTCCCAGAATAAAACAAAACAATGTCTACGTGTTTTGACAACTATTGGCCTTGATGCGGTGCATCTGTGCTGTTTAAGAAATATAAAGTGGCGATGGATGTCCAATGAAAACCCAAGAGTATCCTGAAGAGGCTCCCAAGTGGCATGCCATGGTTCATGTACAAGGAGTCAGAGAATGATGCGGAGGAGCCTGTGTATCTATCATGTGATTGTAAAGGGTGGTTTGAATGATCCACGAGTGACTGCAATCAGAAGCATCTACGAGGGTGTCGTGAGAAACACAACCATCAGTATTCCTGAGCAAGATAGGAGTCTAGAGTCAAAAAGCAAGGAAGTGGGTACTCGCATTTCTGGTGGGATTCCTCACGAAGACGATGATTTTATCAGTGGTTTACGTCAATTTGCTGGCACAGGTATGTGAATTGAGAGCTCTGTAGCAGTCATAGTAATAATAATACTGTTTTTTTTGTGTGTGTGAGAAGTTCCATATAGTGAATGACAATGCTGTATTCCTGTGCAGGGGATATTGAAACGATGTGGATTCTTCGGGGACTCTACGAAGGATTTTCGTCCAAAGAAAAAGCTGTAACACGCATGACCGAGTGGTTACATCAGTCTGATCCTACAGATGCACTGAGGCTATACAGTATTGCTTTTCAGAATAGGTTGCGGCCCACCCACCCTGATATGTACATGAAATATAGGATTATAGAGATGTATGCAAGGGCAGGCATGTTTGATAATTGTCAGTATATGCTCCAGGAGTATGTGCACAGAGACCATAGCCCATTGCCCCATGCTTCCATGTGGATGCTTTTGTTGGAACAGGGAAAAAAGGCTCGGCGACCAGGATTCTGTACTTTTGTTATTCAGATAATGCGTGATGCGAATATCAAACCATCGAAAAAGATGTTGAAATTGCTGATGGATGTATATGCAGAAAATCACATGCCAAATCAAGCCTTTGATGTGGTCAAGGATATGAGACGGAATGGCATGTCAGTTGATGCACATACATACTCGACGCTGATGAAAACATGTATTCGGACAATCAATGATTCCGAAGTAGTGACGACATTAGTAGGTGAGATGAAGCGAGAGCGGATCAAGATGCCACATAGGCTGTGGAGTTCTATTCTCATGGCATATGCATCAGCTAGAGATTTGAATCATGTCCTCAAGACGGCGAATGAGATGAGCACTGTGCATGCCATCACTTTAAATGCAAGAGATTATACAGCAATAGTGAGAGCGTATAGAGAATCGGATCGGGTGGAAGAGGGACTCGCAATGCTGAAAAGTACCCTGCCAACAGTACAGCCCCCAGATGTATCGCTCATGACAGAGGCTGTTCGATTATACACGGCAGCAGGATGTATTGATGAGGCAATGAAACTCTTTGAATCTCTTCAGCAATCCAATATGAGCCCAGATAGAGGCCTGTATAATATTATGCTGGATGAAGTCATGTCAGCGTGGTGTGATACTGAATCACCATCTCAGAAAGACCAGTTCTTGCACCGGGCGTGCAAAATCTTCGATCAGGCTTGGGGTGATGGAATCTTTCACAGTATCCATGGATCAAGAAAAAGCCGAAAAATCTCGCAGCGTGGCTTTACGGCTCACGCAGATCTCCATCGCACAGGACTATGGGCATGCCAGTTTGCCATCATCAAGCATTGGGAGGAAATGTTTGCAGATTATGTGGAGCGTGGAGACACGATGGCACTGAAATTCATCTCTGGAAAAGGCAAAGGATATAAGCAGTCCTTGAAAGGTGATAAATTATCGCTAATCGATGTCGTAAGGGAATTCTTGTCTCATTCAAGGGTTCTCTATTATGAAGACAGTGTTGGGGTGTTTTCCATTCCAAAGAATCATTTACGCCAGCGATTCAAGAAATGGAGAGATACTGGATTTGTGTGCGATGTCCAGTCTTTCTCAACGTGCCTCGTGGACCCTCGACTGTATGAATCTTGAAATAAAACCTCTGTATTCTTTCTACAAAGAAGGCATCTCAGGACTCTGCAAACATCGCCATAGAAATTCGTCTTCCGCTGGCGCAAAGACAGGCGCAGAAGCATTCTCTAATTTTTGTTTCAAATATTTATTGTAAATCTGTACCATATCATGGCATTGGTGGAGAGATGACGTGAATAAACGAAACAGAAGGAATGTCGTTTTGTTTTAGAATCCCAGGCTCAGAACGCCTGTCAAAGTTCTTCATGGCCATCGTCCTCTTTTTCCCAACCTTAATTCATGATTTGTTCGTTCAGCCAGATGAAGAGGACCTTGGAAGGCACCTGATGATATGGGAGTTTGGGCAGGCATTCCGGCATTTGCCACGTTTGTTGAGTTCTCTGGCATTTAAGACACGAACCCTAGAGGAACAGCTTCATCAGGTATGTTTATATATGGAGGATGGAGAGAAGAATCGTTCAGCGGTGTAATGTGCTACTTTTGGCTGCAGTCCATGTTGAAAGGCAACCTAAGAAGGTCCTTCACCTTGTTTGATTTGATCATGGTTGGAACAGGATTGGTTGTTGGCAGCGGTGTTCTGATTGTGACTGGTGAAGTTCAAGGTCAACTAGCAGGGTACGTGGGTTGGCATGGGTTTGGCGTGTGTGTTCAGGCATAACGAGTCTGTGTGTTATGCAGGTCAGCAACATTCCTTGGGTATGCTTTAATTGGAATTCCTCTTTTGGCGGCTGCAGCCTGTTATGCCGAGTTTTCTAATGTATGTTGCATTCTACTATACATGTATGTGTGTTTGCGATGTCTGTGATTCAATGTGTGCGATTGTATTATACAGGAGTATCCTGTTGCTGGAAGTGCATTTACATATGCACTTGCAACACTTGGGGAGTATCCGGCGGCAATTGCACTAGGGTTTCTGATCATCTATTATGTTCTTGGAGAAGGAGCTGTTGCACGAGGACTGGTGGCGTATTTTGGACTGATGTGTAATGTGCCTTTATCAGACCTCATTGTAGAAGTGAATGGTGTCACACTGGACTTTCTAGCTTTTGCGTTTGTCCTCATCATGACCGTTGCTCTCTGTTTCGGGATGAAAGAGAGTTCCTTGTTTCTGACATGCGCCAATATAACAGCACTGTTCTTTTTCATCTTCACTGGGATTGCTGCTTTTGCTAAATCGCGGGCTGACTATTTTGCTGATGACTTTCTGCCAAATGGCGCCGATGGCTTATTCCAGTCATTTGCAATTCTAGCGTTCTCATACACTGGATTTGATGCCATTTGTAATGCTGTGGAGGAAGTACGTGTTGCAACGTCTCATAATGATAGGATTGATATGATTGATTCATATTGTGTGCTGCAGGCAAGGGACATTCGTGATACCCCCAAAGCCATCATGTCAACCGTCGGGATCAGTGGAGCTATTTATATTTTCTTATCATTGTCTCTGTCATTCCTTGTGACCGTGCGAGAGTTGCAAGCATGCAGCGATACAGTCACAGGAAATCCTGTGCCATGCAGTGCCCCAGGTTCTGCAAGAGCCTATGAAGATGCTTTTGTCTACGGGTTTACCCTTCGTGGTTTAGGTTGGATGCAGTATATCGTTGCTTTAGCTGGTGTATTTGCTATATCAACAACTCTTCTGGTGGGATTGTACTCGGGCGCTCGTACCCTCATGGTTGGTGCTAGAGAATGGATGCTCCCTCCAATCATGTCTGACATTTCCGCAAGGACGCAGACCCCCTTGGTTGCACAAATAATCATGGGAATAGCAGCTGGTGTTTTTGCCCTATTTATCTCGTATGGAGACCTGGCGCAGCTTGCATCATTTATTTACCTCGCAACGCTGTGGCTTGTATGCAATGCATTCCTAGCAAGGAGATACTATCCAGACATCAAATTAAAATATACACAATATGGAACAGTGGAAGCAACTCCTGGAAGATTTCAAAACTTTGGTCTTGGCAAAATACAGCATAAAATGACAAAGAAGACGCATCGTTTACTTGTCTGGGCCCACATACTGCTCATTAATGGGGTATCCATTGGATGTGGTATTTTCTACAGATTCACTCGACGGCTTGATTCTGTCTATTTTGCAGTAGCTTGGTTCGTGCTCACACTGTCCATGCTGATACTCTGCCCCCTAGAGTATGAACCAACATCATGGAAGGTGCCATCAATCCTGCTCCCATGGGTTCCCTCCTTTGCCATTCTAGCCATCATCTTTGTGTACGTGATCTGAGTATGGTTCCATGGTATACATAATAGATATTTATTTACTTCAATGATGATGCCTCTGCAGGTGCTCGGATTTACCAGACTTTGTCTACACGTACTCTCTGTGTTTCTTTGTCGGTGTCTCACTGGTGTACATTTTCTTCTCTCTCCCACTATCATACGTCCGGCGTTTTACCTCGAGTAGAAACACAGATGACACGCGTGTCGTTGAACTCGTATTCAATAATGGCAAATGGGTTTCAGTAGATGTATTGATGTCTCAGTCATCAGGCAACTCTCTCACAGAAAGAGGATCTGGAGACTTGCATTCCATCCACTCATTCCCCACCTCTATTCTGCAATCTCACAGGTCGTATTCCAAGACATCATCTCATCTGTGGCCAGAATCATCCATGGACCGAACAGAATCGTCTCCTCATAGGACACCAACATCGGCAGCAGAATTCATGTCACCATTGGAAACCATCACTGACAAATCTCTTGCCACTGATGATACAGAACACACATAGACAGCATAGATATACAATAGCATCTTTATAGTCACTTACACGAAAAGAATGTAAACACGCAATTTTTTTTACTGTAATAATAACACCTACTACTGTTTGCATGCATACATACGGGTCCATTCCCGTGCCGTCTCCATTGCACCTGCCTCATCTGTCTTCCAATGCTTTGCAATATTCTCATCCAATGGATCATCTGGATTCGGAGCACTCATCAACGCCTGAATACTCAACAATACTGTCCTAATTTGCAATGCAGGAGACCACTTATCCTTCAGTATATCCAGGCATATCCTCCCCAGCTTGTCCACATTGGGATGATAAATCTTGGTTAAAAACCGTACTTTTGGTGCCGCCATCGGATAATCTTCTGGAAGAAATAGCTCCAGATTGTACACACCTCCCTCATAGGGAGACGAGCCAGGACCCAATATAATCACATTGAAATACCTCATATTCTCCTCTGTTGGAGCAGCACTAATACCTTCCACTGGCTCGCTAATCAACCGCTGCGTCTCCTGCATACCATTCATACTTGACCGTATCAAGACGCATCCCATCTTGAGGATATGTACAAGAACAACACATTGTTGTTGTTCAACCAGGGTTGAGAAGAAAGAAGACAAAACCCCTGCAACCAACATACCTTGATGATTCTTCTCGGAAGCCCATCCATTGGTCCAAATAAATCAATAAATGACCCAAATACCAGTTACTCTAGAGAATGCTTTAAATAATAAAGGCAAGCACTGTTGAAATCAAATCAATACATGTACTCCCTCGTCCAAGGAGACCGCCACCTTGACGCTACTCTTCTTCTTGTTGTTGTTGTGCTACGTCTAGTGAATTACGAATGCCAACAACTGAGCAACAGTGCTTGCACAAGTCACTCATATGATCCCATTGGGAAAACAACGAATATCTTCTAATCCCAGAGTTCGGAATTAAAACAACTGCGATTCTCGAGTCCATGCATATCCTCCCCATCACGCCGACAGAAACCCCATTAATACTAAATATTTATACCTAGAGACTACTCTTGCACCACCATGGGAGGCGGTGGAGGAGATTTACACGCACCAAAAGGTCCGTCGTGATTTTTCTTCCTTGCTCTATTTTTCCTTGTCGTATTCGTACAGTGAACTACGAATTCAAGGGCATATTGCATCCAATCATATGAGAGAATTCATCTCAGTGGGATCATCCGTATCATGTGCAGAGATTTGGTCCCCAGCGGGAGGTTTCTTTCCAGACCCAAAACACTGGAGGAGGAATACCCTGATTGCCGTCATGTACGTGAATATCCACCCTGCCCCTGTATGGATCCAACGACTAACCATGTAAAAATGCTGTGCAGAGGTCTTGCTGCAGTAGGATCGCTCGTGTTTGCCAAGAGCACATCTCTGGAAGTTCGTCATGCCACGCCTGCAGGACCAATTCCTTCTCAGCGCTGGGCACCACAGTCATTTCCCAAGCAGCAATAAGTATACTTACTTAGTACGAAACCCCAATCTTCTAATGATTGAATGGAGATGGGATCGCTATTGATATGTTATGTAAACGTGTATGTGTGATGATTGTAAACAGAAGAACAAGTGTTGTCATCTCTCTTCCAGAATCGATCGATAGCACCATGTCCCTTCGACCAATGATTTGATCGGACGATCTGACACAGAGTAACCGAGTAATCAGATCAATCAGGTCCCAAGGATACCGTCGATGCGGTAGTACGTAAATACACATTTATTTACAATGGCTGATAGAGAAGAGTGCGTGTACATGGCCAAGTTGGCCGAACAGGCTGAGCGATACGATGAGATGGTGCGTGCGTGGTAGCCGTTGATTTGGCCTCCGTTGAGACCTGGTTCTCTGTTGGTGTTGACTGCTCGCCCATGTGATTTTCTATGTGGTATTGGATGTGGTTTGGGGTGTACATGCGGGAACAGGATGGTCTGTCCTCGGAAACACGGATCCCTGAGGAATCATTCCTTGGTTCTGTGTCCCCTCCATGGGATCGCCATCAGGCTGCATCAGGATTTACTATGGATATTTTTAGATTGCGGACTGTATGGGTTGGGTGGTTGTGACGTGGATACACGTCGTTTGGGTTGTGATTGTTGGCACGACCGGAGCGTTGGCGTTGGACCGTTTCCTTCCCTGTGCTGGAGGATATATACTCAGTGATTTTATATACATGTCCTGACATTCAGGTTACTGAGATGAAAAAGGTGGCAATGATGGTGCAAGAGCAAGAGCTGTCCGTGGAGGAGAGAAACTTGTTGTCTGTTGCGTACAAGAATGTGATTGGGACTCGTCGTGCGTCATGGAGGATTATCTCAAGTATTGAGCAGAAGGAGGAATCCAAAGGAAATGATGAGCATGTTAAGAGGATCAAAAAGTACAGGGAGGTTGTTGAGAAGGAGTTGCAGGATATTTGCAACAGCATCTTGTCTCTGTTGGATGAATATTTGATTCCAACAGCATCGAACGGGGAGTCCAAGGTGTTTTATTTGAAAATGAAAGGAGATTATCACAGGTATCTGGCCGAGTTCAAGACTGGAGGGGAGAGGAAGGATGCTGCCGAGCAGACACTGTTGGCATACAAGGCTGCTCAGGATATTGCCCTGGTGGATCTTCCACCAACCCATCCTATCCGATTGGGATTGGCATTGAACTTCTCAGTGTTTTATTATGAGATTCTTAACTCTCCAGAGCGTGCATGCCATTTGGCCAAGCAGGCATTTGATGAGGCAATTGCTGAGCTGGACACACTGGGAGAAGAGTCATACAAGGACAGCACATTGATTATGCAGTTGTTGCGAGATAACCTTACTCTGTGGACGACTGATTTGCAAGACAATGATGGGCGTGAGGAGGAGAAGGCGACCGAGTAATGCTCTAATCATCACAATGATGTCATCATCACATAGTAGGTATATGCAGAATTCTAATCTTCATGTAATCACCAGATAGACTCCATGCACACAATAATAATATAAATACACTTGGTGGTTCGACGGGAATTAAAATGGTATATGTTACAAGTTGTTGCAAAAAAAATCAAGAAGTTGTATAATTGTACATGATGGTACACACACATACAACAACCTGTCTCACACAATCATTCTCTGATGGATAATGTGATTGAGAAAATCAAATAATAATAATCTCTTGGTTGTGTTTGGCATCTTGATACATGCATGCAATTTATGCCTCCAGGGTTGCCCTCTCATGTGGCTTGACACCAGTATTGCGGGCGAGAGCTTCTTCAATCTTCTTGTCAATCATCTCAGCTGTGACTGACACACCAGCTCCAGCACCCTTTGCGGTTTCTGGGTCATGTGGGTAAGCGGATCCTCCGTGATGAGACACATCCAAACCAGCAGACTCAACCTCTGGTGGGACACGGAACATGTTGGCCTTCTTGAGGAGGAAGAAGAATGGAGTCATGATACCCATCACCCAGGCGAAGATGGCCAGGATGATGACGATCTGGCATCCGAGGAGGTTTCCGTTTCCTCCCATGATGAAACCGTAGTTGTTTCCAGCAGCAGCAAGAGTTTCAGTGGCAAAGGCTGATGTGGCGAGCAGTCCCCAGATACCAGCTCCAGCGTGGACGGCAATGGCATCCAATGGGTCATCAACCTTGAGAACATTGAGGATGAACTTGGAAGATCCGACGTAGGCGAAAGCTCCAATGATTCCAGTTGGGATGGCAGCCCAGACCTCCATCCATCCACATGGTCCAGTAACAGACACGAGTCCAGCAAGTGCTCCATTTCCAACCATGATGAGATCAACAACAGATGTTCCGGTGGTCACCTTGGTCCAGGCCATGACGATCAACAGAGTGGTAAGGGCTCCTGTGGCAGCTCCAAAGGTGGTGTTGATGGCAACACGGGCAGCAAGTCCAGAGTATCCAGCAATGCCAAGGGTGGATCCTGGGTTGAAACCGAACCATCCGAACCACAGGAAGAACACACCGAGAAGGGTCAATGAGGCATTGTGTCCTGGCATATCCACTGGCTTACCGTCAGCATCGAAACGACCCATACGTGGACCGAGAATCCAGGCACCAGCAAGGGAAGCAAATCCACCAACCATGTGAACAGGTCCATCACCAGCAAAGTCAAGTACTCCAACTCCGAAAAGACGCTTGTTGACATTGAAGGCGGAAGCCCATCCAGATCCAGACCAGACCCAATGGGCAACCACTGGGTACACAAAGCACACAAGAATCAACTCATAGGAAAGGTAGGCCCAAAGTCTGCATCTCTCAGCGACTGCTCCAGACACGATAGTAGCGGCTGTTGCAGCGAATGTGAACTGGAAGAACCAGAAGGCGTAGTCAGCGACATCTTCGGTGTTGGTCAAGAAGAAGTATCTGTTTCCGATGAACTGCTGAGTGGATGAGAAACCTCCTGGTGGTACGCTTGTTGTCAGACTGAAAACACCAGTGTTGGTGTCAGCGCAAACACATGAAGCTTCAGCATTGGTACAGTCACCTTCGTAGGCCTCGGCATCTGGGAGTTCGTCAGTTGTGGTTGTTCCAGTGGCGCAGTCAGTGTACCATGTCTTCTCAACAGGGTCACCATATGCAAATGCATATCCAGTGGCATACCAGCAAAGGGATCCAAGGCATGCATCCAAAATATTCAGAAGAATAATGTTCTTGGCGTTCTTAGCACGGACAGATCCAGCACAAAGCATAGCGAATCCAGCTTGCATAAAGAACACCATGTAACCGGACTGGAGCATCCACGCATTGTCAGCATCAGTGGCATCCATGACGGCGGCCCCAGCGTAGGAGCCACCATATGTGTCCGTGAAGTACGTAGAGGTTACGTTCTCGGCGAGAGACATTGCTGTAAATTATTTTCTGCGAACACGTGACGTCAAACTCTGCAAGCATACAGTTGCTAGGGTTAGGGTTCCATCCACTTCAAAGTTTCGAATCCAGATATGCCACATATGCATGTTTAATTTTCATCATGTAATCCCTCAAAAACATTCAATGCGGGCGGGGAGGAGCAAAATGCGTGTCGGCAACCTCGTGCCATGCCCTTGTGCATTGGCAAATCTAGGGCTTTTGAGGATGGCAGCAATTCCTCACACTGCTCAGCACAATGCTTCCTTACAGTGTCATATGCACACACTATGTGCACATCAAGTTCCATTTCGCATCGAAGACATACCTTTCACTCCTTGGGAGAATCTCTGAGTCACTTGCAGTTGACACTATTTTACACGTTGCAACACGAATGCCTCAAGAATAGCAGGTATTCTCTTGCTAATTACTGCAGAATGTTGCGAATCTACGAGGATATAATAATTTATTATGCAAAGGTGCTGCCTCCACGGAAATCCATCAACCCTGCAGAAGGGATGCAAAATTACCCTAGCCCTAGTCCAAGATGTGATTGATTATTCATCGACGGGGTCCTATTGAAGCGGTGCCTTGACCGGATCCTTCAGTCAGCAGACGCTCCAGGGACAAACTTTGCTGTCAAGCCCTAGGCACCGTTGGGCGCCCATGATAGGGCCACGCTGCAGCTGCCTCCGCTTCTCCGCATAATATCCAAGAGGCAGAAGAAGATGCCCTTGGATATCATGGAGTCTTTGTCAACCAGGACCAGTCAGAACCCTCCCAATCAAATCCCATAGTGTCCAACAGCTTGTGCTGTTCTTGAGACAGGAGCCCTTGTCTGTGGACAAACCGTTGACTCCTAGCCCATGCTGCCAATCCGCTATCTTTCAAATACTGGTATGGTATTCTCCCACTCTTCTGACATTCTGCTTTGACACGACACATGTCTTCATACCGTTGATGCCATGACTTACGATACCTTCTCACAGCCCCCCAAGCATGCAGTTTCTTCACATCCTCCTGTGTTGCATACGGCACATCCTCAAATCCCTTTTTGCTACTACTCTGGACCCTCCGCAGAAAAGAATACAATCGCGGAGAATTCTTCTTCCATCGTGCAGGAACACGACAGTGCCCATGCTCTTCATAAAACTCTCTCAAACACTCCATATTCTGTCGCCAAATATGAGCTTGAACATCCCAAACAAAACCTAATGCATCCAAGCGTTTCACCCTTGACTCATCCAGCCTACCCTGTTTTTTCAACTGTCTTTGCTGTAACACCCACCCATATAGTCCATCAGGAACATTGTCCCTTTGTTGCACAAAGGAATGACCATGCTTGGAATGAAATTCCCCAATCTGCTTGAAACGGACATCCCAACGAGCTTCCAGAGGACGCAATACAATCCCAAGTGAAATCAGCTCTCTGTATAACACGTCATCCAGAAGACCCTTCTGATACTTGTGTCTTTGCTCAGCAATCCACCGCCCCAGACCAGAAGGATCAGAATAGGTTGGAACAGAGACATGGCCATGTTCCGTTTGGAATGTCCTCAGTTGCTCTAGTCTCTCCCGTGGCCCCCTCTTCTTGGCTCTGCTTCTATTAATTTCTCCATGTAGTGTACAGATGCATGGGCGATATGAATGTCTGGGTTTTGGAGCAAACGAAAAGACTGGCCTCGTCGTTACTATTACAAAACTCGTCATCCTTTTCTTGTCGAAAAGAGGGACTACAACTTGATACTATGTCATACTGTACAATAAAATAATATTTGAAACAAAAAATCAAGAATAGGTTGCTTGCTTGCATGCTCTAACAACCGTATGCCTCATGCAATGCTTTGGCTCAATTGCCTTGCTCCTGTATTTGCTCCAGAGGCCTCCTCCTTCTCTCACTCCCTGTAAAGTACCTTTTAGCATACGCGTTACCACGTTCTTGTACGCTTCGTCGGGGCTTTTTACGAGGAGGTGGTGGTCTCCTGAGTTTTTCCAATTCTTTTTCGAGTTCATTCTTCTTCTTCTTCAAGGCATCCCGCTCAGATTTGGTTTTTTGATACAACAAATCCAAGTTGTAGAGTTTCAACCACAAATCATCTCTTTCATCGAGCGCCTCGTTCAATTGGCGACGTAGGTCATCGGTGTATGGGTCATCCGTGGACATGCTCCAATTCCCATGAGAGTTGGGATGCATGTCTGAAGTGTTGTGTGAACCATTCGCCGTCGAATTCTCCTCGCTCACGGAAAGCGGATCTGTCGATACAGAGTCAGGCAAATACTTTTCTGGAACGTACCATTTAGGGAGCTTCTCCAACACCATGAGTCTCAGTTTCCACAAGCTTTTATCCTCACTCTCCTTCCCTACAGTTTGAAACATCATTTGACCCTTCAAGTACTTTTTGACGGCGCCGAAAATATGACGCCCGAATCTATAGTACCAGAGACCATCTGAATCAATGGTCTCCTGGACACTGGCTTTAGATTGTCTATTGTAGTCGGTCATATTACTCGAAGTGAGGTATTCCATGAGTGTCTCTGTCGTATAAAATGTCGAATTCTTCGCCAACTCTCTGCACTCGAACCATGTCTTCTCCTTGCATAACTGGAAAACAAGCTCGTGCGCTTTCTTCATGCCGTCCTCCTTGGACAGGTACGATCGACACAGCGCAAAGTCACCATAAACAGGAGCCCTGGCCCAATACTTCATGCACACATCTCGCGCAGAAGAGAAGCACGGGTCAGAAGATACACGGAGCGAATTGTCTGCTCTATCACCACGTAGGGATCTTGCTTTGGTGAATGAATCATGTGTCCAAACAACAATGGGTTGACAGTGCTATTCTTTCTGAGTTCATTCTCATTGAGATGCATGCATGCATGCTCCCAAAGTGACTTTAACAACGCAACATCTCATCCAAGACACTCAAAAGAGAGAAAGGTTTGGTTATCTGATCCTAGTGATCACAGACTATGTCCCAATAAAAAAACCTTGCCCTGTGAAGCATGTCAATCTACAAGATTTGGATGATCCGCCCCTGCATTATTATAATGCAATATTGCACCATCAGGTGAACCTTGTGACAATTGCCGATCGTCTTGTACATGGATAGAAAACCTAATAGATTATTTTACACTGAAAGATGGTTTCTTTGTCTGGTATTGAGGAGAACCATATGTTGTTCATCGTGACGTAGGTTTCCCAACTACCAGTGTCGTCTTTCCTGTGCCACTCATCCCGTGTTGACGGTTTCGCAGCTACCCTCGCGCATGTGATAATATGTACATCTACTACTACAATTAAGTGAATAATTTCATCACGAGACGAGCGCCACAGTGATAATGGATGTGCGTGTCTTCCTGTTCTTTGGAGGGTGCTTGTTGATAGTATTCACACAAATAAACATGGCTGATTGCAGAATACAACGGGTGCTACACCGAGTGAATCGCAAGACGATCCATATGTTTCCAACGTAGCGATTATTGTGCTACTATGCATCCTTGGGTCCGGGCTTGTGTTGGGTATGCTGTATGGTCTATATCACACCTGCAAATTGTATCGCAGATCACACCTTGCTATGGATTCCGCCTCATATTCCGCTCAACATAGGCTCCGTGCTAATCAAATTCATTTGGCACCGTTTGAAGTGGTCGAGGATGACAATCACGTGGATCGCTATGGGAGTGTTGCACGGAGTGGCAGCGTCATCATTTCTGTGCCAGATGCACAGGCCCAAGGGGAGGCAACATCATGGGCACAGCGCATGATGTCAGGTGATAGGTCGTCTTTTGCTCCATCGTCGAGCCCGTCGAGGGGGGCAAATGACCAGTCCAGTATAATAATTCCGGTCAAACAGACCATATGCATCCTCGAACCAGATGGGAAGCATTATTCCCTGGGGATATCACAGAGGCTCAAGGACTCTGCCATACAAGTACGACCTCAGGATTTGGGTATCCAGCGAACATATTTAGAACGAAGCATGTCGGTGGGAGAGGAAATGACACACAGGCATCAGACCACGTCGGGACTTTTGTCTGGATCCACAGTAGGAGGCAGTTCTCGGCATGAAGGGGGATTATCGCTGTATGGAACTGATGCACATCGCCGTCATACAAACTCCTCCCCTGATGATCAACTCCCTGAGGGTACTCATTCTTCTGCAACGAGAGGAGAAGGAGGTACTGGCTGGGAACACCAAGCAGATGGAGATGTTGAGTGCCCAAACAGCAGCAGCAGCATGCATGGCAAAAAGAAGACTAGGAAAAAGAAGAAGAAGAAGAAACGACGGTACGATGCATGGTGCCAAGTCAACATGGACTTACAATAATACAATTAAATAATTTATGAAATACCCGCACTATACACCATGGCGCCAAGCCGGGATATCTCTTGATCAACCGCACTATAAAACTCACCCTGTTGATTCAACAGACTAGAGATGTGATTTGCCACCACAGGCACAATCTTCACCAATGGAAATCGTTCACCCTTGCCCCCGAAATGTTCAATCACATGTTTTGACATCATCGAAGACAGTACCATCGCAGATGTACGAATACACTCAAAGCAGGCATCCGACTGCACAATATGCACTGTTTCTTTATGCATTGCTTCTATTGCATCAATATCTAACGCTCCGTTCTGATACCCAGCCATGAGCGCTGCATTATCAGGCCGATCTAATTTCAACACATGTTTTCTAATATACTCTGAAGGCGGCAGCATCGCGTCACTCCACCATCCATCCTTGGCACATGTATTTTCAAACTCTCTCAACGCCTGAGACACAATCGTATTCCATTCCACAACAGTAACCTGGTCTGCAGCACTCTGCACCCCTTCTAACGCTTTTCTAGAAACTTCAGTCGCATAATCCATGATCTTTCTATACCCTTCACTACCTATATATTCAGCAATGGACAAAAACCCTTCCTGAGATGCTGCAGACAGCCTGCTCACACCCCGATGAGATTCAGATTCAGACAGCATCGACTGAACATACAGATTTCTCCCAAGCACATTCAGCTGCACTCGAACCTGAGCATGAACCATCGGAACCAACCACACTGTCGCCACACATCGAGCAACCACGCGTTCCAAGACTCCATTCCACAAGTCCAACTTGTCCTTGAGTGTCAAGGAACCATGCTTTTGTTGTGCAGCCGTCTTCAGTCGATCAACCATATCCTCCACACCATCATATTCTATAATACTTTGAAATAACTGAGTCATCAAACTGGGTATCGTCGTTGTCCGTGCAATCTCCTGAATTGAATTAAAATGATGTTCCATGTGGGCATTTGCGTCCCTCTGTTCAATACCCGTATCGCCATTTACATGTTTCTTTTTTATGTCATCAGCATCAGAGGATTGCTGAGTGTTCTTATCGTCTGATTCGTTCTGGTAGTAATACGTATAGGCCACATACGCAGCAGCTCCGCACCCGGCAAGGCCAGCAAGCACGAGTCTCCTCCGCTTGACCCACCATTCAAACATTGTTGTGATACTCTTTTTGGCCTTTTTGTTTGACAAGGTCTTGTCGAGAGGCAGAGGATGAAGAAGAAGAAGAACGAATGGGACACATCTATGGGTACCCACACACATCATGACATTGTATTGATACATTGTTATGAGTAGCCTAAATTCATTCGTGCCATGTTATGACTAGTAGAAGTAGTCACTGCTACTACTACTACTACTACTATACGCATAATTGCCATCGCTATTTGATTCACAGCCAAATGCATCCCACATAAATTCAGGAGGT
Source organism: Picochlorum sp. BPE23 (assembly GCA_025209345.1). NCBI lineage: Eukaryota > Viridiplantae > Chlorophyta > Trebouxiophyceae > Picochlorum > Picochlorum sp. BPE23. The sequence goes on along the minus strand of JANSVD010000005.1, from coordinate 394,040 downwards.
GGACACTGCTGGAAGGATTGCAAGGTGCTGTTTGCAGCATCTATGACACTGTTCATACAGGCTTTAGATACCGATCTGGCACTATTAATCTCTTTATCAAATGGATCTTCCACGAAAATAACACCCTGAGCATGTGGATGTTGATTGCTGCTGTGACCGTTGTTGTTCAAGGGGTCTTCTCCCAGGTAGATGCATGAATGATATGCACTTACTCGTAACAACCGGCCTGCAGATTCATGAATGCAAACCTTCCACATCTGAAACAATCCATCTATGAGAGCCATGAATGATATGAATAGCTCGAGCAAAGATTCTTCATTTTTGTCGCAATGCTTTTCTGCCCAAACACCTGTTTTCCACGCCATTGTTTTTATAGCCTTGCTACGACCACCCCTTGCAACTTGGAAACGACTCCAGCTCTGCAACCCACGTTTTTCTCCAGGCATGATACGTTTCAATGCAGGCAATACCGGATCTGGTCGCGTCTGGAGATGAAAAATCACAAGCAGTGTCAATGTGTAAGAGTTGAGTTTTGCCTCAGCTCCATTCTTAATTCCAAACTCCGTCGCCCATCGCATCACCAGGTTCAGGAGTAACCGAAATTTCTCATCAATCATATTTAAACACAAGAAAAGCTGCGCTTTGGGCCACGCAGTGCAATCTTCCGACAGACAAATGTCACAATGAATACAGGTGGGGCGATGGAATATTTTCAAAATAGAGATCCTCCCATGTATTGTGATTTTCACCTGAAATTCATTGTTTTGCCTCAAAACAGACCCCAGATGACGGAGTATATTCTTTTTTGTTGATCCAGAAACTTCAGATATGTCAACCCATCCCTCTGGCCCACAATCAACTAAACCTTCCAGGGAAAGGTCAAGATCACTCATTTCTGTATTCAGTTGACTCGCGTACGACCCAAATATTTCACAACATAGATCTATTTCAGGATCAAAATCACTCACTATGTCGTTCAAGCGCTGAACAAGCCAGCGCCGATTTGAACTGTCCTGAGGGGAGGGGACCAAATCCTCTGCCAAGCTATGGACTCGTTCAGCTATATCAATAAATCCCCCAACACCACAGTAGCAGTTGGAAATGTATCCAGGCGAATTTGCAGCAGCGCTCATCTCAAATCTCGCTCGTTCAATGGTATCAATGAAAATACCCACTTGTGGGTCTTCAGCAGCAGGTTCAAACGTGTACAAGACCAAGCTCTTTACATCAATGCTGTCATCATAATTGCCATGATATACATCTGCTAAATGATCATCATCATACAAGAACACCTCGTTGCCCAAAAAGCTTTCTAAAGTCCGGTATATCGCCCTCCCGGACGGAAGGTCGCTTGCAACTTTAACAGAGATATCTTGCCTCATGTATCGATTTGGATAATGGGTACGTCGTTATATAACTCATTAGGTAAATTTATCTGATATTAATGCGCAGTTCGACTGTTTGAAGATAATGGGCGTGATTGGATTGAAATCAACAGCAGCCTCTGAATGCCATAATTAGTATTTTTGGAACAGATCTGCATGCAGATCTGCACTTTCCAGAGCGCCATGCATGTTCCTTTTCTTCTTCGACCAGAAGGTCCATGCCAGCCTCTTGTACTGCATACTTCAAAAAAATACTATTAAAAAAATTGTTTTTTAAATCCAATTCGAGGCTTGATAGGCCACGCACACATCCATTGGTCGAAAGCATGGTTACCTCATTGTACTGTCGTTCAGTGCTTCTCGCAACAGTTGTCATACGTCATCATAGTCCTCCGACATGATGGAGTCGACGCCAAGAAGAGAAAATGCAAGGGCCCGAAATCACATGACGTATCAATCGAGGTGGGACAAGATGTACACCTTGTTGACATTGGGTTGGGTTCACAGGGTATCAGGTTCGGAACAAGGCCAACCTGAAACTGAAGAATATCAAATCTTTCTATGACTGATACGACTTATATGGTGAAAGGAGTGCAGGAAATTGGGCAACAAATTTCAAAGACCTTGACATCACAGAGGAATTCAAAAAAGAAGGTGTGTACTTTGTATAGTGCCTTGTCATACAAGGATGACACTGTTTCTCAGGTGAAGATTTGTAAGAGTAAGAAGAAAGACAAAAATCGGTATACTACAAATACATTTCAGATCTCAGGTTTCTATAAAATACTTCATCTTGTACAACTTTCTATCCACCTTTAAGTAATCTACACAATGAAGCATGACATGGCAGCGTACTGGTGATGATGTTCTCCAAATCCTTGAAAAAGTTCTGCTATACATGCAAGTGTCTGTTTCCTGGATGAAAGACATGTGTGTGCAACGAGTGCATGTTGGTTGCAGAAGGCTCCCGCTCCATCCTCAAACATGGCTTCTATTCTAGTCTCACCTGGAAGCCAATCACATCCACTGATGACTCCAAAACTACAGAATCCATCTTTCCAATCAGACAGGGGCCGAAGAGTCCGCTTGGGAGGCATGCCAGGGCATGCCTCATCACAATCTGTGTGTGATGATAAGGCTAGCCTCGTATGCACCAGACACGGAGCAAGTGAAAATGCCCAAACGGAGCATATCCAACCGGAGAACCACGGAAGAGTGTACACTATTATTCTGATATATTGTTGATATAATTTTGATACACCAGGTTATTGTTTTGGTGATTTGGGAGGAAACAAGGGCGCGAGTTGCTGACTGTCGGGTGAGTACGTTTCACAAGTCAACACTGTTTGTTGATGCCTCTGTGGTCCTATGGGTCTCATAATTTTCATATAAAATATATTTGGGTATTTTAAACGAGCAAAAGAGGCGTTACAGTGTTCGTCGTGTTTCGGTCGTTCTGGAGTTTCTGGTCGTCTGCTGACACTCGAGTTTGTGTACTTGGTGTAGGGGAATACTGAGATACCATTATTACATACAAGACGCATCGTTACATGGTCACAGAGTAAAGACTTTTTGCAGACGACGACAACGACGACGACGAAGAAGAGAGAGAGAGAAGGGTGTTTGAACGTGACAATGGCTCTTCAACAGCACTAATTTCGTGTGGGAGGGCAGTCGTATTAGAATACTCTATCGCTAAGGAGCTTGCGTGTTTTGGAAAGAAGAAGAAGAAGAAGAAGAGAAACAAAGGTTACAAAAAGGAGAATAGCCTTGAAAGAGCATACTGTACAGGATGACAGAAACACTGGATGTGGATGCTCAGAAGCTGATTGATGCTGATGTGTTGGTTGAAAGTCAGAATGGACAGGAGAATGATCAAGATTCAGTGAGTCGACAACATAAGGGTGGCGTGAATACGAGAAAGAGGCGTGCTAGCACGAGGTATTTGCTATCTCCGCATATTGAATCCCAGGAGCAGTCCAGTGTGGTGAGGGAGCAACAGCGTGTTCCTGGATCAGAGTATACCCTGAGTCTTCATGTGCATCGTACGACATGCGATGGCTTGATTAAAGTCGTGCGTTTGGATCTCATGGCAGTGTCAAGTGTGACAATGCTGAAATCATTGTTTCGTAAACTGCTGGAATCTGCATTCCCTGGTCATTTGCCAGAATATCTTACATCCGACGAGTATTATCTGTTTACGCCAAAGGAAGATTTTATTTCCCTTCCAAGTGAGGCTGCAAGAACAGAGTTTCGTCTCGTTGCAAAAGTGGATGGATGGGAGACTGTTGTGGCTGTACGAGAATTGGGCCAGATTGTGGATCCAGAGAGGAGAATGCTGGTGACCATGGCTGAATTTGACAGTGATCCCGTCGAATCTGAAGATGGAGAAAGTATGGTTGTCTCGGTCGTCGCGTATCCGTCCGTGTCGGTCAAGAAATCGTTCCTGGATGGTATGATACTTGATTTGCACAGAGCGCATGCAGCACTCCAGCCACATACTGTCTAGTATGAATGACTTCCAAAGACATTGACACATACATACTGTGTGTAATAATAATTATAAGAATACAAATAAGAAATAATAATAGCAGCAGCGCACGCCTCAAGAGGAAGAAGAAGAAGAAGACGCTCTCTTGACAAATTCCCTTGTGCTTGTATCCACAATACAGACATCTCCCACCTTGATGTATGCCGGCGCAGTAATCTCTGCACCAGTCTCCAACCGTACCTTCTTATACTGAGGCGCAGCTGTCGCATTTTTCATCTGAGGCGCTGCCTCTGACACCATCAACGACACTGTTTGGGGTAATGACACTGAAATGAGTGTATTCTCATAAAACTCCAAGAGGGCATCATCGCCTTCTTTCAATAAATCAACGGTATCCAGCATATTGACGTCTACAGTAACTTGTTCAAAACTCTCTGGATGCATAAAATGCAATGTATCCTCCTCTCTATACAAATATTGATACTTCTTTTCCTCCATTCGAACAACATCCACCATATCCTTTGTCTTGAATCGCAATGGCACATTGACATGGGTGGATACGTCCTTCGCCTCTATGAGAACTGAACCCAATTGTCTTCCTTGGCCTTGGGTATACACGTACTTTGTCACTCGTACCAACTGTTTTCCACCCTGAAGTGAAATCACTTGTCCTGTTCGAATATCATTCGCCTGCTTCTTTTGATGTGCCCATCGTCTCCATATAGTATTATGAAACGCATAATAAGACTCATCTGCAGCCAGATTCGTCGCTGTGCTTCCCTGAGACAAACAAGGTACCGCGTGTTCTGGTCCCACCGACCAGCACTGTTTCCAAGCAACCACAGCTGCCTGCTGTAGTCTTCTACGATACATTCTCCTGTTGCTATGAATTCTGCTCAATCATGGCTCGAAATTCTCTGTGTATCCACATTGAATTTCTGCACACAAAGCACGACATTCAACAAATACCAGGCATTCAACAAAACGATCTCTTAATTAAGAGATCTAGATCTGTAAGACATCTCATCATGAATCGATCGCTTTTCCTCAAAGGCCTGATGCCGATCATCAGTCACTGATAAAAAAATAACAAATCTCATCCACATAGCAAAGGAATACGAGCGATGGCAATGTTGGCATCTTCCATGGCCACCACGGCTCGCCGAGTGGTGACTATTCGCGCTGCTCGGTCCTTCCAACAGGTCATGCCTTTTCAGCAGCAACGTGCTACATTGTGCAGATCATTTGGAAAGAAGACGCAATTCGCTGTCTACGCTGCAGAGGCAACCCCAGGTACGATGCGACCACACCTTCTATGCATACATATATACATACACACACACACTGGGGTTGTTTGTTTCGACATCCAGACATGATATTGCCATCAATCATGTATATATGTTTCAAACACATGTAGGTCAAAGTGAAGAAGGAACGCAAAAGACTGAGGAGGAGATTCCAGACGTATCCAAGCTTGATATTCGAGTGGGGACCATTCTTTCTGCTGAGGATCACCCAGAAGCAGACAGCTTGTACGTAGAAAGCATCGACCTTGGTGAGGAGGAAGGGCCTAGAACGATTGTATCAGGGTTGAAGAAATACGTGTCTCTCGAAGATTTGGCTGGAAGGAAAGTCTTGGTGCTTGCAAACCTCAAGGCCAGGAATATGAGGGGAATCAAAAGCCATGGCATGTTGCTGTGCGCTTCCAACAGTGATCACACCGAGGTGGAACCCCTCTCCGCCCCAGCCGATGTTCCCAACGGAGAGCGAGTTTTCTTTGGCGATGATCAAGAACAAGGAGATGCGGCGCTGCCAAACCAGCTTCAGAAGAAAAAGTTCTGGGAAAAGTGCCAACCATTGCTCAAGACTGACGCATCAGGTGTCGCCACCTTCCAGAATGAATCCAACCCCATGATGACGACTGCTGGCCCAGTCAAGGCCACACGATTATTCAATGCCACTATTTCATAATAATATATATTCGTTCTCTCATACACTCAACTGCGTCAATCAAATTCCAACTCTTCTGGCCGAACAGGCCTGCTCAGGGGAACAATGGATTCCTTCCGCACGTCCCTCGGCATCGCCTTTCTCATATCAAGCGCATTTTCATCATTACTATAATATCCTAGCACAGTCCGATAGGTACTATACCCCAACTGCACACACGGATACACATCATCAACCTGGATGCATCTACAGCAACAAGAAGAACACAATCAACAACAATACCTTTTCATACATGGAAATAGCCGCCTTGTTCGAGGCCCGCACAAATAAATCCACAAAATACCCATTATGCCTATTCGCTGTCACATCTTCTAATGTATCCATCAACTGGCGGGCAATCCCTTGTTTTCTATAGGTTGGACTCACAGTCACTGCAGTCACATGACCATGCCAACTCTTTCCTTCCCCTTCCACCTTGCCCAAGACTGCATCATCATCATTATCTCAATGATAAAACATCAGGAAGAAACTCGGTGCAATGGTGAGAATATTCAAGGACGTACTGTACGCTGTCCGTTGGTATCCAACACTCTCAGCCATGAGGCAGTATTCTGGCCACCTTGCCAGATATTGAAGATAAAACGACACATTGTACTACATATACATAAGAAATATATCAATCATGCTGCTATGAATGTGTGTATTTAATCAAAAAAGAATAGACGCACAGTTTCTGTGAAATAATCCAGATTAACTTGAGCAAATTTGAACAAATCTCTGCAAGAGAAACGCCGTATTGTCGTCATCGATGACTATTCTCTGTGGCTTCGAAATCCAAGTAATATTACTGCTAATAAAGAAAAATAAAAGACAAAAGGAGGTCTTTCCAAGACAATCATCCCACTGGATCACTAGCTCACTGTAGTGGTTCTACTCTGTAAAAAGAGCATTAAAAACCATCATTTCATCAATCATGCCCGGGTGCCAAAGACGCCTGGCTTTCTTCATCCATCGCCAATACAATCACAAGTAGAAAAGAAGGAAAAACAACCAAAGTGAGTGATGAAGTACCCGTTGCCAGAGATTTCGACCGAACCTGGAATGACCACGGCCCTGCGGAGTGCCAAGCAAATGTACGTAAACTCGCATAACCTAATTCATCCACTATAGAACTCATCAACTATTTTAAAAAATATGACAGGTGGCCGTTCGTTGCTGGATTTGCATTCACAGGGTACCTGATTCTCAAGGTGTCTTCAGGAATCACAGATGAGGATGTGAAAAAGAGCAAATTTGCCAACCCCAAGGGAGCTCATCATTGATACATCGTCAGATAAGGAATGATTCCCATACAGAAGTAGTAGATTGGCTTTTTTTTAACGTTCTTTTGGTACACATAGGATTGCACTGTCCAACCCCTAGACAACTTGTTGCCTTCTCTGTGTATTACACAGCATGTAAAATTGATACACAAGAACATGTTTCATTCAATATAAAATTCATGCGAATAGATATATTTATTTCGAGACTACATAGGGCGTCACAATGCTGGATGGCTCGTACTCAAACTCTTCCACACCAAGCATGGCTGTGACAGTGGTGGACACAAACAGGTACAACCCAAGGGTTGCCAGGATAACAAGCACTGCCGTGGTGGGTCGCTTCAGCAACTCCAATATAGGCTTGAATGCTACATATGCCGTTCCAAGCAACACAGAGAAGAAATAACTCACGTAACGGAGTACATTTGCCCAGAAATCTTCATTCTCTGCCAAATCATACTGCCCTGCAGATGAGGTTGCTGCCATGGACCAATCTGCTGCGGAGAAGAACAGACCAGCAGCTAAAACACCACACAACAGCAGAGAAGAGACATCTTTGCTATCAATGCGCGACATGAGTTTGTATACGGTATCGTGCTGCTTCGTGGCGTGGGTGATATGGTGTCCTCCTACCAGAGACGAAGGACGATGCAACACACTCGCTCGCCCCGCCACTCCCCTCGATGTGTTATAACAAGGCTTGATTACTCCTATGGTATGAGAATGTGAGCCAAGGCCTCTCGTGACTCCTCGTATGACTGCCATTGTCGTCATTCTACAGTTTTTTATACCTATACTTGAGTCTCTTCAGCGTTGCGATATCGATCTGTAATTTTGATATTGAATCAATCATATAGGTGGCGGTAATGAACCAGAAGAGTGGAATGATGGGCTTCCAGACCACCCTCCATAAATCCCTCACAGACACCCAGGGACGCTGGATGAGAGCATACGTGGCAAGAGACCAATAGATGAGTTGAAGAAGCATCAACGCCATGCTCAGATTGACTGCATTCTTCCATGACAGACGTGGTAGGAATGCTGACTCGTATGGATTGATGAATTGATTGACTGATATGGTGCTGGCGGCAATGGTCAAGGCAGACCCAATATCACCCATGACCAAACTCATGATGCTCTTTGTTGACGACTCCCCATACATGGCATCCATTGATTCTTTAAAGATCCGATGATGGAGGAGAGACCATGGCCGAATAATCTGAATTCCTGCAGATGCGAGATAGATACAGGTCAGGGGGATACCAATAGCAAGCACTGTGCGGCGAGATCTGGTTGCCATTCCACCAATATCCTTCTCCAGGGTCTGAATCTGTTCATCTTGTTCTGATTCATCATATAAATGCTCATCCTTGATGGATGAGCCATTGTGTGGCTGTCCTCGGCGTCGTCGTTGAGACACAGAAGAAGAACCCTTTTGTTTTTCCTCCTTGGCCATATCGATGACGCTACTCGTGATCGCTATAGAATTTTATATATATTTACAAATTTATGTCGTGTATTCAGCGTTGATTTTGACATAGTCGTAACTTAAATCGCATCCCCATGCGATTCCTTGACCCGGTCCTGACCCGATGCTAATCTCCACGTCAACAGTTCCATGCACATCTGCTTTGGATTTTAGATACTCGCTTGCCTTTTTGGCATCGTATTGGAGGGGTTGACCACCTTCCATTAATGGGATGCCACCGAGGGTGATGCGGACGTCTTCCTGTTTGTACTGCACGCCAGAGTACCCTGCAGCAGCAGCAAACCGACCCCAATTTGGATCATGGCCAAAGACGGCAGATTTCACGAGGGAGCTTCCAACAACACTTTTCGCAACCTTGTTTGCATCATCTTCGGAATCAGCACCGCTGACAGTGCATTGTATGAGGACAGTGGCTCCCTCGCCGTCCCATGCGATTGATTTTGCAAGGCCTTGGAGAAGCCCTGTCATGGCTGCTTCCAGAATGCGGGCATCCTCACTGGAAGGGTCGCTGATCACACTGCCGCCTGCAGCGCCTGATGCCAAGCCAATGACGCAGTCATTGGTTGATGTATCTCCATCCACGGTGATTTGATTGAATGATTTCTGGGATGCTCGTTTCAGCATGGCTCTCCACAGAGTCACCTCGACTGGAGCATCGCATGTCAAAACCCCAAGCATGGTGGCCATGTTTGGATGAATCATCCCCGATCCTTTGGCAATACCTCCAACATATACTGTTCTTCCGTTGGTAAGAGAGACTTCGAGGGCAGCGCTTTTACTCACCAAGTCAGTCGTGGTGATTGACACAGCTGCCCTGTGAGCATCAGCATCACTGGTTCCAAGGTTTGCTGCCAAGGTGGGCACGGATTCCAAGAGAGCATCCATGGCGATTCTCTTGCCGATAACACCTGTTGATTCTAATAATACTTTATCAGATGACACGCCGAGTGCTTTCGCGACAGCCTCGGCACTCGCACACGAATCTGCATATCCATCAGCGCCAGTGGCTGCATTTGCCTGCCCAGCATTGATCAGAACCGCCTTGACTGTATCATGCTTTGCCAAAATCTCTTTACAGTAGGTCACTGGAGCAGCACACATGACATTTAATGTAAATACGCCTCCAGCGACAGCTTCTTCATCGCATACAACCAGAGCAAGATCGCCCTTGTTTCCTGACGCTCGCAGCCCTCCATACATGCCCTGTGCAGAAAATCCTTTTGGGGCACAGATGCTCTTGTCTACTTCCTTCCATGATGGGCTTTCTGGAATCATGATGGGTGCAGCAGGGATATCAAATGATCCAGGCATGGAGGAGGCAGCGGAGCAGCGAATGGATGCTGCTAGGGCAGGGGAGCTGCTGCTGCTTCCACTGCTTGGTGTGGGGGCGTAGGGTTTTCTCGCCAGAGGTACAATTGTACATGTTTGTCTACCTGCGTGGTGCAATATACCACATTGTAATCCTTTTGTATATTTAACGGATGTCATGCTCGAATAGATATAGATCGACGGTGATTTCTTACGAATAGATTGCCCTGTTGATGAGTACATGAAAGCAGATTGAAACAGACAGACAGACAGACTCTGAACATACCTGTGAGCAGGGAAATACCGGATCGATGATTTCTATGCTGATATGTTGGGCGATTTGCATAAACATATCCGCCATCTGGTGCACCAAACAAAGCGCTCGTCTTTCGTGCCTGGGGCAACAGGGATGCAGTCGGTTGCACCATGATGACCTATAGATGGTCTATAAAATGCTCTCGGAAGAAAATGTAAAGTATTCAGATTCAATTTAATGGGCTGAACGAGTATCATGTGTGTTTGTTTGATCATCATGTAGCGGAGGCACATGGATCTCGAGCAAGCCTGCTGGTCTCTTGAAGATCCATGGACTGGCCAGTCGAAGAATCCTCCATTGTGTTTGTTCAACAGCAGTAAAGCCTACTTAATGCATTATTAAAAAAACCCATTATTTGTATCACCGTATACGATAGTAAAAACGTGGGTTTTACCTGTTGAGAAGGGCTGTACGACAAAGGATGAACACGGACGTGTTGGGGCGTCGTTTCGCGGACTTCAAGTCGCGGTTTTCGCAATTATTTGGAAATAAAAATGACGTACGTTGCTACCAAGGGTCATTGGGATCTTTTTTGTTCGGGATTTCTCCGATCGATTGAAACCCTGCGGTTGTATGCGTTTCGTGATGAATGGTTGGGCATTAAATCGGTTTTTATTCTTATTTTACAGGGTTATGATGAGCTGGATACATTAGAAAGGCCTCTAGTGTCAGCTGTGGATGGAGATGATACGACCGAGGGTCAAGACCAGGAACACGTTGGAGACCACGCGGACGGGCGTGAGGAAGAAGAGACGAGGGCGAGGCAGCGAGCGGTGAGTCATGTTCCTAGCCAGTATGAAGAGCTGGGAGAGCTTACGGTGTTATCGAAGGATGCTGCTGAGATTCTGTGGGAGATGGTGGTGATGGGAACGCAGGGTAGTGATGTCGAGGAGATGAGAGGGAGGGCAGAGCAGCTCAGAGCTCAACTTCGAGGCATGCTGAACGATTATGATGGAGGGGATGAGGTGTTGATGTGCAATGCATTGGAGGCTTTTGATAGCCTCAATGCTGCTCTTGAAGGCGATGTCCAGCAGGCAGAGGCCAATGTGACGCCTGATGCTCCGCCCGAGGCTTCGCCCGAGGCTCCGCCCGAGGCTCCGCCTGAAGCAGATGCTCCTCCTCCTGTTGCTGCGGAGACAGAGGCAGGTGATCATCCAGAAGATGTTGCTCGACAGCAGACATCAGAGAAGAAAGAAGAGGAGTTGCCACCACTGATTTCTTTCTAATGCGTTCAGAAATGCTTTTGTTTCGTTTTGTTTCATGGAATTACAGTAGCATTTTTATTAATAATCTCTCCACCCTTTTGTTTCCAGTCGTTCTGCCTTTCCGAGCACCATTTCTTTCATTCCAAGCTGATACTGCATCATTTTCGCAAGCAGTTTCTTGTCTGATGATGCCAAAATTCGGACGGCAAGAAGACCTGCATTGGCAGCGTTTCCAATTGCAACTGTAGCGACTGGAACACCTTTTGGCATCTGTACAATGGATAACAGAGCATCCATGCCATCCAATTTCGCGTTGGCTGGAATGACTGGTACACCAATGACTGGCAATGGGGTCATTGCAGCCACCATTCCTGGCAAGTGGGCAGCCCCTCCTGCTCCAGCAATGATGGCCTTTAGTCCACGCTCGTGTGCTGTTTTTGCATACTCCATCATTCGTTCAGGAGTTCTATGTGCTGATACAACAGTAATTTCACATCGCACGCCAAACTCATCCATAATTTCCGCAGCAGCTTTCATGGTTGGAAGGTCAGAGTCAGATCCCATGATGATCCCCACTTCTGGGGTTGGGAACACTGAAGAATCTGGAGTGGAGCTTTCCATGAGTTGGTACGTCTCCGAATCAATACGCTGTAATCTTTCTCTACACGTTGCTCTATCATCACCGATGATGGTCACATGGCCAATCTTGCGTTGTGGTGCGACGCCCTCTTTGCCATACCAATGGACACTTGCTCCTGGGGTTGCATAGGCTCGTCCCATGAGCGTATGTGCGGCGCGCATTCCTGCATCACCCTGGCCTTTTCCTAGTATATTCAGCATAATAGAGCATCCCACTTTGAGATCAGTATCTCCCACGGGCCAACCAAGGATTGCGCGCAAATGTGCCTCGTACTGGGACATTCCACATGCCTCAATTGTGTAATGGCCAGAATTATGTGGTCTCGGCGCTACTTCATTCAACAACACACTTCCATCTTCCAACAAGAATAGTTCAACACCAAAAACACCTGCGCCTTTGAGACATTCAATCGCTTTTTCTGCCGCCTCCTGAGCAACTGCCAAAATTGCATTTGGGACACAAGCAGGAGCCTCTGTTGTCAGGCATATATTATCCTTGTGGATTGTTTGCACGACTGGGAAAGACTCGACACTTCCATCACGAGATCGGACAACCATAACAGCAAGCTCACATACAAAGGGAACCATTTTCTCCGCATACAACCCCTTATCATACCCACCCAAGGAAGACACGGCACTATCCAAGTCCTCTTCAGAACCAACTACAGCATTACCTCTTCCGTCGTACGCAAGTCTCCTTGATTTAAGCATAAATGGATATCCATATTTTTCTCCAGCTGTTGCTGCGCATTTCTCGCAGTTGATTTTCATGAACTCTGGCAGTGGGACTCCATACTCACTAAAATGCTCCTTTTGAAGAAATTTGTCTTGAATCACTTTGACAGTCCCAGGTGCTGGTTGAACCTCGACACCAGACGCTTCAACCGCTTCAAGAGCATCTGTATCTACATGCTCAATCTCGACGGTCAAAATATCCACCCCAGCTGCAAACTGTTTCACATCCTCCCCACTGGCAAAACTACCTGAGACATGCTCAGCAACTGAAGAGGCAGGGCAGCCTGCCGTTGGATCCAACACTTTCACAGCAAGACCCATCTTTGAAGCCTCTTGAGAAAGCATTTTACCCAGCTGTCCTCCACCGAGAATGCCAATCACTGTCGATCGTGGCCTTCCGCCTTCTGCAATTGCATGTGGGCCGTCGTCCTCAGCTGTAGCAAAGACACGAACGCAGTTTTGCTGCTCCTTTCTATCCCGATTTCCATAATATGTATTTCTTTTTAATTGTGGAAGCCCATCAATGGGAAAAACCTTGCGATGGGGAGCCTGGCGAGAAGAGTGTTTGTTCGACTGGGTGCATGGCACCCGAATACCACTTTTGGTCGACACAAACACCTTCATTTCTCATTAAATCCGATCAAATTATTTAAATGTACACGGTATATCGCAAAGCATGCTCATCTGTACTGAATTCTAAACATTTTCATCTCTCTTCTGTGCACTCTTTGTATTCTTCAATAGTCGAATCAGCATCTGTGATACTTCATCGAGGGCAACATCTTCCTCAAACTTGCCATGAATTTGCTTGATCTTCACGGTGCTGCTCATTTGTAGATCATCGACATCAACGATGACCAGGTATGGAATGTGCCTCTCTGATGCATAGGCAAACTGCTCCGTCATGCTTGGAGCTATTGCTGACATCATATCGGCTCGTATGCCGGATTCCCTTAGCATTCTGAGAATTTTGACTCTCTCATGAATTCTAGAGAGGGCTCTGTCTGTTATTTTCGTGGCCGCATTGTTGGTTGCTCCACTTCCTTTGGAGCAGACAAGCACATCAGCAGATGAGACCTGGGGAGTTGGCTTTGCAGGGCCACTTACTGCCAATCTGTCAATGTTTATGGTTATTCCGACACCGCCGCATGGGGGCTCTCCTACATGCTGCTGCCCAAAGGCAACTTTCTGGCTTGCCCAAGATGCCCGAATTAATGCATCAAACCTCCCTCCTGCAGCCACGAGAGTACTGGAACCATCCATGTCGTCAACAAGATGAAGCTCGAACAGAATTCCCGAGAAATAATCTTCCTGAGGGGAAAGCAGAGGATCTAATATAACATGAGTGTTTGGAACCCCGAAGGAATCCAGGAATGAGTATAGGGACTTTAATTCTTCAAACCAAGCATGAGTTTGGTGGACCGTCTGCCCTGTCCCTTTTGATTTTTTCTGAGGGATGAATACATTTAGTTTGTGAAGAATGGACTGGAAATCTCCTGAGCATTGTACAAATATTTCTTTGATCTTTGACACGATGTCTCTAGCCAAGCCCAGTGCAGTAAGTTCCTGCCCAACTGTGGTCCATTTTGTACTTCTTGCTTGCGTGTTTGAAGGGGATACAGACATGGCTACCACCCTAAGATGTCGATATACTATTTCTTGCATATCTTTTGGTAGGTTGAGCCTGGTCATCACCGCGTGAAGAAGTTGGGAATGACTTATCCTCAACTCCCACGTGTCCAAGCTGTCAATGCCATTCAGTGCGTTGCAGACAACGGAAATGAGCTCAGCTTCTCCAAGAGGAATATTTATACCTGTAGTAGAAGCCAATGGAATCAAGGCATCGAGATCTGCGAACATGAACGACTTTGGCATGGAACCATGTAAGCTGTCTCGATAAATTGTTGAAATCTCAAAACGCTTGAACCCATCCTGTATTGTTGGGCTTCTCTCACCGTCAATGACGCGCGACAATGCCCATTCAACGAATTTCGAGCGCAATTCTTGTCGTAATGCAATAAAGTCACCATTTGAGGTCATGGCAATCACAGAACTTGCTGATGCATCCACTGACACTCCCACCCCTTTGGACCCCATTTCAATGGCTCCGGCTTTTCTGAATTCTTTGCTGAAAATCTTCATGAGTTCTGTTCGACGACCAAGTCGGAGATTTAAATCACTATCTGGAGCACCTGGGTATTCAACGAGATCAAAGGAAGTCTTTTCCTTGGTTTGATCTTGATTTCTCAATTTGAAAAGTTCGAGGACAATTTTATCCCGAGCAGAAGGATTATCTGGCAGAGACCTAATCAAGTCTGTCAAATCATCATTTGCTATAGTAGCTGGAATGTAAGAAGATTTGAGTGCCTCATATGCTGTCGGTCGCTTTTGAGGGTCATTTGACAGGAGCCAAGACACAAGTCTAGCAACATCAGGATGATTCTCTTGGAATGGTTTGGGGAGCTTTCCACGTTCTCGTAAATCTCTCAGTGTGACAAATCGCTCCATTTCTGTCTCAAATGTGTTCCAAAGTTCAAACACAATGATGCCAAGGCTAAAAATATCCACTTTCTCATCATATTGGCGATGGCTCCCAGCCTCTGAAATCTCAGGAGCAATATAAAAGCCTGTTCCACACACTCCTGTGGTTCCCTGAGTATCGTCATACTTATTGCTCTTTTCAACTGCTTCGGTTTCAAAAACTTTCTTCTCTTGACCTGTGAGGTCCTTGGCAAGGCCAAAATCACCCAGTTTGCAATCCCCGAGTGAATCAATAAAAATATTTGCTGGCTTCAAGTCTCTATGAATAACACCTTTCTTATGCATATAAATCAATCCGGATAGCAACTGCCTCACTATTTTCCACCTTTCTTTATCATCTTTCAGATGTTCATCCATCAGCCTTCGAAGTGTTGATTGGCAATACTCCATTTGTATATACAGGCATTGAACTTCCCTGGCTTCCTCTGCTGAGGATCCATCCTCGCCGTCATTGTCGTCGCTGTTTGTACTATTATCTGAATAAACCTCAGAATGCGTTGATTCATCACTGAATAGTTCATCTTCACTTGATGTATCATCGACCCCTCCTACAGACGTCTCCAACCATGCTGCATAATAGCGAACAACATGCTGATGTTGCATCCGCGAAAGAGTCTGCACTTCTCTCATGATCCTTTCAAACTCTTCTCCTGGAGTATTAAGAGTGACTCGTTTGACGGCATAATATCGTCCATCAAACTTGTGCACAGCAAGATACACTTTCCCATAGCCACCTCGCCCAAGCACCCTCACCTCATTGAAGTCAGTTGCATACCGACCAAGCAAAGGAGTCGTACCAGCCCTGTCTTGCTGCTCATGAACATCGCCATATGATTGCCTTTGTTGCAAAACCCGAGAATCGAATGAGTCCAACCACCCCCAGAAGGAGTCCAATGAGGTATTCCTCTGTCTGGTGCGAGAAAAAGACCGCGTGAAAGCCACCTTGAACATGCTGTGATTCTTTATCAATATACCTCCAAGCCATGATGGTATTAGATCTAATGCTACATACTCTCGAACGGCATCCCCATACCACATTTCATCTCTCATCTCAAACAACAACCTTCCAATTAGCATATCCCGTTGTAAATCAGTATAGGACACTTCGCCTCCAAAGACCTCGCTTCTGATACTATGCAAATCTTTTGAATGGGACGATTTTGTCAAATCAAGGAGTTGTCTCACGATATCTGGGATATTTTTGATGTGTCGAAAGCTGTTCACCAATGAACCAAAACTCCTTCCTTCTGTTGTTGTTGTTGTACATTCTTCAGAGGATTCATTGGCACCTATAGTAGCATTCCCATGTATTTTGGTTCCATCTCCAGCAATATCTGTATCACTCTCTTCCACCTGTGTGCCCTGTTCCTTGCTTTCTTGTTTCCTGTGCTGAGCAACTGCCTTTGGTGTCCTACCATTCCCATCTGCGACCACATCTGGAGACTCATCGAACAACTCACCCCCACTAAATCGGAATGAAAGTCCCTCTGACCGCCCCATAGACGAGGCATCCTTCTGCCTCATTTGCATCTCCTCCCACAATGACTTTGGCTCATCAACTGGCGTCTCCTCATTCACCTTTTGCAATTCCTCTTGCAAGATCTGGATAATCTGAAACGAACACACTTCCTCAGACAGGGCATACATCTCCACAGCCTCGTGTAAAGACTTGGAAATCCTCCTCAGTTCCATAACAGGGATTCCGTTATGTGCATCCAACTTGAACTGAAGTGGAACTTTGGGATATTCCTTTGGAAACCTGCAACACCAAACAGATACATCGCGTCAACCCCATTAAATCGAATGATTTATATTTATCCATGCAAATAATATGGATACTGCAACGCACGCGAGATGCAGGGTTACTGAAACGTGATTTTCTTCCAACATTGCCTCATGCGGGACAATCTGCAGCGAACATCGATTCGGATCATCCTCATTCACCTCACATTCTGACCCGAATATAGCCTGAAGTGCAAGCTTCTCGTCTTCGACATCGGTATTCACCCAACTCTCCTTCCGCTTTGCTTTTTTGTTCTTCTTGTTGCCCATGGCCTAGACCAACAGATCTGTTTTTGTATCAACCAAATACATCCTAGATACAACTAATTTACAAGACATAGTGTCGATGAGAGGGCACTGCCGATTTATTGCTTCCCTTGATGGCCCTTTCTCAAAACATTTCGTGACGGGACAAACTCCTTCTTGAACTCCAGGCCTCCCTCCGGAGGGATCCTGATTCCCCGGATGCTCGAATATGGCCCCATCAATGCGCGAATATGATTAAGACTCTCTTGTGTCGTGTATCTAGCACAATCTTTAGGTTCACAGCATGCTTTAGTGCGATGCATCATTCCGGAGGACAATTGGATGGAATATACTCATTGTACCATGATGATATCATGTGCTTGGACTAGGAATGGGATGACATAATGACTCAAAATAAGATTAGTATGAAAGATAGAAAGAACGAGCTCTTAGACATTATATATACTGAACTACGGCGGTAACTTTTTGATGAAAAACAGACTACTGCGTTGGGGCATTGTCTGTTGGCTCTGAATCATACCTGACCCGGATCTCACTGGAACTCTCTGAGATCACTCCTGATGAGGTCATGACAGCGGTGTCTGTGACATCATAGTTGCCTCCACACGAGTCATATATTTTGTACGTTACTGGAACTTTGATAGTCACAGTCTTGCTGAATATTGTCCCAGTGGCCTTGAGTCGTGTGAATGGATCGACCGCAACCCCGTAGGAATACTTGAAACTCATCTTTGAGCCACTCTTTGTCGTTTCTCCATTTGTTAACTCTGCTACATCACCCGCCTCAACACCCAGATTCAGTCCTATTTTGGGAACCGGAATTTTCAAAGATACTTTGGATGCAACTTCGGAGGAATTTGTCAATTTCATCGACGTCTGTACTGTAGAGGAGAAATCAAAGGACATTGTGATGGACTGCTTCGTGGATCCTCTGTTTACGACATCAGCAGAAGATTCAACACTGTTTCCTGTTGAAATGATATCAGACGGAGAGGATGGGTAGTTTACACTCAGGAGCTCGCTGCGAACAAACTCTCCATCGACACATCCACAAGCACCACATCTCTTGGCCTTACAGTACGTGCCCAGGGGCCCTATACCACAGTCTGCAACTTCTGCTATCTCAACGTCTCCATCTTTACAGCCGATAGTTCCGTAGCATCGTGCTCTACAGTCCATTGAAGTGTATTCGCCTTGCACGCCTTTGCCGTCTGGACATGTGGGAGTCACTACATCCAGTCCAGGACCAACTCCGGTCATGATTGGAATGCCTCCCTCGGTTATACTTTTGCCAATACGTTCTGATTGCCCATTACGACCTGAAGAAATCAATGCTCCTCGAGAGGTGATTGGCTCCCCCCGGCCGTCAAAGTCCCTCTGGATGGCACACACCCACACGTCACACAGCGTGACAGAGTCCTCCTGAGGAGCAGGGACAAACACCACGTGGCTGCCCTCCGCCGGCCGGACGCGGTCAACGCGCAGCATATCATCGCTCAGCTTGGTCGACCCACGGCCGTACAGCTCGGACATGTCCAGCAAGTCTGACAGGTCCAGGGAGCCATTGGCCACACTGTCCTGCCAGCGAGACCAGTCGCCGGTGGCATACACCTTCGTTTGCTGCGTCTGCTCCTCGCCGTCCACATAGGTCGATGGATCGCGGTATAGCACTTCGAGGAGATCGTAGTTGGACCAGGGTCCCACCTTGGCGGACACATAGGTCCCGCCCACCACGCACTGTCCCACCCTTGAGGTGCCAGGGCCGCTCATGGTGTTTGGAGACACTTTCATCCACTCGCCGTCCCAGTGGTCACCGCACGGCTTTCCTTCTTGTACATCGTCGATTGAAAGTGGGGGTGCAGCTGTCACGCCGAGGCAGCTCAGCGCGAAAACTAACATACAGACAGGCACACAGAGGCTTGCGCGACTGCACTGGTTCTTGACAAAGAAAGAATGCATCTTTTCAAGAATTGTCTCACCTGAATCAGGTCAGTGGATTTATGTAATGTATTAAAAAGTATACACAATCTACATTCGCCCATGGTATGCGTATGCTATGTAGAATTCAATAGAGGGTTCGATTGACGAATATTCGGGCGCGGGATGACAAATTCCAACAAAGATTCCGCCTATATCGAATCGAATTGAATACAAGCGTATTGCATGTAAATTGTGCCCTGTTTATACTTTTGCATACATTACATATATCCGCTGACCTGATTCAGGTGAGACAATTCTTGAAAAGATGCATTCTTTCTTTGTCAAGAACCAGTGCAGTCGCGCAAGCCTCTGTGTGCCTGTCTGTATGTTAGTTTTCGCGCTGAGCTGCCTCGGCGTGACAGCTGCACCCCCACTTTCAATCGACGATGTACAAGAAGGAAAGCCGTGCGGTGACCACTGGGACGGCGAGTGGATGAAAGTGTCTCCAAACACCATGAGCGGCCCTGGCACCTCAAGGGTGGGACAGTGCGTGGTGGGCGGGACCTATGTGTCCGCCAAGGTGGGACCCTGGTCCAACTACGATCTCCTCGAAGTGCTATACCGCGATCCATCGACCTATGTGGACGGCGAGGAGCAGACGCAGCAAACGAAGGTGTATGCCACCGGCGACTGGTCTCGCTGGCAGGACAGTGTGGCCAATGGCTCCCTGGACCTGTCAGACTTGCTGGACATGTCCGAGCTGTACGGTCGTGGGTCGACCAAGCTGAGCGATGATATGCTGCGCGTTGATCGCGTCCGGCCGACAGAGGGTAGCCACGTGGTGTTTGTCCCTGCTCCTCAGGAGGACTCTGTCACCCTGTGTGACGTGTGGGTGTGTGCCATCCAGAGGGACTTCAATGGCCAGGGGGAGCCAATCACTCCTCGAGGTGTGTCTATACTTGCGAGCAAAATATCTGGAATCACAGGAAGATCTCGCACTGATCTAGGAGACTCCTGCAATGACAGCCAATGTGGTGATGGTAGAATATGCACTGGAACGTACACACCATTGGACTGTGGTGCAAAATGCGGTCTGTTGGATTTCAACGTTAAGTGTGCTCCAATGGATGTTGAAATAGGAAGAAAACATGATTGCGGCAAGGATGACCAATCAGCGGCTTTTTTTACGTTTGGAATTCGAGGGCTCTGCGACCCACGGGGAGCTCCAATATGCGGTGAGTTCATTGTGGTTCCTTATGAATGCACTCATCACACCCTCTCTTCTGATTTCCATTTGTATATAATGCAGCAAGATGTGATGAATGCAAACGAACTTTTGTTGGAGCCGATGTTGTTGGCGATCCGCAATTGCCACAGAGTGCTCAGAAGATTGCCACAGGTGGATCAACAGCCTCATCAACAACAATGGTCGAGAACTGTTCACCATCAGAACAAACAGTGTCTGTCACTTTTGCCTTCGATCAAACGCAGTCAACAACCGTGGACTTTACGAAAAAGGACTCCAATTCGTTCAAGAAGGGATTGGATTTGAAGATTCCATTCATAGGGGCAGGGCTTGGTGTGGAATCAACGGAAAAGAGAACCATCACTGATGGAGAAACAGTAGAGCAATCCGGAACAAGCTCTTTCTCAGCCAAAATCGACATCAAGGTACCAGCAAATACTAAGCAGAGGGTGACGGGAAATATCAAAACAAGTACCGTCCAAATGAAATTTCCTGTAAGATACATCCTCAGGTACTCCTGTGGGGAGAATGAGGAAGAGACAGATGAGATCACTATGACTACCAACGGCGTCTTGGCGGGAACGTCATCCGATGTTCAGGTAGAATATGGGGAGCAAGTTAAGTGCTGAGAACTACGTATCGTGCCCGAATCTCTTCATCTGGCGGAAAGGCATTCAAGCAAGCCTGCTCGATGTCTGACACAGACTATCTGTTTTACAGCATCAATCTCAGACCTTTTTGGTTGGTGATAAAAATCATCACCTCATGTCTTTTGTTGTCTCAAATTAAGTCAATTGTATACTTCACCCTTTTGTTTGGTAACTCGTTGGCTACCGAGCACTTGCAAACTCTGCGTCAAAATGATGTCAATGCAGGAAACTTGTGTCTGGAAATGTCTATCCACCTATGCAGTACCACATCACTGGGCCATGATGGGAATTGGAAGCTTACCTATCGACACAAAAGAGGTGAGCAGCCGGGTATCTATTTGTATCATTATTACCTTTAACTTTCGTCGCGCGACATAATATGGAAATAAATACCCATCTCAAAAACAGCAGCATGTCCTGCAAAACGCACTGCATGCTACATATCTTCCTGAGCCATGTAATGAGCCATCTGCTCCCTCTGTCTCAGTTCAGCCTTCCTTCTGAACAAGTCTTTTTCAAACCCGTTGCTCCGGTCAACGCCATCCCAATGCCTTCCAGGTCGGATCCCAAATCTATTCACTGGTGGACCCATGTTGCGGTTCAACCAACTATGCTTTGGTATATCTAATGGGACGTTGAAGCCCGCCTTTTTCAAATCTTTTGCAAATCTATCCAATAACGAGGTATCCCTCTTGAGGTCGGGGCGTTGCTTGGTACCCAGAATGTGAGCCATTGGGTCATCCCAACTGGATGCAGCTGCTCGAGTGGATTCATGCAATCCCTCAGCGCGACCACCATGTGATTGCTGTAATCCTCTACCCCACGGAATCTCAGATCCTTCTAGATATTTCTTCTCTTGAGATTGTTTCCGCCGCATAGCCTCCTCGTACTCTTCCTTGGAGATGGCCTGCCCATCCTCTGTTCTATAGACAGTGCGCGCTCCTCTTCCAGTAACATCATCACCTAATTTCTCCAACCGTTTCTGCTCTCTAGCCCTCTTTTCTTCCATTTCCTTTCGCAATTCTCTCCCAGACACCATGCCGGCTAGCGTACCATCTGACATCCTGACAGCATCCTCACTTTGCTGCTGCTGCTGCTGCCTCCGTGGAGGAGATACATCGCCACTGCTTATTGATCCCTGAGGTCTTCTTGGGGGAGATGCATCGCTCTGGTCATCAGACTCTTCTAGGTCACTATCATGCCGCCCTGATGCACTTCGTCTGGGAGGAGACACATCACCATCATCATCAGAATCTTCCACATCACTGTCATGCCGCCCTGATGCTCTTCGTCTCCTAGGAGGAGACACATCACCATCATCATCAGAATCTTCCACATCACTGTCATGCCGTCCTGATGCTCGTCTCCTAGGAGGAGACATGTCATCTTCAGAGCTCTCTCCTCCTCCTCCACCTCCACCTCCACCTCCCTCCCCGCGATGCCCGTCTCCTTGATCCAACAACAACTGCCTTTCCCTCAACTCTTGCAACTGTCTCCGTTCAAACTCATCAGCATTGGCCACAACAGGCCCATCTACATCATTCAATAACATGTTATAAACCAATTTAAGGGGTTTTCAAGTGATATATACGCACCGTCGTCCTCCATAGCGCCTACATTGACCTCGTTCTTGGCATCTCTCGCAACAAAGTCTATATCCTCATCCACAATAGCGACTGAACCCGCCACAAGCTTCTTTTTACTCTTTTTCTTCTTTTTTCGTTTCTTCTCATCGCCCTGGTTTGACCCATATTGCGCACTGAGGTAGTCTTGTAACTTTTTGACTTTGTCAGGATCCTTCTTTTTGGTTTCCTTCTTCTTCTCTTCTCGTAGGCTACTCAATCCAAACACATTGACATCCATGATGAAAAAAATAAAAGATTTTATACTGTTACTATTATCAGCACCTATTGGTTGAAGTTACACAGGACTCCAAGCGAATGGATGTGGGGACATCAGCCCAGGTGGATATTCTACCCTGTCCATCCTCATCAACAATGTGACAATTCGTATACAGGCACCAGTGATCCACAATCATGTATATATTTTTACACAACCGTCATAAGAATATAAATGAATCAAATAAACTGAGTATAGTACAGCAACAAGAAGAGGAGTTACAAAATCTGAACACGGCATTGGTTTGGCATAGCTGACACAAAATCCCCTATGCTACAATACAGATGACAGCCGCCGTCATGAGACTCGTGCAGACCCGACACTCGGACAAATCGCTGTCCATCATCTGTCCTCTCGAGTGTTCTCGACTCCAACCCATGCAACGTGGCAATGGAATGTGTCAACAAACGCCCAAAACCATCCTCAGCATGCACATCCGCAAAAGATACCTCTCCCGAGAGACATGGCAACATATATGATTCTATATCATACAAAGTCTGTCGATGCGTCTTTTTTAACGCAGATTTACCGCTCAACGATACATTCTTCCGCCATCGGCGTGCATAATCCTGCGCCACGGCCTTCTTCCTCTCCTCCAGACTTGGATATGGTTGTTGTTCTTGGCCATCGTCTTGAGCAGTGCCATGATGATGCATCTCCTCTCGAAGCTCCCTCACATGCTTTTCCCATTTCTTGAGTATTCTCTCCTGCGTGTCAGCATTCACAGAAAGAAACATCTGCCACAAGACATGGACGTCATTGTCCTGAGAGACCTGGTAAAAAGCAGACTTGGGGGCATGTACATTACCAAACGGAACGGGCTTGAACAACGCATCAATACCGTCCGCTGTCAACTCGGCCGTCATTTCTCTCAGTAAAAAGTCATTGACGTAGCGCCTCTGCTTCCTCTGCCCTAATTTATTCAGTGAATTCACCTCAGTCTCATCCAAACAGGATAGCCATGCCCCAGCACTGGATGCCACCGTCCATCCATGTTGCGGTATCTTCTTCCTAGCACGCTGATGCTTTGTTCGAGCGCGCTTCTCAGGAGTACGAGACTCCACCACAAAGGCGCCAAATGGTCGCCCGTCAGGCATGAGGTAGGGTCCCGTATTACTATTCATAGGTCGTTGAGTCCGTGGTGTCACAACCCCACTCGGAGACGCTTCCGCCATCAGTTCTCACGTATTATTGTTTGTTAATTCTGAAAGTTGTCGTCGTAATATAACAGCGTCTCGGCAGGAAAGGCAAACGTTTCCATGTGAGGCTAGAAAAAACAAGGCCCGTGTTTCATTCGTATGGTTCCTTGTCAGAACGACATAGTCGTCAACTTAATTTGATTTCAATTGAATGACTGGATACAGAGGAGCTTCAACCTGTCTTGTACCAATGTAGAGGAGAAGAGAGCATATGCTCCGTTTTGTCCTTTTTAAGGAGACAATGGTCCCTAAACAAGACATTAAAAACATATAGGAAAGGCAACCGACAATACGAGTCAACAGCACGAGCACTGATGCGTAGATATATAAATCTAATAACGAAACCATTGAGCAAACAAAATAGTAGTACTTCTACCCGACTGTCGGTGCCAGCGCGACTGACTGATTGTTTGATTTGTCGATCGCTTTCTTCTTGGACCGGGAAAGCGATAGGATAGGATATAAACACGAGTATAAAACAATATTAATAATAGAGTATGGATTTCTTGGCAGGTGTGTTTGGAAAACCAACTGGGTGGTCCAGTAGCGAAAAAGAACCCAGCAGGTTCTTCTTTCTTGCTTTCCTTCTTCTTCTACCTCACGCCTTCTTTTTCATCATGACTGTGGTATGCCTGTAGGTATTCGAGGACCGGATTTTGTCATGCTGTGCAGTGACACGTCTGCTGTTCAAAGCATTGTCACAATGAAGCAGGATGAGGACAAACTTGTCCCAATTGATTCACACAAGCTCTTTGCCATCAGTGGAGAGGCCGGTGATCGTGTCAATTTTACAGAGTTCATTGCAGCAAATGTTAGATTATACGCGTTTAGAAACGGTGTGGATTTGAGCACAAAGGCAGTGGCTAATTTTACAAGGAATGAGTTGGCCACAGCACTCAGAAAGTCCCCGTATCAGACAAACTTATTGATTGGGGGGTATGATGAGCACTGCGGTCCTTCTCTCTATTGGTGTGATTATCTGGCAACCATGCACGAGCAGAATATTTGTGGAAGTGGGTATGGATCGTACTTTGTTCTGTCTCTGTTTGACAAGCTTTGGAGGAAAGATTTGACCGAGGCAGATGCATTGAGTATGATGCGTAAAGGTACGTGATTCTTGCGTCTTTTCTTCTCTTTTTGTGTTTCGTATGATGTAGAGGATATGATGTTGCCGTAGGGATTGAGGAGGTCAAGTCACGGTTGGTTGTTGCACCCCCTAAATACATTATCAAAATCATCGATAAGAATGGCATTCGCGTTCTCGATGAGGTGTAAATATGATTTATTCTGTATGTATGAGACAATGATGATACGTCTGACGAAGGCGATCTGACATGAGCCTTCATGCACTCCCCACATGTGGATTCATGGCATTCACTGTGGGTCCGGATGGGGCATTGGTCCCACAGGACATCCCGGCCACCCTCGGAAATATCACCTAGGACGACCTCAATCTACCATTCCGATACTAGAACGCATGATACTACACCCGGGAGTCAGTTTTAAAATAACGCGGACGCACACGGGCTATACATATATATATTCTGCGTGTACGATCCTTGTTGAAAAGCACGCAAAAGAGCAACCGCTGGTTCCTCGTGCTGGTCTGGGTTGCTTTTGTGGCACGTGGGAATATCTTTAATCCTACAGGTGAGTTGACAATTCAAATGATGGATTTGAAGGGAAGGAATATGGTTTTTAGTAGATATGCCGCTGCGAGGGTCATTTGGGCGACACGAGAGCCACCAGCAGGGCAGAGGTCGGGAGGCGTGGGGAACGCTCGTGTTTCTGAGCATCGTACTGGTGGATTGGAGCATCAATACGTTTTATGACGGCAGATATAGTTTTTGTGCAGCGGTACAAGTGCTTGTGTGGATAGATACCCAGTCGCTGGACAAGAGTCACGAGAGTGGTACTGCCAGCTGCAGATCGTGAATGATATCTATCCCGTGCATGTGATCATTATTGAGGATTTTTTGGGAACGAGTATAATGTATACATATACTCAGATACTGTGAGAATTTGTTCCGTACATGTATATCAAAGAGTGCAACGTGATTTGTGGTACCCAAAAGAAGAAGAGCGAAGAAACACACAAGGATGGTCGGTGAATATGCAAAGACCAACGGGCGAGGAAGGGGTTACAGGGGTTCTCAAACCCCAAATAATGATAGTGGTAGGCGACAGCAAGGGCGGCGAGCGAGGCAGAGCGGGGAGAAGCGTGGGACACATGATATGAGAGAATTGACTGCAGCATTGCTGGAGGCGAGGGATGGTGAGGTGGCTGAAATACTGATGAGGTCCACATTTCGACCTCGACTTCCTGGTTTGACAAAGATAATGAGTCGTCTCGGCAAGGAAGGGTTTTGGAAAAAAGCTTTGGAGCTGTTTGAGACGTCCATCAATATGGGCATGTGTGAACCAGATACTGCCCTTGCGAACGCTGCGATTTCGGCCTGTGACAGAGGGGGTCAATGGCAGAAGGCGTTGGAGTATTTTGATAAGATGGATCAGATGAAGATAACAAGGGACGCGATAACGTATAGTGCGACGATTAGTTCCCTGGGAAAGGGGAAGCAATGGGAAGGAGCTTTGAGGGTTTTTGATCACATGAAAAAGTCTGGTATTAAGGCGGATGTGGTGACGTGCTGCTCTTTGATCAATGCTTTAGAGAAGAGTGGTCAATGGGAAATGGCTGAGGCACTTTTTTATCACATGAAAGGAGGAGGAAATTCACATGCAACGAGTGTTCAGGACATGTGGTCTGCACCGACAGGTAGTTCTTCGTCAGCATTGCCAGATTTTACGTCACCAAACTCGGTATTAAAGGCTGTTGTCCGTCATAATAGTGGAATGCCATCATCAAATCTGCCACCAGTGAATGAAGACGCGAGTGTTGCGGAAGATGACTTTCGGTCCCTTGGGTTCATTTGCAGCCCAGTGGCGGATGGGAATTTTGCAGCTCCACTCTCGGGAATAGAGGGATCTTTAGCAAATAACACAAACATTGAGGTTCCTTCTCATAATTCAGAGCATTCATTCACTGTTTCAAGTGAAGATGGTGCAAGCAGGAGAGATTCTCTGTCCTCTGTGGACAGTCGTATGACCCAAGACTTGATGTTGGATTTCTCTCATTTGTCCACAGATGACGTCCAGAGTGGAAACACGAGTCTGCGGCGATCGATATCATGCTTCCCCCAGGTGGCTCAGACGACAACAGTGGGGAATGGATGGTCCGATTCTTCTCGGAATGTCGATTTTTCTCATGCATCTGGAATTACACCCAATAGGGTGTGCTGCAACTCTCTGCTGGCAGCCTATGCCAGAGCAAGGCCAACACAATGGAGAAGGGCTGTCGATTTTTTGCAATCTCTTTGGAATGAAGATGAGAGCATGCAACCGGATGTTGTCTCCTATAATACGACGCTGAAGGCTTGCGCTAATGCATTCCAAGTGAAGCACCTGGAGATGGTCTTTCGTGACATGAGACGGAGAGAAATAAACCCAAACCTGGTGACGTTTCAATGCTGCATTACTGCTGCAAAGGACGGTCAAAACTCCTCGCTTTTGCACGAAGCAATTGACTGGATTAATCAGTACAACAGGTTCAAGTCAAGTTGTTCTGCATTACTGGTAACTGCCTGTGTGCGATGTGACATGCTGATTGAGGGGCTGGAGACATTCCAGGAGGGCTTGAAAACAGACCCCAAATCCATCTGTGAAAGCTCAGAGACAATATTTGCTGCTTTGGTGCGTTATAATGATACAAACTGGGTGGTGCGACTTTTAGATCTGATGGCAGAGGCCCAAAGCCTCCCATCAGTTGGTATTTGTTGCTCTTTGATCGACTTTCTCTGCCGCCAGAATAAGTGGTCTCCAGCATGCAATCTACTTGAAACTCTTTTGAGCAGAAGAGATACAAAATGGGAGAGGATGAACAGCTCATTGTCTCCGGCAAACGTGATTTTGCGGACCATATCCCGGAATATTGCCCATGAGGAGTCCCAGGATGAGAAAGAAAGGATGCTTTCTCACGCGATTACACTCTATCATCAGATTTCTCGAGCAGATTATTTACGACCCGACAAAGACACATACTGCTATCTGATCCAAATCAGCCAGCAGGCTGGCGATAACATGCATGCGCTTGCATTCTATGAGACCATGACGAAAAGCCAGCTGGCCCCCGACAGTCAGTCTATGAATCATGTTTTACTTGCGAGCTTGCAGACCGGAGAAACCGGGAGATCAATCCATGCGATAGTATCTCTAGTGATGAATTCAGTGGAATTAAACGAAGCCGTTCTTCTTCAGGGTCTTGACAGATGCCTGGAGGAACAGGAGTGGCACTTGGCCTTGACTCTGTGCGAAGCCGTCTCCAGAGCTGGCCACTCGAGGCCTGCCACTGTGGAAAATATGTATTCAAAACTGTTGAGGAATGCATCGAATGCAGATAATTCCAATACATTCAGCAAAATTCTTGACTCCATCCAGCACCATGGAGTACACATTGACCCCATGCTTGCAGCACAGGTCATTGGAACCTCTGCCATGAATAGTAAATCTGAGGAGTCCACCAATGCCAGAGGATCTCTGTTCTACACAGAGATGGGAAGTTCAGATACTGCTGTCGTCCACTACTCTGAGGAAGAGCATCCATCAGAGCATCAGCCAACTCCTGTTTCCAGAACCATTAGCCTGAGCAGCTCAGGCAAGGCTTCTCAGATGCCATCCCAACATGACATGTTTCTCGAATTGACCAATGTCTGGTTGAGCAAGGATATAACTTTAGAAGTCAAGGAAAGCATTTCCAATGTTAGACAAGGAGGATTGGGAGATCGTGATGACCAGGAGTTCATTGCACGCCTCGTCAATATCATCAAGATGGTGATCAAAAACAAACACCATGACTTGGCCATTGAGATGTGCAGCGACTTGCACGACATCGGAGTTTTCAAATTCTATCAACTTCCGAAACCTATATATTCAGTGAATCGGCTGGAAGAAAGCGGGCTCAATGAATGGGGAGATTCCCTTGGCCTCACCTCCATCAGCCCTGATGCTGTCCACGTTATCGTTGCCTGCTGGCTGGCCAAGGCCCATCAAAGCTTGACATGGGGCTACCCATTACCCAGATTCGAGACCATAAAATTAAATTTCAAAGCAGAATCCGCAAAAGATTTTGAGCTTTTGTCTCTCGGCATATTTAGATTGCTTACAACTGGACAGTCCATGGTTCTCAGTGACAAGAAATTCCCTCACCTGACAGACACCAATGTCGTGACATTGTTTCAGGAAGATGAAACCCATGGGGGAATTGAGATTAATACCTATGGACTCAAATATATGCAATGATTCATTCAATACACATGTCTATCTTAGATGCATGCGTGTGCCAATGGGGCATACCACAACAGTACTACTACTACTACAGGAAGTTTGTTTTTTTCTTCAGCCCCATTTGGGCAATCATCATGACAAGGCATTTGCATGTAACGCGAAACTACGTCGATCCACACTGCTCATTGCTCAGAAAAAAGAATTCAAATACAATGTGTGCTTACATCCACGGAGGAAACAACACAGTCAAGAGCACAGGCTCACCAGAGTGCCCCCTAGCCATGAGAGAGAATCTGAAAGATCTTTTATGTAAGATCTTTCGGTCAAACTGCAACGAGCATATCAGCACCACTCTCTGCACTCACATTCCAATGGTTTAATTGATTTCGTCCTTCTTTTTCAAGTAGTATGATGTCATGAATATTCTACAGGTACGTAAAACTGCGCCGAACCGCTGAACGTTGTGTGAATTACTTTTGCTGAATTGAGTGTCGATCTGTTGCGTCTGGCCGCGGATAGGATCTGTCGAGCCCTTTAATGTTCCATTGGAAATATTTATATATAACTTAATGGGTGAGCCTGTGGTGCAGTTCAGCGCTTTGTGGTTGTTGCTAACCGTTCCTTTGTTGTTCCTTGTGGTGGTTCTTGGTCTGATTCTTGCCAGCAGGCGTCGTTTTTCGCCTCGGAAAAAGGTGAGGATACACATGTCTAGATACCTATCCAATAGAATTTTCTAACATCAAGATATCATGTCCTTTTACAGGGCTCTATTGCATTTTTTCATCCCTTTGCAGAATGTGGAGGTGGTGGGGAACGAGTACTTTGGTACGTGTCGTTAGATTGCCTGCCGGCATTCTCGTGAACAAGGCTAACTATGCTATAATGATACATTCAGGGCTGCTGTGCACAGTATTCAAAACTGTCATCCAGAGGCAGATGTGTACATCTACTGCAATGCATCCAGTACTGTGACGGATCTGGTGCATGCTGCAAAGTCTAGATTCAATCTGGATATTCTTCCCAACTTTTCCGTGGTACCATTGAGAAAGCGTCATCTTCTTGATCCGTCTAGGTATCCTCGGTTGACCATGGTGTGTCAAGCCATTGCCTCAGTCATTGTGGCCATGGAAGCACTCGATGGACTGGTGCCTCAGGTCTGGATTGACACCACAGGGTGGGCATTTCCATATCCTCTCATCAGGATGCTGGGTTCACATGTGATAGCATACGTACACTATCCTACGATTTCATCGGACATGTTGTTACGGGTCAAGAATAGAGAAGCTGCATTCAACAATTCTAGTAGCCTTGCATCCAGTGGGATCTTTTCATATTTGAAGCTTGTATACTATCACATCTTTGCCTTCATATATGGATTCTGCGGAGGGTTTGCAAATGTCTGTATGGTAAATTCCTCGTGGACGAAATCCCACATAGAAGATATTTGGTGGATGCATGGTGGGACAGAAAGTATTGCTCTCGTATATCCTCCCTGTGATACCGAGGATTTGCGGAAATTAGATTTGGATAAACGCCTCAAGACTATAACAGTGTTATCGATCGCTCAATTCCGCCCGGAGAAGAACCATGAGATTCAGTTGCAGGCATTGGCACATGCACGAAATGCAGCACGCCATATGCAGGATGCAGAGTTGGCAGAGCTCGTCATGCAAACGAAATTGATCTTAGCAGGTGGTTGCAGAGATGACAAAGATTATGAACGAGTCGACATGTTGAAGCACAAGGCTAAAGAGCTAGGATTGGATGATTCTTGTGTGGAGTTTTGCATCAATGTTCCCTTCTCTGATCTTCGAACCATGCTAGGAAATGCAATCGCGGGAATCCACAGTATGAGGGATGAACATTTCGGTATAAGTGTTGTCGAATACATGGCAGCAGGTGCCATTCCAATAGCACATGCTTCTGGTGGCCCACAGACTGATATTGTGAAACCAGAGCCTGTTGATGGTGAGATGCAGGAGACGGGGTATCTCTGTGACTCTGTGGAGCAGTACAGTCGTGCTCTGACAGAGGTTCTTCGAATGGATACACATGCACGGCTGGCCATGTCTGGAGCAGCACGTAGGCGCTCGTCAAGGTTCTCAGATGAGAAATTTCAGCATGACTTTCTTGAGGCTGTCATGCCTCTTTTGACTGCAGATGGCATTCTGCCGACAAATAAATCAAAAAATATTTAAATTTATATTTAAAAATTCTGAATCTCTTGGGTTTGGCTCTCATACTGGCTGCCAGGCGTCCAAATGGTCTGGTCGTCCAGTTCAGAAATTAAAATCATCTCAAACATGTAGCTGATTGATGGAGGCTGTTGTCGTTCGGATACGGAGAAAGTCTTCAAAAGTATTCCGAGCATGCTCTGGGGTGATACTTGAGGACGCAGGTTTGGTTGCAGTTCCATTTGGGCTCTTTTTTGAACAACCTTGCCACAAGGAGGAGACGATCCGTTTTGATCCATCCTGTGTTCATCAACATGACGGCATTGAATGCGCATTTGAATCAGAACCATCCAAATGGATTTCTGCATCTGTCCTCCGGATATTGCCTCTGTGGAAATATTCATCCATAGACTTGGAAGATGTTTTGTGTCCTGAAGAGATGCATGCTACGGCAGGTCCCCTAGAGATTGGTCATCTTGGGTCGACCAGGGAGAGTGCTCGAATCGCGAGTTCAATCGTCCTAGTACAAAGTTTGCGTAGCAGCCATCGTGGCAAAGAGCCTACGCGTGTCGAGCAGGTTGATGGAGACATTGGTACATACATTAGTCTGCCTGGCAGTCCATTCCCTCAATTCTTGGGAACCAAGTTTCTGCACGCCAGATTCAATGGAATGATCGCAGCGTGCATGAGTGTTCCAATGAAAGAAGAAGTCAACAGGAGCAGCGTATATACTGATGGTCCCTGTTTATACATTCTTGATGCACAGGTTGTCCCTGGGTTTGAAGGAGCGCCATTGATCATGAAAGATACCGGCGCCATATGCGGAATACTCGGCTATCCGATCACGTCAGATCGAGTTGGCGCTGTATTTCACATAGGATGGCCGATTCGATTCATTCGCCATGTGATGCAAGCCATGATGGGCATGCAGCAAATTCCACCAGCCACTCGCCATCAATCTGCCTATGACAAACCCATGGCACACGCTGTGAGCATTCATACCGCGGACGGGTGTTGGGCCAGTGGGTATATCATAGATATGGAAAAGCGAGTCGTGGTGACGAATGCGCACGCTCTCCCACATGAGGCAAACGTGATGGTTCGTTGCAGCAGGACAGGCATCTTGCACCCTGGCCATATACTCTACTCATTTGAGGGCATCCTTGATATGGCATTCATCCATGTGCCAGAGTTACATATCACAAAGAGTGATTCATCATCATTAGAACTCAGTAGTACAGTTTTGTGTGGCATGCGGATATCAATTCTAGGTTTTCCACTCTGGTGTGCATCTCAGACCCACAGCCAGCCCATTGTGACACGCGGCCACGTCACATCCGTCCTCCGCGATGCGCATGATAAAGAAGCGATATTTACAACAGATGCTAAAGTTATCAGTGGTGCAAGTGGCGCCATTGTCCTCGATGATGATACATCACACATCCTTGGGATGGTGGTATCAAACACAAGGATTGTGCATGGATCCACATATTCAATCATATACCCAACCTTCAACTTTTGCATCCCATCGACTCTTATTCACAGAGCATATAAAGCAGTACTATCAGGTAATAGCAGCATCAACTCGATCAGAAAAGCATTCATTGCCCAGGGAGTGAAACACGTCTGGGACACACTCCACACTGATGCTGCATTGTCAAAACTGTAAAGCGATACCTTGATTTTTTTTTCTCAGCTCCCTTCCTCTTGACCCTCTCCATTCGTTGCAGTAGTATTTCCATTTCCAGAATCACCGTCTTGCTGCTGCTGTTGCTGCTGAGGATTCTGCATAAACATGTGGGGGGGAATCCCCTGATACATCATTGGCATGGGCTGCATCCCCGCAAACATGCCACCCGGAGGTGCACCTCCCCCAGGCATTGCCATATACTGAGGCTGATACGAATCCATCTGAACGCCCATGGGCCTCTGTCCACCCATGGCCGGAGGCATCTGTGCACCCTCCTCCCCCCCAGGAACCGTATCAGCCAAAAAATCCCACACCTCCGTCCTATTCACAGCAGTACTTATATCCTGACGAGTCAACGTCTTTCTCTTCTGCTCCTCAGCAACATGCCACGCCCTCAGAGTCATTTCCAGTATAAAGAACTCACATGCTTTGGCAAACAACACTGGAGCCTCCGCACTAATCATCCGCACATCCTCATCAGACTTCATAATCTGCACACACAACACCATCAAATTCGTCCATGTATACATTCAACAATACTTCCAGCCCACGCATACCTTTTTTATCCGAGCAAGAGGTAGCTGCTGCGTCTTGAACTCTGTCAAATCCGTCCCTCCCTCCTGGACATCCTCCATCATTTCGCTCCAAAACTGACTCAATTTTTCTTCCAACGTGTTCCCCGACTGCTTCGAACTTCGACCAGCAGATTTATATCCAGATACTGAAGGGTCTTCTGTCTCTCCGACCTGCATATGAATAGTTTACATGATTACAATCATTTCAAAACCAATGTGAAAGAAGAATGCCACCTGCATGCTTCCTTTCACCTTCACCCGCATACCATAGGTATTTACATCAAATAATAACCAACCTTTTGTCGCTTACTGCTTGAACCATCCATGATATTGAATATCGTTGTATCAAATCCCTGTGTCGAAATGAGCGACCGACTATCAGAAATCAGCGATAGATGAAGAATCCTCTGTAATTAATACGTATTTGAAATAGTAAAATGGTATCAGATTCTTAGGTATTTGGAAGAAGATCGGGCCAGGCCACATGGATGAGATTGATCCCTTGGCTCCCGACTCGCGATCGCTTCCACTCTGTGACGGGTTGTTGTTGGGATTCTTGCTGCTTGGCATAGCTACTCACACCACACACATTCGGTACGAATTCTAGAAACTCTATGTTGTTGACATTGACGAATGGAAAACGAATCAAGATACGATGGCATCAGGAAGACAAGGAAGCGAAAAAATACAAATCAATACAAGGCATTGACCTTTCTGGGACCATGCCCACGCCTGTGAAAGACAGCAGGCTGGTGTTTATTCTCATAAAACTTTGGAGATCGTGCTCCTGATCGATCAGGATAGCACGAGTCATCAATCTGTTCTATTCCTAGCGTATCACGTACTTTTCCTTTCGATCTCGCCGGGAAATATCGCATGGTGACCTGGCAGGTCCCAGCATGACTGCTCTCCTGCGGAGCAACCCCGCCAGATGACAGGGTGATATCAGACGACTTGGATGCCTTTCCGTCATCGAACAAGGACGATAGAGGAAACGTCACCTCTGATACTGGTGATGTAAAATCAGACACTGGGCATATCTTTGCTCTGATGAGAACAGTGGAACTTGCCGCAGCACAAGGGACATGCTGCTCTTCAATCTTGACCTGTTCTGTGACCTTGTGTTGCAGCTCGTGGAGGCGGCACACCTCACTCTTGTATAACGAGATGACCCTTTCTCCCGTCGTATCAGTAATTTCAATCACAGCAACATGCTCTGAATCCAACGCATGAGACCAGTCCGACGCGATATCGGCGTCGAAAGACACGTTGACAAGCCCCCTCGTCATGATACAGCCAGACCAGCAGCGTCGTCTATATGGGCGATGCTCTTCTTATTTCTTATTTAATCAAAAGGAGGATAAGATGATCCTATCGAATTTTACTCTATTCTCGGTAGAATACGAGAGAATATCTAATACCGATACGAGGACCTTGCTGTCGGAACATCAAACCCTAGGTGCAAAGTACCCTAGTATGGCCATGACACTCTTGAGCAAAGAAGAAGGGTTTTGATGGTTGTGTGTTTGGTCACAGCCTACTCTGCATGCCACCCGCGACCACAATCGTCTCACCAGTGATGTACGATCCATCATCTGATGCCAACATGGCAACAACAGCTGCAATATTCTCTGGAGTGCCAAGTTTACGCAACAGTGTCTTGTCCACTGTGTGCTGCCTCATGGATTCTGTGGCAACCAAGGCTGCTGCAAATTTGGTCGGAACCACCCCAGGAGCAACTGCATTCACTCTAATCTGACGCTCTGGACCCAACTCTTCTGCCAGTGCTTTCGTCAACCCCAGCAATGCAGTCTTGGACACTGCATACATGCCAATGGGCGGAGCGGGATTGAATGCTGTGTATGAGGTGATGAAAATGATGGAACCATTCGTATTCATTTGAGGCTCCACGATCCGGACCAAATAAATGGCTGATTTCACTGCATCATCATAGTATTCAAGAGTGCAATTCATGAATTCATGTTCAGATTCATCCATACCATTAATGTCAAAGATTTTGTCTATAACAGCGTCATCACACTCCAGAATGGACCCAGCAGATGGATTCACAGCAGCATTGCTGACAAGGATGTCAATCTTTCCATACCGTGAGACGGTAAAATCGACCAATCGGCGAATTTGAGATTGGTCCCCAACATGACATGCAAGTCCTGCGCATTCAAAATTCTTTGACTTCAAATCCCGAACTATCTGGTCCACTGATTCTTGTTTACGGCTGCTAATTACTACTTTGGCTCCTTCTGAGGCTAATCGCGTCGCGATACCCAGGCCAATGCCAGCTGTCGAGGCTGTGACAATGGCGACCTTGTCGCGGAGTCTGCCGAATGAAGACATGTGCGTTCGTCGATGTCCCAGGGGCGTATAAAACAGCCATCTATCTTGTTTTAGTATAGTTTTTACTGTCGTTAAGCCAGATCCGGTCAGGATTGTATTCAGCAACACCCCATGCAACATGGCAGTTGTCTTGATTAGAGAGATTAAAACAAATTTTTATTTCCGAAAGAAGAGAAACCTCTTGTCAGACTAGGTTCTGGTATCTCGCGGATACGCGCATTTTCATCATTCAAAAGTATATAGTACAGCACTATGGTGGATAGAGAAGGTGGGCGTCCCACAGCTGGGACGAGTGTCGGACAGCAGTTCTTTTCTGAAGAGGTTTTGGAGCGTGCCAAGACGGCCAAGCTGTATATTGAGCACTTGTACAAGTCTCAAAGTCAGAACTTTAGGGAGCGACTGGACAGGTGGGTTTAGGCGGTCTGTCGTCCAAAGATTCTACGAGATCAGTATTGATTGATTGATTGATTGATTGATCTTGCGTGGTTTTGATATTGTTCAGGCGCCAGAAACTTGAGCAAGCGCTTCGTTCGGAAGCTTTGTCTCCTGAGGAAAAGAAAGCGGTGATTGAGGAGCATGAGGAGAGGGAGAGTAATTACACAAGGTTGCAGAGACAGAGGCTGAGCATGGCTGATTTTGAGCCTCTCAAGCTGATTGGGAAAGGTGCGTTTGGAGAGGTAAGGATTTGTCGGGATAAGACGACTGGATCTCTTGTAGCAGTGAAGAAGCTGAAGAAGAGCGAGATGGTGAGGCGAGGGCAGGTGGATCATGTCAAGGCTGAGAGAAATGTGCTTGCAGAGGTGAGTCATTATGCGATAGTCAAGTTGATGTATTCGTTCCAGGATGAAGAGCATTTGTATCTGGTGATGGAATATTTACCAGGAGGAGATTTGATGACTCTTTTGATTCGTTTGGAAATATTGACGGAGGATATGAGTAGGTTTTATTTGGCTCAGACAGTGCTTGCGCTGGAGGCTATTCATCGAGCTGGGTACATTCATAGGGATATAAAGCCGGATAATCTTTTGCTGGATGCGTCAGGAAGGATGAAATTGTCTGATTTTGGGCTATGTAAGCCTGTTGATGTGCAGCTGCTGCCAAAGTTTTCTGCAGAGGATGAAGCCACATTGAGGAGCCTTCCGTCCCCTTCGGCGTCGTCTCAGGAGGAGCAGCTGTTGCACTGGAGGCAGAATAGAAGAAAGTTGGCATTTTCGACAGTGGGTACTCCGGATTATATTGCACCGGAGGTGTTGATGAAGAAAGGGTATGGCATGGAATGTGATTGGTGGAGTTTGGGGGCCATTGCATTTGAGATGATGGTTGGTTTTCCGCCATTTTATAGCGACGATCCAATGACGACCTGTAGGAAGATTGTGAACTGGAGGACATATCTTCGGTTTACTCCAGAGGCAGATGCGACATTGAGTCCTGCAGCAAAGGACTTTATTCAGCGGCTGTTGTGTGATGTGAATGACAGGCTTGGGACAAATGGGATTGAGGAGATAAAAAACCACCCATTCTTCAGAGGCATACATTGGGATTCATTGTACGAGTCTACAGCGCCCTATAGACCGGCTGTAGAGCACGAGCTTGATACTCAAAACTTTGAGCAATACGAGGATGATTTGATGCAAGGGGGCAAGTACCCTGCGAGCAGCAGGAGCAGTCGCCCAGTTGCTGATCCCAACTTTGTTGGGTATACATATAAGAGTTTTGAGGTGGCTGATTCTACGAAACGACAGGTTCAAGATAAAGAAAGCGCAAGGGCTTCAATGACACAGCTTCAAGATGCATTTGCAGCAGTTGAATTTGGAGGACATTAAATATTTGTTGAATGAAATATATTCGATTTCAAAGCTTCTGTTGCTGAAATTCTATTGTTTGGATTGAAAGCAATCATCTTTTTAGCTAGAGATAGTAACTCTTTCGAAGAGGGGTTCTGTATCTGGTCCATGTCGAAGACGTCATCCCAGTCCTTGGCATCCACATGTTTGAATTCCAGCTTGCCCCAGTCTGGAAGCTGTTCGCTCAGGCCCGGCCATGACGATTCATCCGGTGTACCTAGAACATCAATAATGCTACAAAGCTGGTGCAAATCACTTCTGCCTTTGAAAGGCGGATGTCCGAGCACCATCTCGACGATGATACAACCGACACTCCAGATGTCCACTGCTGTCGTGTACATTGTTGACCCAAGCAAAATCTCTGGAGCCATGTACCAAAGCGTTCCCATTCCAGGCGTATTGCTCGTGCGGACACTCTTCTCTCTCTCATTCTGGGATATACTAATGCCGAAATCTGCTAATTTGACGACACAGCTTTCATCGATGAGAATGTTATTGGGCGACAAGTCCCTGTGCACAATGCTGTTCTGGTGGCATGCTTCAAGCCCTTTTAATACTTGGGACACCACGTTGACAACCCAAGAGTCGCTTGGTTTTTCCTGTTTCAAAATCGTATTGAGGCTAGTTGGCAGGTATTCTAACACAATGGATACCCCGAAATCCTGCGGCAGAGAGACATACACATGAAACAATGGTGGTTGGTTGTTCTCAAACAAGACTGGACAGGAGCAAGGCATTTGATCAGGGACATCGTCTCAAAACGCACATTCTGATATAATCCATGGTATTTTAATACATTTGGGTGACCTTGTAGCGCTTTTAGAGCTGCTACCTCCCTCTGTACTGGTACAGGAAGCCCATCTCTCTGTTGACTCAAAGTTAGATATTTTATGGCCACCTCGCACCCCGATCGGCGATCTTTAGCTCTATATATCTACAAAATACAATAATCAATCATATTGTTATGTACTTAATGACTAGCGCACTGCATCTGTATCGATTCCAACCACCAACCTCTGAGAACCGCCCATGTCCCACTTCTTCAAAGTACTCGTAGTCGTCGGACGCTGGCAAAGGGTCCCCGAATGCATCCATTTAATGCTTTGATGTACTAAAATATCTGGAATATTGAATATCGAAGGCATTCAAAGCTACCCATGTGATTTGAAAAAATCACAACAAGGACGTCTTGGATTGTCCAAACTGCACCCAGACATGAATGTCATGTACCTGGTCCGGGCCACTTCCCAGGTTATGTTGCAGGGGACTACTACATGAGCACTACCGATGCCAGTACGATCCAGTTATTTTACAATTTCGTGTGCTTTTAGAACCGCCATGAAGTTCGGATTTGTCAAGGTTTTGGTATATATTGCCTGCCTTGCAGGAGTTGCAGTTGCCCAAGAGGGCTGCACTGATGTGCGCCCAGGCTTTGGATTCTTTTCCCCGAGCTGCTCATACCGCAAGGATCGCGGTGATTGTAAGGACCTTATTGCTCAAGGATATTGTCTTGAGACATGTGGGGGATGCAAGCAAGAGCCAGAGCCAATCACAACAGCAGAGGAGGTTTTGTCAGCTGTGGAAGAAACAGCTTCCGAGGTGGAGGAGACAGAGGATCCGCTCACGGAGGCAGAGCGCGAAACAATGTCCCCTGAAGAGAAGAAAAAACAGGAGGAGATTTATCGAGAGCAACTCCTCGATCAGGTGACAATGATTGAGGAAGATGATGGAGATGTTGAGGTCTTGCCAGAACTGGTCATGCCTGAAGAGACGACGGCAACTCTGGCCCCCGTGCCAGAAGTCGAGGCTCAACCCAAGCTCCCCATTAAATGCTCTTCGACAGTTTTGAAAGACTTGAAAAATGACTTGAATCTTACGACTGCTTACAAGGCTGCTCTGGCTTTGAATTTGACTGATGTGTTGGAGAGGAATGACATCATCTACACCTTTTTTGTCCCAGTTGATGCAGCCTGGGAGGCTGGTGCAGAGAGCCTTGGCCTCACTGTAGAAGAACTGTTCGAGAAGCCAGCTGTTCTAGCAAAAATTTTCTTCACCGGCATTATCCCAGATATGATTTTGGATGAGGATGCTCTGGACCTGACAGAGACCATGCAAAGCCAGAGTGGTGAAACACTAGCATTTACCTATGACACTGCTGATGGCGTGTATAGAGTATCTGTAGGACCAGACACTATGGCAACAATTGTTGCAGCGGAAAAATATGTTGGTTGCAATTACATGATTCATATGATTGATACCTTGTTAGCTTAAATGACCTTGTGAAGTCCTTCACGATTTCAGAGTTTACATAAGTTCAGAAAAAAACGCACGTGATCAGTTGTAAGAAAGAACTTTCAGTACTCACAATCTTCTATTGAACCATCCATGTCTTCCCAAATGTCCTGAATGCTTTTTGGAGACTGGATTTCCTGGGGACCATCCATGCCTTCCCCTTCCTCATCATGAACGCTACTGATCGTCTCATTGTCTTTGACTTTTGGTTCTTCCATATCACGAGATGTATCATGAGGCACTACCTCTTCTTCAGAAATAGTGGGCTGCTCTTCATCATCCTCAATAGGAATGCGTTGCATGTCATCATCACTCTCGATTGGAACTCGAAGCACATTCTCAGATTTGGAATTTGCTTTCTTTGAATGATATGGCATCGTGATTACCAGCACATTATCTTGTAATTGGGCGCAATATTCCAAGACATTCACAGAGGGATCAATTGCCAGCATTTCTGACCAAACCTTGTCTTTCCTGTACCCTCGATGCTGGGCAACTGGCATCCCCCAGATATCTCGACCATACTGATAAATTGGCGTACGTTTGTACTGAGAAATTTTGAGTGTATTCTTCTTTGGCTCGATGGACAGATTCTCAGGAGACGCGGCTCTATTCAGTATGACTCCAATAGTAATATGATCCTCTGGATCATCTTCCAGGACAAGGATTTTGGCATGTTTGGATGCAATTCTTTTCCTTCTCTGCTCCAAAACTCTACGACGCTCCTCCTCAATCCTCTTCTGCTGTTGAATTCGGCGCTGTTCTTCTCTGCGGGCCTTTTCAGCTCTCATTCGGAGTGCCCCCTGGCGCTGCTGTGCCCTGCTTCTAGAACATGCGGGACCCCTGCACGAGCCAACTTGCGTTCCCATAGCGCCACCCATGTGGCTATACATGAGGTCGAATACGTCGTCATCGTCCCATATAGAACTGTGTGCTGTCCCTGGGTAAAAGGCTGACAGGGACATGTGACCAAACGGCATTGGGTGAGAGGCAAACATACTGCTTTGTATGGACTGGTATTTCTTCTTCCTGAAGATATATTCCTTATGTGTACGTGACACGAGATTACAATTGTATATGTAAATAGTTAACAAATTTTTAATGCTCCTCCGGCGTCAGAGAATCAGTTTTATGCGCATGGATAGATGATGAACGTTCTAGAACCTCGCAAGCCTTCTGGAACCTTCTGGAAGGTCCACCTTATTTCCGGCACGCGCGGCATTTATTGACCCCAATCATCAACAATGCATCTCAAAAAGCGTATACGTAGGCAGACGCCTCAGAAATGGACTAGACTCAATTGATCCAATCCTGGGATGTTGGACCACCTGTCCCTGCTCTGTCCTTGTAGCGTTGATCAGGCTTGGCTGCTCTCACTGATTTCGCTACAGCCTTCCCCACTGCACTAGTTTCATACGTAGCTTGTCTCTGAGCCGCCTGCACAGAAGCAGAATCAAAGAGAGTGAGGCAAGGTGCTTGCCGAGACCGCTCGTAGGGCCTTTGGCAGAGTGCATGAAACCCTTTCGAAGAGAGCTTCGAACACCATCAAGTCAGTTCTATGCAGTATTGTGATGATTTTAGTCAACGTACCGCTTGCGCAGCTGCAGCTCGGGCCTGTCGGTCGGCCTCCGTGTCCCTAAACCTACGAATCGGTCCAGTTGGTCCACACGTCAGAAAATGCACTACTGGTTAACATGTTTCTTTACAATAGTAAAATGTGCATCAAGGAGATACAGAAACCGTCATTCATCAGTACCTTGACCCAGCCCGAAAAGCCTCTCCGTCTGGCCCTGTGCCTTGACCACAACAACTCAGGCATGCGCCCATTATATGCTGCTGATTCTCAGTTTAGATTAGTAATCAAATCTCCTCCATCTCGACCTGGTCTTGGCTTATCATGAGAGACTCGTCCTGTTGCTGCTCCTTTGGACTGCTGGCATCAGAGGGGCTTGCAGCATGTTGCTTTGCCGATGGGTCTTTTTTCAGTGACGCATGCTGTAGGAGATGCGCTGATGGATCATCATTTGCATACGACTTCTTCACTTTGTAGTGAGTCAGCAGTGCCTTTAAGAGATCTTTCCAGGCTGCCTCGCCATCCTTGAGCCTTTGAAGTTTGGCAAGGTGGGCCTGATGCCTCATGTCCTCTGCGTATGCATCCCGGAGAATTTCTTCAAACTCTTGGCAAATGACGACGCCATCTATACGTGGTACTGATCGACCGCCCCTGATATCGAACCCTGTCAAGGCAGGGGCAAATTCTATACCAATCTTTTTGCAAATCTTGGCAATCTGTGGAAGTTGGACGTGAACTGTGCCCTTGGGAAGTTCAGTGGCGAATGGAGGCGCTTCTATATTTCCGCGTTCATTTTTAGGTACCTTTCCGTCCACGGCTGGAGGTGGAGACCATGGGATTGTCTGCCATTCGGCATAGTAGCTTGACATGAGCTGCCCCCCACCCTCATCAATAATGTCTCCCACATTCTCAGGAGAGCGGAGATCTTCCACCTTGGGAGCGCCTCTTTTTTTAATCTTCTTGCATGGTCTGTCCAATTCTTCGGGTTTGACCTCTCGCCCGAGACGTTTCCAGCGATCGGCAGTGTGAATATCTACCAAATCCTTCCTAAAATAATATGGCTCTCCCTTGTGCATTCCAGCAGCCTCTGCTTTGGGAACAAGTATTTGAT
Source organism: Picochlorum sp. BPE23 (assembly GCA_025209345.1). Lineage (NCBI taxonomy): Eukaryota > Viridiplantae > Chlorophyta > Trebouxiophyceae > Picochlorum > Picochlorum sp. BPE23. The sequence goes on along the minus strand of JANSVD010000005.1, from coordinate 350,742 downwards.
ATTTTCCCACGTGTCTCTTTAGAACATACTCTACATGGTTTTTGAATCCTTCTATTGTTGTTGGTAATGCTTTCAACTCTTTTATTGCTTTCTGATCAAGCTCTTTGTCCTCTCTCTCATTGATCAGGTCAACCCATGGCTGAATTGTGGTGTCACCTTTCCCCAATCCATTCAACCTTTTTCCAAGGGTCTCTTTTTCTTTCAATCTCAACAAAGACATCGTTTGCTTCCACCAGACAGCGTCTCTCTGCTTTTGAGAAGAGACGAAACTGGATGAATATCTTCTGGTCACATCCTTTGCACCCCCTCCACTAAATGCCACAACGTATACTAATGCACCCGTTCTATTAGTCATGCGCTCAACGTCTTGGGGACGATTCACCCAACCAGCTGCAGGATCACAGTGAACCCATTGGCCCTCCTTGGCATCCCCACAGAACACCTCTACCCAGAACTGACCAACTCCCCCTGGTGATTTACTGACAGCTGCACCAGCAGACTGTCCCTTCTTCTTCCAACGTTTTCTCTTGTTATTACTTGGCTGGGTTCCGCTCGTTCCTGCCCCATCTTCTGGTGCGACCCATGATGTTGCCTCAAGAGCCAAAGCAATCTCCCTTTCATATTCCAAATCACTCTTCTTCACAGTACCTTGGGTAGGAGCATCAGAATCATCTTTTGTCGCTTTATTGGTATCTTTTTTCGTTTCATTCGGACTCTTTGGTACATCTTTCGCTGCATGAAGAAACGCCTGATGTGCCTCCTGTTTCATCCTCTTGATCACATCACCTGGCTTTAGTGGAGAAGGATCCAGGTGTCTCACCGTCCGTACTGGATATCCCAGAGCGTCGATCAAGGAAGCAAACATAATAGAGCACTCTTCAGCCGTGCAGACAGCATCTCGTATATGTTGCAACAGATCCTTGACAGTATCCTCTGCCCCATAGTTCATCTTTAATGAATCAACATTCCACCCATCCATTGGCTCTCGTATCTTGAACCTGTCATGGAATATTTTCACCAAAGATTCTAGCATCGACATCGAAAGCGAGACACCGTCTCCGCTCTGCTGAATATCAACGAGTGATTCTTGTGGCACAAGGGACACGACAGCACTTTGCAATACATCATCTCTTACCACAGAATCATGGCAAAACCCTCGAGCAAGAAGACATAAAGCATGAGAACGATGTATTAATTGGCAGAACATCCTATCCTCTTGCGTGAAGGCCTGTCGTTTTGCCTTTCCTTGCTGCTTGTCTTCTGTTGCCTCAGGTTTCTCAAGAGCCACAACAAGAGAACCATGGTCAGGATCTTGTTCGTCACCAGACACATCTTCCCATTCAGGGTCACGAGTTCCCTCCTCCTGAGCGTCATTATCCCTATCAATGACCGCTGGAGCCCCACATTGAAGATCCCCCCCAGGCTGTGTGGCCACCACAGACGAGCCCTCCTGACCACGAGAGGAAAGCTTGCGAGACTTTTTCTGCCTCTTCAAAACCCTATTCAATAATTTTGATACATTTTTACCACTCTCGGAACCCAGGTCACCTGCAATACAGCACATATGGTAATAACAGTAGAAAATACACCAGTCAAACAACATGTCTCTGCAAACGCATGGCAAACTCACCCATGGTCTATTTCGACAGAAACAGGTCCTCATCCAAGTATGTTCATAGTATATAACTTTATAACATTATTTTAGTGAACAGAATTGCCCAAATCAGCAGGGCATTCAACCAATTGAGTGCCCATTGGAACGAACGGATTTGGTGGGTACCACCCTACATGCCCAGAGGCCACCGCCAATGAGTGATATCACGGCGCGACTCATAGAAATGAGATGACCATATACACACACATATATGGATAGATTTAGTCCTTTCCTCAGCAACCCCAGAGCACCGCTGTGTATAAAATCGTTGGTCATCAAACAGTTGCTTGTGCCAGTGCTGTCTTCTAGGGCCGAGGTGTGGGCAACGAAAAAGTCAGAGCTTGGAGGTCTATCCAAGGTGTTGGTGGAGGCACTCAACCTGGCAATGTGCTACAACAAGCAGAATAGGTCGATGTGTACGGAGGTGACGATGCAGGAGCTGGATTTTCCTCCACTTTCTGCGGTGTTGTACTCGAAATGGATGTGAGCATGGGCGAAATGGCGTGGCTCGCGTACTTGGATTGCTGACCTTGTATGTGATAGGAGCACGAAACTGGGGACATGGTCTCAGGGCTGTGGCACCCAAGGTTCTCGACTTGGCAAAATTACAGCAAGCAGATTTTGTACGTACAATATATTGTGCGGTATATACGGCCTCAGACCGTCCAGATGATGCCAGGAGACCTTGCATCACATTTGAATTTCTGACATCGGCTCAAATCTTCAATCTCTCTTGTCCCCAGCGCTGAAAGATTATTATTACTGAATACAAAGATTGAAATGTTGTAATGTATGTGCAAGCAGTATAGAGGTAGCAATGGTTGACTCACAACAGCAGCAACAAGAAAGGCTTTAAGTGGAGCCGAAAGGGCCCTTGCTATGCAACAGAATGCATCGTAAAACAATAGAACTAAACTAAAAGAAATTTTGTGTTAGGTTGCTCGGGGAAAAGAGGCCGGCCAAAGAAGAAGAGAAATGAAGCGGAAGCTTTGGCTCAGCGCAAGTATCTGAGAAGAAACAAAATATAAAGGGGTCATTGAATGACACGAAATTGATCCTTGAAAAGCTTTGAGATTTCAAGGGCAAGGGAACCAAAAGCCCTGTAGCAGCCACTGTCAATTACTTTGCCAAGCATCGTGGATCTACACACCCCGAATACTACAGAAACTTAAAAGAAAGCAAATTTGCGAAAAAAAAAAATCATGGATTAAAGCAAAGCAAAACTATGTTTGACCCAGAGACAAACAGAGTCAATGTCTTCCCAGATGCTGTGCCATGTGATGCACCACTCCAAGTGCTCGATGACAGAGCTACAACAAGTGTGGATGACATTGAGTATTCTGTGCATGATTCAGGCGACGGGAGCTAGAATGATGAGCCATCAGAAGGACACCATGACCCATTCAGTCATCTCAGGGGGATAAGGTCTGGAACAAGATCAAGCACAATGTCATGATCACAACCACCTCCGTGGCTGGACCTCTATTGCATTTAAAGCTTTCATTTAGTTGTATTGTAATTTATTGCACACTGTTTCCAAAGCAGATCGACCGGAAATCCAATTTTGGCATTTGTAAATATTTACAGGATAAGAAAAGGAAGAGACAATTCTGGAATCACGAAGAAAGCCAAAGTTACCCATAGAGACCTCGATGGCTTGTCAACTGCCCTGCCTGGGCGCAAGTTCAGACATGCACATTTTCTCATCTGTGGTGTGAGACTGCGTTCAACTTCAAAGTAACGCATGATTTCTGTGCTCCCGCTGTCACTCTGCATCGCATATGCTGTCTTGCCTTTTAAGGCGTGACCTCTATCGCGTTTACGGATGGGGTCCTTTGGCGATTCCACACCGTGCTGCCGCAGTAGGGTTTCAATTTGACACTGTCAGGGACACATCCGTGACTGGAATTTTTCCAGTGGAATATTCCACCTGTAGGAATAATTTGCACATCGGAATCTTTGCGAATCTGACTATGGGGCAACGAATCAATCGCATTCTCCAAAATATATGGTATAAACTGCCTACTCGAGATTTACGCCTGGTTGTTTACCAAGATGACGACGCTGCGCCCGCACAGTTTGGTTTTGGCACTGGCATTCCTTGGGTGTGCTGTTGCCAGAGACTTACTCGTGATCGAGTTTCCAACTCCAGGAAATGAGGTGAACGCATCGTACGTCTGTTATATCTCTGAGAGAGTATTTTTTTTTTTTTTGCCATAACGATGCTGCTGCTCCTGCAGGGTTCCTTTTGATCCGAACAATCCCTTCACCAAGGGTGGACAGGCAGATATTCCAATGTCCGAGCTTGCCAAATCCGGTCCAGAGTTTGCTCCTGACCAAATCCATATCGGATCGTGGACCCCGACTTCCATGAGGATCAGTTGGGCCACAGGAGCAGGCAGGCTCAACACCAGCGACGAGACGGTCGCCCCATACGATCCAGACACTGTGACCAGCACAGTCAAGTATGGAACTAGTGCTGACGAATTGAGCAGCACTGTCACACGTGGGGACGATGGTGTCTTGGCTGATGCCTTGGTGTACATGTACAAGTACAATGCGGACGCGGGGGACGTTAATGGGCTCGGCACGGAGTACCACAGTCCCATCTTGCACCACGTGGTTTTGCAGGATCTCAGCCCAGGGCAGACGTACTTCTATTCCGTTGGAAGCGACGAGTACGGGTTCTCCGATGTGTATAATTTCACAGTCCCATCCAGAAAGTATCCCTTCAAATTTGGCGTCATGGCTGACATTGGTCAGACATACAACACATCAGTGACATTGGAGAGGACAGCACAAGACAACCCAGATGCCTTGTTGCATATTGGTGATTTGAGTTATGCTGATGATTGGCTGCCCAACGGGACTGCCCAACCGTGGTTTACTGGAGGAGATATGCCAGAGAACGGAGGATATTTCTTGTCCTATCAGCCAAAGTGGGATACCTTTGCTCGATTGACTCAGCCATTCTTTGCATCTGTTCCTCACATGAGCATCGGGGGAAACCACGAGCTAGAATCCGTCATGTTGATGGACAACGTAACAAACATGGCATACAATGCTCGGTATCCCAATCCTCAGGACGCTGAACAGCTAAATACCTCCCCAAATTACGCCGATTTGTACTGGGACCAGAGCAGGCTTCCAAGATGTTTCTCGTGTCCTGGAGAGGGAATTTTTGTGGCTGATGATATATCCTCAAAAGTCAAGACAAACAATACATGGTACAGCGTTGATATGGGACCTGCCCATATTGTCATGCTGAACAACTATGTGCCATACAGTGACAATTCAGTCATGTACAAGTGGTTTGACGAGGACTTGTCCAAAGTAGACAGGGAACAGACGCCATGGATTGTTGTCGGCTTTCATTCCCCGTGGTACCACACATACATCAACCACTACAAAGAGAATTCAAATATGCAGGAGTATTTCGAGCCCCTCATGCTGAAGCATAAAGTGGATGTGGTGCTGAATGGGCACGTCCATGCATACGCGAGGTCCCCACCCGTGTATGAGTTCAAGCCAAATACCTGTGGGCCACTTTACATGACTGTTGGGGATGGCGGCAACCTTGAAGGGCTGTATAAACAGTATGTCGATGAAGCACCTACCCCAAAATATTGCGGAAATTCTTCCATTTGGAGACCAGCTGAGTACCAGCCAACCTACTCTGGAAAAGGCGTTGTGGATGAGAAGACGCCATTCTGCTACGCGGAACAGCCCCCATGGTCAGACTATAGGGATCCAAGTTTCGGGCACGGTTTGCTCACGTTCATCAACGACACCGCATTCCAGTGGCAATGGAACAAGAACGTGGATTCACCAGGGTCGTGGAATGATGACGTAATTGTTCTCAAGAATCCACAGGAGACCTGTGGTACCAAGGTTGTCATGGGAACCAAGCCTGCCGCAAATGCAAATGCAAAGGCACAGCCCAACGTCATGTACAACGTCTCTGGGGTCCCTCTGGCTAAATATACTTCTGACGCTCCCAAGGCAGCACCAGAAGCATCTTCGCAGCCAAGCTCAGCAAGCGCCCCGCAGACATCATCTGCCGGTGCCACATCAGTCTTCCTAGCATTCCTCGCCCTTGTCCTCATTGCTGTGCAATAGGACGATACGTATTCTTTTGTCGATTACATAAAATGTCGCTGTCATCTGCACCACGGCACTGTTTCGTTGTGTTTTGTAACGTCTTCTACGCACCCAAGCCAGAACTTTTGGCCAATGGCCAGCCATGTGAAGAAGTTCCTCGAGTGCAATCAAGCCCCAAAGGATTGATCCTGCCCATGCACGAGAAAATGCCTGCGTAAAATGTTGAGAAATTCATCAATAGTCCTTGCTCGACACACTTCTTCTGTGTGTGGTTTAAAAGACAACCTGCACAAATTGAAAAGTGGACAGCCATTGAACCCTATTGGTAACCCTTCCGTCATCTTCATCAGCTCTGTACATTTCTCCTTCCCATGGATGGTACATACCAGTATTCTGATGCTCCCGTCATGGTCAGGATACCAGCAAGCTGCCATACTTCCCTGCTGGATTTGCATAGTATCTATCGGTACGTAGTAGATTCATGCTCGAGCCCACAAGCTGTCAAAGGCAACATAGGCTGGTTGTTATTGACCCCTGTTCACCACGGGTGGGACCGCAAGGTGTGACTTGGACCACGGCGTGAACCCTGCTCTCTGATGCCGCAGGAATACCAAAGATGTCGGGAACAGAAACCTGACGCAAGATGTCAGCCTTGGTGGACACGGGCTGCCCTGGCCTTCGACAGCGTCGTATTCACTGGAAGCAACGCATCACGATGCTTCAAATGCTGCAAACTGCGGAGATCCATACTGCTTGTTCGCTTCAATCCGTTACATGACGTCTTGTGGCCAAGGGTGAGCGTGCCAACCCCTCAGCCCAGCGTGGGTGGGGTAGAACAACTGGTCTGTGGAGCATCGGCAGTTACAAAGTAAGCATGAAGAGACAGTAGTTACATGTGGCAAACAGACAGGTATCGACGAGACTTGGCCCTAACGTATATGGGGATTCCAATCATTGTCAAGCCCCGTCAGTTTGGGGCCAAATCATTTGGCCATTGAATGGCCCAGAATGGTTGGTGATCAAAAAAGGAGACGTATGACACTGTGCCTCCTGACAGAAAACACGGCAGAAAAGTCGCAGTTGTCTTGACTGGTTCACACCCGTCTACGACTTCTGCTGTGCTGCTGTCTTCTCAAAATCTTTCTACCCCCACCGTATGAGCTTGGGCCAGGCGCAGGATTGGACCTCACCCACGGCTTGGCGTTCGCATGTACTGCAGGCTTCCCATCCAAAACAAGGTCCGTGCATTCATCCGACGGATTCTTCGTGATGATGACATCATCATAGAATGCATCCGAGGCGTCCATGTTGCGGTTCCACTTCCATTGCAAAGCAGTGTCGTTCAGCAGGATGATTTCACCGTGTCCAAACGACGGGTCTCTGAAATCACTGTATGGTGCCTGCGACATGTAACAGAAGGGCACATCCGGATCAATATACCCTTTGCCAGAATACGTCGGGGTGTAGCCAGGGACATAGAAATAATTCGATGTATTCAAGCATAGGTTCTGGGAATACGTCGAGGTTGTGTTGTCCACGTATCCACCGTCGAAATATGTGAGCCCCTCCGCATTTCCACCGTCGCCAATGGTAATGTGGTTTGGCCCGCAGGTGTTGGGCAAATTCTTGAACACAGGAGTTGACCGCTCGTATGCGTGCACATGTCCGTTGATGACCAAGTCCACCTTGTATTCCTTCAAAAGAGGCTCCATGTCTTTTTGCATCTCTCCAATCTGCTTGTATGACCCATCGTAAGTCGAATACCAGGGGGCATGCCATAACATGATCACCCACGGGGTCTTTGACCGGTCCACCGATTTGAGATCATCCTCCAACCACTTGTACATGACCGAGCCTGGGCCGTATGGGGCATAGTTGTTGACAAAGACCACATGCACCGGACCTGCATTGTGGCTGTGGAAGGAGTTGTTTGAGGTGGCTGCATTTGAGATGCTGGGCTCGAAGAATTTTCCAGTGTCTGGCAACAACTTCTGATCCCAATAATATTTCGGCAAATCCGGCTCTGTATTTATTTTCTCAGGATACTGAGGATTGGGGTACCTCGAATTATACGCCAAGTATGTCACATTATCTTGCTTGACGATGGATTCGAGTTCATGGTTGCCAGCAATGGTGTTCAGCGGAACATGCGCAGCTAGCTTCTGCACGAGCCTCCCAAACGTATCCCATCTCGGCTGATAGCTCTTGAAATAGCTCATACCCGGCCCTGGTGTCCAGAAGTAGTACGTTCCATTTGCCCAATAAGCGTCTGCGTAAGAAAGATCGCCAGCCAACAGAGCGATATCAGGCTTGGCTTGGATCATCCTGTCCAATGTGGTGCTCGAGTTGTATGTCTGGCCCAAATCTGACGTCACCGCGATGACGAAAGGATACTCTCTTTTTGGCATGGTGAAATTGTACACGTCCGAAAATCCATACTGTTCGGAGCCCACTCTGTAGTAGTACCTCATCCCGGGCTCCAAGCCCTCCAGCAAGACATGGTGGAGGATTGGGGATTGGTACACGGTGCCCTCGCCATCAATCGCACCATCGGCGGGGCCATACTCGTATGTATATACGAGTCGTTGCACAGTCGCTCCGTCCGTCTGGACGCCCCCCTTCTGCTGATCGAGAGTTGAGGCCTCTGTGCCGTACTCGACCAAACTCTCAACCTCCTCTGGATCATACGGCTCAGGAGCTTTGCTCGCCACCCCAATTCGCCCCAAACCCGTGGCCCAGCTCACCAGCATTGAATCCTCAGTCCACATCGTGAGGTGCACCTGGTCAGGAGAGAATTCTGGCCCGACATGCTCCAGCTCTGACAATGGAATGTCATTCCCTTCCTTGAAGGGCAATCTCGAATCCAGTCCCAATGATGCATTGATTGGTGTCCCAATCCAATCTGGGTGTTCAATCATTGAAAGTTTACGTGCAAACGCATCGCTGGGTCTCGCCGCACGAGCACCCTGCGGCCCGGACAAGAGGCAAACCCAAATAACAGACACCAATCCAAGGCTCGAACCCATTCCAAACATGGTTTCTTACGAATGGCAAAGAATGTAGACGATGATAATGGCCCCGTTGGAGCAATGGCTTACCGAATATGCCATTGAATGGTATCTTTCAAAAATGGATTCTCGAAATGTCACAATACGGCATCTCGGATACCCTCAGGTCCTCCGAATATGCCTCCATTCTTACAATCGTGGTCACGGTGAGTCACCGTCGGTGACCGCCTAGCGAGGCGGCCCTGCGTGCAGAGCATGGGACGCGCGGCCCAGCTGATTTTTCATCCAGGCCGCTTTTGCTTGATTCCTTGCTTCCCGTATCTTGAACCTTTCATGAAACGTTTTCACCAAAGCTTCCAGCGTCGATGTCGAAAGCGGGTCACCTTGTCTTCGATGAATAGTATTCATAGAGTTGCGATTTCACGCTATCGCCCATACACGCTATGCTACGATAGCATAGCGTGGATTCTCCATTAGCCCGAATATTTCGGACCGATAGCGTGTGATTTTTTGGGACTCCCATCATAGAGTTCTTTTGATGGGATGGTATGAAAAGACCAAATATGGCATGGTGCACTGAATTTACATGTCCCACCATTTTCATATCAGAAGACTGTCAGAATGCTGCCGGTGGCAGCAATTCTCTAGAAAAGCCTCTCCGGTCTCTCAGAATGCCTCATCAAGCCCAAAAACTCGTCCAGTAGGTGGCAGTCAACGTGGGGATGACTGAAGTGATATGGACTCTCCCGTGCTGTATATCTGGTCTATCGTTGCTGTAACTTCGATCAGGATACACCAAACTATCATTATTACGGTATAAGAACTTAATATTCAATGAAAAGATAAAGCAACGCCATATTTTGTGGCGATAGCTTGTCGATAGCGTGTGACGCTATCGCTCTAATCTATAATCTCCCATCAAATGTCACTTTGACCGATGCCATTGACAAAATCAAGCTATCGGTCGATAGCGTGTAGATTCCGGACCACGCTATCGCCCCACTCTAATGAATACCAACGAGTGATTCTTGTGGCACAAGGGACACGACAGCACTTTGCAATACATCATCTCTTACCACAGAATCATGGCAAAACCCTCGAGCAAGAAGACATAAAGCATGAGAGCGATGAATCAATTGGCAGAATACCCTATCCTCTTGCGTGAAGGCCTGTCGTTTTGCCTTTCGTTGCTGCTTGTCTTCTGTCGTCTCAGGTTTCTCAAGAGCCACAACAAGAGAACCATGGTCGGGATCTTGTTCGTCACCAGACACATCTTCCCATTCAGGATCACGGGTTACCTCCTCCTGCGCGTCATTGTCCCTATCAATGACCGCTGGAGCCCCACATTGAAGATCCCCCCCCCGGCTGTTTGGCCACCGCAGACGAGCCCTCCTGACCACGAGAGGAAAGCTTGCGAGACTTTTTCTGCCTCTTCAAAACCCTATTCAACAATTTTGATACATTTTTACCACTCTCGGAACCCAGGTCACCTGCAATACAGCACATATGGTCAGCAGCAACGGAAAACGCACCAGTAGACATGTCTCTGCACACGCATGGCAAACGCACCCATTGTCTGATTCGAGATAAGCAGGTCCTCATCCAAGTACGTTCATAGTATATATGGCTGTGTAACATTGTTTTTATGAACAGAATCGCCCAGATCAGCAGGGCATTCAACCAATTGAGTGCCATATGGCAATGCATTGGAACGCACTTACAGAAAATGTGGAAACCCCCTTGATTTTGGGTCGCTGATTTCGTCGCGCACAGGGCGTTATATATTCCCGCTCGTATATATTATTGATCAGTGTTACAAATAGAGTATCTCGTGAAAATTTGACGCCAAATGGTTCGCGCAATTGGGAGTTCGCCTCTCGGAGGGATGTGCAGATGCGCTTGAAAACGGACGTCCAAAAGTTGTGCTCTCGGCGACAATACGGTGTTCCCACGACGAAATATGAAATAATAATTATATATGCAACTTTTTGAACACTCGGGAGCGATTGAAACGGCCCCAGGAGGTTGGAGCGAGTGTGGATCAAAAGAACCTTGTAAGAGGCTGGTCGGCAATTTTGGAAAATTTTCGCAGCCGGATTGTACTTAATATATCTAATTACGACAGATCGTTGCTCGCCCCCTCCGGGGCTGCTCGATTTTTTTATATTTTTTACACGATACTTTACAATTCGATTGATTCATTGCTTTTTCCCCAATGATCACCCCTTGTTGTGCCACTGTAGGCACTGGGGCGACCATTGGGGAAAAACCGTTAACCGTCTGTTGCCAGACGGCGAGTCCTCTCCATTCCACGTCTATTCACACCTGCACCACACATAATTGTCAGTTCTTACCTTTTTAATTGTTTGGCGACGTGATTGGAGGGACTCTATACCTGCAGGCACATATACAAGGGTGGTCGTTAGTGATGGAATGTCGTTGGTCACGTTGTGAGCGAGTCGCTCTGCTACGAATTTGGAACTTACATTAGTGTATATTGTTTATTTATTGATACTGTATCATTCTGAGGCTGTATGGGCAGTGCTAAATAATTACTTGGAAAAAACTATACCCGTCCAACCCAACCGCCCGGCTCACTTGTGCATCTCCAGGGTGCCATGATGTGGGTCAATTCTCTTTGTCCTGTGCATCCTCGAGAGGCCTCCGTCGCCTGGATGTTCCTGTGATATATGTTTTAGCGTATTCGTTGCCACACTCCTGCGTTCGTCGCTGCTTCGCACCACGCTTTGCCCCTGGACGTCTGCTCTTCAGTTGCTCCACCTCCTTCTGGAGTTCGGCCATCTGTTTCTTGAGGATATCCCTTTCTGCCTTCCCCTCCTTGTATAATTTGTCTTTCCTATCCATTGTTCGCTTCAGTTCATTGTACTTTTCCTGGACATGTTTGACACGGTCCAGTGCTTGCTTGTGTATTTGTTCAGACATGAGAGCTTTGGCCCTTCCATCAAATTCAGGATGTTCCTCTTTGACTTTGTGCAGATCGTCGACAATGATCGAATTGATTTCATTTCCTAAATTTTCCCTAGTCTCTGTAAAGAGAAAGGAATACTTGTCCGGGGAATACCATCCAGGGAGCTTCTGTAACACTATAGGTCTCAGCTGCTCCAGCATATCTTCCATGGAAAAGAACCTGTTTCTCCCACCTTCTGCTGTCTGTCGGTCCAATCTTTCCAAACACTTGCCAATGCAATTAATCAGATGGCCGCCATAGTCGAGATACCACCGACGATCCGCATCCAGGCAATTTTGAACGTTGTCTTTGACATGTCTATTGTAGTTGTTCCTGTGATTTGAACTCAGGTATGCCATGAGTGTATCTGCTGTGTATGATGCCGAAACCCTGGCTAAATATTTGCATTCTAGCATGACCTTTCGTCTGCATACCTCGTAGAGGATTTCATGTGCTTTGGGCATGCCTTTTTTCCGTGACAAGTACGCTCGACATTGCTCAGAGCCATTAACATTGACAGGAGCTCTTGCCCAGTACTTGGTGCAGGCCTCGCGGGCGTGTTTTTCTATATGTTTCTTCTCCACAAATAGAGACTGAAAATCGCCATCGATGGAAATCTCGCTTCCCTCGTCAATATCTACCGGAGGAGAGTTGGCTACTTCACTAGGAGGGTCTGCCTCAAACCACCGCAAGATGCCCTCCATGTTTGGGGCCAAGTAATCCAGATCCACACGTATTCCTGAGCAATCCTCAGTTGCGATAATAATATCATTCTTGATTCCCTCCCTCTCTCGAAATGAAGCGATCTGCTTGCAGTATTCGTCTCCAGGTGTCGCTGACTCGGAGGTTTGAATTTCTAGACAAGGGCCTTGCCCGGTTTTGTGATTGATTCGAATCATTTCGAGTACATTTTGGATAAAATATGCATATCCTCCATAGCCAGGGCACGGAATGCACCAAATTACTCTTGGCTCCCAAAATGAAGAATTCAAAATGCCATAACAATGCACACCATGGTGCGTGCTGCATTCTCATCGATTTGCCGAAGGTCGTCGCGATACTGCTGGACAATCAATTAATGCTTCCCTGATCTAAATTTCAATGAATTGCGATACGGAGCGAAGTGTGCCCCAGGGTTGGGAAAGGTCAAAGAGGAGGAGAACTGGAACAAAAGAGGTATCCAAACTGTGGACCGACTTCTACCAGTCATGCCTTCGCCTAGACCCTGAATGCCAACCTGCTATGATTGAGTATGATCAGGAATTGAAGCAGTATTGGTGCCGAGTGCAGTGCCCCTACGGGAAGTTTTGTGGGTATCATGGGGCACCTCACATCTATAAGAGGATGCTCCTCGTGAAACCAAGGGAGCAAGATCGAAGGAAGTTGCTGGAGCATGTCAGAAACAAGCATCCAGAGATTGCCCTGAGGTTTGACGTGGCTGTGATGGAGGAAGAGGAGCATACGGGCCACCAAAAGAGTCCAGAAGATGCTCCAAGAATTCAACTAGATGGACAAGTGTCCACCCCGCTGCTTTGTAGTGACGAAGATCCAGCAGTAGTGTCTTCTGAAGATGCAGAAAAAGCATTGCAATCATCCGATGAATGCAGTGTGTGCACTGAGGTGAGACGACGCATGTGATCCTTCTTGATCCAAGCCTATAACCTTCTCAAGAGTGAGTCTTGTCTTGCAGGATCTTGAGGACAGCGACGCTTCTGATGATGAGGAGGCCGACCCAGACGAAATTGATACACCTACTAATGAGCGCTTCCGGTGCACCCAGGGGTCGCATTTCAAAAGTTTTCTCATGGCAGTGTTGGGTGAGGAAGAAGGAAACGATATTGGTCAGGCAGGGGAAGACATGGGTGAGGAAGATGAGGCACCCTGCACTTTGCTTCAGCTAACCTCTGCACTGCTCGAGCTAGAAATAAAGCACGCTATATCAAAGGAGGCGATGCAGGACATCTTGAGCATAGTGCGAATGGGGAGGAGAAACTATGACAGGATGATCATCCCGCCATCAATTCATCTTCTGAGGAAGACTATGGGTGTTCCAGACCTCCAAACTGTCGAATACCATAAGTGTCCCTGCGGATACATCTACAAAAATACTGTATTACCCAACGAAAGGAATAAGGACGAAGAATGTGGAGCGGGATGTGGTAGGAAGAGGTTCAAGGCAGATAGCTGTGGGAGCCCAAAACCTTGGCAGCATTTCTACTACTATGGCGTCGAGAATTGCATCAGGAGTCTGTTTTCTTCCCAGAAATTTCGAGATTCGAGGAGCAAGAGCGTCGAGAGTGATCGCGCAGGAAATTCAGTCTACAAGTCTGCATGGTTCAGATGGCTGACAGAAAAGGAACCCAATGCAGGGGACAAAGTGACCAGTATTTGGTCCATCGGCATTGATGGATCTCAGCCATTTGGAAGAAGGGCCCATTCTTGCACTTTGATTGTATTGAAGTGTGAAGATATGGACTCGGAAGGCCGTTACCTGAGTTGTAACAGTAGGCTCCTTGGAATCATTCCTGGTCCAAAGGAGCCCAAAGACCTGAATCCCTTCCTGTGCTTTATTGGTGAGGAGTTTGAGCGACTTCGATCATCCACAATGTCATACGAGTACCAGGAATGCGATGAATCTGGTGAAGCCATCAAATATTCTGGAACTCATCGGCCTGTACTGGGATTTATTTATGCAGATGCCAAGGCAAGAGAAAAGGTCCATTTGTGCTTCCCAGGGAATGCTATCAAAGGCTGTTATTTCTGCTGGCAGCATGCCTCACAAGTTCTGGAACACGAAGAAGGGACGTCTCGCAAGCGACGATTGTTCACAGGCTATGTGGAGAATGATGCAGCAACGCATGTCAATGGGCTTAATGAACATGTGTTCGAGGCCTCCAGAGATGATCGCCCTGCCATCCAAAAATCCGTTATCGAACATGCCCACATGGAGCAAATATTGAATACCATGAAGAATGCTACATTACATGGTACACATAAGGGGACAACCCTGAAGGAATGGCAGAAACGGCTTGGCATTTACGACTATGCCAAAGTGTTTCATGTGGTCCCCACTTTACATGTCAAGCATGGCATACCTGCCCCGCTGTACCATTTGGTTCTTTTGGGACTTGCGAAGAATTTCATCAAATACATATGGGATGGCCATGGTAATAAGAAGACCAGTGATCCCGATAGCAGGAGTATGAGAGTCACCAGCAAGGAGACTATTAAACGATTGGAGAAAGGAATCATTCTGAGCAACTCTTTCAACCGCCCCTACTCGTCGATAGAGTACTGCAATGGTTGGATCTGCGAGGAAGTCAAAGTTTTTATAGAAGTGCATTCGTGCGCTCTCTTCAATGAGGAGGTGACGGGCGTTCCAGTGCTCACACCAAAGGCCATGGAAGCTTGGGGACATTTGAGGAAATTCACCATGCATCATGTCAGCCATGGAGAGGGCTACAAACTCGAGCCATCGACAGCCTTGGAACATCTCAAAGAATTCTCCAGGATATGCCAGGAAGAGAAGGCATACGAATTGCTGACGCCCAACCTTCACACAGCCAACTGCCTCCTCCACCATCAGGAGAACTTCCTTGGCCCACTGGACCAGATGTCAGAACTCTGGGTGGAACGGACCATGCGTCTTGTTTCTTCAACGAGTTGTATAAATGTTCCCGAATCAACTTTGGCAAAGCGATATCTCATTCAAGCTGCTTTAGAGAGAGCAAAGCGGGAACTTGGGCCAGCTGACCAGAGTGCCATCCCTACATATGCCCCAAATCGACAACGACTTGTCTCAGGGATGATGTACGACCTGCAATCGCATGCAACGCATTATCTTCGTGGGAAAGGGTCGGAGCAAAATGTAACCGGTTGCATCCAGGCCCGAGATTCTGCCAAGGATAAACTGAAGGCGTCTGTAGAGGGAGAGAAGGTGAATCTCCTCAGGGAGTTCCATGCAAAACACAAGAACGAAAGGCCGAGAGAGCCGCAAAAAGATATCATATTGTACAGCCATTCATCGTGCAATATTTTGGTGGATGGCAAGGGCTTCAACATCAAGTCGTTCTATGAGAAACGGGACAAAAAGAGGCGGTCACACTTTGTCTTGCTGAGGGACAAGGATTCTGAGGCTCGCTATATTGGCCTAGTGTACGACTTTATCCGCATATTCAGTCCTCGAGCACCGGATGAAGTGGAAAGATACGCGGTTTGTGGGATATACAAGACTTCGAGGATGAATTACCATGGATCCACGGTCTACACAGTTCAAGAGTTCAAAGGGGAGAGCCCATGGAAGGATGACAAACATGTGACAACAGTACCAATCACAGATCTCGTGTGTCAGGTTTCTTGTTTCGAAATGATCAAAAATGGTTGGAAGGGAGAATGGCCCCACCACAAACTTGTAGAAGGCGGCAACAGAAAAGAAATGGACAAAATGCTTGCCTTCTTCCCGACGAAGGGGTCCACCTTCGCAACAGCGGAAGATACTGCTATCGAATAATGATAAACATATAATGTATTGAAATTCTGCGAGAGACAGCGTTGAATCATGGCTATTATGCAAGAATCGGTGCCTTGTGGTGGCCTCCGGAATTTCCTTAATAAGTACCACAGGTCGACGTCCAGGCTTCTCAAAATTTTCACACAACCCAATTTACTCAGAGGCCCATAACTTTTCGAATATCGCACCAAATCTCCCCATTTTTGTTTCAATAGACATATTTTCTTACCATCTTTCCGATGAACCGGTCGAAATAATAAAATACGCCCCTCAGGAAAATTTGGGATTTAAGGAGGCCACCACATTTTCTGTGAGTGACGAACGGATTTGGTGGGTACCCTACTGCCCAGAGGCCATCATCATGGCGCCACTCATCTCATATGATCTAGAACGGAAAAGAGTGTAATTTCACATAAAATAAAGCATCATGAGGGTGAATTTCACGGCTTAATGATGCATCTGCGCAATAACTACGCGTTTGCCAGCTGTCCTCCTACGTAGAGACATGGACCTAGAAGAAGGTCTCGCCGGTGTCTCTTTTGGCCTAGAGCATGGAGTATTTGTAGATAATTATCCATCAGAAGTCCGTGTGTGCAGTGAAAATGGTTTTGAGTATCGCATTAAAGGGAACAGAAAGGAAGGGCATGGTTGGAGCTGTTTCCCTTGTCAAAATCTTATTGCAGTGAAGAGAGCCATCGATATTCCAGCAGGGTATGGTGTCTACATCTATACGTTTGAGAAGAAAGCTTGGAAGAAGAGTGAATGGCGGCCGCGTCGAGTGTGCGTTCGTTTTCAACACAAGAGTCAGCAGGAAGGGTTTGTGTCTAGAGTTGAGCAAGGCATGTCGAGTCCTCGTCGCCCAAAGAGCATTTTATTTTTAGTAAATCCTGTGTCTGGTTCAGGGCAGACATTATCAAAATATAACAGTATTATCAAACCTTTGTTCGAGTTGGCTGGCGTGTCCTGTGATATGGTTCAGACATGTCCATCCAGTGATGACGAGCATGAGTTTTATAAAAAGATGAGACATTGCGTTGCCGTGGGATGTGAATACGACGGTATTGTGGCGGTTGGTGGAGACGGTGTATTTTTTGAGATGATGAATACCGCGAATCGAGTCTGTGGAGAGCCCCAGGTTCCCTGTAGACTGGGACATTTGCCTTTAGGGTCAACCGATGCTGTGTCATCCACGTTGCACGGAACGCGCAGTTTATTCACAGCAGCAATGCACATTATACTTGGAGACTATAAAAAGGTTGATACGTTGCAGGTAGAAGTATACTCTGGGAGGGATGCCGAACTGAGTACGAAGAATACTATGACATGCTTTTGTATAGCAGCAACAGGTTTTATGGCTGATGTCATTTCCTCAAGCTCCATATTGAGATTCTTTGGGCCATTCCGATATGATATCGTGGGTGCATTGAAATTGATACAAAATACAACATACAAGTGCAAGATTAATTATAGTCACAGCGAAAAAGCATTCAATGGTGATGATGAACGAGCAGTTCAATGCCATGCAGAGTGTTCGGTCTGCAGCCAGCCCGCGAGCACAGACATGTCACCGGGAAAAAAAAATAGAAGCGAGTGGTCGGCAGAGATTGAAGATGAATTTTTGAGCGTTATGATTATGAACCAGGCATGCGTCAGTGATAAATCGACCCATGGCATGTACAAGTATGGGCATTTGTGCAACGGAGAGGGTGTCTTGGTCATGGTGAAAAAGTGCTCACCATGGTTATTTTTCCGATTTCTCCTAGCCATGTCCACCCATGGCCTCTCTGAGCACGTCGGCGATCATGTTCAAATGGTCAGAGTGTCAAAGGTACAGGTAACCAGCGCACAAGACGATGTGCCATTGACATGGAATTTGGATGGCGAATTGCAAGTCTGCCATAAACTCACAGCAACTCCAATGCATGCATCACTGCCAGTCTTTGCCAGAGGCATTGAGAGGTAGATACAATGTGCAGTGTTTTTCAGTACAATACTCAGTATTATTTATTATGTATGTGACGCCTTTGCGGCCATGGTAATTTTGCAAGAAGGGGCCAATTCTGCCTTATTGCTGTCGGACCGTCCTGGAACATATCCATGCGAAGATGTCTTGTTCTTTCCCTTCTCAGAATGACTCTGATCAGCCAGCCGAGTTTTTAGCGACTCGATCGTTCGATCCTTGTCTTTCATATCCTCCTCTTGCTTCTGAATAATGGCCTGACATCTATCAAGCTCTTCGAGACACCTTCCTAAAACCTCCTGTCAAAAAAACATGACGATACCATCATCTGGGCTCCATAGTACTCAACACATGGCATGTAAACCAAAAACATACTTCTTTCGAGGCCATTTGAACCCGTAATCCCTCTATTTCATGCTGTAAAAGTAGGATTTTGTCGTCACGAGAGGCCATATTAGTACAAACGAGGCTCTATTAACTCATCCCAGCCCATGTGTACCTATCAATATTGACAAAATAATAAAATAATCAGAATGTATATGTCCCTGCGAGCGACTGGAGATCATTATATGCCTCAATCACGTGTTCACGAGAGACACCCCATAAGGCCACAAGCCTCGACCCCATGGACGACGCTGCAGCCTTTTTAAACGATGCACTGAGAGACTCGAGAACCTTCTGGAATGATGTGGTACCACATAGTCTACATATCGCACCAAGCGAGTCGGTGTTTTCTGCAAATGGAATCATATATGGAAGATGTGGTATGCCCGTGTCAGACCATGACACTGATTGCACCCTTCTGACAGTGTCATTCTGGATGCGAGCAAGTACAGCGTCATGCGAGATTTCAGTCTCATGATGTAGAATAGAGATGCTTTCTGCAAACCTTCCATGGTCAGCATCAGACCCCAAGATGTGATCTTGGTTGAATGAGACTCGCCTGTCGCTTTGAAATAATGTTGTCCTGCTGCTGGTAGACGAATCTTCCTTGGCAAGTTTTGCTGGAAATATCATATCCATCGACGCAAAAGGACTATTATACGTGCCTGTCACGAGACTACTTAGAGAATGAATATCTATTCGAGTATCATCGGCGCGGTGACAGGGTGCCGTGGCTGCATGAATGCCAACAGCTTTCAGCAGAGAATTTTGAAACAGAGAATGCCGTGGATGAGACTCCCTCGCCGCAAGGATTGGATGCTGTATCACTGGATCCACCATGGGAACATACATATCAACCAAAGGGGATATACACGATGTCGCGAGCCCCTCCAGCAGCGTCAACCTGGTCTCATCACAAGCCTCCCGTGTTGCAAATACAACCTTTGATTTGCCCGCATAATCATGCTGCATATTCTCCAGGATCTGTGACGTCATATTCCCCCAAAGGGTTGTATCATCAACAAAAAACATGAATCCCGCCAGAGAATCAGATCGTTCCGCCACTCGTCGAATACTGTCTTCAATCTCCTCCACATCAGGTTGGCGAACAAGACATTCTCCATCCACATTGCTCCACATCCTGTGATCAGACTTCCTCGGATTCCTCCACACACCATCAACTATATGCATCGTCTTCTTCGTATCAATCTTTGGCGTAAGATAATCCCCGAAATACTCGGATACTCCATCGCCACCCTGAGAACTAGACTGGCAATACCTGTCCACATCCCCTTCCCACTCCACTCCCTCATCGCCATCTTGTACCTCGAAAGATTTTTGTACTCGTCGTATAGATCCTTTGGCATCAATCCAGACGGCTCGAGGGTGAAAACCTCTCTCTGCCGTCTCGTAGAAGAGCGATTGAGAAGAGTAGTACCCAGTGCGTGTCGAACATGGCTTCGGTTCTTCTCCAGCTCTATTTCCCTCATATAACGATACTATTTCATTCTGGATATATAGAAGCATCAAATCATCAACGCAGAGATCAAAAACTGCTTGAAACATTACATGAACGCACTTGAATGTTCCAGAAATGAGCACCTGTGTAGGTCCCAGAATCTCCTACTTGAACAACAATGACATCTCCAGTCATTATCAACGCATCGTTGATTGATCTGCATGAAGCTGCCCTGTGCCTCTGTGTTACATATCCGGTCGAATGGAATCTGGCGCCACTGTTGACCGGCCATACCGGCACTTGTTGTCATCGTCCGATTGGGATGCTTCCATGACCGGATAGCGGAATCGATGTGGTTTGATCGTCCGAGGCCGGGTGGGTTGACCAACCAACCAATCCAATCAGTGTCGATGGTCACTTGATCACTTTTCCAGCGCAACTCATGGGATATTTTATGTGAATTTTATGTAAAATTATCAAGTAGAAGCGGAGGAGAGCACACGAGCACGTGTATCAGCATTTATTGTTGTCTGGCCGTTGGGGAGGCAAGCCTCTCCGTACCTGTGGTGTTTTCCCCCAGTCTATTCGAGTGTCCTTTCAGATTTTATAGTTGTACTTGATATTTTTAATTCAAATGAATACGTGCTCGGTGATGTTGCGAGCAGCGTTATGGTTGTGGTTGGCCTTTTCTTGTAGTGTGGTGGCACAGCCAGCACTGGACGAGTTGGCACGCGATTTGATCCAGCAGCAGGAGCAGATTGATCAGGGGACGTTGAGAACGTGTCCTGCGAATTATAATCAGGCTGATGTGGTTGGGCCAGGGTGCTTGTGTAATCCTGTTCCAGCATTAGGTATGGGGCTGTGCCCAGCTGGGTATGTGTGTGCCGAGCCATGGGCAGCGCGACTGTTGCAAGCTGCTCAAAATCAGCCAGCTGATCCCAAGAGTAGTGGAGAGTTTCCTGATTTCAAGTGTCACCCGTGCACGTATGGGCAGTTGTGTCCGAAAGGAAGCTCCCTTCCAGCACTGGCATCAAATGTTAATGTGGATACGTGCGTTGGTTTTGTACATCATGTGGATGATGTCATACATTTTCTGACCACATATGACAATGTATTTGCAGAGGGTTGAGTAAATTAGATTGCCCTGCTGGGTCATTCTGTCCAAGTCCAAGGGAGGTGTATCCCTGTCCAGCTGGGTTTTATTGTCCAGCAGGAACAGTGGAGCCTCTGACATGCAATATGACCGTGCTGGTGAAGGCGTATCCGGATACGGTTATGCCGGTGAAGCCGACGACGATTTACCAGAGTGTGTATATGCGAGGTTCAATATTGGGTGGGAATCAGTGTGTAGGGAATGCAACGACTCCCCAGACACCGTGTCCAAGTGGATTCTACTGCCCCACTCCTACAGAAGTGTATATTTGCCCTGGAGGGTATTTCTGCAAGCAAGGTAGTATTGAGCCTACGAAATGCCCTGCGATGGCATCCTGCCCAGAAGGATCTGAAAAGGCAACATTGTCATGGTTTGGATTCATCTGCTTGGCGGTGATTCTTGCTGCATTATGGTTGGCGTATTGGCTGATGGTGACCATCATCTTAGTGAATCAGAGACGGATTGGAAGAACACAGGCTGCAAGGGAAAGACTGTGGAAGCTTTTGAATCCATTGTTGGCATCAAATCACACAAAGACCAAGTCATTTAGGGCATTCAGGGCCATCAGACCAAAGATTACGTTTGAATTTTCAAACATGGGATTGACGCTCCGGGGAGGAAAGAATATTCTGAGTGGAGTGACTGGTTCGTTCCATCATTCAAGAATAGCTGCCATCATGGGGCCCTCTGGAGCAGGGAAATCAACGTTTTTGAATGTCATCATGGGTAAAGCAAGTGAGATGGGCAAAGTTCACGGTACGATCAAGGCCAATGGGAGAGAGATCAAGCCAGACGATTTGCAAGGTATTGTTGGTCTCGTTCCTCAGGAGGATATTGTCCACGAGGATTTGACTGTGAGGGAGAATTTAGTCTATAGTGCGAGACTGAGGCTCTCAAAATCAAAGTCTTTGAAGGATCAGATGTTGATTGTTGAGGATGTTATCAATGTGCTTCAATTGCGACATGTCCAGCACCAGGTGGTTGGAAATGCAGAGAAGAGAGGAGTGTCTGGAGGACAGAGAAAGAGAGTCAATATTGGTTGGGAGCTGGTTGCCAAGCCAAGTGTACTGTTCATGGATGAACCCACCTCTGGGCTAGACGCTACAGCTGCGTCTGATATATTACAAGGGCTCAAAAGAATGGCGAGTCTTGGAATGAATATCATCACTGTCATTCATCAGCCAAGATATAGTATCTTTTCGCTGTTTGATGATGTGATGCTCCTCTGCAAAGGAGGCATGCTTGCCTACCTTGGTCCCTCTCAGCTGGCATTGAACTACCTGGAGGAACTAGGTTTCTCGTTGCCTCGGAATGAAAATCCAGCTGATTTTGCATTGGATGTACTGAGTGGTATTATTCCGAGAGAAGGACACAATTCATTCCAGCCAGAGGAGCTGGTCCCATTGTGGAAGACCTTTGGGGAACGCTGGGTTGCTGCGAAAGATACGCCAGCATTGAGGAAGATGATGCAAGGGGATGTGACTGCGGAGCGTGGACCTGAAGCAATCGATTCGGAGCAGATATTGATTCTGGAAGAATCCATTGATGATAATGACGCCGACGGGGATGGCTTTATTAATGAGTCAGAGTTGGAAAAAGTGCTCACTGATCTTGGTGTTGAGCCAACAAAAGATGATGTCAAGACCATTTACGACGAACTTGCCCATCAAGATACTGGACTGATATCAAAGGATAGAATTCTTCAGTATGTGAGGCATGGAGGCAGACCTCCTGCCGAGGAGCCACACATTCAACGCCCAGGAGCAAGGAGACTTGATAGTTTGTACCGTGTATACTCTATTGAGCAATACACATTGGGCAACGCCCTTTCAGAGCTAGCATCACATATGCCCGAAGGTATGACCGCAGAGGGACCAATGGAGAATCCACAGACTTTGAAGGAAATGGCCATTGCTTCCATGGACAGGATTGATAGTCAAAGAGAATCTGGAGCCCTTGAGAACCAAGGATCAGACGCTTCAGATGCGATGAACGATCTTGGTACAGTAGAATCAATCGATCTGAAGACCTCATCTGAGGGTGAGATCCAGCCGGATACGAATGGAAATTCAAAACTCAAGTCTGTCGAGTCTCAATTACACATTTCTCACCCAAGCAATGAGCCCCAGGGAATTCTGAAACTTTTCAAGAGGAAAACAAAGCTCCGCGATACACCGGGAACTTTCACTCAATTTTTCATCCTTGTGATGAGAGAAGGAACCAAATGGACCAGAAGTTGGCTTGCAAAATTCATGGACATCATACTTTTGGTACTAGCTGCAGTCACATGTGGGGCTATCCATGGAACAGGTGGTGGTCCAAATGACGTGAGGGGAAACTCGGCTCTTGTCCTGCTGACGGTTGGTATTCTATCATGTACCACATCATTAGCCACTTTTGGCAAGGATAAGATTGTCTTCTGGAGGGAGAAGGATTCAGGACTGCGAGTGTTACCTTATTTCCTGTCCAACTCATTCATCAACCTCATTGATATTTCCATCCAGCCTCTCATCTTCTTCGCCATCTACACATCCATGACACTCCCATCTATTACATTCGGCATGTATTATTTGATTGGAGTTCTCGTGGTGTGGTGGACAACGTCAGCAGGTACCCTGATCAGTGTGATTGTGGCTCGGCAATCAAATGCCCTCGTTGCAGCTGTTGCATTTGTACTCATCACTGGTGGATTCATCAATGGTGTCAGCCCCAATTACAAAGAGTTAGGAGCAACTACCAAAGCACTCACTGCTCTATCGTATAATAGGTGGGCGATTGAAGCCGTGACAATTGCTACATATCAGAACTATCCTGAATACATGTGGCCCTTGACAAAGGCTCTCATGAACGTGGCTGGCTACTGCGGCCTCGATGACTCGGGTATTCCATCCATCAACAAGAACCTCAAAGGAGATGTCATTATTGCCTCTGAAGCACCGACCTGGGATGACCCATGGCAGCAGGCAGCGACAGTCACGCCCAACATGCCAGAGACTGAGTTGGTACAACTTGACATCAATGTGTACTGCAGTGGATACCTCGAGCGGAATTTGATAATCATCTTCTGCGAGGGTCTAATCCTGCGCTTATTGACATTACTTGCACTGTACGTGTGCCCCAAGGGCATGACCTTAGAGCCTGTGGCTGTTGGCCTTGGGCGAGCATTTACATCAATTAAACGAAGGATGATACTACGAAAGAAAAAAGCTGTCAGGAGGAGAACAATGACCGCTGGTGCACTGTCGCATAATGTTTAAGATTTTGTCGATAAAATTGTAAACAAAAAGACCCATTCATCGCAATAGAAGCCATCATGAATCCACAAGCAGTTGCTTGGCAAGCTTTTCTCCATCACTGTCTTCATGAGAATAACCATACTGCTCAATTTTCCTAAAGTGCCAGAACGAGTCACCATCGACCTGCCATGGGATTTCCTCCTCAAAATCAGGATAATTTTGATGCAGCTCTGCCACGCTGAAATAATTCGGAGAAAACTGCGTCGAACTCAGAATACCCTCAGTCTGCCGAGGAAACCTTCTTTTCAAAATAAAACCAAACACCTTCTCCAGGAGATCCTTTGGCTCAAATATCCCATGTTTGAAATAAATCTCCCCTACAATAACCCTATGTGCTGATTCTCTGGATTCATGATTGAGTGTCACATCGAACAAGTATCCGCCGTTCGTTTTAAACTCTGAGTCAAACATGAGCTCAAACTCCTCCATCTCACCATCATCATTCTCAAAACGACACACTTTAATTCGTTCAGCCATCTCCTCCTTTGCAATACGAATCCGCTCCTTCTCCTCGTCCGTCAACGTAACAAACTCAATAATCCCCTTTTGCAACAGCACAGGGTCGGGCACAAATTCTGTACGACATCCCCTATTCTTAATCTGCGTCATCAACACAGCCGCATGCTCTTGCGCTGCAACAGCCGTTCCACCTTCACTATTCCCCGTCACCTGAACTGAAATCTGCCACGCCTCTTTCTCTACCAAATTCACATTCCCAAGAGGAGGACCCCCTTCCAAAGAATCAAACCAGGCATTCCTCACCTCCATCATCAATTGCTGATCAACCTCATCCAACAGATGCGCCCTGTAATAATACGACTGCTCCGGCCTCCTGTAAAAGAGTTTTTCAATGGATTTGGCCAGATTACCAGAAAACCCAATGTATTGGAGCTGCGCATTCTTGTCATACATGGCAAATACCGCTGGACCAGCCTCCTCCGCAGTACGACCTGGAGGAGTCATACCAGTCTCATCCAATACAGGCCTCATCTCCAAATCATCCAATGCAACATGTCCATGTTGAGATCCAACAGTCTCAGATATGGACCGAACATGCCCCAACCTTGGCCTACGGCTTTGGGTTTGCTGCCACCGAAACGGTGGCAACGGTTCCCGGAGCCTCGCCGCCAAACACCTATATCACGACAAAACCGTACATCAATCAAGTACATTATGCACATGTATGCATAGTATAACCCACCGTGCCGAGCATATGCCAGAAATCTTCACAAAAGCTCGTGGCGCCGTCCTCGTCACCAGGCTTGCTGGTTCCTGAAAGAAACGTTTCTGCATTCCACCTTCCAGTCGTGTTACAAAATCAAATATATTTTTATTAATATCATGCAATGCTATCTCAATTGTTATGAACAACATGGCAGGCGCTTTCCAATGGATTCATACACTGCTCTCGGTCCACCACCTGATGATCACTCGTGGTGGTGGTGGACATGGTTCCTGTACTCGTCCTGCGATTAAACTCGATCGCATTGTCAAATCTCCTTCCAAAAGACATCTGCCCATCCATAGGGGGGCTGGGTGCGTCCCATCCTGGTGCTGACATTGGCGGAGGCAATCCACTCCCCCGAGAACTGCCATCTGATGAGGGTGCATTGAGAACCTGCCATTCCCCATGCCGGGAAATAACGGGAGGCGTCCCCTCCCCAATACTTAACGATCCCTTATGGGAAGATACTCTGCGATCAAACACGGTTTCCCATACCTCGTCCCCGTCCCCGAGGCTCTTGTTCTTCTTGTTGCTGCTGTTCTTCTTCTTCTTGTTGTTGTTCTTTGAGGAGGAGGAGGAGGATTTCTTTCCATACAAAAACTCATCCGCATCCACATCCATTGTTGCTCCGCTCGGCGTCGCATACGACACATCTGTTCCTCCTCCTCCACTATACCCACCGCTCCCCGGGGTTCCATGATGATGATGAGGGGGGCGAGCTCCACCCTGGGGTGTCTGCTGCTGCTGCTGGGCAGGACTGCTGTCAAACAGCCCAACATGTTTCTTCAACCTCTCCTCATTGAAACCAATCCCTTTTGCTTGACACAACCCACGAATCGCCTGATACCTTTCTGTCGGCTGTATAACCCTCTGATTCAAAACATGCACCATATTCTGATCAACCAGATGCAACTTACCATACTCCCCCTTGACCAGCTTTCGAGTATACTTCTTCTCCTCAACCTGCTGATCAATCTCTTTCCCACAAATATCCCGTAACAACGACCCAATATCCTCCATTTCTATCAAATCATTCGACACGAGTGGAACAGAATACAACACCGTGCACACAGCCTCGTAGACCCCAACAGACACATCCTTCTTCTTCTTTGCCGTTTTCAGTTGCTCAGACAGACTCCTCAGATGCGCATGCAGCAGATCGTACGCTCTCAATCTATCCTTCCGTGCAATTATGGAATCAATACGGGATTTCGCCATCACATAATCGCTATTCATCATGGCAATTTCGACATCCCGTTGACCCAGCAGCAGGTCGCTTTGAAGACCAGGTTTCTTCGTTTTTATCCGATTGCAACAGAAATTGCATTTCAGTATCCTATAATGTACATGTAAATTGTCGCATAAGAAGTACAGCGTCGTCAACCTTTCGCTGTGTTTCAAGAAAACAAGGGGACAGTAAAAAACAAAAATACCGTGTCGCAACGTACAGAGATGAAACATCATTCTTAATGGAATCAAACATCCCGTTAATGATAGTAATAAAGTTTGAAATAGTATGCGAGGGCTATATATATCCAGCGAAGAGGATGCCATTAGTATTTCGAATCCGGACACTGGGCACCCACACGTACATGGGTGGCGCCACTAGCACAGAGTGCTAGCAGAGTAATATGCAGTACCCTTCAAAAGCAACATTGTGATGGAAGAATTCTTTATATGCTACTACTACTAGATCACACACACACAATGTATTATTGACACATTTGAAGAGACAGACAGAGAGAGAAGGACAATGTGTAAAGAAGAAGACAGTGTCCTGCGTGTCTTGTACTCTCAAGTTGCTTTTGACGATATTGGGCTTACATGGTGGGTTGGCGCACATGGTGCCTTGCTCTGGATGCAATGTTTATACACATTTTTTAAATATCGGCATGACTGTGTAGGGGGAAATCTGATGGTACGGTGTATCGTGGAGGGCAGAGGAGGTTGCACAGTGGAGGAGGCGACAGGGAGGGTGGTGGGAGTTTGACACGGTTGATGGTGTTGTTCGAGGTTCGAGTGGATAGTAGTGATTCTACTAGTACTATACGGTATCATGATGCTTCTCAAGACACCATACATACATCTGCATTATCATCCGAGGATGATGAAGGATTGGAAGCTGAGATGGCGAGGTTGGGATTGCCATGTGCATTTGGTAAACAGCAGCCAGAGGGTGGTGGGATGTCTAGCAGCAAGAAGGCGACGACGACGAAGAAAAATCGATATGATGAGGATGCTGTGAAAGAAGATGTGTGGGTACAAGCGTTTGACGAGTCCACAGGATTTTATTATTACTATAATACAGCATTGGGTGTGAGTCAGTGGAGCGTTCCCAAGGATGGTGTATATGATGCCATGCCAGGTGGCCATTTGCTGCAGGAGATTGGTCCTGTTGTTGATGAGAAGAATACAGATGAGAGAGAGGACGATATGGTGCCCATGTCGGAGGTGTTTGATCCTCCTCCTTGCCTGGTATTGAACAAGAATTCCTTGTATTCTAGTAGTAAGAATCAAAGGTTTGTGCCCCGCCCAGAGACATCAGGTATTCATGATGATGGCATCCCTGATGTTCCAACGGCATCCACGCATACTCGCTTTGCGAGTGATGATGATGATGATGCACACAAGATACAACAAACGGGTGGCAGCCAAGGACAAGGAAGAAGAAGAAATGAGAGGAAAAGATTGGTGCAGTATGGCAGCATGCAGGTGTTGCACAAGTACTGGCTACAGCGGTATAGCTTATTTTCCTTATTCGATCATGGTATTATATTGGATGAAGAGGGGTGGTATTCTGCCACACCGGAGATTATAGCGTGGCATCATGCCACCAGTATTGTTCGTGTGCATGGGGCGGGGTGTCTTGTTGTGGATGCATTTGGTGGTGTTGGTGGGAATGCCATTCAACTCGCGTTGGCTGGTTGTCGGGTTATAGCTATAGAATTATGTCCAGAAAGGGCAGATATTATTAGAAATAATGCACGAGTGTATGGTGTCGAGCATGAGATTGACATCATGTGTGGGGACTTTATGACACTGGGGCCGTGTTTGGACAATGTGGATGTCGTTCTTCTCTCCCCTCCATGGGGTGGTCCAACGTATTCCAGCCAGTCGCGATTTGACGTTCAAGAGATGGGTGGAGCTCCAGAGGTATCGTTCCGGAGACTCTTGGATACATGTTTTGGACGCATGGGGTGCACCAGTGCTGTATTCTGGCTTCCCAGAAACTCACACCGTGAGCAGATTGGCATTGAGGTGGCATCCTGTCACTCCATCCCAGACATGTACAGAAACACATGTCATATCGAGTTGGCTACAATCAACAATGTTGACAAGGCTGTCACAGTCTATGTCGGAAAATGCTCTCAAAATAATACATAAATAATATCTGGTGGCACATTTTTTTTTCTTCTGATTTTATTCGTGTGCTGTCGTGCTAGACTTCTTCAGCCTTTGACTCTCTACAAAACAGGCATTTTCATCCAAAAACCCATGCGCATAATCATCATCTTCATCTCTCTTGAGAGACTTGCTACACCATTCCAACCCCTGATCTTTATGCGCATTACCCGCTTGGGGACAATCCTGCAGAAGAGGCTGAGCATACACTCGCCGAGGTTCTACTCGCTGTTCATTCCGTTGTTCCTACAACATGAATGCATATTTATTGATTGGTGAACATTATTCATGTCATGGGGAATCGAAGCAACAAACCTCAGTCTTGTTCGAAACAAAAGAAGCAGAAGAAGAAGAAGCGTTTTTGTCCGAGCCAAAACCAAAAATGTTCTTGATAAAGTCCATGTACTGTGTATTACAATGAATACTACATATATATTCCGGTAAAATAAATTAATAGGCTTACTCGTGAGAGTTTCCTGTGAACAGACCAACCTGCGGGAAGACGCTTGCAAGGATGGGGTTCTTGAAATATTCTGATTTGTAATTTGCGTTCGGTCCTTGTTCCGGAACGTACTGACAGTATTCTTTGCCCCACACATGAACCCGATCTGTTCTTGATCCTGTTGCATCCCACAAGTCATACGAGTCTTGCATCCATTGCAGAATACTGCCGCTGAGATTGACAATATCAGCATCACCAAGACCAGCTGACCTCTTCATCTTTTGCACAAACTTGGCAGATCTGTACCCAATAGTGCAGTATCCCACCACCAAGGCAGGTGGTTCCGAGTTTTTTATACTATCAATTCGACGGATACATTCATCTTCTGATATTGCATCCGGATGGATTCTTGACACGTCCATTTCAGGTGCTGTTCGACAGTCTACAAAAACAATTCTTTGCCCCTGCCGTTCTAGTTGTTTTACTTCAGCAGGCGTCATCGTTCTAATGCCAGGGAATTTTGCATTAATCTCTGCTACTTTCTGATTAAGCAATCGCTGTTGACCTCGGTCCATTGCAATAGAGGCAATCGTGTATGCGAAGAAGAAAACAACACAACCTCTTTTTCTCTTCTCTTACCTTGAAGAAACTGTTTGTTTGTATTATCGTTGTTTGAACAACAACAAAGAGCATTCAGTTAGAAGATGGTGTTGAATTAAGAAGACATTCTCAATAATAATTGATTGGAAGAATCAAGTTATCAGCTCTACTGAGAGCTATGATGCTTGTCCTATTATCATCATGACGCCTCGCATGCATGCTGCCAGCATTGGATGTTTCGAGTTAAAATCTGAACCACAGGGCGGCAGATGTATCGACATTTCCTCACATTCATGTACCATCGGCATTCCATGCGCATTATTATTAGTTCAAAATTCAATGGAGGTATTCTATCGACAGCAGACATCTGTCGGTGTTTTGTGGGCCGTTCGAGGCATTTCAACTCATGGCAGCAGAAAAGGACGAAATCTCCTTGTTCGAGGCAAAAAGGGCAAGAGGGTACGATAGATTCATATCGAAATCACACCTATAGATCTATTGTAATGCAAATATCATGCAGGAGTATGGGTCAGGGAGGGCTCAACTAGGAATTCAGAGCAACAAGACGACGTCTGAAAAGAGCAAGCAATCAGGAGGATCGGCAGCTGAATATTTACATTTTGGTCGTTTGATTGGTGAGAGTGCTGAAGAGAGTTCGAAGCGGTTGGAAGAGATTTCTGGTTCTGTGAAGAAGGATAAACGAGCAGAGCTGTATTTGGAAAAGTGGAGTCATGAGGAGGAAATGTCATATCAAATGTTTGAGACGCTGCTTAGTGGAGATACTGAGAAATCAGCGGCGATGAGGCAGTTATCTTTCGAGTCTATAATGAATGAGGAGGATGGGGAGATTGAAGCTGCGTTTGAGAGTCTTGTCTTGGAAGCTGTGCCAGAGCATGCAGCTGGTGTCCAGGTGCGTGATCCTATGCATGGTGTATGTATGTACCCACATACAGGGGTTTCTGGGTGGGTTGGTGTTTCACGTATTATTATTATCACTATTATATTACTATACAACGGCATCCCTGTGGAGAGATGATACTAGTTTGCTGTCGCCAGTAAAGAGGCTTGCAAGTTTCTTCCTACCTTCAGCCCCCATGTCGGTAATCAAGGCCAGTTCTGGGAGTTTAATCAGCTTAATATTGATCAGTTTGACATCCGTCAGTGGCATATTATCAATTGTTTTGGGAATCTCTGCACGACAGAACAATGAGGATTGTTACATGACTTTCATAACATGTGAAGAGGATGACAACGTACTATCATGTCGGTCATCGTCCAGACCCAGCAGAGCGCCCACTCGAGATTGAGAATTCACAATATCCTGCTTTAATTCGGAAGGTATTGAATCAGCAACGCCTTCTGCCTCGGTGGATAAGAGATCCATATGGTCAATAATCTGTCTGATGCCTCCATGACCAGCTGCCATGGAACAGACAGTAAACAGCAGCTGATACTGCCACGACGTTTTGATCTCAGCAACATCAAGCCCAATATCAGATACTGGAGTCTCTATATAAAATTCTAGGCCGTAGCCATTGACATTTGCATCTTCTTGGAGGTCATGGAAGGGATCACTTAGACCATCACTCACCAGCACCAGTGTCTTGCTTTTGGCTCTATGGATCACGCGGAAACTCTGTCGAGCAGAGGGCCATTTCGCAGCAGTCGACTGCCCCTCTGAAGAGTCTTCATCGAGAGAAAAGTCGTGTAGTGTGCCAATGAGCCGGTATGTCTCCGATCGAGCATCTCTACTTTTTGCTACCAGTTGGTCCACTGAGACCTGAATACTACTAGGATTGAACAAATTCAGAGGCTGAAGGACATGTTCATTAAAGCTAGTATCATCTCTGACGCAGCAGCCAAAACATGAGAGGATTCCACGGGATGGAGCAGTTCTGTGTTGATCCATGACCGCAACGTCCCCGTGCTATCCAATGTATAACCAAAATAATTGGACCTCTACAATTAATAAATATTTGAATGTGTGGTTGGGAGGGGTGACATATGATTTCATTTGGACGCGTTTTTTTTTTTCATCTCTTCAAGAGGCTTGTGGGAGGGATGATCATCCCTTTGTCTTCTTCTTGTCATGGAGATTTCCGAGGTCGTTGACCATGCTCATGTCTTGATGCAGGAACCCTCATCAGAGCCTATTGTAGTTGAAGAAAAGGAACCTATTGTAGAACAAGAGGAACCTGTTGAGCCACCAACATATGATGCATTTGACACTCTTTTGAATCCAGAGGCGGCACAGGTTGCTGAAGAGCCAGAGCCATTGGAGTCAAAGACGAAAGAATCAGATGCAAAACAGATGAAGAAGCAAGCAAACGTATCCAGAGCAAAAGTATTCGAAAGAGAGCAGCGAATTGTAGAGGCCACAGTATGGCAGGTGAATGCCAGTGGTGTTCTTGTCCAAGCCAAGGGCGTGACAGGGTTTGTTCCGTTCAATCAATTGAGCAAGGAACATAAATTCAAGGTATCAGATGCACAGAAACAAGCTCAGCGAGTGATTGGAGGTTCTACAGAGGATGCCAAAGTACGTAAAGCTGGCATGCATGTGTTGACTGGAAGTGTGCTTCATGTGGCAGTCATGTCAGTTGATGAAGAGGCCGGCCGTGTCATCTTTACAGAGAGAGTGAAGAGACAGAATCAAACAGCGCCGCTGACAGAGTCTATTCTCAAGCAAGTGTCCCAGCAGGTGGGGAATATTGTGGATGCACATGTCAGAAATGTGAGGGACTTTGGTGTCTTTGTTGACTTTGCCATACACGACCAGGTTTCCAACAGTCAAGTCTCTGTTCTAGGTCTTGTGTATACAACTGAAGTATCGTGGGATGCAGAAAGGCCCCGTCTTTCTCCAGGAGACACACTCAAGGCGAAAGTCATCCATGTAGATATCCCAAAGAAGCACATCTTCCTGTCATTCAAGAGAACAACGCCCAACCCATTGCTTGAGACTCTCGATAGTCTCCTAGATACTACTACTACTACTACACAGAATGCGCATGGATTGACTGAAGAAGAGTCTCGAACAACCTTTGATGCGTCTTCAGACATGAGACCACTTCTTGGGGATTTGGAGGATGCTGTCAAACTCAAATCTCTGTTGGAAACAGTCCAGGGAGTTCAAAATGTCACCCTAGGACCTCGACTGCAAAGCAGAGCATCCTCACAGAATGTAGAAATCTATCTGGCAAAGGCAGAGGAGAGCAATGGAACTAAAAAGGTGATTGTTCGACGGGGCTACGATGTCCAGGAAATGGCCATCCAATCATCTGGACTCGTCTCTCGCCAGGATCTGATTGACATCATATCTCAGCAACAGCACAAGTACTAGTAGTACATTTTAATTTAAAATAATTTAAAAACGATGAAATCGTTCATTGGATTGGTCCTTGCCGTTGCTCTGATCGGCACTGTGCGCTGCAATGATCCAGGAGAATCTATTCCTGGAGTTCTTGATTTGAGTACGTTGATGGGTTTATATGTTGCATTTTTACATGGTAATAAATGTATCATCTTTCCTGCTCGCAGCGATTGACAATTTCAAGACTGTGCTCAACGGCAGAAAGGCTGCACTTGTGGAGTTTTATGCACCATGGTACGTGAAGACTACTGAATCACTATGCATGTGATGAAATGATATCATCATCATCATCTCTATGTGCGATCGAATACAGGTGTGGACACTGCAAGAGTTTGGTCCCAAAGATGAAGACATTGGGTGGGGCATACTTGCAAGAGCCTTCTCTTGCTGACCAGGTTGTCATTGCCAAGGTAGGTTGTAACAGGACAGAGTTGGAGTGTGTGCGTCTAAAGATGTTTCTTTAAGATGAATTATATATATATATGCATGAATTATAGGTGAATGCCGATAAATATCACGAGCTGGGGTCCATGTATGGTGTGCAAGGATTTCCAACAATCATGTGGCTTCCACGAGGAAAATCAGAGGTGGATGCAAGACCGTACGTGACTGTTTTTCTTTTTTAATACAGAGTAGTAGTAGGAGACACTATTCTTAATACATGATACCTGTATTTTTTTTTAAAATCTGTTGTAGATACAATGGGGCAAGGACATCTGTTGGCATGATGGATTTCATCAAGAGTGAATTGAAAAAGGATGCAGCGTATGCTCGAATTGAAGAGCTCACCGATATTGCTCGAAAGCTGGTCCAAGCCGAAGCCAGTGACGCTGGTGCGCTGATTGATGATGCCAAAAAGTTTGTGGAAGGACTGAGTGGAAGCATCAAGAGTAATGGAGAGTTGTATATCAAGTATATGCAAAAGGTTGCTGACAAGGGTGCTGCATATGTTGAAAAGGAAATCAGCCGACTCAATAAACTGATTGATGGTGGTATGTCTCCATCCAAGCAGGCCGAGGTTGATAAGAAGCTCAGTGTGTTGACTGCCTTTACCGCTGCTTCTGAGGTGGAAGAAGAAGAGGAGCCAATGATGGAGGAGGAGTACTAGTGTTATTGTTTGTTGCAAGCAAAATTGGCCATTCAGGAGTCAACAATCATCGAATTAAAAATAAGATTTTCATACAGAGTTGTAAAATCTGGTTGCCAGAGTAGAGGCAGTAGTAGCGCTTTTCATTCCCAGCCATGGCAATCGCCAACGGAGATGGCTCTCCGAAAACTGTCGATGTCCAGGGGAGCTTTACAATTAATTTCAATGACATAAAATACAGTGTGCAAGAGAAGGGACCGGATAAGAGTGCGAAACGAAAGTACATTCTCAAAGGCATTTCTGGGGCATGTGTGCCTGGGAGGTTACAAGCCATCATGGGTAGCAGTGGTGCTGGAAAGACGACGGTATGTGGTTGCCATGGGGATATTGCGATTCCATCAATCATAACATCATACAATGATGATGTGTAGTTGCTGGATATTCTAGCGTGTAATTTCATGTCTGGAGGGAAAATTGAAGGTGATATCCTTGTGAATGGTGCCCCAAGGAATGCATCAGATTTCCGTCGGAGGAGTTGTTACGTGTTACAGAATGATGTTTTATTATCTAGTGCTACAGTTCGAGAGGCTGTGATGACGAGTGCGTTGTTAAAGTTGCCCATGTCAATTACCAAGAAGGAAAAGGTTGCCAAGGTGGATCACATTTTGAACGAGCTGGGGTTGACGACGTGTCGCAATACGTTGATTGGAGATGAGCTGGTTGGGATTAAGGGGATATCTGGTGGCCAAAAGCGACGCGTATCTATCGGTATCGAACTGGTGAAGGATCCTGTGGCAATATTTTTGGATGAGCCCACCTCTGGGCTGGATTCAGAAATGGCCGTGTCACTGATTGAGCTTCTGGACGATTTGTGTTCAAGAGGGAGGACGGTTACTTTGACGATTCATCAGCCGAATTCTCTGATTACGGCCAAATTCGTCGATTTTATGCTGTTGGCTGATGGTATGCTTGTGTTTGGTGGAGCATGGTCTGATGCTGTCGGGTTTTTCAGTAGAGCTGGTTTGACCTGCCCACAATTTATGAACCCTACTGATTATTTCATTCATGAACTTCAAGATACATCAAAGATTGAGCTCCTGGCAGCGCAACAAGAGAAGGAATCCGAGTTGGCAAAGGATGTGGAGGTACAGGACACCAAAAAAAAGTCAGTTGCAACAGGTGATTCATCTGATGACCGGGTGACTCCCACTGAGGGTCCGAATGCCCCAGGATGGTATCAAACACAAATTTTATCTGAACGTAATCTGAGAATGTACTTTCGAAACCCTGCCATGGTTGTCAGTGAGACGGCACAGTATGCATTCATGGGGATTTTCATCGGTCTCATGTATCTACAATTGAATAATAGTATAGAAACAGGAGTACAGGATAGATTGGCATCGATTTGGTTTGGAATGGCAGTTCTTTCGTTTACTCCTTCGTATACAGCTGTGACTGTGTGGGACAGAGAGAGGGTGCTTTTGAGACGAGAGTGTGGCCAGGCCATGTACCGTGTGTGGAGTTGGTATCTTGCCAAGGCAATCGTTGGTATTCCGTTGCAATGTTTGCAAACGTTATTTTTTGGACTCATCGCATACTTTATGGTCGGCTATACAATTACAGTGAGCAATGTCTTTATATACTTGGCGGCCTATGCCTTGTTCCAAATCACATCAGAGTCTATTGGTGTCATGTGTGCCGCTGTGACAAAGAATTCCACATATGCAACACTTGCGCTGACATTTGTCCTCCTCATTCTCTTGTCCTTCTCCGGTTTTTTGGTATCAGATGTTCCCGTGTACTTTCGTTGGGTTGGAAAAATGTCATATCTCACCTACGCATTTGCGGCAATTGGAATCAGCCAGTTTGACTCGACAGATTTTGTCTGCGAGACTGGAAATATCTGCACGCTTGGGGAAACTGTTCCAGGGAGTGAATTGCTTCCCAGCTCCATTGATAATGGACTCAGTTCTGGTGTAAACTTGGTTATATTGTTATGCATTACAATTGGTTGCCGAACATTGGGCTTCATCTTTATTTGGGGTGCCCAAAGAACTGGCTTTTTATGATCAATAAATCTCTATGGTGGCAAAAATACTATTTTAATACTGTCGAGCTGGCTGTGTAACAATAGTCATACCTTCTGGCACAATAATATTTGGAGGTAATTCTGCTCCAGGGGGTAAAATCATGCCATTTCTCAATGGCCAACAGGACAGAGGCAGTCCCTTCTTGTATCGCACACCACATGCGTTGCACAGGGTTCTTGGGCCAAGAGGGCCACAGCGCCATTGAGGAGTCTCAGTAGATCCACAGTTCAAGCACACGGTAGCTTTTCCTTTTCGGACTGCAGGTCATACACAACACAGCATGAGGGTGATATTCTGATGATATGATATTGGTACCAAGGTAATGGGCAACATTCACATACGACAACAAGAAACAGTGCACATACCCTTCTGAGTCTTCTTCAGATGTGCAGATGCAACCTCTGCCTCTCCTTGAAGTGTCTTTGTCTGATGTGAGACACCTGACAAACTTTTTCTGTTTCCATACTCGGCCGGAGCAGAAAACTGGCTGATTGCATGTGATTTTCTCTTTTGTCCAGCAACAAAGTTTGCCACCTTTCTGCACCGTCCACTTTTGCTCGTCTGCATTGATGTCTTCAAATACTCTAAATATTCTTCCTCGTCGTCTTCAAATGATGAACTTTGCTGCCTCTTCTGGCTTTGCGAAGCCTTTTGTGGACTTGGAGCTGCACTTCCAGCAGTTGGAGCATATGGTATTCCCATGAATGGACTGGACGGGGGTTGGCCAGTATCGACATCTCTCTCACATTTGATGCTGTCATTTGAAGAGTTATTATGTATCGCTGGGCAACTGTACGCTTCTTTCGGTCGAGGCATCTGAGGAGACTGGAGGCCTAGCTGTTCCAATGTTTCCACCCCATTGGCAGGCAGGTCTAACTCTGGCAAATCAAAACATTCCACCGGCCAATACAACGGTGGCTCGGGTGGTAAAATACCTTGACTCGTATTTCTACTGTCCATTTCATCCAGTAAACTTTCCAAAAATGTCATCGACGGAAGTGTATATAGGGATGCCTGGCGAGGTAGGCTTTCTTCCTGGCTTGTCAACTGCAGAGACACACAACCTCCTGATTCCTTTCCAACCACTGAACACTCACGACCCTTACACATACCTGATCTAATACCTCGTTAAACACGTTTTGTGATCCACTGGATGTCTTTGTTCGCAACAGTCCAAAGTCAGCACCGAGACTTGTCTGTCTCGACGGTTGCCCACCCTGCTGGACGTCAAGGGGATGGGCTCCAGGGGAAGGCATCTGCCCCAAAGAAGGTTTCTTTTCAATTGTATTATTATTCTTGTAGATTGGAGGCTTTGCTGACCCATGTCCAGTCGGCGACTGCAATTACAGGTGATAGCGCGTCAGTCATGATTGTGGGTACGTGTAGAGGGTTTCTTCACTCTGTGTCGACATGGGATCCAATCGCACCTTGATTTCCTTTTCAAGATCATCAAAACAATTTTTGATGGCCTCCCCGTTAGATTCTTTCTCCACCACTGCTGAGTCAGGACTCTGCATTGCACAGACGGTGCGAGGTAGTTGGTCCCCGAACTCTCTCAAGAATGCGCAGACATCCATAAAGCCTCAACTTTATAACAAATAAATATATAAACTATATCGTACAATTAGGTTCCAGGTCGTATCTGTCTGGATGAGATCGGGCGAGTGCAGTGAACCCTGAGCAACAAGCCGCGGGATAGAGGGGGAAGAGCTCATCTTGCCGACTCTATTCCTCTATAGGTGCTCATAAATTATCTTACAAAATATCTGTGAGTATTTGATTCGATGTATTTGGTCTATTGTATCTCACATGGGTGTCAATCCTATGTGGGCAATGATGCGCTGTTGGGCAACCGTTATGTGAAGGCGCCACCTTTGAAATGGGCGCCCCCACCCGAGTTGAAGGAATGCACCTCACATGAAGCTCTCCTTGCGTGCTTTGACGCTAGTCAGGTATACGTCGAGAGGTGGTAATGATTCAGAAGGTGCATCACCATGAATAATCATTGTTGCCCACTGCCTCTCGGCGACTTCACAGATATCCCTCAAATCCCTTCCACTCAGCCCTTGTGTGATTGCTGCAAGCTGTTTGATCTCTCCTTCTTTCAACTGCTTTGCATATTGCTTCAGAATACCTCTTCTACATTCCTCCGACGGTAGCCCAAAATGTATTGTGGTGGAAAATCTACTCTGCAGAGCAGCGTCTAAATCTTCAGGCCTATTCGTTGCACCGATGATTACTGTTCTTTTGGACAGATCGAAACCATCCAAATGCCTCAATAAGACCCCTAGAGTTCTCCTTGTTGCCTCATGCATGTCTGACCCTCGACTCGTGGCAAGAGAATCCAACTCATCCAGAAACAATACAGCACCTTCTTCTAATTCATCCGTCAATTTCAAAGCTTCTGATAATTTCTTCTCACTCTCTCCATACCATTTTGACGCCAAAGCCTCGAGGGGAATATATACCAATGGAACACTCGCTTGCTTCGCAATGATGCGTGCACTGCTCGTTTTACCACACCCAGGGGGCCCAGTGAACAGAACAGCCCTTGGGCGATTGCTGGAATAGTGTTCCCGAGTCTTTCTTGCAACCTGATCATACACATCAGGTTTCTTCAGAGGCAACAATAAATTCTCCTCGATGGCCTTTTTCTGCAATTCATACCCAGCGAGCTGCCCCCAATCCGTATGACCATTGTTCTCCTGACTGTGAGCTTCTGGGAAGAACACCTGGCATCCCATGGATCGAAGTCGCTCCACCACTCCATCCTGGTTGCTTTCTGTTTCACTATGATGACGCTGATATGGCGGCGCTCCACGCCGCATCTCTTCTTCATCCTGCTGGAAGAATGGCACATCCATCATCCCCTTTTCCAAAAACATTCGAATCATATCCTCCAACGAACCCATCTCATCTTCCATCTGCCACATTCTTCCTCCACCAGGTATGCGATCAAATGAATTTCCCCGCCAGCCCCCTCCTGTCCTCAAGACTGACCTCATTGCCTCTGACATGATATCCACACTGCTCTGCTGAAGATCACCTTCAAACTCCACTGTCGCATACTCATCCTTTGAAAATGGCTCTAGAATACTGATAACCATCTTCCCACTGGACGAGGATTGAATCCTCACAGTACTCGCCCTCCCAGAAGGCCCAGTTGTTTGCTCTTCTGACAATGATATAGAACGCTGAGAACTACCACGCACAGCCTCACGCACCCCTCGACGTATACTCCTCACATCCAACACACTCGGGATGTAAAAAGATACCTTGAATCTATTCCCCGTCACAGAAACTACAGGCAAATCCACCTTGGAGTTGAACAGAGTCTCACTCCCAAGTTGACTTGCCCTTCTATGAATATACTCATCCATCTCGCTCCAAATATCCTTTGCAACCTTTTCTAGATACATTTTGGTCACATAGTTTTCTTTATCATCCCCAGTGTCTCTCGCTTTACACGAAGCAGTCGTTAGAACAGCATTCCTGGCCATGTCCTTGGCCAAGCGACCCACCTGCCATCCAACTGCACCTTTGCCATTCTCAACAGATTCATCTTCATCGATATTTTTTACGAAATGTAGCACAGCGGCCTGGCTATCCTTTGCTCCCGAGTTCTTTTCCAGTGTTGGGTCCACTTGTATTGTTGTTGTTGGTGTTTGGCTCAGCACGCACAGTGCTGCCATCGCCCGTCGAACACCCCGCATTGTCTTTTAATATATAAATAATTTTATTGAGAATGCCACGGAGGGATGATCAGCAGACATACAAACACGCCTTCTGAGGGATGAATTACCATGAGAATTCCTTCCTAAAGAAAAGATCAACTCGGTCTTACAATGTCAGCATCAATCGAACAAAAGATGACAATCAATCAGCTCTGCTTCTCATACAACATGCATTCAATACTCTTTTCCATATCAATCCTTCTTACTTCTATTCACAGCATTGGGCGTCTTGGCTTCCTCTGACACCTGGTAATCTGAAGCCTCAAAAGCATCCTTGGCAGCACCCTTCTCCTTTACCAAACGAGCAGTCTCCTTCAACTTCTCTCGACGCTCTCGTGCAGCCTTTGCAAGCTCTTTGGTCGATTTCCCCAGAGCATACGAGGCTTTTGGATCCAACAAAGCCATACCTACAACAGATACAACAACTCCTGTGGTCCTCAGCACCCCACGTCGATCAATCCCATCCTCGCGATCAATAGATTGATGTTGATTTCCTTGTACAGATCGTAAGGGCTGTACGGAGGTCTGTGGACCGAGAGATTGGACGTGTCGGAGACGAGCTGAATGTGTTGCAGCTGGAGCACCCTTGAGAGCAAACATCATGTTCTGAAAAGATTTTTATCCGGTAAAAATAACCAATTAGAAAAAAACGACACGATGCCGTGTTCGATCGGTACCATAAAGATTTCAGAGGAGTAGAAAAGAAAGTCAGAATGGTAAAGGTTGTGTGGCTGATCTGGGAATCATTCGGGAGTATCTTGCTACGATTGACTTGGAATTTACTCATTCTCAGGAGAATTCTCGGATTCAGTGATAGAGAGGGGCCATGGTACACAGTATGGGATATCCAGGGGTAGAGTCAATTGTCAGTTGTCAGGGAAGGCGTGGATTGTCCTCGAGAGCGTCGATGCCTTCTCGACAGTGCCATAGAATGCCATCAGTCGTATCAGATAGAGGCAGTAGGTTTGGGCCAAGGCCTTTGCAGTGGCGTGTACACGCCACTAATCACAGAGGAGTCCCAGGAAGTTTTGAAGAGTATGTTCTTGAACTGCAGCAGGATATTATCAAGACGGCGGAGGCAATGGATGGGTCGGGGAAGACATTCAAGAAGGACTCGTGGGAACGATCTCCTTCGTCATCTGGGTATGGTGTGACTGCGGTGTTGGAAGGTGGGCAGGTGGTTGAAAAGGCTGCCAGTAATGTGAGTATTATCCGCGGGGTGCTCTCTGAAACGAGAGCTCAGTCGATGAGTAGTAGAGGAAGAGATTGTATTGACCCTCGGGGTGGACAAGAATATTCTGCGGCTGCCATGTCGTTGGTGTTTCATTCTGCCCATCCAGCAATTCCAACCCTGAGAGCTGATGTTCGAGTGTTTGAGGTTGGTGGGCAGCGGTGGTTTGGAGGGGGATGTGATTTGACCCCATTTTATGTACACGAAGATGATTTCAGAGAATTTCATGGCTATTGGAAGAGTTTATGTGATGAATACGATGATTCTCTGTACTCTCAGTACAAGACATGGTGTGACGAGTATTTTTACATTCCTGCTAGGAAGGAGCATCGAGGGATAGGTGGATTGTTTTTTGACGATTTGGATCAAGAATCGAGTTCGTTTGAAAATGTAGAGGAGTTTGTGAGGCGGGTTGGGTACGGTATTCTTCCATCATGGATGCCTATTGTTGAGAGGCGGCGAAGTATGCCAATATCTGATCGAGAGAGAGATTGGCAGCTGGTGCGACGAGGTCGTTACTTGGAATTCAATCTGTTATATGACCGAGGTGTAAGGTTTGGTTTAGAGGGAGGGAGGATAGAAAGCATTATGGTCTCTGCTCCACCTCTGATTGCATGGAAGTACAATGTTGTGCCAGAGAAGGGATCTCCAGAGGAGCAACTCCTGGAATTGCTTTCCGGGCAACCGAAAGACTGGGTACAGTAGTAAAGTTGATGCTTTAGTTTCAATTGTAAGAATCACATGAATGCTTCATATGCGGGAGCATCAGCTCCGCGAGACCACTCGGATTTTCTGCGTGCAACCAGTGCCCTGCATTCTCCAGCTCATGCACACGAGTCATGCCTCGACTGTTTGAGCTCAGGTATTGCAGCTTCTCTATTGATTCTTCGTCCCATCCTTTACTTTCTAGTGCACGGATGATTTCAACACGACATTGATCAGGTGGCTTTGCTAAAAAGTCGCTGTAATCAGTCTTGCCATATGATTCATACATATTAAATACCCCAGGGATGTGGAAGTTCCATACATACCCCTCATCGTCATTGCCCACCAAATTACTTCCTAGCCATTGCTGCAATCCCTTACTAAAACCGTGATTTTCTAATATCTCGTACAGTTCTGCTCTGCTTTCTAGTGGCTGGACAATCCCAGCAATTGTTTCCAACACCTTTAAAACACCTAGAGCATTCCGTTTGGAGGATTCATCAAACGAAAATGGAAACGAATCTAGTGTCCACACCTGACATGGTGTATCAAGCTGCCGAGCCACCTCGAGGGAGACTTTTCCGCCAAGAGAATGCCCTATAATCCTCTCCACACCTACTCCTGGGTTTGCCTTTTCTACCGTGTGAATCACATCTTGTGCCGCATTTTCAATCGTATCAGGACCTGAAGGATCGAATATCTGATTTGATTTCCCATGATGGCGCAAATCCATCAGCAACACGCGATGTTTTGTAGAGCAGCAGGTCTCGTCAGAGACCAACCCATTGAACAGCATGTTGACAAACGTGCGAAGATTACGACCAGTCCCCAACAGCCCATGAAGAACGACTGATACACTCTCAGATTCATTTTGTTCGGCCCTTTCAAAGACCAGCTCCTCGTAGTGAAGCCCAGGACTTGAAGAAGAAGATGAAGAGAAGAAAGATTGACCAATGCGGGCAATGTTCCGCACGAGTGAGCCATGAAGGCGACTATGAGAGGTTAATGACATGATATTTTGTATACTTAATGGGTCTAGAGGCGAATCGACTGCTGTTCAAATGAACAGGGTACCCATGTCCATGATCAGATGTCTTGTTTGAAAAGGATCCCTCATCCAAAGAGATTTACCCCAACGATGCTCCTTCCCAAATAGCCTAAGAATTCAATACATATATAAATTTAATGTTTCAGTATATAGTGGGTTTGTAACTGTACTTCTGGTGTGATATATGGTTTTGACAGTGCGTCAGCCCTATCATCGCGCTTCTCTCCCTTCGATTGGAGGGCCTCGTGCGTTTTCGGTCGTATATAAATGGGATTTGACCCATTTATTACGGTGCAAAGAGACTGGTGGGTATCAGAGAACACGTGCGTCAAGGAAGGACAGTGGAGTTGAGCCTGACCTGACTATTATTCACTTTAATGATGTCTATGACATCTTTCCATCAGAATCTGAGCCTGTGGGTGGTGCAGCTCGCTTTGCAAAGCTCGTAAAGGATCAATGCCAAGGGGAGTGTCGACCTCTCATTTTATTCTCAGGAGACTGTCTCAACCCCAGCACATTATCTGCATTCACAAAAGGTGAGCATATGGTTCCAATCATGAATACTATTGGCGTGGATGTGGCTGCATTGGGAAATCATGATTTTGACTTTGGGATTCAAGAACTGGAGAAGAGGATGGCGGAATTTGAATTTCCCTGGATTATTTCCAATGTTCTGGACAGCAGGACCAAAAAGCCACTTGCTGGGGCAGAAGAGTTTGTTGAATTGGAGTATAATGGTATGAAATTAGGAATCATCGGTCTTGTGGAGAGAGAATGGCTCGCGACTATTCCAAGTATTGATATGGAGCAGGATGTGGTGTATATAGATTTTGTTGCCAAGGGACGAGAGTTGTGCAACCAATTGCTGGCGAATGGTTGTGATATGATTATAGCATTGACGCATATGAGAGCCCCAAATGATGAAATTTTAGCGTCTCATGTACAGGATATCCACCTCATCTTGGGTGGGCATGATCATAGCCCTCATGCAGATTTTGTTCCACCACATGGGACATTGCTTTTGAAGAGTGGGACGGATTTTCGTGAATTTTCGGTTTTAAAAGTAACTAAAAGGGCTGGGAATGGTAGTAATATTCCTTGTACAGACACGGTTGAACCAACGACAAACGAGACTGATTCGGAGGTGGACTGTTGTGCACGTTCAAGAGAGGATGTCCTTGTGTCATGGAAACGAATGTATGTTACATCATCAACTCCAGAGGATGAAGAGGTTGCCTGTATTGTGAGAAAGTATAATGATGTGATGGGTGAAAAAATATTGAGTCCTCTGGGTTGGACGCTCGTGGATTTGGATGCGCGTTTTGACAGTGTTAGGAATACAGAGACGAGTCTAGGTAATTTGCTCGCTGATGTGATGAGATTGGGAATGGGGTTGCCAATCGATGGAGCACTGCTCAACTCGGGCACCATTCGGTCTGATAGGATACATCCAGCTGGTCAACTGGCTGTGAA
Organism: Picochlorum sp. BPE23; assembly: GCA_025209345.1. Taxonomy (NCBI): domain Eukaryota; kingdom Viridiplantae; phylum Chlorophyta; class Trebouxiophyceae; genus Picochlorum; species Picochlorum sp. BPE23. The sequence goes on along the minus strand of JANSVD010000005.1, from coordinate 305,845 downwards.
GGATTTGATTACAATGCTGCCATTCACGGACGAGTTGGTTGTGGTTGAGATGACTGGCAAGGACATTATTGATGCACTGGAAATTTCAGTGAGTTCGTGGCCAGCAAAGGAGGGAAGATTCCTACAGGTTTCTGGGATTTCGTATTCTTTTGATCCATCGAAAGAGTCAGGTGAGCGAGTCATAGCAGACAGTGTCTGTGTCGGTGGGAAGCCAATTGTGCTGGAGAACAAGTACACAATCGCAACAAAGGCCTACCTTCGCAGCGGCAAGGATGGATTCACTACATTGAAAAAGGCAAAAGTTGTGTTAGATCCAGAGACGGCTCCACGGCTGGTGACATTGATATATGCGCTGCTGTCACGTATTCAAACTTTGAATGATTGTCTGGAGAAGAATGGAAGTATTGATGACTGTTCAAATACATGCTCTGTGCTACGAGGAACACAACTGGAGACACTTTGCCACTATGATGAGGTGAACAAAAAGTATGGCGTCTCGCCGAGCCTTGAAGGTAGAATTTCGAACGTTATAAGCGTACATACATAAATTATTATCACACAATGTGAAGAATATCCTCAAGTTTTCAATGGCTTCTTCTTCACGCGGTCAACAGTCCGGACATATTCGTTTCCACCTTGTCTAAATCTTCCTCGAGCTTCAGACCCACCGATAACCTTCTTCTTGACTATTTGAACGACATCTTCGTCCTCTAAATGATGTGCTAATCCACATCGCTGCGGCATATGCTTGGAACTCGTTCCCCAGACAAGGGCATAATTGAACTCTTCCAGCATATTCTTATGAATGTATCTACAAAAATGTTTCAAAGTTGTCCCACCTCTGTCTTCACTCAACACTATTGGATCATCAAAGTCTGGTTTTTTACCCGTCTTTTTGGTGTACACTCGCACAAGACCCATCATATCCCAAACTCTCTCCAACAGACCATCCATGTTTAGGTCCTGGTAGCAGGACACAGGAATTGAATTGGGCCTCCGTGCAATCTCGTCCACTTCCTCCATAGTACACACATCAACTTTATTATAGACGTAAAGGCATTTTATGTAGCGCCTATTGCCTTCAATCACATCAATCAAATCATCCACTGAGACATCTTCCTTGAGGATGACATCAGCATTATGAACCTTGTACTCTGCCAAAATCCTCTGTACCATTTTATCATCAACTGTACTTTGAGGAACAAGCGATGTAATTGTTAAACCTCCAGTCTTTTTCTTTCTGAATGTAATATTCGGAGGATCTCTATTCAGCCTCATCCCAACAGACTCCAACTCTCTTGTCAGAATCTCCCTATGATAATGAGGTTTACTAGCGTCTAATACCATGAGAAGCAAATCTGCAGACTTGCATACAGCAATCACCTGCCTTCCTCTACCCTTGCCCTCTGAGGCCCCTTCGATAATCCCAGGAAGATCCAAGAGCTGTATCTTTGCATCGTTGTAGTGAATCACTCCAGGAATACAGGTCAACGTTGTGAACTCGTACGCAGCAGTCTCGGAGTTTGTCCCAGTTAATTTGGTCAAGAGCGTCGATTTACCCACAGAGGGAAATCCAATTAATGCACAGCGTCCATCTCCAAACTTGGTGACTTCAAAACCTTCCCCTCCTCCAGAAGACCCACCCTGTGGTATATGTGACGATTCAGTCATTACGTTGGCACATTATTAACATCATAAGACACACATACCTTTGCTGGATCCTGCAATTGAGTTCGTAGCTTTGCCAACTTTGCCTTCAGCTGACCCAAGTGGTACTCAGTTGCCTTGTTCTTCTGAGTCCGGCTCATCTACAGGTCCATGTGGCATTTTAATACATGTTCAACATAAATATGTGGTAAAACACAATGCATGCGCACCTCGAGCTCAATTTCTTTAATCTTCTCAAGGATGCCCATTGTGCCACTTGAGAGAAGAGAGTACCCAACCAACAAGACAAATTACCAAATCCCCGTCTAAATATCTAGATCGTATAGCATTACGTGTACCACTACTTGTGCTGGAGAGCCCATTATCATGGAATACATTGGCAATCCATGTTCAAAAAAAGAAGAAAGTGAAGCTAGCCTGTTCCCATCCAGACTGTTCTTTGACCGATAGATGTTTCACAGATTGTTTCATGGACCAAAAACTGCTCATCTCGATCATCCCTCATTTGAAATTGATTTTTTTGTCTCTTTTCTTTCTTGTCGACGGCAATGTTTTTTTGAGACGGATATTTTGTTCATCATTAGAAGGGTGTATCGTAACTAGCGCAACAATGACTGCGATATCTCATAGCAAGAGACTTACGACTGGCTGTCCAAGACCGTCACTACATGGAGTATTGCCGCGTTCATTCCCTCGACATGTGACGATCCGACGGCATCTAGTGCGTTTCAATGCCATATCACCCTCTTTGGACAAACTGGATGGGCTTTTGCATCAGTCTCATGGCAGTAAGACAGCGTCTAGAGAGAAGGAGGCAGTATCACTGGTGAGGGAACTTGTTGAATCTGGTGAACTCAAGGCATTTGGGCAGGGCCGACAAGTGCCAAAGCGGTCCTACACAATAGAAGAACTCAGACTGAACAAAATTAATACCAAAGATTTCTTGGCACCAGAAGACACGACATTGGATGATGTGAGGACAAAATTGCAACTGTCTGCTGCAGCTGGTTTGCTGGCTGGGTTTGTGACCCACGCGGTGGATACATTCTACCTCGTTCAGACTATTATATTCCTAGGACTAATACTGACAGCAGATCAGGTGGCTAATGCGGGTGGGTTAGAGGCACTCGTGGTTGATAGTGCGGCTAGAGTCCTCAATTCAACATATCATGAGAGGGTTGCCAAGCACGAGGCTGGGCATTTATTGATTGCGTATTTGTTAGGGCTGTTACCGAAAGGATACACACTTTCTAGCTGGGAGGCGTTTATGGAAAACAGAAGACTGAATTTCCAGGCAGGAACAACCTTTTGTGATTCTGAATTTCAGGAAGAAATTGCACAGGGCAAGCTGTCCTCCTCCTCCTTGGATGTGTATGCCTGTGTTGCTCTAGCCGGGGTAGCTACAGAGTGGCTTCGATACGGCAGAGCAGAAGGAGGTCTTTCCGATATCATGCAGTTGGATAACTTGATGCGGGCCCTCGGATTCACACAGGCCAAGGCGGATGATCAAGTACGATGGGCGGTGCTCAACGTTGTTACATTGCTTCGAAGGCACGAAAAAGTGCAGGATAAACTTGCGAATGCTATGATGAGAAATGCAAGTATCAGTGAATGTATTCGAGTGATAGAAGACAATTTCTAACTATATACTGTAACGTTACAACACTAGAAATCAGAAATGTATGAAATCATGCACTTGTGTCCTTCTGCACAACCACCTTGAAGTTTCCGACAACCTCTGCGTGGAGCTTGACAGTTGCATCGTATGTTCCTAGAGTCTTGATTTCTGGAAGCGTGACGCTGCGCTTCTCTAACTCTCTGCCTGTCTGCATTTTGATGGCTTCAACAACATCAGCTGCGCTGACAGAGCCAAAGATTTGATCACCCTCTCCCACCTTCTTCTTGATGACAAACTTGCCAATTGTGGACAATGCTGTAGCCATAGCCTGTGCCTTTGCCTTCTCTTCCATACGAGCACGCTCTTCAACAGCCTTTTGCCTCTGAATCTCCTCTAAGATGTTTTCAGTCGCCAGGGCAGCATATCCTTGTGGCTTGAGGTAGTTTCTGTAGTATCCCGTTGGCACAGATTTGAGCTCACCCTCATTACCGAGGCTAGGGACCTGCTTTGTAAGCACCACCTGCACCTTTTTGGTCACTGCACGCTGGGCAACGACGCGAAGCCCGCGACGAGAAGGGGAGGCCACAGCCTTGCTTGGCTTCTGCATAGCACGAATTAGACGACGCTGGTCAACTATTCTTGGTACATTTTACATACGAATATCGTAGAAATGTGAGAATGCTGCATCTACGCTATTCTCGGGCATATACAAGCACTCGTCACAGCAGTCGACGTACCGTGCTGAAAGTCGTTCTCAGTCCTGTTGATGTCTGCATGGCGGATCTCTTATATCTATGTATCAAATAGTATTGAACTCAGCCTTGTCCCAGTTCAATCTTCTTGTCGTAGTATCTCACCTCCATGTGCGGCGATGGCTCAGGGCAGCGAAAGTTTCCATCATTTCTTCCCATCAACACACGCCTTGGATAGGTCGACTGACACAATCATCCCACGATATTATTCAAGCGTGCATTTCTTGATTAGAATTGCATCAATCTCACACATGGTCAAAAATTTACCAAAATATGGCGGATACGAGACAAGATGCCGGTCGAGGGCAACATATGAAAGAACAGGAACATGCCCAGTTGGACAAAGTCACTGATAATGTGGAACAGAGAGAGCTGCAAGGCGCAGACACGTCTAAAATTCAACAAGCTATGAGTAAACTGGCTGCACAGCAGCAAGCGGCAAAGCAAGAAGCTTTGAAAATAGAGAGAGAGTTGGCATCTGTCAAGGTACAAGAAGACCATGTAAGGATCATCAAAAATCAGTTTGACATGCACCAGAGGCAGGCAGAGCGGGCGTTAAAAGAATGTAAAGGCGATCTGAAAGCCACAATAGAGCACTTGATTTCATCATGAATGTTTGTAAACGGAATTGATTTTACACAACAGCGTCTTTGGAAAGACCGACAGAAAGCCGAGGGTCTGTTCTCATGTTTGTATTCATCTCGGCATTGCTTCCTGATTCAAAAACAGCCGCGGCACCCATTCCACTTCCAATGCACATTGACACCACTCCGAACCTTGCTCGGTTGCCTCGACGCAGCATCTCATACGCCAGTGTGGCGGTCTGTCGGGACCCTGTGCATCCGAGAGGGTGTCCTAGAGCAATAGCACCACCATTTGGATTCACCTTGTCTTCATCAATCCCCAAGTGATCAACCGAATATTTGGCTTGTGACGCAAACGCTTCATTGATCTCATACACATCAATATCATCCAAAGTCAGACCAGCAGCACGCACTGCTTCAGGGATTGCAGCAGCAGGTCCTATCCCCATGATGGCTGGAGGAACCCCTACTGCAGAAAAACTACGGAATACAAGCAACACCGGAAGCCCCCTTTGCATAGCTTCTCTGCGAGTCATGAGCATCACAGCAGACGCTCCATCTGTCACCTGAGATGCATTCCCTGCTGTTGTCGACCCATTCTTCTTGAAAACTGTTGGCAACTTCTTCAACGTCGCCATGGATGTTCCAGGCCGAATACCATCATCTTCTGTAATAACCACACGCTTCTCCTCCCCAGTCTTTGGATCCTTGAGCACTGTTGCCACAGGAACAATTTCATCCTTAAACTTGCCTGCAGATCTCGCTGCTGCAGCCTTCTTATGAGAGGCGACCGCAAAGGCATCTTGGACATTCTTATCCACGCCAAATCTCTCCGCAACATTTTCAGACGTCATTCCCATGGGCAACAAGCAGTCGGCAGCACACTGATTCTCTGCCACTTTTGGATTCACCCCTCCCTCCCATGTCATTGGATTCGTACTCATCGTCTCCACACCCCCAGCAATCCCAATAGTATAATATCCAGATTTTATAGCCGCAGCCACCGACGCGATAGCTTGAAGCCCAGATGAGCACTGCCTGTTCACAGTATGCACTGGCACACTCTCTGGGAACCCAGCATAAAACATCGCCATGCGGCACTCGTTCGCCCGCTGACTTGACGGACCAAGAACAGAACCCATGACAATATCACCAACGGCATCTGGCTCCACTCCAGTCCTCTTCAGCGTCTCCTTCAGAACCGTAGCAACAAGATCATCCGCTGGCGTGTCCCTGAGTCCACCACGCTTGGCACGACACAAAGGCGTACGGCATGCGCTGACAATAACGACATCATCTAAATTCACTGGATGTCGTGTATATGCAGCTGAATCCCCGACAGAGGTAGGGTTTGCGATAAAAGCTGAAGATTCATGGAGACGCGTGGCGTCGGAACAAATGTGATTCGCGAGAACACGCTGTCGCGTCTCTGCTCCTCTCTTGGTATTTTTCATAGTGACAATTAGGTATTGAAAATGCCGATTGGAGCCGGGTCTCTGGCTTTCAAGTCTTCGAAAACCAGCATGGCCTCCTCATTGAGGCTGGAGACAAAAAATACCCTAATTATTTTATTAGGGTATTTAAGACTGGCATCAGAAAAGCAACCTTCCCTGTAGCCTCCTGTTTGCCTCACAAGAATTGTAGTATGAGAGCATTATCATCGACTACTCGTATATATCGGACATTGAACTCGGTTCAGAGGATATCGACGTGGCAGCGTCACTGTGTTGTTGTATCAGAACTGCCCACGTATTCCAATTCCTCCTTGTGCGCTTCTTCTCGTATCAAGAATACAACTACTACTTGTAGCGCATTTCATTCTCCGTATCATTCATATTGTGCGGCAACAATGGGATCTGGTGTAGGAGACGTCTCAGTTGAACGAGTTCCCTGTCTCAAGGATAACTACTCATGGATTATTCATGATCATGCGACTGGGAAGACGGCTGTGGTTGATCCTGCGGAAGAAGCCCCTGTTGTGGCTGCGTTGAAGGACAAGGGGTGGACTCTGTCTCATATATTGAATACTCATCATCACTGGGATCATACAGGGGCGAATGAGATTCTCAAGGACACATTCAATGTGTGTATTGTTGGTCCAAAGGCAGATGAGGATCGAATACCTGGTATTGACGTGGCTCTTGGAGATGGAGATGAGTACATGCTGGGGAATGTTCGCATTGTGTGTTATGATACACCTGGGCATACACGAGGTCACATCACGTTTCATCTCCCAGAGGTTCATGCATTATTTCCTGGCGATACATTATTCTCCATGGGGTGTGGTCGATTATTTGAGGGGACTCCAGAGCAAATGTGGGCATCGTTGTCGAAACTTGTACCGCTCGATGCTGATACCCGTGTGTATTGTGCTCATGAATACACGCTGAGCAATGCCAAGTTTGCCATGCATGTTGAGCCAAACAATGCAGCATTGCAGAGGCGATTTAAAGAGGTAGAAGAAGCTCGTTTCAAAGGAATTCCCACGATACCGTCGATGATGGGTGTGGAGTTGGAGACGAATCCGTTCCTGAGGCCGGATTCTAAGGAGATTAGAGCATCTTTGAACATACCTGAATCTGCGAGCAATGCAGAGGCATTTGGTGTGATTCGCAGAGCCAAAGATTCATTTTGATAATGTAGCATACAATTATTTGTAAAATAAACTGATAGAATCATTTCATAAGTTTTGTTTCTCCGCCGAGGCGTATTCATTCAGTGAGTTCAGTTGTCCACACCAAATCAGCGTCGGATTCAATCCACACAGTGGCATCCTGGATCCTATTACACGTGCTCACGAGGCCACCTATCTGCATCTTTGTATCCTTCAAGTTCCATTTTAATCCTGTACTGCTTGCAGTAGCTTGGCCTCGTAGCGGTATCAAGCCACACATGGGCCCTTCCATGGCAGATGGTGTAATCTCTGTCTGGCCTTGCCTGACAAGCCGTGTCACATTGCCATCCCCACACAGGACAAGAGGAATATCTCTATACATGTGAAGTATCGATAGGTTACCTAGTATATGATCTAGTCGACCACCATGAGCGCCTAAAGCGACAATGACATTGTAATCTGGATGGACACCACCCCCCAATGACTCTTTTACACGAGACAATGCATCATGCTCTTTCCAGGCGCCCGAATTTGTGAGGAAATCTATACTCTTCATGAGATCGGTCGAGTCTTGATCGTGTGAAAGATCCACAACAGGGACTCCCAAGCTGCCGTAATACTCTCTCACATCATCCCGGACACTATCCAAATCCCCCGCAATCACATGTGGCATGAACCTTTTCCTCACAGCAGCCGCGTCCTCATTTGGCAGCAGCTTTGGAATTTCATCATACAAGCGATTCGCTCCACCATCAGCACACACGCATATCGACGCTACACACAGGATTCCATTGTTTATCTAGTCTGACATGCACGAAGTGTTGTTCCTCAACCTACTCTCTCTGTATATATATACAGAACAAAGACATACATACCTTGCTCCAATACCGTCGTTGATATCTTAGGAAGCTTCCAATTCAGTACAATCACTGCCGATGTCTGCGAAGTACTTCCTGGCAACTGCTCAGCCATTGATGCCCCAGCAGGTGGTGTGAGGAAGACACTATTCAGCTTGTGAACCATGTCTGTGACTCGCCTCGTCGCATGAATGATGCGACGAGGTCCAATATGGTTGTAAAATTGAAGAATGAGTTTAATTTTGGAATGGTATGGCCACTCTTGGACAGGAACGAAATCAAACAAGGACAACAAGGTGCCACGAAATGTGCCAAGTCAGGATTTCTACATGTTTTTAATTCGCTCGATCGGAATTCAAAACATCCCAGGTTCGGGTTTACGTCAGTTATGGAATCATGCACTCTCTAGGTCAGAATGATAATTTAATAAAAGTTATTATTCAAAAATACACCGATGAAGTGTATCTATTATATCCTATCTGTTTTGCTTTTATTTCATGCAAGCGTGATGCCTTCAGTAAACGCGGCGACAGATTCCTCCTCTGGACTCGATAAATCACGGATTTTGTTACAATTCTGTAAAAGTTGATCCTACAGAGGTGCTGCGATGCAGGTTCAACAGTATCTGAGGCAGCACCTAGGACCTGAAAATGTAGACTTTGTCATGGAGAATTACCCCCCGACTCCGACGAATGCATTCCTGTCTAAAATTGTAACGATGATTCAGATGGGAGTGATGGGTGCGGCGTTGCTGATGGATCAGTTGGGTAATGCTCTGAACATCACCATTCCTCCAGAGGTGAAGGAGAAGAAGATGATGATACTAATGGGGGCATGGTTCATTGGTAATACAGTGAATAATGCCCTGACCTCGACGGGCGCGTTTGAAATTTATTTTGACAATTCGTTGGTGTTCAGTAAGCTTGCGACAGGACGTATGCCTAGTAATATGGAGGAGATTTTGAGGGGGATTGAGCAAATTATGGGCAAATCCCAGTAATGGACATGTGACAGAGATTTTATGACTGCCATCAACAAGCATGTGTATGATTTTACATATCTGAGGCATGAAAGCAATCTTTTGTTCACAATAATTATAATAATAGTCTGTAATACACCCATTACGAGTGCGCTGTTGCTGAGAGATACACTGCTGCAAGCGTGTCATCTGAGGCATATTCTACATCCAGGCCTTGGTCTGGGAATTTGTACAGGAAGGATTTTGCCAAGGCCGTCGACGTTTTTGTCGACGTTCGCGATGTGTCAAGGTTCCAATATATAATTGATGGCTTGCCTTGGAGACAGTCTCCAAACATGTCTTCAAACCTATCAATTGTGTAGAAATTTGACACACCAAAGGTTGAATTCTTTTCTTCTTGCTGTTGTTGCTGTTGCTGCTTTGTCTTTTTCTTGTTTGTTTTTCGCTTGTGCTGTTTTGCTTTTGCCTCATGTTGTTGGGCAATCGGACCAAAGTTGGGGGTACTCATCCCAGGAGAGCTTGCTGCACTGACCCATGCTGACTGACTCCCAGAGCTTGCCTCTGTGTCCTCAGCATCTACAAGCAGTTCTCTCATGTGATTCGACTTGATCGCCTGAATCGCCTGGTTCAATTTACTCGACTCCACCCAATCTTCTGAAGATCCACTATTCGAGCATCCATCGGATTCGAGTGTGTACATGTCTGATGGGACAAGAGAAAACAGTGCAGGATCATACCGACCAAACTCTGCATGCCTGGTGGTATTTGTGTGCAATACACACGTCTTGACGACGTGTCGCTGCCCATCAAATACAACATCAAGCCCCTTTTTATAATAATTGAAAACATATTCATCTCCATTCGACACTGTTTTCATTCTCTTCTTGTGAACATCCTCTGGAAGCCCAAGAATGTGAAGAATGTCCTGGGGTGTATCAACACCAAATCGTATGCAGCAACCCGCCACTCTACCATTTGACGAGTCATCCTCCCTCCACATACCCTTTCCCAACACAACAATCCACATAGCACTATGCTCTTGTTCACTTTGTCGTCCCAGTATAGACGACTCAAACACGTGCTCCCGAGAAGACACAGGAGCAGCATCCTGTGGCAACACAAAAATGGACGTGGCCTCGTATTCCGACACAGATGAGCACTCGTCATCAATTTTAAACAGCCCTAATAATCCAGGATATACCAATGGCTTCACACGCTTCTTTTTATCAATCTCCTGATCCGTGGTACACCCATACGCATTGTACAAGGTCCCATAGGTCACTGGCTTGGTATTCTTTTCAAACACAACCCCCCGACAGACCAGTCTACCCGGTATACGAGAGGCATCAGCAATCTCAATGCATCTCAATCGCTGTGAGAAGGCATCAAACCACAAGAGAATGCCAATGTCAACCAAATCCAGCAACACTGGCGTTCCCTCTCGACTTGAAGAGACCTTGACCAAGCCAAACGCCTCGTCTCCATCTTCTCGCGATTCAATAAGCTCAACAGCATCGTTAAGAGACATATCGATCATAAATGGACCTACATTCTGACCAGGATTGAGAGAAAATAACCCTTTTCCAGATGAGAGAGAATTCAACATGGTGGTTGTTAGGTTTCAGAAAAAGCACAATGGCACTACACCATGGTATTACAATGTGATTTTGTACAACTGTAATGGAGAATATCGCCCTTCTGTGCTACCTAAGCTTGGTTTTGTGAGCAGGGAATGTCACCACAAGGGTTTGGTTTTGAGTCCCATCCAAACTTGAATTGATCGGACATGGTTCCCTGACCCCGCAAAATCCATTTCAAAGTGGGTAATCACGATGGAATACGTGCCTTCTGCACATATATAGTACCTCGTGCAGTGCATTGTGCATATTTTAGGATATACTAGTTGTTGAGGTGCGTAAAGTGTGTTGTAGGATTGTTCGTGCGTCGAGTTGTGACTTGTGTGATGTGGTACAAGGACATGTCGCTCAGGACGTTCGGTCGCATCTTTTCTACACATCCTTGGGTCTTGTTAGGGTTTTTATGATTTCCTAGATGTACAAAGAGATGTATCTGTCCAATGAATGTGTTATATTGTGTTTATTGAGGCGAATCGCTGTGTTGGTCAGACCCAGCCTATCCCAAGACTGACGCAAGGGTTGCCCTCTGATCAGGTTGGCATGAACGAATGCTCAACGGTTGTTTGTGCGTGTGTGTAGGATGCAGGCGCAGATGTTTTTTTTGCGTAGATGTGTATAACTGTTTAAGCGACAGTAGCATTTGATATTTCTTCAGAGTACAGTGGGACAATCATGGGAGAGCAGAGGGAGGATGCTTCTCTTGGGGGAGCAGAATTGTACACGAGTGGCAAGGATGAGATGTTCAGACCGTCTGAATCGATTCCGGTGCCTGTAGATGCATTTAGGAGTACAGATCATCATTCAACGCATACAATTCTGGATGCATGTGATGGGGATGGACTCATAATTAGCCCCAAGGATCCTTCAACATTTTTTCTTGATGATGATGGTGGTGATGGACTTTTGGATGGACTTGGCCCAAATTTTGACACTGATATAGCTCTACTAGGCATGAACAATCAGAATAATGGAGATTTTTTAAAAGAAAGGGAGTATTCAGGAGGATTTCCTCCGATTCCAGAGCACTCAGAATTGGGTGGGATGATGCATCAGATGGATGAGCGACCCCTGCAGGGGCATGTGGAGTTCTCTCAAGAGCAGTTCGCGATGGCGCATGATGTTATTCCGCAACATAATTTTCAGAAAGATGATTTCGGTGTTCGATATACGGCAGGTGCGACTAAACGGGAAAGTGCCGGTGTGCACAAGGTGGCATCCATGCCAAACTTTAGTCTTCACCAACAAGGACAAGGTGCACAGCAGGATGTGGCTCAGACTGAAGACGTCGCAAGGCCTCGTTTGCCTCCAAAGTCATACTCAACAAATGATTTGAGCAGTTTGGCGCAGAAATATGATGTGCCACATTCTCATTTCCTGACTGCACCGCATCTGAGAAAAGGAAAAGGTGGAAGGCAGCCAGCCAAGGACCCTCGGATGGACCCAAATATCGATCCTAAAAAGGCTCGGCGGATTCTAGCCAATCGACTGAGTGCAGCAAAAAGTAAAATGAGGCAGAAGAGTGCAATTGAGAACCTAAAGGCAAAGATGCAGGCACTCGAGAGTAAGAAGAAGAGTCTTATGGAGGAGATTGCATCACTCAAGGAAAAGTGCGAGATTGAAAAGGCTGAAAATACAAAGCTTCGCGAAGCATTACAGAGCAGAACTTGAAATGAATGATCTCCATGATGGTTTAGGTTTGATTTTGTAATTTGATTGCAATGTGAATTTGGTTTTTTTTACATGTTTGCATGAAAAATCATGTCAAGGGACGAGTCCACAAATGCATCATTCATGAGCCAACAATATACAAGCATTGATCAACTGTTGCATGGAATACTGGGGAAGAGATTGTTTGAGATTTTCGAGAAGTGCACTGTGTCCATTCCAAATTGGATCTAGATCATGCTTCCTTGGAGGTAGGTGACACAGTGCATCAACGTTGGTAGATGTGAGAGTGTTCCCAACATCGACGAGAGCTTTCGACCCATCTGTAGACGCAAAGTACTCGGGGTTCATTGCAATGTATTGCATTGTGGCGACGTCTGCATCAAGTACTTCAAACCAGTGGCCATAAATTTGAATATGCACCCCAATGTGGAAATCAAAAGGCCTCACTGGATTCTGCAATCATTGCATTGTAACCCGTGCGTGAAGGCAATTCAATGGCAAAGATGGAACATATCCAATAACAACGTACCGATCTATCTGTATAGGTGCTGAATGCTTTTTGCCTTTCCAAGAATTTTCCAGCAAGAGTTCCTGAATTTGGTCGATGCATCTCCCGAATGGAGATTGTCTCATCAGCACAATGCACTGTGATGACAAATTTTCTCTCTTTGTCAATCCGTGATACTCGCTTGGAAGCTTTTTCTGTACTGAATTGAGCCAGAAACTGCATCTCGTCGACACCTGGTGGTGCTGGGCGCGAGGTCTGATCTTGATTGTCATTGTCCTCCTCCTGCTGCTGCTGGCAGCTCTTCTTGTGTTGCTTGCCCTGGCGAGTATCACCCACAGCATGGTCATCATTCATGGAGATTTCTGCATGCATATCCTCTGCCAAATTGGGAACGTTCTCTCTCAGCCACTGCAGTGATGGCTCGTCCGTCTTGAAAACAAAATATTGCTTGCCACAAATTGTCACTCTCCGCCCCACCAGGACATCCTGCAGTTGCAGTGGTCCGCCCACCATTGTATCACCGGCATGTATCATGGATGCGACCGGGTCCACCAATGTCGTACGAGATAAGTACCGACAGGTCTTTGATAGGCCGGGATCCACAAATTTTCGAAGCTCAATGGACGAGTCTTCAGGATAGTACTGAATCAGATATCTGCCTTCCTCTTCCTCCTCCTGCTCACAAGTGGCCCAGAATCTAAGAACAACATCTTTCCAATCAAGAGGAACTCTGTGCGATATCTTTCTTGTGCATGTGAGGTAGGATGTAATCTTTTCACCGCATGGCTGTCTGGCCAACGTGGGGTCCTTCTCCTGGACCAAATCCTGAACAGATTGCAGTGGTGCTCCAATTGGACAGCCATGGTCTCCCCGGAACTCCCTCGTCCGTTGATCGGCATCTCTGATAGTAAATGGGCGCCCACATATCTCTACGCAATCACCAATCTGAATTTTGAAAGGATCAAAGCTACCCTTGACACAGGAATGATGCTCCACATCAGACTGATTCGTGTAACGCTTTATAAACACCCTCCCTTTCCAATCCCCATCATCATATAAAACCTCAAACGTCGAGTCATATAGATGATATACTATCCGTACAGCAAAGATCGATGCATCGTCATCCTTTCCCCTACCACATGTGGCATGGAAACACAGTACCACATCTTGATATTTGATCCAGGCCGGCACAAAAGGTTCATATGACGGCATTCTGCCACCATCGTAGTCATACAAATACTCTTGAACATCTATACGTTTTCGATCCTGTCTCGCTTTCTGGGCAACAGCGCGAACCACCATATGGTCTCCATCCTGTACCAATGTCTGCCTCTTAAACGCTGGCTCCCGTGCCACCTCTTCTTGAACATGCTACACAGCACACATCAATATACATTGATGATTATCATCGATCATGATACCAATTCCACACATACATGGTGCTCAAATGTATATCCAGGAAGTTTGGGACACCCAGCCATCATCATATTCCCTCTCTCTTCCTGCTGCATCCTCTCCTGGTAGACTCAATCTCAGCTGTATCAGCCAACTCTCTCTATATATTTTTTTCCTTTTCCACTCCATGGACACGGCATGTGTATGCCCACATGATACACGAGAACCAACATCTAGGAACCAAAAGTCAACCATCATTGAACCACAGACATCGAGGCACAACCCTCACATTTGGCTCCTCTTCTGCTTCGATTATGATGAAAAAAATACAGCAATACTGACAATTAAATCACAGTACGCATGATTGTATTATCATTATGAGAATGTGTTACATTCAAGGGATGACCAAAAGAAATCTATTCTTTCATCATGACAACAAATTAGTGACCTCCAGACTCACAGTGTGCCTCATACGCCTTTGCATCCATAAGAGCATCAGCATCACTTGCATCGGACACCTTGACCTTCATCATCCATCCCCCTTCAAATGGCTCAGAGTTGACCTTTGATGGATCATCAGAAAGCGACTCATTCACCTCCACAACCTCTCCAGACACTGGAGCGTACACATCAGAGGCAGCCTGTATTCATTCCATATATATATATATATATATATGCATATAGTTGACCACACACGAGTATCATACGCACTTGAATCACACACACCTTGACAGACTCAACAACCCCAAATGTCTCCCCCTTGGTCAGCTCACTTCCAACCTCTGGAAGCTCCACGTACACCACATCACCCAATTCACTCTACACAGACATACATGGATATTATAAATACACTACCATAGTACCAAGAATGAATGCAGAAAGTGAAAGACACACGACAAGAAGAGTAGTGGACAGACTGGTACTCCCAGTGTAGTACAGTCATAAAAGGCAGATCATGCCGCACCTGAGCGAAATCGCTGATACCAATTGTAGCAACATCCCCATCCATATTGACATATTCGTGGCTCTTGGCATACTTGAATCCATCCATCACTGCACATTCAATGAGAGCCAGATGAAATCATCCACACATGTCACATCATCAACAACCGACTCCACCCCGATGGATACCCTGATCTCCCCATGAATATCCCAAATAAACACATACCGGTGGCAAATCCACGGGAAAAGACGGATGCGATCGCAGTCTTGGTGGAACTGGAGGACGCCACAGGTGCTGCAGCCCAGCGAACCCCAAGACCAGTAGCAGCTTCAGATGCGAGTTTTCTAAGAGCCATTGTCGTGTATAATCAAATACAAATCTCTGTGAATGAAAATGTGTGATATACTGGGCAGATCTGTGTAGTAGTACGGGGATAAAACCCAATCTCAGGACCACCAATCTCCACCAACAACAATCATGGCTGAAAAGTCAGCATCGACTCTCCGATGATGAACCCACACCATCAGCTCATCGTTACATCTTCATCATCTTCTCCATCATCCCAAGGCAATGCACGTGTGGGGCATGAGGAGCATTGCACTGGTCATGCTGATCCACCCACTCCACTCACCTGCTGGACCCTACTACTACCCCGCATGGTATTGTAGTCACTGGTGGATCCATACAAAAGACAGGCCAGCAAGAGACAGGTGCTGATGATTCCTCCTCCTCCTCTCCTCCAACATGGTGCCATCATGCTGTCGAGATCTCTCATTCTCTGTTGACTGTGTTCATCCTTGTTCCTGAAGGAATGAACCACATGATTCGAATCACCATCTAATAACTAAACAAGGAAGAAGAAGAAGAAAAAAACAAGTAGGGGGTGGTGACTTGAAGTAATAAAAAAGTGTCTCTCAGGTATTTTATTAAAAAATTGCTATACTAGTATACATATCTGACGATTGTGTCATAGATATATGTCAGAACATTTATCAGCTGGCAGATATTGTGTGCTGTGTCCAAGGGGAGGTGCAGGGATCACGGCTTTGTTTGGAAGTCTTGGTGTGAGCTTTGGACGGGGTAGTAATTCAACGAAATCAACACAGCAGAGGATAGATGGTCTTATAAAGTGCGTTGGGTGTATGTGATGGACGCAGCGTGTTTTGTTTTATGAATGACACATGAACACGAGCAAGGTGTGGTAATTCATTTGATTCTGATTCTTCTTTTGGTATGCGTGCAGATCTGCATCCACGGTATCCCCTTCTACAGCAAAAGAAACGAATCATGGAGTCGGTGATGATAGATTAGTGGATACTGGCGGTCAACTGGGGGTTGGGTCTTGGAATTCCAGTCCCCATACATGGCATTTTGGACACGCGTCTGCTGCTGTCGTTCATTTTGGATTGTTCGAGGTGGTGGGAGGGATTCACAGGGTGCAGCCGAGTGTGTTTTATGATGAGGGGGAGAATGTGTTTTGTGTGTTTCAGGGGTATTTGAGCAATCTTGAGGAGCTGATTGATAGGTATTTTGAAATCTCGCCTGATTCAAGGAGTTCGAGTCCTACAGCGGTGGTCATGCCGAAAAAGACGCCGGGAGAGAAGGCTGCGGAGCTGGTGTATACGATGTTTCAGCAGGTGGATGATCCGTTGGTGTTGCTGTCCGAGCTGCAAGGGCAGTATGCCTTTGCACTGGTGGATGGGGATCGGAAGCAGGTTTTTGCAGCACGAGATAGCAGTGGTAAGGAGCATTTATATTTTGAGATTGATGAGGATGGTGGATTAACGATTAGTAATGAGCGGTTACGGGTGAATTCGTCTGATGGGATTGGGCTGGTGGCATGGGAGGAATTGCTTCCTGGGCACTATTTGTCTGGCAAGCCTGTCAAGGTTCATCAGTTTGCTTTGACGCCAGCACAGCTTACGGAAAGGGAGTATAATGATGCTTTAGATGATGCGTGGGATGATGGTGACCCGAGTCATCATTCCAAACGCAGTGTGAGTGATGATACTGAAGATCCCGTCCTTGTTAGTCTGTAATCAAGGTGTACCACGTCTTTCTTGGTTTGATCCGTATATATTTAAAAAATTAGCATGCGATATGGTTTTTGAATGCAATAGACCATGAAGAAAGAAGAAGACGTAAAAACATGATATCATGATGCACTTTGGCATGATATCATGATGATGATTTGTCTTTCTTGACATGATAGCGTTTGATCAACGCTACATTTAAGTATACACAGAGAGAATGCATGTACAAAAAAAATAATAATGTAGATATATCATGAGTCTTGTGCGAGTAATGCTTGCTTTGCCACACTCATGGCTTTCTGTGCAGCCATGCGTGCTCTGGATTCAATAAGCTCTTGTACAAATACTTCCAGTTTTTCAATGGAAATGTTTGGCATGACAACCACATGTGCAATGTCGCTTTCACACGCAAGTTGCCACTTACGAACGAATTCTTCCTCTTCAGGCCGCTCAAATACCACGGTGGATGAGAGTTCATTGAGCATGGTGCTAATGCCAGCTTCATGCAGCATCTTTCTCAGCACATGCGCATTCATCAGGCATTTCTCCACATCCTTGCGAATACCATCGTATCCTTTACGATTCAACGTATACCACAGGTATATTGGTGCATGCCCATTACGAGATCCCATGATGGTGGCATCCCTGCTGTTCAGATACTCGACATCACTGGAGACTGATTGGATCAATTTCAGCCGCGTCATGACAACACCGCATGGCACTGGAGCCCCAACAAACTTATGCCCTGACACGGATACACTCCCAATCGGTTTTTTAAACGACACTTTCGGTGCTAATTTGACGAAAGGAATCATCATGCCAAACAATGCGCCATCACAATGAATATAAAAGTTGTCCTCATCAAACCCACATTCTTTCAAAATATCAATCACCTTGTCCAAATCATCCACAGCACCGCGCACAGTCGTTCCAATGTTGACATTCACGATGGCAGGTCGATCATGATTTTTCATCAACATGGCCCTGAAGTGATCATAATCCATTTCCCCAGATGCCAGTGTGTCAATTTTGACCGCATCCATGCGATACATGCGAGCAGCTTTGAATACAGAATAATGCGTTTCGACACTCGAATATAAAATACCGTCGGGCAATGTCTCTCGCCCAACCAAAATACCGTGCAGGTTGCCCTCTGTGCCACAGTTTGTCACATAGCCCCAGAAATCCTCCACATCAATCTCCCACAGCTTGGCAAACCAATTCAGCACACCAATCTCAAATTCTCTGGAATGCACACCATAATTACTCTCAATGAAAGGATCCCCCAAGTTGTTGATCATGAACTTTTGAAGACACTCCAAAGGCCCGTAATCAAAGTCCAAATTGTACGGGTACCCCATGTGCATCTGTGTCCGCTCCTCCAACTTTTTCTTGTACTCTAGAATCACCCTACTCACCCGCTCCTCCACTTCTTCAGGAGTAGAGTCAGATGGCTCAAGAACAGGAAGCGCAGGAGTCAGATGTTGGGTGATGGTACACATGTCTTCCTTGGTCACTGGCAACGCTTGGTATGGCGCCAACCCATTCCCCCTTCTGGGCGATGCGCCGACCAACTTGGCGCGCACTTCAAAGTCTTCTTCACTCATATTTAACACTGGACTCCTAGGACTCTCTCCCACCTGCGACCCAGACTCTGTCTGACTGCTTCGCGTTTCAATCGGTGGCAGCTTGAGACTCGAGGACAAGTGCAGTATTTCAGACGCAAGGTCCTGATCGGCTGTTGAATGATCAACCATGGTAGTTGCTATTTAAATATGGAGATGAAATTATGTGTGGTGCCTCTCATGGCTGACGAGGTCTTGTTGAAGAGTCGAACAGTTGGGCTTGTTCACCTGTATCCCATTGGAGATGGCATTTGATGGGATCGGTCCTCCTCCCTTGGGTGGCGCCTTTTTTCAGCGAGGTCGAGCAAGGAAAAGACTTCTTCTAGAGACTGGACCCGAGGCAAAAACCCCAATGGAAAAACGCAAATTTCATTCATGCAAATACGATTACCGTGTAACAACGATTTTATGATATATATCTACTAGTATTTATAGAGAGACTCGTAAAGAGAGAATAATACCCCGTTGTGAAAAGACATTGATTTCGACGGTTGCATTTACACAACTCTGGTCTACCACTCCTTGGGCATTATGGCAACGATTGGTGAAGATTTATCAGACACTGGTACGTTTTTAAGCGTTAAAAGACAGCGTAGTAGGTTGGGGTTGTAGGTGGCACGCATCCGGTATCGTTTTTGTGACGTGTCCCTTCCACGAGTACCGTATCTGCGGCGAATCTAGAAGAGATCTAGAGACGCACGCGTCTGCGCAGATATCTGCCATAGTCCTGCTGTGTCATGTTCGGTTTCCTAACAATTGTATGCTATTAATAAATATGCAGGGATTGAGGGGAAGAGTGGCGTGATTGGCTCCCTTCTTGTGACCCAGGAGGACAAGGGCATTGTTCTAGGAGGAGACGGAGATGCGGTGCATGTGGAACAGGAACGTGTGTCGACGCCTCTGATGGTGAGTGAGGTTGGGGCAAGGGGGACGTTTCCAAACTTGTTGGCGTGTGGTTTGACGGCGGAGGAGCTGGAAGATCTCGAGGCTGAACTTGAGAATAAGCAGCAATAACAGCAGCAGAGTTTTGTTTTTTCCTCAAAATCATCAACCACCATGCAATTTTGTTTCTTCTTCGAGAGACAACAAGGATTAAATCAATTTTGCTTCTCTTGACTTGATCATGTACACAAGACCATGTATGAATATCAAAAAAATGTATCAATAAATAATTATAGTAATGAATGTTGTAATCATTGATTGGACATGTGGCGGAGGGTTGCCTTGGCTGCAAATTGCTGTGCTATCCGTTTATCGTATGATTGGCCAATCCCATGGAGCTTTCCATTTATATACACTTGCTCTGTATAATATCTGATCGTGCTTCCGTTGAGAAATGAATAGCAATCCTGGGTGTTAATGTTAATGTAACGTGGATGTGAGTAGCCACGCTTATGGCTCAATCTGCTCAAGTCGGTGACAAAATTCGAATCCAACGTGAGGGATTCGTATTCCACAAACGGGCAGTTTATAAATACTCTATGTAAGAATGCCTTTGCGGCGTGTAAGCCTTTGTCGGTATAGATTGCCCCAACGAGTGCTTCAAATGCATCACAGAGAATTGATGGGCTATGCAGGAGACTCCTTCTGAGCGAGTATGCATTCGTCATGACATACTTGTCTAGCCCCATCCATGCGGCATACGCACTGAGAGAATCTCCCCGTACTAGACTTTGTGCTTGGAATGTTAAAATCCCTTCATCTGCAGTTGGTATTCGCTCAAAGAGCATGTCTCTGACGACCAGTTCAAGCACAGCATCTCCTAAGTACTCAAACCTCTCATACGATAAATCTCTCCTGTCTTCATCAACAGCAGATCTGTGAGTCAAGGCAGATTTATATAATTGTAATTTATGTGGACGAATGCCCATACCGATCAGATCCTCTATCATCCATGCTTCCACATTGTCCAGAGCCTTGAGACACAGGCCTCGCTTATCAACCCCAACAGCCTCTCGACTTGGCCCCGATGTAGTCTTTCCATGTGTCAGAAAACGCGATAATGGCTCCACAACATGCCGTCTAGAGATACTTGGTGGCCACGACGCTGTTCCAAAAGACTGCTGAATCATTTTTCTGAACCAAAAGGGAAGCCCTCTCCACACAAGGTTGCACAGCAGAGCTTGGATGGTGCATACCACTGCGCGAATGCATTTATTTGTAGTCTCTAGAGCTGATGAGAGTAGTTCTGGTATGGGGCCATCATCAGAGGGCACGATAACTGTCGTCCTTTCATGGAATGCAACGCTCGGAGGTTTGAGTTCCTTATTATTATTTATAAATGGAGATCGCACGGTGTGTGGCGATGCCAAACCGACCCTGTTTTTCATATGCCATCTCCCAGATGATGATGCTACCCTGTGGTGTGCTCTGTGTGGCACCAGCGTTGCCGTCCACAACGACATTGTCATTCTTTGTGTTCCGCTAAAACCCTAGATATCTCGCATATCTGGGACTTGTATTTCATATACTATGCATCAATATAAAAAATTAATGACTCTATTCGTATATATATGCTAGACAAGTGGAGCGATTACTTGATTAATCAACTCATGGCTCAATCAATCATCAAACATGTCTTCAAACACAGCATAATGCGTCGTCATTCCCAAATTCTTATACGTCTCCTGCGCATTTATATTGCTATTGTCTGCATACAGACGCACCCCGCACCCATTCTCTTTTCGACAGTCATCCTTGACTCGACTATACAGTGCTTTGAAGACTCCTTTACGGCGATGCTCTTCCACAACATACACACTCTGGATCCACCATATTTGTGCATTCCTCCAATCCGACCATTCATATGTGATCATCAGCTGCCCAATAATACTCCCAGATTCAGTCACAGCAACGTAATACTTTCCCTTTGAAGCATCCCCTACTATAGCAGCACACCCCATACGGATTGTTTCTGGATCCAGATCCAGATCTTCAGTCTCTTTTGCCATATGTATGTTATATCGTGCCAATGTATCTACATCATCAGGGCATCCCTGGCGAATTGTGAAGAATTGTGACATGTCTTGTCTGTGCCTATAATCTTCGATTTCGTGTGCTGGACGCACGATGCCTCTTTTATTGCCGTTTCTGGTGAACCTAGAGGCAATATTAGTTGATTATTAAACGTTAGAGAGGGTCGTTGCGGGGTTTTAATGGTGAGAGCGAGACAATCAGCCTTAATCAACCACGGCTGGAGTGCCACGGTGGCATGTTGGGGTGGCCAGCTGGACCGTGGCGTCGCATGTTTCTTTTCCATTGCAGTTTTGAGTAAAAGCTGTTCTTTTCCTGTCCTTCAAAACTATATGTTACATTGATTGAACCATAATGCTTAAAGTATGTTACATGTGATGGAATCTCAGAGTATACATGGCAAAGGTACTGCTTGCAGTTTTGCCCAATGCCTTCCTGTTTGATTTGCAGTTGCTGCTTTAATCGCCACTCAACTATCCTTTATTCTCCCATTGCTTGAAAGAAACCAATTTTCTGGGTACTCTGCGATTTGAAGAAATGCAGCATCATTTAGTACTCGATGGACTGTTTTTAAATTTGCTGCTCTGATCTTTCTTTCCTCAGGTTGAATCCCGCTCTGCCCAACCTTGGTTCTTTTGTCTTTTCCTTGAGCGAGTCGTGTACACCTGGAGTATGCATCATTGGCTGGGTCTGGATTTCGAACCTTTTTTTGAGCAGGCTTGCCTGATTTATTGCCAATCGCCTCTGGTGCAGGAATTTGGACAGCTGGTTTTTCAAACCTCTGCCCATTTTGTCCAAGAACAGATGCTCCTCGGTTTGGGCGGCCGCGCTCATGCCAGTCCTTTAGTCGATCGCGATATACAGTAATCGTTGCTTCCATAGACTTTTCTTTGACACCGAACCAGTCTTTCGGATAGTTGGTTCTGCTCAGGAAATTATCCCCATTCAACAAAGTTCCAACAAGGTCTAGGTCCATGTGTTTCTCGTTGCCCTGCGTTCTTGGTGTAGTGCCTCGTGCAAGATTTAAGCAATAGTTGAATGCCTGTTTCGCCTCTCTCCAGACTGCAACATCATCGGGATTAGAGTCAGATGAATTGGGGGAGGTTTTCTGAGGTCTTTGAATTTCTATTTCTTTGGGAGTACGCATCGTCATAGAGAATTTGCAGCCCGTTGCATGCCAATCTAAAATCTTTTGGGTTGCTTGATCGATAATGTGCTCTAAACTGTCCTGTTTAGGGTCATTGAGGAACCAGTCTTTTGGGTACCCTGTGGAAAGGAGGAAATGCTCAGAGTTGAGAATTTTCCTCACTAAATCCCGATTTGCAACTTTTCCCTTCGAATTACCCGACGTTCTTTGCTCATTTCCTCGAGCGAGGTTCCTTGATATTTGAAAAGCAGTGTAAGCTGGATCAGAGTTTCGTGCTTCCTGATCCCCTTCCTCCCTTTGCTTTGGGGTTTTGATTTGTTGTCCACAAGCAGTACTGACCAGAGTATGATTCGGACAGTCCCTATCAAACCAGTCACTTATTTGATCCATATAAGCTTCAACAGTCGATTGCAGCGAATACTTCTTTGCAAACCAATCTTGTGGATACTTTGTCAAGTCCAAGAACTCCTTGTCATTGAGCATTCGTCCCAGGTCTGTTTTCTCTTCTTTGGAGAGCTTGCCCTCCTTTGATCCCAGTTTTCGCAAGTCATTGAATGCTTTGTAATACTCAGTAGATTTTATGCTTGGTTGCTGCAACCCTGTCGATAAAGAGACTCTTGAAGCATCAGGACAACCCTTTTCAAACCATTCAATGAGCAGATCTTTCAGAGGCTTCACTTTTTCTTCAATATCAAGTCGAGTGGTGGAAATAAACCAGTTCTTTGGGTACTTCATCCGACACAAAAACTCTTCATCGTTCAGCAGTTGTCTGACAAGAGCTAAATCTTCTGCTTTGTCATCACCCTGTGTACGTGTAGTGCAGCCTCTCCCATGGTCCAAAAGTATTTTGTAAGCAGACGGAGGATTCAATATTTCCTCGTCATTGTCATCGTGAAAGACAGGATCCTTTGGATATATTATTTTGTGGCCTCTTTGCATTAATTCACCAGAACCCTTGCATCCACTCTTGTGCCAAAGCAAAAGTTCTCTTCGGTATGCTTTAATTAAAGTCTCCAAACTGTCGTTCTTTGTGAACCAATTTGTGGGGTACCTGGTTTTGTCCAAAAACTCCTTCTCATTCAGTAGCTGTCTCACAATTTCGACTTCACTTTCTTTTTCTGATTCGCTTAGCGTTTTGAACTGATTCCCTCGTGCATACTTAAGTAAGGTGTTGTATGCATTTTCAACCCTTTTTGCTGCTTTAGCTTTCTCGTCTAGTATGGAAATCTTTTGCTTCTTGGCGAAAGATTTAGCGCTAGCTGGCCTCTTAATACGATATCCATTCACTAGCCTCGTACTATGGCACGGGCAACCATTGTCATGCCATTCCAGGAGGATTTGCCTGTAACGTTTAACAGACTCCTCAGTTGTCCACTGAGCCATCTGGAACCAATCCTTGGGATAATCCATTGCTTTCAAAAACTCATCTTCATTCAAGACAGATTGAGCATACTCCAGGAGCCTTTTACCTTGAGGACCCTTTGTAGGATATTTACGTCCTCTAGCAAGGTCAAAACAATTCTTGAGTGCCCGATATGCAGGATGTGGATTGGAAATGTATCGCTTCTGATCATTTGGATCCCTGAGCTTTTGTCTGGGAACTCTGATCATTGTGTTGTTGCACACCTCTATATCACTATGATTAGGGCATCCATCAAGCTTCCATGCTCGCAGGTGAGTAACAAACCTCAGCAGTCTTTGGCTCAGTTTATTCTGAATGCGGGCTTCAGCAATTTTTCCTTCTTGGGTCTTGATCTTATCAATCATCCTCAAATCCAATGTCAAGGGCCTAAACTTTCGCCTATCTTTATCTCCTGACCTCTGTTGGCCTTTAGAATTAGAATCTTTACTAGGTACTCCTGGTAGAATTGTGGGAGATAAACCGCAGTTGTCATTTCTGGTCATCATTTCACATATAAATCCAAAGTCTTTTCTGGCCATATGATTAGCTATTGTGAGAGCGAGACCTTCATCGGATTCCGTATTGTTTGTTTCTTCTAAGTGACCCAAAAATATTGTGGACAGTAATGGCAAAAGGTAATCATAACTCGTTTTTGTACTATCTTTAACCGACCTACAAGCCCGTCCACCGAACTGCTGGGCTGATCTTGGTTCTGTATCAGGATTCCATTGCATTACAGTGTCAACCGCAGTCATGTTCTTTCCTTCGACACTCATCCTACAAACAAGAAGTATACCAAATTGAGACCTGCAGAACCTGGCTTCTGAGATCTTGTTGTCCGCTAGATCTCTAACTTCTTTTGATTCAGAACACGAGCTCCATTGGCACTCAATGACAAAACTCTGAAGCAGCTTTCTCATCTGGGCATCAGATTGGAAAAACATTGCAATGAACAACTGTTTGAGAGCCAACAAAACACAATACACATCTTTCAATTCCATTATGCTCGCAAACTTGATGACGGCATGCCTTTCCACCCTGTGCTGACTTCCTTTCGAAGAACATCGTCGATATTTCCTCACTTTAGGGACTAGATTTGAACATTCCAGTCCATTCGCTTCAATCTGAATATCCCTCAAAAAAATTCCCATGATCCATAAAGCTTTCAGATATGTGTGGACACTGAACCCTATCAGGAATCCCTGATGCTGCAAAGCATTCATCCACCCTTGCAGCTGGTCATCAGATGGGTTTGAATATATGCTTGTAATGCCTAGAGTATCAAACACCGTCGCAACGAATCCTCTCCTGAATGCTGATTCTATCCATCTATTCAAGTTTAAATCGTCATCACCGTCCCAAAAGATATCAAAGAAGTATGTATCTGGTGGGACAGTCCACTTCTTTTCACAAGCAAGGCTGACACTTGTCACATCCAGCAAGGGAAATATTCCTTTACCCCACATTTGTAAACCTGTTGTTGGCTCCAAAAACTTTTGTAGCATGACAGTATCAGAGCATTCTGTCATTTGATTGACTTGATTCCATAATATCCTTTGTCTAGGTAAAATAAAGCCAGATTGAAACCCGCTATCTGTCATAAATTCCATGTGTGCACCATGAACGTATGTGGTCCTTGTTTGGACGTTACCTGTCAATACCCGTGAGACGCAAAACTTATTTTTGGAATTAGTGAAGTAACCTATGTGAGCAGTACTGCTACCTTTTCCGAACATTTCTGGCCTGATTATGAACTGATATTGCTGCTTTCCCTCAGTAGTTTGTGATTGGGATTCAGTGACCCAGATATCTGTTCCTTTCAGCATTCTGATCCTCCATAACTGAACTTGAACATCATATCTGATTGAATATTCCCGGCAAAATTGATATAGACTTTCTTTATTCGAGAATTCGGGGCACCCGTCGCTAACAGAGAAAATGGCAGGCGACTGTCTGCTTCCTTTGCATGTTATTGCTTCTCCTACAAAAAGGGCTGCAATGACATCGAGTTCACGAGGCCTGAGCGAAGGTAAGGGATCGGTAGAATCAGGTATTGAGCTCCTTGATTGCAGATGGCTCCATGATTCGATGCCACGATGAGCCATTTTTGACGAGGAGAAAACTTCAAACTCTCTCCCCTGCAGTTGTAGAGTAAAAGTTTCTGATTCCTCTTGATCTATATCGCTCAACGAATCTTCATCTGATATTGCTGAGACTATGCTTTCATCATCAGTTGAGCATTCCTCCAGTGATGGTCCGTCAATACTCTCCTGCAAACCATCAGTTGAGGCCTCATCACCTGAGGAGAGAATCATTCCAGTGGCTGTAAAAGCTGCAGAGACATGACCCTGTATAAGATGTGCCATTTTCTTTGGTGACACCTTGGAACCCATAATATTATGTGCTTCATCAAAGCATACAACTCCAAAATCTTCCTCTGGAGACCGAATCTTGTAACCTTGTGACAGGCACCATTCCACCCAGTATTCAAAAAGGATACTGCTGCTATGATATGTGCACAACAACACATTCAATTCGTCACTCTGCTCTCGGCATCGGACCATCAGTTTATTAAAATCCTCAGCTTTGGATATTTTTTTTGCTCCTTGTCCTGCCAATTCATTCTCTTCGGCGTTCTGTCCTGAATCCACTTTCCTCAAGCAAGAGATGAACGAAGTGATTGGTTTCACGGTATTATCCACAAATCCAAACTGCATAATATCCCTGTACATTTGATCCAAAAGCTGCAGTGAGTTAACGAAAATCACATGCAGCTTCAATTGCGTGATGCTCCTGATAACAGGATCCTGAATAAGCTCAATCGTGCAATTACTCTTTCCAGATCCAGTGGCTTGATTGCTCCCAAATGCCAGGAAGTTGCCATGCAAAGTCTGGAGCCCTTCTTGAACCTTTTTAACTACACTGATTGCATTTGAACGAGGCACAAACGCTTCTTTGATTTGTATAACAGGGGATACTTGTACCTCGTGAACAAGATCCTTAATAGATGACACCAGTCTGATTGCTTTCATCAAGGCCTCACTGTCGCTGAAGCATGTATTAATATCCGACTTATCGTACCAAGAGACCCTGAACAGGGCACCCTCGGTGATAGAATCCTGAGAAATCAGTAGGTCTTCTTTGTCTGTCTCAGACATGCTTCCTGACACCTGCAAACAACACAGGTTCACCCCACAAGCTTTCTTTTTACAAACCACGTTTTGCCAGTGTCCAGAACACGATGCAAACTGCTTTGATTTCGATGGCCATTTTGCTTGGATCAACCAGAACTCTTCACCATATCTGGCAATCGCATCGTAATACTGGCACGGTTCTTTGCTGCGCAGAAGGGCTTTTAGCCAAGGCTTCACCCTAAAGAGGTACTGCTTCTCATCCTCGTGTACTGGGGCCTGGATTGACGCATTTCCGTACCCACGATCGAGAAAAAGAACATAGTCTGGCGCATCACAGCCTCCAGTCTTGCCCCCAACAACCAAGAGCACGTATCCCAAAATTTCTCCAATGTATTTCTTCAAATCATTCAGGTAGGAGCAACGAACTTCAGGTCTGCTGCCGATTATATTTACCTCAGTTTCCAGGCTGTCAACCAAGTCAGCCAATACCATCGTCTTTTCCATTTCCAAGAATGACTCCTCCAGAATCCTGATAGCTTGCTCCAGAGCTGGTATCACAGGCTGGCCAGACGTAACCGCCTTCCTTTTTGGCACTTTCCGATCCACACGAACCTTGTTTCCAATCATAGTAGGATTTTGCATATTGAGAGGAGTATGAATCCTGTAAAACTGTCTACCGCGTTGAGAGAACGAAAAGTGGACACTGAACCTTCCCTGACTGGTACGACAGTGGCAATTTTGCAATGTATAGTTGAACTCTTAACAGAATCAACAGACAAACTGAAAATATAATAACTTTAGTCCCTTTGAGGAGCACATCGGGCTTATTGTCAGAATTAGACAACATCTCATACCTGCAACATTGCGTCGTGGGGAAGCGGACAGCCTCTGACTTCATCGGTCGACCGACCCGACTGACAGGGCAATGACGCGAAAAACGCAAATTCAGAACTGCAGGTAGTATCTGGTTTCAGCAATCTGGGTCCAGATCTGCGTAGATCTTGAGTTAGATCGAAGACGAAACATCCAGATAGCGGGCAAACATATGATTGAGATGTAATTTTATGTATTTATATGAGAAATACCACCAAGTATTGTTGAGAAGGAGTATAAAGAGGGAAGGCGTGTATTTTTTCGTTGAAGAAACATTGGTGTTGGAAAGCAGTTGAGGACGAGCACTTCAGTCCAGTAAACACCCGGCGTGATGCAGAAGAAGTATGATATGCGGGTAAAGGGGGGAAAATGATACATATCGACGAGGATGAGAATCGTGCTCCCAGGAATGGGACGATTGTTATCGATATGACTGGGGAAGACAAGCCTGTCCTCCTTGCAGAGAACAAAGAGGGAAAAGACGCAGAGTGCTCGAACTTGGTTTTCTGTGGCGTTTGTTTACAGAATCTGGAGGATGTCAATTTTTTGCTGCGGATGAAACATGTCAAGGAATGCTGTCGATTGTATGGATCTGAAAAGGTGTCTGAGAAGAAAATGGTGTCTGGGTCAAGGGCTTTGAAATTGTTTTTGGAATACCATGGGTGTGTTGAGTACTACGACAAGTTTATTGCAAGTAACATTGTAAAGGATCTTGCTCATGTGCGTGGTATGGGCAGTCATGAGCTGGGACGACTCCAAAGCATCGTTGGTGGCAGGAAGAAGCTTGAGCTGGCGCTCGAGCACTATGCTCTCCATGGTAGGCTGCCACTGAGGGCATCTTTATTGGCACGGAGTGGCTCTGAGAAGAGCCACAAGGCTGTAAAAAGAACGAAAAGTAATAAAAACGTCAGTTTGATGGGACGACAGAAACAGCAAAAGAATGAAGCAGTTGGCAATGGTACAGGCTGCCCATCTGGAAGATTGACACACAGGAATGATTGTCATAATTCTCAGGATTGCACAAGTCGTTTGCGGCGTGTGGAGAGAATGCTTTTTGTGTCGTTCTATGAAGACAATGGTGAGAATGATGATACCAAGCAGTGTGGCTCTTCACGTGTGAAACTACACCATCAGTCTGTTGTGTATCGGAACAATGGTCATGTGACACAGGGTGAGTCAATGTGGGTAGGAGCAGGATGTTGTGGCTTTGAACTACGGAGTGGATCATTAGAAAAGCGGTTGGCTCTGAAAAGGGGTGATGTGCGGGAGGGCAGAGGGGTTGGAAATCGCGCACTGCAAGAATCAATTGCAGTGAAGAAGGTTCGGTTGAAAGCCATGGAGGACGAACTGCAAGTGCAATTGAGCACGGTCAAAGAGTTAGAAGGCATGATTGGTTCGTTAAAAAAAGAAATAGATGAACTAGAGAATACAGAACGGTAATGAATATTTATTGTAGGTCGATAACAATGTCATGCATTGATGGGTAACTAGGACATGTTACCCGTACTCCACGCTGCTGCTCTGTTCCATTGGGTTCTTTCAATGTGCTGTCATTGTATTTCTTGAGTATAGGCTCAATAATATGTGTCCCTGTCAAAATTTGGGCATCGTGTCCATTCAAGGATCCAGGTGATAGTGAAGCTGGGAAGAGAGCCTCATAGACATGAGGATCTATGTCGACTGATACAAGACCACACAATGCCAAGACTTCCTTACTTGATTCTACTTCCATTTGCGATATAGATATCAGAGATTCCCTGGATAGATTCTCAAACGCCAGAGTAGCATCAATGTAGTCCCGCAACTCATCTACTGGATTTGAGGATTGATGTGGAGTTGAGCGAGCAGTGCTGGGTGACATCTCCAATGCACTGGAGGATGCATGGCCATACGAGCTGGTCTCACTCGCCTCTTCCTTAATCTCAGAGTTTGCGGATTTCTTTGTCGCAGTCGACGACGACGTTCCTGGCATTGTCGCTGTTGTCAACACCACGACTGTATTACGAAAGTCTATTTTTCTCCCACTGCCATCTGTAATATACCCTTCGCGTGCAATCTGCCTCACAAGAGCAACAATGTCCTGATGACAACGCTCAATATTCTCAAGAAGAATAACGGAGTGAGGATGCTTCCGCACAGCCTCTGTGAGGGTACCTCCATCACCATATCCGATGAATCCAGCAGCTGCACCAATCAACTTGTTTGTTGCTGTCCGATCGCTGTACATTGACATGTCATACGATATGAATGCATTTTCAGACCCAAAAAGACTTTCTGATATTGTCCTGGATGCTGTCTTCTTCCCAACACCCTGGCTCCCTCGAAAGAGCAATATTGATACTGGCCTTTTCCTTTTGCCTGGTGCAGCTAGCATGGTTCCCATGCGAATATTGTTCAGTATCCCTGCGATTACTTGTGGCTGGCCCACAAGAGATCGCTTCAAGTCATTTTCTAATGTTTGTAAGGCTCTACCTTCCGATAGTACAGTCATCAATCTATCAACAGGCAGACCAGAGGCTGTCGCAGCAACGTGGAGGATGTCCTCTTTGGTCACTTGTTGGTACACGTCAGTCATGGTCGATTGTGTCTTGCTCTCATCAGTCTGCACGTTGCTTTTCTTCTTATTGTCTACATTCAACTCAACGGTACTGCGCTGTTTCTTTAGAAACAACGAGGATCCCATCATCAGTTTCTCTGGTGCTATATTCAAGTACACATGGCCACAATTCTGACATGTTACCTGAAGTAAATCATGGGTCTGTGAAGGAGCAACTGTGCCACAATGTGGACATGACAATGCATTGCCCTTGGAAGACTGTACAACAGCGCCGCCCACAACAACTTTCTTCTTCTCAGTGTGCGATGGTATCAGGGAACTTGTCAGAGCCTGCTGTGATGCACCAATCTTCAACTGCACACGCGATGCAGCCTCATCCAGCAGGTCGATAGCACTATCAGGAAGTTTTCTATTGGACACAAATCTCTGAGCAGCCGTCACCGCTGTAGATAAGGCCTCATCTGTATATCGAACAAAATGATGTTCTTCGTACTTTGGACGAAGACCTTGCAACCAAGCCA
Source organism: Picochlorum sp. BPE23 (assembly GCA_025209345.1). Classification (NCBI taxonomy): domain Eukaryota; kingdom Viridiplantae; phylum Chlorophyta; class Trebouxiophyceae; genus Picochlorum; species Picochlorum sp. BPE23. Next base: position 274,357 of record JANSVD010000005.1, on the reverse strand, counting down.
GACATTCAATTGGAGTAGGTTCCTCTACAATCACTGGTTGCAGTCGTCTTGAAAAAGCTGCGTCCGATTCAACATATTTTCTATGTTCGTCGATAGTGGTAGCCCCAATTAAATGAAGTTCTCCTCGAGCGAGAGGAGGCTTCAACAGATTGGCAGCATTCAACCCACCGTCAGTTTTCCCTGTGTCCATCAGCATATGTATCTCATCTACAAACAACAATATTCTGCCCTGAGATCGCCGAACATCCTTTAAAATCCCTTGCAATCGCTCCTCAAATGTTCCACGGTACTGGGTCCCTGACACCAATGATCCAATATCCAATGCCACCAGTGAACACCCTTTGAGAGCTCTCGGACACGCATCTGACACCATCAATTGAGCAATTCCCTCTGCTACGGCTGTTTTCCCCACCCCAGGATCCCCAACAAGCACAGGATTGTTCTTGGTTCGCCGCAGGAGAACCTGCAAAGTTCGCTCTAGTACATCCTCTCTCCCAATCAATGGATCAAGAATGCCCTTCTCTGCATCTTCCGTCAGATCACGACCATACGCCTGCAAATTGCCACCGATAGGCTGTCGAAAATCTGTACGCTTACTCGCAGCATCTGCTGCACGCCGAGAAGGACCCTCCTGGCCACCTGGTGGTGTCGGTTTCCTCTCGTCCTCACTGGGCAACTGGGCCACTCGCAGCGTATTTTCAGCGGATGTCGACCACCGTCGTACTTGATGTTCAAGACATCTGGCCTGTATCAAAATTAAGGCGTCAGAAGGCATGCAAAAGTAGTAGTCAACTCGAATGACATGGTAACCACCCACCAGTCTATTTTCGTGTCGAGAGGCAAATCGCAACATTCATTCACAGTACTATTGATTTATTTATTCAGAATTCTATTCTGGATAACGTCAGGTAATTTATTAAAAATCTGAGACGCATGCTCACTCTTGGCCAACTCTTCATTTGTGAGGCACCCAAATACTCCAACCTTGCAAGACTCGCACACGCTTGCAAGCGGCGTTTCTGATGCATGTGCTCCCAGCATCTCATCTTCGTGCATAGGTGCCCAGCACAGAGGACAACATGCAGGATTGTCTGTCTCCCAATCAAATTCTGTGAGTTTTGCTACAGAACTCATAATATTAGAGACACCTCCTGGATTGCTCATTTGCAATTGTTTGGTGAAGATATCTGCTAGGCTGTGTATATTCTTTTTATCTGGACAGACTAGATCACCCTGTTGTACCACATCCTCGCCGAGCAGGGCTGATGAGAGGCAATCAACCTCTTCTTGAGTAACATCTTTCATGCAATACACTACTCGCGGACGGCCCTCTCCATATCTCGAATCTATTGCGCACGAAAATGAAGATAGTGCAAATCCCTGTCCTTTTGCTGTGGCAGCAACGGCTTCTCTCGCTCTTGCATCCGCTGTGTTGGCCATGAGAATGTAGGACCATCCCTCCTTCATGGCTTTTTCCAGCATTGTCTCTCGGATAAGTATCATTTTCAAGTCTTCTCTTCCTGTTGAGTCTGGAATAGAATCTATCAAGTTTTTAATGTGCTCGCCGGGGGCTTTTTGCTCGTGAAAAAGCACATCCTCAGCCTTGACAATTTCAATCTCTTGGCACCATGGTGGATTTTGTTCCATAATTCTCTCCACACGCGCATCCTGATACAAACTCTCGCCCAAGAGATCTACATGAAAGACTGTCATATCGAATGGAACCTTTTTCCGCTGTCTCCTCTCCCCAGATGGAATCCTACTGTGTGCTTCTATCAAGTATGCAGCACATAGAGAGCTCATTCCTCCAGAGAAGCAAAGCCCCACCTTTTCTCCCCCGATCAAACCTCCACGCTTGCATAATGCCCCTCGAACCTTTTGAGAAAGATACTCTTCCAAGCAATCCCGGCAGTAGGAATTGTTCCGCCTCAGAGTGTACACTCCCACTTGCTCTTTGCATTTCGCACACAACCGCGGAGAAGGAGGCTCACCTCCATTATTATTGCGCATTATCTTGTTTTCTGTAGTATCATCCATTTCCATCAATGAAATGCCGATCTATCTTCACATGAATAGAACAACTCTCCGGACTTGTGGCATGTGCATGTCCAAAAAAACTAGAATCTCAACGTCTTTGTGCAATGCAATCGCATCGAATACCCATTAAGTGTAAATTTTGAAACGTATTAGATACTATGGAAACAGCTTTGCTGCCGTCAAATCGTATTCCAATCCCTGACTGATGAAGATTCCACCCCCAACGCCATGGGGACTCTCAGTCCGCGCCTTTGGTCCGTGCTATCCCCTGATCCCAGTACCAGTCGAAAATGAAAGTATATTCTGGAAGCTCAGGTCCATTGCAAGGGTAGAAAAAGCCTTCATCGTAACAGTCGTTGGTATCAACGGTTGGTCTCAGTACCTGCAACGAAGAGAAGCACGACGAGTCGGAGCTGCATCCTCATTTCCTTAGTAAAAGAACTTGATTGAAATCATGAATATTTTTAGGTTTGCAGGTGACATGAGTCACCTCCTCAGCATCGTTGTCCTGCTGTTGAAAATTAGAGCAACACGATCCTGTCGAGGTATGCACGTTGACAACCCTTGTTCTCCTTATTTTATTGCTTAAAATGGCTTTTTTGACCAATTTAATGCCATGTTGTCGCAGGAATATCGCTCAAGACGCAAGAGCTGTACGCTCTGGTCTTTGTGTGCAGATACCTTGACTTGTTCTACTCGTACATTTCATTGTACAATACGGTCATGAAGATTATCTACCTGGTGACCGCATTTTGGATACTGTACTTGATGAGGATGGACATGGTAGTAAAGCAGACGTACGACAAGGACATGGACACGTTCCGTTATGTGTTCTTGATAGGACCATGCTTGATCTTGGCCTTTTTGATTCATTATTCGTCCTCGTTTACGGAGATCCTGTGGACATTTTCGATATACTTGGAGTCAGTCGCGATATTCCCACAACTTGTGTTAATGCAGAGAACGCAAAACATTGACAATTTGACAGGGAATTATGTCTTCCTGCTGGGGTTGTACAGGGGTTTGTACATTTTGAATTGGATTTATAGGTACTATACAGAGCCAAATTATAGACAGTGGCTTGTATGGATTAGTGGGATTGTCCAGACAGCGTTATACGCGGACTTTTTCTATTATTATATAGATTGTTGGAAGAGCAACAAGAGGCTGCAGTTGCCCGCATGAGAGTGCCATGGTATGGCGAACAATAATAAACGAGTAGGAGTAAATTTGTGTGACAATAAGACTCATAAATATATATAGTAATATAATTGTGCGAGAATCACTCAAACTGTCGCCATCGAGCGAGGACTTTATGTGCAACAAGGCTCCAACAATACAAGAGCCCACAGAACCAGCTGGCGGCCATTCTGGCCCAAGATGCTGCGTAACTCTTCCCTAGAGTGAACTCTTCATTACCAGACGTTGTAGTGCCTACATCCCATCCTATTAAGATCATGGGAACATAGGCTGAAGCTAGAACATAGATTGTGTAGAAAAACCCAATGCTGTAAAATGCGCCATTCTTTGAGTCGAAGAATAAAGAGTCGCTATTCAAGCTAAAACTTTCACTCGACCGAGCCGTATTCACGGCACCAATCATCATGGAAATCATGGCAACGATGAAGGAGAGAATCCTAAGTGCTTTCTCAGCTGCTGATGTGTCCTCCACATTGCCATCATCTCTGGTGCATTCGCTACTTGGTTGACTGCATGTACATCACATATACTTAGTTGATAATATGAAGAGGGATACAAGGCGATGTGAATAATCATAGACGAGCGAGAGGAGGAGGAGGACTCCTGGAGGAGCATGCAGAATGCCTATCATGGGAGTGGTGGCCCATAATAATCACAGACTCGAAAAGCCCACGGTGTCGTATAAACCCTGATCAGCACCCCTTCCACAAGCATACCTTTCTCGGCCTTTTGGCTAAGATCAAGTGTAGTTTCTGTTCTCTGAAGTTTAATAGCTTCAGGTCCCCCATCGGGGGACTCGCTATTAATCCAATCTTTAGAGGCCAGTGGGGTGCACTCCCAGGGTTTACTCTGGGCCCCCACAAGCATAGCGCTAGGCATTCACTCCTCCTGGCATTGTGCATGGCACCCTCCCACGCCGTTTCAAAACTCAATAACATACCTATTCAATGCGCCCCACGTGTAGAATGCACAGAGAGCAAAAACGATGGAAGACGCCAACAATCCAGCATAGTCTGGCCGAATATCAGAGATGGACAACAAGCTGTACACCAAAAACAGTCCAATCGTTGACGTGATGAATGCAATATTCATGGAACACGACGACTCTGGTACGAAAAAGTAATACAATGCCAGCAATCCTCCCAGAGCGACAGCAATGAACAAGGCAGTGATTGCAACAAGAAGAGCATTCCAGACACACGAATCCTTCTCCAACATGTATTCATTCACACCGTACACGAAATCGATAAATATCACAGTCTGCGCGACTACAAATAATATAGCTAAAGCCCACGCTATGTATTGATACACAATAAAGACGTTTTCTGGATACAAGAATGCAGTCCCAACCAAAAGTGCCCAGATGCCTAGTTTATAGGGCCACATGCCAGTATGGAAGACTCTTCTATCAAAATTGAGACCATAGTAATGATCGTCGTCTTCTCGAGACACACCCAAGCATATTAGAGTCATGAGAGAGAAAAAGAGAACGTTTCCCATGGAAATTCGAAGCACAGCTAGGGCCCCTTGCGATGAGTAGTCACGCACAACATAGGATACAATGGCCAGCGCAGAAAAGAGCACAAAGTATATCCATGGTGCAACTCGTTTTGGTACATTGAACCACCACCATGCTCTGCCAAAGCATTGGGGCGAATCGTCGTATGTAATGTACAGCATGGCATCCGTTGACCAAGCAGCCCTTCTTCTTTCTCGGTCCAATCGAACGCGTTTCCACTAATTCTTCACCATACCAGGGAATCCCATGCCTTATATGCCATATAAAATGGTATGATGTATTATAATTACGCTCTGATTCGGCAGTCGAGCGATGAGACAATTTTACAAAATACAGCTGTGACCACAGAGTCAACTCCAGTCTTGTTCCACCAATGCCGCCTGAATTGAGGCGCAACGCCTGAACTACAACATCTACAAGGGCTGATAGATATGTCTTTCAAAAATTAAACCGGAAAAAAAGTAGTTCCCTAAATCTCCCTTGCAGGAGAGAGAGTAGATTTACCTTCCCATGTGGAAGAGAGATCCCTTGCAAGGGATCCACCAATTTTTTAGGGAGTCGAGCGGTAGAATATAACTTCTACACCCATAGAAGGGTTGTGATAAGCCTACAAAATGGCATGTTTCCACCGCAACCATCCGTAGCCGCCAATCTCTCCGACTCACCGGTACGATTCAACACATATATCAGTGTGCCTCATGTAGGCACGTTCGAATGCTGGATTGACAATGCACATTCACAGATCCATACAATATGGCACACACGCGCGCGCGTGTGATCAAATATAAGCATAAATCAGTCAATCACCATGCTCTCTGATTCTGGGCCCGCATGCACAGGATAGAATGAGTCCTACAGAGTTCCTCTTGCTTCCTGCAACAGCAAACACAAGCGGGCCACCCTGAAGTCATCTTCGAAACAAGCCGATGGTCCATGAAACCAGAATATGTGCCTCAATAATCTTACTAATTAAATTAAAATTCGATAGTATCACAGCGGATTGCCCTTTATCGGCAGATATATGCAGGAAAGGTTGCGATTCGTATGTACCAATCGCAAGGTAGTCCTGCTCAATAGATGCACGAATTTCCCATCATCTTGGTGTAGTTAAAGACATATCAAATAGCAGAATACTATATTGAATGTATTTAGCATGGCAGGGAACGCTGAGGCAGTGAATGCGGTGGGGAGTTCTGGGCAACAACAACAAAAGGCCGCTCCGACTCACTACGGCGTCCATGAGGTGGCCATATGGGATAAAAATGCAATGAACGATATTAGAAATCCAATTGATGTGGATGGGATTACATTTGAAGAGGCGGGGGGTGTGACTGAAGACGTTCGAAGCAAACTGCAAGAGGTTGCTGGGTCGTTGCCCCAACGTAAGAGCAGGCTATATCTTCCTTCTACACTATCAGAAGCTCTATCGTATGTGAATGCACGGGAAGATTCGAAAAAGAAACAGGGCGTGGCTACTTTGGGTGGGGATGTTGTGTCTGTGTCAGCTCAAAAGACAGGGCCGTATCCGGGGGTGCTGGAAGGGGCAGGGGAGGCTGCTGCCTTTTGGCTGTACACGGAAGATTATTTTAGAAATATAACAGTGGAGGATGTACATGAATTGTTATCGTTTCTTCAGCCGTTGGCGGATGATGAATCGTTTTGGCTGGAGCATGTTGGTAGGAAGGCAGGTGTTGATGTGATACATGAGGCTGCAAAAGGGGATGCGGATCGCCCAGGGTTTTCAACCCCTGGAGGGGGCGAGCAGCTAGATGGTGGTAGTATGCTTCAAGATGGATACACGGGTAGACGGAGTAGAAGGCCGCGGTCATTGAAGATGGATGAGCCCTTTTCTGCAGGCACGGGCTCTAGGAGTAGATTTTCCGGACAGGAGACCATGACACCATCGAGCACTGCTGGATCATTGTTAGGAATAGAAAGTGGTGCTGAGGATGGTACGCCGAGACCTGCTGCTCAGATGTCTGTCTCTTTAACACCAGAGGGACATCCAGCAACGATTCCTCTGGATGTTTTGGAAAGGTCTAAAATTGTCGAGTTGGCCACGGCCATGGAGAGTTTGAAACGTTTGATACACGTGGATAATGGAGGCGATATTGCCGATGTAGAGTCTATGGATGGACCTGCATTGAGGAAATACTTGAAGGACCAAGTTGCCAACATTTCAAAACAGCTTGGTTTTCCAGCGTCCATTGATCTGTCCAAAGCTCCTCCGTCTGTTCCAGATCCGCGGTTTATTCACCCTTGGACAAGCATGCTTCTCAAATCAAAAGTGCCTCAGCATGTCAAAGAGGTTGTATCAGAGGCATATTATCTCGACCCTCCTGGTTCTCTGGCGCAACGATGTGCAGGGAATGTGAATGTTCTAGAACTCGCACAGGATGAGATTGTGAATGGTGTAAAAGCTGAGCCAGATTTTTCGGAAACTGGAGATCAGATAGAAGATGGTAGAGTAACGCATGTAGAAAGGGTGTCAGTCGATGTGATGAGATCCATCAACCAAGGTGTCCCTGATAGTGAGTTTGATAATGCGCCTCCACGAAAACTGTACAAGAGTGCTGTGAAAGACCTTGAGGTTCTTAGAGCAGCCCCTCAGGATGAAATTGCAGCTGAAACATTAGCGTTACAGGCAGAACTGATATCTGTGATGTGTGCAAATAGGGCTCGATTGGCTCCAGCTCTAGAGGCCATGCTGGAAGATCTGCCTCGCCAAAAGGAAAAGAAAATGATGCAGGAGGGCGACTATGCCTTTGCAAAGAGATACTTTGATGTACGTTGCGATCTATACCTTTTGCAGGTAGTTGGATATTGATATGGATTGATTGTTCAATGAGAAATATGTCTGTACCTGCAGAAAATCAACCACCCCAAGGTGACTGAGACGAGACATAAGAAGGATATGATTACTCGGAGTGCTGCTGGGACCCATCCGTTGACAAACACCTCGCCAAATTCAAATAGACCAATTCTCGGTAGGCATCAAAGTGGCATGGAGGGTGTTAGAATGCCACATTTGCAAGAAGGTGAGCTCTATGATGTTTTGGCACGACGAAAGGAAGAGGATGAAGCGTTCTGTGCCGTGTGTGGTGATGGTTTCTCTGCAGAGCCCAACGTCATTCTGTTTTGTGACAGGTGTGATGTTGCAGTCCATCAAAAATGTTATGACATTCCAGATGTGCCTCCTCATGAATGGCTTTGCTGGCCATGCAAAGAGTATGAGGACAGCTTGAGAGCCAGTGGAAAAACGCAAGAAGAGATCAGGCAACCACATGCTCTACCAGAGCAGCGAAGTAGACTTCCAGGTGGATCTAAAGATGTAAAATGCTTCCTCTGTCCCATCAAATATGGTGCATTCAGGAGGTCATCAGATGGATCCACATGGGTCCACCAAACATGCGCCATGTGGCATCCAGAAACATATCTATCGCATGGTATGGGGCCAAATGTGGTGGAAGGCTTATGGGATATCCCAGAGGAGCGCTTGTCCACTCCTTGTGTGCTTTGTGGTCTGAAAGATGGCGCAGTTGTCCACTGCCCAGAACCAGGATGTCTCGCGACATTCCATGTTTTATGCGCACGAAACTGTGGACTATACCTTACCGTTCAGCGAGATGAAGAAGGTGGCCAACATCATCGAATTTACTGTTCCAAACACAGCAAGGCACAGCAAGAAAAGGATTCTGTTGCACTTGCCAAAACTCTGGCAGGAAAATCGAGCGCACAGACAAGGGTCAATAAGCGTAAAATGCAAGAAGAGCAACGCAGGAAAGAACTACAGGATTTCTCCATGCTTGAACTAGACTTTGCCAAAATGGAATCCATGAGGGTCAACTTTGAAGCTCTCCGAGTGTTGTTGGATCAATGCAAGCGCAGAGAAAAGCTCAAAAGAATGTCCCTGCAACTGCAGGCTGATACCTTCAAAGAACGACTTCAGGACCCCGTAAAAGCGATGCAATTTGTGGAGAGGATCAACTCCTTGGCTGAAAAAGGATACACACCTGATCAAATTGCAGCTGACGTGTGGCCTAGCGAACACGGGCAGAGTAGAATGGAACAGAGGCAACAGCAAACCCCTAAATCACGTTTGGGACCTCTTTCTGCGCCATCCGCTAATGCCAAGCCAGCAGCAGCACAGGGAACACTGTACACACTTGACGATACTAGGACAAACACAGGGAGGCCATCGAGGCGAGTTCCCTCAACAATTGAGCAGCAGTTGATACTGAACTCATCAGAGGCAGAAGAGCTCAATAGAAAGCTACCTCCCGGTATAAAATATGTTCCAGTGTCTCAGTTGAAGAAGTAGATTCGTATAGGGTCATGACCTCATGATAATGATACTCTGGGCACCCTTGAAACATGTAACGCCCTTTGACTCGAACAGAACCAAAAATATCACATGTAATTCGATTTTTTATCATTAAATTTATAGTTTTCGTATCAAGTTATTGATATTTGCTCGATTTCTGTCCTTGGAAGTCGCGTGCATGGCTGGAAGAGCTTTGCCACGAATCCTTGCAAGGCAGCTCTCTGCACTGCATTCTTCCCAGCGGCAGTATTCAGCTTGCAATCTAGTACATGGTATACAATGTAGGGCATCCAATAGGTCAGAATCCTATATTATGGGTATAGAGAGCAGTTGTGACGACACTGGAGTCGCCATAGTTTCAACGGATGGGGCTATTTTATCAAATATAGTGTGTTCTCAGGCTGATATACACGCAGCATGGGGTGGTGTTGTGCCAAAACTAGCACAAGAAGCCCATATGAAGGCTATTGATGGCTGTGTTGAACGAGCATTGGAAGAGGCAGGGGTGTCACCTCAAGAGCTCACTGCAGTAGGGGTCACTGTTGGGCCTGGTCTGAGCCTCTGTCTACGTGTGGGCGTGACGAAAGCAAAAGAAATTTGTAGTAATTACAATATCGACATGATCCCAGTGCATCACATGGAAGCCCATGCGCTTGTTGCTCGTCTGACCAACCAGGAAGACAATGTACAGTTTCCATTCCTCTGCTTGCTGGTTTCTGGAGGACACAATCTGCTCCTGGTCGTGGAAGGACTGGGTAGGTATGTACAGCTTGGAACAACGTTAGACGATGCATTAGGCGAGGCGTATGACAAAATTGCCAGACTTTTGGATATAGACCTCATCCCATCAGGTGGTGCATCAGTAGAAAAAATAGCAAAGAGTGGGGATCAGAGCGCATATAGTTTTCCTGTTCCTCTGAAAAAGAGAAGGACGTGCGACTTTTCGTTCGCTGGGCTGAAAACATCGGTTCGGCTTGCAATTGAAAAGGAGCGAGAGGCATGCGGAATTCTTCCAGAGACCACAAAGGCAAACATTGCAGCTTCGTTTCAATCGGTGGCTGTGAAACATCTGGATGAAAGAGTTCGAAGAGCATTTGAATGGGCTCGTGAAACGCATCCCGACATCCGCCATTTGGTTGTTGCAGGAGGCGTTGCATCAAATCAGTACCTGCGCTCCTGCCTGCAGGATGTGTGCCATGACAACGATGCCACCCTTGTCTGCCCGCCTCCTTCTCTGTGTACAGACAATGGTGTCATGGTTGCGTGGGCAGCTATTGAACGCACACAGGCCAACCTACCCATACAAGCAGAAAAAGATGGTCTTTTGCCAGATGGCTCCCCCAAACCTGATGACTGGCTCGATTTGAAACCACGGTGGCCTTTGACGGAGAGGCGCGACTCGAGGAGTTTTCAGGCGCCAAGAAGTGCAAAGAAAAAGAATATCCACACAAGTCTGGAACTTTTGACAGGGCGAGAGGAATCTGCCGCAATCTGACGTCAGACAAATTCGACATTGATGATACACTCCCATCGTTGAGATGATCCAATTGGAAATCTCTGCGTTATTGCCTTACATATTGATGACGCGACGCATCCTGACGCAGCACAATTTTAAACAATACCTACTACGTCTCAATAAAAACATTCTTTAATTTCAGATGATTTTTACATTGGTAATTTTTCGCTGCTCAGCCAAGTAGGCTCTATTTAAGGCCCAAATAAATCGCCACGTCGGACTTTTGACTCAGACGGGCTCGCCAACGCTGGACCCCGTTGCCATCTTTTTTACGCAACCGTACGGCGGCATTAAATGTTTGATAAGATACAAGAATTTTTGTAGAGTGATTCGAGGAATGTTTGGTGCCGTTCCTCAAGACGGGGTGGGGCAACCGTGTAGTACCACTGCTACAGACATAGAAGTACGACTTTTCCCTCTTTTAAATTACAAAATACCGGTGGGTTAACTCTCACACGATGCATGTTTTTTTTCCAGGAGTTTTTAAGGAGCAGAACCATGCGGTTTGCGCAAGAGTTTGCGCAAAGGGTGGCTCCTCATTTGAGCCAAGAGGAGGTTGTCTCCCTCCATGACGCTATTTTGGACTGTGAGAGTCGTCTTTCAACGCAACGCCTGGATTATACAAACTCAAACACTCCGAGACAATTACATCTTCGCTTTCGCCACGAGTGCATGCATCAGGGCTGTGTGGACGAGGGCTGCTCCTTATGTAGGAATAACCCCAAGCGAAGATGCTTGTCAAACTTCTGTCAGAGATACTTTGTCAATGACACGCTGCGGGCAAAATGCGGTGCTCCAATTAAAGTAGAATTGGTGGATGCACGATCAGGATCGGTGTTCACATCGAACATTCCAGGCCTGAAGGTTCACTTCTGTGGGATAGACGGTCATGCATTTGACATGATGGTGTATGAGCATCAGGGTATTTCTCATGAGCAGATAGAAGGATGTTTCCTGTTATCTAATAATAAAGGAGAATCATTACTGGCTCCCGTGAACAGATCGCGGGAAGCTTCTCCAGATTTGATCACGATGCATTTGAATGAAGGTTCCTCAAACCTACCTGATTCTGTGTGGACTGACTCTTCCGAGGCGCTGTTGTCTGGCCGAAAACCGCCTTTAAGACTATACGCATTTGCCACGACTGAGGATACCAAAGACAGCATCGTCCCTGCAGTGTCAGAGCCTTTTTGTGTAGCAACTCGCAGAGCAAAAACATCTGACAAGGCTGAATTCCCTTTCTACACTGACAACGTGAGTAAATTGAAGCATATGGGGCGGGAAACTGTCAAGAAGCTTGCAGATTTGAGAGCAAGTGAAAATGCATTCAACGTATCCTTGCATGTGCCCTACACGAGCATTCAGACTGTGGGAGAGTTTTGCGAGCTTGTCCTGTTGGCAAACAAAGATTCAGCACTGCGTAGTAAGTTGCAATGCATGCTGAAATTAAATGATGATAAGTGGGCTGAAACGAGTGCCCATGCACTCAAGAGCATCATACCTGACAATATGCTAAGGGTTTGGCAACCTGATCCACATGTATTGAAGGACTATCGTCTCTTGTTTGCGTGCCATTGGGCTGAAGTCGATATGACTTTACCCATTGCTGTTTCCTATTTCTCCTCCGAAAATATTGATCATGATACGATAGTCAAGTTTGAACGTCTCTCTCGTCAGCAGCAGGACCTGATCAGGTCACAGCGACATGCATGGATGCAGGCATGGCAAAGCCCTGGCCACCCAGGATGGTCAATGCATGGGCTTGAGACGGACTATCTTGCATCATGCAAAGGGCCAATTGTTTTGACAGGATCAAACAATTCTCATGTAGCAATTGCTGCTGCATCAAAGTCACCTGATGACGTTGAATTGGCCACTGCCTTTGCAAACGAAGCAACACCTAATGCTGCCGAGGCCCTTCAGAATGCCCAGGTCATTGACAAGTATCCAAACGGAGGATCCTTGAACGCCATTCAATCAAATTCAGATGATTTAGCAAACTATCTCGACTGGCTTGGACAGCCATCCCTCGACAATTTTCCAAGTGTGCATTCTAGAGATGTCAGACATTGCATGGTGCCATATCATGGCAGTCAGGAGCATTCACTGACAGATAAGCATGCTCCTGCGCGCATGTCAGTGGATTTCGCGCTCAATACACACCAAAATTATGATACTATTCCTTTAGGTACAGAGAGGAGACTAAGTGGACTTTATACTATGCGTTCAATTGAGATGAACTTGCCTGACCCTGAGACGACTCCTGATGGCAACAACCTGTCTAAGGAGGACAGCGCCTAAGGCTTTCATTCCCATCAAGAATCAGGGGGTCGATCAAGATTTCAGATCATGCAACATAACAATGTGAGTCCATGTTGCTCCACACTTTACTATGTTTATTCCCAACATATGTGCACTTATTCTGGTACTACTAGCACATTTTCATTATCATTGAATGATACCAAGTCTGGTCTTTTCTTTACTATTACATGATGCATTCTCTGTTTTTCTTCAGCAGGCACGTCTTTATCATGTGTTATACTACTATACTACTAATCATTCTTGTAATCAAAGGGTGGAATCGCTTATAGGAAGAGATATACCATATGTGTGTGTGTTGGAAAAATAATAAGGCTGTTTTGTTAGTAGTACTTCTGGTTGAAAAGAAATCCACCCACAGGCCCTTGCGTAATACCACCGAAGACGACGCACCGCCGTTCAAAAAAAACATAGTAGACTTGGAGATTTTTTGATATATTTTAGTAGGACTCTGAGGTTCATACTACTGTAGAACAACGGCGATATGGACGTCGCTCGGCGTTCTTGTGTGGGTACAGTGTCCTGCCGAATAGGACCTCCACAACCTGGCCATAGATGTTATAGTACTCCTTTAAAGAATATTAGAATGCCTTTACGGCGAGTGAGGAGCCATACAGAAACGGTTTGTAGGTTTCGGGAGACCCAACCGTGTGGATCGAATAGAACACGCCATGTGTTGAACTCGACGGCGGCTTCGGGCTATCCTCTTGGAAATAATAATGATAGGAATGAAACGGAGGAAGATTTGGAACAGAAGAACCTGGAGGAGCAGCTACAGCCCCACCACTACGTTGCCTTTCTGGTCGTCTTGTGTGGTGGTCTACTGTTTGTGTCTCTGTTGCTGTATTTCACCGGAGATATCGAGTTTCAGCGAGCTGTGTTCAAATCAGTGAGTAGACTGATGCGCACGGTTGCGATTCGACAGCTAGGAACGATTGTTTCTGCCATTGTGTTTATCAAGTATGGGTTGGAACCTGCAATCAAGTTTGTCAGGAGTGCTACCAATGCTGATGGGCCGTGGGAGAAGAGTCCAGAGTACTATGTATTGAAGGAGGTGTACAAGCCTTTGGAATTTTTATTCTTGGTTGCAGCGGTGACGACGTTGGCAGAGAATATGTTGCCTCAGGTGATTAATATTCCAAAGAGTATTGTGCAGACACTTGTGAGGTCAACTAATTGCTTGACGTTTGTGGCTGCTGCGGCGCGGGTCGTGTTTAATATTAAAGGCCGAATCGTGCGAGAGAGCTCGTGGCAATTGGAATTGAAAGGGGATTTGACTCGACAACGGCGATTGGAGGCGATTGATAAACTGATGAGTCTTGCAACTCTTGTTGTGGCGTCATTTTTTGGTGTGAGAGCTCTGGGTATGGATGTCAACTCTGTATTAGCGATTGGAGGAGTTGGAGGTGTTGCTCTTGGTTTGGCTGGTCGAGAAATTCTGGAAAACTTGTTCACAGGCCTGATTATACTCACATCAAACCCATTTGAGGTTGGTGATGAGGTGCTCTTCAAACCCACCAGTGCACAGGTGGTGGAAGGTATTGTGTTGGATGTTGGATGGTATAGGACAACGATTCGATCATTTGAAAGAGAAATTTTCACCATTCCAAACTCCGTTTTCACGAGGAATGTTGTGTTAAACATCACGCGAAAGAATAAAGAGTGGAGATTTTATGAGTTTTTATATTTGAGGTTGGAGGATTTACCTCGCGTCGTGGATATCGTGTCAGATGCAAGGAAAATTTTACGGCAGGATAACAGGATTATTCAAAAACTTCACCGTCGAGTCTTCATTGATAGTGTGACCAAGGAGCACTGTAGAATGTACATTTCCTTTTATGTAGAAGCAGCAAACAGAGATGCATTCATGTCAGTCAAGCAAGACTTACTGCTTGCTTTTATTGACTGCGTTCAGAGGAATGGTGCACAATTAGCTCGAAATAGGCTGCAGCTGGAAATGCTGCAAGCGTCTCCACAGGAAGTGGATTTACCCATTGTGGATGTACCAATCCTTCCACAGGCAGTGGATATTACTCCTCCTGGGGACGGAGGAGATTCACAACCACCTCCCTCAGGTGAAGGAACGTCTTCAAAGAAAGCCAATGACGACGTGAATGCATCGGTGGTGTCGTCATCACAGCCAGACAGAAATGGGAACTCGTCCTCTGCATCTACACCAGGAAAGAAGACAGCCTCACAGAAAAACTCTCAGCAAGCAGGCGCCAAAGCCGCAAGCCCTGAGGCTGTCGTCAAGGCAATATCGAATTCCGAGACGGGATCAAACGCCGTGATGTCGACAATCTCCCCAGGCATTGTTGGAGGCAACCAACAAGGACCCACCATACTGGGATCCTACGACGATGACTGTGCATTATAGCGTGCAACCCACATTATTATTATTATTTTGACATTTATATACATTGACATGAAGAACTAAACAAGAAAATAAAATGGATCACGTTCAAACACAATTTGGGCAGTCCTCTGCCTACTACTCATCCTTTACAGAAAATGATCGAAGGAAGGATGACCCACTGGATGCAGACTTGAAGCTATCCGATTTAGCATACCCAGCCGCAGGCGCAGCCTGCCCCTGTGTCTCAGCTCGCAGCCCCTGCCCCTCCATATTCTGACTCAGAGACTTCAACAACAACCCTTGCACATATCGAACAACTCTGGATGCATTGGATGTCACCACATCTGACACAATCTGCTTGACATGAGAAATTTTCGAATCCACCGTTGGCTCATAAAGATGAATATATGGCTTGGCATACTTTTCATACACATATTTGGTGCCCTCCAAATCATTCGCCCACAAGTAGCACGCAAATGCCAGTTTGAGGGAGTAATAAAATGGAATAAAAAAGAGAAACATGTCAGCAATTGGTTGCACAGCAGTAAACGCCGCAATGATCACCCTGCATCGATTCATCACATAGATATATACATAACCTCACATCATCTTCCCTTTGCTAGTGAATGACAGAAACATGACACGCACCAGTACTTGCACCAAAGCTTGAGCTTGTCAGGTTTCCCTCCACCCTCGACGTCTTTGAAACACAGATATGCTGGATACACGTACCCAAGCACCTGCATTATGTAAAAGATATGGTTTCATAAACAGGCACTCGCTATTATCTCATGACAGTTTTCTGCTCCGTTTAAACCGCACGCACCTGCAACAGGACTCTACACCCTGCGTCACCAATCATGGCGGCGTCTGTAACAGTCTCACAACGTTTAAGTTTCTTCAGAATTGACGGATGAACGGCGGAAACGCCAACTACATGGGTGTTGAGCACACACGTAGGATTCTTGCCAGTGTCCGCTTTCCTTAAAAGCAACATTACAAATATCGAATTGACATATCCCGCGCCTTTTCTCAAACGTCCTCTTGTAGGAAAAGAAAAAAAGCGGACACCATAGACGACGAAATAGCTTCTCTGCCCCATGGTTGAGAACCGTATTCAGTAGAGACCAGCTCATCCTTTTTTTCTAGTAGTAGTTACAAACAAAGCATAGTACTCGCTGATGGAGCTCAAACGGGTATCCGAGCTTTTATCAAAAGACTCATGGAGTTCTTCTTTGAAATCAGTCAAGCCACCCACTGATTGGATGAATGCCTTGGTCATGAACTACCTGACCACCCAGGGACATGCAAGGGCAGCAGAGCAATTTCATATCGAAACTGGGACTCCGATGACGTTGAATCCAGAGGGGACTCGTATACGGACGAATATTCGACAATCAATTGAAAATGGGCGTCCAGACAAGGCAATTGATAAAGTAGTGGATCTGAATCCAGAATTGTTAGAGGATAATCCAGCGCTGCTGTTTCGCTTGAAAAAGCAAGAATTTATCGAGCTCGTTGTCCAAGGAAAGACGGAAGAAGCATTAGAATTTGCTGAGCAAGAGCTTGCTGGGAGAGTGGAAGATAATGAATTCTTACTGAAAGAGTTGGAGACGGCAATGGCACTCTTGTTGTTTGACAATCCCAGGAAGGGCCCTCTGTCATATCTTTCGGGCGAAGAATACAGGAAAGAAACAGCTGACCAGGTGAATGATGCAATTTTATCGTCAGAGACCGATCAGGGGACGTCTCGACTACCCAGACTGATTCATCTGCTCGCCTGGTGTCAAGAGAGGTGTACACATGCACCTCAGGTGCTGACAACCAGAAAGCATGTTCCTAGGATTGAGATTGAGCCAGGAGCGTATGTGGAATATCACAATGAGTCAAATGAAGATTATGATATGGAAATATCTGTGGGAGATCATGATGATGGTCCTCGGGGATCTGGTGATGGGGGAATTGTCACAGCGTTTGATGAAGTCATGGCAGATTTGGACCCTCGAACGAGAAGGAGACCATCGACATGATGCTTCGTGTGTATTAGAGGGATGATGCATTGAATGAATGAATGAATGAATGAAACGAGGGCATGTCGTATGATACGGAGGGAGGAGATGTCGAGAAAGAACCTTCTGGAACCTTGTTCTGGAACCTTCTTCCTTCGACAGGTGGTGGGTGGGTGTCGTGCAAGTATAAAAGGGCCATCTCATCTTGCACCCAAACATAATTATTATTTTATACGACGTTCTTTATGGTATTTTAGTACTATAATTATATCATTTTACGAACGAATAGACCGCATTCGGATACCAAGAGTGACGCTCACGGAAGTGGGTATGGAATTACAACGTGGCAGTATGAACACCATTGGACGCCAAGCCTCATCCAGGCTGTCTCTAATGGTGAGAAATGTAGTTAAAAATCACAATGTAGTATCGGCAGGGGCATCTCGTGGGGTTGTGGGCAAGCCACGGCACGTGTCTACGTGTCGAGTGCTTGCTCCACAAGCAGCGGGGTTGTGTGATTTTGGCAGGAGGCCTGTGCATGAGTTTTATGGAGCGGGTCTTGCGTTGCCAAAGGTATATGATATGAGGCCATTGCCAGGTAGAACGGTGCTTCGAACGTATGCGTCGGGTGGGAATAATAGTGGAAAGAGGATTACTCAGAATGACTATACAGAAAAGGCGTGGGAGGCGATCGTGTCTGCGCCAGAGATTGCGCGATCGAATAGTCAGCAGATTGTTGAAACAGAGCATTTGTTCAAGGCGTTGTTGGAGCAGCCGAATGGCTTGGCTCGCCGGATCTTGTCAAAAGCTGGTTTGAATCCCACCCGTGTTTTGGACAAGACGGAAGCATTTGTGAAGAAGCAGCCAAAGGTGAGCGGCAATTATGAACAAGTCTTGGGACGGAGTTTAGAGAATTTGATTACAGAGGCAGAACGGTTGAAGAACAAATGGAATGATGAGTATGTGAGTGTGGAAGAGTTGGTCATGGCCATGGTGGAAGATGCCAGGTTTGGTGCTGCTTTGTTCAAGGAGGAAGGGGTGACGGCGAGTAAATTAGAGGAGGTTATTATGGAGATTCGTGGTGGGCGTAATGTTCAGGACCAAGATCCTGAGGGAAAGTATGAGGCACTGTCCAAGTATGGTCGGGATTTGACTCAGGCTGCACGGGATGGTAAGCTAGATCCGGTTATTGGCCGCGATGATGAAGTCAGACGCTGTATTCAAATTCTGTCTAGAAGAACAAAGAACAACCCCGTGCTTATTGGAGAGCCTGGTGTTGGTAAAACTGCTGTTGCTGAGGGCCTGGCGCAGCGAATTGTACAAGGGGATGTTCCAGCCTCTTTACAAGGACGGTCCCTCGTATCCTTGGATATTGGAGCCTTGATAGCCGGAGCCAAATATCGGGGAGAATTTGAGGAACGATTGAAATCGGTCATTAAAGAAGTTCAGGACAGCCAAGGGCAGGTGGTGCTCTTTATTGATGAAATCCACACCATTGTTGGTGCTGGGAAAGGAGAAGGAGCCATGGATGCAGGCAATTTGCTCAAACCAATGCTTGCACGTGGCGAGCTTCGATGCATTGGAGCGACAACGCTGGACGAGTTTAGAGAAAATATTGAGAAAGATCCAGCATTGGAGAGGCGCTTCCAGCAGGTGTTTGTCGATCAACCGTCTGTTCCAGATACAATTTCAATCCTTCGAGGATTGAGGGAGCGATATGAGCTGCATCATGGTGTCAAAATTACCGATTCAGCTCTTGTAGAAGCCGCAACACTTAGTGATAGGTATATTGCAGACAGATTCCTGCCAGATAAGGCGATTGATTTGGTGGATGAGGCTGCTGCAAAGCTCAAAATGGAGATGACATCCAAGCCCAGTGCTTTGGATGAAGTTGACAGGCGGGTTGTGCAGCTTGAAATGGAAAAATTGAGTCTTCAAAAGGCAGCTCCAACTGATAGAGGCGCTGCTAGCAGGCTGGATTCCATCAACTCTGAGATTGAGTCATTAAAAGCAAAGCAGGCAGAATTGTCTGAACGTTGGGAAGCTGAAAGGGAGGATATGGCCAAAGTGCAACGATTAAGGGGAGAAATTGATCGCGTGAATATCGAAATTCAGCAAGCAGAGAGGGATTATGATCTGAACAGGGCTGCTGAATTAAAGTATGGAACTGTGCTGGAGCTCCAGAAAGAACTGGAGCAGGCCGAGTATGAGCTCAACAATGCAGAGAGAGGAGAAAAGAGAATGCTTCATCCAGAAGTGACGGAAGCAGATATTGGTGAGATTGTTGCCAAATGGACTGGAATCCCAGTATCCAAATTGATGGCATCTGATAGGGAGAAACTGTTGCATCTTGCCGATGAACTTCACCAAAGAGTCGTGGGACAAGACGAAGCCGTTGACGCAGTGTCAGATGCTATTCAAAGATCAAGAGCAGGATTGTCTGATCCTAATCGACCCATTGCGTCCTTCATGTTCTTGGGCCCAACTGGTGTGGGTAAGACTGAGTTGGCCAAGACATTGGCAGAGTATATGTTCAACACTGAAGCAGCTATGATCAGAATTGATATGTCGGAATATATGGAAAAACATACTGTTAGTAGACTTGTCGGAGCACCTCCTGGATATGTAGGATATGAGGAGGGTGGTCAGCTTACAGAAGCAGTTCGCCGCAGACCCTATGCTGTCATCCTCTTTGATGAGATTGAAAAAGCGCATGGCGACGTTTTCAATATTTTGCTTCAGATTCTAGATGATGGAAGAGTGACAGATTCTCAAGGCCGAGTCGTGAACTTTAAGAATGCCGTCATCATCCTCACATCAAACATTGGCTCTGCATCCATCCTGGAGGCGATGGAAACCAACCCTGACACTGTCAAAGAAAGGGTCACAGATCAAGTACGCATGCACTTTAGACCAGAATTCATCAAC
The DNA here is from genome assembly GCA_025209345.1 of Picochlorum sp. BPE23. Classification (NCBI taxonomy): domain Eukaryota; kingdom Viridiplantae; phylum Chlorophyta; class Trebouxiophyceae; genus Picochlorum; species Picochlorum sp. BPE23. Next base: position 254,149 of record JANSVD010000005.1, on the reverse strand, counting down.
AGAATCGACGAGTTCATCATCTTCCAAGGGCTCAAGAAGGAACAGATCAAGAATATTGTTCGCCTCCAGGCCAACAGGGTCCAAGAGCGTTTGAATGAGAAGAAGATGACAATGACCATTGAAGACTCTGCCATGGATTACCTTGCAGAACGTGGATATGATCCAGCATTTGGCGCTAGACCTGTGAAGCGTGTTGTTCAGCAAGAACTCGAGACAGCCCTTGCCAAGGGAATCCTGCGGGGTGACTTTGGCGAAGGTGATGCCGTGAGAGTGTCTGCAGAGGGTGGAGCTGATGCTTCATGCTTGGTCATCTCACGTGTCGGAGATGAAAGTAAGAGGGTTGAAGAATATCCTAATACAGCAGAGATTGCACCATAATTTTGTGATTGAGTTTTGCCATGTAACTTGCCAACAGTCCAGTTGAATCAAAAGAATCCGATCTTATCTTTTTTGAGAAGATCTTCCCATTGGGCGGGCTGCTCTTCTGTCTTCATGACAACCCGCAATCGTCCTCACCTCTAATAAAATATTTAATGGCATTAAACCAGTAGCTCGTATAATTTGAAATAGATAGAGTGCTTGGAATACAAGATCGCCTGGGAGTAACAGTCTGTTTAGATACGACAGGAAATAACACAAAGGCGTCGTATCTCTCAGCAGCTGCCCTGGATTTCTGTAGATATAACTTTAAAAAAATAATAAACTATTTAATATTCCAAAACAAACTGTTACGCGCTAGGGATGGGGGATACAGGTTGTGCTGGGCAGGACCTTGAAAATTTGGTACAGCACGCCGTTGAACAGGGGATTCTGGACGATCAATTCATTCAGCTTCGCAATCTTCAGGTATGAAAGGGTGTTTTAGCGCTGCGGTTGGGCGTGTGGCGTTACGGTTTATGTCTGTGTGTGTGCAGGATGATTCCAATCCTGATTTTGTAAAGGATCTTATTGGATTGTATTACTCGGATGCATCGGGTAAGATTAATACCATTCAGCAGATGCTGAAAGAGGATGAGATTGATTTTCAGCACCTGGATGCGATTGTGCATCAATTCAAAGGTAGCAGTGCTAGTTTTGGAGCCTCTGAGATGACAAAAACATGCATCGAATTTCGAGATGCTTGTCAGAGTAATGATGCAGAGCGATGCAGATATATATGTGGATGTATGAGTACTGCGTATGTGAGATTGCAGGATATATTAAAGGAGTTTGAGAGGTTGGAACAGCTCCAAAAATCATAACGGATGATGTGAATCAATGAATGAAAGTTACAAATTCTTTACACTATATTGTGATTCTTTCTTGTAATATGAGATATGTTACAACGATGATAATATGTTCAACATGATTTGTACAACGGGTGGTTGTGACTCGAGTTTTGCACTGCCAGCCCTTAGTGTGGATTCTATACACTGCAGCACCTCCTGCTGAGAATGGTCCTCAACCCACGTGGAATATTGTAATGGTGTAAGCTTATTTTTGGCATACGGGGACTCTATTGTTGGTGGACACAAGGAGAAGAGATGGTGGAGAATGGCCACCTTGGGGAGCGCTTGTAGGATGGAAGCTTGCTGTGACTCCAGCATTGTGATATCGTCAATGAACAAAAGTCGTCTAAACGCCTTGAGGGACAAAATAGGTCCTGAAAGAACTCCTTTCCCTGTCTTACTCATCGATATGAGGTGATGCTCCAATGCACTCTCGAACTCTGCTGCATCCTTGGCAATCTGCAACCGCCCAGGATTGGTTATTGGTCTCACGAGGCAAATTTGATCAATCCAACAGGATATCAGGCGACCACAGAGCGAGTGGATCATCAACTCAGTCACTGACGGTATTCCTGTTGATCCTAAAGTCAGCAAGCATTTTGATAGAAATTCCTGGCGGAATGAATGCAAATTGCTGTCAAGTTCCTGAATGTAGGATGATGCTTCTGCGACTTCGGACTCCGATCCATCCTCTGCGCCAAAGTTGAGTGAATGAACCTTCTTTATCACTGATTCGAATTGGTCAGCTCGTGATTTGAATATTGGTTGCAAAAGTTCTTGTGTACACTGCCGTACAACATCTGCAGGACCCTCCAATGCCTTTGCAGCTTTGGGGGGCAGTCTCCCTTGGATAATCACTATCGTCTTGAATATATCCTCCAAAGATTTACCTATTGCCAAATTCCTTGATTGACCTGCGTTACACGGGCCGCTTGCCGTCAACAACCCAGAGTCTGCACCCATTTCTCTTGCCTGAGATGAAATGGTCAACAGCACTGTCCCAATGACCGCCGTCGTCATATTCATCAACCTTTCACCACCATGCTGCCCTTGTTTAATTTCTTCATGGAACCTCGCTGCAAGTGACTGTAAGTCCACCTGTGATGGCAATGCTCTGCTTCCTGCACCAGGAAAGGCTGCGATGGCAATATTGTCTAATCGTGCCTGGACATTAAGCAGATACTCCGACTCTACCGTTGACAACGCATCGTAATACTTTTCAATTTTATCTTCGGATAACGTGGTCTTTCGTCCTTCATTCGTCTCCTTCAGAACAACCCCAAGGGTGCTCTCAAACATGCCTGCCAGTCGAGGGTACCCACTCAACAGAGCATCCTTCACAATACCACTCCGCAACCCCATGGTTGCATCTATAACATCTCGTATGCCTTGAATACACCTATTCCTGCAACATGCAATGCATATTAGCGTGGCGCCACATCATGAAAGACAAGTATGAAAACACGTACCAGAATGTATCAAATGGCATAGTCACCACCTCTCTATCCTCCTGAACCAAATCAATGAATCTCTGGTGCGAAAGAGGATCTTTCTTTATCAATAACACTTTCTGAAGATACCATGCAGACAAAATCGACTCTTTGAAATCCTCCATTGCCTTTCCCACCTGTTCCCACAGGACCTTCTGACCTGCCTGTGTTGACATCTGACCAAACGCTGGGACTCCTTTACTGGACAATTTCTTCGCATCTAAAGCATTCATAAACGACTTTTTAACTCTCTGAGTCATTCTCTCTATCTGCTCCTCCAAACACGGCTTCAATTCTTGCAAGTTAAACAGTGCCTGCAACGCCCCTCCAATATCCACCTGACTCCTCGCATCCACCCCAGATTGCAACACTGACACCAACTTCTGATGTATTATCTGTTTTGATTCGTCAACAAACTGATTATTTTCTTCGCAAACACGAATCCCAGTCAAATCCACCTCCTCACGGAGTGTCCGTGCCTCAGACAACAGCCTTGCTAATTTCGATAAATCCAGCAAATCGAGTGTATCCGTCTCCATCTCAGTACGAATCCGCTGCACCAACTTGATCTGAGTCGTCGTTTGTCTCAGTAAATCAATCGTACGATACATATTTGACAACTGAACAGTCTTCAAGGACAGCTTGCTGTACGGTTCGGACACCTCTGCCCTCACCCTCGCTGCTACCGTCTGAAGCGACCGAACAGACAAGAATAACTTTTGAAATTCATGACTTGAACTTTTAAATGCATTCGTTTGCTCTAATAAGAGACCCTTGTTGTCCAGCGCAAGAGATTTGATTTGTTGGTCTAGAGCGTCAATGGAAGCTTGCAGTCGATCAATCTCCTCTTGAGGTGATGTCTTACGATCTGAAAGAGCCTTACTTGCAAATTCTGTGGCATCAAAGGGTCCTTGGAACCGAGCATCGTGAAGCACGTGATCCACCTTATGAGAAGGCACATCCTGTGTCGTTTCCACCATCCTTCGTATCCTAAGATATCTATGATACAATATTACTATAAATTTAAATGAATTGAATGCTTCATTGGGGTCGATTTCTAACATCTGTCGGATCATCTCTCCTACAGAGAGATGATGCCATGGATCAATTCACATGGGAATCATAGGGTCCACGGTGGGTTCACTAAGCAATTCCATAGGATCAATATACTGGGGGACACCGGCCGATGGAGATCCTGAGTGCACAAATAAATCACCAAACACACTGTAGACAAGACCAAAGGCAACCAAAACAAAAAGAATAAAGGGGCCAAAGGCAAAGGCAAATGATGCACCCAACTGGAGCAGTTGGCTCGCTCTTGGTATAAGACCTTCCAATCCTTCGCTGTTCAAGTTCCTAGATCGCTGCAATTGGTCGTCTTCAGTCTTGGATGAGGCAAAGGCAGGTGGGGGCAACACACTCGGTCTGACAGTCGCCTGAGGGTCTTTAATATCCTCCAAGCTTGAAATATTACGCTTTTCTAATTCTTTTCTAAACAAATCGCCAATCTGATCGTCCTCAGGGCTCTCTTCAGGGGTGGCTACATGTGGTAGGACATGTCAGTTCAACGATCCTTTGATCCTTTTCATCTTCAATCGATACACGTACCCCTTGTTCTATGCACTGGTTTTAAATTACACCTTCTTCGTGGCGTATATACAGTAGGATGGAACCTGGAGTGGCCCAGGTGCAACTTCGTAGACATTGGATGACATGTCGTCATGATTACACGAATTCTACAGCACGTATCAGTTCTTTTTCTTCTTGGAATTGTTTTTTTCTTTCTGTTTCTGTTGGGTTCTCTTCCTACCGCCACTATTGGTTGCATTCGATGATGACATTTTGTTGTACGGATGGACAGCAGCCCATGAACAGATTGGGCATGTATTCGGATCATGACTCCTCGCAGGGCACAGCTCCCTTCCGAAATAAATGATTTGTAGATGAAGGCTATTCCATGACTCTTTGGGGAACAAATACTTTAGATCGGCTTCTGTCTGCTCCACAGAAGATCCATCTGTGAGTCCCCAGCGCTGCGCTAGTCTGTGAATGTGTGTATCGACCGGGAATGCTGGCTCACCATGTACTTGTGACATGACCACACTAGCAGTTTTATGTCCTACTCCAGGCAATGCTTCCAATTCTTCGTATGTTTGGGGGACAATGCCATCATGTTCCTCCATGAGCTGGATCGAGAGACCTTTGAGATTCTTTGCCTTTGTGGGCGCAAGCCCAAGCGTTGCAATTATATTTTGAATATCTTTGACATCACATTTCGACATTGACTCCGCGTCTGGTCCTATCGCAAATAGTGCTGGGGTGACCTGGTTCACCTTGATATCTGTAGTCTGTGCTGACAACACCACAGCACACAGGAGCTGGAAGCCAGACCCGTGATGTAATGGTATGGGTGGATTTGGATACAATGCATTGAGTCTTTGTGCTATTTCTAACGCTTTTGGCCGCAGTGTTGCCTCATGTGTCCTGACATTGATGGAGACAGGTTTCTCAACCACCTTTTTCATGCTCACCTTTTTCTTCTTTTCCGTGGGAATGGGAGATGATCTAGACTCGAACGTGGTACGCACGCGTGTAGAAGAGACACCTCGCCTCTGATCGATCAGTCTTGAGCTATGTGGGTGGTTTCTTCGTTTGAACCCAAGTGGCACTGATACTCCCAAGTTTCTCCCAACAGGTCTCCTCCAAAACAATCGCTGATACACTGCGTTGTATATATTCCCTCCGAGCCGGATAAAACTCTCAAATCTCCCTCCCCGGGAAAACATACTCGTCGTCTCTCTGCCCTGTCTGCCTTCTGTTGTTGTATGCTCCTAGATACTCACAGAAATCACACCAATCTCATTTGAGCCACCGCATATTTCATCATCTCTCTGACTCTGAAAATTCTTTCAGCGATTTTGAACATCACGTACATCAGCCGGAGCAGGAAAGGGTATTGAAATTGAATCATGGTTCTACGCCAGAGTCTACATGATAGTGGTAATCATCTCCGATGAAGATACACCTTTGATGGGAAGACCATCGAATAGATCCATGCTTCCTATCGAAGCATTCATTTGACCGGAGATAGTACAGGGGCATCCGTGGCCGCCTGACGGCATGGGTATGGACGCTCAAAATACTCGTGAATTTCTCACTCACCATCAGCTAGTATTTTCTGAAAGATAATCATGGGGGCTTATAAAGTACGTATTCTTCTGCGCAGAGTAGGATGAGTGTTCGAGGGGCCTCACCGCCATGGCTGCTTGTCGTGTGCCGAGCCTTCTCAACCCACCACAGTCGATACGATGGTGTCTAATTAATGATATATTGATATTATGCAGTACGTTGAAGAGCTTTGGAAGAAGAAGCAGAGCGATGTACTCCGTTTCCTCTCCCGTGTGCGATGCTGGGAGTACAGACAGCTGCCAAGCATTACCCGTTTGACGCAGCCAAGCAGACCAGATAAGGCTCGCAGACTTGGTTATAAAGCAAAGCAGGGATATGTGATTTATCGCGTGCGTGTTCGCCGTGGAGGCCGCAAAAAGCCAGTCAACAAGGTATGTTTGGAGCGACTTGCGGCGGAGACGGTTTTTGTCTACTCAAGGCCTAATCCTTTGAGTGGCAGTCTGATCCGTGTGTATAATAATTTTGTGTCGTTATTGGACGCGCGTGTGCCGCCATTAGCTGATCAATCGACTGACGTACCATCCATGTGCTGTGCAGGGTATTGTGTATGGAAAGCCAGTCAACCAGGGTATCGCTGAGCTCAAGCCAGTCAGAAACCTTCGCAATTTGGCTGAGGAGCGTGTTGGACGTAAATGCGGTGGACTTCGCGTGCTCAACTCGTACTGGGTGAATGAGGATGCAGTGTACAAGTACTTTGAGGTGATTCTTGTAGACCCAGCCCACACCGTCATTCGTAACGACCCTAGAATTAACTGGATCTGCAACCCAGTTCACAAGCACCGCGAGCTTCGTGGACTTACTGCAGCCGGCAAGAAATACCGCGGTCTTCAAGGCAAGGGACACTTGTACACCAAGGCTAGACCTAGTCGCAGAGCTACCTGGAGGCGTAACAACCGTGTATCTCTCAGACGTTATAGATAATTTTGCTGCAGTTGCAGCATGATGTAATATCGTTCATAGCAATGCATTTTTTTCGATAGGTTATTTTCTCTCTTATACCAGCATTTGAGGTAAGTCAGTCTGAGATGATAGTTGTTGGGTAGGCCAACGACCCAATCCATTTTTTTTTTTGAAAGAAATCCATTCCGATACCTCCTTGGTTTTATCGATTTGTAAAGAAGAAAAGTGTATAAAAAACAGTGTAATACTAAGAAAAGAGAATTCGTCGCTATGAGGGTCTCGTGACGGACATGCGAGAATTTCAAAGGCACTCAAAAGTAGCATCTGCTGCGTATTTCTCGGTATATTTGCTCGTGAGAGGTGTATTAGACTTTTTTAGAATAGATAGATTAGCACAGAGAGCTTTTCGGGATCCAGACATCTTGGTACGTGTGTGCACGGTCAACTGACCGAGTTGGCTGGTTTTTACACGTTGGCTCCATTCAAATAGGTCTCATATTCTCCTTCTGCGGCAGGTGAAATCTTTTGGATGCTTTCTGGTATCCGGTGGCATCTTTTATGGCAGCCATCTAGCATTCTTGGAGCTGATTGACTACCTAGAGTCCGTGCGTGATACTGTTGTTCATACCCATGTGTTGGAGTGGCTCTTTCGACTTGTTTGGCAATGGCCGGCGTACATTGCCGTCGTTGCAGTGACTAGTGGATGGTATCATACTATAGCAGTGTCAACAGCACGACTGCATCAGCTCGAGTCTGCTCAACATGTGGCAACAACGCATAATGTTGTGATGGCATCCCCTTCCTCCCTATTAACCGTGAGGAGCGCAGGGAACCTTGCTGAAGATGTCTATAGAACGCTTGTATTTGTATCAACACTGTGTATGTGTAGCTCTCTCGGGTACATGCCGTATGGAGGGCGCATTCTCGGCACCATGCTATCTGCCTGGCTGTATGCATTTTATTGTTTTGATTATCAATGGACGCTTCGGTCATTGTCCTTTTCTGAGAAAAAGCTGTGTCTGAAGAAATATTGGATGTACTTTGTGGGATTTGGAATCCCTATGATTGCTGTGCCAAAGACAGATTGGGTTGTAGAGACAGCATACATGTCGTGTCTGTTTCCCATAGGTGTCATCCAGGCAGCTGGATTGAATCCACAACATGGTACGATCAGTCACGGTGTTGTATATAATGCTGTTGATTCAATTGCGTTCCATGAATTTGTGCAGTGTTGGCAGCACAGGGACAGCCTCTGATGGTGAACCCATTGATGGATCTCCCCATGACTTTTTTAAATGGCGCCCTTTGGATCATAACGACATTCCTCACCCGTGACAGTCGAAAGAAATCCAAGTAATAATATATATATGTAAAGTTTCCGGTCATGCTGCGAGCGTAACGCGAGAAAATTCATGATCTCGACAGTTGCTAATTCAAGGCCCGTCGGGTCTGCTCACATGAGCACTCGATTGGCACAGGGGAGGGATAGTGCTCATATGAGAAATATTCATGGTCGAATATCGCGCCTGTATGCCAAGAATAGTGGTAGAAGTAGGAGATCTTGTGGTCTCAGCGTTCAAGCTTCCAAGGTTGGTTTTAGGACGACGGCTTCATGGCAGTGGCCTCTGTTTGGCATCGTGCAACCACTAACATGTAGTATTTGATTGCAGTCTCCTCCAGTACATTTTGACAAGGCTGGGTATGGGAGAGTCTCGGAGGATGCTTTTGTGAAGAACCTTGAAGAATATTCTGCCATGTATTCGAGAAGTATTCAGGATCCAAATGCATTCTGGAGGGAGATTGCAGTGGAGAATTTCCATTGGGAAACCCTTCCTGATGAGGAGCACATGTCGTTCAATTTTGATATAAGGAAGGGCCCAATTCATTCGACATGGTTTCGAGGCGGGCGGACAAATTTGTGCTACAATGCATTGGATCGTCACGTGAAAGATGGCCACGGCGATAGAACATGTTTTATATTTGAGGGGAATGATGTCGGTCGGACATACACAATGACATATGCGGAGGTGCTGGATGAGGTGTGTCGTGTGGCATCATGGTTGAAATCTGTGGGTGTAGGCAAGGGGGATACAGTGGCCCTCTACATGCCAATGATATGCGAGCTCCCTATTGCCATGTTGGCATGTGCTCGCCTTGGGGCTATTCACTCGGTTGTGTTTGGCGGTTTCTCTGCGGATGCTCTGGCGAGCCGCATGGTTGATTGCAAGGCCAAGGTGCTGGTGACTGCAACTGCAGTGATGAGGGGAAAAAAGTCCATTTGTTTGAGCGATATTGCTCGTGAAGCGCTTCGTATCGCATCTACAGGCGGACATACGGTTCCAAATGTCTTGATGTATCATAACCAAGACCCATCACTGGATGTTGGTCCAGCAGAAGGGGATGTTGTGTGGCAAGATGTCATTCCTCAACAGCCCACCACATGTGACGTTGAATGGATGGATGCAGAGGACCCACTCTTTTTGCTGTATACATCTGGATCTACTGGAAAGCCAAAAGGCGTCTTGCATACAACAGCTGGATACATGGTCTATGCTGCCACCACATCCAAGTTTAGTTTTGCCATGAAACCAGGTGATGTATTTTGGTGCACTGCAGACTGCGGGTGGATCACAGGCCATTCGTATCTCACATATGGACCATTGCTTAACGGAGCAACCAACGTTGTTTTTGAAGGCGTACCAACGTATCCGACTCCATCGAGGTGCTGGGAGGTGATTGATCAACTCAAGGTGAAGCAGTTTTACACAGCCCCTACTGCCATTCGGTCGCTGATGAGAACAGGTAATGAGCACGTCAGCGGGTTTGATTTATCATCTCTTGAGATTTTAGGTACTGTAGGAGAGCCTATAAATCCAGAGGCTTGGAAATGGTATCACGAGATGGTTGGAAAAGGCAGATGCCCAGTTGTAGATACCTGGTGGCAGACAGAGACTGGTGGGCACATGATTGTCCCACTTCCAACCGCATGGCCAGAGAAGCCCGGATCAGCCAGTCTTCCATTTTTCGGTGTCGAACCAGTCTTGGTGAATGAAAAGGGCCAGGAGTTGGAGGGTGCGACGGAAGGATACTTGTGCATCAAGTCATCCTGGCCATCAGCAATTCGATCTGTATATGGCGACCAAAACCGCTTTGAAACAACCTACTTTGCCCCATTCCCAGGCTACTATTTCTCTGGTGACGGTGCTCGACGGGACGAAGATGGGTATATTTGGATCACTGGACGAGTTGATGATGTCATCAACGTCTCTGGGCATCGCATTGGTTCTGCAGAAGTAGAATCTGCGCTTGTATCACACGATAGCTGCGCAGAGGCTGCCGTCGTTGGATACGAGCACCCTGTCAAAGGTCAGGGTATCTGGGCATTTGTCACCCTCGTCGAAGGCCAGGAGCACAATGATGAACTTAAGAAGGAATTGATCAAGGAAGTCCGAAGTCAAATTGGACCTTTTGCATCCCCCGATGTCATCCACTGGGCCCCATCATTGCCAAAAACCCGCTCAGGAAAGATTATGAGACGCGTATTGCGTAAAATTGCGAGCTTTGAGGAAGAACAATTAGGAGACACATCCACACTTGCAGATCCAAATGTTGTTGAGATGCTCATCAAATTTAGAGGCAAGTAACACGACAATAAATTACACATGATCCCTCCATCTATGAGCACAATTTGTACAGTTGAAAAACAGCGTCATCCCTTCCTCCGTACTCGCCGAGAAAAACACAGCCTCATTATGAGCACAGCTAGGACACCTCACTTCGTTCGTCCTTGGAAGCGTTGGGTCTGACCGCACGTCCTGCAGCACAATAGCCTTCTCCCTCGACGTATGATGAACTTCATTTCTAAATACACACCAATCCGATGGATCCGCGTCTTCTTTATAGCCACATCCTCTACAAAAATAAATGAGCTGTTTTCGCTCCTTGTCCTCCAAAGGACAGAGTAAATCGTTACTTTCTGGACAGAAACGTAGTTTCGGTCCGTCAGACATGGTCTAAAACACTATATAAATTATTTCAATTCCATCCATCCATTCATCAACCGAGGAGGACAGAGATAGTTCAACACACAAGACGGGATACACTTGTGTTCCCATCATTGATGGTATTTGACCGAAGAGTAAAAGTAATCTCTCTATGGACGCCCATGTCCAGCATGCATGCCAGCAGACTACCGTGTATTATGAAGGCAATGCATGCATGAACAGAGACTTTAAATATCCACAAAAGTTTATGATATCAGTCCAGATCCGTTATTCTGTCCTATAGCAGTCCTTTCGCTGCTCTTGGAGAGAGGCATCGACCCATTCTGGTTTTTTCTGCCTCGGCGTATTTTCAAGGACGACTTTGTAGTACTAGTAGAATATACATCATCATCAGGAGTCTTTGTTAATTTACTGTGCATCATCTTCTTCTTCAGTGACGACTGCTGTCCTCTTTGTTGGTAGAATCTAGTTGTGGAAACAAAAACACAACATTGGTGAGCATGCCGAAAGTGTCAAAGAAAGAACAAAAGGAGAGCCCTCTCGTTGCGGCTGCGCCAATGGCCATCGAGAGTGGGGAAGAATTCGTGTTACATAATAACGGAGCGACAGCGGTGCCTAAATTTCCTCCTCATACTGCAGCAAAGGACAACGGTGAGCAGAAAAAGGTTGAATTCCGCAGGGTGTCAGTTCCACAGCATCGAATGACACCATTGAAAAACAATTGGCTTGCGTTGTACAAGCCTGTGACAGAGAATTTAAAATTAGATATGCGTATGAATTTGAAGAGTAGAAAAGTAGAGATAAAGACGACGGAGAAGACTGTTGATGCAGGCAACCTGCAGCGAGCTGCTGATTTTATTCATGCATTTATTTTGGGTTTTGAGGTGAATGACGCGATTGCATTGCTTCGTTTGGATGATTTATACATTGAATCGTTCGAGGTGAAGGATGTGAAGACCCTGCGAGGGGAGCATTTGGCCAGAGGTATTGGCCGTATGGCTGGTAAGAGTGGAAAGACAAAGTTTACCATTGAGAATTCATCAAGGACCCGTATTGTGATTGCTGACACTAAAATTCATATTCTGGGATCATTCCAGAATATTCGTGTGGCAAGAGATGCCATATGTAACCTGATCATGGGATCGCCGGCAGGAAAGGTATATAATAGGCTTCGAACCGTCTCGGCCAGGTTGCATGCATCATAAAAAAAAAATACCGTTTCTGTTTCGACAATGAATTCATTAATCATGTAACTGCTGCTGTAGTATTAGATTAATAACAATTCGCTGCATGATGAAATTTCTTTTTCAGTTTCCTGTTCCAATCGCTGTGCCAACGCTGCCTTATCAAACACCCGTGTCGTCTCCACCCCAGCATCATCACGCAGAGTCAACTCATCTATATGCAACAACTTCCTCGACGTACTACTCACAAAGGCCGCATCCCACACCCCCATATCCTTTACATTTGGAGGCTTTAGTACCACTGGAATATCTAAACGCTCTGCAGAGCGAAGCACCGCCTCACGCACACTCCCCAGAAGCACCCCTTCCCCAGCAGTATACAACACCCCTCCCTGGAGCACAAAAAAGTTTGACGACAATCCCTCAAACAAATCTCCATCCTCTCCTATCAGAACAATTTCATTCACATCAGAAGGCATCGTCTTCTCCAATGACCGCCTCTCTCTCACCCATTCACTATCCTTTGCTTCTGCATTATCCCTTGGATGACCGTGAATAATCACCTTGATTGGATGCGCAGCTTGCGGCCCCAGCGACGTCACATGCGTCCATACCCGAGGACGCCCTTCCTCCATAACAACCAACACTGTAATCTTAAGCTCACCGCTGCATGTCTTTGAAAACTCCCGCACAGCCTCCCTCATGGAAGACATGACTGTATTCTTCAGCTCCAGTGCAGTCCCATGCTCCACTGCAGCATCATCGAATCCCGCCTTTGCCCCCAACGACTCCTCCATAATCTCTAAAGAATCTATAATACGCTGTAAATGAAACGAAAGCTCGAACACACAGTTCCCACCAACCGTCCTGGCCGTCGTATAAGCCCCCCTCTTCATACTCGCCAGCCATGCACCACTCGTCACATTGCACTGCTCATAGCTCCCATCTGGATGCGCAATCAAAGCCATACCAACTACACCATCTCTCTGGTTTTCTTCTGTCGTATCCTCTTCTCTCATGGATACCCGCAAACCACACCAGGAGTTCCTTTTTGCATGTAGTGTTCTACCACCACAACAACTATCGTTCGATATTCTGAGGAATCTCCCCACGCCTGTGTCACAGCAACTCTTCAGCAGATGAGATGATGCACTAAATCCAGTTCTCGCCTTCCCTGCTGCTATGTTCAACCAAGACTGAGCACGGACAGCATGTCCGAGGGTCCTCACACCAGTTCCTTGCAATACCAATCGCATCGCCTCTCTTGCATACTTTTTATTACTTGATAAAGATATAAAATAATGTGTTTGTAATAAAATGGGTTCGTGGTATGCATCATCAATCATAGGCCATGCCGAGATCTCTCTCTCCGCATGCGTGGCATTCTTGAGAGATGTGTGGCTAGGCTTGCCAATGAATTTGGTTGGGCCGGACCAGCTGTCATGCCCATCAAGCATTATGATGATCATCGCCCTGGTATGCAATCTAATGCAGATTAGATGATGCTGGTAGAGATGATGAATACATCAAAGCATGCGCGTGTCATAAAATAGACCAGCATACGTATGGGCCATGCCGTACGTACGGACTCATCCCCTGTGTCGAATCTGATCTGCTGGGCGACGACAACTACTACTACCACAGCCATTGCTCACGTTCGCTCCCATGGGCTCTAGAAGTGAAATTTTTTAATTTTTTACATGATAGAAATGATATGAAGTATGGGCACGGATAGTTCTGGGAGTAAACCCTCGTCTGCGGGCGATTCTGGTGTGGTCCGGTGAGACAAGTGTCTTTCTGTCGGGATGGTTGTTCATCTTGATCGCTGGAGTTTTTACTGAATCAATTTTTACATGCAGAGATGTAGGGTCTAAGATTTTTATAGGCGGGTTGTCGTGGGAAATGACGGAAGGTGCGTATCAGAGTGCTGGTCTTACCAAACTTGCCCTCGTGGACAAGGGTTTTGAAATAGTCTGCATTTTTACACTATATTGACACATCCTGCCTGGTTTTTGTTACAGATATGTTGAAAGAATATTTTGAAAAGTTTGGAGAGATCATTGAGGTGGTGCGTGTGTTGTTTCTCCACCCCGGGCTGTAGCGGTTTTGACGCTGATATCATCATTCCTTCTGTGCACATGTGTAGGTCGTTATGCGAGATAGAGTGACTCATAAGCCTCGTGGGTTCGGGTTTGTCACGTTTCGGGACGCATCTGTGGCGGATGTTGTGACGTTGGAAGGGACCCATAGTATTCAAGGGAAGCTGGTGGATGTCAAAAAGTCTGTGGCTCAGGAATCAAAACACACGGCAGGGAAGATATTTGTTGGGGGTTTGGCTCCAGATACGACGGAAAATGAAATGAAAGAGTATTTTTTGCAGTTTGGAAGTGTGTCAGAGGTCCAGATTATGCTGGATCACTTGAGTGGGCGGTCGCGAGGTTTTGGGTTTGTAACATTTGATCAGGAGGAGAGTGCGTATGCGGTGTTTACCCGTGGATTGATTCATACTATTAGAGGGAAACACGTTGAAGTGAAGCCAGCGACGCCCAAAGGGAGTGGGAGTAACAGATCTTCCATGGATGGATCCTCTCCAGACTGGGCTGGTAGTGCAGAATACACACAGCAATTGAATTCGTTTTATAATAGTATTAATCAGGCACCGTATGGATCCCAATATGGTATGTATGCGCCACACCCGATGGGAGGGAGAGGCATGCAAGACCAGCAGTCTGCCATGATGTATGCCAATAGTGCCATGTATCAGCAGCAGGCGACGCATAATGGGATGATGCCTTACATGTACATGCCTCCAGGATATATGGCGGGGTCTCCTGGACGGTACCCATCGCAAGGGTACATGCATGGTATGGGCGCGGCGTATCAGAATAGGCGGGGTCGAGGGAGACCCCTGGAAAGGTCATCACCTCATCATCTTCAGCAAGAACAATCTTCTGCATCTGTTGTTCAGCAGCAACACACATCTCCATCAGTTCAGGAAAAGGCATGATGAATAATTTTGAGTCGGAAGGAATATGAAAATGAATCTATGTATATTCGACTGATGTTGGATTGTATTTGTGACGGCCCCAGAGAGATTTTCTCGTCTCTTTCATTGTATATTTTGTAACATGTGTACCATTTTTTTTTTTAATACATTGATATGTATTGAGTGTACGTATCAAAGAGACGTGTGAATAATAATAATAATTATTATTATGGTTTCTTTCTTTTGGATGACTTTTTTGAAGAGGAGGTATTGTCTGCATCATACAGAATGAAATGTCTCGAGCCTGATGGGCACGGTCGACCTGAGCGTGGAGCGCTAGTACTCGGTCCTTCCTCTTCAGGTATATATACTGCATCGTCTTCATGCGATGACTCATCTTTCTTCCACACATACAACGATCTAGAGCTTCCAGTGACAATGATATCCCGGGTTGGATGATACTTGTTCACTGGACTGATTGTTGTCAGGTTGGGATCCACCATTTCTGTGAGAAGGCGACCAGTGGACAGATCAAACACATCTATTGGGTGCAATTTTGTCCCATTATAGTCCTCTGATATATACCGTCCTATCACCATGAGACGTTCTGTTGGGTCATGTGGACACAGTTCTGCTTTGAATGGTGTCAAGTGCCGATTAAATGTGTGAGAGTGGACAATCTCTCGTGATGGTGCGCCATTATCCGAGAGAGCAGCGAGAGACCATTGATCCCATACACGTATTCGATTATCTTGGCAGGTTGTGACGATTTTATTTCCTGTAAGCGGACTGAAATATGCAGCGTTGATGACCCGAGGATGCTCAAAACTAACAAGTTCATGCTGCAATGTATTCTCACCGAATTTCCTCACGTCATGCACTCTCGCATAATAATCATTCCCTGCTGTTAGAAGAAGATAATCATCTGTTGGATGAACCGACACACATTGAAGTTTTTTTTTCTGGTGAGCGTGAACTTCATGTGCAGGCTCATGCATTCTTTGATCCAGGACATAGAGACGGCCCTTGTTCGACCCTGCGTATACAATTCCGGATGATGTACTACAGTCTAATCCAATCATGGTTATCCAACGACCAGCCTTGTCTTCCTCCTCGACATTATGCCACCCATTCGGATTTGCAGACACTAGGGTGGACAGCACTGTTCCTACCTCAGCATCAAAGATTTTCACCGTGCCTTCATAGGACGATGTAGCAAATCTATCAGATCCTGTATATACTATATTATTTGTCAGCCACTTATTTATCTCCGTATATACTGTGCGTTCGAAGCATTTGTCAATATCCCACAGTGCAACGTGCCCGTGCTTGTCTCCAGAGAGCACAATGCTCGGTTTTTCCGGATGAAACGCCACGCATGTTGTCCGCCGTGCATGAATCTTGACTACAGCCGCATCTATAGTGTATGGACCTGCGTGAGGGGGCACGGTCTTCCGCAAATGCCGTCGCCCACTCTCTCTATCATACAAGGCCTTGAGCACCCCTCCTCGCCCATCAAAAGAAGCATCCTCACTCTTCGTGCAGTACAATTGAGGCGCTAGCTTGAAAGGACATGCACCAGTAGAATGTCCCGTGTTTGAACAGATATAGCAGGGCTTGTTGATACAATCGACGTATTTGGAACCAACAAACCCTGAAAAGTGCCCCTTTTGTTTGCAAACATGACAGACGTCTTCTTCCTCTTTATCTTTTCTATATCTCGACAATCGATCTGCAAGTGACTCTGATATTAATCTTTGTCTTTCTCTGGCCACTCGATGGCGTTGTTCGAGCTCGAGTGCTTCTTCGTCACTGTCGTCGTCCCTCTCTTGCTGTAAGGCACCACCATGCTCTGCTCCCTGATTGCTGCCAGTATTGTTCGGATCTTGAGTGTCGTTCAAAACCCATCTCTCAAAATTCATTGTATGCGATTTCAATACCCTGCCAATTGGATTCGATCGACAACTACATCTCGACCATGTGTGGTCCACAAATCCTTTTTTAGACTGATTTTATAATAAGACCGTCTTTACTAGGGCAATGTGCTTTATAATATTCATCCAATTTCACATTGCAACACATAGTGGTCAATTACAAGGGTAACTAGAAGGATATGTGAGACTGAAGCATGTCTTCGGAAGAGTTTCCAGTTTTGAACTTGCCGAGTTCCGTGCAATGCGCTTTACCGGGCTCTATTGTCAAGGTAGCTGTGTCTCATGGTGCAGAAACAGCCATAATTAATATTTTATCGGATAAATTCACATCTTCGGATGTATTACGGCGTCAAAAATCGACGAAACCTGATGTCGTGTTGTGCTGGACAGAGAGACCTGAGGACGAGGTTCCAACCATGTGTCTGGCGGCAAAGATTATCGAAGTACGGTGTCAAGATGATGGAGACCGTAGCCTTATCTTCAGGGGTATGCATCGAGTGACTGTACATGACACACGAGTGGATCGGAATGGTGTTCGGGTTGCCATGTGTGCTCCTTGTGTTGAACAGACTGCTGCTGTTGATACTGGTCTGATTTCTGATATACTCCAGAAGATGGAAGTTGTTCTCAAGTATATGCCACTTGGTAAACAAGATGCGTCAAAGGTTTTCGATATGCTGCGGAGCTCGTCGCCAAGTGTGTTGTCTGATGTTTTGGGAAGTATGCTCACAACTAAAAAGTCTACTCGTAGAAAGCTTTTTGAGACATTGGACGTACAAAAGAGGCTGGAAATTGTGCAGCAACTTTTAGCAAAAAGTGTTGCGTCGTTGCATGTGGCAATGAATGGATCCTCCAGGGAGGATGGGTTTGATGCAGCAGTGCTTGCCAAGATCAGAGAACGTGGTGCATCTCAGGATGTGATTGAAGCCGTTGAGAAAGAGTTGGCCAAGTTGAAAAAGATGTCAGAGCAGCATCCCGGTCATTCATCTCTAGTGAACTATATAGAAACATTGTGTGATCTTCCATGGAATGTTGTTCATAGTAGGGAAGACGATTCTCCACTGCTGGACAGAGTTGAGGAGGTGCTGAATAGAAATCATCATGGGATGGTGGACGTGAAGAAGCGTATCATTGAATTTGTAGCAGTTCAGATGCTTCAAGATCATACAAAGTCGACAAGTGCTGCGCCGGTGCTCTGCTTGATAGGACCACCAGGGACTGGGAAAACATCCATTGCCCGTTCCATTGCAGAAGCCTTGGGAAAGCCATTTGAAAGAATAAGCCTTGGGGGTGTTAGGGACGAAGCAGAGATTCGTGGTCATCGTAGGACGTATATAGGTTCAATGCCGGGGAGAGTGATTCAGGCGATGAAAAGAGCCAAAGTGTCTGATTGCATTCTCCTGCTTGATGAGGTGGACAAGACTGGCAGAGACAGTCGAGGTGATCCAGCCAGTGCGTTGTTGGAACTGCTGGATCCGGAGCAGAACAATGGTTTTATGGATCATTATATAGCTCTACCGTTTGATATGTCCAAGGTTATATTCGTTGCGACGGCGAACAATTTTGAAAATATTCCTCCGCCGCTGATGGACAGGCTAGAATGTATTCATTTGCCAGGGTATACAATGCAGGAGAAGGTGGTCATCGCAAAAAATCATCTTCTCCCGTCCCTCATCAAGAAGAATGCGATGCAAGAATTTCCATTAACGCTTTCGGATGACATATTACTGTTTTTGATTTCAGGATACACAAAGGAAGCAGGTGTGAGGGGTTTGACAAAGCGTTTAGACTCATTGTGCCGGCATTATGCAGTCAAAATTGTGAAAGAAGGTCGCACTGGATCCAACGAGATTTTAATATCAGATACATCTACAATTGAGGATATTTTGGGACCTCCAATATTCGAAAAGCACGACAGAGACCATCGTGTGCAGCATCCTGGTTGTGCAGCTGGACTTGTCTGGGAGGTCACCGGAGGCAGTGTGCAGTATATCGAGTGTCTCAAAATAAGCAGCCAGGATGACGCTCCACATCCTCGCTTGACACTCACAGGCAGGATGGGGGAGGTTCTAAATGAGTCGGCGCACATTGCCCTCAATTGGATCCTAGGCCATGCTGATGAGATTGACATCTTGGATAAGCAAGAAATTCAAGCAGCATCAATCCATATCCACCTCCCCTCCGGAGCGGTTCGTAAGGATGGCCCCTCTGCAGGTGTAACAATTTTAGTGGCTTTGATATCATTATTCAGTGGTGTCAAGGTGCGAAGTGACACTGCTTTGACAGGAGAAATCTCTCTTCGTGGTCATGTTCTCCCAGTTGGTGGGATCAAAGAGAAGGTCATTGCCGCGCACACTGCAGGAATGGCTCGAGTGATATTGCCCTCTAAAAACTACAATGAAGCGATGAAATGCATCAACGATGAACATATTCAAAACCTGGCCATCATCCCAGTTAGCCATGTAGAGCAGGCTTTGGAAAATGCCTTCTCGCCACCCATTTCAATTGATAGCGATAACACAGCATATATGTCTTCGAAACTGTAAACTACCGATTACAAACAACACTCTATTGAATTATTAAGTGAAATGTATACAAACATCTAACAGCCAAAGAAAGCTGATTACTTTCTCACAGGTCTTCCACCTGGCACAAGGTTCTTTCTTCCCTTCTTGCGCCTAGCTTTCAAAACCTTGCGCCCTCCAACAGATGCCATTCTAGTTCTAAATCCAGACACGCGAGCTCTCTTGCGCCTGGTTCCAAATGTTGTGCTTCCGAGTCCCTTCTTCCTGTTTGCCTCCACAACCAAAGGACCGCGATTTCCTCGGGCCAGCTTCCTTAATGGAGAGATCACCATTCCTACAACATAATAAGTGATTTAAGTCCAATCTATCTATGGAAGCATCGATTCTGCTGACTACACGTACCAGCAAGGGAAGCGCACAGCCCCTTCAGGGCGGCACCAGTGCTCAGGAATTCAGACTGCAACTTGGCTGGTCTGGACACACGCATTGGTGCTTTAATAGTATTTGTCCTTGGAATAGTGACGCGTGTAGCCCTCATGGAGGCACAACGCACTGTCTGCACACGCATCGACATGTCTATACTATCTTCTCAATTGCGCACAATCTCACACGATCAGATGCTACACAATCCTGTGAGTAATGTATATAAAATTGTTACACCTCTGGGATCACAATGTGCGTCCCATATGGGAGTTTTCAATTGTGGCTCTCCGAAGGCTGCGCAGTCGAAGCCAAAGTAATTCGACAGTCTCGTGGGTGGTCATTCCGAACAGGTCGAAAACACCCGCCTTTTCCACATCCAGGTAGTACATTTTGTAGTTACAATCGAATTATCTCAATACCGTTGGAAATCATTCGATCAAAAGGGAAATATGCGCTCCTGTGTGTCGGTTGCGAGTACGTTTTTGTTCTGCTCGCCTTGTGTGCGGCATCATAGCAAGTATGCATTTCATGCTAATTTTATTTTTGTTATATTTTGATTCTAGGAACATTAAAGGCCGCAAATTGGTCCGGTAACGTGGTATCGGTACGTGTGTTGGTGGTAGACTTGCTCCTTCCAGGTCACGTTGGCTCCTCTCATTGTCCTTCTTTTGCTCGTAGAAATCGTCATCTTGCCGCTTGAGAATCCGCAGTGATCGTGGATCTCTTCAGATAGTTGCTGGATTGGATCCAGGGGCTGAGAGGGCTTTGGTTGGAGAAGATTTTGGTGCCCGTGACCCATATGCAGGGGAACTGGAGAGTGGCTTTGGTGAGAAACCTCTCGGGAATTACGATACTGAGCATGTGATCAAGCCTCCTGATGCGATTCGTGAGTTTACGGGATTGACAAGCAAAAAATGCTTGCCATCTCAGAGTGAGGCAGTCCAGCTCTTGGAAGAAAGAGATATCAACATCCTGCGTGCCCAGTGTGCCGGATGGAGAGTCTCAAAGAGCGAGTCCGGAAAGGATTGCATAGAATGTGACTGGAAAGTCAAAGATGCACCAAGCGGAGAGGAACTGATGAAAAGAATCATGGCTATAGCTGATGCAGAGAACCACCATCCAAAACTTGAGTTTGATGATGTGCTCCTCACCGTCAGAGCAGAGCTGTTCACACATGTCAAGGGGGGATTGACAATCAATGATTTCATTCTTGCTGCCAAGGTCAATGATATTGAGATTGGAGATCTTACACCAAAGAGGAAGCAGAAATTCTGGGCATAGACAGTACACCACTCTTCCTTCTTATGTTATTATTATTCCGGGCATACATTTGCTTTAACGATAAAGATTATTCATCCTTTCCAATCCAGGAAAATCGTTGTGGCTGACGATACTCGCGATGCCTCTGCAAGATGTGTTGCTGAACAAGTTTGTTGACGAGCCTTCTATCAAAGCCATTTGACTTCAAATCCTTTAACGTCGGCATGTCCTCCTCCCATATTGTCTCAAACAGCACTTGAAGCAGTGATATTTTCTCCTGAGCGTCGCAGTCTTCGGATGTACCAGGAGTCGAGGAGGCATGGCCAAACGGCACGTGTGTCCCTTGTCCTCTCAGATACGTAGCATCCTCAGGGCCCACCACCCGAAATGGCGACGCACTCTCCATCACATGATTTACTTGCCTCTCTATAGTCATTGGAGATACGGTCTGAGTTCCTACATCCTTATGGGGAGCTTTCCGTTCTGGAGGTCTCTGCCACCAGAGATCTGAACCTGGAGCATTTGGCCTCACATTCTCCTGCGTACCAAATCCGCCTCTCCCGTACCGTGTCTTTCTCTCACACAACACGTCATTATTCCCATACAAATGTTGTTGTTGGCTCGATTGACTGTTCGCATCCCCATCTGGATACATGATGGCATCACAGAGGATGGCATCATACGTCTCATTTGGGAAAAGTCCACACGACGGCATCGAGTCTCCACCATCTGACAAAGTTTTCATATCCTGCTGATACGATAATATCAGATTCTCCACCATCTCTTCAAACTGTTCAGTCTCAAACACTTCAGAGATGCTTGACCTCCTCTTCCTCCTGTGGTTACTTCTACTGGGAACATCCAGTGAAAAATCACTGCATTCATCGATATAATCTTCCTCCCGCTTCGATGTGATCACAAAATCATCTACCACAGCATCAGTATCCGTATGTTGCACGCTTGCTTTCGGATCATCCCGTGTCTCTACTCCTACACAGTCCCCAATCTGAGCCTCCCCTCTTTCCCGCTCGTGTCTCTCCGACAACCGCTTGGAAGTACGTCGACCATTCCTTGTCCAAGACATTATTGTGTCACGTAGATGGAGGGATGGAGGGAACCAACCGTTGTTGGATAGATTGCAATCTCAGGGGCGCCTTCACCGACCCAACGACCAGCCAACGACGACACTGCGCGACTCTTTTTCGAACTTGTTTCTGCTTCGAATCGAATCGCACCTCAAGGGAAACAATTTTATATGCACTAATATATATTTCCCACTATTTTCCTGACGCAATGGAGGGGAATACGTGCGACTTGGAAAAAGATCGAATCAAACCCGAGTTTGTTGAGATCCCTGCGTTCGAATCAAACTGAATCGACGATAGCTTGCTTAAACACGGTACTATTACACTATGAATAATATAACCCTAATTACATATGTTTTAAACCCATTCAAACGCTTGCCTATGACATCATGCCTTGTTTGACCCCGTTGCTGAATTATGTTTGAACACCTTCATGCTGGTCCAGTTCACAGCAATAGCCAACACCGTCACGGGTCCACAGACGATTGGTATCAGTGCTAATAGATATAATACATTGGCAGATGAAGATGCTGCGTCTCCTTGTTCGGTGTAATATCGTTCTACCACGGATGCAAACCTGAGAACCACATCATCCATCTCATGCAGACCAAGCCATCTGGAAAAGACGCGATGCTCTATGCAAAACCGGAGTATAGGAACAAATATAGTAAAGATACCGAATTCTACCACAACGCGATGGTATGCCTTGCGCGCAATGGCATCACAGGATGCGGGATGAGACCATATCTCTGATATGGAGGAGGGCCCACAATGGCGTACAACAAGATACCCGAGGGCAAGACCTAGCAGCCCAGCTACAATAAAAAAGATTCCCAAGGACAGTAACATGATTCTCTGCCCAGGAGTAGGCGTATTTGTGTTCTCATCACAGCAATTTTCAGAAAGCAAGTCCTCCAGGGAATGGGTTGATGCCACCCGTCTCCAAGCCCTCTTCGTACTGAGACTGATTTTGATGGCATCTTCTTTGACATTTGATGGCATTGTGAGGAATCTCTTTGTAAAAGAAGAGAAGAGAAGGCGAACAGCGAGGGAAAGAGTCTCCAGGCAAAGAGAAAGACCGAATACGCACTCCTCAGCCCATCATCTACGCATGCAAGAATACAATCACATTATTATTATACATAGTTTTGAAAAGAATGTAAACACAGGTGCCAGTAAGGCACAGCAGTCTATAGAATGCTACAAAACTCCTTGATTAGATATATAATATTCCTGAATTACTCTGGCATAATCATCGCTCGACAGTAGCACACTGACGTATCACGTCGGTCCAGTCCCCTTCCCAGCCACTACTATTTCTTTACCACTGCCATAGTACACGTGTGACCACCGTCGTTGAACCAAGTGAGTGCGAAGAGCGTCTTGGTCTCTGCAATGCCATTCACCGGGGTTCATCCTATTACCAAGGACCCTCCTGGGTATGATCCCGATCACAAATATAAAGATCCTGTGTTATATTTTAAACATAAGGAAGCGGCTGTGTCTGAGGAGTATGTAAAGATTGCAGAAGCCAAACTTCTGCAGCAGGAGCTTTCCAAGTGTTACAAGGATTCTGGGGTTAATTTTGTGTCTGATTGTAAAGAGCTGGCAGAAAAGTATATGGAGCATATCAAGGGGATTGGGTTTTCACGAGCTAATATTAAGCCGGATGACAGGGCGACGTGGAAGAGTTGATTGCTGCTTATTTTTCTTTGTAGAATCCATAGTGTGAATTTGTTGTGTTACATCATGTAAATATACATCATTATTATACGGATATTGCGTTTGGAGACTCTTGATGGCACACTGCGTCTTTGTGGAGGTTCTTGATGGGTGAACACCATGCGTATTGTGATGCTGGAATTGTCCTGTTGTTGTGAGGCTGCGTGGTCAGCTGTTTTGAGATGCTCTCAAGTTTCCTCCTTCGTCTGATCTTTGATATGGATTCAAACCATGCCTGGAGAGCATGTTGGAGAGGGTGGTCATACGTCCAAGCGCTGTGGAGGGATGCCAGAGTGAGGGACACAGTTGTTGACCTAGAGTGCCAGAGAGAAAAGGTCTGATACTTGAGGTTTCGGATGCGTGACTCGTGTACCCTCGTATATGCCTCCTCTCGAGCTTTTCTCTTCTTTTGTGTCTCCTGTGACCATGCAGCCAGCACAGCTGCCAGGGTACGCATGTTTCGGGCTAGAGAAAGCCCACTGCACGCTTGCTCGAGGCGCCTGGTCTCTCGCTCTTGGTGTGTATGCAATGACCAGACAGCAATGCATCTACTCTTCACTGCCGGTTCTGAGTAGTATTCTTCATCTTTCAGTTTAAGTTCCCAAGCGTTGCAGGCGCGCTGAATCACGTTTCTTAACAAAATGCGATGGTGCGTAGCCTTGTTCCACTCTGCAAATACTGCAGTGAGCAGCTTTGCTTCTTTCTTTTCTGTGAATTCCAAGTACCTGAGGTTTAAGTCTGCACTAATCGCTGTTTTAGTTCTCCAGAAGTGGAATATTTTGCACTTCAACTTATTTTTGCCTCGGCAGGCAAAGTCTGATGCCTTTTGTATGTTCACCACATGGTCTCTCCAACCAAACATGGACCTTTGCAGAAGCCTCCTACATTCGCATGAAATATATATTCGTAGATGAGTACATCATTTTTGAATTAAAGCAGGAATGATATGATGAGCAAAACGCACCTGTGGAGCACCTGTTGCTGTGATGAAACAATGTGAGCTTGCTTGGCACATGTCGATGCAGTTGTATTCCACGTTTGCAAAAAGAGAGATTTGATCCTTCTCGCATTGTGTTCCTCTATAAATTTCTTGTCACTCAGTATCGCTTGTTTCCATGCCGCAAAGGCCACAGGCAAGAAGCGGGCAGCATATTTTTCCTGTGCAAGCATCCTGGCTGACCTTGCTTTGCATGTAGAAAGCCTCCAAGTGGATAGGCATCTTCTCGCTCGAGCCAGTATATGATAAGATCTTGCAGATTCTAGAAGCACCGTTTCTCCGTGAGACCTGCCAAGCGATCGTATCGATCGATGTATCTCAGAGTGGCTGGCAGTCTCTGGTGACTCTGCCCGTTCCAGAGATGAATTCTGAACGATGATGACTTCTCCACCACCCACTCGGGTATTCTGGTACTCCATTCTAGACACTTTTTCTGCTTGGCATTGTTTCAATTCTATTTCCAAAGAAGTTTTTGTCGCTTTCATGTGTTTCAACTCGGCCAAAAGTTGCTCATGGGATGCTCTCAAAGCACCAACATCTGCCAGTCTCTTCTCAATCTCTTCATTTGTAGTGTCAACCTCAGCAGACAGTAAATCTAATCGAGGTACCAACTCGTTATATTCTCGATCAATAGAGAGAAGTTCCTCTTGCAGCATTTCGAGATTCTCTCTTGCCTGCTCGTGAGAACGTTTGCTTTGGTCACATGCCATGCGCTCCCTTTCCAATTCGATGGACATCTCCTTCTCTGCTATCAAAGCATCCTGATATGTATTCCACACGCCATCTTTCGACCTTTGAAATTCAACTTGTCGTTCTTGTGCTTGTTGCAAGCGACTTTGTGCCTCTTTCAACTTGACAGCAGCTGTTAATTCAGAATCTCTTGTGGCTTTCTTTGAAGCAACCCTTGCATGCTCTCTTATTTTGCTCGTCCACACGTCAATGTCCTTCCCCACCTGACTCATACTATCTCTGTGACACTCCCAATCAGCCTGAGATGTTTCCAGCGAGGTCAAAATCGATGCATGGAGTGATTCCAGATGACTCCTTGCATCAAGAGCATTCTCATATTCATGCCATCTCTTCTTCTCAACAGAAACAGCAGCATGCACCTGCGCTTCCAACTGTTGCCTGACCTCTTGCATCTCAGATATAATCTTCTCATATTCTATCAATCGTTGAAACGATTTTTCATGGCGCTGCTGCAATGCTGGAATCTTGGATTGTGTCATGTGTGCAAGAGTATCACAAACATGCTGCTCTTCCTTCTCAAGCATATTCAAACGCTCGTCACATTTCACCAGACGATATGTTCGATCCATGAAGTCATCATTGCTCCACATCGAGTTTTCAATATACTGCTCCGGGACATATTTCATGCGAGCCTGATATTCTTCAAAATCCACATGCGTCAAATCTCCCCACCTGAGACATGGCTGCATCTGATTCCATGCCAACTTCAAGCTTCGAATTGATTCCCTCGTCTCTAATGCATCATTTCCCATAATCATCAATGTGCTACCTGAACCAAAGAGCAAATCATCGACAGTTTGTTTTGGACCAGTGGATCTACAACCCTCGACAGAAGAAAATGCAGCCTGCTGCATTCGACCCTGCAAGAGAAGCCGCCTCAGCATGGCACTCTTCCACACTGCTAATGATTTCTTGACAAGAGACATGGCACGATACGTGCTCGCTAGATACGCCCGCATCCCATCCAAATGGTGCACCACCCTGTAGACTCTCCACTGGTTCATAGCAGCCTTGAGCAACGAGCGATCACGCATCTCCTTCAAGAGTATTTCTCGAGACCGCAACTTCACTCGTCGATGAGACCACCGTCTCCATGCGTCAAGCATACGGACGCGCAGCCTGCAATCCCGCATCAACCTAAACTGTGCCATCTTCTGAAACACCTCTCCATCGTAAAAAATCCAGGGCTGACTCACGTCAACCCATGCATCATACGCGTGTCTCACAATACTCTTTGCATCCTGATCCCTCAAGCTATCCAACATACTCTGCATCTCACGAAACAGAATGCAAGACATCCTCCAGATGAAGAAACACCTCTTCAACACAAGCCTGCGCTGCTCCTCCCCCAATCGTTTATACTCCGCCTGCGCAACCCTGATATCATCCATATCTGATTCTCGACTGCCACGTTTGACCAACCTGGAATGCTTACTCCCCCCGACTGACGAGGAAGGAGGAACCCAGACTCTATTCTGAGGAGTTTTCCGAGTATTCCTGTCCAACACACCCTCTACTACCGCCCTTCTCATACAAATTTCTCTCATAGATACCATAATATCTTCATATTCCACCTGTCTATCTAAAAGGCACTCCCGCACTCGCCGCAGTGCTTCCAACCGAAACATCGCTGAACTACCAACAACAGGCCCACCGCAGTTCATGGGAAAATGCGATGATTCTCCTCCAGAAAGCATCTTAAAATAAAATATTCACAATTCCACTGTCAATAGTGATGGGAATATCCAGGAAATGACAATTCTTTTCATCGGCACGAGAATGTTGACATGGTCGCCACTCTCGACCAGATCAATACACCTATGATAATATCTGCTTTAGTATTTTGCTGATACAATTACTAAATTATTTTGTACACTCGAGTGCGCGAGGCAATATCTGACAATCATTCATTTTGAAAAAAAGGCGCCACTTTCTAGGCTAGAGTGCACACATGTGTACTCCAAGTTGTTGATACCGTATGCATGATATATATATACTGTTTAAACTGACTCATCAGATGATAGTCTCATAGTCATTCTATCGAGCTCATCTTTGAGTCGCACAGCCATGCTTGCATTTCTGCTTCCACTGGAATCTGATTTCCCATAGACGTTGCTCTGATCTGACATGCCATCAGAGCGTGTGCTTTGGCCCATGAATGGTGACAGCATACTGCCTTCCATCAGCTCACTGATGATGTTTTCAGGGCCACGATGGGCAAGGGACAAGAAGTCCTCTTCGCCCACATGCTTTTCAACCAGTGCCATGGCCTCTGGATTCGTGAACATGAAGGCCTTGGATGCTGCTAGAATGATGCACTTGGTCTGAAGGTACATGGAAAAACTCAAGTACACTATAAGGATTTCTGCATTCTGTAGAGGGGCTCGTTTATCCTGCTTTTTCTCTGAAAGTTTCTGAAAGTTGTCGAGGATGGTCTTTGCAACAGTTGACAAGTTTTCAACTTGTGTAGCAGATTCCTGCAGCGAGGAGATGACTGCATCGATTCCCTTGCCCTGTTTATGAATTGAAACATCCAAATACCCTAACGTCCGGGCCAAGCTTTTAAATGACTCTCTGAGAGCTTGGTGGAATGATTCGGTCACCTTCCAATCACTGTGTGGGAAAAACTCCGTCTTCAGAGACAGAATCTGAATCAAATAATCGATAAAGAGGTTGCTTGTGTGTGCTGAAAGTCCTATTCTCCCCTTTGGAATCCGTTTTGGTCGTCTAAAATAGAACACTTCCTTTTCTGCCAGTCCAATAAAGGGCATAGTGTTGCTAACAAGTCTCCTGGCTCTATTCGTCAGGTGGAGAGAATTGGCAAGCTTTGGGTTGCTCAAGGGTTCGTACAGGGCACCAATGCCATGGATATTTTCAAGCTTGTTCAGTGGGGTGACAAAGATCCGCTCCTTTATGTGTTCTATATTAGAGACATCTTCAACAGGTTCAAACAAGTCTGGCAGCGATGCAACCGCAGCGCTGAGTGCAGTGCAGCTCCTTGAGTAATTGTCTCTCACCACCCTCCACGCTGAAATTGGGAATAGAACAAGAGCTACAGCCCATGAGATGACAATACCATATATCACATTCAATAATCGTTCACCTGCTGCGCCCCAAGGAGGTGTTGGTTCCCGCATTAAAGAAAGACAGACCAAGGCGACTGTGAATCCAGCGACAAACCACATGTAAGAATACACCTTGAACCGAGCTGCATTAAGCACACAGAATGCACCCCACAGCGCCCCGAGAAACCCTGCGACTATCCATTTCTGCGGAGAACTGTCCCATGTTGTCCCTGTTACACCGTACGTAATACCGAGTAACACGTATGACCATACTGCAGCCATCCCGGTTCCCACAGCACGATTGAATGCTCGACTTGTGAGACTTCCAATATTCGGTTGCCACATGACGACGACCGTGAAGACTACATCAGCACCTCTATTATTAAATACTTTGCTCTGAACTGCTGGTATGGTATTCAAAACAACTGCAATGAACACGGTGACAAAGTACTGAAGGCCCGTGATGACCCACAGTGGAATTTTCATCATCCTATGGGCAGTCATGTTGGCAGAGGTCTGTCTGACACCAAACTCTGAACTCAGCACAGAACGGACATTTTTATTCCATTGAATCTTCCTGATACTCTTTTCTGTCTCTTTGAGTGATATGGAATCATCCAGAAAGGGCGCCTCGCCCTGTTGTTGATTCTCAATCAACTCCAATGGATCTGTGTCGATATTCTCATATGCAGTCCTGGACAACAACCATGAAGGGCGTTTCTTCAGTCGAATGAATGTCAACCGAAGTGCATTGGAGTCTTCCTTGCACATAGCCACTGCTGTGGCAAAGTACAATTCTCTCAGCCGAGTCCCAGTATTGTACAAAAATATGGAGATGCTCTTGACGGCAAATGACTCATCTGCATTCCCCCCCATCTTCATGGCCTGTTGCCCAGCCCTCAAGAATTCAATCCAATGATCATGCGATGATTCAATTGCGTGCTCAACATCTTCCCAAGGTGTCACTTTTGGATTATTGATGCAATGTGCTAATGCCTCTGCCACATCACGGAATGACTCCATGAGCTCATCAAATGCCCCACGAATATCCTTGTTCTGAAACATCCTCATATTCAGAGTTCCCGTTTTAATTGGTCTAGCTAAATTCGAAAGCATAGCGAGGACTATATGGCAGTAATATTCAACATGCACATAAGGCATGACGGGAAAGATGTACTGCCCAGTTTGGTGGTACACATCAATTTCTAGCAGAGATGGAAGGCGCAACCCCTTGTTATTCAACAGCAGTCCACGCGATGCTCTCATAACATCAGCAATCTTCTCACACTTTGGAAAAAGCCCACAGTCCCGCCCAGTAAGTGGGTCCCTTTCACCGGTTGCCTCTTGGAAAAGCCCAGACTCTGGGTCCACTGGCGACATGATCAAATCTCTCTCTGCCATAATGGCACTGCCAATACCTTCAATGGCCTTTGCCGTCGACGCCCGCATCGCCTGACATGAATACATCGGAAGTACAAACCACGACACCAATGTATAAATCATTGTTGCAAGAGCAATATTAATGAGCGTGTATACTGCCGTAAGATATAGAGTCCCAGCCTGTGGACCATAATATGGACCCTGCGTGAAGATTAAAAAGATGCTACACATGAAGAAAAAGGCATTTGTCGCATCCCATTTCCATCGGAGTATATTAAAGCAACCGCATGAGAAGGCAATCAAGAGTGAAAATGCCGCCCCTTTGGCAAAATCATTATTGTCCCAGTCCTCCCCACTGGCCAGCCAGACAATGTATCGAATCAGTACTCCAAACAGTCCTGCGACAACGAGCGATACAAGCGCATATACTTGCATCACCGAGTTTGTTCCAACAGTACCCCCAAGAACACTAATCATGAGAACATAAATCAATCCCAACTCTGGAGGCATGATGCCATTGTACCACAGTGCACTATTGACTGCATCTGGCGATACAATGCACATGAATATAACGTATGCAATGAACGTTTGCAATGCTCGCACATACTGCTGCCGAGTAAACCCAGTCACATACGCTTTCATCCATCTCTTCATCGACACGATGTACCCAGTCCTCGCAATCTCACCTGCTTGCTGTCCTGGCAGCAGCCCAGACAGGACAAAGCCATGTGATTCATGCACATCCTTTGAACCGAATGCCTCCACCCCCGATGCCGATACCCTACACTCCTCCGCTTTGATTGAGTCCTTCCATCGCCACCGGCGACTGTGTTTCTTCTTCTCCTTCTTCTTGTCTGTTGCCTCTTCTCCTCCAGACAGAGTGCTTTTCTCCAGCTTGCCAGCAATGATATTCTTCTCGCTGCTCATCGGATTTTCTCCCATACCATCATGATCACTAGTATTATTATTATTATAATTTTTTTTTTTTATGATTGTCTGTGTCTCCGAATCGCCTTTGTACAGCAGGGAAGGGGCAACCGGGATGTTTTGAATTCTTTCTGAATCCAATCCAATTCAAGACAAATAATAGCCCCAAAGACAGGTATGAATACCGATAATGATTTAAAAAATATACCAAACAAATAATAAATACAGAGCAATGCAACAGGGCAACATCTTAGGCAAAAGATTCATTCAGAGAGGAGACTCGGCGCACATCGGCGACCGCTCGCCTCATGTGAGCTCCAGCCTTGATTGCAGCATCCCTCAATGGAAGACTAGGAAAGGGATTCTGAAGCTGATTGATCACCTCATCCAACGATATCAACAAAAGACTGAAGAGAAATAATGCGATGGCGACATACCAACACCAGAGTGTCAACGTGGCTCGAGTTATATCATCATTGTACCAGTCGTGAGATGCAAAAATATCAAATGGAAGGAAGATGATCCACATCATCACAAATCCTGTGATCACAAGAGAAAACGAAGTAGGAAAATTACTCTTGTGTATCGATCGAAGCTGGGTACAGGAACTCTCAATGGCATGGAGGGCTTCCTCCACCAACAAGTATCGCTCAAATGGAAGATCAAACTGATTCAATAGGACCCTTAGTTTTAGCATGACATACTTTTGCGGTTTTCCGTCGTTCAGCAACATCTCGCATTCATCATGGCGCACGAGTATAGCCTGTTTCGTGGCATCGGTGTCTAACACGACACTTTTGTAATAATCCTCCAGCGACACATCCCCTTGTAGTAACTCTTGAATCATGGACCATGGCAGCATCATGCACCAAGCTGTAAACACATCAGCCAAGGCGTGGTCTCGTCTCTTCCTTTCATCCGAAAGATCACCAGTGTATGAAAGTGTATGTACACGTATAATTTGTACAACTTGATTCAACCGAGCATTCACCGTGTCAAATTGCAATCGAGCCGTCTGCCATCGCTCAAACACTCTGTTTGCCTTTACACCTTCTAACACGGATATAATGAACGATGCCATGGAAAATATCGATGTCGCAGCATATCCTGATGCAAAATACGGAACAGAGTCGATATACACAGAGACTGTAAAATAAATAGCGTTGCATAGGATGAGCACACCACTCACTGAAAGAGGTACAAATATGGATCTGAGGACATGCCCTGGGGGCCCAATGTAGAAGAACAGAGCATCGACATATCTCCACGGAGAGGAAATCTTCTTCCACTCCTCGTCTGTAGTCTCATGAGACACAGTCTCAGGCCTCGAAATCCCTAGAGGAGCATGCTGACGCCTCTCTGTCATACTTGTACGTGTGTCACAACGGGACGAGTCTCCGCTTGCTTCTCCATGCACTATTACAGATGCAGAGTAATCGATAAACTCTGGCAGGTATTATTATGTGAATTTTTCAATGGCGATGGTATGCCATGCCAGTGGCAATCGACACATTTTGAATACAACGATGTGACTTGAACACACCAGAATACCGACTCTCCAATCGGGGTGGTCTCTTGACCGGTGGTGATGAAACCCTATGGATCGATTTCTCGGATTCTCCCATCACATCGATATTTAATCGATCGAGTTGAATGTGGACAGACTACAACGCAAGCATAGGGTTCCAAGTCATTCGCTCGGTCTTGTCATAGAAATACACACAGCCTTGGCAGACAGAAGAACTATTTCGATTGACTTATATAGCAGTACGAGGAACGGAGGGAGTGGAATACGACCGTGTGGGTGTTTCGAACGTTTTGAAGGCACTTGACGACATCCACCGTGTCTATCGTAGAGTTCAACCCAGGGTGATTTCAGGCGTTTATGTACAGTATATAGATTAGTGTGGTAAAATGATGGAGGTAAAGAGCACGTGGAAGGATTCGGATAGTGTTTCTGCTGATGACGTGTTTCACTTGGAAGAGGCTTTGACGCCGACAAAGGAGTCGCGTAGTTTTGACTGCTTGGATGATGACGGTGAGGATAATGGACTAGAAAAGGATGAGGAAGTGGGGTTGTGTCGAAAGGTGATCCCAGAGTTGGAGGAGGAGGAGAATGTGTGTAGCATATGCTTGGATGAGTTTACCGACTGTGATCCGAGTGCAATGACTGTCTGCGGGCATGGATATCATTTACAGTGCATTATGCAGTGGGCTCAGCGGAGTCGCGAGTGTCCATTGTGCTTTCATGCGTTGGGATTAGAGGATGAGGGATTGAACTCCTTGCTTCCATTTGGGGAGTATGTGTCTCCGCAGCAGCAGGAGGCAGAGTCTTCTATGTTGGCAAACTTTGAATTAGAAGCATTTTTGATTCGCTTGGCGACATCGGAGAGGCGGCATGGAAGGATGCATGCTTCTCGGAGAAGGGCACAGCAGCAGCAGCAAGTACAGCAGCAGCAAGAGCAGCATCCAGATGGGGAGGATGAGGATGACGATGCAACGCATCATCGCAGTAATAATAATGCATCATATTCTCCTCCAAAGGAAGATTCTTTGATTCGATCAGCGTCGCAGTCGTTGAAGAGTGTGAAGAATAAATTTGCTGCGTTGAGGCTGCAGTCATTTTTTGGATCTCCATCATCATCAAGGCAGTGATGATGCGTTGATGTCTATGCTCTACTTATTATAATCATATATTTTGTTTTTGTTGTCATTGTCATTGATATGTGCACTGTAACTTGCATATCTATATGTATCGTTCATATGCATTTGATGGTTCTTTGGTGGTGGTGGTGGTTGATGATTTGCGTTTTCGTATCAACAAGAGGACAATGGCAGTAGCGATGCATCCGACTCCTACGAGCACACCAATTACAATACCAGCAATTGCTCCACCACTCAGTCCTGATGACGATGCATTTGAATCAGAAGCAGTGGTAAAGGTATTCCCTGTTCCTGCGATGAATGTTTTCACTGAATCAGTCCATGATGGGAGGGTGCCTGATAGTGAATTATCAGATACATCGAGTAGGTTGAGTTGGCGAAATGCTCCCGAGCTGTCTTTTGGTTCAATTGGACCTGACAAGGTATTGTGCTGAAGTTCCAGCACACGTAATAATGGAAAGTATGCCAAGCCTTGTGGAAACGATCCCTGTATGAAAATATTGTATACATTATATGAGATGGCACTTTTTTTTCTCATCAGAGCATTGATATATATGTATGCAATCTGAATGGACTCTATAAATACAATACAATAAAGAGCACACATACCTGTAGAGTATTATGTCCAAGGTGGACTGCCTGGAGTGGAAATGGTGAATTAGATGCATCGTATACCATGGATGTCCACTCAATCGGGAGGCTTTCTATCTGATTATAGTCAAGGCGTAGTGTCTCAAGATTTGGGTGCGTGGCCAGGGAATGTGGTACAGCACCAATGAGTTCATTGTTGTTCATTCTGATCTCCACCAAACTCTCTGGCAAAAACTCTGGGATTGGCCCGGAGATTCTATTATTAGATAGATCGAGTGATTGGAGTTTCTGTAGCTCTTGGATCGGAGCATCCGGCAGGTTGCATGTCAAACCCATTCCTGCAATGTGGTACAATATATTTCAGTACGCTAGAAAGAAGGAGGGTGCGCAAATCAAATGAGTAGTACCTGGTGCTTTAAGTTCAATGATATTTTGCTCAGAATCGCATGTGATGCTGGCTAAAGAGCAAATCGCTTGGATTGTGGCACTGCTATTCCCAGAGAATAGTGGCCTCCACTCTAGGCAAGAGTCTGGCTCCTGGCAGCACTGTTCAAAAATGGTGGAGAGCTGCTCTGTTGAGCTTGCTGATAGAACCGCATTCACCCTATATTGTATATAATATATATATAAAGACGAATATCGTGTTTTGAATGGAAAAAGAGGTCTGGCAGCCAATAAATGCCAACGTACCACGTGAGCATAAAGCCCATTTTTACAACAATGTTCAATCTCATGAAATCTACCTTGGAGGCATCCATGATGTATTATATTTTAGTAATGAATATTTTATATAGCGAATAATGGCCAAGGATACCAATATTGTGGATGTCTGAGACGCCACCGATTCTGGATTCCAGGGTCAAAGACGCCATCGCCGTCCCCAGGATTCTAAATTCTCTCCACACACATCTATACGCATAAAAATATACGCTATTATCTTTATAAAAGGTATTTTAAGAAATATGATGTACGCTAAGCAGTTGTTCACCGCTATTTTGGGAGCAGGTACGCAAAACATCTAGACTCGCACGGACACGTGCAGAGCACTTTCTAGCGATTAGAATCCATAGTAATTGATCAAAAACTTCATATTATACTATTTTATTTGAAAATAGAAGCACGCGGTGTATTAGGTTGCGCATGTGAATGTGTTTTCGTGAGCTCACCTCTTTGTGTGGTGCAGGACTCGTGTACTCCGCGACAGTGACTGCTCAAACATGCTCAACTCCGTATCAGGCCATTTCTGATGAGCCTACCCTGAGTGTTGTCAAGCAAGCCATTGATGCAGCGGGTCTCAAGGAGTTTTTGGACGACCCTTCCCTGGATGCCACAATCTTTCTTCCCAACAATGCTGGGATGACGACATTTTTGGAGACTGTGGATGCGTCCGCTGAAGATCTCCTCGGGTCCGATCGCCTGGAAAACTTTTTGAAAAACCACGTTCATATCGTTGCACACAATGTAACCGATCTCTATGAGGGTGAAGTCATTGACATGGCGAATGGTGATGAAATCTCCATCAACTTTAAAAAGGAAGATGATCCAAAATACGCAGGTTGCGATGGAAACCATCTTCATATTGGATCACACACAGACATTGACTCTGATCCAATAGAGTGTGATATTCAGGCTTGTCAGGTATGCATGCAGTACACTTTGCATTGCTTGTTCCATCTTGCATATTCAGACTTTTTTGGCATTGACTATACACCTTGTTTGTTATTACATACGCAGTCTGTTATTCATATCCTCGATTATCCATTGATCCCTGATGACCCAGCTCTCCAAGAAGAATTCCCAAAGCTCGTACTGAGCGACATTGGAAACGATGAGGCCACTGACCATGACCATGACCATGAAGGAGAGGATCATGACCATGACCACGATGACGAGGCCTCTGTCAGTGGGGAATCCGTTTCATCATCGGGAAGCGGACTCTTTGGATTTATGAGTGTACGTATTTTGCCATCATGATGTCCATGTCATACACGTATCAGCAATCACATGCGTCCCTTCACTGCAGGTCACCACACTTATTCTTGCATCCTGTATGATTTCCTTGCATTAAAACTCTCCATGATACGGCAAGTAAGGCTGTATGAGGTTCCATGTCCTGTTCATATCATTGTCAAATATCCAAAGCATGTGGCATGTAAGACCATTTTCTACTGGATTCCAACAGATAAGGCAGGTACAAGATGCCTTTCTGACGGCCACAGCATCATATGCCGATTCGGTCGACCAAATCCGCATATTTATTTTACAATAGTCACACTTTTATCAAAATGATTGGGTCAATATCCTCGTAGAGTTCACGTCTGTCGTCCATCAAGTTTCGGTTGTCAGGACCATCAAACGTCACTCGAGTTCATCTTAGAAGCGGTGCGTGCGGTACTCTGTTGCCCATGAAAGTGACATGTTACATGATTGAATACCTTTTAATGGGTTGTATGCGCATGTGCGCTTCTCAGAAGTCTGTATGCCACGTATGCATGGGCCGGGCTATCACGAGCATAGATTTTCTCTGTGATCTATCGTGCTCGCAGTCGTATCTGCATGAACTTTTACTATATACAGCATATTAAACCATTATATACCGTGCAGACGAGGCTAGGATCTCTAATCGAGGAGGCCGACTGGAAACGCTTCTTCTGGACCCCACATTTGATTGCCGCAGTATTTGATTCGGGCCGCGATGATGGGCTCATTTGCTCCTATAGAGGCACAAGGCTCCGATAATGACCAAGGGGCTGCCTTGGGCCTTCGAGGTCCGAGTCTTGACTTGGACAAAATGATTCAGGATGATCATCTGGCAGAGAACCATGCTGCCCAGGAACTTTTATGCCGTCTTAACCACGCTAGGCAGACATTTGATTTCGTTCAAAGGCAAGCTAAGAAATTTTCCACGTTATCATTAGGAGAAATCGACATTTGGTCTGCACTTGAGAATCTTCAGGACCTTAGAGAGTATGAAGCAGCCCTTTCTGGGAATGAAGCATGTGATCCAGACATGCCTCTTCTGGAGCATGCATTTCAATGTGCAGAGATTTGTAGACAGAAATTTCCCGAGGATGACTGGATGGCACTTGTCGGCCTCATCCATGGGCTAGGCAAGTTGTTGGCACATCCGAAATTTGGCAGCCAACCGCAGTGGTGCATTTGTGGAGAATCGTTTCCAGTAGGGTGCCGATTTTCCAGCTCAATATCCAATGCAAAGTTTTTCCAAGCGAATCCAGATCGGCGGAAAAAGTCATTTGCCACGCCATTGGGTGTTTACAAGCAGAACTGTGGGTTGCAGTCTGTGTATATGAGTTGGAGTGGGGCAGAGTATTTATACATGGTTTTGGCTCTGAATAAGACAAATTTGCCCCCTGAAGCTTTGTTCATGATTCGTTTTCAAAAATTCAGGGCGCTGGTAAAGCCTGGGCATCCATACCATGATTTGTTGTCAGAGTCTGACATACAATTATTGCCCAAGCTCAAGGCATTCATGGATTCCATAGAATATAAGAGGCAGGATATTTCAAATAGTCTTAGTGAAGATGAATTGAAAAACTATTGCAACAGCCTAATTGAGAAGTACATCCCACGCGGGACTCTGCGTTGGTGAAATTGAATTTTGATGCATTGATCTCTGAATTTTGTCCAGAATATCACAATTTTCCGTGCATTTGCCGGTTTCTGATACCAATTGAAAAACATAGAAGCGGCTGTAAAAATTACATATATTCAATTCATTCGCATTATGCCATGGTTGGGACTTTGTAGCCCAACTTTTCCAAAATCATATCATCCGTGGTGAAGTCAGCCTCCTTTCTGTATGTTCCCCTGGAGAAGTCCTTGTCATAAGAATCTTTCAATCCGTCGACCAATCCGAACTCAGGCTCCCAGTCCAATTCAGCGACAGCCTTGTCGATGGAGGCGAAGAAGTGCTGGTCTCTCATTGGGAAGGCCTTGGCCTTTCCAAAGTCAAAATCCTTTGGATTATAGTGCACCAGCTCTGGCTCTGGGGCTCCAGCAGCCTCCGCGCATGCCTTGGCAATACCGTCAAATGTGACAAAGCGGGCTCCTGAGATGTTGTACACCTGGTTGGCAGCCTTTGGGTTTCCCAGCACCTTGACAAAGGCAACAGCAAGATCCTTCACATGTCCCAACTGGGTGATCTGGATACCAGAGTTTGGCACCGGAATTGGTCTTCCAGCCTTGATGCGATGGAAGAACCATTCCTCGACTGGGTTGTAGTTCAATGGGCCATAAATGTACACTGGTCGGATGGAGGTGAAGTTGACCCCACGCTCGCGCAACAAATTCTCAGTGTTGAGCTTTCCCTTGTGGCGAGAAGCGAAATCAACCTCGTCTTCCTCACGGTGTGGCATCTGATCGCTCTTCATGTATACTCCAGCAGAGGAGCAGAAGATGTATTGCTCAATGTCTGGAAGTGCATCCAAAATTGGCTCAGCATCCTCAGCCTCACGTCCATTCATATCATACACAACCTGGAATCCTTGGCCAGAAAGCGCAGCCTTCATAGCATCATTATCCTTTCTGTCGCATGCAATATGCTTCACGGCTGATGCATACTTCTCGTAGGACTCATCAGTATCATCTGGAATCTTGGATGTGACTGGAGACTTTCCTCGTGTCAAAAGAGTAACCTCGTGACCCTGCTCCACAAGCATTCTTGCAAGATACACTCCGATGAAGCGAGTTCCTCCGAGCATCAAAATCTTCTTGGGAGCCACATCGGCAGAGGCTGCTACCACAGGGGTGACCGTTCCTGCAGAAGCTGAGACACTCACTCCACTGCGAGAGGAAACCTGACTCACATTCTGCACACCATTCAATCAAAATATTCATTAAATTCAACTTTAAAAACAAGATTTGACGCCCAATCCCTCTTTGGATCCAAAGAAAAACAGAGAGATTGTTCTCACATGTCTACTACTACCACATGTATGTGGCCTCGGATTTTCAGAGGGGCAGCGCTTTCAATTCAACATACCGAGATTTTCTTTGCTTGCTCAGTCATCAGAGTACGCCCAGCAGCCTTGCTCTGTCGTACCAAGCCAGAGTTGGGTACTCTGACACCACATGTGGTTGTTCTTGTGCATCTGGAAGCCATCATGATTCGTTTCCTCAGGACACTGTCGTGATGTATGTAATTACTCAGATAAAATATGCCACGTGCGAGACAATCACCCCAGCAGATGCTCATTCCAGTAGTAGTACTTCCATGACCTCAGCCAGATAAGATGAGAGATCTAGATCTCTAATAAGATCTGAGATCTGGTCGCGACACGCCATGCCAATTTTCTTGTGGAAGAAAAGCAGCAGTCCAGCCGATTTTATCAGACGTAAAATAAACTACAGTAGGCTTACACCATTTGCTACTCGCGTAGGAAGAGTTAGAGTGACGTGCTGGGTCCGCATGTTTGGAAGTCACAAAGGCGGTCTCCGACCTGTCATCGTTCCTCGACATGGGAGTGTATTGGAAGTCGTAATTAACTTTAGGAATAAGGCAATTAATGCCTCAAACATTGGATGTGGCCATGAGAGGCAACTGCACCATGCTTGGTTGAGTGGGCGAAACTCCTCTACCCTCTCTCTGATATGCTATAGTGCACCTCAGGGAGACAATAATGGCGTGTATATGGTTGATGAGTATGATGAGAGAGAAGAAAGTCTGCCGAGCACCAAGCCTATGCGTAAAAAGCCGTTGAAGATAAACCTGGATTTGGCTCTCTACAGAGCACGTCAGTTGCGGATTCAGTCCAACAGGGTGTCAAATCCAAACGATAGAGCAAAACTGTCGCGCGAGGCTGAGAGTAGTTTGCGACAATGTATTGATATGGATCCCGAAGATGGGAGGGCATATGTTATACTTGGCAAGATTTTGGTTCAGAAGCGGCGGTATGATGAAGCAGAGGCCCTGTATGATTCTGGGTGTGCTGCCACTCGTGGAGTGAATCCATTCCTCTGGACATCATGGGCCAATCTAGCTGTAAAACGAGGAAATGTGTCACTGGCAAGGAAGTTGTTTGATGCGGCGATTGTTGCAGATCCTCGTCATGCTGCTGCGTATCATGGATGGGGTCTATTGGAGAAGGCCCAAGGCAATTTTGCACGAGCAAGGGATATTTGGATTCGTGGTATCGATGCGACTCGCCCAGATGGCAGCCCATATCTTTTCCAATCATTAGCGGTGCTTGCAGTGGATCTGAATAAGTCGGATGAAGCTCGCAGGTGGTTTCGTGAAGGTACACTGGCAACTCGTGGTCGAGACAGCCATGCCATATGGCATGCATGGGCGTGTATGGAAGTGAGACTTGGGAGCGATGAAAACATTATTAGACAGCTGTTTGAGAAGGGATTGCAAGCATCTCCAAGAAGCAGGTATACATTCTTGTCGTGGGCTCTTTGGGAAAAGAATTTGGGGAATATTAACTATGCAAGAGAATTGTTTAGAAAGGGTACTGCAATGAATCGCTCTGATGCAGCACTGCCGCAGGCATGGGCTCTTATGGAGGAATCTCAGGGAAATTTAGATGAAGCTAGGAGACTGTTTAAGAAAGCCTCGAGGGCTGATCCGAAGCATCTGTATGTGTGGCAAGCATGGGGATGTATGGAGCAGCGCGCTGCAAATGTAGATGATGCTAGAGAATTGTTCCAGCAGGGCGTGTGGGCCGCCACCCCCCGTGCAAAGGATACATCATTGATTTTCCAGGCCTGGGCATTATTGGAACAAGACCAGGGGAATATTGAGCTTGCCCGGGAGTTGTTCAAATGTGCTGTGAAGGCAGATGCATCATCAGAACCGTCATGGCTGGCATGGGCACAGATGGAAGAAGAACAAGGCTTGTACAATAGAGCTGCAGAGCTGAGGAACTTTAGCATGCAGGAGAAACAGATTGTTCAGCTACCAGCAAACTTTTCCACACTGAAAGCAAAGAGCCGCCAGGATAGCTTCCTAGGCCCATTTTTCACCCAATTAGGAAAATGGATGGATCGCTATGAAAATGCGTCAAAAACGAAAGAACAGAATGAGGGATTTACTAATACATGATGATGTGTAATATCATAATGATGCTGTGCTGTTTCCTGTTTGGCACAGATCTGTGCCATCATCTAGATGATGTCTCTAGGGAGGCAGATCTACAGATCCAAGAGGTGCCCACTCACATGTGCGAACAGATTTAAATTTGAATTACTCCACTCTGATTAGCGGCTGTCAGTACTGAGATTACGCTGCATAAATATTTATATTTGATAAAATGCCGGAAAGTAGTATCAACGTGCGACTTTGTTTCAAACTAACGGATGAACTGGAGAGCAAGACAAACTCTTGGAATAGCTTTCTCACTCAGATTTTACCAACGGATGCGCTATCAGACGTCATCTGCTTACAAGATGAGATTGTGACTATAAAAAATACAAAGATTGGGCCTTATCTAGACGCACCGGGGACTCGTATCACCGAGGTGAGATGCTTTGCATATTTTGGCTTGGCACGGCCTATTTAAAGACTCGTGTATTGCAATGCTGTTGCAGATTCTTTTAAATGACTCACATGGACAAGTTGTTCAACTTGGGGCACACAATGCTGCCCTAATCGATATGAAGACCTTGTTAGAATTGAATGGCAGCAACCTTTTAAGACTGGATGTGAGTTTCAAGGTTACGTCTTTTCTGGAGGAGAATGATCAGGGACAAGAAAGCGCTCGTATACAAGCTACTAGAGCAGTCGTGAAGGAAGAAAATGAAATACAACCTGACGTTGGGCAGGTTTTGCGGACGAAGAGTCATCGCAATGGATTGCCAGAGCTAAGTCCAAATACCCTTGGCAGGAACAAACTTTGGAATACTTTGCTGGACTTTTGTGAACAAAACCTCGTCACATGTCCAGAGAGCGTGAGCCAGTCTTATATAGAAAAGGTTTTCGAAGACATAGTCGACATTTTATGGGCATTAAATCACCTGGATTGTGGAACAGAATCTTGGAAACTGCAGCCACCACGTGAGCTGGACTTGTTCCTTGGGTTTGATTGCCAGGGCGACAGGGGACGTAGAAAGAAAAGAAAGCGTGACGCCATGACTAAAGAAAATTTGTCAGCCATCTTTGAGAAACTTTATCGTGTCCTCGGTGCCGCACCCTTCAGAACCCATGGTCCAGCCTTGCATAGATTTCTTGCTGATCTTTACAGATCAGTACATGTCCAATTAGTAGACGGTATAGAAGTCAGCAGTACCAATTAATGTGGGTTTGGAACGATCACATGGACTAATGAGGGCGCATATCATAGAGCATGAATAAAACTATTGATACTAGAAATGCTATCTTCTATGGCCTTCTTGGCTTGGCCAAGGGAGAC
Organism: Picochlorum sp. BPE23; assembly: GCA_025209345.1. Classification (NCBI taxonomy): domain Eukaryota; kingdom Viridiplantae; phylum Chlorophyta; class Trebouxiophyceae; genus Picochlorum; species Picochlorum sp. BPE23. The sequence continues at coordinate 211,436 of JANSVD010000005.1, read as the reverse complement.
AAAGTTTGGAACTGTTGCAGGATCTGGTGCCTCGCCATCAAATGGTTTACTGAATGCTGCCTGTGAGGCATGCAAGAGCCTCATCACAATCAATACACAGTCATGCGCATGTGCTTCAAATGCCCGAAAGTGTAAATATCGTAGCAACACCTTTGCATCCTGGGTCAAGTTTCGATCAAATATATGCCAAAATGTTGTTGAATGCCGTATCATTACCTTCAACACCTGTGGTGCTTCCCATGGTGGTTTGAGTTCATCCTCCAAGAGTTCCTCCCACATATCCCCTAGATCTTGCTGTCTAAAATACATGACGACTGTCCCTAAACCATGTGCTATTGCGTCGATGATAAGCATGTGGAGATCATGCATGGACAGGACATGAGGTGGAGATTGCACAGCCTGAACAACCACAGAACTTCTTGGTTCCTCCACATGCTTCGTGTCCACCACACGACTGAGAAGCTGTTCCATTTCATGAACCCCGGTATCACTCTTGTTTGTTACGGCACTCTCTCCAGGCATCGAGATGCTGTGCTCTACTTCAATCTTTTCCACAAGCTTCTTACCATTTGTAGCAAACTCTACAGCTTTAATACAATTCAATCCATTGGCTGTTGCTCTCATTTGAAGCCCTTGATCATTAGAAACCAATGTAATACACGCTTTGTGGCCTTTTTTCCGCATATTCTGCACCAGAGTCTGCTCAAAATACATGCACGTTTGCATGATGAAATCATCATTTCTCAGGCTCTGTCTCTGATCCGGAAGTGATACCGTATTGACGGCAGTCGTATGGCTTTTTGCACTCTGAATAAATAAAAACGAATCTCGCTGTGAATTCAACGTGTTGATTCGTTTGATGGCATACATGGCTGCCTCTCTATTCCTTCCTTCCTTCAAATGATCCAATTCATTCAGCACAACCCATGGCACAATAACCATGAGCTCATATGATGAACTCAGCATTTCTTGAAACGTGCGCTCTAAAAATGAAAAATGACTCAGCAGTACATTGGTATCCAACACGGCAACAAGATGCATCACAGTCCCATCATCCCATGCAACTTCAACTGCATCGTAATCCATTGGAGCAACCCCTCCACCAAACCCTCCTCTCACAGCCTCAGTACCACCAACCGACCCATCATCATGTTTTTGTACAACCTCAACATACGACGTACGAAGCTCGGCCACATCCTGCACTGTCGCTTCCCATTCCATGCCATCCACACCTCTCTGCCCTGGCACACCAGTCGAATCAGAATGCTCCACATATTCCAAAATCCACACTGGAACCCAAACTCGAATCACTGGATTCTCATATAACATGGCCATTTTCGACTCAAAATACCCCTTGTGGTACCATGCCAGCATTTTGCCATGCCTATAGGGCCCATGGATTTTTTTTTTTGGATCCACATATCGCCAAGCAGACTTGTCCGTTGGCTCCACTCCAGTCAAATCTTCCAAAAACGCCTTCATACTATCAGCAGCAGCCTGTCTATTGGGACCCATCACGATGATCTTCCTCCCCAAATGATCCGAGAAGAACTTGTCTTGCAACCATAAGACTCCCCCACTTCCAAACTGACTATGCGTCCCAAGCGACCCAAACAACGAGCGCACCTGAGCCAAACAATAATACAATGTAATAACAATAGCAATTACATCATACAGTTCTATATTAATCTGAGTGATATATTGACAACACGCACCGCTCTCTCAGGAACCGAAATGTGCCCCTGAATTTGCATTCAATTGAACCAAGGATCCGTTCCGAAAATAAACAAGCAGCTCTACAATTTACATAGATGAATAAATATGTTTTATCTAAGGGCGTTATTACAACGGGCAATCCCTCAGTACCGTTTAAAAAAGAAGAGAGGAATTCTGGACACCTCAGCACTCCATCAGTGATGATGCTGTGATGGACACCATTGCTTTATCAATGCTGCATAGCAAGGCTGCTGATATGCATATACATATACATACCCTTCTTGATTAGTATACATATCTACTCGCCTGTTTCTTGTGTCCCAACACCCATTATTATTGTTGTTGCCTGGCAGTCTCCCCAGGCTTTTGTTGTTTATCAGATTCTAGCAACAGTGCCAGCTCCCTCAGGTTTGATGACAGCTTCTTCTGATACCTACACACATTTAATTCATAGGTGACTGTACAGCTGATGAATGAACCCCATTCATCACACAGTGACAAGACACAGTAGCAGTCAAAAATACCCACGTTACACAGTCCTTCAATGAGTTGACATTCTGTCTCTCATTAATCGCCTCCAAAAGCATTGAATTCTCTTCTAATTTCTATATCCAAAAGAGCATGCGTGTGTCAGCAAGGCCATACCAATTGAGGGGCGTTATTCAAATTCAAAACAAATTTCAAACCACCCAAATCTCCACCCAGAGAAAGCATACCTGCTGGATCTCTCTTGTTGTTAAAATTTTAGCTGGACTTTGGGGTACAGTGTCTCCTGCGTGTCCCTCCGCTGCTTGTGCTGATACAGGAGGTTTAGGCACCCCGCCTTGATCCATGCTCCAACTAGTACTAGTACTTCTATTGCTGCTACTATATACTGTATCGAATGGTATTATTACGTAAAAAATTAGCCACACGGCAAGGGCACTTTCTTGTGTGTTCAGTCGCCGAAGAATCAAGCCCATGCCATGAGGTAGAGTTTTCTCTGTCGATGACGTGTGTCGAACACACGCCTGACTCCGATCGGAGCTTGCTGCCAGTCTCAAAACAGGCACTGTGTTCCTCGCATCTATTCTGATATCCAAGTATTGTTTGCAAAGGGTAGAGTAATGATTGTCGAGTCTAGATTGAATAAAGGTGGATGAATGATTGGGCAACGGGTCCTCTATCAGGTTGGCATACTGGGAACAGCAGTCTTGCTGACTGCTGCACCCCTTGCTCTTGCTGCTGATGGTTCTGGCGAGGATGCAATCTGCTCTACACCAACAGATGCTGGTAACTATAATCTTGGATTTGCGATTGCTTCTATATTCGTCATTCTTGTGCTATCAGTGGTGGGTTTTATGACACCAATCATGTTGAGTTTGAAAGAGCATCGTGTGTATCAGTTGCTCATCGTCGCCAGTGCATGTGGCGGATCAGGGGTTGTTCTCACCGTCGGGTTTATCCATATATTAGCTGATGCGGAGGAGTTTTTGTCGAATCCTTGTTTACCACAGGGATTTTTAAATGCCTATCCAGATTGGGCCATGTTGTTTTGCAATATTACCATTGTTGTATTGATTCTGGTTGATTACTTCCTCAAGGGGTATTTTGAGATGAAGATACGTAGAGCAAAGAAATTCACGACTGAAGAAACGGGGACACTTGCGGATGTGAGGTCGATGGAGTATAGGACAACATCAGAAATCATCATGGTTGACATTGAATCAGAGGAGGAAGAGGACTCCGTGGATGGAGGGCATGGGGATGATATATATGTGGATGAACATACTGAAATTCAGCTAGCACGTGGTGTTATTATGCTGATCGAAGTGTCTGTGTGTTCGCATTCAATACCAGTTGGGCTTGCATTGGGTCTACAGACTGGGGATGCCTTTACTGGACTGTTCATCGCTGTGATTTTTCATCAATTATTGGAAGGGTTTGGTGTTGGAGCTGCCTCTATGCGAGGAAAATATTCCATGAAAATGTACATGGTGCTTGCGCTATGCTTTGGCATCACAGCTCCGTTGGGAATAGCGATTGGGATCATTTTGCATGAGAGTCTCAATGAGGATAGTCAGGCATATCTGTTTACTGTGGGGATTGTAAATGCGATTGCTGCTGGTATGCTAATTTATATTGCTTTAGAGCATTTGAATACTCTGTCATCGAGGGGACGATGGCTTCGACGTCAGCCATGGAGTCATCAGTTGTTATGTGTTTCATGCTTTTTGCTTGGTTCTGCAGCACTCATGATTATTGGGCGGTGGGCATAAATCATCCTCATCTAAAAGAGTATATAGGTATAATGTTACTACAATGAATAATAATAAAAATAATAATACTACAACGTCTATACGTTTGATGTAATTGTTCTACCAATTAGGTATTGGTGCTGGTAAACAAGAGGCTGGTGTTTGTCCCACCAAAGCCAAATGAATTGCTCATGACTGCCATGCGGGGTGTTTCATCCTGTAAACTCACGGGATCTTTCGAGACAAGCTCGCACCCAGACACCGTCATGATGTCCGTCTCATTCAAATTTGCAGTAGGTGGACACTGTCTGTGATAACATGCCAGGCATGAAATGGCAGCTTCAACCGCCCCTGCTGCCCCGAGTAAATGACCCAGTGTTCCTTTGGATGATGACACATACAATGGGTGCCTCCGAGGACCACGCTGTAACGCAAAGTCACTATCAAAAAATACAGACTGAATCGCATGCAGTTCTGCAAGGTCTCCAAGAGGTGTGGATGTTGCATGCGCATTAATATACGAAACATCCTCTGGATCACATCCCGCCACAGCCAAGGCCCGCTGCATGGCCAATCGCGCTCCATACCCATCCTCGCGGGGTTTTGTCACGTGATACGCATCCGAGGACATACCATACCCTATAATTTCACAGTAAATTCGAGCGCCTCGAGCGAGGGCATGGTCTGCGTCTTCGAGCACCAGCATTGATGCGCCTTCACTGAGAACAAACCCATCCCTGTCCTTGTCAAATGGCCGAGACGCCGTCTCTGGGGAATCATGAAATGCAGTCGACAGCGCCTTAATTCGGGCAAATCCTGACAATGAAATTGCATCTACACACGACTCGGTCCCTCCAGCAATCATCACTCGAGCATCTCCTCGCTGAATCATTCGAAACGCATCCCCAATGGCATGTGCCCCTGTCGCACATGCAGTGCTTGCTGCATGATTGGGTCCATGCAAATCATATGACATACTCACCGCTCCAGCAGCCGCATTTACTAAAATACGAGGCACAAAATATGGAGATAATCGTCGAATCTTTCCGTGTTCTATCAACCTCCCAGCCTGCCCCAATTCATACGTTGAACTCATCCCAGCCCCAATGGCCACTCCAGTCATGTCACATGCTGCAGCAGACGACGGAAACCATCCCGCGTCTCGCAGCGCTTCGTCCGCAGCTATACTGGAATATTGAACAAACGGAGGACTCTTTGCATCCACCCCTCGTAATGTCCGTGCTTGAATCTCCCGCACAACATCATCCACATCCACCTTGCCAACCACCCTGGATGGCAAGGAATCAAATGCTCCTTCATGCTCCTACAGACAGAATAGATTCGCAACTCATACTCAACTCTTCTGGACATATCCCTCATCAAAAAACAATAACATACCGGCGGTAGATCCATTCGTGTCAGCGACCGTGTCGCAGAAACGCCCTGCAGGACCTTGTCCCATAAACTCTCTTGTCCAATTCCACACGGCGTCACAAAACCAAGCCCAGTCACAACCACACGTGAATGCGATGGGGTTGGTGACTTTTGAAACTGAAATACCTCATCAGAAGATGACGACATGAATCGAGCAGCTCTTGTGACGGCAACGCATGGCACCCGACGACGAATCATGTCTTCTTCTTCTTCTTCCCGAAATTCAGAATATATCACACCATTATGATGAATATACTATACAAAAAAATAAGAAACAAAAATATAGTATTCAAGCATTGCTACGAGTCCTGTACTTGAGCCATGTATCCAAGCGTATTTTTTGACAGGAGCAGTTTTTGAACGCACAGAAGCGCCTCCCTCTGCACGCCTGAATCCGGATGCGCCATCAATCGCATCACGAGTGGCTTTGCTTCCAGATCAGCAATCAAACCCTTACCATGGGGAAAATGTGTCACAAAGTTGGACACATCTCGGCATGCAAGACACAGCGTGACGTGGTCATTGGATGCATCCAACAGCCTCAGCAAGGCTTTGAGCAGTGCAGCATTATTGTCTGCTAATTTCTCTGCATTCTCCGACCAAAACTGCTCCGACTCATGCATTGGACCAGGAACAAGCGTCCCTTGCATAACTTCCTTTCTATATCTCTCTAACGACGACATGGCAAGCACACCCGCATCCATACGCTCCTGCAGGTCCTCCAGCAAATCTGGAATATCTCCATCCTCCCATGTCTGCTCTGCTCTATTTTCCAGCGCCTTTGGCAGTCCATTCTCCACCGCCGACATTTCTAACGCCATTTTCCCACTCTCATCCAACAACGACTTGAGCGCCATCAGCGCCACCCGTATAACCTTTTCCTTGTGTGCCAAGCGCACCACATCCACCAACCGATTCACCAATGCTGGAGTAGACAAGCTCTCATTCCCTGGCCCATACAGAGACAGCAACCACACACATAGAATGGACTCATACTGCACCTGTACATTAATCCCACCCTGCGGCATCCCCACCAAGGCCATAATCAACCCGACACCCCCAGCCTTGCACACCAATGGCCTCACAGGCTTTTCCCGCAGCATCACTGCCAAACAATGCACAGCAGTAGGCACAGCATTCACAGGATGCGCCGGCCTCCTCAACTGAGACAAACACCAATCAATAAATGCTAATATCGCCTTCCCCACATCATCTCCAACCAGCGTCCCATCCGGCATCACCGCCTCCCCTAACGCCTCTTTATTCGGCCGATGCGCCACCACCTGACTCAATATGAATGCCGCCTTTTCCTGCGTAAACCAATCATCCCGCTGCAACAACCGCAACAATATCCCATACGGATCCAGCACAGAATCTTCTCCCTCCCCATACGTCAATGAAAAGAAAAACCTCGCCCTCTGAGAATCCCCCTCCAACACCTCGTCCACCAAGGCCAGCACATACTGCACCGTCTCTTCCTTTGTCACATTCTGCAACACCGACATCATAGCTCGAACATACTTCTCCCCTCCATCACTAAGCAACAACTTCTTCTGTTGAGGATCCTTCTTATCATACCGACGAAGTAATTGCAAATCCCGATCCGTAATGAGCCTCGCGGTCATGTAAATGTCCCACGGAATCTCCCTCGTCCTCAACAGCTGCTGTGTCGTTGGTAATTGTTTAAACTCTTGTTGAATATCATCGGATGATAGAGCAGAACCCGACAACAAAAACGCACGACCACTGGGATCCTCGCTCCCTCCAGCACCCCCCAGGGTACCCTGCTGTTGTGAAAAGAACCCTTGCTGCGATGAGGTTGCTGCCATACTGTATGAATCTACCGACTCTAATTCAATATGAATGGCGTATCAAATACGTGGAAAGGCAGGACAAGAATGGGACCATATGGCCATGGTGGATCTCCGGAGATCTGTAGCAGAGGCGATGATGATACACAAGCATGCTGGGTGCCGCACAGGGATACATAACAAAAAGGATCCATTGGGTTGTAATAAAATACACCCTGTGCGAGGAAGGAATCTCGAGGACTGATTGATTGCATTCACTTTCTGAATCACGCAGTCGATCGTCTCAGACAGAGAGGCAGAGATACACGCAGATTTGGAGTCAATTAACTGATATCTTCTGTGTCTTTGGGATTTATCGGGGGGTTTGGAGCGAAGAATGGCTGGTACGTGTGATGGAATGACGGACGGCCCGATGGGTGGGTTTGGTGGCGCCGTTGGTTATCTGCTGTGCTGAGGAAATTATTCCATCTTACTATGGATATGTTGTGTGTAGAGGAAGAAATTCGAGTGGGAAGGCGCTGCTTTGTGTCGAACTTGGCATGGAGAACGTCGTGGCAGGATCTGAAGGACAAATTCCGCGACTGCGGGAATGTTGTCTACACGAATGTGATGCGAGATGAAAATGGAAGGTCAAAGGGATGGGGTATCGTCGAATTCGAGACGAGCGACGAGGCTGTGAACGCCATGAACACCATGAATGGCGTGGAGATTGACGGAAGGCCCATCATCGTTCGCGAGGATCGCGAGGATCGTGAAATCAAGGATTTCGGTGATCCTGCTCGTCGCGTGGGAGGACGAGGCCGTGGTGCTCGAGGAGGCCGTGGAGGCGACCTTGGGGGAGAGCCAGCTCCTCCTGGGACGCAGGTTGTCGTCCATGGGCTTCCATGGTCGTACACAGGGGCTCAATTGCTTGACATCTTCCAGGGATGTGGAGAGATTGTCAAGGGAGATGTTGTGTACGGAAGGGATGGACGCTCCCGTGGATATGGTGTGATTCAGTTTGCAACACCAGATCAGGCAAACATTGCCATTCAGCAGTACAACGGCATTGATCTGGAGGGAAGAACCCTTTCGGTGAAACTCGACTCATTTGCTTGAATTGACAGCCGCATTTCTTTTCCATGATGATCGCATACTGGATGCGGTGGTGCCTGATTGACTGACTGGAGATTGAGACTCAGCCACTGGGTGATGGTCATCATTCTCCATTGAACCAAGGAAGGTTGGTTGCTTTACATGATTCATTCATTCATGACGTATTAAATATGTAATACGAATGGTACTATACTATAATACCCGGGATGGAAGAGCATGACGAGTCCATCTCTGTGTTGGAACTCCTGGACGACTCGTCCTTCCTTCACGTGCTCTCTTTCTTACCACCTCGAGATATATGTACATGCAAACAATTGAATAGATATTCTAAGGATTTTTATGATCGACACGAGGAGGAAATATGGGGTTTGTGCTTGTCTCGGTATTTTGGTATCGAAAAGCACAAGACTCTGGTTCACCTTGGCCGTCGGTTTGGGGTTGGAGGGGACCGAGTGGGGAGGAATCTCGGCATGCGGTTCCATGAGATTTGTTGCAAGTATGGATCGATAGGGTACAGGATGATTCGGGCGTGGAGTAGTATATACGAGAGTGTGGAGCAGTATGCAAAGCCTGTGGCAGACACACTGCTGGTTCCAGAAACAGCTCAGGGTTTGAGGCAGTTCAGCGACATGTTCCGTTCGGGGTTTCGGCGGCCGATGCCTATGGAGTTGGAGTGCTTGTATCGTGTGTGTGGGGGGCAAAGGCATGGCGATGAGCCAATGGATCCTCCTCTTGAATCAGATTCAAAGAGGCTGAGAATCAGGATGGATATTCCCCCTCTTCCCGATTTTGACGACTCGAGCGAAGATGCATTTCAAGGTATATTTCCTGGGATGAAGGTATATCATGATGAGTATTCTCTCTCCATGCTGCCTCTGTCAGCGGCAATGCCTCTCTCGATACTCTCCATGGGGAGGCATGGGTCTAGGCCAAAGTTTATGATGGCGATGAATCTCAGTGGCTCGCGGTATAAAGATATGTTCTTTGATGTAGAGAGTGGACAGATTCAGTTTGACCCGAGACCAGGAATGCCTGACGGGATTGATGGAGTTGCTCGAGATCGAAGGATTTTTGCACCTGATAAACCAAGGCCTGCATGGTATGTTTCCAGTAAAGATGAAATGCGCCGAGTGGAGTTGAATTATCCTCATTATGAGGACATTGTATCGTCAATGGGATATGATATACATCCTGTGCCTCCTCTGGTGCATTGGATGGAGTGTTATGCTCATGAATTGGAGTTGCAGCATATTCAGTATCATCCTGTCCCAGGCGATGGAGTTTGTATGCTGTGGAGGTTTCCATTGAAAGGTCCAGAATGTCGCAAATGTGTGACTGGAAGTATTGAAGTAAAGTCGTCCTGCGTGCTTGCACCGCATGCAATCCAGTGCCCCTCTAATGAACTAGTGTGGGCATACAGTATACAGATGAGGTTGCTGAGTGTGGAAGAGCAGAGAGAGCGAGGGGTTGATCCGTCCGAGATTCTTACTGTTATTCAATTGAGAGGTAGGTACTGGAATATTTCATCGGCAAATGGTGTTCAAGAGGTTCAGGGAGGGGGCGTTGTAGGGCAATATCCAGTGTTGAGGGAAGGAGGTGTTGCGTTCGAGTATCAGAGTTACGTATCGTTGAGGACCATGGAGCATTATGCCAACCATGATGTTCCTGTTGAGGGCCGTATGGAGGGACATTTCACGTTTGCCAACAAACTTGGTCGTAATCAGCGACCATCTGCACCCGTTGAGGCCCCCATTAGAGCAATATGCCCAACCATGCACTTGACATTCCCCGACATTGTCATGTGACCAACATGACTTACTTTGATTCGTGTTTTCACGACATACTATGTATTTTATTTTTCTTCTTCTTTGAACGTGTTTCAATAACAACAACAATGATGGGTTACTTTTGCACATCAGTCACAGTCTTATCCACCAACTTTCTCATATCTTCTATAATCTTTGCTTCTTTCTTCTTCTTCTCTTCAAAATTCAGCATGGCCAATGCCGCCTTCTCCTCCGCGGTATACACCTGATTCTCCTTTCTCATCCGAATAGCATTCATTTTTGCATTTCTGTTACCACTCATCACATACCCAATCTTTTCAAACTGTTCAATTCTCTCAGCATCCAGACCAACTTCACCACGTCGAGGAATCCTCTTACCCTGTTGAACGTACGCCGCCATGGCAGAACCCTCTCCCGGCCTGAGATGCGTCCCATACATGGATGTCGACTCAAACTGCTCCACATGCCCTTCACGTGTCAACGGCTCTGGACCCACCAACGCATTCTCCTCCTCCTCCAACCGCTTCCTCTCCTCTTCTACTATTCGAGCATCTCGTATACTATCCAAATATTCTCTGAGCATTTCCATCTGCCTCGCTTGTAATCCTTGCAGGACGGTATCATTCTGGAACAAGTCATTCATAACCATTTCCTGTTTTTCATCCATCCCCCGCTTCCGCCTCTGATCCTCACTCTTCTGCAATCTCTTCCTATGCTCTTCTAGTTCATCCTGCAACTCTTCCTCATCCTCTGTCAACATGACTGATCCCTCGTCATCCTCCTGAGACCCAAGACGCTCCTCCCCAGGAGGAGGACTGGGCGTATTCCTGTATACACACCGCACATTCCTCTCCCTCATCTTCTTTCGTTTTAATCTCCTATATTCTCGTCTACTATCCGCTCGAATATCATCATCACTCACATCCTCCGGGTATTCCGACTGTAGTGGCAAAGGCTTCCTTTCTCTCGTGCTACGCTCCTCCTCTCTATAGTCTGGAGAATGTCTTCGCCTTCTTCCATTTGAATACCGCCCAGGTGAGTAGTAGTCCCTCCTGCTCCGTCTCCGTCCTTCTCTCTGCATGGCAATCTCTAAAAGTCTACTTGTTCAAGACCTTGACGTTCTATCTACTCCTATCAAGCTGCATTGTTGAGGTATTTACTGTGAAATAAAATGCTGCTTTGATACAAACATGAACACAGGAGTTGCTTCCCAATTCATTCATGTTTGTGGGAAGAAGAGACCAGGCACTTTTTTTCTTATTTTTGATTGTCATCATGAGACATATCTGTGATGCTGGTCTACGGTCAAACACCATGTTGGACCGATTGATCTGCACAATTGTATGTATCTCGGAGGAACACGTGCCTCTGAGTAAAAAAGGAGATGGTCTTCCATTGATCCCTCGAGACAAGATTCCGACACATTTTTTCGATATATTTATGATTCGTTCACGACTTTGGCGTCTTTTTATGGCTTTAACAAGGGGAGACTATGCGGGAATGTCAACGGTTCACTGCCGATAATAGGACCTTGTGGCAATTGAGGGAATTTGTCCAAATTTGCCGCAGCTGAATTTCTTTTGGACACGTGGCAGGCATAGCATCTATTGTAGCCATTGTTCAGATGATGTCTGTTTCAGTGGCCATCTGGATTGGGATATGCGTCCTGCATCTCTTGTGCCTGACGACTCTTGGGGTCTCCCGCGTGGTGTCCAGGACCCAGGGTCTGTTCATCAGGCCCTCATCACCTCGTGTCGAACGGGTTGCGGTGATCTCTGATCCTCATCTGGCTGGCCCAGAGTATCACTTGAATACCGAGACCAATGAGCTTGATAATGAGAGTGTGGTACGGAGTCAAATGAGAATGTATTTGACGGCGCAGCAACTTGTGGCAGCGTTGGGTGTGGATCCATCTCCAAAGCTTGCTGTCTTGCTGGGGGATGTGGTTCACAGTGGACTGGGTATTTTACAGAGTGATTTTGGTATCGATGAGCACGGTGTGCAGAAACTGTTCGATATGGATGTCAATGGATATACAATTGGCGTTGATATTTTAGAATCGATTCCATTGCCCAAGATGTTTGTTTGGGGGAACCACGACAGCTTGTTGACGTGCGGCAAGCCCAAACATACCATGCCGAAAGATTTGCTTGAAAAGGTATACCGACATTATTTCAATGCATCTGCATATAGCAGTACTGAGCTGGATCATTGGAAAATCATTGGGTTAAACTCAGTATGGGGCACAACGTGGGATCCAAGCTCGCCACAATGCAACCAACTATTGTCAAGTTTTGGTAAAAAGCAGCTCATGTGGTTGGATGAAGAACTGACGCATACACAGGCATCGCATGTGGTACTCATACTGCATTCTCCCCCAGGGACTATCAAGTTGAATGAGATTGAACAAGGTGATGATGATGACGGAATCACAGATCTCCGTAGTGTACTGAAGAAGCATGATACGATTAGATTGGTATTGACTGGTCATTATCATAAAGGTATTATGTGGGGGCATTTGTTTGGCGATGCTATTCCTGTCATCAGCCTGCCCTCCACAAGATATAACGCAGAAAACTTTTTCAATTTGGACCTGTATGAGAATGGGTCTTGGAGTATTGTGGATCTGGATAAGAATAGACATGGAGCACGATGCTCTGATTGGTACGTGTACGATGAGGACAATCCGAATGGAAAGTTTGAAGCGCCATTCAGGCCAAAAGATCCAGGAAATTGTGGGCGTCCTCTGGTGTCTGAGGAATCCACATGGGAAGTGGACCCCATCACGAGCTTGAAAGAGTATCCCAGCAATAGTGTATTCAATCCCGAGGGCTCGTGTCGCTTCATGTATGCCCCTGCATTCTTCACGACATGCTTGGAAGATGACTTTCTAGAGAATGGCTGCTGTGATATTTTATCAAAAGCATTCTGGCCATCATCAAGTCATCCATTTGCATCCTGTTTCTGTCAGACAGAGTTTTGGAATTCGACCGTCGAGTACTTTGCCTCGCATTCACGTAACGCATCGTCCGTCATGCAACAATGTGCTGAGAACAAGGTATTTCTCATATGGCCGGGATCAACAGACACATGGTGCAGCCTTATTTGAGTAGGGGCATTGTATATTTCTTCATAGATATATATATGGTAGTATTGTAAACTGAGTAATGCGATATCATGATTGTGTACAGCGATCCATCATCGAATCTACACTTTTGTCTGCTCCTGCATTGCCCATCTCCTGCTGGTCCCCGGAGATTCTAGGTTGGGGTTGAAGACAAGATTCCCTAAGCAGCCCAGTGTCGTTTCGACAGCCCCTATTCTTAAATTTCGTTTTTTTTTTTTTAATATTTGTACACATTCGAATGATATGACATGGGTACAGAGGACCCTATCGTTTCGGCTATTTGTCTTTCTGATTCTGACGACTTTCGGTTTTTTGTCTTGCGGGGCCGAGAGGCGTCCTTTTGTGGCAGCCGAAACGCCCTCCTCATCTGGTGTGGAACGCGTTGCATTGATTGCAGATACGCATTTGACCGGTCCAGAGTACCATTTAAATACCGAATCCAATGATCTTGATAATGACAGTGTGGTGCGGAGCCAAATGAGAATGTATTTGACAGCACGGCAGATTATAGCATCACAGGGTATGGAGCCATCTCCAAAGCTGGTTGCCATGCTTGGCGATGTGGTTCACAATGGCTTGCACATCCTACAGAGTGATTTTGGTATAGACGAGCAAGGTGTGCAGAAACTATTCGATATGGACGTGAATGGATATACAATAGGCGCAGACATTTTTGAATCCATCCCGTTGCCTAAACTGTACATATGGGGCAACCATGACAATTTACTCAAGTGCAACGAACCAGAAAATACCGTTCCAAAAGATTTGCTTGAAAAGGTATACCGGCATTATTTCAATGCATCTGCGTATAGCAGTACTGAGCTGGATCACTGGAAGATCATTGGATTGAATTCGATGTGGGGTGAGACATGGGATCCAACCTCTCCAGAATGCAACCAAGTGCTGTCAAGCTTTGGTAAGAAGCAGCTCATGTGGTTGGATGAAGAGCTATCTCGCACGAATGCATCGCATGTTGTGCTCTTCTTTCATTTTCCACCAGGGACTATCAAGTTGAATGAGATTGAAAAAGGTGATGATGGAATCACAGATCTCCGTAGTGTACTCAAGAAGCATGATACTATTCGTCTAGTATTGACTGGCCACTTTCACAAAGGCGTGACGTGGGGACATTTGTTTGGAGATGTCATTCCCGTGGTGACTCTACCATCCACGCGATACAATGCAGAAAACTTTTTCAATTTGGATCTGTATGAGAATGGGTCTTGGAGCATTGTGGATCTAGATAAGAATAGACATGGAGCACGATGCTCTGATTGGTACGTGTACGATGAGGATACTCCGAATGGAAAGTTTGAGGCGACATTCAGGCCAAAAGATCCAGGAGAGTGTGGATATCCTCTGGTGTCTGAGGAATCCACATGGGAAGTGGACCCCATCACCAGCTTGAAAGAGTATCCCAGCGATGCTGTATTCAACCCCGAGGGCTCATGTCGCTTCATGTATGCCCCTGCATTCTTCACGACATGCTTGGAAGATGACTTTCTAGAGAATGGCTGCTGCGGTATTATATCAAAAGCATTCTGGCCCACGTCCAGTCACGTGTTCTCAGCTTGCTTGTGTCAGTCGGACTTCTGGAATTCTACAGTAGAGTACTTTGCATCTCAGTCACGCAACGCATCATACATTATGAAACAATGCGCTGAGGATAACAAGGTATTCTTGGTGTGGCCAGGCTCCACAGACACATGGTGCAACAACAATTAATTTATTCATTGATGATAATGTATTGTATTACATCACAGAACAACAGGTTGCATATATGATGATGTATTTCTACCCTTCATCAGATGATGATTCCGACATGGACCAGCTCTTTGTCATACCCAATGTATCACTCGTCAACAGATTATGCCTCCAAGCATCCAATGCCTCTTGAACATCATCATCCGTCTCTAGAGAACACGATGCATTTCCAAGTGACATGATCCGGCTGCTCTGAAAATCAGCTGCCGCCATATGAACTATCAAATCTCGAAATTCATCCCTCTTCACCCCCCGCACATCATTATGATCCATACCCTCTTCATCACTGCTCTCCAAACACGCATCAATAAACATGGCCACCTGCTCATCCGTAATCTCCACATCTCTAGAGCGCAATGCGTGGCCCACCTCGGCCGCCGACAGCACTAAATTACCATCCGAGTCAAACTCTTCGAATATATGCCCCAGAGGATCCGAATACTGCTGAGATGGAATCCTCTCTCGAGCCAAGATGGCCGCAGCAAACTCTTGCATTCCAGGTATCCGGCACTGCTCCGGCCTCGACATTTCAAACGCATGCAAAAATGCTTCATGAGCAACTTCTTTATCTTCATCTGGTGTCGGTATAGCAGCTCCAGGCCTATTCGCTGTCGTTTCGGCAAACCCGTCCTTGTTGGATCCCTGTCCGTGACACGTAACCAGTCGACTACAGAATTGTTCCGTATTGGCATTCACATAGGTATACTGGGTTCTATTCTGCACTATGTACCCCTTCCTGGCAAGGGTCTGAGATACAAAGCAGCGTGTCGGGATCATTGGTTTCGCCTTCCCAAGAGTATTCACGGATACTCCTCCGTCGCCTGCTATCATTTGTGTTTCGATACTTTTGTTTGTTTGTCAACTTTGTAATGGTACTAAAGGCAATTAAAATCTACCATGTGAATGATGTCTCATGCTGCTTTGTGGCAGTCTTGGATGCCTCCTATTAAAAACTACGTTTGACCGATGCATCCATATTTTTTAACTCTTTTTTTGGCAACCTCCTAGGAACATACACACATGGTGCTGCTGCTGGTGCTGTATTCCATTCCATGACAATATTATAAATATATTTCCATCTATATCTGTATTCAGACGACAGCGATCGTCATCAGTAGCAGACAAGGGAGATATTGTAAGAAAAAGATCATTTGTGAGAAGAAGAAGAAGAAAAAGTCAAAAGACTTGTAGCGTCGGCGTGTTGTTGTTTCACAATGAATCCGTATGGAATGGTATGTGTGCTAGTGTTTATATGTATTGCTGAATAGTGCCTCTTTGGGTGGGTGTGGAGGTCAAAGGGATCGTGATTGGCTGCTGGCGAATCGACGGTGACCCTGTTTGAATATGCGACTGGTATATTGATGGTACAGTATTGACATGCAGCAACCTCAGATTATCCTGCTCAAGGAAGGGACGGATACGAGTCAGGGGATGCCTCACCTGATCAGTAACATTAATGCCTGTGTTGCTGTTGCTGATGTCGTCAGGACGACGCTGGGTCCTCGAGGGATGGATAAGCTTATACATGATGAGCGTGGTGTGACGATATCGAATGATGGGGCTACCATTATGAAGAAGCTGGATATTGTGCATCCTGCAGCCAAGTCGCTGGTTGACATTTCCCTGTCTCAGGATGCAGAGGTTGGAGATGGAACAACGACGGTGGTGTTGTTGGCTGCAGAGTTTTTGAATCAGTGTAAAGCGTTTTTGGAGGAAGGGGTGCATCCTCAGGTGATTATCAAGGCATATAGGGAGGCATCAGTGATGGCTGTGGGTCGAGTGAAGGAGATTGCGACGCATATTCATGAGGGAAAGAGTGATGAGGAGAAGAAGGAATTGCTTAAAAAGTGTGCCATTACATCGTTGAACTCGAAATTGGTGAGCGGAGAGAAGGACTTTTTCGCTGCGATGGTTGTGGATGCGGTGTCTGTGTTGGACCCAGTGTCTGTGGATTTGAGCATGTTGGGGGTGAAAAAGGTACAAGGAGGTGGTCTGCGGGACTCGTTTTTAGTTCGTGGCGTGGCATTTAAAAAGACGTTTAGTTATGCTGGGTTTGAGATGCAGCCAAAATGTTACGACGATCCAAAGATTTTGTTGTTGAACATTGAACTGGAGCTCAAGAGTGAAAAGGATAATGCAGAGGTTCGGTTGGATGATCCTGCAAAGTATCAGGCGATTGTGGATGCTGAATGGAACATTATTTATGACAAGCTTGATAAATGTGCCGCGTCCGGTGCCAAGATTGTCCTATCAAGGTTAGCCATTGGAGATTTAGCAACGCAGTATTTTGCAGACAGAGACATCTTCTGTGCTGGGCGTGTTCCAGAGGAAGACATGAAGCGTGTTGCGGATGCGACCGGTGCATCCGTTCAGACGACAGTAAATAACTTGAGGGATTCTTGTCTAGGAACGTGTGCCAAGTTTGAAGAGCGACAGGTTGGTGGAGAAAGGTTTAATCTGTTCACAGGCTGCCCTGATGCTCACACAGCCACCATTGTCCTCCGTGGTGGAAGCGAGCAATTCTTAGATGAGGCTCAACGTTCGCTGCATGATGCCATCATGATTGTCAGACGTACCTTGAAGAATCCCAACGTAGTTCCAGGAGGGGGTGCTGTTGATATGGAGTTGTCCAGGATGATTAGAAAGCATGCTTCCACCATTGCAGGAAAGAGTCAGCTCTTTCTCAATGCATTCGCAAAAGCATTAGAAGTGATTCCTCGGCAGCTTGCAGATAATTCCGGATTCGATGCGACGGATGTGTTGAACAGATTGAGGCAAAAGCATGCCATGGAGGGTGGGCAAAATTATGGAATTGACGTGAACTCTGGGCAGGTTGTTGATACATTTGAGGCATACGTGTGGGAACCGTCTTTGGTCAAGATTAATGCGATTAGTTCTGCTGCTGAAGCTGCATGTGTGGTATTGTCAGCGGATGAAACTGTGAGGAATCCAAAATCACAACCCCCTGATGCAACAGGCATGCAACAGCCAGGCATGGGAGGTCGTGGACGAGGAAGAGGCCGAGGTCGAGGCAGGCCAATGATGAGATGATTTAGATATATATATCTATGCTTAT
Source organism: Picochlorum sp. BPE23 (assembly GCA_025209345.1). Taxonomy (NCBI): domain Eukaryota; kingdom Viridiplantae; phylum Chlorophyta; class Trebouxiophyceae; genus Picochlorum; species Picochlorum sp. BPE23. Next base: position 193,389 of record JANSVD010000005.1, on the reverse strand, counting down.
GGTGGTGTGGTTCATTGTAAGAAAGAACAATACTTAAATAATAATGACAATGACAAGCACACAAATCAGGCAGAAATCCTCCAGCGCCCCTTTGCCTGTCGACGACGCAACACACGACGACCGCTCTTGGTACTCATCCGGTGTAAAAATCCATGCCTCCGTTTCCTCACCAAGTTACTAGGCTGATATGTCCTCTTGGTGTTACACCACATCATCATATCTGGGTCAGTCTCCACGTCTCCTATGGTCCCAACAACCCCACTATTATCTCTCTCACTACTGCTATTGCTGTGATCTGGATCACCTATGCTAGTATTAGGCATAATAATCTGATCCACGACCCCAGACTCGTGGTGCCTCACGTGGTCTTTGCAAGCAAATCCCCACGCCAACATGGACGGCGACCGAACTACGTGTGCCATCTTTTCACTCCCTACCCAAGTCTCTGAACTATATTTTCTATGTTTGTGTTCATCGAAGGCACGCGAGTACCCAACTGGTGCTACAGACGTCTGCAGCACGTCAACATTGGCAAAGATGGATGCAGACTGCGTCACCATCGCAGCCAATGCCGACCTTTGTTGCTTTAATGCTTGAGATACAATCATTATTCGTTTTTTAATGGGTATATGGGTCCTGAAACGGTACTATGAGGAGAACCCGGATCGGCCTATGTCGAATTATTCTGTCCAAAAGCAAAATCCATCTGGATAACACGAGTGTTCAAGACCGACAAAATGTGCTCTCTGAAGCCAGAATATAATTTCTAATACACTGTTTGAACAATGAAGAGTGTTGCTGTTCAGAGCGTATCCGTGAAGGGTCTCCAGCGTCCAGCTGTGAGCAATCGCCCACATCTTCGCCGACAGAATTTGGTTGTCAAGGGAGTTGCTGAGGCTGATCGCGATACTGTGTCTCCAAGACCAACTGTACGTACTATATAGTCTTTTTTTATGTCATCAGCGTGCTGTTTTTAACCCAGGGTTGTTCACACGGTGCAGCCAAATGTCCCAGAGGGAACCCCAGTTGTGACTCCTCAGGACCTTCCATCTCGTCCTCGTCGTAACAGACGTAGTCCAACTATTCGCCAGGCATTCAGTGAGACACGTATTAGCCCATCCAATTTGATTCTTCCAGTGTTTGTTCATGATGGGGAGAAGAACATTCCAATCGACTCCATGCCTGGTGTGAGCAGATTGGGGTGGAAGCATGGATTGATCGACTCTGTGGCAGAGGCTCGTTCTCTGGGTGTGAATCAGGTTGTCATCTTCCCAAAGACCCCAGATCACTTGAAGACCCCAACAGGAGAGGAGGCTTTCAACCCCAACGGTCTTGCACAGCGCTCCATCAGTCTGTTGAAGGATACCTTCCCAGATCTCGAAGTATACACTGATGTAGCTCTGGATCCATACAACTGTGATGGACATGATGGTATCGTGAGGGATGATGGAGTGATTCTCAACGACGAGACTGTAGAATTCCTGTGCCGCCAGGCTGTTTCTCAGGCCCGCGCTGGAGCTGATGTTGTCTCCCCATCAGATATGATGGACGGTCGTGTAGGAGCAATTCGTAGAGCATTGGACAGAGAAGGGTTCACCAATGTGTCCATCATGTCGTACACCGCCAAGTACGCATCTGCCTTCTATGGACCATTTAGAGATGCACTTGCATCTGCACCAAATGCTGGAACAAACGGCCGTTTCATTCCACCAAACAAGAAGACATACCAGCAAGATCCAGCCAACTACAGAGAAGCCCTCAGAGAGGCCAGAGCTGATGAGGCAGAGGGTGCTGATATCATGATGGTGAAACCAGGACTTCCATACCTCGACATTATCAGACTCCTTAGAGATAATTCTCCACTTCCAATCGCTGCATACCATGTATCCGGAGAGTATGCTATGTTGAAGGCTGCTGCAGAGAGAGGATGGCTCGATGAGGAAGAGTGCGTCATGGAGGCACTCTTGTCCCTCAGACGTGCTGGATCCGATCTCATCTTGTCCTACTATGCCACAGAGGCTGCCAAATGGATGGCCGGCGAAAAGTAGACATGACATCATTCAATTCAATTATGTTACATGCTCTTCATCTATTTGAGATTTAATAACCAACATTCTTGGATGCGTGTGGTTCATCCAGCACCACAAGAGGGCTGGTACATTGCCGAATGCAGTGAATGGTGATGGGTTTATACAACATTTCCCTCTTGAAATTCTTTCCATGATGCGACAAAACAACTGTTCGCACGTTCAACTGAGCAGCCATGTCACAGATGTTTGTCCCTGCAGGACTCCAATCAGGTGCAAGCTCATCCACAGATTCTGTTGGTAACATTGCAGCATGCTCTTGCTCATCACAGCCGCTATTCGACACCACAAGGTGAACTGCAACATTCAATGTATTTGCATGCGGACAAGGGCTTTGAGACTGCCACTGCATCACCTGGCTCACCAATTTCTTTCTCTCCTCGACAAGATCATCCTCACTCAGTCCAACATCATCCACAAGATGCACAACATAGATGGCATCCGATGGCTGCGTGTGATCCGTCAGGGAATACTCGAAACATCGTTTCAGCCCGTCAAGATCATTCGCTGCCCCAACAAGCACTGCATTTGTGGCCCCCATCTTTATCGGACTGGACATTGGATCCTGTGTTTGGACAGCAGGAGGAAGAAGCATCGTTGGAACAGGGCTGTTCTCATTACACCAACGCGCCACAGATCCATAATCAGCGTACACCCCTGCTCCATGCGAGGCAATCACCAACAAATCAGCTCCCATATTCAGCGCAGAATTTGTCAACGCCTCTGCAATACCTCCAGCAGACTTGTGCACCTTCAGTTTCAAACATTCTACTTTAGATTCAATCCCATTCATCTCTAAAGATGGGACATAACGTTCTTCCATCATCTCATGTGCCTCATGAACCGCACGGGACATGAATTCTTTGGCAAACGTCTGCTCATCCCTCATGGGAGACCACTGCAATGCAGCGGCAGAACTCCCCACAGCTGTCGCCGGTGTCCTTGGATCGCACACAACATGAACAAGATGAACCACATCACCCTTTCTCGCAATATTCCTGGCAAACCACCGCAACGCTTCCTCAGAGTGCACCGTCCCATCCACAGCAAACACAATCCTCCTCCCCTCCTCCTCCATCTTCTTTTTCATTCCACCCATGGCCATCTCTGCATCCGAATTGACAGCCATTGTACTACTATTCACACCATCCTTCTGTTGCGCAAACACCCGCATCCTGTCCTGCGCCCTTGAGGCCATCTGGTACCCTCTCCTCGTCGTCGCCAGGGTCTGCCTCTCCACCACCACCCGAGAAACGGTTGGCCCCTGGCCCATCACCATACTATTCAAAGCCATTGGTCTTATGGCCATATTTCTAACATGTTGTAAAGATGGAGTACTCCTATGGCATGCTATGCGAGAAGATGTGCCATTCTGGCACACCCCCTGGGGCTGCCTTCCAACGTTGCTCCAATGCCAAGTCGTCATACACGTTTTCTTTGTATTCCAGGTTATTTTTGTATTCAAAGTACTATTCGTAGACTTTATTACAAGTCAAATTAAATTCTGTAGTAAATAAAAGTATACGGTAGCAGCGGAGATTTTCAAAGATATTTCACGAATCGGGGCCGAATCCGATTGCCGAGTCAGCATTCCGTCATCTCTCTGTACTGTCTTGGAACAGTCTATCATGCACCTCGATATAGATACTATGCTGCCGCTTGTTGCTGTTTTCTGAGGGTCTGAATCTGTTCCAAGAATCGTTTGTTACCCTCTTGCAGGGTCGACTTGGCTTCCTCCAGGTGCTTGACTGAGGAGGTGAGGTCATCCACCTGTTGTGTGAGATTGCTGACACGCGCTTCCAAATCCATGGCCTTTTCACGCGCAACATCCACTTGGCACTCCTTGTCGACTAATTGCTTTTCAAGGTCTGCAATGGTGTTCTTCTGGGAGTCGCAGGTGGCATGCAGTTCCTGTGTTGAGTCTTCCATCTCCTTGGCAAGGGCCTCCTGTGCCTGTTTCAGAGATTGAATCTCCGACTCCTTTTCTGCCACATGTTGTTCGAGCATCTGAACGCGAGATGACTTTTCAGCAGACGCCTGCGCTGCGGCATCCTCTGATGATGTCAATTGCTCCTGCAGACGTGCATTCAGGGCCTCCAGTTCACCCACCTTTTCACTAAGTTTCTCCACCTCCTCGCCTCGAGTCTGAACCTCAGACTCTAGTTTCTTAATAGTATCTTGTGCAGTCTCAACCTCGGCAACAGCCTTGGCAGCCTTCTCCTCTGCAGCAGCAAGAGCAGCCTTATTAGACTCTGCCTCTTTTGCAAGAGATGCTCGCAACGCATCGCAATCAGATTCCATAGAAGCCAATTGTTTCCTCAGATCAGCGCATTCTTGCTGCGCATTGCATCGATCCGACTCTGCCTTGGTCTGCGCATCATGTGCCTGCCGGAGCTCAACAGCAAGCTTGTCATTCTCCGCCCCCAACCCCAAAAGCTCATCCCTCTCCTTCTCAGCCTTTGCAATCGCCTTCTCTGCAGCATGCTGAGCCTCCACAGCTGCCTCCATCTTCTGATACGCCTGATCCCTATCAGACTCTGCAACAGACGTGGCCTCCCTCAACTGCTTCAGTTCCTTTTCAGAAGACTCCACACTCGCAAGCGCCCGCTTCGCATCCAATCGAGACTGATCCCTCTCCTTCTTCGTCGCCGATAACGTCCCTTCCAGCGCCGCCATACTCATCTTGAGATCATGCACCTCCTTCTCGCTCTCCTTCTTGTGACGGCTGAGGTCGTCCAAAGCAGACTGAAATTTCTTCGCCCCAGTATCCAAACTCTTCATACGAGAATCGCATTGTTGAAGTTTAGTCCTCAATTTCCCATTTTCCTCCTCATATTCCTGATGTTTTGACCGAAGAGTCGAGTTTTCTCTGCAACGCACACCCCATCAGAAAAAGTTGGTTGAGACGCCATGACCATGCTCTGATGAGATATACACACATTGTCCATAAATACCGCACCTATTAGATTCTAAAAGCTTATAGAGAAGAATGGCAGCAGAAATAGCAACACTCCACAGCGTCAGATCAATCATCCCGATTTGTTCCAAATGCCAATGCGAGTACTCCGCGGATATTATATATACGACTGCTCTATGAATGGATGAAGAACTGTGTACCTAGTAAAGTGTTGTGTAATAATAATACGAAAAGGCATTCATGCGTTTTTTATTACCTATTCAAGGTAGGAAGGCATTTATGTATTACTATGGAGCCAGCTGGCCCTGCAGGGCGCCTTCGGACCGACAGGTCAGTGTCGGACACTGACCCACATAGGACGAGCCGATGCCCTGCTGCTGTGCTGGAGATTCTAATGCGATGGATTCCATCATGTACGACGTGTAATGAATTCAGGATACCTGAGGGATACTCGGGAAAATCAATATACGTGTGCATTGTTGTTGTGATTGATTGGACGTGCTGCGTATGAGTCAACACAGTTCTATTCAACAGTTGACGGCAAGGCCGTGGCTTCCGCCATTGTCGATTGCATCAATCATTGGGGTTGTTCTGTTTCTGTTGTATATTGGAAGTGCTGTGGTATCTTTTATCAGTGATATTCGAATGCCTCTATGGATGGGGGATGCTCATCTGCATGATGAGGATGAGGCAGAGTACTGCAGAAACACCTGGAGAAGGGGTTCTCACGATCGACGACAAAGGCTTTATGTGCAGCCTCATGGGGATGTGTCGCAGCAATTTACGACTGTTGCGATGGCTCAAAATGCTGCTGCTCGGCTGGATGCGTCTCTGGTGGTGGTATGGAGTGGGCAGGATCAATTTGACAGTGTCCCGGATGATTCTTGGGATGATGCCTTTCGGGCTTCTGATGTGACACCTGGTTGCTTTCCTGGACAGACTAGGTCTCGACGACGAGCGAAATGTTATGTTCAAGATGTGCGGAGTGGTGATGATTGGGAGGAGTTTGTGTCGTGGGTGCACCGTGAGGGACAAAAGACTGGAGAGCACTTGTGTGTGAGCAGTTTGGTATCCTTGTCTGATATGCCGGCCGAGTCTTCAAAGAACAAGGATACTCCATGGACATATTATGAGAAATTGAGGCCTTCTGATTCGATTGAACGTGCGTTGGATGCGTTCCAAAAGGAGAATGATTGGGATGCGTCATGGGGGTACTGGGTTGGTATTGATGTTGCTGCACAGTATGGGAAGCGCCCTGATGATATTGTGGATTCAGTGATGTATCAGTTTAAAAATGTTCAACGAGGAGAAAAGGATAAAGATGGGCTCCGTGTTCTGTTGATGGTTGAGGACAAGGATGTTGAGGCAATGCTGTTTGATAGACTGGTGTTTGAGTTTCCACAGTTGGCATCGTCCAAGCGGCTGGTGAGTGCCGATGCAGTGTTGAACAAGACGTCTTTGCGACGCAATCAGAAAGTATCCAAAGTATGGCTGGAGTCTTTGTGTCATGTTGTTGTGACGATGGGTGGGTTTGAAGAGTGCAGTGCAGCAAGCCGTCTGCAAGGGAATTCTTTGGATTACTGTGTGACCGTGAACAATCAATAGTATTTACCTAACCTTCTTTTCAATGACGATACTGTTCCGCTTGATTACATGTAATAATAATGACACGCTTCATCCGTATGTTCTCTTGATCATGATGTATTACAAGGTCTCTCGTAGTGCTGGGTCTGTTGTTCGTAATGGCTTTCCGTTGGCTGCTTGCCATTCGTCGAATGGAGCCGTTGCTCCTTTAATGAGAGGCTGATCTTCCGCTGGTTCAAAGGCAGCACAGCTTCGAGCAATGTCAGCATCGAGTCTATAATATGTTACCCAGTATCCGCAGTCAATCTTGAAGCTGCCTCCTCTGTCATTCTTTGACAGACAGAATTCCTTCTCAGATGGGCACAAGTAGTTTGGACACTGTCCTCTACCAAGGAGACATTTCTTCTGGACTTCATTGAACACAAAATTCTCACATGTTTCCTCGATTTGGCATGCAATCATGCAGTCGAGCAAGGTGACATTTTGTCTGGATCCCAAATGACCCCCATAGAGATCCACAAAATATTCATACGAGTTCATTGGATCGTACAGGTATCCTGGACCAGCTTCTGGATAGTCGACAGGAATGGCCTCTTGGCATGATGTGGCCTGTGGAGTTTTAACATAGAGTGACTGAATCTCTTCCAGTGTTGCCTCGTCAGGTTCGCAGGTGATTCCATCACCAGAATAACCATAGTAGCATTCGCAGGTAAAGCCATCCTCGGTGTCGAGGCAGGATGCATTTTCTCCGCAATTATCAAGCCCCCTCAAACATTCATTCACTGGTATATCACAGTTGACACCCTCAAAGGCTGGATCGGGGCATGCAACGACTGGAGGAACAGATGCCTTCTTTGCCTGGGTGATGTCACATCCCTGGATTGGCTGTGCATTGAGATTCTGAATGAATGCAACGTTTTCCTTGATCAGATCAAAAGATGGGTCAGATTCGTAGATACCAAACAATCCTCCGCCTCCACCTTCAGTTGGAGCAGCAGTCTGTCCATCCAGATACCATTGCCAGAACAAGGAGCCTTGGAGAGGAGAGTTTGGCTCGGACATGACCCTCTCGATTTCCTCAAACATTTGAGACATGAATTGATAGCGCTGCTCTTGTGTTGCCTTGGCACTGATATTTACCCATTTGCCCCACTCTTCCAGTAAAAGAGGCTTTTGCAAGACATTCATAGAGTCGTCAGCTCGTGTCTGAAGGAATCTGCCTTGGAATTCTTGGTCAACAGCCTGCCAATTATCTGGCCAGGAGTGAATTGTGCTAAAGTCAATAGCTGGGCTGGAATGATCTGCCAAAAAGTCTTGACCTTCTTTGGCAGCCCAAGGGCCAAACTCAGAACCTGGGTTACCAGGGTTGGCTCCATCAGCATAGAATCCTTCCTCTCCCGTTGTGACGAGATGGTTTGGATCAATCGACTTGACATATTCAGCCATTTCTTCGTACCATGCGGCAACAGTGCCTGCTGGACATCCAACGCAGCGAGGTTCATTCAACAAATTCCAAGCCATAATGGTTGGGTCCTCTGAATACACCCGCCCATTGATGGTATTCTCTCGAGTCAGAATTCTCTTGACAAAGTCCTTGTACATTTGTTTAATTTCTGGATCCGTATAGAAATCCTCCTGATTGCTGGATCCAGCCCAAGCTAAATATTCTGGAATTCCTCCTGTTGGGGTCCAATTGGATGTGAATGCCAGAATCAGGCGAATGTTGTTCTTTCTGGCCTGATCAATGACATAGTCAAGCCCCCGGAAGGCTGCCTCGGAGTACTCACCAGGAGCTGTCTGAAGGGCATACTGAGGATTCACAGGGGTCACCCACGTCCTCATAGAATTAAATCCGATTTCCTGACCACGTTCCATTAGTTTTCGCACGAGCTCTGGGCCAGTCATACCCTCAGGAATCGAAGCACCTGAAAGAGAGGGAGCTCCGGCTGCTGCCTCAACCACTTCCCACTGATTCCAGCCTGCAGTCTTAAAATTCTCGCATCCAACAACAAATTGACCATCACGAATCTCAACAAAGTATTCAGATTGGTCCTGCAATACCCCTCTTCCGTTGCCACCAAGACCCGTGGCCGCACAGAGTCCAACCAACAGGCAGAAGGCCAGTGCAAGGGAACGCATCGCAATGCACGCTGCAAAATCCTCTTGACAACTTTCAAATATGTAAAAATACGTATCAAAATGCAATGCGACCGTGATATTGTATTGTAGAGTCACCAATGCGTCCGCCGCGTTCCGATGTGGGACACCCAGATACGTCTCACCCTCCAAGAACGAGGCCACCCTGCATGGGACCCACACATGCTGTGTGGCAGACTCATCAACTACCACACAAAAGCAGACAAATATATCCCTTCCAACTCTTGTATATACTCTTGAATATCTTTTGATCTCAGTATACCTTGATGTGAAATGATCACATCCGCCAACTCGTACGGGGTTTCCTCAAAATAGCTGTTGCAGACATTCAGAGACCTTCCTGAATGGACACCGTGAATAGCCACATCCTCCTTGTCAAGTAGGCCCATGGTCATCCATACGTCAGACACCTCCTCGGGACCCTTCTCTTCGGATTGAAATTCATTTGTCTCTTTTCCAGACACAACATTAAACACAGGCCCAGGAGAAGCTTTCATGAGGTCTGACAGAACAATCATTTTTGTTTTGGCTTGCCTTGCATGCAAAGCCATGGTATGTGTTCCAACCTTGTTCACAAATCCACGTGCCGTGAGTGAATCTGCGCCGCATAACGCTATATCGCTTTTTTCTATATACGAGGCAAGTTGTGCATCGGTGATGAGTGTGACAGTCTCTGCTCCCATGGCATGAAATTGTTTTGCTGCCACAACGCCCTCACACAAGGGCCTTGACTCACATACCGTGATATCGACCACGATACCACCATCTATTAAACCTTGAATCACACGAGTCACTGTGGATGACAGTGATAATGTCATGATGGATATTTTTGATGTTCCGTCATGACGTGTGGCAAGCGATTCAATCACCCTACATGACTGTTCAATCAATGCGTCATTTCTTGTCCTCAAAGCATGCTCTTGTTCTTCAATACTCTCTAGTACAACGGTTTTGGCGCTCCCAATATCATGTAATAATGAAACGCCATTCCTCAAAATTTTCGGAACAGCATCAGCGAGAGCCAATGCAAGCCCATTTGCAATTGGTGCCATGTTCTCTCGAGTTGATGCAAGATGCCACGCAGCATTCCGCACATACGACATATACGCCTCAACTCCAACAAACTCTTCCACACTATCTTGAGATACAATCTTCCGCAGCTCTTCGAGAGCTATCAAACACAACTCGGCGGCTCCATGGTCCCTATCATCCTGCAAAACTTGACATGACTGCTCCACCAGAGTATTCTCTGTAACTGCGACCCTATCAAGCGTTTCCACCAACAGTGGCACTGTCTGAAGCGTCTTCATCTCATCCCTCGTATAAAATCGAGCGTGAACATTCTCCCAATTCAACCGAGGCTCTCTCGCCGAATGCAAATCAAACAAAAATGGCTGCACCCAAAAGTGCCTAGAAGGCCCATCATCCACCAACAACGGCCTCCCATGACGTACAAACGCAAGCTCATTCTTAGTATACCCTACTTCTTCCTCAATCTCCAAATACGCTCGACCCAACGTGTCTCCTCTGTCGGTATGTTCCATCCCACCAGAAACACCTCCCCAAAAGGCTGTATAGGAACCCACAGCATCACTTCGCTGAACCAGAAGATAGGTCGAATGCAACCCCCGAATAAACGCAGTTACTACATGTCTCCGTGAGTATCGCAGTATATGAGCATTCGTCGACGCCATGGTGAATACTTGTGTACAAATCTCAAGTAAAGTTGCCAAGGATTTGTTGTTGAGCAGCAATGCCCTCCAATTCAACTCTGCTATCGACCATGAATTTGACAAATAACATAAATTATATGTTTTGTAATAAAATGCAGTACGCCTACCATATACTATTTCAACAAGGGGCTGCATTCTGACACACCGTCCGAGTGCCACGTGGCAGGGCGCCACCATATGATGATGCATCATGCATCCTCGATAAGAGAGTCACCCGGTATTCACACCATCACCCGTCTATGCGCATCCATGGGCATGCGCTCTCTCGTCTCTCTCACCAACCCCAAATCAATATCTGCTGTTATCAGCCCAGTACCTTCCTCCAGGCAAGCCACAACATTCCCCATTGGATCAATCACCATGGAATGCCCCCAAGATTCTCTCTTCTCATGATGACGCCCCCACTGGGCAGCAGCAATAACATATGTCTGCGTCTCAATCGCTCGCGCCCGCAACAACACCTCCCAGTGCGCCCTCCCTGTGGGCACTGTAAATGCTGCTGGAATCAGCAACACCTCTGCCCCCATATCATATCTGAGTTTCTGATACAGGTATGGAAACCTGAGATCGTAACATACACTCAGACCCAGACACCCCGCAGGGGATGGACACACCGCCAGCTCCTCACCAGCCTTTGTAAACAAACTCTCCGTCAGCGTGACACCCTTGTCAGGCAGGTCGACATCAAACAGATGCATCTTTCTGTACCTCGCCACCAGAGCCCCTTCATTATCTATAATCACATGCGTATTGTATATCTTTCCTTGCTCGTCACACGCCTCCTGAAACCCACCCACCGATAGCCATAGATTATTCTTTTTGGACACATCCCTCAACCGCCCCATCAAAGGGCCATCCAGAGGCTCAGCCATAGCAACCGACTCTGTGTACTTTTTCCCCATAAATACCGCACATTCAGGTAAAAACAACATCGATGATCCACATGATGAAGCTTCAGAGGCCAATCGATCGCAATGATGGATATTCTCTTCCACATTGTTTGTCACACACATTTGACCTACAGAAATTCTAACACAGCCATCCGCAGCCATACTGGAGCACAAACGTGTCTGATTTGACTGTTTAGTGAATAAGAATGCAGCAATCTGTCGATGAGCGTGTCGAAGGAATGGTCGGGTCGAATTGAACCCCATGAAAAAAGTAAATCTGTGTGTGAATTCTCTCTTCAAAAAAGATACGCAGATTGGCTCACCACAAGATAATCTCTCTAAAAATTACAATTATATTACATGGTAATAATACTACGTGGTACATTGTAGTCCATCCATGGTAAGAGCAGCATCTCTTGTGTCCACGACTAGTACTTCTACTATTACTACCAGCAGCAGCAGCAGCCCATGATCTACATACATTGTACAACACCACATGGTTTGAAACTATATACAGGTAGTATACAATTGCTTGTTGCTTTTCTTCTTCTACCAAAATGCTTGTGAAAATCGGAAACAGGTATAGATAGCTTTTAATATAGCCCTGACAGCCCAAGGGTTTGAATACGCAGCTGCCAGACTCCCACATCCAACTGCTGCTGTTTTGACAAACATCTGCCCCCATGCCATGACAGTATGCAACCTTGTCGATGACCTCATCTCTCTTAGAGAATTCTTTACGACTGTTTGTAATTGTATGGCATCCATCGTCTTGGCTTCAGGCAGTGTGACCAGGTATGCTGCAAGGAATTCAGCCATGGCATCAACAGCATCCTGGTGTTCAACGAATACATACCCAAGGCTTTCCTCATCAGCCTTTTGTGTATCGAATGACGTGTCATGATCGCTCTTCTCATGGTACTTGGGATACTCTGCCAAGGTATTGGCCTCTCCGTCATCATTGCTACTAGTATACTCGCGAGCTTGCTCTGTATTATTATCATTACTAGTACATTCAACAGACCCATTCTCTACATCAGAGCTAAAGGGAGCGTCAGCCAACCACCACTCGGATGACAACACATCACTTCCTGAGCAGGTACTGGCAGTCCTCTCATCTCCATCAGGCACGCATGTGCCGTCACCATCAGTGTGCAACATGTCCAAAAACGCATCCTGATTCACCCTGGATTCAAGTTGTTTGAGAAAGGAAGACGTCCCATCGCTTGTTCTGGCACAAGGTTCCAACCAGGTCCTCCCCAGCCCTGACTCTGACACGACTTCCTCCAACCTCGACCTGCGAAAGAGATAGACCAGAGACTAATTCAAATGTCATTGAAGAATTGATACGCAAGTACGAGTACAATTGTTTACCTTTTCTCGTCCAATACCCGTTGTAAAGGAATATCACCGGAAGGCATTGCCACCCTCGTTGAAACCTAGGACTTTCAGCACCGCAAAGAGGGGTAGGAATACCGAAAAAAAAGAGTATTGCCGAGTTATGCAACACAAAAACTGTCTTGGTAGGAGGTGGCGTGAAAAAATGAAGACGGGTTCATCGGTTTTGATATTATTTAAATGTTCGATTTACGGATACTCCCTCCATGCAGGCATTCCATACTGCATGCTGATGGGCGTATGAACTATTCCTATTTTAAAACAACAAATAAAGAGGGATTCATCCATGAGCAAGGATGTGCAATCCCAGCGAGCTCACTCGTTTGACGACTTGTTCATTCCAAAACGTATCGTTCAATCCCTGAGAGCAGCAGGATACTTTCGACCGTCTCCTATACAAGAGAAATCTATTCCTTTGGCTCGATTGGGGGTTGATGTGGTGGTACAAGGGAAGGCTGGGACTGGGAAGACGCTTGTGTTTGCTGTCAGAGCGGCAGAGGTTGTGGATGCTCGAGCGTCGATTCCTCAGGTGTTATTGATCGCTCCGACGAGAGAGATTGCGTTGCAAGCATCTGATACGGTGATGGATCTCTCTGGGGCGTGTGGGATGAGTGTGGTGACGTGTATTGGTGGGTTGCCAACCTCTCAGGATGAGCGGTTGTTGGGGAGGGGGTGTCATGTGGTTGTGGGGACACCGGGGCGGTTGCTGTCGTTGATCGAACGCAAGTCATTGATAGTAGGGTCTATACAGTTGGTTGTGTTGGATGAGGCTGATAGGTTGATGGAGAATGCTTTTTTTCCTACGGTTCAGAGAATACTGGCGGCGTTGCCGCGAGAGAAGCAGGTCATGGCGTTGTCAGCGACCTTTCAGGATGATACATTGCAGCGTGCGAAGAAAATTATGAATTATAATGATATGTTTGAAGTGTGTATATCGAATAAAAGTACGTCGCTGTTGGGTGTGAAACACTGTCGTATTGAGGTGGATGAAGCAGCACAGGGTAGAATGGATGGGTTGCTGCGAGTGTTTGAGCGGGTGTCGTTTCGACAGTGCATTGTGTTTTGTGCGACGAAGAAGGAATGTAATGAGATTGAGAGATATTTGGTCGAGTTAGGGTATGCGACTGGATCGCTTTCGTCGGATATGGATCAGATTGAGCGCATTGGCATGTTGAATGATTTGAGGCAGTATAGAATTCGGGTTGTCGTGTGTACGGATGTGGCGTCTCGTGGGATTGACTTGCCCAATGTAGATTTGGTGATAAATGTAGACTTGCCTTCCGATGCAAGTACGCTCGCGCACAGGATTGGGAGGGCTGGGAGATTTGGGACTCGAGGGGTTGCTGTGACCATGGTTGCAGGGGAGCTAGAACGGAATGCGCTGAATGATATGGTTCGTGACTCGAGAGGATCCACTGTGTTGGATTTTGAATATATTGATAATGAGAATGTGAACATGTCACGCGATGCTCGAGGACAGTCTGTCGAGGTGGAGGTGCGTCAGGTGTATCACCAGAGACGCCGTGATGATGGTACTGATGGCAAGCGTCTACAAAAATGCTCTGTTGCCTCACCGTCTTTGGTTGGAGCCGAGTTTACGGATGCATTGGATGCTATTATGACAGCATCTCTGTGGAATATGGATTCGATGCCAAATGGTACGGGGACCATGGCTACTGAAGGGATGACGCACTTGGACATGGTGCTGAAGAGTTTGCAGTGTGATGTTTCAGACCCGACTCCTGATGCAGCCTTGGAGATTTTATCCAAAGCATTTAAAAGATACAGTGATATTGAAGAAAGAAATGAAAACGATGGTGTAGAACACAGGTTGAATCGACATACAAGGGAGCTTGGATCTATACAAGCAACTGCATATGCAGCATCACAGCAGCATGGCAATACATTGGCTGATGAAGCAGATGTGTTGGAAAGAATGTGGGATGACGCCATGAAATATCCATCATAATATATATAGTTTTACACAGAAAACAATCCCATTCGCCATGCAAAGACTTTTGCGATACAGGGAGACATGAATACACCAATTGGTGTGCCAATGGTGTAGCCAAGTATGCCAATCAATATGGACGGGACAATCATATCGGTCCAATTGAATGCAGCCGCCATACCGGCTGCTGTAGTAGGTCCTCCGATATTAGCATTTGATGATAAGCATGTTTCTCGACGAGGAAAGCCAAACAGTTTCTCGAAAACAAGCACGCCAATTAAATGTGTTGCTACAGCAACAGCTGACCATGCAAAGAGCCATGGGGCTGTTTGCACAACAACGCTTAATGAACCACTGGCTCCAACACTTGCAAAAAATATCTGAAGTAAAATGGCACCGAGACTTTCCCCAGAGGCAATCATGCCAGGCGTGAGAAAACTGGATGGAGCAAATGTTGCAAAGAGGACTGTGAGCAATGTGATGATGGCAACACTGCCACCCTTGTATCCTATCGATTGTGCAATTGCTGATCCTGCAGCGCATAAAAGCGCACTGATGCCAATAGCCGTCGCCCCATCAATGACTGATATTGTCGGATCCGCGATGCGATCTGTCGCTTGTGTCTCACCATCAGCAACAGATGAGGGCTGCTCGCCATCATTTTCTTCCCCTGATCCACTGCGCTTGGCCAATGTGTACAATGCTATAAAATATAATGTAACAATCACGTCGTCAGCAGCCAATCCTGCCATTCGAGCGCCTGCACTGACCCCTAAAAGTTCAGTCACTGCCACATAATTGATGCTGCCTCCTATGTGACGGGCAGTCAATGCAGCAGCCACCATGTGCCCATCAGCTCCCAGCGACGTCAGTGGCACAAGCATGGACGCAATCATAGTTCCAGCGACAGTTGAAAATGTGGCGCACAGAAAGGATCCCAGGAGCCTCCCTGTCGACAAGACTCGTGATAAATTACCTGAAAAGAGCAAAAGAGGAACTGCCAATGGAAGCAAGTATGAGTTGACAACCCCATAAATATGAGGCGCATGAGCAGGAACAATATTAAGATTTGACACCACAAGACCCAAGACAGTTGCCAAGAGAGCTGCATTGAAGCCCTTTCCCCACTTGGACCGTTCCATGTGCAATGCAGATGCTCCAACACACGCCAATGTTGCCCAGATTCCTGCACCACAATCATACACTGTCAGCCCATACATAGATATGCACATGACGACCTAGTGGATCAACATCATACCCCATGATGAGGTTATCAAAGCCTCACAGCCTACAGTTGCTCTGGTAACTACTGGTGAATGACGACGACGATTCCTACTGGCTCCCAAGTGTAGACAAGGACCACAGCCCATCACCTTTGTGATGACGCATCGCCTTGATCTTTTATGTATCTCTATATCACCATCTGAATATATGTGAGTACAAGAGTGCCTCTGATCCGGTAGGAGAACCTTATGCGGAAACGTTCCACCCACAAGGCATTTCATCCCTACACATTGAAGGATTTGCACAAAAGAACTTTTGGATCGCGATACTGCCAACTCAGGCGCGTATATATTTTTAATTTTCTTAAAAGTAACTTTTACTGTATTAAAAATATGCCAATGCTCGTCGTTCAAATGAAATCCGATTGCTTCGATGACAAAAAAATCAAACAGCTCCAACCTCTTGGAGCAATGACGAATGCAATGGGCAAGGGTCTGCATCTCCATTCGCCACGGCTGTCGACGACAGCCCATGGAAGTATCCATTTCTCCATGGAAATTCCTTGACAGCAGTTGGGAAGTGAGACACAGAGCGAGCATACGCATTCAGTCTCTCCACCATGCCCTGCAATTCTCCTGCATTCACTGGGATTCCCAAATCACCACATCCAGCGACATATAATTCTTTGATCAGATTTGATACTTCTTCCGTGTGCGTTGATTCCACCTCTCCAACAGTGCACCCACCGTGCTTGGCACCAATGAGCATGAAACTGCAAATCCACACCAACTTTTCCAACATGGACTGTTGAAACTCAGTCTTTGGTAGCACTTTACAGCTCAATCCCGCCGCATGCAATCGAGACGCAATTGCATCCGCATGTTTCCCATACGCTGCAGTCAACCCTTCCGGATTTGTATCCGTTTTGCCATCTGTAGGGGCCTCACCCTTTTTTGCAACAGCAAAATACACCAAAACCTGCGTATTCTCGCCCAACCCTTTCGTCTCCAGCCATGGCTGAAGCATACCATTCTGAATGAAAACGAGATCCTCTCGTCGATCTGCCGGAGTGCCCTCAACAATGGACTCCAGATCATCATTCCTTGTACACACAACAATAGGACCCTTCTTCACCTCCCCATCAGGAACGATTGCCTCCCCCCTCTTCACCACCACATCATTCCCATCCCCCATATCAGCAAATGCTGCCCCAACACGCCCATTGCCAACGATAATCCATGGATCCATTCCCTCCTGTCCAGCTGCAACAGTAGCCTTGGCTCTCACGCTAGTCTTCCTATCACCCACTGAAAATACCCTTCCGATGGCCCCGATCTGCTTGGATTGTATTTCAGATGGACAATGTATCCGTAAACACCGAGTTCTTGATGACGATTGCCAAACAGTGTCGTTGTAGAGAGCAGAGATGAATCTACCACCAGGACGACGGTAGTGGGATGCACTACAGGGCAGCACAAGTCTCATTGGTACATATATATAGTTTTCTATCCAGAGTGCTGGACCTGTACACGGTCATATCATGACAAAATGCAGTCATACTCCGTATATAAAGAGTTTAAAGAATTTCATGGAGACTGTGAGCAGATTATTCGATTTCTATGGATCGCATCGACTCTGTACTCTGATTTTTTAATTAGAACGATAGAGTGGGATGAATACGTCATCAGTGCGTCGGCGTGGTCGAGGTTTGAATGTCCTCGTTGCTGGACTGTTGGTCACATTTGTCAGTGGGAGTTATTTTAGCGTTATTCGACGAACGAGCAGCGATGACATTGAAAAAGAATTCGAGAGAGAGATCCTTGAAGAGTTTAGGAAGCAAGAAAAGGAGAAGAAGAGGAAGAAATCCTCAGAGTGAGACTGGCAATACTATGGACAACAGTGTCACTCCATTTCAGCATAGAGTGTATGATGTGGTTCGAAAGATTGGTCCAGGTAGGGTTTCGTCGTACAAGGTGGTGGCCGAAGCATTAGGGAGTGTTTCTCTGTCGAGGGCGGTTGGTCAGGCACTGAGAAAGAATCCTTTTGCGCCAGATGTGCCATGCCATAGAGTGATTGCCAATGATGGCAGTATAGGGGGGTTTCAGGGCAGTCAATGTACTGAGTCGCATGTGATTCCTGTTAAAGTTCAAAAGAAGATTACTGTGTTGGAAAAAGAAGGGGTGTACTTTGATCTGCGTACTGGGAAACTAAAGGATAGATCCAGGTGTTTTATGGACAGCATACCAGTACCATTGCAAGATGATGGATACTAATCCATCCATGGACGACCATCGCCGTACGCTTCCTACAGCTCGTTGGTAGATTCTTTTTTAATTGTGTATAGATAGATTTATAAGGAGGCTATGAAATCTCTGTACTGTTTAGATTCTCCTGTTCTCCAAATGATATCAACTGTGGCCTTTGATGACGCTGCAAGGGCTGCTATAGGAAGTGTTTCCATTGGATTTTCTGCGTGAATGCCGATATTTTCAATGCCTACGAGGAGAAATGCCAGACATGGAACGACAGCAATGGCTGCCCAGGAACAATAGGCGACGAGGCTGAATGGTAGAAATGTCATGTATAGAAGCAAGAATCTACTCGTTTGCCTTGTGTATGGTATATATATCGGCTGATTTTTAATTCTCTCGAGACATCCCAGCTCAATTTGATATGATACAAGTCGCTCCTCGATGGTGATCCTCTCAAAGACTCTCAACTCATCTCCAGCCTTTTGCAGCAGGTCAGAGATCAACAGCATGATTGTGATTGGTGGTTGTTCGCTCGACGCTATCAAGTTGTATTCTTCCGGTGTGATGGTTGAATGCACCACAAGTTGGTTGAATATGCTTGTCGTGCTGACATCTCCCTGCAAATAGGAACAGGATGCTGGACCAAGCATGGATGTCAATCTCATGATTACTGCAGCAATCACTGGGTTGTTTGGAGCAATCCAGTTCATTGTAAAACGAGCTATTGATCTACAGTCGTTATACATTTGCCCAAAATGCTTCCGAGCACTCCACCATCGTTCATATGCACTGTTTGTTCGAAACACCAGCAACAAGGCCAGAGCAAAGGATGTGAGAATGAATGGTTGGTTATAATCACGACTCACCACAACCAGCCAGTTTTCATGCTGAAGCTGCCCTAATTCGTAATACAGCGTCAGCGCTACTGTCACCACGGTGACCCATGTAAGAAATGGGAGCATGTTGAGAACAACAAGTACAAATATTCGAGGCTCCAGCCAATACCTGAACCATGATCGATGCCTCTCCCAATCAGCATTGGTGTATCTCCCATTTGTATCAGGAAATTTCACGTCAAAGTGCCACCATGGAATTGTATCCCCATCATTATCATCAAGGCGAGAGATCATTCTATTCTATTCTATGTAGTTCACATGCAGTGTCTTGTATTCAAAATGCAACAGGCATGTTCCAAAGAGCATTGCCAAAGTATCAATCAAATTCTATTTCATGGTATGTATGTACATATTAAAATACGGTGCAAAGGCAGTATCGGTGTCAGAAGAGCATCCAGGCATGCCCAAGGAGAGTGGGCGATCAATCATCCGGATGATGGGTACCCAGAAAACATGTGCATCGTTTGAATTGTATTTCACTCATGCGCTCCTAATTCGACGTCTGTATCCATTAAGTAAAACTATTATATGTAATTACATCTCAAGAAGAACTTGGTTCACAGCGAATTCGATGGAGATGGGTGGAACAGGGGGAAGGCAAACAAATCCCCGTGCTGAAGAGATTCGACACACATTACAGCGCCGGCGTGATGCGTCTCTTGTCTTTCATAGTGTGATTCAGGAGCATTATAAACTTTTATGTAAGGTTCGAGAGCTCGATATTCAATGTCGGCAGTTGGAGAAGATTCAGGCCGAGTTTCAGTCAGAGAACGAGACACTGACGTTGAGTTTGCAAGATGCTCGGAGGCAATTGGCGACACAGGCTGCCCAGGAGGCCGTTCAGGCGGAAGTGCAGAAGTTGAAGGAGGAAACGCTTCGCTTGTATCAAGAGAAAGAAAAGGTTGTGAGCGAGAAGGATGCTCTTGCTGAGCAGTTGGATATTGTTAGGGACACATGTTCACGGCAAATTGATGAAATTCAGACGGTTGTGTCGAAACGCGATGATCTACAAGAGACTATAGATGGTTTGAGAAAGGAGTTGAAGACGTTGCAGGAGGCTAATAGTGCGTCTGGGGAGGAGATGGCGAGGAGAATTCAGAGTGATGAGGATGCCTTGAAGAAAGTGGAAGCATTGACAGTAGAGAATAATGACCTGATTGCTCGGATTGTACACCTGAAGGACCAAGAAGCACAGAAAATGAATGAAATGAATGTTTTACGTGAAAAGATTGTACGTGCTTTTTTTTCCTTGCCTTGTATAGATGAAACAGGATGCATGCATTCTTCTTGTGATGCAGATCGCGGACGCGAAAGTGCAAGCATCTGAGATCATTGCAGAAGCAAAACAAAAGAGTAAACAGATTGCGGGGAAAACAGACGAGAGTATTGCACCAGAGGCAGGAGAAGAAGATGAAGGCAATGTTGTGCCAGTGCGTGTCAAGGCACGATTTGAAAAGGTCCATCCTGGGGGATGTACTGCAATTGCAAGCGACCTAGGAATGATTCTTGCAACATGCGGATTGGATAAAGTTGTTCGCCTCTGGGATCCGGTGTCGTTGAAGGAAACCGCCTGTTTACGAGGATCTCATGCCACAGTGAATGATGTTGCTGTCACATCTGACTCTCGGCTTATTTTGGGAGCAGAAGACCACCAAGCCGTGCGATTGTGGGACGCCAAATCATTTCGAATGATAAATATGTCTCTCACAGGTCATTTGGGCAAAGTTACAGGTGTCTCGACCTATCCAAGTGATGCGAAGCAGGCTGCTTCTTGTGCAACAGACAGGAGCATCAAGGTTTGGAAGCTTGATCGTGGGGTTTGCAGCAGAACGATACCATTCACTTCTACTGCAAAACGAATAAATGTACTCTCAGACGCTGGGCTCATAGTGACATGCCATTTTGATGGACGGCTGAGGTTCTGGGATGTCCGAGAGAAGAGTGCATCACCTGCTCGTGTGGTCGATGCCCATCCATCCAAGGAAATATGTGGAATGCACTCGCTGACAGCATCAAACTTGACATGTACAGTGGGTAAGGATAATTACGTTTCTCTAATTGATACGAGGACGTTCAAATCTCTTGGTCGGTTCGGTCACCCCAATCTGCATGTAGACTCCATTGGACAGCCTGGCATATCTCCATCTGGAGGATACATTTCTGCTGGATCAAAGGATGGCAGCATTTTCATATGGAATGTTACATCACCAGAAATGACAAAACCTATAAAGATTTTAAAGGGTCATGAGCACTCTGTTGTAGCGTCAGCGTGGCTCCCTGTATCTGCAGAGCCTTTTGTGACAGCAGATAGACACGGTACAGTTTCTTTCTGGACATGCTCCGCATAAGTTCGTCGTAAAAGATCAATTCGCAATTCTCTATCTATTCGTGTATTATAATGATTCGAATGTATTCTATTTCTGTGCAAAAATCTCGATGCCGAAAATGCTACTGTCCCTGGTAAGATGGGAAGCAACCCAAACACCTGATGTTGGAATTGTAAATGCCTGCACACAGCCCATGTCCTTCAATATCTGGTTGACTCTATCCTTGAGCATCTCAAATCCATCATATCCACTCAAAGATGTGTTAATGTAGCAATTTACTTGTGCGACATTCTTTACCGACAGCCGTGCCATTGAAAGGCAACTGTCCATGACTTGAGGAATACTTTCCAGAGTCTCTTCCAAACCTACCGGGTTTGACATCGTGCCTCCACCGCTACTATGAACCATATTCACTTTCAGTATATGTTGCATACAATACATTGCATGGATTTCTAAACAATCTGGTTCATCAAAAGTGGCGTATTCCAGTCCAGCATACCAGTTGCTCCTCCTATCCAGACCATGGTCCTCATCATCACTGCTGTCACTCTCAGGCTTGTATGTCAAAATATCAGCTCCCACGTTGATTGATTGGAGTTCAATCATCGCTCCTCGTGGCAAGTGTGGACATTGCAAAACCATCACGAATGGTAGCATTGGCAAATCCACACCGCAAGGCACCACTGGATGGGTGACAGACAAATACTCTTCTACATGCTCGTCAGACCGCTCATCTGCATCATGGCTGCAAAATAGCTCCTCGAGTGTGCTAATGCTCCTCTCATCGATCACTACATCTTTTGAGATATATAAAATAGACCATAGCATCGTCGACTGGAATTCCAACTTCATGGCGGCACCAACAAGGCTGCATGTTTTTGACACTCGAGCCACCTCTTCCTCAATCCCACCCTTGACCAATGTTAATGTCGGGGGATCCAACGCTATCTGTCCTGCAAACCGAACCAACCCATGATATGAGGTCGCTTGACTATACGGTCCAATACAGCTCGGAGCCCACTCTGACATGCTCTGCACATGTAGCACTCGCCGCTCCACTGCATGTTGATATCTTGGGTTGGTACACAACACATGCACCGCCATCAACATTGACGAATCTCCGGACAATTCCAGCGTCGCTCGTGATGGAGGATTGACCGATGGAAAAAAGTGTGCATAGACTTCATTCAGATGACCAAAGTATGCCATGTCTGACACAAACAGGGTGCAGAATACACCATGGTCCAGGGTGAAACCCATCCGTTCAATCTTCTCTTTCATAGTCGACAAAAGCTGCGCAAACGCTTGGCAAATCTGATCCTCTTCAAATCTGAGATCGGGCGATGTTTTCACACAATACCCATGGCATGAGCCATACGCACCATCATGGTGCTCACCACCACCTTCAACCTCGACACGAACACCTTCCACAGGCCCTCCATCATCCAATGTCTGCTGAATATATTCACCAGAGTATTCCTCTGGAACTTCAAAAATCTCACTGACCCCTTCCTGTTCTCCATCTTTCCACTCAATATGAAATGAGATGGGCTTGAGCCACGCCACAGGAGCCATGGAATCCTCCACAGCCACAACAATCTCGCTTTCATCCAGCACAATCCTTCCACAACGAAACAAGGGACAATCAAGAGTCAGCGTTTCATATTCTCCACCCTCACCACACACATGAATACCATAAAAATCCCTCAAATGATGCAAATGCCCAGAAACATCAGCCAATGATGCTCCCAAATGTTTTGATGGATACAACCCCGCTGCTGCCACTTTCACCAACCTCGCATCAATATGAGACTCAATCATGCGCTTCAAAAGCAACGACTGCGGCTGATGCCATAAATATGCCAACGAGACAAGCCCCAACCGAGCACACACGTGCTCAACCCGACTCCTCTGATAATCAGATGCAATCGCCCCAGACGACACCGCAGTAATCTCTGGCATCTGCTCCTTTGCATACATTAACAGCAGCGCCAGATCCTCAACCTCATCACCCCGCGATCCAGAGTACACCAAACCCTGCTCCACACTCGTACCAACAATTCTCTTTCGAAACAAAGGCAGACCTGTGCATTCCGAGTACGCCTTGATCAGCGTGTGCCCTACAGTCTGATACATGTAGCTATCTAGCTCCTCCACATCAGGATTATCTGGGTACAGATTCCCCAAGGCAACCACCGTATGACCATGTCGCTCACACAAGAGAGCGTTATAGCAAGAGTCCTTGCCACCACTGCAACAACACCATAATATACTAATCCTTACTTTTACTGAATACAAACTCCTTTTTCTAGTTCATTACTACTATTAGTGAGCGTTTGTAACGAATCAGATCCCAAAGCAGGACAAGGAATGTGGAATCATGTTATAAGAAAATACTGCAGAAAGAAAGAGTACTATGGCATGTTGTATCGACATGCAAGGCCCACCCACCTGACTAATGCCAGCACCTTCATCCCATCCACAGCGCCAATCTAAAACACATAGTAATTTTAAAAAAAATGCACTTGAACACACAA
This sequence comes from Picochlorum sp. BPE23, assembly GCA_025209345.1. NCBI lineage: Eukaryota > Viridiplantae > Chlorophyta > Trebouxiophyceae > Picochlorum > Picochlorum sp. BPE23. The sequence continues at coordinate 169,436 of JANSVD010000005.1, read as the reverse complement.
GCATGGCATGGAATTTGCTGTCGATCAATCATCGCAATTCTAAATTAAACACATTCAAAAATCTCAGCCACCCTTTGGTGAATAAATCATGCCCATGCCGTTTGTACCACAATAAAATCAAACGATTCTCGAATGATATGAATCGCGTTCATTCCAATATAACAAAAGGGTTTATTGGGACGTATTGCCAAAATCGAACGAGTCGAGTCTGTGTTGGACAGTCGGCCTTGAACGTATATTTACGAGCACCGAGGGTTCAGTTCAACTCTCCATCCATACAAAAATACATCTATAAACACAGAGGTACTACGATCGCTGCTATGGCTCCAAAGGTTGGTTGTTGAATGCATTCCACAATGCCTGAATTCTGAATTCTTGTACAAAACACGCTGCATGCATTAATGAAACCATATTAACATGTACATTTAATAACTATAGGTGGATGAGATGGCCGATAAGGATTATGAGGAACTGGTGTTGAAGTTGCATGAGATTGAGGCTGTCAAATTTGGTGAATTTAAGCTCAAGAGTGGGTTGATCTCCCCAGTGTACATTGATCTTAGAGTTATTGTATCCTATCCGGAGATTATGCTCCGAGTGAGTGAGGCGATGTGGGCAAAGTTGGCTGGAACCACGTTTGACGTCATGTGTGGAGTGCCATACACGGCCTTGCCGATTGCGACGTGCATGTCGTTGAATCACGGTACTCCGATGTTGATGAGAAGAAAGGAAGTGAAGGATTATGGGACGAAGAAGGCGATAGAAGGGGCGTTCGAGAAGGGTCAGACGTGTTTGATTGTGGAGGATTTGGTGACGAGTGGGGCCTCTGTGATGGAGACTGTCCAGCCTTTGGAAGATGTGGGGCTCAAGGTGACGGATGTGGTTGTTTTGATTGATAGAGAGCAAGGTGGGGAGTCTCGCTTGGCTTCTGATAATTTGAAGCTTCATTCTGCCTTCACGCTGTCATATATATTGGATACATTGGTCAAGCATAGCCTGGTGACGGAAGAGGTGTCTGGCAAGGTCAAGGCATTCATAGCCGCAAATCAGACGCATGGTGCATCATCCAAAGCACCAGCAGCAGAAGAGAAGAAGACGAGTCGGAGAATGTCTTATGAAGACCGAGCGCCTCTCGCAAAGAACCCTATGGGTCGTCAGCTGTTTGAACTTATGGCAAAGAAGAAGACAAACTTGTCTGTTGCTGCAGATGTTGGATCGGCAGAGGAGATGTTGCAGCTCGCAGACAAGGTTGGTCCGTATATTGCTGTTCTCAAGACTCATGTGGATGTGTTTGATTCGTGGACCGAGGAGCATGCTAAAGAATTAAACCAGCTGGCAGAAAAGCACAGTACGTCCTCTTGTATATGTCAATTCATTCTATGCCATTCACAGCACTGCACAGTGTCTATGGATCTTTTCTACATAGTAGTATATTTTTTTACATAACACGTATTGATAATGTGATGCAGACTTTTTGATATTCGAGGATAGAAAATTTGCGGATATTGGCAACACTGTGGTGATGCAGTATGGTGGAGGCATTTATAAAATTGCAGACTGGTCCCATATAACCAACGCACACTTGGTCCCTGGACCTGGTATAATTGACGGTTTGAAAAAGGTGGGTGAACCAAAAGGAAGGGGACTGTTGCTCCTCGCGGAAATGTCCTCCAAGGGCACTCTTGCCAAGGGAGCATACACAGAGTCTGTTGTCAAGGCAGCAGAGGAGAACCAAGACTTTGTCATGGGATTCATCTCTGTCTCCCCATCCTCATGGTCCTGTGGCCCCGGTCCCACTGGACTCATCCACATGACTCCAGGAGTGCAGCTTGCTGCAGGAGGAGATGACCTCGGCCAGCAATACAACACCCCAGCATCTGTCATCGGTGAACGAGGCAGTGACATCATCATTGTTGGCAGAGGTATCTACAAGGCTGCTGACCCTGCCAAGGCAGCAAAGGAATACAGAGATGAAGGATGGAGGGCGTATGAAGACAGTGTCAATGCATAAGCGCACTGGATATCAATCTGACACAGTAGTTTTTTTTCTAATCATTACATAGACATCATTATTATGATATGGTATTAAATACTGTACATCAAAAAAAAAAAAAAAACCAAGACATGAATCAAAATGCAGAATAAGAAAGAACCGGTATTTAATCACGTATTCATTTTCGAGATGTGCTCATACAATGCCTTCTCACACGCTGAGGCCTCCAGACACTCTAGCGTTCCTCCATATTCCACAGGCAACATGTCCGCCTCCATCAACCCTTGCATCAGAGCACATGACTCTTCCTTCCCTTTCACTATACAAAATTTCTTCACAGTCTCCCTATCCAACATCCTCTTCACTATATTCCACAAGTGAAACAACACTGGAGGCGCATTGATCACATATGCCTTTTCCAGCCTCTCTGGGTAATGCTTTTCAATCATGGACACAATAGACGTCCCCATCTTGATCGCCCCAACATCCCGCACATGCTGCATTTTAAATCCCTCAAAATCATACACGCGAATAAATCGACCATGAGGATACCGTCGAGGATCAATAACCTTGCAAAACCATTCCATGGTCAGCATGGAATGCCTCATCACATCCTTTTCTGTAATACCATGCTTTCGAAAATCCTTCATCGTCTGATGAAACTTGCCCATCTTATCCAGCAACACATACGACCCAGTATCGCTCTTGGAAACACCGAGAAACCCGTGCGAGTACACGGATTTTAACAGAAAAAACTGTGGATGTGGCTGTTCCAACAAACCATCAACCTTTTCCCGCTCTCGAAATGCCGCCGTCTCTTGTATCCTCTTCCAAGCCTCCTTCTCATCTTGTTTAGCTGCTACAAGAAATCGACTGTACTCATCAGCCACAAAAGAATCTGTCAACACGCCTTCGCCCTTTTTTTCTGCCTCGGCAATATCCGCGTCCTGCAAACGGTGACTATGCACACGCAGTCCTCCTGACCCTTGACTATTCATCTATAATCAAGTATGCTACTGCAATGCTGTAGCTGTAGCACTGGATTATGGATTGTCAATCTCGACTGTTACAAGTTGTTGGTCACTTGCAAGATCCTTCGATCAAAGATACCTGTTGATAGGAGAGTGTTCATTCTGTTCTCCCATGCATGGCATGCGTGGCATATACCTGCATCCATTTGCATAGATGCTATACTATAATTGAAATTTAAGGGTTTATATATTCATCCTTAATGATGAATACGTGAACGAATGATTGAACGAACGGTTGTCATGAGGTTTTAAATTCGTTGTATACGCATCTTCATGTGTCGATAGATCGATATAGTGCTATGATATCGTTGATACAATATATGAGAAGTGTCGGTGTGAATCGCCGGCAGGAGGATGGGAGGGTTGTCGGTCGGTGGGTTCCCAGGTGCGTGCTTGGACGGATCCACATTGTTTGTTGCGAACAAAACAATAAGACGACATGGGTCTCTTTATTTGTCTGACTGATCTTCATTGTCATATATATATTTATTTATTTGTTGTGTCTGTCTGTAGTCGGATCCATGCGTCGCAGACGTCTGTCAACGACCTGGAGCAGGAGGACGAGAAGAAGAAGAAGAAGGAGGAGGAAGCAGCAGCAGCGACATTGCCCAAGGAGGTGCCTGTGTTGGAGTTTGTGAGGTGTGAGTTGCACGAGGATGAAGAGGAAATTGATCGGTTGGAGAGGCATCTGAAACGGGTTGGTGCGTGTATTGAAAGTCGAGAGGACTATGAGGGGAGGTTGGTGGTGAATCCAGAGACGACGCTGTCGGCGTTGCCGTCGTCATACCTGAAGGATGTGATTCGGCAGATTCGCGGATTTAATATCAAGCCTTTGCAGCGTCAAAAGATTTCTGGGGCGGATAATGTGAAAGCAGAAGGGAGTGGAGAGGAGATATTATTGCAAGGGTTTCATTGGGATTCGTGGAAACAGGAGGGAGGGTGGTATGGGACGTTGGGGGAGCAGGCAGAGGCCATTGCGGATGCTGGGTTCACCATGATTTGGTTACCGCCTCCGACGGAATCGGTCAGTCCTCAGGGATATATGCCTCGAGATTTGTATCATTTGGAGTCCAAGTATGGGTCGCAAGAGGATTTGATCGATTTGATTCGCGTGTTCCAGTCCAAAGGGATCAAGGTGCTTGGGGATGCCGTGTTGAACCACCGCTGTGCGCATGAGCAGAATGAGCAGGGAGTGTGGAACCAGTTTGGAGGGCGTATGGATTGGGATGCACGGGCGATTGTTCGAGATGATCCTAATTTCCATGGACGTGGTAATTTCAGTTCGGGTGATGTGTTTACTGCAGCTCCGAATATTGATCATTCCCAAGAGTTTGTCAAGAATGATGTTGGCGAATGGTTGGTGTGGTTGAGAACCAATATCGGCTTCGATGGATGGAGACTGGATTTCGTCAAAGGTTTTCATGGAAGTCATGTGAAAGATTACCTCGAAGTATCCAAACCATTGTTTTCTGTGGGAGAGTATTGGGATGCGCTCGAGTATGAATGGGATGGAACGCCCAAGCTCAACCAAGATGCACATCGTCAGCGCACTGTGGATTGGATCAATGCGGCGGGAGGACTCTCAACCGCATTTGATATTACAACAAAAGGTATTCTTCATGCGGTATTTGAACGATGCGAGTACTGGAGGCTGTCTGACGCACAAGGACACCCTCCTGGGCTGGTTGGGTGGTGGCCATCCCGAGCAGTCACATTCCTGGAGAATCATGATACAGGGTCAACACAGGGTCACTGGAGATTTCCACATCATGCTTTAGAGCAAGGTTATGCGTATATACTGACTCATCCAGGAACGCCATGCGTGTTTTATGATCACATGTTCCATGATGAACATCTCAGCCATGTCATCAAGCGATTAATTGCATTGAGGAAAGAGTTGGGTATTCACTGTCGCTCCACCATTACAATCCTTCAAGCCACCAATGATATATATGCTGCGCGCATCGATGATGCGCTGGTTGTTAAACTCGGTCCAGGTGATTTCCACCCTCGTGATGAGGAGTGTCACATTGCTGACAGAGGGCACGCCTGGGCAGTATGGAGACTCTCATGATGATGTAAAAAAACAAGCTGCCATATTTCCATAGAGTAATAGTGCGATGAATATATTTGTTTTCATGATACATGAGTTTCTTTGTATTTTAAAAGAAGAATGCAATTCTCATCACCATCGGCGCCGTGTGGAAAATGGAAGTGAGGGAATCATGACATTGGCAGCATCAGCCGTCTCATAAATATCCATGGCATTCAAACGATCATTTGTTTCTATTCGATGCCTCGCCACACGGGCAGGCGCCCCATTCCGTGTCTGTCGATGAAATACTCGACGCAATGATTCCTCCATATCACAATCAATATACCATGTCTCATGAAACACATCCCTCAAGGCATTCCATGGAGGCTGCTCCAGCAACAGATAATTCCCTTCCACTAAAACGATAGAGTGATATGGAGCAATACATACACCCTTATCCACAGGATCACCATGCCGGTGATCAAACGTCGGCGCCCATATCTTGTCCACTCTACTCTGACACCTATCCGCAACCATCACAACCGTGTCCACAAAGGCCTGGGCATCAAACGTCCACGGCGCCCCTCGCCTCGCATGCGCCTCCTCTGGATCATCAAATTCATTCAAAGCAGCCTTTGTGTAATGATATCCATCCATCGGAAGCACCACCGCACACGTATCCTCTTGAATGCTATTGATAATTTGAGCCACATTTCTGGCCAGCGTCGACTTGCCTGATCCAGGCATCCCCACAATCCCCACCATGTATCGACTACAAGTTTTTTTTTCTATTTTCACCCGCCTGTTCTCATCGTGAGAGCCCTGTGTCAGTTCTTTTGCCCCTAGAAGAGCCTTCCGAGCAAGAATGTGGTATACATCCTCCATGTATTTCGCTCGCTCCAAGTCAGGATGGTATAAATGTTTCCGGGTATTCGCATACGCATTCCGACGAGTGTGGTGCTGTCTCCATTGGCCCTTGCCTGCCTGAGTCAGGCACACCCCCTTCTTGCTGGAGTATTGTTTTAGGCGTACAGACGCATTCATTCACATTCTTTATCGTTTTTTTTAACTTTTGATTGGTAACAATTCAGAATTGGATTATCAGGATGGCATGCGAAAGCATGCCCTTGTGTTGTTGTACCCTACAAGTTCTTCTGAAGAAGAATTCGAAGGAACATGATGAAGGAAGAGCTCTTTCATGAAAGATCATCGGGAAGAAGAAGATGATGATGATGATGATGGTGATGGTGATGGTGTCGGAGAAGAAGGAAAAGGAGGAGGAGGAAGAACAAGGATCAAAAGAAGAATAAAGGGGTACGTAGTCAACAAAGAGATATGCAGTTTTCAGGGACAAATGAATGAATCCATCAAAGGCACTCGTTGATGGGTGCCGATGCATCCATGTGGCGACATTGCCGTTGCGTCGCGTAAGCGTATCATCATTCAATGATTGTGGGGCCATCGATGACGCGATGCGCTTACGCTACGCCACGCATGAGACATATACCTCGGCCAATAATTTTTCACTACAATTTTCGTAATAATCTTTAATACCGTTTCTGCTCTTGTGTGTGTGCAAGAGAGTTGTTTTACAGCCTCGCTGTAAAACAAGTCAGAGGTCCTGGGAACCGAGAAGGTGATACCAGCGACAGACCAAGGACGCATTCCCCGCACGGAATGCTTGAGAATTTTGCACATTTAATAATCTTAAAGTAATAATTGACGCGTCGTTGGGGGGCAATTGTGGCGTTGGACAGGAATCTCGCTCTCAAAGCCGGTTTTGAGATTTCAACTCATACATTGCGTTGTTAGGATATTTACCATATAATTCGAGACATAGTAGGTATTAAAATAATGAAGGAGGGGGAGGAGAAGCATTTGAATGTGGAGGAGACTCGTCGACAGCCTTTTGCGGAATCTATCGGGCTCTTTGTGCCGAGTCCACGGCAAGGAGTGGAGGTGCGTGGATGATTGCTGGTTCTGAACACGTCTTTTCTTTGTTTTTTTTTCTTATTGCGTATTCATGTATTGTGGTGGTGGTGTGCAGACACGGTCTCAGGCAGCTGCTCGGTTGAAGGAAGAACGAGCACAGCAGAGAGCAGCAGTGGCAGAGGGGATGGTTGGGTGTCGTGAGGGAGATGGATGCGAGGCGTCTTCGATGGATGCTAGTGAGCATAATAATGAGTGTTGTCCTCGAGGGGAATGTCATTCCCAGGGAATGGAGAGCAGTGACCATCCAGAGGGATTAGAGAGATGTGAGTGTCTCCAAGACGGTAGACATGAGAGCATGCATATAGAAGGCAATGATGATGATGATGATAGTCCTCCAGCGACACCCGTGCATCAGATTGTGAGGCATGACCCTGATGGGCGGTGGGAGCCCCCGAGGGCTCCAAAGAAGAGTCGTTTGAGGAGGATTGATCCTGAAGGGTTTGCGTTTGGGATTCAGTTGTCTCGCCGATTGGATTTTGAGAAACATGCGAATCGAGAAGAGAAATAGATGTAGACGAGTCATACGATGTGTATGCACGAGACGAGTAACAGAGCGTAGGAGACGATTGGTCACAATGCCATGATGGCGTGCGCTTGATGACGTTCCTTTGACTATTTTACAGTATTTTTTAGTATTTTTGACAGTCGACCCACGAGCATAGACTATACATGTTTCCATATATTTATATATAGTACATACTTTTTTTTAAAAAGATCGATTAATAATGAATCATCGACCATGCTGTGTAAGAATGATGATGATGATTGATACCATGCACCGAGATCAGTCAAGTAGTAGAGTATGTTGAGGGTCTGACGTGGGTCTGACGTCAGTCAGAGTTGACTCCAATGTTTGACTGCCTCGCCTCCCCAAGAATATCGCATAGTACTATATAACAGAGTTTGATTTTGAATTGGGTTTTCCGGCCATTTAAACAGGATTTGAGGTATTGTACTCGCGATGTTTTGCTCATATCATCATTCCCTCATGGTGGCAGCCCTTCTTCTTGCTGCGTCTGTCAACTCGCAACCAAGCCCAGAGCTCCTGATTGAGAACAATCCTCGAGATACATACTGTTCGGACAATCCTTGCGTCCAGGTGTATTGCAAGTCTCCAACTCAAAGGTGGAGCTGCCAGACAAGCAGATATTATGCTGTGGAACTTGAAAATGTCTGTGATTACTTTCTGAAAACAGAGGAGGAAATCTTTTCTGGAATCGTCAGTAATGATGATGTTCGTTCTGTTGTGCTTCCGTGGTGTGGCTCAAATTCTCCACCATCTGGGTATGAGTATGTTGAACTTCTCACGGATGAGCTCTGTCCATCATCCTACCCGGTGTACAATGGGGAAGATTACAGATATTGGACTGAATGCAAGTAAGTATCAAATTCACAAGACGATCTAAATGGAGATAATATGCACTTGTTTACATTTGCATGCCATATCAACCATGTGTAAGACCATCGAGATTGACACAGTTGCATGCATGAACAGTACTCACAATCACCAGGCACATGCCTGGTGGGTAGTGCAGGTCTAGAACGCAAGCATCAATGCACTATAACTAATCAGAAGCAGAACAAAGAAGAGAGACCAACAGGCTGGTACAATAACAAAGACAAACGCTTGCCGCTTGCTCTTCAAACGCAATGCATTGCTTACCCATTCAAGCACTCTATCCATGAGCGGAGCACAAACAAGGGCACATGCAGCCCTCGGAATCTTCGTCACCTGACTCCCAGCCCATACAATCGCAAGCAATTTTATAACATACGCACCTCCTTGTGCCAGCGAGAGATCACGAGGCATATCCATCGTGAAAAAGACGACAAGGTAGGCACAAAAGTAATATAGCGTGTTAAAAACGCCATAGGAAGCCAAACCTGATAATCCAGCTGCCCCTAATTGCTCTTTTAACTTTTTATAATTGTTCCAGGAAGAGAACAATCTATTCTGTGCGCTATTGATGTTTGAATGAAAGGCGATTTGGCCCGACCGGCCCTGCGAGGAACTTTCATGGAAACTTGCGCTCCCAGCCGCAGCTCTACATGATGGTCTCTGATGACAATTTCTTCTAGTATGGGTGGCATGGCGATGCGAGAGAGGACGGCAGGTGCTCGACCTCCAAAGCAGCGATACCATGAAACAAGCTAATTCGTCCTACTGTGACAATAATAATTGATACATATTACAGTAGACAATCAATTTCTCTTACTATTTAATCGTCGAATCCAGCGGCATGGAGATAATCTCCATAAGGATCGTGATGGATGGTTGACAGGGCAATGGGTGCTCTGAGAATATGGTCAGGAATGCCAAACGCATTGCACAGTGGAACTGCCACTCCACGGAGCTCCCCACACAGCTTTTCAATCATCTTCATGATGGCTTTGGCCTTTTCTGGTGCAATATAGTCATCGTTTCTAAACATGATATCAGCGTGGATCCTATCCAACGCGAATACATCTGCCATGGCCTTGAGTGATTTTCTGCAGTCAGGGTCTGGGCATTCTTGCACAGCCTTCATGAAGGCATCAAGCATGATGCTTTCAATATGCGCTTTTGAGAGCGCGAGAACGTGCAGTAAACACTTGTTCCACGCAACAAATTGGCCCAGTTTCTTTGTGTGCTTATGAAGCCTTGCTGCCAGTGTGTGAAGAAGTCGTGCTGTTCTGTACCTGAGCGCCCTCTTTAGAAACCCTGTGTTTCTGAGATGGCTTGGCTCCGTTGCGTGCGATACCAACGGGTTTGTAGGGAGCGAATCAGCAGCCATTTGCTTCAAATATGACCATGTCGCGTGAACTGGCGAGCCAGCGAACTGATCCTTGTACTCTTTGAGAAGGAGTGCAGCGACTTGCTGCAGGAGAACTGTATTATCTCCTTCAAATGTTTGAAAGATGTCGTGATCCGAGCGCAGTGCACCTAGTCTGTTCACTGATGCATATCCATGTCCACCACATGACTCTCGAGCTATAGATAATGCATTGTTTGTATAGTTTGTCGTATAGGCTTTGAGGCCTGCCGACAGGGAATGCACATCAGCAATCAACACATCATCCTTTGTCCTCTTCATTTCCACGTATTTTTCAATGAGCACTTCTCTCGTGAAATGCATGGCATATGCTGTCGCAAGCATTGGCATGAGTTTTAATTGCTGAGAGGGGTAATCCAATATGGAAATTTCCGCCCCATGAGGTGGCCCAAATTGCTGACGCTGTGCAGAGTATCGTACAGCAATCGTGACAGCGCCTTTCAAAACGCCAATCGACGCAAACGTGAGACCCACTCTGCCTCCAGTCAATTCTCCCAGAGTCGCTGCGAATCGTTTTGCTTGGGAAGGTAATGGCGAGGAGTATCTCCCACTTCTGTCCACAGTCGCAAACCGATCAAGCAAGTTTTCACGAGGGACTCTCACCCGAGTAAATCTGATGGCACCTGTCATGACATGGATTCATCAATCAATCAGTTTCTACCCTATACATACTCGTAAGTCATACTATAAAAAACACGTACCATTATCCACGCCATTCAACCCCACCTTGTACCCACAATCGTGAATCTCCACCCCTGGAAGACATGCGCCATGGTCATCACGAAGTGGCACCACAATAGCATGCACCCCATAGTCATCCAGCGTGCCTGTCGCAGCAGACGAGGGAACCTTGAGCCGGGCAAACACAGTGGCCATCTTACCATCTTCAGCCGCATTCCCAATCCACCATTTGATAGCTCCGTCATCAGGCGTATGAATCACCCATTCATCCGTGTCCAGATCCAACACAGCCTCTGTCTGCAACCCAGCAACATTACTTCCATGGCGAAGCTCCGTCATTGCAAAGCAGCCAGGCAACTTGAAACGATCAATAGCATCAAAATATTGCCTTCGATGCTTCTCCGTCCCCAGATTCACAATCGACCCTCCCCATAAACTGTATTGCACTCCCATCTTGACCGTCAAGGACAGGTCCACCAGACTGAGCAATTCTGCCAAGTAAAAGTACTTTTTGAAATCTCTCGAGAAGAATGATAGTGGCGAATACCCTTCATTCAAAAGCATTCGTAGACAATTTCTCACCAGCTCCCGATGCTCTTCCTTGGACATGCCCTCCTCCTCGGCAACAAGCAGTTCCGGGTGAGCCCGAAACAACCCATACACCTCGTCTCTCAACCCTGTCATATCACACAGATAATGCTCCATAATGACACTATCAAACCTTGGTAATTGTTTATGAGCTATTCCAGCAGAGCATTCATTCGTTTGAAAGAATGGAGCGGCGTGGCCGTTGTGTTCTTGCCAATCTTTCGGCGAGCATGCGACGTGTCCTCGCTCGCCGGAAGGGTTTGCGCTATTCATGGTTGCAATCGTATTAAATACTTGTATTTTTTATAAAATGTACTGTATTCAGTTGGGTGGATACGCAGCAATGATGCCTTTCTAGAATAAAAATAATAATGGTGTCGATGGGTACGACACGTGTTCATCAAATTTGCCATGGCAACTCTCCTACCTCGAAGAGTTTGATTCGAATTATCATGCTACGCAAGTATTTCTCGATCGCCATCGAGATACACGACAGTGTAGATTCCTTACAGTACAAAAAAACAACTCAGTCTTGTTCATCTCTCCTCAAGTCATCGTCCTTCTCCTTTGTATGCTCCTTCCCTTCTACACAATCAGGCTCTTCGTCACCATCAACTGATTCTATATCTATTTTGGAATCTTCTTTTTCAATCTCACGAGTCGTAGTTTTTCCGTCTTCTTTGATCGCAGCTGCCGGCTGCTGTGGCGGATGGGCCATCTGATACCGTTGCTGATTCGAAATCATCCACATGAGTCGGGCTGTGCATGCTGCTCGAAGCGCAGACATATTATCTCCCAAAGATCCCTGTGCTTCGTTCGGTTTCGTTTCATCCGGAAACAATGCTTTCGGACTCAGTTTGCCCAGGCGAGGCCGCTTGGGGTCCTGCCCCTCCACCCCCTTTTCCATTGAATCAATAACCTGGACAGGAGGCGCCATCTTCCCAGGAGGCGTTTTCAAAGCATGGACATCTCTCGATGGAGGCGCTGGAGCACTTCGTTTTCCCACCCCACCGCTCGTCGACCCTCGCTGGTCCCTCTGAATCCTCGCACTGTCCACATCCATGGCCCGAGCCAGCAAATATGGCTTCAGTGACACCTTCTCGTCCAAGGACAGCACAGTCGCATGAGATGGAAGAAACACAATATCAGGCAATGTATGAGCTTTCGGTTTTGGATCCTTCAGGTGGCTATAGGCAATCGACAAGCCGACGTGGGGTCCGGACTGCACCGTGACATAGCAACCCCCCGGCACTTCCACCCCCGGGGGTGCGTCAATTTTCACGACATAATACGACTCGTTCTGCCCTCCTCCTCTCCCTTTATTTGCATATTGTTTCATATGCATTCTTATCTAAACCTAGGCACACCTATCCAGAAGCGTTTCAAATGTCCATTCGAATCGGATTTCCCGGATCTGTTCGGAGTTACCCTGAGCTCTCTATGATGATCCTGAGAGTCTCCTATTGACTCTGTAAAAGTGAAATGCCACAGTGATGAGATTGTAATGTATCGTCTCAGTCCCTGGTGACAATAATGTAGAAGTAATCACGCTCTTGACAACTACAGGTACACGAGTCCAGTCACAGAGTTGAATTCTTCTACAAAAAAAGATTAAATATAAGAAAATAATGGGTAGCCTGTTGGCATAGTAGGCACAGTACTGTCATTTCAATTCGAATCGGAGAAGAGGTGCTGCCAGTGGTGTTCTGGCGTATCTCTCTGCAAGACACCGAAATAGGAGCCTCTGCCAGGGAATGGATTTCCAAGGGCATCAAGCCCCTTGAATCCTGCCTGGGGATCTTTTGAAATATGCCATGGCATGGTGTCGTATGCGCCATCTGTTGGGTGGCCTGGATACTGCATACTGTCCAGGTCAAAGGCCACTGGCATGGGGCATTCCAATACTCGGATACCTTGGTCAGTCGTGACAATCCTTTCCTCTTGGAGCCCATTTCGCTTCCAAGGATGAAATTCTACCCTATCAATATCGCATTGTGGTTTGGGAGACGTGGATGAGGTGCACGAGAAACCGAAATGCTTGTGTTTTCTGTAGTCTACTTCTTTGGATGGGACAAACACCACCCCAAGTTCATATGACAGTATTCTACACAGCCTTGCATTATACTTTTTGCTATTCACAACCTCTCCCCATGCCGCCTTGCTGAAATTATGGCTTCCTAAACATAGCCATGCTATTTCTTTAGAGTCTTGATGAAATCGCAGGTACGTCTTCATATGAGGCATGGCCCTCTGCCGACCTGTGGTGTGTCCTCCCCACACATGATAATATCCCCCATCCAGCAGCATCGGCTTCATCACCCTGTCATAGTACCCGGGTATACTCCCTCCTCCAAACCAACCCTCTAAAGAATCACGAACCTGCGCAACAGAAGGCCATACCAGGCGTACATGCCCATCGCTGGGACTGCCCAGAGCAACCTTTTTCTGCTCCTCTGTATAATAATACCCAGCTGACAAACTCTCCGTGATGGATCCGAGAAATGCAGGTGATAGATTCCCTATGCTAGAAAACTGAGCTAGTATAGGAGCAGACGCAAATTTCTTGTCGAATTCATACGCCCCCAACACAGCACCCAATCTCTTGTGTCCATACCGATCAACCTGTCTGAATTCAAATGGCTTGGACGGAACAGAAGCCACCAGATGACATCGAGCAGAGGAATAATCATGCATTTTAATAATGTTCTTTAGCCTCTCCCGCACTCTCAAGACGAGACCCAACGCATCCACATATTGAAGCAGCTCCTGCTCAAACTCGCTACACGTCACCTGACTGGTTGTATCTTTGAGAGGAAAATCTTGCATATACACCGACTGTGATTTATTATTCACATCACAGTAGAGCAAATTCGCTGTGTGAATAATAATACGTATACCAGTCGAATATTGTAAAAAGAAGGCTTTGGAATGATGCGTTCCATACGGTGGAACAGGAGGCTGAAACACATGCATGGCCTCCTCCTGTACCCCAAGCATCCTCAACTGATTCTTCATCCCCTCTGTATCCCCTTGCTGACCATGAACAATCAGTAGAAAATCGCTAAATAGTAAATCAGGAAATGTATGTGCCAACCAGCTAATATCAATCATGTAATTCGACACAAAAGCAAACAGGATATTCCCAGCAACATGCTGTTGCATGTCAAATCCAAGAGGACCCTGATTTCCCCACGATGGAATACCCCGTGTCCGCAGCAACTGAAACGGTGGTGAATTTGGAGCAGTATCATCGTCATTGGTTAGATCAATGATATCGCTTTGACGATTGGTTGAAGAAACATGATTCTTCGTCGTGTCGGCATTGTTCGACGTGATACGTGCCTTTTTGCGATCTGGAGAGTACGACATGGTCACCCTTTTATTTTGTTTACATACCAGTTGATTTAGAAACTGCCGGAGCATTCCACACGTGTGTATCTGTTTCTTTCTCTTTAAAAGACCCGTGGGGGTCCAACCCGCTCTACAATGAGAAAATCTCCCCTGGCATCCTCTGCTATTCGGTATTTTGAATCTACGAATAAGGTTTTAAAAGTAGATTTGCCCACTGGGGGCAGAGTAAACTCGCGATTGTTGGGTACTCGTAATCGTGCTCCTTGGAATTCAAATGAGCATCGTTTGGATTCTGAATCGTATTCTATAAAGCTGTCGACAATGAATGCGCCCTCTGGAGGGAACTCGATGCAGTTTTGGAGCCTATTCTCGTTCAAATCAATCACTTGATAGACATTCCCAGACTCAGTGCCACACCAGTTGGCCAGACCATTCTTCTTGATGATGAAGAGAATCTCCTTCTCAGATGTCCACAGGAGTTTCCAAGTCCCATTCAGAGCAGATGGGTTCTGGAGTGGATCGGATGCAGCAATATCTCCTAGCTCTGAGAAGAATCCTCGCAACAGTTTCATGTCTTGTTGGGTTGTGAGGGTTCCCCTCTCTGAATTCTCTACAACGCTGAGGATATCCATCATAAGCTCTTTCTTTCTTTTATTCACTGTGATACCCCCAAATAAAGAACCAATCTGCGTTTTAGTTGCTGTTCGGGTCTGTTTTCTGACCAAAGGCGTGGTTCTCTGACATGGGTGTGAGGCGCTGAGCGATCGCATTCCTTTCAGCTGGGTTTTACAAGACATGGGTCTGGTGCAATTAATAATCTTACTATATTATTACATCAAATGCCTTCTAATGTGTCATCCATCTCTGAATACAGGTTTTTCAAGCGATCAAGGGTGTCCTCATCTGGATTCCACATGCCTCTGCCGCTGGCTTCAATCATCCGTTTGAGAATGTTGGTGAACGCTTCTGGGTTGCTTTCTTTGAGTTTCATGGCCATGGCTTGGTCGAATGCATAGGTTTCTGCTGCTTGATTCCATGCCCAATCCTCTTTGAAGTCTACGGTTGCTCCCCAACCAATCATGGCAGTCATTCGCTGGGATATTTCAAAGGCTCCTCCAGAGCCAGAGTTTGCCATGGCATCTGCCCATTTTGGGTTTAGCAGTTTGCTTCTATACTCGAGTCGAAGGACATCCTCGAGCTCTTTGGGTGTGGGTTCTTTCGAAAAGGTTTCAATGATGGAGCAGCCGACCTTGCTGGATGCATCTCCCTTTGCTGTTTCTGCAGCTCGCCGGAGTGCTCCTGTATTGGCATAGTACTCTTGAATATCTGTGAGGCCGTACTCGACCGAATCAATTTCTTGTACTACGCGGTCAGTCGTCTTTAATAATGATTGCAATACTTCTGGTCGTGCGACGCCCTTTTCTGATCCTCTGCCATAACTGTAGGCATTTCTGGAGACCCATGTGGATCCTAATTCTGATCCATCCTCCCAGTTGGATGCTCCGACTCGCTCGTTTACCATGGAGCCGTAGTCTCCTGAAGGATTTGAGAAGAGACGAGCGGTTGGATTTTCCAATCCTTCGTTGGACATGGTCATGGCGTGCTTTCTAATGTAATTCATATCTGCTGGCTCATCAGCCTCAGCTGCTCTCTTGAACAGATCATCCAAGAGGTCGAGGACATTTTGGAAGGAATCCCTGAATATACCACTCACATTGCACAGCACATCTATACGCGGTCTATTCATCTCTGAGAGGGGTATGAGCTCGAACCGTACGATTCTTCCGGTGCCTTCCTTGACTGGTCTGGCGCCAATCAGAGCAAGGGTGATGGCAACACTTTCTCCTTTTGTTTTTATGGCATCCAGTCCCCACAAAGAGACGGCTACTGTTTCAGGATACTGATTATCGTTTGCGTCCAGATGTGCTTGGAGGATGGCATCCGCGGCGGCGGCTCCTCTGATCTGGGCCGATGGGCCAGGCATTCTATAAGGATCCAATGCATAAATGTTTCTGCCTGTTGGTAGCACTCCGACGCCGTCACGGAGTAAATCTCCACCTGCTTCAGGTAAGATGTATTCCCCATCGAGTGCTTTGAGTATTGATGATATCTCATTGGTGTTCTGCTTCAGTAAATCCCTGATGGATGCTGCTTCAGACACCAGTTCAGGGGATGATGATGATGATGCTTGAATCCTCTCGTCTTCTTCCTCGACAATGCTCTGTAGAATGGTATCATCCAATTTGCCATCAAAGTATGCCGATAAATATTTGTGCATCTGTTCATCATTCGGCGGGCTTCCTAGAATATGCAGGCCTTCGCTGTATAGCCTGTTTTCAAGTTCCAACAAGTAGGTGTACAGCCTGGAGACATAGTCTGAGAATACCGTCTCATCAACGATGGCCACCGATGCGGCGTCGAATGTGACAAATGGACAATCTTTTTCTAATCCAACGGATTCAACAAGCTCGATTATGGGGACTCGAAGGTCGCTACATGCGTCGTCGTTGGTCTCTCTGTATTCGAGCAGCAATGCCTTGAGATCAATCAACTGTTTGTAGAGTCCTGATCTTCCGTATGGAGGCACGTTGTGGCTTATTGTTGTTCCATATCCCCTTCTCTTTGCAATAATTGATTCGGATGGGTTGTTGGCAGTGTAAATATAAATGTTTGGTATGCTTGAGAGCATAATGTCTGACCATGATAGCCCCGTGTTTCCTAGAGGTGAGCCTGGTAGCCATTCTGATGTTCCATGCGTGCCACAATGAATGACGCCGTCTGCTTGGAATTCTTGTTCTATCCATTTGTAAAATGCTGCGTATTGAGGGTGTGGAGTCAAATCGCGCTCGAAGAGGAGCCGCATTGGATCACCTTCCACTCCCAGCAATGGCTGCACACCTATGAAGACATTTCCAAATTGCAGGCCGGCGACAACAGAATTTCCCGATGTTGTCGTGGAAAGTCCCGATCTATACTTTCCCAAATCTCCCCACGCATTTTCCATTTTTTTGACCAGAATGTCTGGGGATGGCAGAAAAGGCATGGGGCCCCATTCATTTGGACCCCAGGATTCATCAAATGTGAGGAATTCTTTCAAGCGTTTTGAATCGATATCTGCTCCGGCAACTTTGGCGCCAAGATCATTGTGAACTGCTGTATTCAGAGATTCTGTCATGTGATGGATACCTCTGCAGGTGGCTTCTTCTTTTGAAAGCTGTTGCAAATATGCCACAATCTTTTCTCCATCCAGGCTCTCCTCTGACATATCGCCCAAGTCGTACCCTGATTCTTTTAAAGAGTACAGTATTTTTTCTAACGATTTTGGCACATTCAGCAGAGCTGCTGTGCCAGTTGCACCAACGCCAGGCGGGAATCCATACAAGATTATGCCAACCTTCTTCTCTGAAGGTGGTTTTTTCCTGAGAGACACCCAATTTTTGACCCTCCCAGCAAGGCGTGTGACTCTTTCAGGAATCAGATAAATATTTTCTCCAACTAAAGCACCCAGTGGTACAGAATCTATGGCTCCATCAAGTTCAGGGAGGGAGTACAAGACAACACTTTGCAGACCTGTGATTCCCTTTTCAACCCAGGACTCCATATCCTGGATCAAGAGGGGAGCTGCAATCATATATGGTATATTTTTGGCAGACAAGATGGATTTGGAGATGTCAATTTGTCTGCCACCCTCCATGGTACCTGATGGACCACCCACAAGAGGAAACCCAATTGTATTAATCACAGCATCCACAGACACTACTCCCGGGGACAGCATGGTGCTCGAGTTACCCATGCGTATATTATTGACTTCATAGTCTGAAGTTAGCTGATCTCGAACAATCGTGTGCGCTTCAACACCATTGATAAAGATTGGGATTGGTATGATGCCCTCTTTTTCTAGGCATTCGATAAGGTCATTTATGTATGGCTGCTTCGTGATGACATGCTTTCTGTACAGTAACACGGCTGCTCGAGGAGACGATGTATTCTTCAGCGGTCCATGTTTTTCGTACCATTGCATGTATGCATCAGGAGATTCAAAATACCTTCCTGGAGCTTCTGGGTGGAGGCACCCTGTTGCAGGTGTCTCCAGCAATGCCCTAGGTTCTGGCGGAGCTGATGGGAGCTCAAAGCATTCTCGCAAAATATAGTTGATCATGGATGTCACATTTTCCTCTCCTCCTTGGTTCCAGTAGGAATACACGGTGAGCCAATTGCGCAGATCTTGTACTTTCTTCCCAGGCAGATACTTTAAAAGTTTTGGACCAATTTTCAGAAAAGACAAGTACCCAACAAGCTTATCCTCTTCTTTACCACTCCCAAACAAATTTAGAACCTTCTTCACGGCAGGTGGTGGTCCAGACTTTTGGCCACCTGGAGCCATCTGAAACCCACCAACCTTGGTGGAACTCATCAGCTCCAAAGAAGACTCAAAAATAAATCTGTATGGAATATCTTTTATGTTCTCATTAAGCCATTCTACCTGATCGAAATCGAATATCAAACTAGAAAAGAATACGTCTGCTCCTGCGAGTGCAAGGCTCACCTCATCCCTTCTGGTCTCCAAGTCTCTATCGTTGAACACAACGAGTTGAGCAGAGGGGAAGGATTTTGACAAATTCACAGCCACTTTGCGGTACAAGTCCGAGTTAAAACTTTCAAACCCTGTCATCAGAACAATACGCACTGATGACTTTTTCAATTTCTCGGCAGAGGACGAGTCGCCTCGCTCTCCCTGCTGCTGCTCTGGTCTCTGTACATCCAACTTCTCATAATTGCTGCGATCTTTTGAGAATCGAGCAACTTTCTGTTCATCGACAACTTTTGCTACATCTATTTGCTCCAACTGTCTCTCCAATCTAGATCGCTTCATTTTCAGCACTGTCACAGTCTTTTGAAACTCTTTCCATCTCCCATCGCCCTGCTGCTCTGCAAATTGCAGCATTGATTTCGAAAGATTCGGACTCTCTCGTGAAATCGACTGAAAGATAGACTCGGTCATATCTCTTTCATCAATGTGCACATCCTCACCATCAGTATCAACCGCGCTCTCGAAAGGAAACCCCTCAAAAACCTGCCTGTACTGCTCGTCAATCTCAGACTGAACCACTTGCAGCTGCACCACATACAAAACCGCATCATTAAAAAATGAACCATACTACTGTCCACTCTATGACAACATACTTCTTGTCGAACAGCATCGCCGTCGTCCACAGAAACTCTGTTCTCATCATCCAAATCCTCCAAGAAACGTTCAGCGTTGCTTGTGGTAGCCACACTTTCCTTTGCAGCATGACAAACCCCTCGCATTTCCCTCTGTAAATTGATATTCTGATCCTTATATGCAGCTTTATTCATTCTGTGCATATCTTTCGAGGTATTTCTGCGTTGAGACGACGTCTGAGGACCAGAAACCAGGTTCTGGTCCCCAACATTGGACACTACCAATCTGCAGCGCAATGCCATGTCTATGCCATTAAATGGAATTAAATTCGGTTAAAGTTTTTAAATAGAGTTTGCACATCAGGATACAAGGCTGCTGCAAGGCTAACCAAGATTGCCATATTTAATTCCTTATTCCGCAACCTTTAGGAAAGGTATGGGCACGCAAGATCACCGCAATCTAGCGCTGTATTATACTATCAAAAATGTATAGAGGTTTGTAGTTGATCAAACAGGAGAGTCAAGACGGTACTCGTCTCCATAGTGTTGATTTGAAAACAAGTCATGGCGTGGTCTGCTTTAAAAGTTGTCGATCTGCGATCAGAATTGAAGAAGCGCGGTCTTCCGACAACTGGCAAGAAATCTGAACTCGTTGCTCGGCTGGAAGAGTCCGATTCTCCACAGGAGGAGGAGCAACAGCAAGAGGGTACTGGTGCTGCAGTTCCCACAGAACAAGCAGAGGAGAAGGTTCCTGTGCGACAGGATACGAAAAAGCGAGATCACGAAGAAGACCAAGAAGAAATAGGTGATGGATCAAATTCTGAAGCAAAACGACGAAGAATAGACGACGAGGCGACTGTGAAGGAAGAGGAGCAACAAGATGTGAAGATGCAGGTGATCAAGGAGGAGGAGGAGGAGGAGCACAAGGTTGATCCTGAAAGGATGGCTTTTGAGCATGGTGAAGACGACGATGAACCTCTGTATCATGGCCAAAGAAATTCAGGCAAGCTAGTAAGACGTGGGAACGAATGCCCGTACTTGGACACAATCAGTCGCCAGGTAAGCAACAATGGTATTGGCTACACCGTGTACTTCTATCATGCACTAACATATGCACATGTGTGTGTAGAATCTTGATTTTGATTTTGAAAAGTGCTGTTCCGTGTCGCTGTCAAAAGTGAATGTCTATGTTTGTCTCGTGTGTGGAAAGTACTTTCAAGGCAGAGGTCCTACGACACATGCATACACACATTCACTGGAAATGGGACATCATCTCTTCATGAAATTGGACTCTGGAAGAACATATTGCTTGCCAGATATGTATGAGGTTATGGATCCATCATTGGCAGATATCCAGTATGTCTTGAACCCCACATTCACAGAGGCTGCAGTTAAAGAAGTTGACTTGACAAACACGTGGGCCAAAGCATTAGATGGTAGTGAATACATGCCAGGGCTGATTGGATATAATAATATGAAGGCCAATGATTATGCCAATGTTGTGCTCCAAGCACTCATTAGAATTAGACCTCTTAGGGATTTTTTCCTAAGGCGAGAAAACTATGCACACGTATCCACACCTTTGCTGGAAAGGTTTGGAGAACTCGTGCGAAAAACATGGAATCCAAAGGCGTTTAAAGGACACGTATCGCCGCATGAGTTCATGCAGAGCGTCATGTCAAAAAGCGGCAAGAGATTTCGCATAGATACACAGTCAGACCCTGTGGAATTTTTTTCCTGGCTGCTCAACGCACTGCATCAGGATCTGACTGGAGGAAAGAGGAAATTACCCTCTATCATAACACAATGCCTGCAGGGAGAGATTGAACTTACAATATTAGCTGGCACTGGATCTGCAAAAGACAGCACAACAGATATCGTCCAAAGAGTCCCATTCTTGCTATTGACTCTGGATTTACCACCGGCGCCACTATTTAAAGATGCTCTGGAGAAGGTCATTATTCCACAGGTACCAATTTTTGACCTGCTCAGGAAGTTTGATGGAGAATCTATACAGGATGATGTCAGGACAGGGCGACGGAAGATGCGCATCACCCGCCTTCCAAAATTCCTAGCAATCCACGTCAAACGATTTTTGAAGAATCAATTCTTCAAAGAAAAGAACCCGACGATTGTGAATTTCCCCGTCAAAGGTTTGGACCTGACCAAGTGTATTTCAGTCCCAGCCCCAAAGGCAACATATGACCTGATAGCTAATATCGTACACGAGGGCGACGCGAATATCGGTTGTTTCAAAGCTCATATTCACAGGAAATCAGAAGACGTATGGTACGAATTCCAAGATTTGCATCTCGTTGATGTATTACCTCAGCAGGTTGTCCTTTCAGAGGCATATGTACAAATATATGAATTGACAGATATGTGAAACAAATACCATATATATCCTTGAAAGAATTCATTTCAGTTTATTATTCTGCTGCATTCTAGTTTGCTGTATGAGAGCTCGTGTGCTAGCGATTTCTGCCCTTAGATTATCAACTGCCTCATCTTCTTCCACCACAGGTGGCAACAGTGCCCCATTTCTATCCTTTTGCGCAACAACGCCACCCTTGGATTCCTGAATTTCCCTTTCAGCTCTCATCGCAACTTCATCCTGGATATCACTGCATATACACACACAGAACATGTCAATTCACACCCTCAACCAAACAGCCTTTATTACTGCTTCCACGCACCCTAGCATCTTCCTTAATTCCGCCTCAGCCGTTCCAAATTCAGCCAGTATATCAGCTGCCATATTCCCTAGCCTTTCGTTTAACACTTCGGCCAGAGCTTTGCCGTAGAAAAATGATTGCAAAAGATCAAAACCTGCACATGTGGGTGGAGAATGTCACGTCGCCTGAACATAGAATAGGTACCAATGCGATACAATTAATGACATACTTTCTGTTTCTGTGGTGTTTGTCGATCTATTAGAGGCGCAAGTCAATACAGGTGATCGAGTGTTGACATGTCCCACATGTGGCCTTGGAGCCACTCGGGCTCTCATATCAACCACGGTACTCCTCCTACTTACAGAATTCATGATGACTACTTATATCTTTTATATAATAATCCATCGGTGATGGATGAGGGCATACGCAAGAATAGGATTGGGATCCCCAACCACCCTTTGACAAGGAATCAACGGGTGGAGCTTCCACATGAACGGGCCGCTGCTTGTGCAGCAGCGATGAAAGCAACCCCAGCGACGCTAATGGCTGCAACTGTTGTTCTGTTCATTCCCTTCGATGGAGGTGATGAGATAGTCTCGACATCTTGCATTGGGTGGGATTGAATTGGCTGTGGAGATGGCTTCCTCTCCCTCATCAGTGCACACAGTTCAGCATTCTGCCGCTCCAATGCTTCCACATGCATGCATCTTTTCTCTAGCAACTCCACCTTTTCGGTCAAATATTGGATCTCATTTTCGTATCGTGCCTTTGTGACAGTTGCCAGCCACTGGGCAGATGAGAGAGCCTTTTTCATTTCTGCCTGTTTCCTTGCAAATTCGGCTTCCAAGACATGTGCAGCTTGCGCCTTGGCATGAACCTGCTGGCAGAGCTCGAGGACATGGTTTGATTTGAGTGTGAGCTTTTGTTCGAGGGACGAGTTCTCCTCGTTTAGTTGGTTCACCGTCTTCTCTGTTGCTGCAAGACGAATCTGCACAGCAGAGAGATGATGAGGATGTTAGTTCTGATTACATGCATGAAATGGGAAAATTCACGCCTCAATCCGGCCATAAAGACCAACGAGGCCTGTCGCCAAAACTGAAAATATTCCAATCAAGAGATACACCATGTGCGTGATAACCAATACACCTGCCCCCACATGTGTACGTGCCTGCGTTTGCTGCAAGAGCTGAGCTGATTTCTCAGCTGCTGCTTCTGCCAAGTTTTTCTGCTGCGATCTCTCCTGTTGAATCGCAATTTCTTGTTTCAACAACTGCATGAAAGATAGAGATCGTTGTGAGGTCATTCGCTATGTGAACCACATACAAGACAAAATACAATACGTACAGCAATATCTTCTTCCAACTCAATCTCTGCCTTCATTTTTGCCTGTCCGAGCTGCTTCAATTTTGCATCCTTCTGATCTACTTCTGTCTTCATCTTTTTCAGTTCTTCACTCAGTGTGTACGAATTTTTCTCGAGGTTTGTGATGAGATCCTTTTGTTCCGAGATTGTCTTCTCCTTTGCAGATGAAGACCGTTCATAAGCTTTTGCCTGTGATGTTACCAGCTGAAGGCTTTCCTTTGCTTCGCGCATCCTTTTAGACATTTCTTCAACCTGATTATATGCGACATCTTTCTCTCTCAAAGCTGTTTCAATCTTACTGGTCATTTCTGCGGTGATTGAATCCTTTGCTGCAAGGATACTCTCCAGCGCTTCTTGCTTCTCAATCAGTTGTCCCTCAAAGCTTTTCATCTCGCCCTTCATGGATACAACAGTGCTATCAAGATGACGATTTTGTTCTTCGAGAGTTGCGATTTGAGATTTACTTGCCTCAAGGTTTGCTTTGAGCTTGTTTGATGCAGAAACTTCGTCCAGCAATTCAAGTCTGAGGCGGGAGATGTTCTTCTCCTGGGATGATATTGTCTGGTTCAGTGACTCAATATCTGCGGTATGCTTGATCTCGATTTCTTTGATCTGGGATCTCAGTGTGTTTTCAGATTCGATAGAATACTCCAGTTTGCTGTTCAGGCACTCAACCTCATGGCTCTGGTCTTCAATGACTTCCTCAAGCTCCTTCACCTTCAAGAAGGTCAGCTGTAACGTTTCGGAACTTGTCTCTTCATTTTTCTTCATATTCATGAGAACATCTTTGGTCTCTTTCAGTTGAGCTCGGAGAGATTTGATTTGTTGCTCTCCTTCTGTCTTTGCCATCCTCAAATTCTGCGAAACATCCTTTTCCCTGGCAATATCGTCCTCAAGATTGCGAACCTTCTCCTCAAATTCGTCCTTGATGCTATTCTTTGATTCCACCTCTGCCAGTAACTTGTCGGAAGCCATTTGAAGTTCATTCTGCATATGTGATAGCTTGTCCTCGGATTGTTGCAGCTTCACAGACGTTGCAGCACTTTCGTCTGATGCAATTTTTAGCTTGGATTCCAAGTTGCACGCAGTGGCCTCTAGGCCAGGAATTTTTTCATTTTCCTCTTTCAATGCACTGATTTCCATACTTTGATCGCCGCATTGAGACTCCAAGGCAGCCACAGTATCCTGAAGTTCCTGTACCCTTGACAATGTTCTCTTCAAGATTTCTTTGGCAGCCTCACCCTTTGGTGTGCCCTCAAGTTTGGCAGCACTCAAGTCCTCGTCTTTGCTGATCAACTGCTCTCCCAGGTTCTGAATTGATTCCATCAGGCGCTCATTGGATCGCTCCAAATTTTCGCAGTGGTCCAAAAGCTTTTTGGATTCATCGGAATGGGTCTCCTTTTCCTTTTGCAAGGCTTGCTCCAGAGATTCCTTGATCTTGATTGCCTCCGTCAATTGTACTGTGAGGCTCTCGATTTCCTCAGATGCTTTTGAAATCTGAGATGTGCTGCGTTGCTCCAAGGCCACGTACTTTTCTTGCAATGACTTTTCAGCCTCTTTGGCTTGGTCAAGCAGTGCAGATAGGTCTGCAATAGTCTTCTCTGACTGGACTCTACTTGCTTCCTGCGCCGCCCTCAAACTTTCCATTTCCACCGATAAGGCTGCTATTTTATCTTTTTGTGTGAGGGACTCATGCTCCAACGCCTCGATAGCGGCATCTTTCTGTTTAATCACTTGTTTCAGTTCTCGAACAGTTTCTCCATATTGTGTTGACAGGGTATTGATCTCAACCTCCTTTGCCTGAAGCAAGACGGAGATTTCAGTCTTTGACTCCTCCATGGACTTGATCTGATCGGATATCTCAGAAACTTGGCCCAAGACCTGATTCAATTCCGCCTCAAGCTCGGATACCTTGGCATTGGCAGAGGCTACCTTGTTCTCAGAGATCTCAAGGTCATTTTGCAATGATACCCTAATCTTCTTTGCAGTATCTTTGTAAGCCGCCATCTCGGCTTTCATTGCCGCAAGAGAAGCATCTTTCGCCCCGATAGAGGCCTCTAATGCATGCTTGGACTGCAAGAGCGTTGCATATTCATCCTCTAGAGATGCCACCTTTGTGCGAGTGGCATCAGCTTGTTTTGCATAGTCTTCTAATTGCGTCTTCGTCAGAATCTCCTTCTCAAGAGCGAGTGCTTGGGCTTTATTGTACTCTTCTTTGAGCTGCACGATTCTGTTGGTCGCCTCAGACTGCTGTGCAGTTGCCATGGCCAGCTTTGCAGACAACTCTTCACATTGCTCCTTAGACTCTGTCATCTCGTCCAAAATGTCTTGCTTCGATTCTTGCACCGACGCAATTTCTATACGAAGCTTGTTAATTTCCTCTTGCTTTAAAGCGGCGTCATTCGCAGCAGAAGCTGCCGCCTTCATCATACTCTCAAGTGCACCCTGCTGTTCCTGTATCTTGGCCTCTGTCTCTGTCTTTGCCTTCATATGCTCCTGAAGGGTCTCCTCGCGAGCAGCGGCCAGCTGCTGGGCATATTCGAGATCTTTTAACGCTTTCTCTCGCTCATCACGAACAGAGGTGAGCTCTTCTTGAGCCCCCTTTAATTTTTTCAGGGCCATTGGGAGAACCTGTTTTGCCCCCTTACTCTTTGGTGTTCCTTCGGCAGCAACCTTCCTTGCAGCCTGCAGATCATGTTGCTTGACCTCCAACTCTTTCTCAAGACTCAGCTTTGATTCTTCCACCTCTCGCAAAGACCTCTCCAGCCGATTGGCCTTTGATGTCAACGCAGCCTCCTTCTCTGCCTTTTCTCTATCAGCCTTGTCGAGTTCCTCGGCCAGCTTTTTCGCCGTCGCCTTGGCATCAGCCAATTTTGCATTCAATTCCTTTTCCTTTTGCCTCAATTCATGGGAGGCCGAGTCGGACGCAGACAATTGCAACGCCAGGCAATCCCTCTCATGAGCAAGCTTTTCAATCTCTGCAGAATGCTTCACAAGCTCCGTATCACGCAAGTGCTGCAAATCCGCCAGCTCATTCTCAGTTTTAGATAGTTGAGAGATGAGTGAATCCGTAATAGATTCGATTTGCTCCACCCTCTGGCACGCAGCTGACATCATGGCAGTTGCAGCATCTAATTCATGCCTGATTGATCTAGACTCTTTCAGCGACAAGCTCATTGACGCCGCATTCTTTTGGCGATTCTCTAGGACCTGTTCTGCATCCTTTACTTTCTTCGCCGAGGCCTCATAGTCATCAGTCGCCCTCTGTAAGCTTCCCAATGTGTGCTGTGCTCTTGTAAGCTTTTGACTCAGGACCATGATCTTGGTTCCCCTCGAACTCACTTCATCCCTCAAGTTTGCACAACGTTCACCTTGCTCTCCCCCAAGAAACTCGAGCTCCTTGACGGCATCGATCTGCCTCTGACGCTCCTGGTCCAACCGTCCTTGCAACTGATTCTTGATAGCTTGGAGAGTGCTCACACGCTCGCTTGACACAGGGACCTGCAACATGCCCCGCAATAATGAATCTTTCGATATATATACACACAATACGCAGGCTACCACGTACCTCGTCCACCCCGTGCTTGGGAGTCACAGCAACCGCTTCAGCGTTCGGAGGACTTGGAATACTCGATTGGCGCCTTCCCTGCCACGCTTTGATCTGAACATCATTTTGACAGTGATTTGGTGTCATATTCTCATCCTTCACACCACCATTCTTTGTCGTCTCCGGTCGAGTCATGTCAGCTCCGGACAAACCGTTGGCCTTTGCAGACAACGGAGTAGAGCCTCGCTGCTCTCGTAACATCCTAAAGTCGCGTATTTGTTAAAAATATAAAACACAGAATTAACTATGGGTAATTAAAATTGACAATGAGGCGACCGTGGTCAGTCGCATCATTGGTGTAACCGTTTCATGTGGACGACGGGGGCGCCTCATTGCAGAGAGAAACAAGGCGCCCCCCTGGCAGAGAGACCTCGGGTATACTCTGGGTTTCGATCAACATCAACATAATATATACAAATATGGGCATGGACAGCATCATGATGCTGACTCGTGTACCTTCCTCATGGATTGAGACAATTGCTCCTTGAGGTGTGGCTTTGAACTCAAAATCTTAAAGATATCTGACGCAAGAATCTGGACATCGGCATCATCATGTACCCGCATATACCCCATGAGGCATTTGATTGACGATGTAGAAGATGCCATGTACTCTTGCCCCTTCTCATCACCACCAATCAGCACTCCAAGTGTCAGCAGACGATACACTTGCACCTCCTCATACCCTTTTCTCCCTGCGTATTTTGCCAAGGAATCCGCCAACTTCTGCGTCGTATTAGCTTCTAAAGCTCGAGGTTTGAAATTGATGAGTGAATTTACCACGAGAGCAGCCACACAGTCCATGGAGGCCACTTGAATAGATGCATCCTCGGAACTGGATTCTAGAGATAAGGCATGTTCAAGGATGTCTTCATCATACAATCCCTGAATGACTGGCCTATACACTTCCTCCTCCAGTCGGGCATACCCACAAAGAGCTGCCATGGCACTCGCAGTGATGCGATTGTCAGGTTGGTCTGTTGTGAGTGTCCTGAGGTATCGAACCTGCTCGTGTGACGTTGCCTGGGGAAAGATTGGAGACGAGATTGTAAGCCCCCGTATCGCCATCAGTGCATTGATCTGCAATCAAAATGATCTACTTGAGTATGCGCGTCTGAGTAGCCTGTGTCGAGCGGCAAAGCCGTACCTGAATGCGTTCGTCTTCCTCCATGGCTGCATACAATGCATCATGGATCGCATTGCTAGTTTCTAAATCCTCTGGTAAAGTACCCTCATTCAACATGAGGGCAATGGACAGGGCTGCCAGGCTCTTGTCGTCCGCCGAACCATTTCCCGAAAGATGTTGTAAAGGGCCCAGGAATGACCCTGTTAGGGATTCAATACTACCATCACCGCCCATTATTATTATTATCAAATGTTTCTATTATAATATACGCTTGAGATGAATCATTCATTCATTCATGTGGGTGGCTACGCGCAATTCAATATTGAAATGGTCCTGATACTCTACTGGGTACGTCAAAATGTGCTTCTTTGGGTTCCAGCACGACTCTTCTGCCGCCGATTTTTGCAATTCAATCACACCAAGTGATTGTTGCAATTCAATGTCCTCGACGTACACGAATGGGTCCTCCCCTGTCATGGACATGTACTTTGAATCATGGCTAAAGGCAATGGCTCTAATTGGATTCTCCATATGGTAGTACGCGTGGATGCACCGAAAGTCCTCTGCATCCCATAATGTGGTGATTGCGTCTGCTCCTCCCGTCGCAATATACTTCTCCTGAGGGTCGACGGCCACTGATAGGACAGAGGCAGTATGCCCAATGAGGGATGTCTCTGGCTGCATGTCTGGGAAGTTTAGGATTTCAAGGGAAGCGTTATTTGCTGTTCCTTGTAACAGATATTTTGAATCTCGAAGAAATGCCAGCTCGTTTACTTGGTATTTGTATGTGGTCTTGTTGATGATGCTCATCTTCCTCACATCAACAGTACAGATGACTGCATGCACCATGATGATGGATCAATCCAGTAGTAGATTTTATCAAAAACACGTGTCGTTGGTTTATTATTATTATTCACGGAGACGTAATAAGCATGAAAAACCGCGTACCGTCTTGTCTGTTGCCGACGGCAACATAGTTGCCATCATGATTCCATGCAATGTACAAGTTATTTCCTGGGGTGCTCAGAGTTGCAGTATTCTTGGATGCCCTGGCATCCCAAAAGCGAATATTCTGCTCCTGTCCCGAGGTCGATACCAACCGTTGTTCATCTTTTGGATGCCAGCGAAGATACATGACGGAATCCGTGTGTCCTCGTAGGTCCGTTTCGAGAAACAACTGCACCAAGTCAAAAAGGTTGTCACAGTCGACTCTATCCATGCGTCAAACGATACACAAACGTACTGATGTGTCTTTTGAACCTAATTTCCATAATTTAATGGACTGATCCTGGGAACCTGTTGCCAGGCACGACCCAGAACAATTCCAATCCAAACAAAAAATCTGCATAGCAGGGTCAGACGAGGCATGATGCATTCATATCATCCATCTATTGATATGCAATATATGGTACTGACAAACCTTTCTTCTATGGGCACATCGCACGTCTCCTTTGTTCCAAGAGTTGACTTCCATGGGCACTCCTCTCTAAAGCTCAACTCGTATGGTCGATCCCACGACTGATGGTGTATATCTATACTATTTAATATTAATCTGTTACATGTTCAGGAATGAAGAACCCCTACAGACTGCAAAGATGAGCAAGATTATTGCAACAGCTTCTGCATGCCAGCCAATCTGCCACCTCTCCTTCCTCTTCTCAGAGTTCCAGAAGACTCAACGCTTGCAGATGATTTCATTCTCTTATGAGGAGGTACACCTTGCATGCTAGCCCTTTCCATTCTTTTCCTCACGCTGTCTGGAGTCCTCCAATAGAGATTATCCTGAGGTGCATCAGATGGCATCATCATGGGCTCTCTTGGTCGAGCTTTTGTCGTGGCCCCAGCGACTGGATGCGAATTTGAGATTGTAATGTTCTGATTTCTATCTGTTGATGTCGCATGTGATGTGGGCATGGACAAGTCATCTCCTGTTTGGTGGATGTGGCCACGTTGCACATCAATACTGTCTAGAACAGAGCAAATACCCATCGTAATCTGATGATGGTTTGTATTCAGCACCCCAAGTTTCATTTGAAAGGGAATCGTACTGAAATACGATACTCGTGTCGGTCCTGCTGGAGCAAATCCCTTGGGCTTGAAGTTTGTTGGACTGGACGAACTGTGATACAGCTTCATAAACGCGTATAGCGGGCCCTCTTTGGGAGCATCGTCCATTGTTTCGAGAAGAAATCCAGTGGATCTCAATATCTCTGCTGTTTGAGCCCTGACTGACTTGGCTTGAGGCACATTAGCAGAGTATGGATGCCTGTTGCATGAACCGGTGTACTGTACATCAAACACATACTCTTCCAGCACTGTTTTGATCGAGGCATCCGATGTGAACCCAAAAGTTATTCTCTGAACATATCCATGTGATATTGCGGCTTTAATTGCCTCGTGCCATGCTTTGAGGTCGCGAACCAGTTCCGGAGCGTCACGGTCATGGTCCAGACGAACAACCTTGGAAGGAGACACGTCCCCTTGGATCCAAAGGTCCTGAAAATAGTCGGATGATAATAATTTTCTAGAATAACAGGCATCCGAGATGGCTGCATAGATCACAGCGACGACCAGATCCGTGCTCTTCTGCGACTCGAGCAAAGACGCGCTGGTGTCCAAGTTCAGAATTTCAAGTGCAACCATGATGCGATGAAATTATTATTACACATATAATAATAATATTATAGTATCTGCACGACCACATGTGCGCAGCGTATGCAGGATTCTGACTGTCCAGATTGGACCATCATGCACGAGTTCATGCAGATGCATTGGACGGTTGGGCCACCTTGTCGGCCTGTGCAGGGCATTGCCTGCGGCCAAAGGCGGGAATCAAGGCATCCTCCGGAGTCCCTGGGCTATTTTCCTCCTCTTCGTCTTCTTGGCTTGATGACGATGAGAGAACAAAGTCTGCTTTGCAGTACTTGGAGGATGGAAGTCTGTTTCTCGAGCTCCTGCGTGGTGTCTCCAGTTCCACTCCTGAGAACTCCTCATCACAGGTATCGAGGCTTGCATCGCTCATAGTATCTACCGTATCTATTTTTGGTACTCGTTCTCTCTTCTTTGAGACCTTTTTCGCGACAGCTTGTTCGTCCGCGTTTCCAGAATGCTTCTGATTCTTCAGGTTGGTGAGTGCTCGTACCATTATTGAGTATCGATTATTGAACGAAAATTAACTTAATTATTATTAATATAATTACAAGTGTGGTCATCTACGTGAGAGAAGAAGTCAGTCATCGTCATCGCCCGAGATGTGCCCATGCAGAGAGCATGGATGTCTCATGCATTGTGCTCTATTCATCACTTAGGAATGTGACGATTCCGGATGCGCTCGATGAGGTAACAGTGAATGCAATTCAACTCCTGAAACAGAAGAAGTTTGAGAATGCTTCTCAAACTGCTCAATGCGATGAGATCCAAACACAATATACAGAATCACTCCCAGAAGCATGTAGATTAGAAACTGGACCAGCGTTACCCAGCTTAAGCTACACAACAAATGTGTTGTTGACAGTACACCAAATGCAGGAGTCCACGGAAACAATGGTACTTTGAAGTCCCCTTTTCTGGCGCTGCCACTTGTGGAGGATGGTGACTCTGCAGGGTCATGTGCATGCTTTTTACTGCAATGTAAGTGCAGGATCGTGACCGATGCCACCCAAGATAGCGCAATTCCTATCAAAAGAAGGGTATTCATGTCCAAGGTGAATGATATGCTCAATAAAGCTGAAGAAATGCATATCCAGGAGACGCATGCATATGTAATCAGTTGGATTTGCTTTGACAGTGATCCTTCCACTTCCTTTGTACGTTTATGAGGGTGAATGCATGTGTTTCTCACCAAAACCCCTAAATTAACAAGAAAAAATACATAGAGACACCCCGCACTCACTGCTTCTGCAAGAACTGCAATATCAATGCTCAATGCTAGCAAACCTGAGATGATGCCAGTTACCCAAGTAGCCACCAACGGTGTGCTTGTCTTGTGATATACGTGCGATAGGATCGGTGGTAGAAATCTCTGTCTACCAAGGACGGTCAATAGTCTCGTCTGAGACAGCAGTCCTGTCATGGTGCTGGTGACAATCCCACACAAGGCTCCACAGGATACAATATATGCAGTCACCGTATTTCCATGCGACACAAACGCAGACGAAAATGGAGAACGAATATCAATATCGGTGTACTTTTGAAGCGTCACCATGGTGACGCTCATAAGCACGTACAGCAGTGATGCCACACTAAGGGAGCCAATGATGCTCAGTGGCAAGTCTCTGGATGGATTTTTGGCTTCTTCTGCTGCGTTGGCAATATAATCAAATCCTATGAATGAGAAGAAAACAATACTGGATGCCGAAAATACTCCCTTGACTCCGAAAGGGAGGAAGGGGTCCAAATTCCTAAAATCAATCACAGGGAGTCCTGAGCAGATGACAAAAATGATGCAGCTGATGTTCACCAAACACACGACCATGTTGAACCTCGCACTTTCTCGTATACCTATACTGAGAATGATTGTCAAAATAATAATCAATACGAAAGCGATGGGGTCGAGAGTGACCGGTCCGAGTGGAATGGTCAGGGTCTCTTGAGCAGGGCCATTTCGTGCAACCCCACCAATCCAGAGAATTGACAAATAGGACGAGAAACCTCGCGATACTGCGGACGAACTCAGCGTTGTCTGCAGAGACATACTCCAACCACATGTCCAAGCTATGAGCTCACCGAACGTGGAGCTTGTGTACGCGAAAGCCCCCCCAGCCACTGGAAACCCTACAGAGTACTCGGCGTAACACAATGCTGAGATCATCGCTGCAATCCCAGCAATCACGTAGGACAGAATGACACCGGGCCCAGCAATATCATGAGCGGTAAATCCCACAAGTACATATATTCCAGCGCCAATGATTGAGCCTAACCCTAGAAACGTAAGCTGCCAGACACCCAACACCTTTGCCAAATTGGGCAGAGCACTCTGCTGTTGGTGCTGAGATTGCTCCCTGATATCAGACACACGTAGAGCCCTTTCCCGTACTCGATCCAACCATGCAGCCATATTTGATGAAATGTTCTACCAATGCACGCAATCCAGTGGTGCTCTGGTCATCGTCGTTGCTACAGATACTGGGGCTCCTGTGCTTGGTGCAAATGCATCTATCGTGTCATTCTCTCTTTGCGCAGTGTGATTAATTGCTTTTAAACAAACTTGTATTCAACCATTGCTTGAATCTAGAAAGCAACCGCTGCCTAGAATACCACTTCATTTGATGGGTACGTACCCATCATCGTTTGATTTCTCTCGAGAGCGCCCCCGGCACTGACAGGCTGCAGAATCATCTGGAGGCAATCTCGGCGCTACTCCTCATAGATACATTTATACGAATCTTTCAAGATATATATGAAGCTGAGTAAACTGAAAAAGAGTGGCCTGGCATCGCTTCGAAGTGCATTTTCTGGAAGACTAGAGTGCAGGGTTTCAAGACAACAAGTATTTGCTGGAGAGGGCAATCTGTGCCCTAGTCGGTTATCAAAAGAGTTACTTGGATATCCTTCCTTCTATAGATTCTCATCATCACGCGAAAACTTTGTTGTGCGAGCATCTGAAGAGTCACCTCTCAAGCCTGACATGCCAGTTATCAATGAGACAATTCATCTCACCGACACCGAGGAGAAGCTATTCGGTGATCTTTTAGAGTCGACGAGAAAGGTATGGTCTGTGGATAGGAATCAGGCATGCCGCGATGGCGTCATTCATACACTGTTGTTCTCTGCAGGCTGGACTGACAACCACTCTCCGTTGTGCTGGAGGATGGGTTCGCGACAAACTGATGGGTCGTGAGAGCCTGGATATTGATATTGCACTTGATAATATGCTCGGTAAAGATTTTGCGGATACTGTGAACCAGTATTTAGAGTCCCATGTATGTGTGTATTACATGTTGGTGTTGCAACTGGTAATGGTAATTATCAGTGTCTCATGTCGTGCAGGGACAAGAGACGCATAGTGTTGCTGTCATCATGTCTAATCCAGACCAATCAAAACATTTAGAGACGGCTCGAATGAAGATTCGAGGGCTGTGGGTCGACCTGGTGAATTTGCGCTCGGAAGAGTATGCTCACAATAGCAGAATCCCCACGATGACGTTTGGGACCCCAGAGCAGGATGCGCTCCGGCGAGATTTCACCATCAATAGCTTGTTTTACAATATTAACGAGGGAGTGGTGGAAGATTTGACCGGCAGAGGGATAGCAGATATGAAGCAGGGCATCATACGAACACCATTACCCCCAAGGGAGACATTCTTAGATGGTATGTATGGCTCTATTAGATTGGACACGAGTCGATGGCGATTGACGTATTCATGTATGTGTAGATCCTTTGCGGGTCTTGAGGGCGGTTCGATTCGCCTCGAGATTTGGGTTTTCTCTAGAGCACAGCTTGGTTCAAGCAGCAAGCGACGAAAAGGTACGTTACATATTCGGTCATGATTCCATGGCTACCGCATCGCCGGTTTCTTCGTCTTTATTTTTATCATCTGTCTCCTCCACTTTTGGAACCTTTTGAGCCTTGAAGAGCAACAAATATGCCATGTGCCAGTCACCACCTCCGCTGAGAGCTAGGACTTCTTCATCTTTTCTCAGGAGCATTCTATCGTCGTCGAATTGGACCCATTGTCCATCAGACTTTTTAGTCCAAGAAACATAGTGGCCTGAATCGGCGCTGCGGCCCTTGTGAGTAAGCACTCCTATCAACTCATATCGACCTGTGAGAGCTCCTGCATGTGTATTGTCAACTGTTGTGGGGCTGGATGAATGTGGGTCCTCTGGGCTTTCAGACACTTTTTGCTTCTTTGATACGCCAGACTGGATATCCTCAGCAATTTTGAAGGCATTTCTAGGACCGTTCAGCTGTTCTTTGAGATGGTCATTGCACAAATCATACAAGTCTAGAATCAGTGGGAAGACCACTTTTCTCAAAATCTTTGCCTTTTGCTGAATATCTGCCTTGTAGAAGAAGCGCACCATTTGGACGGTCAAGTATGGCGGCAAAGATACTATTGAGGCTTCTCCTCTAAACGTTGCAAGCCGTCCAAGGGTCGCAGAAGTCTTCTCTCTGTCATTGCACAGTCCAAGTTTCAGTCCCTCTGATAGGTGGTTCACAGTAGAATCTATATTGCACTTGAGGAGTAGTTCAGTCTCATCAATCTGCATAAAAGAAGCGTAGATGGTACGTTATACTGATCAGAATGGACCACGACAATGTATAAAACCACACTCACCTCC
The DNA here is from genome assembly GCA_025209345.1 of Picochlorum sp. BPE23. Lineage (NCBI taxonomy): Eukaryota > Viridiplantae > Chlorophyta > Trebouxiophyceae > Picochlorum > Picochlorum sp. BPE23. The sequence continues at coordinate 133,738 of JANSVD010000005.1, read as the reverse complement.
ATTGTCTCATCACTCTCATCGCATTTCAATACAGATTTTGTTTGGACGCCAAAGAGCTTTTGGATTTCAGAATCGGATGACCCCTCTTCCTTGAGTGATGATCTCATTGCGTGGAGTAAAGACCCCCAGCACTCTTCAGCATCTTGTTGCATATGAAAGCCTTCTCTGCTTCTCTGATCAAACTGTGGGAACATGCCTCTCAGAGTCAACACAAATTCCATTGGAGATACAGACACGGCGCTCTTGTCCATTTTAGCAAACAGCGACCCAGCAGCAGAAGTAAGCGCTTGTGACTGATCTGACTGAGCACCAGGCTTGGCCTGAAAATTGATCAGAGAACTCTTCAGCTCTGGAACATTGTACAGGCACTGCAAAGTGCTGTTCATATAACAGGTGTTTCCAAGGTTCTCCAAGCCCGCGCCATACTTTCCAAGTCCAGTAGTATCTTGTTCTTCTTCAGGAAGATCCTCCAGGAAAACTTGCTCCTTCTCAGGAGCAGCAGGGACTTTTTCAGCCGTCCCCATCATAGTCACCTTGAGGCCATCCTTGGCACCAACGGCAGCCCAGTCAGCATCATCCTTGAGCAAACCGCCTTTGAATCCGATGATTTTCTGTCGTTCTGGTGGGACTCCAGTCAAGGAGAACAGCTGAGTCTTGAACAGCGACGGTGGCTTGGACTGATCGATTTCGACGTCATTGAACGTCTCTTTCTGCCACTTGACAGTTATTTTTATCACTGATGGAGCCATTATCTTCTCAAAATTAGTACTGGAGAATCAAATCAGTATACATGCGATACTGCTGGACCAAGGGACAAATTATTTAGATGAAACAATGATCCCTGACAACGCCTTTGGTTTGGCTGATTGGTTGTTATTCGCACTATACACGGCTTCAGGAGAATAAATATCGTATACTGTGGTATAATCACGGAGAAAAGAAGAGAAATTGATCTGTAGCAGATCAGAGTGGACGGTGGAGAGTGGTATGGTTGACAAATCTGGCCCATAATATCCCTGGCAAAAAGTCTGACCTCTATATAGCCAGGACAATTCCTCATCAGATGTTCTTCGGAACACTTGTTAAAATTGGAACAATACAGAGAAGATTAGCATGGCCCCTGCGCAAGGATGACACGCTCTGCTCGAGAAATGGTTCCAAAGTTTTTTTTTCTTTTGACACGGGCACGTCTCACATGTACATGTGTTTTGCAGGTGAGAGACATGCTGGGCCACAAGGTGAGCAGGGAACGCATTGGCACTGAGCTGGATGGCATGATTCATGGGCCAGATCCACTGACAGCATTGGACTTGTTGCGCTCCATGGGCCTCTTCGAAGCGGTTTTTGAAGTGCATCCGTCAGCTACGGAGGACATCACGTCTGAGTTTGCTCGAGCCGGGTCGATTTTGGGCAAGGCTGCGTGCAACATGCTGATGAACTGGAAAGACTTGTTTGAGCAACGCCATGACCTTGTTGATTTGGACAGCAAGGATGTGAAACGCCAGACCATTCTGGCCGCCCTATTATTACCTTTACGGTGCGCTCGCGTTCCATTGAACAAGAGCAGGACGCAAAGCATGCCTGCACATATTATCAAGGACTCTTTGAAGTGGAAGACCAAGGACGCCGAGATGATTGATCTCCTGCACAGCACGGCTCCAGAGTTTGTCAGCGCATACGCCGCCATGCTGTCCTCCACTGATGAAAGCTCATCATCTCGTCTCAAAATTCAACTTGGCCGATCTGTGAAAAGGCTTAAAAGTATGTGGCCGTCTGGCGTGTTTTTGGCATGCTTGATCTCTTCTGCAGAAGCGTCCCCTCTTGGCATTGAGGAGGCCACCGAGGAGGTGATCCCGTGGAGAGAGAAGAATGCCGCGTCGTCCCTTCCTACCCCACTCTCCAAGTCTTTAGAGGAAATCTCGGATTTGCATGAGCAGTACGTTGTTGGGTTGTTGTGATTGTCTGTTCACACATGATAACTCGAATGTGTGTCTTTGCAGCTTGGAAATGTGCAAAAGCCTTGAAGCGACAATCAAGGCATACAAAATCGATACCTGTTGGCAATGGAAACCACTTTTGAACGGTAAAGAGGTCATGTCCATCCTGAGAATGACGCAAGGTGGTCCATCGTTGGGCATTGCCATGGATGCCTGTTTTGACTATCAGCTTGTCCATCCCGATGCCACGACAGAGGAATTGAAGGAATTTCTCACAACGCATTCAGAAGATATTCTGAGTGAGAAGTATATCTTTTAATATTCAATTGAGGGTTGTAAGATCATATTCGTCTCCAAAAGATGGTTGGTGTGATACGTGCATCGTCCGGGATCAAACGCCCTGCCAAAACTGGACAGGAAAGATGGACACATCCATCGGTCCCTTTGAATTGTCCGCCCATTCGTTATTCGTCGAAGACCCATGCTACTCAATTAATGAAATAAATACATGGTATTTGTATTTTGACGTTCGCGTTACGGAAGGCGTACATATAATACGTGCTTACTCCGTGCAATATCCCCTTGCAGTCTGGGCCCTTGCTTTGTATCTACATTTCCACAAGATAGGTTCTTTGCATGTTTGAACTACATATGAGGCCAATGAAGTCTTTTTATTGCCTCTGTATCATTTTGTTGGTGAAAGAGAGTCGTGCTGGGAGTCATGGTGGACGAGGAAAGAAAGCTGTTGGGGTTATACCCAAAAACTGGTTTCAGGACGGTGTATGTCTGATTCAGGACGGCCTTGAGGAATTTTCTGGTCTCTGTGTATGGGGTCAGAATTGTGGCGGTGGGTGTGCACAATATGAAGAGTATGGTATCGAAGCCTGGAATGACGACTTGGACAAGGCGTGCTTGGACCATGACATTTGCTTATGCAACGCATTGAGCGTGTCAGAGAGGAGAACATGCGACAAGACTTTAGAGATAGAGGCGGGAAACATCGCAGAAGCGAATGACCAATGCACGGGGCTCAACAATCTGAACCCCTTTTGTGTAAACGATGGGATCGTGTGTGCTGCCTATAATATTGAGGATGCTATGAGGGTTGTGGGATCGGGAGATACAATCAACAACAATTGTTACGTCAATAACCAAAATGATCAAGGGAGTGATGAGTATGAGTACGAGTATGAGTATGAGTACGAGTATGAATATGACAATAAGGATGAGTATGAATATGACAATAAGGATGAGTATGAGTATGAATATGAGTACGATGAAGATTATGCTCCAGAGCCGAAACCAGCACCGTCTCCATCACCAAAGCCGAAACCAGAACCAGAGCCAACTGAAGCGCCCAAGAAACTCGAAAAGTTCAACTTTGAGATGGACTGGAATCCAACTTCATGCTATGGCGATTCAGACTGTGAGGACAGCAAGCAAGTCAATGCTTTTACAATCAGCGAAATGACTGCAAAACTTGAAGATAGAGAGGCCAAAAATACGAGATGCATGGGCAAGAACTCGAACGAAGCAAAAGAGTTGAACGTTACAGATACCATCTCAAAAGGGACGTTGCGGGCCCTTGAATGCATTTATGCTAATGCAGCAGGAGACAATGAGGAGATGTGGCACTCCCTTTACGTGAATGTTGGAAGCTGCACAGGCCTCTCTGTTCGCGACTACTTCGACACAATGGTTCAATTGTACGACAAAGTCAATCTGAATAGTATCATCTACGGCATGGGAATCGCTGATGGGACATCTGTGCTGAAGAAGGAAGTCGACCGAGATACTCTTCTGGACACTGTATCAGCATCAGTCGGCAAAAAGGCATGGATTGAATGCGATCCTGATTTAATGATGCTTCGCATTGTCCTGGTGTGTGTCAGCCCGGATCCACCCTATGATATCATAGACTGCACAATGGACCGAAATGACCCCACATCTACCAATGGCATTCCATGTGATGGAATGCTCAAGCTTCCTGCTGCTCCAGTAGGAAAGGTCAGTGACACATGCCAACCCTACATGCCATTCTCCATTCCTACGCCTCCACCAGCAGTAGCTACAATCCCTTCACCATCCATAGAACTTGCTTCATCTCCTCCACAACAAGGTTCAGATGCTGTCCCTTCTCCTACTGTCGTGAATACAGGCTCCACATCTAACGCACAGTCACTGATGATGACTTCATCTTGGCTGTATTCAGCGGTAATAATATTGCTGTTCATTCCATGGTAGCCTACCATTGCTACTCGTGACAAAAGCAATCACCATAATAATACCAGGTGCAAGACTTATATTGGTTTCTCACATTTTTGACAAGAAAGAAACGCATGTATGTATGTTAAATCACATTCCAAGATGAGCATGATATGTAAGCTTTTAAGCACATTCATCCCACAACCATGAACTCAGAATTTAGATCCATATGCGACAAGATGCTGTCGCTCATATTAGTCCTTCTGATCTGGATCAGGTAATTAATGTGGGTTACAGCACCATGGACTTGCTCCTCTCCATTCCGGCAAGGTGTGCACCAAATTCCGGATCGTTGAGCATTTTTCATTTATTAAATAAAAAAGATGGACACATTTCTAGTCCCATCTTTGATCGAGCCCGTCTCATGGTGGCATCATACAAGACCACGTTTCTCTTTCAAAAAAATAGCTCCGAATTCGATCGGTCGGATGCGAGCATGGCATCGTGTGTCGACTGATTCTTCAGTACAAAATACAATAGATCGGAGAACATGGCTGGTAAGCCTGTTGCTCCTGCAGCAGCAACAACGTGTGGCGAGAGCTCGTGGTCTGGAGTACGTGGCCACCTCTGCCGAGCAACTTGCTGAGCTCGTTGATGCAGTTCCTGATGGATCTGTCATCACTCTGCAATCCAAAGAATACGCCTTGAAAGATACATTGACAATAGAAAAGCCATTAACGCTGCGAGGCAGCGGTGCATCATCCAGGCTCTCTGTCTTTACCAGGAAGCCATACAAGTCAGTGATCAAGTGTAGCTCAGGTCCCATACATCTGCAAGGATTTTCGGTGACTCACTCTTCTCCCTCGGTGGCAAACAATTACGCTGTCTATCTTGTCGACGCCAATGAGGTCTCCCTTGAGGACTTGGACATACAGAGTGAGACCGGGACTGGCATTGCCATTGAAGGAGGAGGAAAGGTTCTTGTCAAAGATTGTGTGATCCATGACTGCGCATCCAATGGCATCGGCATCTTCTCAAATATTGTAGGGGATGATGCATCCAACACCGTCATCCAGGGTACGAGAATTGTTCGCAATGGGAGAAATGGTGTGTTGATCAAAGGTGCTGGATCGCCCTTGTTGGAGTCCAATCGTGTTGAATCCAACAGGGAATATGGTATCAACATTGCAGATTCAGAACCACGCATGACACGTTCAACAAATGTACTTTCATCAAATAATCTGGGTCCAATGACTCTCGATTCACTATCACGCGTTTTAGATACACTGTAAATTTAAAATTCATGTTCCCTTCCGCAAGAGTGTTTCTGCCCCAGACACCAACCACCGCACCTCCTCCTCCGTCGGAAATCCACACCCTCGCCATCGAATACGCCCATCTCTATCTAATAAAAATACATATCCAGTCAACTTATTATCCATCATACCAAGAATATTCTGATATCCCTCCTTCCCAGAGAATAAAAACACGCTCTGTGCATCATCCATCTTGTATTTGCCATCAAACCCAGACTGCTGAGCATACAGCATGCGCCGAAAAGGCCACAGAGACATAATCTTGGAATCCACAATAGACAGTTCTACAATACTAACGCCATCCTTATCACAAAGCGCATCATCAAACGCTGTAGCCCACCGATCAATCATGGGCTGAGCTCCATCTCGACAGGCTGCACACACCAGCACAGCACCCTTTCCTTCTGTCCGTAACACACCCTCCTGTCCATCAGATGTCGAGACAACTACACTAGGAAACCTCTCTGACACCGATGTCGGTGTCAGACTCGCAGATCCCTGAAACAATTTCCCACCAGTATCCCGCAATTGTTTAAAATCGTCAAAATGACCCCGTTTCAGTTCTTCTCTCAGCCTCTTCCGACCCTCCTCCCTCTTTTCTTTACTAAATATTTCATAAAAATTCACCATCGATCGACGGGGTGTGATATGGCAGGGCCATGCCAACTCCACGATCCTGCCCATGCCACCCTGCTTCCACAGATGCCTTCCACGACCCACCAACATATCTATCTAACTAGGTATATAGTTTTTTCTTACATAGATAACGACGACACCGGTCGATTGATTCAACATGTATTTACAATTCCATATTTGGCATTTGAAAGTCCTCTGGATCTTCACCCATCTCAGCCATGTACTTTTCCATCGCCTCCTCTCTCGTAAACATATTACCTCTCAAACCCTGGTCAGCCATCTCCCCCAACACCCTCTCGATATTCTGCTCCTTGGGATCCTTGCCTTCAAACTTGGGGTAGGCCACAAAATCATCATCCACCTTGAAATCCTTCCCATTGGCACACGCTCGAGTCAGATCGTCACACAACCACTTTTCAAAATCACTCTTTGTAGATCCAAAGCTACCAGTATACAACGCCTCCCCCACATCAGCGTCATGCTCCCCCATCAGCTGCTGTGCAGCATATTCTATAGTCCTGCAAGCCTCCCCACACTCACCCATCCTCTTCATATCCTTCACCACCAAGTACCCCTTCCAACTCTTCTCTAAATGCAAGTGCGTGATCCATTCACCCTGCTCCCTCCAAGCAGTCGTCGACTTTTCCACATGGTCAATCACACTTTCCTCAGACATGCCCTTTTTCCTCGCCTGCTTCGACAATGTATCGAACAAGTTCCTACTAAGATGAGAGCATACAGAACAAGTAATCTTTTTCACGTCTTTTTTCCTGGGTGGAATCTTCTTCCGTGGATCCTTTTTTCCTGGTTGGCCCAAGACGTGGATCACAACAGCCACGAATACCAATGCCCGAAGCACCCTTGATGCAATCATGGTAGAATTTTATACTCAGAATTCATATGCAATCCTTCATGGGGGCTGGTATTCCATACAGGTGGTGTGCTTCTAGAGTGCTCCTAAAGTATACATTCCCATCAAAGGCATTGCTTGATGGGAATGTATCAGAGCAATCAAGTGTTTGCCTCAGATCTGAAGATGGCGATCAGATTCCCATGAATCCACAGGGGTGGCTATTTCTTTCATTCAATTACTTTTGCTTTTACTGACATACCTATATACCAAGGATTGACAATGATTGCCTGCAAAGCTGTCTCTAACCAGGCTAGAGCCGTGCCTGTTGTTGCCTCGATCAACCGAGTTGCTGGCAGCAGCAGACTGCCAATGGTTCGTATTCAACATCTGCCTTGTACTACTACATGGAAATATATGTGATTTTGAAGATGATGGATCCGTTGATCACGTTGTATGCTTGGTTATTGTAGGCTGTGGTTCGTCGTCAGACTGTGAGGGCCTCTGCCGGGGAGAACGAGTTGGATACCGATGCCATCATCAGCGATTTGTCTGAGAAGTGGGAGGCTGTAGAGAACAAGCCAGCTGTTGTGATCTACACTGTTGGAGCCATCTCTGGAGTGTGGTTGGCCAACACTGTGGTGGGAGCCATCAACTCTCTTCCACTGTTGCCAAAGGTTTTCGAGTTGGTGGGATTGGGATATGCTGCCTGGTTCACCTACAGATATCTTTTGTTCAAGGATAACAGAGAGGAGCTTCTCGATGATATTGAGGCATTGAAGAAGAAGATTGCAGGAGATGCCTAAGTGTACGTGTGTTTTTTCTCTCTCTCGATTTCATGAAAAGAATTATATACGAGCATGGATTTTAATGATTCGTTCGTTAGTTCATGATGTAATCAAATGATTTTTTGTTTCAAGCGTTCCAGTTGGGATGCATAGTCGCTGTTGAGAGTGTGCATGTTGCGCTCCAGACGGGAGATTTCTCCCGTGACGACAGTTTCTAGGGGTGCGACCATTTCCTTGACCGAAGACTCACATTGGTCAAGAGCCTCCATGCGTTCAGCCTCCATGTCTTTGAAGAGTTTTTGGACGAGTGTGTCAATGTCTGCTGAGATTTTCTTCTTTGCTTCCATTCTTCTCACTGGAATGTTGAGTAATGATGTGTATCCCACGGCTGCACTGAGGCCTACGGCGAGCAAGTCTTCTAGAGTGTTGGGTAGAATGTATGTGAGGACAAGGCCCAGGCCAGCTGCGGACCCGGCAGTGCTCACAGAACTGGTAACTGCAGTTCGGATTTCTGTTTCCAACATTGTCCCAAACCTCGACATATCTATATTGAAGTCTTCATCTTCTTCTTTTGTTAGATACTGCGAGTCTTGAATACGCTGCTCCTGGGTTTCTCTCCATTCTCGACGAGAAGATGATGATGCAATGGGTGGAGGTGGGACATTGTAGGCACCTGCTCTCTCCATGACAAAATCTCTATAGTTTTGCTCCACACGCTTGCAATTGACGTCTAGCCAAGAGCTATGTTCATCAACAATTGCGTTGATTCGCTGTACAGCATCAGTTGAGATGTCCTGAGTGTACAATACCTGGACGGCTGTAGATGTTGTGGAGTTTTTGTCCAGGTATGGGAGCAATGACTGCCAATTGGACAGTTGCATCACCTGATCAATGACACCACCAATCATGTCCATCATCCGGCTGACTTGCTGTGAAATTTCTGCCCTTTGAAGCTTTGCTTCTTTCGTCATGTCGTCCCGAAAGGTATTCAGCTGACTCTGAACAAGTTGGATTGATTCGGCATCTTGGCGCAATACATCAAGTTCAGACTGCAATTGCTTCTGCGCGGCATCCATCAGAGCTTCAGCAACAAATAAAGGAGTCTGCAGTTTTAACCGCATGCTTTCTGGAGTTCCACCTGTGCCAAGGAGAAAATCTCGTACGTGGGATTCAAGATTTTCAAACCGGGATGATTTCCATTTCTGAGATCCAGACAAATATTCCTGCTCAACTGGTGTCAACACCCCAGATCCTTCGTCTCCCATGGCGTATCGACATTCTACCTTTGCTTCTGTGGCACGCTTGGCTGATACTGGAATAGCCTTGGCACCCTGAACGCTCAGTAATCTCTTGGCATTGTTCTCCACAAATTCCACCACTTCATTCACCTCGTCATTGTTGGCGAGTAAATCTACTTTGTTCACTACAAAAACAACCTTCTTTCCCCATTCTCTAACGTACTTGAGAAATCGTACCTCGCTATCTGTGAACGGCCTATCAGCTGACAGAACAAAAAGAACCAGATCTGCTCGGGGAATGAATTCCTCTGTCAGCCGTTGCTGTCGCTCCAGGATAACATTCGTTCCTGGTGTATCTACAATGTTTATTTCTTTGAGCAAGTCTGCCCCAGTGTATCTCACGAAGAGACCGTCTGACTGTTGCTCAACCCGCTCCTCCTCTCCATTCCGAACATCAGCCCATTTTATGACGGTAATCTCATTCGTTGTTGGAAGGATGCCTTCCGGAACAATCTCACCCCCAAGCATGGCATTCACAACAGCCGATTTTCCACTGTTAAATTCTCCAACAATCACGACAAGGAACAGTTCATCCAGTTGCTTGACAGAATCTTCCAAGAGTGACACTTCCTCCAACAAAGGACACTCTGCTCTTAGAAAATCAATCAACCCGGTGAGAAACTCCTTCTGTTCCGCAACCATAGATTCTCTCGAAATACTAAGCACGTCTGAAACCTGGGCCACCTTTGCCATACTGTCATTGCTTTCTTCTACAGAGGGTGGCCTTGTATCCTCTGCAGAGAAGCATGATTTGAGCATTGTTCCAAAGTCGACGCCTCCTCGCTCCTCATAGATTGTATTCCATGTACGATAGTCTTCCAACCGTACAACCACGCCATCCACTTCTGAGAGAAGTGGCTGATTGGCATCTATATCTTCTATCAATGATTGGTTCAATTTGCTCATCACAGGGACACTAGACCCACTCGTCTGCTTCCTTGCCTCCACAACAAGATTGTACATATCATTCGAACCTTCCATTACCAACAATCCAGCACCCTCAAACGCAGCCTTGGTTGCATCCTCTCCGCTCTGAGCCACCTTGCCCACCAAGGCTCCACTCCCCATGGCATTCTTGGCGACTACTATCGGTAGACCGGACGCAGATACCATGACCCCATCAGCCCCCACAGCTTCTGCCACATCAGATCGATCCTCTACCAGCACCATACGTTTGCTCCCTATGGCATCTTTGAGGGCTAGCACTGCAGAATAAAGCTCCCCAGTTCCCAGCTCTGCAGTTTCCCTTACAACAATCCCTGTCACATTCTGATATCCTAAAATATCTTCGATAACCCCCTGGCCCTGAAGAATATCTTTGGACTCCACCTCTAGCAGAATGCCTGGAATCTCTATACGAACTTGCTTCCTTCCAGCAGGCAGCAACCCACCACCACTAGCACTATTCCGGCAATATACCTGTCTACCATCACCGTTCGCTCTCAAATAACCCAATCTGTTACCACATACTGTGGTATGTAATGCATCAAGGACCCGTCCTTGTCTAAAACGTGGACAAACCAGGGCATTCTGGGAATAGCAAGAGACTCGCAGCACTCCCTTCGCATGAATCCTATGATGCGCATTACGACATGTAGCATTCATCATTTTAATACACTATATGGACGTGAATCTACCAAATGGAGCTTTGCACAAGAGATCGCACGAGCAGTCTGCGCAAGGCTGACCAACCAAGAGAAAAAAATCAACACGTCAGCCGATGCTGATGCGTATCAGCAATGTAAAAAAACAAACAATAGGATATATGTAGATATGACCAATAGATACCCCATATTATCTCCATACATGCCATTTGTAGTCACGTAGCAGATCGTAATCGGTCCAAGAGACACGTTGATGGGTACTTTGAGCCCAATATATATTTTGCCGCTCGAATAGACCATCCAGTCCCATGAATAGGCACCTTTGAAAGGGCTCACTGCGACCAGGAGCAGTTGTGACATCCGGACTGGACCAGGATGGGTCGTGCTGACGTGTCGATTGTGAAAGTTACAAAAACATGTGTCAATGGCGATGAAAGAAGGAATCTTTCTGCCACATTCAGAGGAATATGAGGAAATATTGTCCAAGATTTTTCACGGTGGAGCGGCGGGGTCTGAGCCCGGGGCGATTGTTCAGCCGCGGACCGAAGACGACATTCGTCATGCCCTGAAGATGGCCAGCTCGACAGGCATGAAAATCTGTGTGCGAGGAGGAGGCCACAGCGGTCATTGCTCAGCACCTGGAGCCATGATGCTTGATCTATCTCGATATATGAATGCGGTGACGTGGAACGGCAAAGATCGGGTGGTGGTGGCACAGGGAGGAGCTATTGTTGGAGATGTGCTACGCTGTCTTGCCCAACATGACTCAACCATCTCTGTTGGGGTGTATGGCACTCCAGGCATGGGTCTCGTCCTTCAGGGAGGGATCGGATATCTCACACGATCGTGTGGTCTAACTCTTGATGCAATAGAGGAGATTCGTGCAGTTCGTGTGAGCGATGGGGCGTCGATTGTATGCTCTGCAGACCAGCCAAAAGGGGATGCATTTGCGCTCCTCAGAGGCGCTGCTCCATTCCTGGCAATCGTGACAGAAATTACCTTGCGGCCCATCCCTCAACAGTCTTTGCATGTTATGAGAGCGATATATTCTCTTGAATCCATCGGGTTGCTAATCGCCGAGTCGGAAACGTTACCACATGCGTGCTCCTGCTCTCTTGTGCTTGGAGTTCCACCATCTGGCACATCTGCTCCAGTGGCTATGATGTACGCCGTCGGAGCAACAGAGGATGCAGAATCTTCCCTTGAACATATAGAAGCTACACATGCGAGTAAAATCATGGCAGGCCCGTGGCACTCGAGAGCACCAGGGCTCTCTCAATGTCCACTGTTTGAGCTTCCATGCCTTTCAGATGGGCAAGTCCCATCTGCGCCCGCAGCTCCAAAGGATCGTCATTCAAGACCATCAACATGTGTGTATTCTTTACTATTTCCCTCAGACACCTTGGCAGTATCCACAGAACTACTTGATAGGGCTGTGAAACATGTGCCAAATGAGTCATGCACCATTGCCCTGCAGCACTGTGGAGGTGCCGTGGCGAACGTCACTCCATCCGCTACAGCCTTTGCAGGACGCCAAGTTGAATGGTCCATGGTGATCACTGCGATATGGGATCCCTCGGATACATGCGCCGGAGAATTCGCGCAGCAGTGGGCCAAGGACTGCTTCATGTCCATGGAGCACCTCGCATGTGGCCTGTACATTGTAGAACGACACCCCAAACAGCCAGACATCTACCAGAGAGAATTGAAACTCGCATTTGGAGAGAATTTGCCACGCATCAAACGTCTGCAAGAGGCATGGGACCCACATCACGTCCTGCTGTCATCCCTATGACCATCTATCTGTCCATTTTGAGCGCGACAAGGGCAGCGGTGCTCTCGTCGACGAGGTCAGTCAGAGTCGACCGATGCGGTTGCAGAAAAAAGGCGCCCTTACCAGAAGATCACGATTTCCTGATTCCCATATCCCCGGATGGGAATCCGGCAAATGTGACGAATAGGTCTACACGGATGACTCCTTCACACTCATATTTTATTCAGATTGAATAGTTGCAAACATTTGGTGATAAATTTCGAAGCGTGTTCGTGTGCAGTGTCAATTGTGGGACTGTGGCATGCGATTACCCTCGTCTTGTCGCTATCAATCATTCCTGAATATTATAATTATTTGAAATCACCATGGTATTTTTTGATATATGAACGTATTTATTTGGCAGAAGAATCAGGGATTTAATGACGGGGAACGTGTCGACGAAAGTTTCGGAAATGTTGATGGAAAATTATGCAAGGGCGTTGCTGGGTGCGCCAAGGAGGTATGCTAGAGAGAGGGATAGTAGCAATAGTGAGATTAATTTTAGAATCGATAAAATAGGATATAGAATCAGGAGATCAGGTGAGGTGACTGTCCACTGTGGTGAGGTGTTGTCTGACAAGGACAACAGCGAAAATACACATCATGAGTGACCAGCATCAAGAAGAGGAGTCTATTAAAGTTGCTCGAAGGGTTTATGTGGGTAATTTGGCGTGGAAAACCACTTGGCAGGATCTGAAGGATCATTTTTCAGCAGTGGGGGAGGTTCGGTTTGCCGATGTGCTTCGTGATGGAGGCATGCGGAGTAAGGGATGTGGGATTGTGGAGTTTGAGAATGCTGAATCTGCCAAATTTGCGATTGAGACATTGAATCATAGTATGCTAGATGGGAGGCAAGTATTTGTTCGAGAAGACAGGGAGGACTTTGAGCTCAAGGGTCATGAAGGCCCCTCTGGGAGGAAGGCGTATGGAGAAGTGGATCAGGTTCTGGCTGGGCGGCCAACTGCGGGCGTTGTTCTTGGAAAGAAGGTCTGGGTGGGAAATCTGGCGGGAGATGTGACGTGGAAGGATTTGAAAGATCATTTCAGGGGGGCTGGGAATGTTGTGCATGCTGCTGTGTTGGAGCATGAGGATGGGACATCCAAAGGATGTGGCATCGTGGAATTCGCCTCGCCATCCGAGGCTCTTCGAGCCATTTCTATGCTTTCTAATTCGATGCTGCGGGGCAACGCCATTGTTGTTCGGGAGGATAGAGAGGAGGCGTACACCGTGGCTCCAAGAAGTCAGAGGCTTGATGATGGATATCAGCAGCAAGGTGCAGAGAGTAATCAGGTTGTAATCCATGGCCTTCCATATAAGATGGCTTGGCAGGATCTGAAAGATATGGTGAGGGAATTCGCACGAGGTCCAGTCATAAGGGCTGATATTGTGACTACTGTGACTGGCTTGTCAAAAGGGTATGGGGTCGTGGTGCTGTCAAGTCCAGAGGATGCTCAAAGCGTCATTTCTAATTTGCATGGGCGCGTGGTGGAAGGTAGAGTCTTAACCGCAAAGTTCGATAAGTTTTCTAAAAAATAAAAGAATCTTTCGGAAGTAACAGTTTATTTTTTTTATGGAGGGGATCCGTTGTTTTGCATGGGATTCAGTGCAGATGTTGTCCAGAATAAGGATCCTGGTATCACAAAAGGTGTGGAGGGTTTTTTTTCAATTTTTTTTCGCATGGCATAGTATCTGCTATATATACTGTTCTCATGTAATGTGAGTGATACATCACAAAACTCTTTTGCTTCATTCAAACATTATATCATATGGTTTGAACTTTGTTTTGAATTCTTCCGTATTTTCTACTTCCTCCTGTTCTGATACTTTACAGAGCTTCCAATCAGCGCGCTCTGGCACCTTTGCCAGAGATGCGAGGACTTCTCTGCCAAAACTCAAAGGATGTCTCTCTCCATATGCAATTGGGTGGATCAGTCTTGACCCATCTGGCAAGATGGCGCAAAAGTACTCTCCTTCACCAACAATATCTTTCATTGTATCGACAGTTGTCTGCATATCGGCTTTTCCAATTGGTGTAAATGTGTGTCCTAGCTTTCTGCCTGCATCCACAAATGCCTGTTGTGCATCGTCTGCATCCTTGAGGGGCAAACCCACAATATTTATGTGGCAATGGTTTCCGCCGCTTTTCCTAAGCCTCATAAAACGTTCGAATCCGACCATTGCCTTGCCCTGCGATGCAAAAAAACTAGAGAGTGCCGATAGATACCGTGCCATCTCATCCATGGCTGACGTGGGAAGGTCCAACGAACATGCATGATGCTCTACTGGAACCAGTAAAACATGCGATTTTGTTATAGCTCCTTTATCTAATGCAACATATAGTTCTTGACCAATGCTGCAGACCAGATTTACATCCGCATTCGGATTTGACAGACAGAACCAGCACCCTTCCACTGGAGCAGCATCCCGTTTCCTCTTTTGCAAAGCTGCAGGCTCAATAAAAAGTTGCCTTCCCATCAATTCTTGTTCATTTAATTGACATGCTTTATCCATTTCCTCTTTCGTTGAAAATTGTATATGACAGTACGTATTCAGTTTCCCATCAGTGTTGGCTTTTCTAACAACATCAACAACCTTGCCTGCAGTTGAAAAGTATGCTATTAATTCCTCTTCTGTAGCTGCAAAAGGAACATTCCTCACAAATATTGTCTTTGATCTATCCTTCACAACATCTTGGCGACCCAGGGAAGGAGCAGCCACGGGCAATTTCTGCTTCTTTGTAGCATCTTGCCATCTCCATGGTTGCTCTCCTTGGGAGGATCTCTCATCTGCATCTCTCTTCCTCCCATGAAACCCTGAATAGGGACATTTTGTAGACTCTGGTGGGATCGCTTTAAACTGATCAGGCTCCATCTGTTCACAAGGAACCAGTCCTAATGCTTGAATCCATTTTTGCTTCTCAGCATTGCCCACATGTCCCATGCCTAAAAATCGAGTGATATGCCTTCCCGTCCCTTTATCCTCGTTTATATAAGGAACTCTAGCGAAATGTTTTGTGTTGGTCCCAGCAACGTGGTACCGAGGGCGTGCAAGCAGCGCCAAATCAGCCACAGGACCTGACAGGTGAGAGGAAATGACATCCTTGCCTGCTCCTCCAACTCCTCTCGTGACACCCTCCGGCCAATCATTCGTCAACAACACATCCAAATCGCCCTCCATCCCCATGATTGCTTTCTTCACTTTCTCTACCGCTGCCTTTGAATAATACATGTGACTATCCTCATCAGACCCATATGCTGCTGCATTGTACAGCCCATCAAGAAAAGCAACCTGCAGCCCTTTGATCGTCGCTAACCCTCCTCTTCCCAAGTAATGAATCGCACATGATGGATTCTGAGATAGCTTGTCAATCATATATCGACTCCCGTGACCAAAACCACCGATGAAGTAGGTGGGAACAGGAGCTACCTTGCTCCCTTCCAAGTAGGCCTCCAACTGACCGGCATACTCGGCGTCATCAGCCCCCTCCAAAGATGGCTCAAAAAATCTTCCAACACAAAAGAGGACGTCAAATGGACCATGCGATGCATGCACTTTTGCAACCCGCGTAAATAAAGCATTAAAGTTTCCATTGACATCTCCGACAAAGAGCGCCTTCACAGGAGAACTTGATCCCATGATGGTACTCTTTTACAATTTTAATATACATCAGGATGCATGCAGGATGAACGGATATTGGTCCACTCATGCCTTCATTCTGAATCTGCAATGCAGGCATGCAAGAGGTCAAGGCACTTCCAGAGGATTCTTTTATAGCCGAGTCTGTATTGGATGACAACACGCAGTCCCTGGGTGACATCAGGAGTCTCCAGGAGCTGCATGTCATGTTCAATGCTTGTCATGGTGGACTGGTCCAAAACACAACGAAGGGCTTGTTCCAAGAACTGATATGCTTTCTTCTCACTGACACTGTCCACTGCCTCGTCGTTCAGCACTTTGAAAGCATATTTCTTCCTTTCTGAAGAGTTGAGAGATGCTAGTCGAAGAGCTCGCATCAGTTCAAACGATGGATTCCCATTATAGGCAATGTACACATCAGTATCAGCCACCCCCAGGCAGGAGAGCTGCTGCTGGACAGTGCCACAGAAATAGTCGATCGGTAGTGGTGCCGTATCGTGTGGATTATCCTCCAAGCAGAACCCATAGTACTCAAGTAGATGTAAATTCGTGTGCCTGCCATAGCACAAGAGAACTTCTTGTCCTTGTGTGAGCGCACTCCTTGTACAAAGGCAATATGCTCTTACTTGCATCAAAATAGCCGTCGCCGTGCAATGCATAGTCTTCTGATGGTTCCCTAGTTTTCAAATCACCGATGTTTAACGTGAATGGAGGAGGAGGGCATCCATAATTGTGTAGATCTCCATATGGTGTGAGGACCCCAACTGTATCTCCTTCCATGTACATTGTCCTTGAACTCAAGGTCGAAAGCGCCCAAGTCCATGCCTTCAGGGTCTTGAATTTCTTATCTATATCCTTTATCTTACTGAGGATCGCATACCCCAACTTGTAGGAGGAGATGGCCTCCTCCTTGGCTGAAAATATGGCTCTTTGAGCAACTGGAACTTGCAACTGGGATATTTCATCATCAGTGAGGCTGCAGGCTGTCGTGTAGGACCGTGGTAGCGTCTTTATATAAGGATACCAGAATGATTGGGATCCTTTCGAGCATTCTCGTAGCAAATGGATGGCCACAAGTTGGGCATCGGTCACACATGCCGCATGCCCTGTAAGAGCTGCTACTTCTGCATCGCGCAATGCTGATTCTTTCCCAATAAGGATGGAGGCAGGGATAGAAACAAGTATATCGTTGCTTTTTATATCCCTTACAGCCACAATGCCTCTGTATGCAGCCGAAGATAGTCTGGTTACGCAAATGTCTCTGTGGACGTTGCCCCCCTGTTCAACACACCACTGTCGTAAACGCTCAGTCGCGTCATCTTCCATTTAAATGGATAGATTTACATGGCATTACTACTTTTATGAACTCATATCAGCGTCTTCATCTGAAGAGAAGAAGTCATCAAGTGAGTCTTTTGGTTTTTGATACAGTTTCAAGGGTGCCTCTGGATCGGGATCTTTGGGCTTCTCTTTCTCCTTCTCCTTGTCTGCCAGGGTGTTGATCGCTTCCTGTTTTCTCTTTTTTGTTTGTTCTACGATTTCTTCCTTGGCGACGCGTTTCTTTCTAGCTTTTTGCCCCTTGAATCTCATCCTAAAACCACAGGCGTCTGAGAACAAGTCCCTCAACTTGGGCATTTTCAGTTGTGGGGGCAAATCAGATCCATCAATCCTCTTGTCTTCCGCAGTCAGTTTTCTTGGGCTGAAGTATTTTTTTGGTAGGGAGAGAGGTCCTGAAAATTTCGAAGGCGTCGCTCCTGGTATCGGACTGACTTCATGAAGAAGTCCCTTGGTGAGGGATAGCCCAATATCACAAATTTGGCGGGCATTCAGGCTGGCTTCGGCGTCGATGTCTTCATTCGCTACGTCAAGGATATTGCAGAATTTGAGCTGGCGTAGAATCTTCAATGCAACACCAGCGTTGTTCTTGAGCTCTGCTGTCAGAGACTCCTTGTCTTTCTGCCGGGATGATTGTGGTATCACCAATGCTTCAAGAAACATTTGCAGAGAGTCCTTGAACAGGGCCATGAGCTCATCTCCAGCGGTTATTTGTGTCATAGCCTCAGCATCATAGTCGGGGTGGTGTGCCATGAAGTATACGAGAAAGATGAGTGAAAACTCAGGCATTTCATCCACCATTGTCCCAGAGTCACCAGAGGTGGCTCTCTTGAGCGATATCTTTTGCAGGATTGCTCGTCTCTTCACCACATATTTCCGCAGCTGCGTGAATGCTGCTTTAACATTTGGCTCGTATGGATCTGCTCCATAGAGCGCATATAGTGCAGTCATTTTTGCACACCTCTGTCGAGCACCTCTGCCAGATGTTGAACCGTGGTGCTGGAAATAGTCCACTGTTGACTCAATCTTTTTCAGCAGCGCCTGCCTAACCTCTACAATCGAGTCTTGACAAGCCAGACCTAATGTGAGATAATCATTACCACTAAGCATTCCGTCATAAACTCTGAAGAGTCTAAAAAGGGCTTTTGCTGCTGCAAGCCTGATCCAGCCAGCATCAGGAGACGCATCAGCGTGCTGCTTTTCGATGGCAAGCTTTTCCTCCTCAGAATATTCCGCTGGATCCATCGCCAGGGTATTTTCAGGACAAGGTTCAGATGTTGACCAATGTACTCGTCTAAGCTTCCATTTGAACATTTCAAACTGAGGGGCAGAGGTATCCATATCTGTTAAATCTTGCAAGTCCTCGCTGAACTGTTTGACCACATTGACCACGATTGGTGCCGGCTCTTTGGTCCATACAAGAGGAACGAGAGCTTGGCTCAAGGTCTTTATCAGTTCTGCTTTGATCTCTATATCTTGGCTCGGTCTTCCCCACGAGGGCTCATCGCTAGATGACTTGGACAATGGCTTTCCACTGCAAAAATGCAGACATTTGTTCAATCAAAACAGCAACTATATTCACTCACTTTGGCATATTCACTCACCTAGAGAGGTCTATTTTCATGAATTTGTGCATCACAAGTTGATATATTGTTGATGCATAAAGCTCCAGAGTCGGCAAGTCCATTCTTGATATCGTACTAATGACCTTCATGTGTGAGAGGAGCATGGAGTGATCATCAAAGATATCATGGCTCTTGAGGGCACCTAATGATACTTTGAATACACCGTCTAAAATGTCACTACGATCTTCATGGAATCGAGTCGCATACATCAAAGATTGGCAGGCAAATTTACTTGCTTTTGGTCTGCCGCAGTTGCAAAGTGCCACAAGCTTCTCGACAGCTGGTTGACTCAGAATGACCTGATCAGAGGTAAAGATGAACTTCCCAGCATTGGCAAGCACTTCTGCTGCGAGGCAGGCCGCTAATTCGTCATCTCCCGTAAGCATCTCTTTCAGAGTATCAAAGCATCCTACAAAAATGCGTGGCTCTGCTCTTGACAGTTCCAGTACGAATGTATATTCTGCAGCAATACAAAATCAATGTAAAAAGTCGCAATGATGCATTCGACATTCCATTGCAATACCATACCTTTGCTACTTTCAGATGCTTGCTTCAAAGATGCATTCAGAACATCAGGAGAAATCAAAGTAGGGCACATTCGAGCAGAGAGCGCTTGGCCCAATTCAGCTGTTGGACCCCTGCTTCCCAGCCTTGACTGCAGCTCTTTTGCTGCTGCTGCAGCTGTTGCAAAATTAGTCCCAAGAGTTGCCATGGTACCAAGATTCCTAAAGATATTATTGTCTTTCATACCAAATATTTTTTCTAGAGATTCCTCTGGCTTCTGGAGATGTTTCAGTGAGGATGCTGTCTGTTTGACTTTCCGGGCAAGCCGTTCTGCTGCAGTCATCTTTGGAGGCATCATCTCAGCAGACGTGTCTCCCACATGAGACAAGCCATGAATCGATGTACGTGTCGTTCTTTCTGCCTTTGATTCGAGCCGAAGATTCAGCAAAACAGTCATATTTTCCTGGAGTGTGCATTTGCTCTTCAACAAATCTATGATTGATTGTTTTCCCTGCTCCTGGGTTTCAGACCACAACACTGCCCACCACAAAGATGCCTTGGATGGGGCAAATTGTGCTGATAACACACCATTTCTGAAGACATTATCTTCAATAAATGCAGAAAGCTCTGGGTCAGCGGTCTTGGTTAATTTGCAGAGTCCGACGATAAACTCGATCAACCTCTTCTTATTATTAGTACCCACAGAATATGCGTCACTATCCTCACAGGCTGCGCTCCACTGTTTGATGAGCTTTCCAATACAAGAAGCTACCTTTTTCCTCACAGATATCTTTTTATCCCACAGACGGCTGACCAAGGCGTCGTACGACGAGCCATCTTCCACCATCTCTGGATATTCTCCAGCTATATTGCAAAACGCCACAGCTGCTGCCAGTCGCACTTTTTCATCCGGATCTTGGAGGCGTTGCACAGCTCCCCGTACAACTGCACTCTTCTGATGAAATAACGGTAAACTTGATACGAGACCGTGGGCATGCTGAAGCACACGCAGTCGAACCGATGTAGACCTGTCATTCAAACGTCCCAAAACAGCTTCCACAAGTTGAGGATAATCCGACGTCAAATGATTTGCTTTATCCTGGGTCAGTAATTTACAAATCAGATCCACCCCATCTAACCGCCGTTCTTCAGACTCGACATGCAAACTTGGCTGTAGGTGCGGCATCACAGGAAGCATAATCTGTGGTGATGCCTCATGAACCCTAAGAACCAATTGACTCGGGTTTCCGACAAGATCGCTATCAGTCCTCACCCCATCCAACAGTTGCGTCAAAAACCTCTGCACGTGTGGCTGCATCGATTCTCTCGATCTCTTTAAAAGCCCCCATGCAAACATTTGTGCACTCTGTGACACTTCTTCACCTTCTGGCCCCAGACAAGATGGCGCTAAATTCCCCAGAATACAATCCAGCAAGGATTGCGATATCAGATCACTTTCATCCACCAAGGTAGAAACCAAATCTAGCGCTGGCTCCACAATCTCCTCATAATTGTCACTATTCACAACCCCAAACATGGTGCTGCACAATTCCAACAACAAGGAATCAGCCTGCTCTAGATCAAGCATTAACAGACAGCACTTGATCTTTGCCGCTATCTTTAATAAGTCCAGAGAATCGTCGAAGAAAGGAGACGCAACATCGCTCAACCCCTTGATCGCATTGATAAACACATGAAACACCAATGCCAACGTCTCATCACTGAACGGAGTATCAGGAGCATGCAATCTCAGCACATGCACACTACAGACTGATACATAGAGCTTCATCTCTCTATCTCGGTGCTTGAGAATGTCCGAAACACCCAAAAACTTGACAAAATCACCCATGGCCCGCTTCACCTCTGTAGACCGTTGGGAACTCGACCGGAGCAACCCTGCCAATGTTCGAATCAGACCGATACTATTATCCTTTTTCATAACAGCAGACTTTGACATTCCCAAAAGCTGTTTCCCAATCCTTTTCGCCTGAGCAGAAATCTCGTTCGAGCTCGGGAGACTGGGCTCTGGGTTCCCGCTCGCCTTCTGTCGACCGGAACATGCCCTTGTCCTCGTCCGTGCCTCTACTTTCACATTATATTGGGTATCCTGCCCAGTCATCTTCTTCAGATCCAACGATTCCATCGTGCACAGACTCTCAGGCGAAGTTCGAGTTTGAAAATTATTCAAAATGAATCACGTGCGCATGACAACGCCCACCCACGTACTATACAAATATTGATTAATTGCTACCATCTGATCATTAAGAAATAACTCATACCAGCATGGATACTCAATATGTTCCATGAGAATCCGAGAGAGGTCAAACTGATCCAGACTAATTCGGGATTTTGGGAGATTTTTGTCTAGAAGTGCTCCATGCACCCAGGTACCGGCCCAATAAACTTTTTTAATATTAGTAGTAGTTGTGCAATTGTGCGCCATACCCTGGTGTTGGAGTCTTAGAGGGGCTGTCGCTTTTGCGCAAAGAGTCGCGCAATTTTGACGGTCGGGGACTTGCGTGTCTGTACAATCGCAATACATCAACATTATAGTACCATGGTTGAGGAAGGAGGGACTGTACCTGCGGGACAAGGTGAGAGTGGGGCTCCAGGACAGGAAGTTGTCCATGCGGAGCAGAATTCTCCACAGGATGACAGCCCTGAAGGGGCTGCGGTGGCGGAGGATGATGTGAATAATACTAACGAGGGATTTGTGGGTTTGGTACGTTGTGTGTGATGGAACTGGCTCAGGTTGTGTGTTTTCTGACGAGGTTCATCTAAACATGTCTTGCAGAATGCTGCGGATTTGGAGGATGACGTGGAGGATGATGATCTAGAAGATGATGTGGATGACGAGGAAGAGATGACTGCAAAGGAGGAGGAGGAGGAGAAGAAGAGAAAGTTGAAGCAGAAGAAGAGAAGGAATATATTTGTTGATGATGCAGCTGAGGAAGATGAGGAAGATTCGAGGAAGAAGAGGAGCCGTTTTATCGATGATATTGCTGATGTGGATGATGAGGATGAAGATGAAGACGAAGATGAGGAAGGGGTGGATGACTTGATTGATGATGCTGGCGAGCCACCAACAGCCCAGGACATGGCAGAGGTGAGGCAGGCGATGCGTGAGGCCGAGATGCAGGCGCGTAAAGATGAAGAAATTGACCCAGAAGAGCTGAAAAAGTATTTGGCGGAGCGGTACAGCAAAGAGCGAACGGCGGCGTATGCTGCGGGTGACATTGATGAGACTGACCAAGCTGTACTACAGCAGGCTTTGATGCCCACGAGGAGTGATCCTAAACTATGGGTGATTCGGTGTGCGGATGGGGCTGAGAGGGACATTATTGTCCGCCTGATGCAAAAATGCTATGATTATGCTTCAAAGGGAACTCCATTGTTGATCAAGTCTGCATTCTGCAAAGATAATCTCAAAGGTTTTATTTATGTCGAGGCCAGGAGTGAATCACATGTCCTCAAGGCACTGTCCGGTCTTCGATCGGTATATTTCTCAAAGAAACCCAAATTAGTACCCATTGAGGAAATGGTGACAGCGATAACATATATCAAGCCATCAAGGAAAGCTGTGGCTCCTGGCTCCTGGGTCAGAATGAAGTCTGGACTCTACAAGGGGGACTTGGCAAGGGTCGAATATGTCGACATTAATGAAGGACGGGCGACTGTTAAACTTGTCCCGCGCTTAGATTTGGCTGTCATGGCCGCGAGAAAAGCAGCAAAGGCGAGAGGTGGAGAGGTTCCCAAGAGAGCAAACAAATCAAGACCTCTGCCAAAGCCTTTCATCCCTGAAGAAGCTCGAGCTTTCAATTTGGATATAATGCAGCAGCGAGATAGATACAGTGGAGAGATGCAGTACGTTTTGGGTAATAATCAGCGTTTCAGCGGTGGATATTTGATCAAGTCTGTCGCCCTGAAGACAATCAGTGTAGAGACATCTGCACCTCCATTAGATGAGCTGCAACGCTTCGATGCAGCTTCGCAAGGTGACAAAGCAAACGAAGACGTGACAGATCTGTTGAAAGGCTTTGATATTGATTCGGGAGCTGTGACGTTTGCCGCTCGAGATAATGTAGAGGTGAAGCAGGGTGAATTGCAGGGAGTCAAGGGAACAGTTGTTCGGGTGACTGATGATGGACAAATTATGGTTCAATTGAATGACTCAGCTTTAGCTGGCATTGAGCCCATTAGTTTTAACCCAAAGGAGATTAAGAAATATGTGGAAGTTGGTGCGCATGTGAAAGTAATCCATGGAAGCCACAAGGGACAGACTGGTATGGTTGTCAGTGTTGATGATACTGTTTGCCACATTGTGACGGATGCCACACGTGAAGACATCAGAGTTTTCATCAGAGATATCACACAAGCAGTAGCGGTGGCCACCACCTTGGATACCATCGGGGACTACGAGCTCTTTGATCTCGTTGTGCTTGATGCTCAGACAGTTGGTGTGATTGTCGGTGTTGACAAGGACAGCTGCAGGGTGTTGACCAATCAAGGCAGACCAGATGCACCTGATGTCCAAGTATGTCGTTTGCCCGATATGAAAAGGAAGATTGTGAATAAGCGAGCATCAGCAATTGATGGAACCAGAAATGAAGTGCACCAAGGTGACATTGTTGAGGTGATTGAAGGTCCTCTGAGAGGGAAGAGCGGGACAGTGAAGCACATTATGAGGGGATCATTGTTTATTCAGTCTCGAGATATTCAAGAAAATGGAGGATTTCTGTGTGTTCAAGCAAGGCAAGCCAAAGTTAGAGGAGGTAAACGGATTGCAGGAGCAACTGGAATGGGTGCACTTGCAACCCCAGCCAGAAACCTTGCCACCCCAAACCCGTATGGTCCAACAAATGTCTTGGCATCTCCAGCGCACCATGGCGACGGAGGTCCTGGAGGAAGATTCGGGGGACCTGCGAATGGAGGATACACGGGCCGACTCTCAACACAGCATGACAAACTTTTGGAAGGGAAAAAGGTGGACATTAAGAAGGGCCCTTACAGAGGCATGCGTGGCACTATTAAGAGCGCTACAGGTAGTCACGTGCGTGTGGAACTTGAAGCCAGAATGCAAACAGTGACTGTTTCCAGAGCGCACCTCTCATCTCAGGATGGGGGCATTGTCGCCCAGCCTCCCAGACAAGCCATGGGTATGGGAATGGGAATGGGAATGGCTCCTGGTGGAATGACTCCAGCCCATTGGTCAGCAGGTGTGACAGCCACACCAGCACACTACAGCGCAATGGGATCAGCCACACCCATGTACCCTGGCATGACTCCTGGCAGAGAGGTCACAAAGACACCTGCATATGACCCTGCCTGGGCAGCCACCCCAGCACACCCTGGCTTCGGATCAGATACTGCAGGCGTAGATTTAGGAGGTGGAACATATACTAGTGCATCTTTGAAAGGACCAGCTGCCAATTGCAGTGCCAAAGAGTGGATTGACCTCGTCATCACAATGCAGGATGGTACCCAGGGTGTTGTGAAAAGCATCAAAGATGATGGCCGTGCAGAAGTCGACTCCAATGGCAAAACCATCTCTACTGGTATCGATCAGCTCTCCCTTGCTACAGTTGCTGCTGGCGATTCCGTTCGTGCCCTTGTCGGTAATAACAAGGGAACAATCTTCACTGTACAAGTGGTGGTGGCAGAGACGGGTGAAATCTTCTGTCAAAGGCAGGGAGATCAGACTGTCCATCGACTCCGTGTAGGAGAATGTGGAAAAATTATTGCATAATACATATAAATCTGTAATATGCGTTTCCTGCGGGGTTGAACGCCTTTGAACAATTGCATGGCCTACACTCGTATTTTCCTCACTCGCGCTGTATCATTGGTTTTTCATGCCTTAATCCATCCAATTAGCTAATATGAAATACTAATGAACCATACGAGTGATATGTATCGCATACGGTATCAAATGGCAACGTTTTGCCTCTCTTCTTTTCAAGGACTGAGAGCAAGTCACAGTCCTGCTGTGAGGTTGGCAGCGCCATGGAGGCCTTGGTGGTGGAAGGCAACAGATGTTTCTGATGGTATTCAGCAGACGCGGACACTGTGCATGGGATCAGATGGCTCATCGCCGGATACTGTTGAGAACAAGAGTACTCCACCAGGGCCAGATAGTATACTAGGAAGGGTCATCTCTGCCCAGGCGAATTTTGTTCGGGTGACAGTGGAGCCAGAGGACGGTGAACCAGATCCTCCAAAAGATAGGCTCTTGTGTGTGGTGAGAGCGTTGCTTAAAAAGATGAAGAGGCATGTCCTTGTTGGCGACAGGGTACGTGTGGTGGGGATTGACTGGGTGGATGGAAGAGGTATGGTCGAGGACGTGCTTCCTCGCACGTCAAAATTAGATGAACCTCCAGTAGCAAATATCACGAAAGTGATGTTGGTGTTTTCCCTCTCCATGCCCCCGTTTCTGCCCTCCTCTGCAACCAGGTACCTGGTTGCAGCAGAGCATGCTGGGCTACCCATCATTGTTGTGCTCAATAAGAGCGATCTGGTCGATCAGGGCGATGTCGAGAAAGAAATTGAAAGAATAAATGCTTGGGGATATGACTGTATTCCTATCAGCGTGAAGAAGAGCAAAGGGCTCGATCTCCTGGAGGATAGACTCAAGGGAGATGTCACTGTTGTTGCAGGCCCGTCAGGAGCTGGGAAGAGTTCCATCATCAATGCCTTATCCCTTCGATCTCTCGATGAGAAGAACGACACTGAGGATTTAGATTTACAGGCTGTAGGTAACGTATCAGAACGAATTGGGCGGGGAAAGCACACGACCAGAAATGTCACAATAATACAAATGTCTCAGGGGGGTGCCTTGGTAGACACCCCTGGTTTCAACCAGCCGACTCTGAATTTCCCCCCGCATGACTTGGAGCGCTGTTTCCCAGAAATTCGTACCATTCTTTCATCTAATGATACCGGGTGTGCATTCAAAAACTGCAAGCATATTTCAGAGCCAGGTTGCATTGTCAGGGGAGACTGGGAGCGATACGAATCATACACTGAAATCCTTCATGACTTGGAGGAATTGGAGCAGATCCAGGCCAAGAGAGCCATATCCAAACGTCGTCGAGAAGGAAATGTACGGCACAAGAGAGCAGCCGGTGGAGCTCTGCGGGAAGAGGCCAGGCTAGACACAAAAAGCCATAGAAGAACCTCCAGACGATCAGTCAAACAAGAAATTTCAGAAATTGCTCGAAGCCCACTCTTTGATGACATTGAATAATCTCAGAATATTTATATTCGTTTACATATATATATTGACTATCATTCACTTAATCATCATCCACAAACTCTCTTCGGTCAGTCCAGCGAGCTGGTCGAATCTCATTAATCTCCTCATCCGTCATGTACTCGCCAGTGGCCTCCTTTGTGGCTCTATTCAACGCCCTCAGCTCTTCCAGCCTCTCTTCATCCCTCTCATCACGGCTTATGTAAAAGATAGGGACTCCAATACCCATGACAATACCCAAGAATGCACCAAAAGCGCCAATCTGGACATCAGGATCCGACCAATCCACCTCCAGAGCCCCCAAGACCACCTGGTGGTGCTGGACCATGTGCTCTACCAGTCCTGATTTCACCACCACCAATCTCTCATGCTTCACTGGTGACAGAATCTGATTCTTATTCCTAAAATTCCCAGTGCGAGAGCTGATCATTCCATTCTGCTGAATCACCGAGGTCCTGCCTCCAAGTGCGTGTGGTTGACATGTCCTGGTCTGCAAGACCTGTCCCATGATTCCCATAGACATCCTAAGGGAGCACTATGTTGAATAAAAAAGCCAAAATTGTTTGATTTAGGGATAATGTGGGCGTGTGAGCCATGGAAATAGGTACATCGTGTGTCGATTGGAATGCTGGACATGTCCCATCAACAGTGAGCATCTGTGGGACCGATTGTTATTGGTGTGGAGACCCCACTGGAGGAAACAGTCGACCGATGAGGGCAACCTCATCCATGGATGTTAGCTGGATGGATTGCATTAGCCCTGTCCTCACGCGAGGTCCTGAACATTTTATTCGATTCTTTCTATTCATTCGATTTTGACGTACTGGATTATTTTATTAACAGAGATCATTGCCAGTATGTATTCTCTCCAATTGAAGAAGACCTTGGCTGTCTCTGGCCACCAACATGTCATGCAGCGCTCTGGTTGCGCCAGCAACTCGTATGGATTTGTGAGAAGTAGTGCCCCTTCCCTGCGTTCCAGAATTTCTAAGACTGGGTTGGTGTCTGTTGCGGCTCCAGTGGAGATTTCACCAGAAGAGAAGCCCGTGTTTGAGGTGCGTAGAGCCCTGGGATGTGTCTGTTAGATTTGGGATTTGATCTCGGTCGAAACAGATATTTGATCGGATTGTTATCGTTATGCAGGGTGGAAGAAAGTTAGCCAACGCCCCACCATTCACTCTTCAAGATTTGCGCGATGCTATTCCAAAAGAATGTTTTGAGAAGAATGTATTTAGATCCTTTGCCTACCTTGCCCTGGATGTCGGTATTGTGGCTGCCCTGGCCTACGGAGCATACGCTTTGAACAACCCACTCGTATGGCCTCTGTACTGGTTCGCTCAAGGAACAATGTTCTGGGCTCTGTTTGTTGTTGGCCACGATTGTGGACACCAGAGTTTCAGTTCAAACAAGGCGCTGAATGATTTTGTTGGAAACGTTGTGCACTCGTCCATCATGGTGCCATATCACGGATGGAGGATTAGCCATAGAACCCACCATGCCAACCATGGCCATGTGGAGAATGACGAGTCTTGGACTCCAGTAACAAAGAGCCAGTTGACTGGCATGGACAAACTTGCCAAGTTGGGTCGCCTCTTGTTCCCAATGCCATTGTTTGCCTACCCATTCTACCTCTTCAACCGCTCCCCAGGGAAGAATGGATCTCACTTTGATCCAAAGTCTGATTTGTTTGTGCCAGGAGAGGAAAACATGATCAAGACATCAAACGCATTCCAGTTGGGATTCATCGGAATTTTGGCAGCGTGCACATTTGCACTTGGTCCAATGGCCATGTTCAAATTGTATGTGTTGCCATACTGGATGTTTGTTGTCTGGCTTGATGTTGTGACATACCTTCATCATCATGGGCCATCCGACCCAGAAGAAGAGATCCCATGGTATAGAAATGATGAGTGGGATTACATGAGAGGAGGACTGTCCACCATTGATCGTGACTATGGAATTTTCAATAAGATTCATCATGACATCGGTACACATGTGGTGCATCATTTGTTCCCACAAATTCCACACTACCACTTGTGCAAAGCTACTGATGCTGTGAAACCAGTCATGGGTGAATATTACAGAGAGCCAGAGCCATCTCCTGGTCCACTCCCAACTCACTTGATTGGACCATTGGTGAGGTCGTTTGGAAAGGATCACTATGTTGATGACGAAGGAGACATCGTATTCTACAAGAAGGATCCTAGTGTTTCATTGTTTTAACGTATGGCTGAATTAATTCTTTCATTCAGGTGATTCTACAACCAATTCTGCTCAACAAGATGTCATTTTTTCGTTCACTGTAAAACATTATTAAAATAATGGTGTGTAAAGAAACGAATCAACCCAAAGTTATGACACAAAAGATTGTTCCAGAGTCTCTGCAATCTCGCTCAAAAAAGACGTCTTGCTTCCTTCATTTCCAGACAGAATTTGATCGAACTGTGGGCTTCCGAAGCACTTTGTGGAGGTTTTAAAGGTGAAGCTGGTGAGAGTTCTTGGCCATACAGCTGTGACATCGCCTCGTAGGAAGGAGATGAGGGCACCACGTTCACCACTAACTACATACTCTCCATTCGTGAATGCTGGTAAATAGCAGCATTCAATATCTGGCAGGCATAGGACGCCTTTTCTATCGTTGCATAGTGCATCCACAACATCACCAGCATTTCTGTACCAGCCACATAGGAGACCCCATATGAATGATGAGCGATACCGTGTTCCAATGCTCCCGTCTGCAAGATATGGTTTGAATGGCTTGAACTCCGTTTGAGAGAAGAAGTTTGTTGTATGCGAGTATAATTGCAGAACATCGTGAAGCCCTGCATGAAGTGGACCCCCTTTGGCAACAATATCTGCCATCTTGCGCAGTGCCTTTTGAGCAGATGGGATGGTTTGAGGTGACTCGTCTTTCAGAAGTTGTTTCATTTCCGATAAGACATCTTCTACGGGAAGATATGTCACATCTTTCGAAGAGCTGTCGTTTGTATCGGATGTGCTTTTGCCCCCTTTCCCAGAATCTCCATTGGTTGCAACTTGCCACCACGGTGCCTTTTCTTTTTGGTCCACATTTTGCCTGGAAGACCGTTTGGAGCCAATTGCCGAGGATGCAAGGGACCCCATGTAATATTCCAAGACTTTTATTGCTCTTGCAGCGATTGAATGTGTTCCTGTCCATAAATGCTCGGTCACTTGATGAGTATCCAGGGTAACCAAAGGAGGCTCTGATGACGATTCCTTTGCTTGGTTGCTGAGAAAAAATCGAGCCTTGTCAAGGGCAACGCAAAGCATTTTCACCCTAGACGTTGCAAGGCGCTTAATATCTACCTCTGAAAATCCAATGGATTCCGGATTTTTGTCGGAATCATGGAGAATCGTTTTCAAGTCAACTGACTCTTCCTCGATAAACTTTAGAGTCTGAGAAGCCCACGCCTTTAGCCATTTGGGCAACGGGAACATAAGACTTGACTGCGGTTCATCATTCAATATCATATCTTTGAAACCATGTCTCTCCAGGCGAGCTGAATCGTTCCGCGTGAGACCGCTTGTGCCACATTCCAAAATGATTTTGGTTCTGTCTAGAATTGAATATTTCTCCGAGACGACAGAATTTATTGGATGCGAGATGCTCGTCATGCTGACAAAGTTTTTCTCACAGTGTTCAGTGCCACATAAACATGTTAGGGACTGCAGTTCCCTTTCGAAATCCCCCTTTATTCTGAAATCAATTGTCAGCTCTTCGCCATCCTCGATATCCCTGACTGACCACACACCTATTTTCAGTTCATTATTGACCACAAACGGCTTCATCTCGCAATTAGGATCACAAGAATGATTGATCCGACTCATAAAATTGCCTGATTGCGTTGCCTACAGAGTATACAAGAAGCCATCAAGTATTTCAATCATGTGCACACGAAACAAAACATGAGGGCACCTACGTCAATGTACAGGACAGAGTATCCATTTTTGTCGACATTTGGACGTTCCAGAGTCATAGTATACGTATTTATAATAGACTGAGACTTCGTATTGGTTCTGGACGTTTTCGAGGAGTCCTTTTCAAAAAATCTCCATGATGTGTACAAATCTCCCACATACTCTCCGATAAAGGTATTGTTCTTCAACCCTTCTTCGCGACGCAAGATGACACCATCTCCTTTCGGATGACTTCTAGAAAACTTTCTACCACTTGGTCGCAAGGGTTGATGCCTTCTCCCTTCAATGCCAGTACCACCCGTTTCCTCCAATTTCTGAAGAATGTGCATTGCATCCCTGGCAGCCAAAGTGAATTCTTCGGGGACCTTTGAATCCTCGCTTATTGTTTCTAGTGCTTTTAGCGTATCCCATCCATGATACTCTAATTTATTCAGACAAGGCAAAAAGTATTTCGTGAAGAACTGGTTTCTCTTCTCTCGGGACAAAATTCCAGATTGACAGGAGGCCAGGGCCAGGTCAAACAAGCCCCTTGTGTATGTGTCAATACCCCACACAGGAGCAATCACAAAATCATTTGCACTACATGCAGAAGGAGTACTTCTATAGACTTTGAGGTCACCGTTAGCCTTTGCCGTATTTTTCTTATGCTCAATCATCAAAAAGTGCTTCACTCGCTCAATATCCCTGAGCTGCCCAACATCTGATGCAATCTCCAAGCGCTCCCTCGCATTCTGAAGCGCTATAGAAGGAAATGGATCTCTTCTCCAAAACGAACCAGGTAGATACTGGGAGTCCTCTGACTCTTTCACGAACGACACCAAGGTCTTGAGTCCACTCAGCAGGTCACCCTGAAAAGTATCCATACTGACAGCATCTTTATTATTTTCTTCTTCGCCATGTGTTTCAAATACTTTATTATCCATAGTTTCTAGAATTTCTTCTTCTTCTTCTTCCTGGACTCCATCTGAAGCGAGCACAGACGCCTTCTCATCCTCATTAGCAGCGTTATTCTCCTGTTTCTCCATCTCCTCAGTGGCGCCAAGCACTGCATCAGACAGCATGTTCAACTTTTGAGGATAGGAAAATCCCTCCATCTCGTGCGGATCTATATCAATCTTTTCTACAGTTGGTGAAGATATCACTTTCACATCGCCGTGGGGACCAATCACAGTGAGCGCGTATCTGATTCCATACGTTGCCTGTAATGTTGCCAGTTCCTTTGAGACATTCTTCAACAGGTCGCCAGGCTTTTTCGCCCCACCTCTTTTCACCTCCTTTTTGCCTCCAGTCGCCTTCTTTTTCGCCATTGATTCCTTCACACCGTTGCCCTTCCCAGAACCTTTGGTATCGTTCCCAGCCACTGGCCTCTTCCTCTTCTTTGCCTCAGCAGGAGACTTTTCCTTCTTTCCAGCATCGACTCCTTCGGCCCCTGAAACTTCCGTATATTTTTCGGGGTGTAAAAATAGATCAAGATATTCGTAGACACTCTTATGGCTATGACACTTCATGTCGAGCATCTCAGCAAACTCTGGAGACGGACAGTATTCAAACCTCTTGTTCAGCTCATCCCATTGCGTGGTTTCAACGGCGGCATGCTCTTTTCCCTCCCCATCTTTCAACCACCACCGACGCATTCTTCTATGAGGCTGAGATGGACCCGGGCTGCCGAGCAGTTGCTCACGGTATCCGATGAATTCGAGACCAGGAGGAATGGTTGGCAGTCGGAACTTGCTACTCTTGGCTACAGTTTGCTTGGATTTTTTCGACGCAGCCGTCTTGGTCGCATTCCTCGACGATTTTGTAGCCTTAGACACCATAATGAATCATACAAAGAAACAAACCTACACGAGACTGTTGCTATGATTCGCCTGGAACTACTCGGAGTGGTCGGCAGACATTGACACTGACAGGCACCTCGGGCTTGGACAGACTCTCCGCTCTCCAAGCGATCACAAAATTTTAAGGTTCTTCTCTATGTTATCTGAAAGTATTTCTATCGCTTCTGTTTGGGATGCGGTCGTGCCTGAGCCTTTGTTGCGCATGCACAAATCGATTGGCCAGGTTTTCAGACGCCATTTCCAAGGGGGCTCTATGTGCCACGATAGACCCGTGTATCTATCGATATTTCGCCGGTAAACCCTCCCTCCAATCTTTTGAAAATCTTGGGGATACTTTTTTCCACCTGCGACTCCTTATATGACGGAAAAGGTGGGACAAGGTTGGCGACAGCAAGGGTGGGGTGCACCCACAGTGGGGAGTGTGGGGGGCTCCAGTCCTCAATTTGAGGGAGTACCCTTCTCAACAGTTTACAAGAGACGCAAGACAATCAATCAATGAATCTGGGTCATAGTGAACTCCTCCCTCTACAGCGTGGGTTTCTGCTTCCACAATATTTCTGATGCCTAGTTCGCGCAAGGAATCTCTGTCAATCTCAATTGGACCACCTGCTGGAACGACGAGTTCTGTCACATACCTAGACGGCAGGTGCCTCAGCTCACCCACCTTGGAGGATGCACCTCTCCTATTCAAAGCATCTGTGATGGCCAATATAACGTCGCTGGCCTTCATTGGTCCCGCGTGGCTCAACGAGCAGGACACTTCCCTATCCATCGCACCATTCAGCACCAAAATCTTTGGACAATTCCTCATGGCAACGCGTTCTCCTGTGCCTTTTAAAATCAATGATGGGCAGATGGAAGTGTATAAAGATCCCATACCATACACTATCGCGTCTGCTTTATCCAGCTCGGCGAGCACTCGAGGATTCGCAACAGGAGCAACCTCATGCTCCTTTGTGTCCCCTTCCGTCGAGAGGTAGAATATGCGTCTAATGGGGGATTCTAATTGGTCCCATGACGTTTTATCTACCTGAGATGGAGAAGATACATCGCACGGGTGAGATATCGCGTTCTGTCCCACAATCACATCCCCATTGTCCAGCTCTGCAGCCAGCTTGATACGCTCCTCTGTGCAGATTGCTGGCAGCACCATGGAGCCCTCTGGAATCTTAGCGACTCGTGTAAACATAAAGATCGCAGCTTCTAAAGATCTAAAAAATGTTCGAGCCCCAGCAAAGAAAAAATTCCCAACTGAACCACTCTGAAACATGAACTTTTCTGTCGAATGCCGGAGAATGTTCACATGAAAGTGAACCAGGAATGCCCGAATGGTGTGCTTATACGGCTCTGAGACGCCTGCCCACAGAGGATGCTCCCCTTCTACGATATCATACCATTCCTTCTTCGCAGATTCCGCGTCTGTACCGCACAATCGATGCGCCAGAAGGGCTTTCACGGCACGAGCCTCGTCATCGCCATCGTCTGCAAGCCGCAGGCATCTACTCCTAATATCCCCCACTGCAGGCCCACCAAGCACTCGAACAATCTCCGCAGTACTACCACCATCATCTGACACAGGAAGCACATGAGATATCGTCGTCGTCAGCCCCTTGACATGGGAGGCAACGCTATTAAAGGCGGTACCCCCGCTGAACACAACCAGGGCTGGCTCGACCCTCTCGGTTTCCTTCCTTATACCAGCAGAATGGCCTGTGGTAGCAGTCTCCTGACCTAACAATCCCTTTGAATGTACATCTTCTGGCATAATAGCACCCAATCGATCAGGCATTCTACTCCGAATGCCTGCAGATTGAATTTCCCGTCGAACCTGTGACCACGTCGTTGCTCTACCGGGCACAGCACGACTTCCTACGAAGGAAGAATACGTGTGCCTCCAAGTATCATGATTCATCGCATCCGTGGTCGAGAATGCGTTCAGAGTCGTCGATCCTCCTGGTAGTTGCGGTTGATCGCAAACGTTAATTACAGACAGTTGCGACTCATTCTTCACGGTATTGGACTTATTCAGACTTTAAAAGACAAAGACAAGGAGAGACACAGCTACTGTCATCAGCCAAAGATGCTCCTTGGCGGATGCTGCTGGCGATGGAGATACCTCTGGTGATGATGGGGGAGATGGATTCAAATTCTTCGCATCTGCTGCCACAAGACCGGCTGGTTCTTCTGGGAAGTATGAGCTTGACAATCCCTGGATGCAATAGGTTTCATCTTCATATGCACATATCCGCTAGTCGGGTTTATTTTGTAATGGTCTTACACTTTGCGGGAGTGGGACACTTGGCATTTACCCTTTTAAACGGAGAGTGAATAAAATACCCTTCCTATACCCAAAATAAAAAGGATATATAACTATGTTACTAAAACAGGCGTATCATAAGCTTCGAGACGATGGCCAGGCGGATCAGCAGGTCATCCAAGATTTGGAAGAAGAAAATCAACGGTTACGGAAGATGGTGCGTTCGATTGCTCGTGAAATCCTCGAATTCTGTCCCTGATAACAATATATTCTGCAGATTGCGGCGCATGGTGAGGGTTCAATGCCTGGGAACAGTGCTATGTGGAGTGTTGCCAAGAGTGGGTACTTGAACAAGTATAGACCTCGTGCGACGAGTTCGTTGTGGGCAAATACATGGGAGCCTCGATACGTCATTGTGAGGAGTGGATCTCTCATGTATTATAAAAATGAGAGGGATGTCTATAGATATCCTCCGAGGGGCCAGTTGAGTCTGCGAGGGACCTTTGTGGATGTGGAGGGGTTGAAGAGGAGGAAATATTGGACATTCAGGGTTATGGATGGATTGGGAGTTGACTTGGTGCGTTTATCAACGGAATCCCATTCTGAGATGACGGCATGGTTGGATGCATTGGAAGACAGTGGATGCTCTCGAAAACAGTATGGGGAGAAGCAAGCTAGTGCAGACGGCGAGGCTGATGACGTGGTGAGTGGCTCGCTGCGGAGAAGCGCGGTGCATGGATCAGAAGGCGATTTCCAAAGAATTCAGAGTGGATATACATCCGATCAATCGGATATGGGAACAACTGTAACGTCGAGAGCCCAGCGCAGCAAGGGAGGACAGACATCAAAACAAAAGGATACAAAGATGAAAGGCTTGGGTACAGGGTATGATGGGTGTGTGCCTGTCCACATGCATCCAAAGTTTTCATTGTTATCTTCGGAGAGAATACGGGTATCAGACCAGAGTGGCATGGTGACTCTTATGTTTATCATTCTGGCTGCTGCAAACTTTCGGTTGATCTTGGAGAACATGATCAAGTACGGGATTAGATTCAACCCTTTTACGTTTATCCGTGCGATAGTCACTCCATCAGGAAACATATCATTGCTCCTGTGTTGGCCTGCTCTGGGGATGTTTGCAGGAATCGGTCTAGTGATTGAACAACTTGCTGCTGCCATGCTGAGGAGGGATCTGATGAAGAGGATGGGAGAGGAGAAGAAGGAGGTAATGAGTTCAGACGAGATATCGAAGAGATTCAATAAAAGGAGAAAGTTCGCCGAGGGTGTGACCTTCCTGCTGAATTTAATCAACACGTCGCTGGTGCTTTTGGTTCCATTTCACATCATTACAGTGACAATGGCAGAGCCCCTTCCATCGTTTGGTTTGACCATGATGACGACGGTGCTCTGGTTCAAACTTGTCAGCTTCATTCATGTGAACTGGTCTTTAAGACAGCTGAAATGCATTGATCCGAGGCGTCGATGGCCTGGAGAGTCGCTCTCTGGATCAGAGCCTCTTGCTGTTGAGACTGATGATATGGTATACCCAGCAAACCTGTCCCTGACCCAGTTCTCCTACTTTTTAGTCGCTCCAACCCTGTGCTATCAGTTGTCGTATCCAAGGAGTCCAAGATTTCGAGTGCGATGGTTGATGCGCAGAATTGTCATGCTTTCTGCAGGATTGGGCATGATGCTCTTCTTTTTTGAGCAGTACATTGAACCCACGATCGACAACTCTATGAAGCCTCTACAAGAAATGGTATGAAGTATTATACATCACAGTCTTGGATATGCTACAAAGAATGATTATTTTATGGTTCCTGCAGGATTGGCTCGTGGTGATTGAGAGGGTCTTGAAACTGTCCATTCCAACACTGTACTTTTGGTTAGCAATGTTTTATTCTTTGTTTGAATTATGGCTCAACGTATTAGCTGAAATAACAAGATTCGGTGATAGAGAATTTTATAAAGAATGGTGGAATGCGACCACCCTTGGGGAATATTGGAGGCTGTGGAACATGCCAGTGCACAAGTGGATGCTCCGGCACGTGTACTTTCCTGCCACAAACCTGGGAATCCCCAAATTTTATGCCGGGGTTCTTGTATTCTTTATCAGTGCCATCTTTCACGAGGTTTTAGTAGGTGTCCCGTTGCACATGCTTCGTGGCTGGGCCTTTTGGGGGCTGATGTTGCAGGTGCCTCTGATGTGGGTCACCGAGCAATTGAAGCGCCACTTTCAGAGTGATAGGGTTGGGAATGCAATTTTCTGGATATCGTTTTGTTTCTTAGGTCAGCCAATTGCTGAGATTTTGTATTTCCACGATTACAGGAAATCTCATCAATTTCAGTAACGTTGTAAAAAGTCGTTAATCTCTGAGACTAGCCATTCCTGTTCAACTGCCTCCAAGCCTTCCCCGATCACAATCTCTTCCACACCATGTTTTATGATCAATTGTGTTTGCGGAACACCATTGATATATCCGCTAACGTTTAACATGGCATTCGAGAGATCATTTGTGTTGCCAGAAGCGTGTTTTGTCCCAGAGTCTGTCCATTCACGCTTGAATTTTGTGGCATCTGCATTGCGAGACAGTACAGCCAGTTTCTTCTCTAATCTCCAGAATACTGAATTGATTTCTAATGTTTCCGATATGAACTGACGTCCTATGGCAGATTTAGCAAGATTCGCACCCGCGAGCCAAAAAGGGATGGAAAAGAGAGCAAATACAATGCCTCCACTGGCCAAGGCAGATGCAGTCCAAAAGGCGACAAACCCATTCCAGAACAGAGCAAACCCCCCAGTAGCCAACGATGAACTATCAAATTTGGCTGGGGGAATATGTATCCGAAGAGTATCGCCCCTTTTTTCCAGCATGACGCGAGAACCAACAGGCTTCTTCACGAACTGTCCCTTCCCAGTCTGTGGCACAATGCTACCATGAAATGCACTGCCCCCCATCACGCGCCCACGCCCCTGAAGTATAGATAATGCATTTTCCAGGGTCAAGCGATCCTCGGACACTGGCTCCAGCAATCCAGCCAGGACATTTCTGAGTTTGTCATTCAGTTCCACAGCAGACAAGTCCAGTTTCATTCTTGACTCGGGAAACTGACTGGGCAACCTACCAGATGCAAGATATAAAATTGTTGCACCCAAACTATACAGATCAGACTTTGGATCACAGCGACCTCTCAACATTTCAGGAGCTGCAAAGCCCATAGTACCCACAATGGTGAAGGACTTCATCGAGTCATCAAACTCTGCCGCCTGGACACCACCAAAGTCTACCAGCATTATTTTTGCATTCTCTACATTATCTAAATCTGACACAATGATATTTGCAGGCTTTACATCTCGGTGCACGACTGGTGGCCGCAGTCCAGCCAAGTACTTGAGGACCAAAAGCATCTCACAAAGAATGCGAATCAACTCGGCATCCGTCCACTTGTGACCCATCTCAATCGCATCCTGCAGCGATTTGCCTTCAGCAAGTTCTTGAACTATGTAAAACGCTTTATCATCATCCGTGTCAACTTCAAAATAGTCAATGTACTTTGGAATGTTTGGGTTCTCAATGGCCTCCAGGATCTGAGCCTCCCTTTCAAACAGATCCAACTGCTTCCAATTCCGCATACGACGTAACGATAACTCCTTTATCGCCACATGGGACTCGGCGTCTCGGTCCCAGCATCTGTACGTGGTGGCGTTGCCTCCCCTCCCAAGGACACCCTTCACTTCATACCGCCCATCTTTGAGGTCTGCTGGCACAGGATCATCGCCCTGAGTCATCCTCAGATCCCTTGCATTATTCCAGCTCCATACTCGGATACGATCCCCAGAAATCCGCAGGGCGTCACGATGTATAGTAACTTTGTGGTAACAGGAAGAGAGTCCAACCTTTTCAACACTCTTTGTGTTTGCATTCGTGAGACAGAATCCACTGTACGTTTGAATTCTGGTTTGATTCATATTGAATTAGAACAACGGCGTATGCTTTTGGCGCAATGCTGTTGAATCTCCATGTGGGTACCCTGCCATCAACATCTCGAGATTTTCAGCAGTCTCGGATCCAATACGATCTCCGAGGAGATCAGATCTATCCGCCACTCTGGGTCACGGGAAAATACACTTGATTTCTATTTTTTTCAATTGGATACACGTTCATTCATTTTTGACTCTTTCTTGTCCAAGAAAGACTGGTACAAATTCTGCAGGAGGACTTGACGGAACGTGTGATTTTCAATGGCAGCAGCACAGGTATGGATTAGATTGTATTTTTAATTCCAACGTGTGGCTCTGTTTGCGGAATGCGTGGTGTACCTGTAAAAGCGAAACAACATTGCGCTGCTCTTGTCGGCGGGTGCCAATTCTACGATGGGGTCAATTGAAGGCAGATCAACCAATTCTAATACATACATTGTACATTTAATGACTGTAGAAGACCATTTCTTCCCTCAAGGAGGAGGGCAGCCGCGCTTTTGCGATGAAGGACTACGCAAAGGCCAACGCTGCCTGGGACGAGGCCTTGAAATTTCCAGAGATCTCTGCGTCAGATGTAGCTTTGATTCATAACAACAAGGCTGCATGTTTTATGGTGAAGAAGCAGTACAAGGAAGCTGTAGAAGAGTGCTCTGTGGCCCTGAAATCTCAGCCAGAGTACGTCAAGGCTTTGGTTCGGCGAGCAAAGGCATTCGAACAGATGAAAAAGTACAAAGACGCCCTTGTTGATCTTCAAAAAGCTTCATCACTGGGACATGAGGATACCAAGATTGCTGAACAGCGAGTTAAATCCCTTCTTGCTGGTAAGAAGCCAGCAGGCATGGGCAGCAGAGGATTGGGTGGTCGACGGGCTGTGGCTCCTTCCCAGGCGGGGGCAGCTGGAAACAGACAAGTGACGATACCTGTAAAATTAACCATTGAGAGTGATACGAGAGCTTTCCAGTTGACCCCAGGTATCACGTACTCGGAGCT
Organism: Picochlorum sp. BPE23; assembly: GCA_025209345.1. Classification (NCBI taxonomy): domain Eukaryota; kingdom Viridiplantae; phylum Chlorophyta; class Trebouxiophyceae; genus Picochlorum; species Picochlorum sp. BPE23. Next base: position 93,936 of record JANSVD010000005.1, on the reverse strand, counting down.
CATGGAGCATGCAAAGCAATTGTTCCCTAAAGCTGGTCCTTTTGTTTTGAAAGTTTTGGACAAAGAAGGGGACTTGATAACGATAGCATCTCGCTCTGATATTAATAGAGCTATACAGGAAAGTGTAGATGCAGCTGGGGCCACCAAGTTGCAGCAAGGCAATATTCCAGCAATCAGGTTGCACGGAATCAAAGTTGCTTCTGAGAACGATGTTCCAAAAGCACCTGAGGAGGAGACCAAGTACATGAAACAAATGTTAGAACAGCTTCAAAAAATGCAAATGCAGTCAAAGAAGGCGCCTCCGCAGCAAGCACAGAACGAACCTGCTCCACAAATTCAGGTTGATGAATGGATCCTTGCTTTTGTAGAACTTCTGAAAGAGCATTGCAACCTAGACCCAGATAGACCGATCGAGGCACAAGAAATTGGGAATGAAACTCTTAGCTCTGCGTTCCAAGCCATGATGCACAACGACCCAAAGGCTAACGAGCTCCTTGATGCAGCATACGACAAGTTCCAGGAGCAGGCATCCCTGGGCATGGTGTGCCAGGCACAAGTTTTCGACGCAAAAGCGACTATTCTCATGCAAAAAGCAGCCGCTGATGGCGTGCATGCATCTGAGATCTCAAAGGATGTAGATGAGCTGTTCAAGAAGGCTCATGCCAAAGCTGATGAGGCTCTTGCATATTGCCCAAGCGTCTTGGATGCATATGTATTGAAGAGTCAAATGCAGCAGTCGAAAGCAAAATTGGCTGCTAATTATTTGGTAGAAACTGTCAAGCCGTCAGAAGAAGGGGATCCTGATGCAAGGATTGCAGCAGATGAAGCAGCAAGCAAGACGGCTATTGCCAAGGCATTCGAGAGAGTTTCCCAGGACAGCGCGAAATCCGCAGACGGGTATATGGAAGAGTCTTTTGCGTTGTTGCAGACTGCTATGGACAAGATGCCCGAGGAAGAGAAGAAGAGAGAGCTCAAGAAACTCAAGCCAATGGCAGAACAAATTCCTGGAGACCCTGACAGCGAGACCCCCCTGAAAGCCACCCTTTTAATCAATCTCGGCAATGCCCACTATGAGCATAGCATTTTGAGAGCTGCTGGAAAGTTGGACTGGAGATCATCCATCCAAAAGGCACAAGATCTGTTCAAAGAAGCTGGAGCTGCGGATGTGGATATTAGGAATGCGCTGAAGGGTCATCCAATGGCAGAGGAGATGAAGGACATCATTGGTCCAGACCCTGAGGAAAAGAAAGCACCTAAAGGGCTTCCCGCCTTGAGTCAATCAAAGAAGAAAAAGAGTGGCAAATAACATGTTTACATAGGAACCCGTTTGTTATGAATGACATACTGCATCAACCTACACTTTGTCCCTCCAATCGTCAAAGGGTACTTTCTATCAGCTCTTAATTTAAGGTGCTGTGTCACCTGAGCATTACCACTTAGAATGTATGCTTCAGACCCAGCTGCCTGTTCCTTTAAGAATTGGCCCAACTTTCTCCATGAGTCACCAAGATCTCCATCAGGTGGGCCATACCTCGCATGATCCTCGCCATCCTCTCCTCCTCCCAAAAGCCTCTGGCCCCAAGGAGGATTCGTCATCACCATATGCGGAGGAGTATCTAATGTGTATGCGGCTATGTCACCCTGATGCAATCTAACTATGCTTTGCACCCCTGCACGCTGAATATTTTCAGCAGCCAGATCCAGTGCACCACTATGAATATCATTTCCCAAGAGAAGAACATTCGGTTTCTTCTTCAAGCGTAATCCTTTGGCTCGATCAACCCGCTCTTGCCAGAGCGACTTGCGACAAGTCGGCCATCGAAGAAATGGCCAAAATGTTCTGTACAGTCCAGGTGCAATATTGCCTGCAATCATGGCAGCCTCAGAAAGTATCGTTCCACCACCACACATTGGATCTACTAAAGTCACAGTCTCTCCCCCGCTGTTCTTCAACAATTCCGGAAACCCTGCCAATTGCAGGCATGCAGCAGCAGCACATTCATTGAGAGATGCCTTGTGCATCTTTTTGCTCGCAAACCCTCGCTTGTGGAGAGACCTACCACTGTAATCCAAATAGATTGATAGAACATCGCTGAAGGCTGTTGCAAATATGGGTACATCTGCCACTCTCCCTCTCAAAGGAGGGGAAGGCTTGAACCCATTCTTTTCGCGAATACAATCACATATGGCATCTTTTGCCCTCACATTCAAGAGCTGGGAGTTGGTGAAGTTTGAATTTCCCCAAATTCTAGAATCGACAGAGAAAGACATGTCTTCCGAGTGCAACCACTCTGGCCATTCCACCACCCCTCTGAAAGCCTCGTACAGTGTATCCCCAGCTTCTTGATCAGGGTCGAGCGTGATTTGTGATAACAACTCCAGAACCCGAATTCCTGACCTCACCCAAAGGTTCACATCGTACACAGTCGATTCATTCCCCTTGAAGTGAACCCCAGACTTTCCGGGATGGACATCTGAAGCACCCTCGATACCCAAAATCTCCTGCTCCAAGACGCTTTCAGCCCCAGGATGGCAAGTGACAAAAAATGACTTTTCAGACGCCGATGCCCTCGTCAAAGTAGAATAATTCACAGACGTCCCTCTGACACATGTAATATCATGGAAATTATGCCTCAAAACATGCCCGACACCAGAGGACCCGAAATGTGGTTGGATGCTGCATGCAGCAGTCTTACTGACGATGGCTCGTCGCATAGATCTATCGAATTCATTCAATAAATATTAATAAACTAAGATTATATTATTCGGTTGAAGGACACCCTGGTCGCCAACTGGTCCCCTGTGGCGTATCCATGATGTAAATACCTTTTGATTCCAAGGCCTTTCGAACACTGTCAGCTGCTTCGTAATCCTTTGCGGCACGAGCCTCTGCTCTCGTATCTATTGCACCCTGTACATCCTCTTCAGACATGTCTGCTCTTTGTAAGGCCGATACCTTGAGCTCCGTTAACATGTCTTGGAATTCCTTGTCCTGTTGTGCTGGGTGAAGGCCCAGCAGTTTCAATGAAACATCAAACGCATTCAGAATGCCAGCCATGACGGGGACTCTGTCTTGACGCTTCTTTCCTTTCTTTGTGTGAACAAGATCATTCAATGTCTTCAGCGCAGGCGAGAAGGCTGCCAGCACCAAAGGCGTGTTTAAATCATCGCCCAGGGCATCATAGACGTCACGTATCATCTCCGTCTCCATGGGATATTCCTCGCGATCGACGTCGAGGGCTTCCGTGGCATCAAACAGAGTTTGGTACAGGTAAAAAAGCCTGTCAGATGCTTCATCCAATGCTCTGTGGGAATAATTAATTGCCTGCCTGTACTGGGTTCCCACCAAAAACCACCGCAATGCCAACGGATGATACGACTCCAGCACACTCCTAATTGTAAAAAAGTTGCCCAAACTTTTGCTCATCTTTTCGGAGTCGACGTTCACAAACCCGTTGTGTACCCACCATCGAGCAAAATACTGAGGATCAGAGCTGTGCTGGTGATTGCAGCATGTTGCTCTTGCTTGTGCCAACTCGTTTTCGTGATGGGGGAACAACAGGTCACTGCCTCCTCCGTGAATATCTATCGTCTCTCCCAGGATCGCACGAATCATGGAGCTGCATTCAATGTGCCACCCTGGCCTCCCAGGACCCCACGGGCTCTCCCACGTTGGCTCCCCCGGCTTTGCCGACTTCCATAGCGCAAAATCACCGGGATTCTTCTTTCGCTCGTCCACGGAGACCCGTTCACCAGCCCTGTTATCGTCCAGCTGTCTTCCCGACAACTTCCCATATCCCGGCAGGGATTTCACATCAAAATACACATCCCCCTCGACCACATACCCGTGCCCATTCTCAATGATCCGCGCGATGGAATCAATCATATCCGGAATATGCTGCGTTGCCAGAGGCTCCAACGTCGGCCGGCGACATCCAAGCATGTCCATATCCTTGTTGAATTCCTCTGCAAACTCTTTGGAGAGCTCCAATGGGTCCCTCCCCACCTGGGCAGCCCTGTCTATGATTTTATCATCGATATCCGTAAAGTTCCTACAATAGGTCACATTGTACCCCAGATGTTCCAGAAATCGGTACAAAATATCGAATGACACGTAGGCCCTGGCATGCCCGATATGGCTGTAGTCATAGACTGTCACGCCACACACATACATGGTCACGACGCCATCGTCCCGCATCGGACGAAATGGCTCCTTCTGCCGTGTCATCGAGTTGTGAAGTACCAATCCCACCGCATTATGCTCGCTCTCTGCCAAAGCCCTCGTCGCTGTCGAGTGGAGACGGTGTGGCCAGGACCCAGCAGCGAGCTGAGGCACTGCCCACCTCTCTTTCGATGCACACCGCCTGTCGCTGTACAAATTCCTCGCCCCCAGTGTGAATCGAGATTTTCTCATCGCCATCGCCATGGCCACGGTTCGTATCGAACGACCCTCCAACCTGACCAGAGAAGAAGCGCTCATACTGAAACTCTGGATTCTCCGTCCAACCAACCCATCAATTGCAATGCAATCGATGCTAATTTCAACTGCCTCGATGCATTGCGAGGGCCGTACTTGCTGCGGAGTCCATTCCGCAAATACTCTAAATACGGACATGCCAGGCCCATTCCATACCAGCAGCACTTGTTGGAAAAGGCAGCCGTCGCCTTCCCTGCGATTCAAATTTCATTAATTAATATGGTTCAAAGTACGTACGATGATGTCTGTCACCGGATCATTGAAGGTGTCCTCGTGTGAGGAGGAGAAGCAGAAGCAGAGGCAGAAGAGTGCACAATGACCCAACAAAAGCTGCAAGAGGTGACTTGGGATAGGTTGGACAAGAGGAAGTTCTTTGTCAATGGAATATTCATATTCACAGGTCTGACAGGATGTCTGTTCCCTCTGACGGTCATCAAGACGAGAATGATGGCCCTGGACGATGTCAGGCACCACAAAGGGTTTCGAGGAGTCTACGTGACAGCACGCGATATTGTGCGGGCGGATGGATACCGCGGTCTGTATAAAGGTTTTGGGACGGTTGTTGGTGGTCTGATACCAGGGCGAATGATGTATCTAGGTATTTTGGAGGCGAGCAAGAAGGCAGTTGGGAGTGCAATGACGTCGTACGACGAGTCCCTCTCCGAGCCCTTTGTTGCAAGCACCTCCAATTTTGTTGCCGGAGCGCTTGCAAGCCTGTCAGGGCAGCTCATAGCGGTGCCAGTTGATGTTGTCTCCCAAAGGCAGATGATTGCGAAAGAGTCCAGGATGAGCGGGCTCCAGATGGCCAAGCAGATTGTCAGGAGCGATGGCATTTCGGGACTGTACAGGGGGGTGGGGGCATCCATCATGATGTTTGTCCCGTCTTCTGCCATCTGGTGGTCCTCGTATGGCATGTACCAGTCGATACTGTGGTCCCAGTGGGACAAACTGAAGGGCGTGCCACACCACAAAGGGCCCGTGGAGAGGCCAGAGAGCCACATTCTGAGCGTTCAAATCCTCTCGGGAGTGATGACTGGGTGCACGACCGCGAGTATAACGAACCCACTCGACGTTGTCAAGACACGGATTCAGACGGATTCTTCTGGGAAGAAGCGCGGGTGGATACCCACTGCTGTGGGGATTGTCCAGCGGGAGGGCATTGGTGGCTTTTTCAGAGGCGTCGTGCCTCGAATGACATCAGCCTCGATCTGGGGCACTAGCATGGTGACAACCTATGAATTTTTGAAGCGAATGTGCGTATTAGATTCAAAATAATTTATTTAATAGTCATGACGAGCAAGGCTAAGATTCTACGGCTCGCAAAGGGATTTCGCGGTCGAGCAAAGAATTGCGTCCGCATAGCGCGAGAGCGAGTAGAAAAGAGTCTGCAGTATGCATATAGGGATAGAAAGAATAAGAAGAGGGATATGAGATCCCTGTGGATCACGAGAATAAATGCAGGGACGCGGCAGTACGGGTTGAAATACTCGGACCTCGTCCACGGGCTGGAGCAGAGCAATATTCAGGTGAATCGGAAAATGCTGTCAGAGTTGGCGATGAACGAGCCATACAGTTTTAAAGCGTTGGTTGATCAAGTGAAACATATGAAACAGATGTAATGTAATGTAATACAGAGCTAGTTGGCGTGCACGTTTTGGTCTGCACACAGTGTGGTGGGCGTCTTGCTTGCCTTTGAGGACAGACTGCTGAGATCTGAGGGCATCGAGTCGAGGAGCCGCATGGCTTTTCGCAGGCTTTTGATGGTTTCTTGACAGCTCTGCCTGCGCTCGGCTATGTCTTCTCTCTCTTTCATGATTGCTTCCAGCAGGTCCTCCCGGTACAAGACGTGGGTGAGGTGCTTTTGCAGCCCCCGCTGGACGTGGTTGACCAAGAAATTCATGAGAATCTTGGGGACCATGTCCTGTATGTTTTTCCTGACAATGTCAAAGTACGAGTTGATGAGGAGCCTCGACACTTGTACTTGAACGACTTCGTGTTCTGTCACCTCATCTGACACTGTCAGTACGTCTGGCGGTCGTTGGAGGGAGACATTCTTTTCACCACCCTCGTTGTTCGAAAACCAACCCTGAAACCATCCTTGTTTTCCTTCCTCCGCCTCCCCCTCCGCGTTTGAGGGGGCAAAGAGCGCTTCTTTCTGAGGCAGTGGCTTCTTTTGCTTCCTGGGGGAGCTGGGCTTTTTGGCGGCATTCATGTGTGCAATGGCCTCGTTCCCACCGATGAAGCGGGGGTTCGACGTGTTTATATAGGACAATTCGCACTGAATGAGATTCCGAATCATCTTTTCTGCCGGAGACGCGCCGAGCGCGATGAAATCCTCGACCGACTCCATCATGCAGGCCTGTAGTTTGGGGAACCTTGCCACCTCGGAGGGTGCACACTCCGCAGCAATTCTCAACAGTTCGTCGTGGACATATTCGCGGCACTGCAATGCGGGGTGTAACAGCTTTTGTATCGCTCGTCTCACGAGAAGCTCGAATGGAGCTTCTGGAATCATCAGGGATCCCGTGATGCCTCCCGAGTTTGTTATTGCTGTTCGGATTTCATCATCGGTCAACTCGCTGGCGGGGTCCATGGCATCCAGGATGGGATTGAACACATTCAAGAATATATGCCGGATTCGCGCTCCGCCTGCCAGCTCGGCCAGGGGCACATGCTCCCCTCGGCCCTCCAGCGCCGCGGTCAACCTGTTTGTGTACGAGTCCAGAATGGACAGGAGCATGGCTCCGCGCGCAGCCCCGGTAGACCCTGGGGGCGCGTCTCCGTACACCCTGCTCTCTTTCTTCTTCTTTTCCAGCGCACTCTCAACAGCCTGTCTCAACGAGGGAAGCCGCTCCCTGATGGCATGCACGAGCACACCGTTCAGCCTGTGTGCCAGCACACCAACCGTGCAGTGTGCCGACACGGCGTCATACTCCCGGTGATTCCTGAAATACATCCGCTCCGCCTCCCGGGCATGGTCCATACTAGTGCTATTTATGATGTCCTGCTGACTCCTGAGCACCACGCCGACGTACCCAAGTTTGAGCGGCACGATGTCATTCTTGAGCATGCTCACCGCATCCGTCCCCCTGTCCATGATGTCCAACTTTGTCAGCACGCCAATCGTCCGCACCCCATCCGGATCCACCTTTTTCGCGAGCTCCAGTGCATCCGAGGATGACAAGTCCTGATTCGCCGGCGACACGGCCAAAATGATGCACGACGGAGCACTGATGTACTTGAGAATCAACCGCCTCACCTGTTTCTCAATATCAACGGGCTGATCCCCCACCGGAACCCGCGTCATCCCGGGCAAATCCACCAGCGTCATGGTCAGCACATGAGGAGAGAAAACCCTCAGGCGGATGGGCTCGCTGGAGATCCCCTTGTCCGTCGGCACGCTCCGCTCCGTCTCAGCCTGTATCTCGTGCCGAATGCGTCCAAAATCATAAAATTTTTTCCCTCGGACGTGCAAAAACTCTCCCCACTCGTCGTGCGTGTGCCTGATCAACTGAAGAATCAACGGCCGTCGCGTCACAATCGTATTCCCCCGAGGCAAAAAATCCTTCCCAACCAAGGCTTCCAACACGCTCGACTTGCCGCTGCTCTGCGTCCCAACCACCGCGACCTGGGGCAAGTCCAGCGTCGCATCCAATTTCACGTGCATAAACACATCTTGTAATTTATTAATCAAAGGAATAAGTGTCTGTCCGAGCGTCTCCGTCGCGGTGGACATGGTTTTGGTGGCGCAACTGGATCCCAACCGACCGACCACCGATGTGTGTGTCCGCAACTATGCGTCAGGTTCTTTGTGCTAGATATTTTTACTTGTATTATTATGCTGAAATATTATATTATTCGGAACTACTGTACAACATTAAGAAAATTGGATATCCTCGTCGTCATCGCCGCAGCACGTGACTGTGTGGGTCGAATCCCCACTGACTTCCTTGTTATTATTATTGGTATTGGTATCACCATCCTCGAACTGGAGCCCGGTGTACGGTTCTGACTGAATGCAAAAACTAGATGGAGGTTCATACTCTGCCAAGATGGCGTGGCCATCGGGGAGGACCTTTTCAATCTTGTAGTATGTACAGTCCCTCCCGTGCTGGGTGCTGTAGGGGGGGGACAGCAGGTCTAGAACAGCACAGTCGGTGAGCGCCGTGAACTGATGAATATTGCCCCCACTCTCCGGCAACAGCACAGCAGGATCGTCCACATCTCCCACGACGTCGTCGCACACGGAGGTGGCCAGCCTCTCGGCGACTGGAGACTGGGCCCAGTCAAAAGACAGCACGTGGAGCTTGCCATACAGAACCTTTGACACCACGCTCATCCCGGGGTGGTTGTGCAGCGGTATCCTACTCTGGGCGGGGAGACAGAATATTCCCATGGACACGTGCTCATCCTCATACATGTGCAAATACGTCATACCACCGCGTGGCCTCGAGTGCTCAATCCCAAGCTCCTCCAGCGTGACGTCCTTCATCGCGTCTCTCAGCTCTGCCAGCACATGCGGCGACACCCCAACCTTGTTTCTGTCCCTAATGATGCTATACAGACGCACCAGCCCCGAGGTGCTGCTATGCTTTCGTGTCGCGTGCGTTGAAGTCGACGCTGTTGAAGCGTTTGTTGTGGCATTCGTGGCAGCTGTCCTCATCCTCTTTTGTTGGTGTCTATATACAAGAATAATTAAAATTAATTAATTGTGGACCGGCGTCATCGTGAAGTCGCTTGTGTGGGAAGTGGGGAAGGGTGGGGAGGGGGTAACGTGTCTCATTGCTTTGTTCTCTCAAAGCCCATCAAAGGAGGGCCTCGGTGGTAGACCATCTTTTGGCGGTGGACAACTCGGTCACGTCGTCCTTTTCCCCAACTGGCCTCGCAAGAGGACACCGAAAAAAAATGTGGAGGACGAGGCTCGGGGTGGTGGGCAACCACGTGCGAGGTGACCGAAACGACGATGTCTGTTACAGCCCAGAGGTGCGGCAGGCGCCCTCGAAAGCGCTGGTCGTGGCACTGGAGTCGACCATTGTATCCCATGGGATGCCATGGCCTCAGAACTATTCGACGGCAAAAGAGGTGGAGGATATTATCCGACGAGCCGGTGCCGTTCCGGCGACTATTTGTATATTAAAGGGCAAGATACATGTGGGTTTGACGGATGACGAGCTGCGGTACATTGCCCAGGATGCCACCAGGATGAAGAAGCTGTCCCGGAGGGACGTGGCGCACGCCATGGCCATGGGGCTGGATGGGGCAACCACGGTGGCGAGCACCATGCTGCTTGCTCACCTGGTGGGCATTCGGGTGTTCGTCACGGGGGGCATCGGAGGAGTGCACCGGAGTTTCCTGGACACGATGGATGTGTCCGCAGACCTGACAGAGTTGGGCAGGACACCCGTGACGGTGGTGTGTGCGGGCGCCAAGTCGATTCTCGACATACCGAAAACAATGGAGTACTTGGAGACACAAGGGGTGTGTGTTGCGGCGTACAAGACGGACGAGTTTCCGGCATTTTACACGGCCAAGAGCCATGTGAAGGCTCCCTGTCGGTTTGACTCTGCGACGGACGTGGCTCGCACCATGGTCTGCTCTTTGGACGCACTGGGCGCGTCATCCGGCATGGTGGTGGGTGTTCCACCTCCTCCCCTGACTCGGTCGAGCCACCGCTTCGAAGAAGCCATCGAGAGAGCGCTGCGGGAGGCACAGGAGAAGGCCATCACGGGCGCCAAGGAGACGCCCTTCGTCCTGCGGCGGGTCGCAGAGCTGACCCAGGGAGAATCACTGCTCGTCAACATGATGCTTGTAAAAAATAATGCCCAGGTGGGCGCAGAGATTGCTCGGGAATTATTCAGCATGTGTAATAGTAAAATTGGGTGATGGCGCATCCCTCCTGAGCCACCCAAAGTCCTCAACAAGAATCCGTGTTTCCTCCTCGGGGGAGGAAACACGGAAGACGAGCCCCGTGCATCCCTCCAGTATGATGCTGCTACGGTCTGGGGCAGCAATGTGGAATGTGCAGTTGCTGGAATTGTGGATCCGCACCTGGTGGTGGTGGGAATGTCGTCCCTCTCCCGGGAGGAACATCTCGCAGTCGTGCACATTGTCGACGTACACGACTGCCACTTTTTCTGATTCTCTCCCGCCGCATGCGGCCGAAGGGTATAGGGTGCAATGCCGTACGCCCCGGACCACCACCATGTGGTGGTGGCCGTTCCTCTCCTGACTCTGCATCTTCTCCTCCTCCTCCTCTACGATGTTCTCGCGTCCTTCTGCTTCTGCTTCTTTTTTTTTATTGCTACTACTGCTACCACCATTATTATTGTTATTATCGCCAAGGCCGTAACGAAAGCGTCGACGGCGTACACTGCCACCACCACCAGACCCCTTCTTGATGGAAACCACCCTGGCACGAAACTGTTTGCACCTCTCCACCGCCTGCCTCACGTCGTACGCTGGCAGCGCGTGAGACGCATCCTCTGCTATCGTGCGCTCATACACATCAATCATTCGCTGGACGGCGGCAACACCATCATTATCGCTGCCGTCAGACAGCCGCGAGAGGGCGTTGGCAATGTCCTCTTCTTGCGACTTGAGCTTCTGGAGGAGGAGGGGGACAGGCTGCGCCGTCTGGTCTCCGTGCATGGCATTATTGTTGTTATTATTATTTCTTAACTGTGTTTATTTATATATAGGGGGGGCAACACGCGTGCCATGGAGGAGAGGTGGATGGTCGAATCGCCTCAAGGCGCCCGCCCCGAGTTGACTTCCCTCGATCGGCAGTGGATGATTTTTTAAAAAAAAACAACAACAAAAAGATGGATAATGAATAAAGAAGAAGAAGAAGAAGAAGAAGAAGAAGAATTGTGCCTGCTGCTGAAAACGGATATCGCAAAGGTTGGCTTTCAGAGAAAGCATGGCATTGCAGTCGGTGCCGACCAAGAACGTGATATTCGGGGACGGTTGAATAGGGTTTTATTGGTACATAGTAATGATGATGATGATGCATCAACCTCCAGGGCTGCCCTGGAGAAGACGGTGGAACGGCTGCTGGGGCAGCAGGCACCGGGTTCAGACCCGGTGAAACTGGCGGGGGATGGCGATGGAAAAGTTGCAACTGGTGCGGAGGAGGCCGACAGACACGGTGGCCCACCATAGAAAGCTGCTCGTGGATGCGGCGGGGTGCACGGAGCACGACAACCTCAAGGGGTTGCTGCTGCGCGTTGCCCGGGACGACGCGCTGGACGTCGAATTGGTGGACGAGGTGCAAGAGGCACTCGACGCGTTTTTCGAGCAGGCCTATGGTGACCGGAGGAGAGGGCATCTTGGCGGCATGGCCTCAGTCGCACAGGCAGCCGGGTTCCCTCACGAGGAGGCCGCCCACGCAAGCAGCAACTTTGTGTCGGCCCAGATTTTCTCACTCTCTTGCTTCTTCAGCACACCAAGGGGCGGTCGGATCCGCTGTTCCAGAGCCTTGGCGTGTAGAAAACACGGCTCAAAAAAAAAAAAAAAAAGGCGCTGGAGTTTGGGGGGCGTGGCATGGAGAAAGAGAAAAAGTTCCTTAATTAGAACTTGCAAAATCATTCTTGACCTGAGGTTATTCGAAGAAATTCGAGGAAGTGCATCGGAATGGTGACCACGGCCTTACAGTAAGATGCGTGGTGTCCGTTGTGGTCCAGTGGTATGGATACCTGGCTCTCACCCAGGAGACCGGGGTTCGATTCCCCGCAATGGAATTTTTTTTTTTAAGGAACTTTCCCGCCACACGAGTACACTCAACTCTCAAGCGTTTTGACTTGCGAATGACAAACAATTTGCGACTCGAGTCGCGACACCAAGGATATATATATATAAATCTTTATCTTCTGACACGGAGTTCCTTAATTTTGCACCTAGAAGGCGTTTGGCATAGAGTCAAACACAACTGACGAGTCAACCTCCGTCCGAAATTCTTGTACGTGTTGTTGTATCGCATGCCTCAAAAGCTGAATAATGTTTTCAAAGCGCCTTGTATGAGACAGTGAATATTAACGACACGTTCGGACTGCGTATGGTAATTCTGTGGTATCCCGTTTGCAGGTCTTCCCAATGGATCGGAGAGAGGAGGCCTCAAAGGACACGAGAAGAGGCATGTTCTGTTATCCACCAATGGCAACTCGACACCCTACATATTCGGATGAGGCGGATGGTGACAAGGATACTGGTGCAACAGCAGCAGAGGTGGTAGGTCTTGCGAGGAAGCGGTCGAGGTCTAGCATGCTGAGAGGCAGTGTATTAACAGACCTTGACATATTTCTTTCGGAAGGAGAATGTCATATTGTTATTCCAGATTCTCAACCGACAGATCCAGATGAGGATAGTCATGATGAGAACACTGGTGCAGCAGCACTGGAGGAAGAAGAGGCTGTTGTTTCACCTCCTGCAGTCCATAACGATCAAGGTGTGAATGTCGTTCTAACACCTGCATAATTGATACCATTATCCAACCACGCCTCGCCTGATTTCGTGCAGATTTGGCGACTGGTGGACGTACAGACAAACGAAGTGGAGTCAAAAGGAGCAGGTGTGTGTGTGTGTGTGTGTGTGTGTTCATCTCTGTTCCAGGCTCTGGCCGAGATAGTGCTTGACCGTTCGTATTGTATTAACGCAGAAATTCTTCTTCTCGTTCGTTTCCATGGTCTGATATGAGCCTCAACGAGAGAATGAGCAGGTGCAGGGAGGTCGCTGGGAAAATAGAGACCCTCGTTGGACAACCATTGCCAGATACTCTGGCATGTATTCGTGGGTGCATTGCTGACGTGTCAATCACATCGAGAGCGGCAATCTATGGTTTATTTGAAGAGGATGCTTTGTTGGAAGTTCCAGCAGAGTTGAGGAACGTGTCGTGGCAAGATGATGCAGAGTTTGTGGCGGGGTCAACTCGAAGGGCAGCGGAGAACTTGCCTGACACCGGCATCCATGCCATTCCAACCCTGTTGGCAGTGCTATTTCACTGCGACTTTCATCAAACGTGGAACAAAGATGAATTCGAGAGGGCTGTGGCATCCGGCCGTCGGGCCTTGTATGGGTATATCCAACAGCTCATCAGGAGCCATGGCATGGCTGGCGCAGGCTCGCGCAATTGGTCTCTGGCCATCCGAGAAGACTGTAAACCACTGGCCCCTCATCTCAGAGCCGTCTTCCAGAGTAAAGAGGCTGCTGTCCTGGTATACTCGAACGAGGATGAAAGGATCGACTTGCGATTTGGACTGGAAGACGTGCTGGCGACGTACCTCACGAAGCGCGAACTGATTTGGTCTGTGGATCACAGGTACAACGCCTTTTGGTGCAGTCACGTCGTGGCGTGGGTGCGAGAATCTTTTTCGATTATAGAAGACTTTTGCGCGGGAGTGTCGCGGGATGACATTGTCTATGCTGGCGAGGGAATTTTGAGTACCAATCGACTGATTGTCTGGGCCTCTGGACGAATGTGTACCACGGCAAGATGCGCCGGCTTGTTGACAAAAGTGAACGAAAGCGGTATGATTTGCCCATGTGTAATGGATGCCGACACGAAAGAGCCCTGCAGGGTGCGCATTCACCAGGCAGTGGGCATGGTCAAATATGGTGTGAACAGGAAGACATTGGGGAGCGAATGGTACGAGCGAGAGGGCGTCACGTTGGATCATATGGCAAGGGACACTGCATACTTTGGCATCTTTCAATTGATGGCAGCAACATGGGAAGAGCAGTGCCTCAATAAGACCTGTCTGCAGGACATTGCCCCTGAGAAATTCCAGCCACTTGAGGAGCTGCAGCACGACGCAGATACCAAAGCTGCCATCCTGGAGAATGGCGAAAAGGGGTGGAAACAATGCAGAGTACGGGTGGATTCGTATGCAAGTGCAGATCTTGCCGAATGCCGCAGAAACAAAGAGACGGTGGTGACAGGCTTGTGTGAGTGCCACGAGCCACTGATGTACCATCCGATCTTTCATTGTCTCAGACTAGAGGTGAGGGGGTCGAGTTACAGATATTTGAACGTCAAGAATCTGTCAAGACTGTGCTTTCCGGAAAGATCGTCGTATTTTGTACGAACCCCATCAGTGTTTGGATATCCCATTCATCACCTCGTGCACGACACCATGTGTGACGATGATTCAGTAACCTTGGTCGGTCAGGGAACTGATGGAAAATATCACATACATGTAGTTGATCACGTGCAGAATGATCCGACAGATGCGAGCCTCGTGCAAATGCTGACAATGTCTGAGAACACAGCCAAAGATGTTGGCCTGCCAGTGAAAGCTCGTCTTCTGTTGCCAGGCTGTGATGATGGCGGCCTTTCCGAAAACAGAAGATACATCGACGTTTCTGAAGGAGATAAAACATCGATGGCATTAAAGATTCAAGAGCACTTCAAATCGCCAGGCTTTGAGGGGGATGTGATTGCAGAAAGGATTTGCAGCCTGAGTGTTAAAACAATAGTCTGCTGCTGGTTTGGAAACAGACGAGGAGTCCATAGGGATTACAACAAACATGTTATTGTCGACGAAGCAGAAAGTCTTGAATCGTACACAAAATGTCGGGAATGTATTTACAAGATCTGGCACACTGCAGTAGAATCCAATAATGCCACCGAATATATCACGAGCCAGGCACAGATGAAGGCACGCATACTGCATATTACAGGCGCCCCAGGCATACCAGATCATTTTTTCGAGAGTGCGTGGATCTTCAATGCACATCCCAAATATAGGCGTGAGGTTTTCAAAACTTTGGGGAATGGGGCTGTGGTTGATGTGACACTCATCTTTGATGCCTCCCCAGACCGAGCATTCACCGAGTATACCATCAAGGATCTGGTAGACAATGAGTCAGGCACAGTCTCTGGATATATTGGGGTGGTAAACTTTGTCTTGTCTCGACCAACACCCATGGAAGGCACCTGGATGAAGAACAAACATGCATGGTACTTGGAAATCCACAAAGCACTCGATGTCAAAGGAGACGAGAATACAAAAAAGAAGTACTTGTTCAACAGGTTTGAAATCACCAACAAGGCCGTAGACATTGCTCGCTTACGAACCAGAAAGACCTACACTGTCCAGTTCCCAGAAAAGCCACATCTCAACAGTGGTACATGTGACAGGAAGGAAATGGAAGAGGTCCTTCGAAAGACTGTTCACAAAGAGATCACATACGACATGATTGTCAGTCTTGTGAATCAAGGTAGCGAGGCAAAAATGAGAGAGGATATTCGCGAGGCATTCACTCAGTCAAGAGTGACTATTGGGGGGTTTCAAAGAAAAAAGGCGTCAAACAATACGACAAAGGAATGGAGATATCCTTCATATTTCGTCATGTCGAAACAATGGTGTGAGGAACATCAGTCTAGCTTTGAGATAATGCAGCAAGATGTAGCGATAGAGAAGGCGAACAGCTCCGCATTAGCTGTCGATAGCGTCAAAGAGGGACTCCGATCTGGTGACTTCAAAATGCTCCATTTTCGTAGCGGCAAAGAGCGAAACAAATTTTTGGATGACTACTTCCCAGATCTCACTCGTTGGTTCTCCACGTCTGCTAGGCTTGTGAGGGAAACAACTAACTCATATCTTCTCAGTGATGATATGAAAGACTGTCCTGTCAAATGCTTCATCTCTGGGCACGACAAACCAGAAAGGCCTGACGTGATCATCAAATCGCGTGCATTTGTCGTCAAGTATCAAGCAAATAGTCAGGAGGTTTTCAAGGAGGCCATAAAGAATTTCTTGAAGGAAAAAGTCTCCGAGGAGGAGAGCCTGGTGTCATCATCACCATCACCAGTGTTGGAGGTTTTGCGTGACAGCAGGTGGGTAACACGCAAATATCCTAAAAATAAGAACAACAACAATAAATCAAACGACCCACGAAATTTAAACTGTAAGGCCATGATGAAGTCTCTCTCTCTCATGCCGGTGGACAGGATAACGTCAAAAACTTTTCATATCAGTGGAAAGCCATGGTACGACCCAAAGAAAGCGGGTGTACCATTTGTGTTTAGACATATCCAGGGCCCTGAGGAAGCATGGAATGATCCTAATGCGAAGAAGAGTTATAATCTCCAAAACAAGAATTCCAACAAGGGCGAAGGAGAAGAATTCAGGTGCTACTTTGTCCTGGTGGCACAAAAGATGTGATATCATTAAACGTACACGTTTGAAAGAGTAACTTTGTAAAGTTTCAAAGTTTGGCCGACCACGATGCATCGTGACCGAATTTGAGCCTGAAACTCAACCAATCGTCTCATTTAAACGAGATCCTTTACACGGTATCACCCGTTTTTGGTCTAATTCTGTGCGGATGATAGTGCAACGACCACACATCATACGTGTAACCTCGACCCTATGTCCTCCCACAGATGGTAGGCGGATGAAGTATGAAGTAGCATTTAATATCTGTATTAAAAATAGAGAAAGTTGCCGTAGTGACCAAAAGAAAAACGAGTCGGTTTTGAAGTGTCTTGCATTCCGCAGACGTACTCGATGCTCAGACTGCTCGATAGGGCATCATGTCTGCCTAACCTTTTGGGAACAGTATAAACGAGACGGATCCGGAATAATAAACCTCCGGAGGTAGATCCGTCTCCGTTAATGGAAGTATTTACAAAATGTCAATCCCTGAGGTTTCTTAAAAAAGACGGAATAGAAAAGTTCCTTAAAAAAAAAACTTCCAATGCTGGGAATTGAACCCAGGTCTTCTGGGTGAAAGCCAGATATCCATACCACTGGACCACATCGGACACCACGACAGGTGGATTCGAGGACCCTTACCCGAATTTTTTGCCCGCCATAGCCCGTCGCCACCCCATCGCGAGCCATCTTAAACTATTCAATTACGGAATCTGTCTTGTTGTTGATTTTTTTGTTTGAGCTCATGGTGGGTTGCCATGCTGGCCTGCTCCCTCATGCCCTCCCCCCCTCCTATGAGGAGGAGCAAGACCCCGCTTTCTCGACGAGATACTGCAGTCCTGACGTTTGGACGGCCTTCGTCACGGATCCAATGCCAGTCGTCCGTTCGTCGGACCTCGCCATTAGTAGTAGGAGTAGACGTACCACACGCGTAGTAGTAGGGATGATGTAACGCTCTTGTTCGCGAAAAAACAGAAACCCGAGAGACAGAAAAAAAAAATCGAACGAAAGCGACCATCTTTTTTTTTTTCCTTTGTGGTAACAACAAAAACGACAACAACAAAAGAAGAAAAAACATAATGATGACCAAGGGTGGCAGCAGCGACACGGACGACTGCAGCTCTTTGGTGGTGGACGTGGAGGTGCTGCTGCGCAGCGGGGCCGTGCCCCCGGGGCTGGCCCAGCGCATCCGCGCCGCGGACGCCAACCAGGACGGCTCGCTGTCGGTGGAGGAGCTGGTGGAGGTGTTGCGGAGCGAGCAGAGGGCCGTGGGGGACCGCCGGCTGATGCGCAACTTTGCTGCCGCGCTGTTCGTGGCCGTGCTGGTCCTGGTCGCCACCTTGTGCGGCACGGTGTACGCCATCGTCAAGCTGACCCAGGAGGTCAACGACAACGACGGGGTGCTGGTGTCGGCCTCCACCGGAGAGGTGATGAGCACGGGCCTGGCCCAGCAGCGGGTCGAGGCCTCGCGGCTGTACCGGTTCGCCGACCCCGAGGAGCTGAGGAGCGTGGAGAGCGTGCTGGTGCCGTCTGCCGAGGACGGCTCGGTGACGATGTTCCGGGTGTCCAAGATCAGGGCGGTGCCCAACGTCAGCGCCACCGTGTACACCGTGGACGGCACCACCCTGGAGGTGGACGACGCGGGCCTGGTCGTGGTGGAGCAAGGGGACGAAGGGGGTGCCAGCGGCAGGCGCCTGCTGCTGTTCGCCGACGATCCGTACGCCCCCACAATTTTGGGGACCACGTACTCGTCTCGCCGTGGAAGAATCCCGCCCTGGTGCAGCAGGGAGTGCGACGCCGAACGTTGCGGGAAATACTCTGGCACCAAGTACAACAAGTGCATGGATGCTTGCGAGAGGGACACTTGTTAGTTCGTCATCATACTACAAAACCATGGTAATAATAATTCATCTTACTAATCTAATATAATCTAATCATCGATCAATTTCCGGTGCCGCTCCAGGAGGGCCTGGATGTCTTCTCCTCCCCCCTCCTCCTCCTCCTCCTCCTCGCCCTCCTTGTTGGCCGCCTTGTTGGCAGTGCCACGCGGCACGTGGAGCGCCATGCCGGCCATCATGTCGTTCAGCTGCAACTCTTCAAACACCGAGCTCACCAGCGCCTCCTCTTCGTCTTCGTCCTCGAGGGTGCTGGTGTCGGTGGACGCCTCGATCTGTTCGTTGGTCATCTGCATCACCTGGTTCTGCTTCTCAAAGTCCTTGAGTATCTTCACGATGGTGTCGTTGTGCATCATCTTCTTGTTCATCGCCCCCAAGGCCTTTGTCGTTCCTTTCATCGCATCGGTCATCGCCTGGGTGGACGTGACCTCGGCCATGCGCAGCGACACGGCCTGCAGCTGCGACTTGAGCTGGTACAGCTTGGTCACGGCCCCCCGGTTCCTGACGATGGACTTCGCCGTCACCTTTGCTGCATCTAGTTGCTGTTCTTTCGCAAACTTTTTGAGGTCGGCTATGAGCGCCTTCTCCTGCTGCTGGAGCTGCAGTCGCTCCCTGTCCAGTTCTCGGATCAGCGAGTTGACGTCGCGTTGCTGCTTCCGCAGCAGTTTCTTTTTTCGTTGTGCGTTACTGCTACTATTAGAAAAAAACATATTCATCTATTTACAAGCCCACGAGCTTGGCAGACAGGTCCCACAGGGTTGCTGCCTTGGCATCGTCGGACACTTCCTCGGACATTTGGTTCTCAAAGCTGCCGTCCTTGTCTGACCAGGACCAGTACACCCCGCTCTTGCTCAGCTGTGGGTCGGTCACCACCTGGGCCAGCCTCTTGCCAGCCTCTTCCTGCGACACGTACCCCTTGGTGACGTACTTTTGGAAGAGGGGGAACAGCGTCTTGAACAGCTGGAAGTGGCTCCTGAACAGCCCCGTGTCGGCAATGCACCCCGGGTACAGGGAGCTGAACGTCACGCGCCCGTTTCCGTACCTCTTGTTGAACTCCCTCATCGTCAGCATGTTGCACACCTTGGAGTCTTTGTACGCCTTGGCGCCGTCGAACTCCTTTCCGTCAATCATGGACGCCTTGGCTGCCAGCCCGGACAGGTCGCCCAAGTCCGCCTTGGGGGGCACGTTTCCGGCCATGGTGTTGGTGTTTCCGGTGATGGACCCCACGATAATCATGCGGGGTCCCGGGCTGTTCTCCGGGGCCCCCTCCAGATCCTTGAGCAACAAGTTTGCCAGCAAAAAGTGGCCCAGGTGGTTGGTTCCCACCGACAGCTCGAACCCGTCCGGCGTGAACGTCGGCTCTTTCGCCGTCGGCAAGTACACGGCGGCATTGCACACCAGGCAATCCAGGCGGCGGCCGCTGGCCTGGAACGCCTTGGCAAACTGGCGGACAGAGTCCAGGGACGCCAGGTCCAAGTGCATCACCGTGTAGGACCCTTCCGGGAGCCCCATATCCTTGGCCGCCCTCTGGGCCTTGGCAAAGTCCCTGCATGCCATCACCACGTGCCAGTCCTTGCTCGCCGCCAAGGCCTTGGCCGCATTCAACCCGAGGCCGGACGAGGCCCCGGTGATGACGACGGTTGGCTTCTGGGTGGCCTTGTCCGAGCCTGCCGCCGTCGCGGCAGCACCAGCGGTATCCGCGGAAACCGATGCCATAACAGTGCATTTTGGCGCCACACGACGCTCGCTTCCTCCCCGCCGTGGTCGCGTGGCGTGAAGCTGGTTCACATGTGCTCGAGCGGTTCCACATGGCACCACCGTCGCGGTCCTGCCTCCAGCTGCAGGTGCTGCTGTCGTCGAGTACATGGCTCGTACCATCATTCAAGTAATTGGGTTTGTTTTTATCACAATTATATAAATATTCTATTGCTACATTGGCTGGTTCCAGGCGAAGGAAGGACAAGATAAGATGCGAATGCGCCTCTCCTTATCCACAAGGATATCCTCGCAGATCTTGCAAGATCAGATCTCTCACTGCTTCTTCTTCTTACTACTTGGAGATCCTGTTCTTGACCTTGACGCCAACGTCGCGCAACCGCCTCACGTCCTCCATTTTTTTCTTCCTGCCAATCTTCTTCCGTCGGTTTCTGTGCAGCTTGAGCTTGGCCGCCTTCTCGGGGTCCACGTGCTCCAGGAGCTTCCTGCCGATGCTCCTGTCCCGGCGAATCTTCTGCACCTGCCCCCGGGCCTCGTTGTAGTGGGCAATGGCCACGTCGGCCCCCACCACCTTTTTGATGTGCGAGAATATGTCCTGGGCCAGTTCTTTCATCTGACTCGGATCGCCGTCGTCCGACAAAATCCTGTAGATGGGCCACAGCAGCCTGGACAGGTGCGTTTGGCTGGCCTCGGCGCCCCAGCGCGTCACGCTCGCGGCGATGAACCGAAGCGCATAGTTTCTCTGGGTGCGGGTGACGTAGCTCGTGGTATCGGCAATCTTTACCATGTTTCGGACCAGGACCTCCGACACGTAGTGGTCCTCCAAGCTCGGCAAGAGGAACACGAGGCTCTTCACCGCCTGGGCTCCGAGGGCATCGGCCTCTGCATCGTCCGTGATCAATTCCTTCAGCTGCCGCAAGAAGAGGTCGGCGAGATGCGACGAGGCACCGCAGCATGCGTGATGGAGCCCTAGGCCCACGACCCTCCCTGCTGCCTTTCTCACCCACGTGTGCTTGTGGACGAGGAGCGAGGCCACCTTGTCCCACGGCAGCGCGTCTCGGCCTCCCACGACCGGAGGGTCCCGCTCCAGCACCTTTTCCAAAAACACCAAGCTTTTGTGCGTCAACATGGCATCGCTGGTGCCATGTTGATGGAACATGCTGTCGTCGCAGATGCTCGCCATGTTCCGCGAGACGAACTCCTCCAACAGGCCGGGCTCCATGGCCGGCATCGCCTCTGTCATGACGACCAGGCAGGCCCCCCTCATCATGCCGCCTCGCACACCCTCGCCCTGGGACACCCACTGGCCGCAATAGTCTATTACCAGCCTTTTGCGCGTGTCGTAGTTCACTCGGGACACGAGCAGGGAGGCGAGCTGCACGACAGACTCCTTGAGCTTTCTGGACTCCTCGTTGACGATGCGCGTCACAAACACCAGGAACAGCTTGTCCGCCCATGAAAGCAGCACTTGCTGCGGAAATTTTTGGACGATGGCGCCCAGGAGGTCGATGCTCGCGTGCCTCCCCGTTTCGTGCTCGTACCCCATGTTTGACAGCAAAAAGTGCAGGTGGTGCTCCAGCCTCTTTTTCCCCAGAGGGTAGTCCAAGAGGTACGACAGGAGCACCGTGGAGGAAAGCTGCCGGATGACGCCATGCTGCGACTTGATCAACAGCTCCTGCACGGCGGTGATGACGTCGTACACCTCGGGAAGCACCACCTTTTTCGCCACAATGGCCTTGAGCAAGACGAAGGCCCCCTGCTTCTCCGAGGAGCTTGCCAGCTCGGAAAATGCCCACTCCAGCAGAAACCGCATCTCCCCTTCCTTGAAATCAACGCTGGGGGCGAGGATCGCGAGGGCCTTGAGGCCCTCCTGGGCCGTGGCATGCAGCGTGCTGGAGCACGTTCGAAGCAGTGCCACAATTTTCCGAGCCATGCGGCCTTTCAGATCGCTGTGGATCGACCCATCCTTCGCCCTGGACAATACCCACGATACGGTCTGCAGGGATTTGGACACCACCTGGGAGCTCCTGGACTGGAGGGAGGCCACCAACAGCTCCATCATGCCTGGCTGCAGTGGCACCTCCACCACCTTCTTCTTCAGGCAGGAAAAGTAGGTGGATACGGCGAATTCTGCCAGCATATGGTTGTGCAGGCCCTCCTGGCCGCCGGCTTTCACACCACCTCCGAGCTCTGTGTTTGCCAGCCTCCTCCTCGCCTCCTCCTCCTCCACGACGGGTGCCAACAGCCCGTACACCATTTCCGACACGTTGTCATTCGTCGCCGAGGGGTTCTCGACGACCCCCTTTGATGCATGCTGCAGGAGGAGGGATATCTTGGAGCGCAGTTTGGGGGTGCTGGCCATGGGCAGACGCTCCCAGACAATCTCCAAGAGCCTCGGCAGCGTGTCTTCCACTCGAATCAACGAGGCCAGAATCCGGTATGATTCGTAGGCTTTGCACCTCTTGGATTCCTTGTAGCTGCTCGAGAACGCCGAGGCCTCCTTGGCATCGGCGATATCCGTGAACAAATCTCCCTCGATGATTGGCACCATCGCGGGGACGCAGGCATCCAAGCACCCTGGCGCCTCCTGTGCGGCCGGTGCCACGGCGTGTAACACGTCGTGAAAGGTGTACCCCAGGACGTGCGCTGTGAACCCCCGCAGGGGCAGCGACGTCTTGAGAACTTGGATGACGAACGTCAGGTACGCGGGGCCCAGCTCTGCTGCCATGCCGGCAAGGACCTTTCTGGCGTCATCCCTGATTCGCTGCAACCTCATCCTCAGCAAATTACACACGATCTGAAGTACTCGAGGGAGTTCACTTCGCATATACTCGTCGGGCAGGAGTTTCAACACCTTGACGAGCGCCATCGCGACGGGCGTGCGCACCGTCTCCCGCTCCACCATCCTGCCCTTCAGGCTGGGAATCACCGTGTCCACCAAAAACCGGCTGTCCTCAATTCCGTCTCTCTTTGAAATAATCTCCAAAATGATCGATGATGCTCGAATGATGGATTTGATGCAAGCGTCGTCCTCGTGGGCGACCATGAGAGACGTGTATCGCATCAGGAGGTGCTGCA
Organism: Picochlorum sp. BPE23; assembly: GCA_025209345.1. Lineage (NCBI taxonomy): Eukaryota > Viridiplantae > Chlorophyta > Trebouxiophyceae > Picochlorum > Picochlorum sp. BPE23. Next base: position 70,618 of record JANSVD010000005.1, on the reverse strand, counting down.
CGTCGTCCCACGACAAGCCGTCCCCAATCCGAGCCAACACATTGATGGCGGCATCGGTGACGTTGGACCCCTTGTCCACATCTATTTGTTTCGCGTCGTGCCCAGACTCGGACGCGACGCCCTCCACGATGGCCTTCTCTATCAGGCCCAAGATGTATCCCCTGACCAACACGGCATCCATCTCCCCCAGCCTGGAAAAGGCCCTCGCCCGCCGATGAAGCTGCACGTGGCACACATTAGACCAAAAGTCCAGATCGTCCTCCACATGCGTCACGGACTGGAGTTCCGGGTAGCTCTGTGGCAGGGTGAGCGCAACCTTTCTCACAATGGCCAGGTGCTCCTGCCGGACGGTGAGGGAGGACGACAGCAGCCTGGTGCGCACCTCGGGCATGAGGACGCGTTTAATCAGATTCATGTCATCTTTTGACCCGTCGTGCTTGCTCTTGCACTCGATCAAAGTTTCCAGCGCCCTTGATGCGGCATGTCGAAGGGACAGGTCGGAGGGATTGGCCAGGTCGACGCAGCACTGGTATACCACCATCGAGCACATCCCCTCGTCTGTCGAGCATAGCTCCTCCCACACCGCACCCCTGAGACTCGAGTACGCCTCCAGCCTCGTGTCGTAATCAGGCTCGTCGAGGGAAGTTTTTGACATGGAATGGAGCTTGCCCAGGAGGGATGCCCCCGCTGCCATGTGGGGGTACAATCCGGCCAGGGAGGACACGGCTGCACAGAGACTGCTTTTTGCTTCCTGCGACCTGAGCAAGAGGATCAGTGGGGCCAGAACCGACGGGGCCTTGCTGAAGGCGCCGTCCAGCTCAGCGCCGTCCAGCCTCCCAATCCTGTCCCACACGGCAGCAATGGCTCTGCACGTTCTGCACGTCATTTCCTCGTCGATTCGCCTGCGAGTATCGTCTTGCCACTTTCTTTTAGGAACTGTCACCAGATTCATCAAAGCTCTCCCCAGGTGGATCGCAGTCTCGGCGTTCGTGGTGTTGGACGAAATTCTTTCGAGAATCTCAAGGCACCTCTTGGCTGCACCCCTATGCTTTCTAAACTCCTTCAGCACGTCCTCGAGCCCACACAACAGCACGTCGATGTGATCCGACAGAATGCTCTCCGCCCCGGCGTCGAAAATGTTTTCCAAAATGTCCAGCACGGTGGACCTGCTGGCGTCGGAGCAATGCCGAGCCGAGAGGGCAGATATGCTCGCGCCTAACAAATCATGTTGGTCACCCAGCACGTGGATCAGGACTTGGCTCTCTGACAGCGATTTGCACAGCTCCAAGAGCGCTGGTGGCCTCGCTGCGTTGGACTCCGTTGATATGTTGCCCACAAAAGGCTGGATGGCGGCAAACAAATCTGGCCACAAGAAAGAGTACTCGGCTTGGGACGGATACGACTCCAATATGGTCGACAGCAATCTGATACATTTTATTCGGACTTCTCGAGACTCTTGCTTGGCTGAGATCTGCAGCATTTTGACGACGAGGGTGCAAATCTCAGGCAAGTACCGTGTCATCTTGAACCCCAGGTGGCTGATCAGGTCATGGATGGCATTCAGGTAGCCAATATGACGATTGATGGGTTGATCTTCCAGCATTTGAAGGTCTATGTGCTTCATCCAGTACTCCCCGGGCATTTTCCCCAGGTATGTAGACCACGCCATGTCCACGCGCCTCGAGGACAAGTACAGGCGCCCGTCAGAGGCGCCTGGCGCTACAGTGGTCACTGCAAAGCACGGCGATAACGGAAGGAGAAACAGCTCCAAAAGAGCACTCAGCTCCTCCGGCTCGGCTCCAGACAAGAAATTTAGTATGGCAACCCGAGCAGAACCAGGGGCCCCTGCAAACAACAACCACACCGCCGTGGGGTGAATCCTGATCTGACACCAGTGTGCTTTTTTAAAAAAAAAAGACACCCGAAAAAAAAGGGGAACACAACAAGCATACCTTTTCCTCCCAGTCTACCGTTTCTCTTTCGCATTCTAGGAAACAGCATGGCTATGAGAAGCGGGACCAGGTCTTTTCTGTGGTCCTTTTCAATTTCCAGAACGGCATCTTCATTCGCCCTCACCGACGTTGCGCTCATGGCCAGGGGAAATGCGGTCAACTCTGCCCTCAGCGTCTTGTTATCAGCGAACCGGAGAATCTTATCTACATATGGGCTCAACCAGGTCAACTTGAACAAGTTCATGACCTTGACAGCAGTCTTTTGCACCAACGGGTCAATGTCCATGACATGCGCGCTGACGGATGAGAGCAGTCGTTTGGACTCTGGGAAATTTGAGAGAGACTTGAACCCAAGTACCACTCTCATCCAATCTCTGAGGAGAGCACGTTTCATTCGAGGGGGCACGTGCCTTTGAGCCTCCTCCTCCTCCTCATTTGCCTCCTCAACGCCTGCGTCATCCTCGCCACCGTCGTCGTCCTCCTCCTCCTCATCCTCCTCCCCCGCTGCAGGAGGACTGTGTTGTCCTTCGTCCCCATCCACAAACGCCAACATTACTGGGACCCACTCTTTGGAAAATTTATTCAGAACAGAGAGGTCCACGTCTGCTAGAGCTTTCAAAAGATGGCTCAAACGAGCTGCAGCGTCGGCATGGGATGTCGCTTCACCTTGTGCCCTATAGCGCGAGTATTGCCCCGTCAAGGAAGGCTGCTCTGCTTCTCTGGGGTTTCCCGTGCCTGTAAACATTCCTCTCTCGACAAGTTCTTTCTGTGTGCTGATGAGATTGTCGAAGAATAGGGGCCACGCCACGTCTGGATATGCGCTCATGGCCGCTGCAAGGGCCTTGGCCGCAGGGCCCCAGTGTGACGACAGCTTCACGTACAACACCCCGAGGAGACCGCGAACGGTAGGCCCAACCAAATTGTCAGGCACCCGTGCGTATTCGATCAGGTTCTGCACCCGCCCTAGCGAGACCTTGGCATGCCTGCCAGAGTCTGCCCCCAGAGGGTGGGTTTCCAACTCCAGCAACAACGAGAGAGGATTGTCCTTTTCGCCCCTCAACTTGTTCATGCTCACGATCAATTCCAGAGATTTGATACGGAGGTGCTCACTGCCACTCACAAGGTTCTGAGACACCACCTCCGTCATGGCTTCTACACGAGACGGGGCTGGAACCACTCCCCCAGGAAAGTCGGAGGCAGCCAGCGCAGCTGTTTTCACGGCGAAATAATCTCTTGGATTCGCATCTATATGGCGTGTAACGCCCTCTAGTATTTTTTCAACATCCACCTGCTGCCCTTTCTGAATACAGCGAGACGAAAGAAGAATTTTTGACTCGTGCCACGTTGATGTCAAGCACAGGTTGCGCCCAACTCGGCGCTCTGCCAGCGCAAAGAATTCGCTGGCATCTTCCCACCGGTCGTATATCGATTTTGAGCATTTCAAGGCAGCCCAAATGATCTCATCCCTCTCCGATGCAAGTCCACCACGCATGAATGCATCCAATTTTGCAAAGTTTGAGGACGCACCGCCAAGCAGAGCACCAGAGGACCAGGCATGTTCGCACAGGCGGAGCAAAGCATCCCAAACTAACAAATCATGCGCCCTATCGCTGCACACGATTTTCTCGACCGCGAGAGGAATAAACACATCACTCGCCGCCCCCGACGCCAACACCCGGATCACAAACTCCAAGTAGTGGTCAATGGTTGATCTCTCCAGTGCCCTTGACCACGCGCCATACAGCCCTTGCAAGTCATACCGCGTGTCCTTTCTTTTATTTGCGACAGATATCACGTCTGATACGAGCAAGAGGGAAGCATGCTCGAATGAGGGGCACGTGTACTCTGCAAAGGTGCTGCTCTCTATCGCATGCTGGTCTCTCGTCTGATGCCCATACAACCTGGGGTCCATGCACACACTCAGTGCGTCCAACAACACGTTCAGATCTCTCATCACCCTCGACCCGCCACGATGGGCGACGGCCACTCTCGCCAAGGTCAGTGCCCTCCCGGCCTCCAGATACTCGTGAGGATCAGAATTCCCAGCATCCGAACTGGCAATGAGCACCCCTACTACCTGGTTGCAATACGCCACCAGCATACTCCACATTGGTATCAGAAGTTCACGCTCTCGGACATGCTCGAAACACGATTTGAGCGAGCACTGCCGCATATAATAGACTGCAGACCTGCTCCATGCTTGCTCCTCTTTCGAGAGCGACTCCACCGATGGGGTCAGGGCATCGTTGAAAATCATGCCCAAAATCCGCTCGGATCTACTATATAATCCATGGTTGACTCCCTTGATGGAACTCGCAAATATCTCTCCGTTCCCATCGCAACAGGGCTGGCTCATCCCATCCACCCCCTCATGGTACAGGTACTCAATCGCCTCCTCTGCCTGCGCATCCTTTGCTCGCCTCACGAGGAACCCCAACGCATCGGCCGTAAACTTTCGTACATGCTGCGACTTGTGCGCCCTCAAACCTGCGGTGAGCTTCAACATTGGCTTCAAATCCAGCACTAGATACCGAGCCAGATTCTTACACATGGCGCTCAGGGACCGGTAGATGTACCCCAACACCTCCGGATCTCTCTCGCCCCCTTGAGAAACCACAATGTCGCTCATCGCCAGCACAACCTTCTCCATATGAGGCAGAAAGTCGGATGCCAGGTCTCTCGAGAGCACAGCAACCAGATCAAGCAAAGGCTCCAGCGACAGGCTGTTCTCCATGTGCAGTCGCCCGACAATCGCATTGACAACATCCTCTTGGTGATGAATCAGCTGAGGCAGCGTCGTGCACAGCGACTGCACCTCCTTGTAGCACTCGAGCCACTCGTGAGAGGCATTCAGTTCCCTCCACTCGGTGAGCTTTTCCTGGAAAAATGAACTCGAGCCTGGCAGGGGAGCATCCCGCCTGGGAACCAAACTTTTATATACATCTATATCAACCTGCAAACAAGGCATTTCGATCAGTCGTCATGTGACTTGTTCCCTTTCGAGGCATGCGGAGGAAGACATGCACGACTCGACTCTGGCCACGCCAGGGGACGCCGGTGCATGTGATCCACTCTTGTACATATGGCATTAAGAGCCCCAACATACCTCGCTGACCCGCTCTTTGAAGGTCCTAAACCTGTGCCTTCGCACCCTCTTTGGAGGAGGAAGCGACGCTTCTCCCCCGACAGAGTCGTTTGCCATTCTACTCGGCTCTTGTGTTGTTTTATTATTCTCCAATGCAAGGAGGCTGTTGGGTGCATTTGGCCATACCAAAAACTTCCTTGTTTAAAAAGAAACCGCGCGCGAGAGGTCCTTCTTTTCCAACCACACCCGATCGCGATTGCCAATTAATTGGCGGTTCAAACCTGGCCGATGCAATGTCCCCCAAAATACACAAATGTGTGTGTGTGTGTGCCTACCTACCTACCTACCCTGTTCGAATAACATCAAACAATTCATGATGCACGCGTCGGCCAGTATTGGATCGCGACCCTGCTTCACAGGGCGATCTGTGAACACAAGGACATGTGGCATGGCCACCCGTGCCTCTTCGAATTCAAATGACGCGGTACTGACGGGGCCGACGCCTCAAAGGTTTGCTGTGGCAGAGGGGCAATTGGCAGAGGTGCGAGTGTGTACCATCTGGAGCCGAGGCTGTGGCTGTGACCACTCATATTATGCTCCCCTTGTTGTGTGTGCAGATTGCCAAGACAGCGGCGGTGACCGTCCTCAGGCTTGGGAGCGGGGCCCTTGTGGATGGATATAGAATTGGTCTGGAGAAGACGGTGGCGGAGAACGAGGGGGACTATGCCGTGGCAAAGATTGGCGCGTGGCAGACTGTGGAGGGGACCAACACCCTGTCCAGGTTCGCCAAGCCGAGGGAACCGCTCATCTTGTATGACATGCAGGACTGTGGTGAATGTAAGAGGGTGCGGGAAGCTTTGTCCATCTTGGATTTGGACGCCCTCGTGTACCCGTGCCCCGTGGGTGGGCCTGCATGGAGCGGGATGGGGCAGGGGACCGGGTCTGGTCCTGTCATGGTGGACCCCTCGTCTGGGATGACGGTGACGGGGTCCGACATTGTCGAGTATCTGTTCGTCACCTATGGAAATCCGAATAAGATTCCAATGATGTTGAAGAGCAATTCGATTTCGGACCTGACGCTCAGGCTGGCAATGTGCCTCCGCAAAGGAAAGGGGACGACATTCTCTGGCGCCGCTGCTGCGACGCCTCAGAAACCGCTGGTATTTTGGGCGTACGAGGCGAGTCCGTTCTGCGCAGTGGTTCGGGAGGTTTTGAGCGAGCTCGCTCTTCCCTATGTGCTCGTGAATTGCGCGCGCGGAAGCCCAAAGAGGAATGCCTTGTTTTCCAAGTACGGTCACTTTCAGGCTCCTTGTCTTGTGGATGACAACGCCGGAGTCGCCATGTTTGAGAGCGCGGCGATCATCGACTACTTGAAAAAGACATATCAATAATTACAATATCTCTAATTAATTCAATCAAGAACACGCAACGTGCATTGTGTGCCGAATATTATTCACCGCATTGTCGATGAGTTGGTAGACCTCTGGCGTTGCCTGCATTCTTTTGCTGTACGTGTCATCGCCGTGGAAGATGTCTGTGAGGGTTTTCTCCATCTGCCTGAACAAGTATGGGGCGAACACATGGAGTGCAAAATTCACCAGTGCTGCAGGCACACCTTTGATGTGTGGATCCATATGAACACAGAGCACTGCATCAGTGTGTTCGTTTCCATCTTCTTCAAACACAGGCCTCAAAATGATGTAACTTCCCTCCTCAAAATTCACGACACGCCTCTCAGGCACTTCTTTTGGCAATTCGTAGTCACGAGTAATCTCCCTCTCGGAGTCTTCCACGATGATGGCGAGGCACCCGGCTTCGTGAGAGACGTCGACGCCTGATGCCCTCAGAAACGCCTGGAAGTCTTTGAAAGGCGGAATCATCCAAGAGGCACCGTACACGAGCGCTTCGTACATGGCTCCTCCATCAAACTTTATCGTGTCCATCGCGTACTTATTCCACGTAGGAAGCAAATCCCATTCGTAGGGGATGCTCACCACATGCGAGATTGGGTGCTTGAGGAGACATTTGATCTTGATGGAGTGGGCCGTCCCGCCTTGCTCGTGTTTGTACAATATCTTCAATGGATGCTCTCGTGATACCATGTAGGCATCGTCTTTGTGCATATCAGCCAACGCATGATCCACCAGCGATGCCTGATGAAAGATTCTCACCACGGCCTCGTTGCCTACTTGGGTCTCCCAGAAGGCACGGTCCCCCAGCTCCAACAATCTCCTGCGGGCTCCCAATACTTTTGCCTCATTTTTCAACTTTAACGCATCATGCAAGGCAATCTTGATGTCTGGATCGTCCGTTGCGCCTTGGGCAGGAGAGCGAGGCTCGTCTGCGCAGAAGGATCGCGACGACACAAAACTTGCCACCGACAATTCGGAACGAGCGTCCCAAAATTCGTCTGATCCTTCATAATCATCGCCATCTATAACAATATCTGCCGCATTCTTCGCCGGTTTGCAACAGCACTGTCCCATGTGTCGAACAGCAACAATTTGTACCTCTACTGGTAGGGGGTATTATTCACGCTTTTTTTCTGAGCCCAGTATTCTCAAAATATCCGTTAAAGTCGAGACGATCAATCAGATTTGAAAGTGACTCCAAATCTTCCCGTGAGCCCTGCTTGGATTTTTTGGCATCTTGGTAGGCATCGACCAGCAGGGACAAAAAGTCCCTGCACCTGGTTTTGAAATGCACCGACAACTCCCTGCACAAAATATCACCAGCACACACGTAAATGCGGAGGGCATGCTGTCGCAAGCGCGGGCGTACAATCTCCGTACCTCAGTTGTGTCTCGTACAACGGATTGGTCAATGCGGCGTCAACCACAGCACGGACCCTCCTAGCCTTGTAGCGCCTCTTCTCGGCTTCAGCAGCGCGCCCTTTCAAATTGTCCAACTCCACAGAGCTCTCTGCTGCCCTATCGAGCGCTATATAGTCTATATCTAGGTGCTTGGACGTCAGTTTTACGAAATCAAGTGCCAGCTCTTCGACTTTAAAGAGAGCTGGCGGCAGCTTCAACTTCCTGGATAGGAAGAGCCCTTTCATGGCCCTCTCCAGGAACATCATATGATGTTCCATCATTTCGTCGACGTTGGAGCTCTTCTTCAGGTCATCTTCCAGCGCTTTCCATAGGGGGTCCAGCAGTTCAAACGATGAATACAGCAAATATTGTCGAAAGAAGTGGACCATGGTCTGACACGTGTTGTACGCCAGCATTAGATTCTGCATCGCCTTGCTCGATGTCATGGATTCCGGTGGAGGATTCACGCCGCCTGTGGAGAGACGCCTTGCCGCCCTTCTCTCAAAATTTGCCAACATGCGAGTGCTCTGGTACAACTTGCACGTCTTGTTCAGCTCCCGTTCGACCCATTTTAAATCAAATAGGTGCTTGAAAAACGCTTGATACTGTGCGATGGCTGAATCGGGAGCGACAACGACCAGCGGCCAGGGCACTCTGTAATACAGCATGGCCAGATTCCTGGCTGGCATCTTTGACTTTTCTGTGGCCGACACTGACATGGAATGGATCGGCCGTAGCTACACGTGACAACAAAATAAATGAGATAAGTGCAATTGGAAAGACGGACGTGGCAACAATGCATACATACGTACCTGGGACCTCGTTGAATCTAGATGGGCATCACTTGTTCTGGCACTCCTGGTCAAATCCAGCATCAACTGATGCAACGATTTCGAGCCGTACACAATCTCCAGAGAAGATGCCATAGGATCTGAGGATACACTGCAAGCCTCTACCGAGAGTTGCAGAACGTCTTGCAGCTGCTGCATGGGAATGTTTGCAGACTTCAAGTCAATATCGCCAGCATCCATGAACGCCAGAAACAAGTCTCCCTGAGCGGTAAGAAAGTACTTTTTCAGACCTTCCAACCCATGCAAAACATTATGCTCGTGTAACTCCTGTACAGCCGCCCTCGAAGCAGTCTCGTATGCCTCTTTGATCCGTAACAAGTATGTGCCTTCCTCGTCATACTCGAGCCTCACTCCTCGTGCCAGCGGCCTGTCTGGGGCATGTCCACACGTCCGAACCAAATCCAAATACTTTCCAGTATTCAGTATTTCTTTCAAACAATTTCTCAGAAACGCAGGGACGCACGGCGCACCGTCCTCGTATCGGATGGTGAACTTGTCTGTCCAATAGGATGATGCTCTCTCCGTCTCCAGGTCGCCCATGCCAATCCCCAGGTTCTCCTTCACAACGAACTCTCCATATGGATCATCAATACGCGCATCACACATCCATTTCTCGAGCATGTCAAAATACGGCTCTGTCGTCGTCGCCAATATTCGGGACATGAACTTGCGTGCCAGAGGATCGCCAATGACCTTGTCTGCCTTGTCATGAAGGTACGAAAGGACGTCCGCGCCTCTCAATTTCCTGCTGCAGATGTCAGACGCTATTTTAGCCACGAGTTGAAACGCTGTCAAGGGAGATTGCACATAGTACCAGAGCGCTTGCAGCGTGAATGACTTCCCTGACCGAAGCTGGCTCTCAATCTGAGCAACCATCAAATCCCAATCCAGCAGCATCCCACGCATCGCCCCAGCCAGAGCCTGATTCACCAATCCCGATGTGTACGCATTCTTGGTCTCGGAAAACCGCCTCACCATCATCACATACTTGCTCAAAGGGACCATCTTTGTCACCATCTCCCTCATGGATGGATCCAACTCGGCCTCGCAACCAAACGAATACCTCAAATCGTGCCGGCCCACAGCATCCTCTTCGAAACGAAACCGTATCCAGTTGCCCTGGAACCCTTCAAAAGAGCTCAACAAATCCTCACACAGCATGCGCTCCTGCATCTGAGGCGGCAGCATGGCACAGCTCATCAAAGGGCCCCCGTGATGACCCTCGCAGGCTTGCAGAAATGCCAGGGAATCCCCCTCGTCTTCCCCTCTCGCCGTGAACAAACTCCCCACCGGATACTCTGGCATGCCAGGGTGACCATACTGACCTTCCACCAAACACTCCTTCATGGCCTGCACCCCTCTGGCCACGTCCCCCGCTTCCACATCGCCTCCCGTACCCTTTGCAAACACTGGATTATCCGTCAATGTACCACTCGGCCTCTCTCCCTCAGAACCACGCGGATCATCCGAAGGTCGTTGGTGTCGCTCTCTCCGCTGTAGAGCTGCTATTTTAGCACGCTGTGCCTCTAAAACGGCTTTTATATCCTCCCTATCCAACTGTGATTTTCTGGTCTCCATGTTTCGTTTCAAAATGACGCCAACCAGCCACGTTCCAGTCTCATGAGATCTAGATCTCTAAAACACCCTGGCAGAGAGGAGAGAGATCTCATGTCATGAAAGCCTGTTCCACTGATGAATGAATTCATTGGTGAATAATTTCATGCGTCTCATGATATACAGTGTATGAATGACATGGTTCGAATGACTGCGCGGCCCTGTGTTGGAGTCAGAGTCCATTCGACCCTACGACACTCCACTGGAGGACTCCAATGGTCAATGCGCCGTCACTCTGACATTGCTTTATGTATAAACAGAAGAAGGGGCGCCATTGCCACCAGGCATTGGGGAGTGGGTGGGGGCGAGTGGAGGAGTGGACAAGCGTTGGTGGTCACAGCCACGCAGGACTCTGGTGAGGGCGAGGTGGAACAAGAACAGATCGATGTTCTGGTTCCGAAGCGGAGGGAGTGGGTGGATCCTGAGAAGTACAGGGGTGCTGCGGTGCTGAACTCTCTCATCGACATGGCTCGGCTGTCCATTGTTTTGCCCGTCAGGTACATGGTGGTTGTGCCCATGTTGTGGTTGGTGCGTCGGATTCAGAGCATGCTGAAGAGTCCTCAGTCGGTGCTGAAGGATGTGAGAGAGGCGTATGAGAGGGGAAAGGTGGAGGTGGACAAGGTTGCCAAGGTGTTGAGGGACATGAATGGCAAGGGCCAGTCGGACGCGGTGGTCGAGTTTTTCGAGAGCGAGTGCCTGGTGGCTCGTGAGGGTGAGGAGACTATGGCGGTTAATGCGGACGTGGTCAAGGAATACTTGGTGGCATTGGTCAAAACTGGGAGGATTGATGCATATGGGGATGGAGTGCTGCTGCGTGGGGAACACCAGAGCTATACGTCGTTGCAAGTGCTGTTGAAGGATTTGATCCGAGCTGCGGATGGGGATCCGACGGTGTGCAAGCCTGGGGAATCTGCCGTGTGGCCCCTTCACATTGCCGTGGACACGGCCAAGGGCATTGGCGCTGGTCAGCCCACGGCTCTCCAAAGCTGGTTCTGGTTCTTCGCCACTATCGCCATTGTTGGATTTATGTGGATGATCGGAGCTGTGACTGCGAGAAGGTACACGGCAGGCAGGGTCGCAAGCACTGGGATGGAAGCGCCCATGGCAACCAGCCTGGAGCCCAAAGAGTATGCCAAGGAGAACATGCCTCAGAAATCCATCAAGACATTTGCCGATGTGAAAGGATGCGACGAGGCAATCCATGAACTCAAAGAAATAGTGGAATACTTAAAGAAGCCGGAGAAATTTGTGAAATTAGGAGGCAAGTTGCCAAAAGGCGTTTTGCTTACCGGTCCTCCAGGGACTGGAAAGACGTTGTTGGCCAGGGCAGTGGCGGGGGAGGCAGATGTTCCCTTCTTTTATAAATCTGGATCTGAATTTGATGAAATGTTCGTCGGCGTCGGCTCCAGACGAGTGAGGTCATTATTTGCTGCCGCCAAGAAGAAAGCACCATGCATTGTCTTTATCGACGAGATTGATGCAGTGGGAGGAACGAGATCAAATTATGAAGCTTCAGGGGGGTCTAGAAAGACGCTGAATCAACTCTTGACAGAGATGGATGGATTTGAGGAGAACTCGGGGGTCGTTGTCATCGCGGCGACGAATTTGCCCGAAATGCTGGATGCTGCGTTGACTCGACCGGGACGGTTTGACCGGCACGTGGCGGTTGCTCTGCCGGACGTGCAAGGTAGAAAAGGTGTATTAGACTTGTATTTATCCAATAAGCCTGTCAATTCAAAGGTAGATTCGGAGTTGCTCGCGAGAAGGACTCCTGGGTTTTCTGGCGCTGATTTGTTCAATATGGTCAATGAAGCTGCCTTGATGGCTGCCACAAAGGATCTGGACGAAATCACGGAGGACTGTTTGGACGAGGCTCGAGACAAAATACTGATGGGGTCTCCTCGTGCCCTGTCGCAGAGCGTCGAGGCGAGGCGGCTTACTGCCTACCACGAGGGTGGCCATGCACTGGTTGCTCTGTTCACACCTGGCGCCAAGCCAATCCACAAGGCCACGATCGTCCCTAGGGGCCATGCACTCGGAATGGTGAGTCAGGTGCCTGATAAAGACGAATATAGCACAACCAAACAGCAAATGGTGGCACATATAGATGTCTGTATGGGAGGCAAGGTGGCCGAGGAAATGATATTTGGATCAGACTTTGTGACGTCTGGGGCCACCTCCGATCTCAAATCAGCCACGCGCATGGCCCGGCATATGGTAGAAGACTGCGGCATGAGCGATAAAATAGGACCCATAGCGCTGTCGTCGCCAGAGCAAAGGGGGGCATCCCTGAATAAGGATGCTGATGATGAAGTTGGCAATTTTCTCAGAGACTCGTACAGCAGAGTGAAAGGGCTTCTCAAAGACAAAGAAAGAGAACTACACATCTTAGCACAAGCCCTCTTAAAGCAAGAGACGCTGACACAACAAGAAATTAAAGACTTGATATTTGGCAAGGAGGCACTAGGTGAGCAGAAAGATGTTACAAACCCAGCTCCAGAAGCTGTGCCTTGACCATTCTTGACGAGATGATTCGTTTTCAAATTCGTTAATATCACTGTTATCATGGTATCAATGGAAACTCGACATAAAAGTTTTCTCCACCCTCCTTTTGCAGCCAAGTTTCCCGGCTAAATAAGACAAATTCCATACCCCGTAATCGTTTGGACCTGAGCTCCTCTACGGGAAACCTGAGGCACACTCCGCGGAGAATGGGTTCGACAAACACGGGCTTCCCTGATGTGTGCTGGAGAACATACGCCTCGAAATCTACGGATGCCTCCGTCGACTCTCCGCGTCGCTGTATGGGAATCTCGCTGCCCTTGGGCAACTGATGCCATTTGCCGTGCCTGCGGGACACCAAGCCATGGTGAAGGAGCAGCTTTGAGTTTGAGATCTTACCTGGGAAGTCTTCCCCGAAACAAATTGAGACAACCACTGCCTCAAACGGAGACGCCTTTATTCTATTGGATGAGGCCACCGCGGCAGTTTCGTCGCGTTCCTCGTCGGTGTCCTGCAGAGCATCCCTCACAGCCGCTGCGTCGCCCTCCAAATAGACATGTGATACCACGTGAGCATCAATGCCTTGAACCTTATCGGTGGCCTCCGATACGAAAATATGGGCATACGAAGGTTCCGATTCTCTCAAAAAGCTCTTGAACAGCCCCCTTTTGCCATCTCCCAACACTTGACTTTTGCAGAGTTGGCCCAGATCCTTCAGAATCACTTCGCTGTCCCGTCCTGCATCCTGGACCAGCATCCTCCTCGTCTCCCCCACACAGCGTTGCAATTCGCTTTCCATCCTGTTAGATTCCTTCATCGCTGAATCTCGCAATTCGCAAAGCCTTTCTTTCTCCAACTGCAACTGGCGTGATGTCATCTCAGCAGCATGTAGAGACTGGACACCATCTTCTAACCGAGTGCACTCATCACCGAGATGGCGGAGTAATTCTGATAACTCCTCTTTCCTCGCCCCTTTAATATCGCTATTTTGCCCTACAGACTGTAAAAGGAGTCGAATTTCCTGGACATACTGGGAGACGCTGTGAGTTGCAAAGTCTGTGACTTCCCTCCATGCCAGGACCTGTTGAAGCCACGCATGCTTTGGCTCATACGAACATCTAACTTCGGTCGACACGGAAATTATATCTTCTGCGAGGGCCCTGGCCCATGACCATGCGGACAAACTTTCTTCCTCTCCCTCTTCTGCTTCTTCCTCCTCCATGCCCCCAACCAGGGCATCGTCGCCAGGCACATCTGTGTTAGAAGCATCTAATGAGGTCGAAAGTGCAGATTTTGTCTTTGTGCCATCACCCTTGATAGACTGCTGCAGCTGAGGTGGATTCAGGTACCGGATTGCTGTATCCATATCCAGGTAGAAATCATCACCTCGGTGAGATTTGATCCAGACCTCTCCGCCCCCATCTGTTCGTTTGACAACGAATTTAATGCCACCACCCTGCTCCAAAAAGCCTTCCATCGGTATCATTGCAATCACAGACGCCACAGATATATGTGATACACATGCTGTGCCATCCGCAGACAAGACAGGACTGTAATTCCCAAACATTGTCTCCCATGCTCTGTTCCCACAAGGCTGAGAAATGCCAGGAAACGTGTGCCATCCTCGGGGTATATCGGTGTGCCACTCTCCATCCGCTCGATCTGTCACACTCCAATGCAGCAGCAAACCCCGAGGAAAGCCCTCCTTGAAGGGGTTCGTGGCAACCGCCACACATGCTACGAGGTATGGCCGCTCATCAATGCAACAGCATGCAATCTGCTGCCCCAGATTCCCGCCAGGCAAACCCCTCAATGCATCCACATACACATTGCCCTCAAATTCTTTCCACACTTGCACGTCTTTCCCCGCAGCTCTCTCGTGTTCCAGCACCTGTTTCAGCCGAAATGCCATGTGCTGCAACACCATATCCTCTCCCGGTGACCCCACGTCATCCACCAAGCCCAGGCCCAAAAGATCCTGACAAGACTCCTCCAATCTTTTCAGGGACGTGTTGACCTCATCCTGTAAATCCCTCTCGCGGGCATCGGCGTCCTGCCACTCCTTCTCAGACTGTGCAGCTGGTCTGTCCATCTCGATGGCATTCTTCCTTGCTTCTTTGAGCTGCTGCAGCTTGTTGGCAGCCTCAGAGTATATATCGGGCAATGTATCATTTTGGATACCACCCTGATCATGAATAGCCCGACAGCGGCGCGAAAGGCCACCAACGTGGTGGCCACAGCCAACAAGCCTCCGCCAGTGTGGTGGGACCCTGAACCAACCAGGCTGAACTCTGCAACCATTCATCTCAAAACCCTTGATATTATGATATTATGTGTGCAAATCTCCACAGCAGTATGCTCCTACAGGCCGAAACTCCGCCATGCAACAACTCTGGGCAGTCCGAAATCACACTGATCAACAGACTTGGCGAGAGAAGTATTCAAAGCAGAGTCCAATGGAGGTTACGTTAGCTCACTTGCTATGAAGTAATATTGATACAGCTGTGGTTGTTCCCTCCTCGTGTTTCAACGTTTGATTTATTCAACGACAGAAAGGGAGGAGAGAGATCTCCATGGAGATCTGGAATCTGTCCCGAAATGTTGTCCACTCTTGTCCTGAGATTGGTTCGACAGAGGATAGGATTGGATAAGACACATGGGTGGAACACCGATACCTTTGACAATGTGCCACAGCAGAAGTCAAAAACTATAATTTATTATTCTTCTATACGTGTATCATTCGGTATTCGCCATGGCACCCCTGTCTCAGAGATTGCAAGGCGGATGCGGTGGTGTTGGACACCAGTTCAGGAAGAATGGGCGCACTGCCTTCTGTAGTAGCCATGCAAATAGCCAAGCAAGAAGAAGACTTACAATTGTTCCTTGTAGGGCTGCTGCTGAGACGCAGGATGCTGCTCAACGAGGTATGGTAACGTGAGACACCGTCTCCACTGGGACAGCGTGACCGACTCCATGTATTTGCTATGCAGCTTTGGATGCGATGAAAATGGAGGCAGAGCAAGATGCTGCTTACGAGCCCACAAAGTCTGTGAGGATGCAGAGAACGTATCCTCTCACAGAGGTGGTGGGTATGGATCACATCAAGCAGGCGCTCCTGCTGGGAGCTGTGGACAATGGGTTGGGAGGCATCGCCATTGCGGGGAGAAGAGGTACAGCCAAGTCAATTATGGCAAGAGGAGTGCACGCACTGTTGCCACCGATCGAGGTTATCAAGGGCAGTATGTGCAATGCGGATCCCAACAACCAGGATGAGTGGGAGGACGGGCTGGCTGAGAAGCTCGCGGGGGTGGACAAGATCCCCACGCAGATCAAGGACCCGCCATTCATTCAGATCCCTCTTGGAGTGACCGAAGATCGCTTGGTGGGTACGGTAGACATTGAGGCATCCATGAAGGCAGGCAAGCCGGTCTTCCAGCCAGGATTGCTTGCAGAAGCCCACAGAGGAATTCTCTACGTGGATGAGATCAACTTGCTGGATGATGGAATTGCAAACTTGCTGCTTTCTATCCTTTCCGATGGAGTGAATGTCGTGGAGCGTGAAGGTATTTCGATTTCGCATCCTTGCAAACCGCTGCTTCTTGCAACATACAATCCTGAGGAAGGCCCCTTGAGAGAGCACTTGCTGGACAGAATAGCAATAACTTTGTCTGCAGATGTGCCATACACATTCGAGACAAGAGTTGATGCTGTGGAGGCAGCAACAAGGTTCCAGGACTCTCCTCTGGACGTGCTCAAGCAGGCAGAAGAGACCACCGACGCCCTCAGGTCTAGCGTCATCTTTGCGAGAGAATATCTCGAAGAGGTTGAAATTTCCGATAAGCAGGTCAAGTATTTGGTCGAAGAGGCTAGGCGTGGAGGAGTGATGGGCCATAGGTCTGAGATTTTTGCAGTTCGAGTAGCAAAGGCATCAGCTGCGCTAGATGGTAGAGATAAGGTAGAGCCAGAAGATTTGCAGAAAGCGGTCCAATTAGTCATCCTGCCAAGATCAGTGCTGTTAGACCAGCCGCCTCCAGAGGACCAGGATGAGCAACCGCCCCCACCTCCACCTCCTCCTCCACCAGAAGATCAACAGCAGGAGGAAGATCAGGAGAACGAGGAGGAAGAGGAAGATCCAGAAGACGACGAAGACGATGATCAGGATCAGGAAGACGAGCCAGATCAGATCCCAGAGGAATTCATGTTCGAGTCTGAGGGTGTCATTCTCGATCCATCCGTCCTCATGTTTGCTCAACAGCAGCAGAGAGCCCAGGGCCGTACAGGAAAAGCTAAAACTCTCATATTCAGCGAGGAAAGAGGACGCTATGTCAAACCTATGCTTCCAAAAGGAAAGGTGAGACGCCTTGCAGTTGATGCTACATTGCGAACTGCTGCCCCATACCAAGGGCCCCGTAGAAGGAGACAAGCTGAGCGTGGAGGGCCGGACAAGCCCGTGTACGTGGAAAGGAGTGATATGAGAAGCAAACGGCTTGCCCGAAAGGCGGGAGCCTTGGTCATGTTCGTTGTGGATGCCTCTGGCAGTATGGCCCTGAACAGAATGTCAGCAGCCAAAGGTGCCGTCATGCGCCTCCTGGCAGAGTCATATACGTCACGCGATTTCGTGTCTCTTATTCCATTCTATGGAGACAAGGCAGAGGTACTTTTGCCCCCATCAAAATCCATTGCAATGGCTAGAAGACGCCTTGATTCTTTGCCATGTGGTGGAGGCTCGCCTTTGGCCCACGGACTTTCCCTGGCCGTCAGATTCGGTACACAGGCTAGACAAGGAGGAGATGTCGGGCGTATTATGGTGGTCCTTCTGACGGATGGAAGGGCAAACGTTAGCTTGGGAAAATCAAATGAGGACCCTGATGCACTTGCTGAGGATGCCCCAAAGCCAACACAAGAACAATTGCGAGAGGAAGTCTTAGACATGGCAAAGAGGTTGAACGCCGAGGGGCTGCAGTTGCTCGTGATCGATACAGAAAATAAATTTGTGTCGACAGGATTTGCAGAAGAGATTGCAAAAGCGGCCAACGGAAACTATTACTACTTACCAAATGCATCTGATCAAGCCATTGCAGCAGCAACATCCTCCGCCATGGCAGAGGCGAAAGGAAATTGATATCCTATCTATTTAAAAGGATTCATTCTTTGAATGTAACATACGCACACTCCGAACATTTTGCGAGCAAAGGAGACAGGTGTAGCCCCTTCTCTGTGCAATCCTTGATGCAATACAATAGTAACAATACTCGTGTCCACACGGCATCACTCTACAATACAACGGACTCTGTGATTGCGTGCGACAAATGGGACAGTATGAGTCGCCGTCGGGATGTGCCAAGCCCCTTCGAACAATTAATGTGTTCATTGGCAGGTACCTGCTGAGCACCTGACTTGCAGAGCTGAGATTCAACAGGGGAAGGAGAAACAAGACAAAATCGCTGATTTCACTCCAAATTAGCTGCCTATTTAAGTAATCAAAGCTTATCTGCCGTGACGCGCCGACGTGGCTGTATACCACCCGAGCCCCCACACAACGTTCCAGTAATCGTCTGTATGTGCCATGCCTCAGATAGATGACAAAATTCAGGGCCTCCAGAAGCGTCCATAGACTTTCTATTCGCTGCATACTTTTCCAAAACCTTCCAGGAGCACACAAAAATGGTATTCTTGCGGCACGTAGACTGGTGTTCAAATCAATCTGCCGGACCATTCGCGAGGACACTCTCCCCCATACATACGGCAACAATATACTCCCCACATACAGCAGCGTCCTCTGCCCTGTTGAAATAGCTCTGACCTTTCCAGAGGATGCACTCCGCTCGTCCCTGTACCGCAGATTCAACAAGGACATGCCAGGTGTTGGCTGTCCCTGAGCCACAGTCAACCCAAAGATGATTGTCTTCAGCGCCAGCAAAATCTCTGCGTAGTTGGAACTCATGAATGCCGAGTGAAAAGTGCCCAAACAAGCGTTCAAATAGTCTTTGAACAACCCAAGAAGCTCTTCGTCCAGCTGAGCAGCGTCGCTCTGGCTCGAGCGCAAGACCCGAAGGCGCAGTGGCTCAAACTGACTCCTCATCCACCCGCAGCCTCTTTTACCTACCCCTTATATAATGAGCTTATACAATGAGCATCAAATCTACCGACTTGAGCCGGTTTCGCCGGTTACCGACAGGTGCGTGACAAGAGTTGCAGCCGAGTACGCCGCATAGCATCGTGGTATTAATCCATCAATCAATATAAATTTATTTAACGCATTCATAGTTATCAGCACAGGCATTCCGTTTGCCGCAATGACTGCACGGATTTAGATCAATGTCCACTCCAGTCAGGGCCTTGATTTCCTCCTCCAGCCGCTGGTGGAAGAGGTGACCATCCCTCTTGTACGTCCAGAACCCTTTCACGAAATCGTAGCGCACAGGTCCACTGCAAGGAAGGCAATAGTATCACGGATGAATTGGTGCAGGGTTGCAGCACATGATGTGTTGGGTTGGAATGCATACCATACCTTACCGGCGAGGACACCCATATCTGCTTGTTGGGAGTCTGTTTGTTGATCACATACGTCCCAATCGATCCCAAGTTCAAATTTAGAACGCCTTGGCTCAACTCGACGTCGGCATCGTCGGCCTCTATGTCATCTAACAGGTTTTCAAAAGCCTCTACAAGATACTCCAAGGTGTGGTCTGCCTCCTTGTGATAGCGAACGTCATCAATCTCATCCCTGCAGTATGATGGTGCATTGTCATTACATAGCCATTGTAACAGCATACGAGAGCGATGCGTACTCGTTCCCTGTCGAGAGACGTCGTCGCTCACCCGTCTTGCCAGGGAGAGCAGGTGTGGTTCCGTGGGAGGCCACCATCTGGCTCCATGTGACATAACGCGATGCCATGACAATTAGCATTCGGTCCTCTCCCAGGGCAAGGTTGGGTGGGATGGTCCGCAAGGCTCGAGTTGTCCGTGCTGCGTGGCGACGAAGGAGGTTCAGACTCTGCCGAAGCATTCTACTTTCACAGGGCTATTGGTGCCAAATAATAATAAATAATGCCTTAGAATCTATGCATACGCCATGAAATAATTGGGTAAGAGGCGGGGTCTCACCCGCTGTCCAGGTCTCAATTTCAGTTTGAATGCTGATCTGGGGAGGCAGCATGTTGGGACATTGTCGCCGTACACGATTCTTGTGAGCGCTTCTGCTCCGTCGATCAGGCGAATCCCCATCCGACACAAGAGAGCCTCTTCGCATATGACGACGACGCCATCTCGCACGGCAGGAAGCTGCCACCATCCGGGTTGGGAGGCAATGTCACACAGGTCATTGAATACCTTG
This sequence comes from Picochlorum sp. BPE23, assembly GCA_025209345.1. Lineage (NCBI taxonomy): Eukaryota > Viridiplantae > Chlorophyta > Trebouxiophyceae > Picochlorum > Picochlorum sp. BPE23. The sequence goes on along the minus strand of JANSVD010000005.1, from coordinate 50,465 downwards.
GCACTCTTATCCCCGCTGTTGATGATTGGCGCACAGATCACTAGATAGTCAGGGGCAAAGGCGACCAGATCATCCCAGGAGATGATCATTTTATTACGGCCGCGCGTTGGCAGGGGCTGGCCCCCGACTAGTTCGACCAAATCTCGGACCCACGCTCCTTCCACAGTGAGAGGGTGCAACGATCCCAAGACGGCAATCTTGGGTACCGCGGGAATGCTGGGAGATGTCAACTTGGCTTTCTGTGAGTACATAACAACCTTTCTTAGGCGCTCTCTGACCTTTTTCACGATTGCGACCGCTTGGTCCCTCTCATGAATGGCATCACCAATGTCCACAATGTGCTGCAGTACGTCTGCTAGAGAATGGGACGTGAACTCGATCAGCTTGGTTCGCCGAGAAGCTCTGTAGATCTTTTCTCTCACGTGCTTCTGTATCTTGCTGGAGCCAATCTTTTCAGGGATGAGCATGAGGATAAGATCGGGCTGCACCTGGGCCACAACTTCGTAGTCAATATCTGTACTACCCACTCTTCCAAAGGACATTTTCACTGCATTTTCGAGAAGAGCGTCCCCAAAGGCAGAATCAGATCCCGCATCGCTACTATTACGCCTCGAATGAAAATGCTGAAGTGCCTGAACTGATTTGCTCTGAAGCATGCCAACTGACCCATCTGTCATGATGGCAGGTCCCAGCCCGTGCCGTGACACATCAATCACTCTGGAGGTGATGTCAAAGGCTTGCAAAATATCTCGAATACCAGCATCACAGACACCTATTGATTTATTTTCAGTCGTATTCGCCAAACCTGTCGGGTTAACATCCAAATACTGGGCAGCCTCCTTGAGATATTGACCCCCATGGTCAGGATACCGGGGTGCTGTGTGAACACTCTCGATCTTCTTTTTTCCAAACGCAGGAGGATTCTGGTAGCGTTCCATTAGCTCTGACCCTTCGCTCGAAAGAACTGACTGCGATTCTGAATTGTTGGACACTCTGTGCTGCACCCCATAGCGCTCGTGTGACACCCTTGCACTGTGTTGTTTGTAGTCTGCATCCTGAGCCATGCCGCCACCTTGCATGCGCGTCAAGTTGCGCCGAGAAGTAGCCAAAGTATTCAGATCTGTTGCGCTCCCTAACTGAACTGGTGAAGCGGCACCAGAAGATTTCTGGTCGTATGCCGTGTGGTCAAATGCAAAAGCAGTCCTGTGACAGAGAGATCCCGAGCTCTGTGGCTTTGGCAACATGAACTGTTTCGAATCTATCATCGCGCTAAAGTCGTATGTATTCAAGTCCATCGATTGGGGCCTTGAGCGTGCTCGAGAAAGGTCTGGTGAGGAGTGGACCCCAAGCATTCCCAAGTTTGAACGATTTCCCAGAGGCTGCACATTCAACAAATCATATCAGAACAGTCAGCACTTGATTTCAACGCAGTGATGGAAAACGTACTGTCAAAGGAGGTGTATATGCTACCGAGCCCTCCAAACAATCTGCCATCCTACGAGACCCTGCAACTGCTGCAGTAACGGCTCCGACATTAACTTCCTGGCATTTGCTCACGAGAGTCTGTAATACACCTTCCGATGAGCCAAAATAATGGTGAACATACGAGGCCAGCACATTTGATGTGGTATAGCCATCTATCATGCCAGAAGCTTGAGCAATGGGCTTCTTGCCGCGGAAAACTCTGGCCTCATACGAGCTGGTCCAGTCATCGGTCGACTGAACGCCACCAATATGCTGTTCCTGAACAAGCTCACTATCACTGCAAATATAACCCTTGATTGTAGCTCCAGGGGTGAATATCGGGCAATTATCTTTGACCTTGACTTCTACGTAACTTTTCATCACCTGTGTTCTTGACATGATGGCCCGAAAAGGGAAGATTCCGACCATGGGTTGCTGAGGAAACCCAGTGCGAGTCTGCAAGCTTTGACACAAAGCAAGTAACCCTCCACCTTCCGCCAGAACAACTCCACCAGATTCGACAAATTTTTTCATCCCTGCTCGAAATACTTTGTTGTCGGCCAGTGTGGCCGCATGCAATTCTGGTACCCCACCGCCAAGGTACACTGCTGCTATGTTTGGTGGCAGAGGATCGGTGAGAGGTGAGAAGAAGACTAGTTCTAACCCATGGATCCTCATCAACTCTAAATTTTCTTCGTAATAAAAGCAAAATGCATTGTCCCTTGCAATGGCTATCCGTGAGACTGGGCTGCGACCGTTGGCCTCCTCAGAATGTCCTCCTGATGAGACTTGGTCGGAGGAAGTACTCCCACGTCGCTCCTGGTTACCATGCTTCTCCATCTGCCCTTGCTTTGCTCTTTTTCTTCGCTCCCTCCTTTTTGTATTCTTTGATTTCCGTTGCGCTGGTACACCATTCCTCTCTGTTGGAGGGAGGTCTCCTGGGGGACACCTCGCATCAAGTGATTCCCGAGCAATTGCCACCAGCGCCTTGACATCAACATACTGACATACCACTGAAGATAAGTTAAATATTTTGTTGTCGATCACCGATGAATCGAACGCAGACTCGAGGGTGCCATCTGGGGAAGCCTCATCAAATGGAATGCCACCCAGAATAGGAATCTCATGCGGGCAAGCATTGTTCACAATGGCCTCGAGCTCTACCAGATCGTCCTGTTCTCCGACATTATTAAATATAATTCCAGCTATTCGAACTCCCTTGTCCCACGTGCAGTAGCCTCTCACGAGAGCACCAATGCTGTTCTCCAGCTTTGACCCATCCATCACCAAAACCACGGGAACATTCAACCACTTTGCCACCTGGGCGGTGCTGAACGGCAAGAGATCCTCAGATCCGCCTGCAATGGGACACTTGAGATCATCCAAAAGGCCCATCGTCCCTTCCACGATGCAAAAATCGGCATCTTTTCTGTGCCTGTGCCACACGTCCCTCAACCCACGGGGACTCGAAAACCACCTATCAAGGTTAATGGAAGGCCTTCCTGTGGCACGGGCATGATATAAAGGATCAACAAAGTCTGCATAGTATATGGCATTGCCCGTAAGTACCGGATGTGCGAGAAAGAAACAGTGGTAAGGTTGGGAAAACAGTTGCGCACCTGGACCAACTTTAAACGCTTGCACAGACGTGTTTCCATCGCTGCATCCATTCAATGCCATTAAATGACCATATCACTCATTTTCATACCCAAAAATCACCCGTACCTGAGTGCTGCCATGAGTCCCAAAGAGACTGAGGATTTCCCCACCGCGGTCGACGACCCGGCTATTATCAACGTGGGACACTCTGTCATTCTATATCAACAAATAGATGCGACATGTTTCAAATTTATTGATTGAATAATATACAATTCATTCTCAAGGAAGGATGTGCTCCCTCCGTTGCCTTTTTGAGGGATTCATTGATTTTTGCAAAGCTTTGAGCTACATAAATAGCTCCGCCTAGATCACGCCATAAATATGCCGGCCATCTTCATCGTCTTGGCAGATGAGTCTTTGGCAAAACCAGATACCATCGTATCGCCCTCCCAGCTCCCGTACCATGGTGAACTCAAATATGGCCTCTCGTTTTTGCCATGCATTCTTCACCTTGACTCGACTCTTCCATACGTGCTCAGATACTTCTAGGCCGCTACATATCGTGTACTCTGTGTGGTTGACCAAAATTCTGTAGCATTCGGTATTCATGATTCTTCGAAATCTCTCAAACTGCCCCAGGTCCAGGCTTCTGCCAAAGTAAAAGCTGGGCGCAAACGGATCGAGGTGTCTCCCGGCAAAACGATACAAAACCTCGATCCCGTGGTCCGGATAAGGCTCGTTGTTGTTCTGCAGCGCCTCGAGCTGCTTCATGATGGCTTCCTCTCGAGAGTATTCGAGAGATGGCCTAAAATCGCGTGCTTCGCTCTCTTTGCGCTTTCCCCGTTCAAACAAGAAAGAGTTTGGTCCTTCCGACTCTGGACCACGTTGGGCCCTAGGAGCTCCTCCATGTAATTTATTATTAGCATATTTTCCTCCGCCTCGTGCAATCAGGATTCTGGGGGTGGAACGTGCGGTTGCGTTCCACCCTTTGACCCTTTGCCAAGGCTGTAGTAGAAAGGACGTTTGTTTACAGAAATCCATTACACGCTGTTTCCCTGGTCATTATTGTCATTATGATTCGAATTATTACTGGAATTGTCATTCCTTGAGTGCCTGTGGCGTATTGAAGATCTCCTGGCCTCGATTTCTCGGTGAGACGCGTGATGGACCACCCGGAAATGGGCCATTTCAGATTCAATATCTTCTTCCTCCTGCCCATCCTCAATGCCCAGACCTTGCTCTTGCGCTTCCCTGATCGCTTCTTCGTGAGGTAGAGGACCAGCTTCTTCTTCGGTCAATTTGTCTAATTCCTCCAGGTAGACTGCATTGAACATTTTAGGCATAATGTACTGCCTGAATGGAACCAACAGCATGATGGGAATGGGGAATAAAACACCAGCAACTCCAGCCCAAGTGATGCCGTATATTCCAAGAACGATCACTGTTTGCAGCGCAGTAAAAGCAGCAATAACCTTGAACGGGACTGTCTCCAGAAATGCAACATGCTGCTCTTCCAGTGCCATGTATCTTCTCTTGGGATCTGTCAGCAGGAGGAGAATTCTCTCCCACAGTTGTGAGCCAGGAAGTGATTCGCATGCCATAAATGCGAAATATCCCCAGAGTACAGCTGTTGGCAACCATCGGATGGCGGGGGTGAGTCCGAGGCAGGCCCCAATGGCAAGGGCCTGAGCGAGCCCAGAGCCACGCTGTTCTGCAACTCTGAGCGGAATGTAAGCACCACCATCATGTGGAGGCGTGGCTATTTCTGTTGAAGTGCCATTCACCCCTTTCGAACCCTCTCGGATCCCATTGGCGGAGGGGTGTTCGCGCTGCCGTTTTCTCTGTCCACTCTCTACCAAGGCAAGGCTCTTTGTGTGCATGGGAGACTGCGGAATCACCCCATTCACTGGAGGAATGCCTAGCAGACCGCACAGCAGTGTCATGAGCGCCAAAAGCATCATGTCATAATGATATGTGCTTGGCTTTTTTAGGTTAAATTCTGGCTGCTGGGCCAGTTGGCTGCTGACATTGTGGTCAAAGAAAAAGAGCACTGTAATGATGATGGCTGGGATAACAGCTGCTCCAATGTACTTGGAGGGGACAGACGACATGACAGTCGTCACCTTCCAACAGTCCTTTACATCCCATGTGTTGGGCGTTTGGACCCTGGCGGGAACCCCAGGATAATCAACAGCATAACTGAGACCAGTCCAGACCACTACAAGCAGAGGCACTCCATAATCTGCCAAAAGAGCCCGCAGCGGGGCGAACAAAAATCGCCACTTCCGAGCTTTTCTAATCATGAGCGATGTAATGACCATACCAAAGGCCAGAAATAAGCTCCAAAGGCCATTCATTGTGCGTCCATCGGAAGTCAACTCCTCCCTTTGAAACTCCTCTACCAGGCCTTTGATGGCCTGTTGCATGAACAATATAGCAATCAGAGCCCCAAAAGCCTCTCCGGCAAATCGAGTAAATTTATTAATGTACACGCAGGCATTAGTGACTGCCAAAACTGCAACAAATATGGCGGTGAACACGCAAACCCAAGAGCTCCAAGCCAAGAACAAATTTCTTCCAAGATCTTCTCTGTCCTTGGCAAAATCATACATATACTTGTACACCAAAACAATTGGCTCCGCCACACCGACAATGAGCAATGGCTGCCCTCCAAAAACAGCTTGCATCACGCCAGTTGTGGCACACGCTGCCAGCACATGAACTACATTGATCAACCCATCTGTCTCGGAGGCAAATTGTTCCCCGAATGCTAAAGCGGGAACTACTGAAGCAAAAAATATGTACGTCGATGCAGCAGCCACCCTGCACGCAAGAAGCGCTAGCATGACTCATTCATACACAAACAGAGTTGACCAGCCACAAAACGTTTCTTTCAGTACCTTAATTTATTCTTCCCAATGTCCTTCCAGTCGCTTTCATACCATGGAAATCTCTTTCTTATATCCTTATATATTCCAGATCCGATGGAAAGAACAATATTTGACACAGTGGTCGTTGCCGAGAACGAGGCACCCGGCATGCTGCAGTACGTGGAATGCAGCAGCGATACCGGTACATCTACAGCCCTTTTAGATCCTCACTATTGTTTTTGTGAATTAACCATGGTGCCTTTTGGCATGCAGATGGAATGTGTCAGCAATTTATTGTATTTTTATTCTACTTTAATACAGAACTCTACCGCAATGTGTCGTTGATTGGGCAATCATGCATCGCATTTATATTGAATTAATTTTTAGGCCATTCAAGGGGACATGGGAGAGTATTAAAGGGTTGGATGAGAAAGTCGGGTGCAGCATGGGTGTAGGAGCAGAAGGGACCCAGCCCTCGGGAGGGTGTGTAAGGACTCTCCTAATCGATAATTACGACTCATACACATATAATTTATATCAAATGATTGCATCGGTCAATGGAATGCCGCCCACTGTGATCATGAATGATGAACTCGACGGTCAGGGACTTGAGGGCCTTATTCAAAGAGAAGGAATCGACAATATTGTGATATCCCCAGGGCCGGGGACGCCTCATAAACCCGATGATGCGGGTATATCATTGGAGGTGTTTGAGAGGTGCCGGAATATGCCAGTGTTTGGTGTATGTTTTGGCTTCCAGAGTCTCTGCCTCTTCCATGGGGGAGGCCGAGTTGTCAAGGCCCCTGAGCCTGTTCATGGGAGAATCAGCGTGGTGCATCATAATCAGGAAGATGCCCTTTTCGATAATATACCCAGTAGTTTTCAAGTGGTGAGGTATCATTCTCTGTGCGTGCAGGAGGAATCCCTTGATTCTTCTGTGTGTGCCCCTCTTGCATGGTCTAGTACAGGGGATTCTCGCATCCTCATGGCAGTAAAGCATACACAGTATCCTCATTATGGTGTTCAATTTCACCCTGAGTCGGTGGCAACCGAGTATGGCAGTACACTGTTGGATAATTTCAGGAAACTGACCATTCTCCATCACCAAGGCAATAATGGAGACCTTCTGGGGCACAAAACTGTCGAACCTTGTCCTCTCGCAATCGAGAATGCTCCTTCATTGAACAATACATTGCATTTATACCAGAGAAAGCTGCGAGGAAAGCTTGCAGATTTCAGAGATGGGGCAGCAGAACTTGTAGAGGCCTTGTTTGTGCGAGGAGGGAAGGACGAAAATTTATTCTGGCTCGACAGTTCCACATCCGAACGCACTCGATTCTCATTTTTCGGTAGTACTGGTGGGAATTTATGGCGCAGGATTTCGTACAACCTAGATCGTGGTGATGGCTCTGGCACGCTGACCGTGTGGTCCTCTGATGGGACCGTGGTGTGCCAAGAGGAATGCACGTCTATATTTGACTGGATTACGCGCGAAACCTCTACATTCACTGGATTTGACGACGAATTTGGCTGTCTTCCCTTCGATTTCTGGGGTGGCCTGGTAGGATATCTGGGATATGAACTCAAATGCCAAACGGGAGGCAGAGCAGCGCATAGATCACCTAATGCAGATTCTTGCTTCTTCATAGTCGATAGATTCGTAGCCATCGACCACAAATACAATGACATTTATATCATAGCTGTGTATGCTGATGAATACAATGACGCCGAGGATTCAAGAGAGTGGGTTGATAGAATGGCTGATGCTGTGGAGCAGGTCGAGGAATGCACAACCAGTTTTCCTGTTTCAGATACGAGACATGGAGTGCATTTTGTTGAGCGACATCATAAACATGCGTATCAAAACAAAATTGAGCAATGCTTGGAGGCACTCTTTGACGGCGACTCGTATGAATTGTGTCTAACAAACATGTTGTCGACTGTGCAAGAGCATGTTGATGCACTGCCACTGTACAACAAGCTTCGACGGGTGAATCCCGCGCCTTATTCAGCGTATATGGATTTCTCAAAGTGTATCAAAGGTCCCAAAATCTGTTGCTCAAGTCCAGAGAGATTTTTAAGTGGGACACGAAATGGTAGGCTAGAGGCAAAACCCATCAAGGGGACAGCACGGAGAGACCTCACCGATCGCACGAATGATGCGCGCATAGCTGATTGCTTGTATCATTCCGAGAAAGATCGGGCAGAAAATCTAATGATTGTCGATCTCCTGAGAAATGATTTGGGCAAAGTTTGCGAAACTGGTTCCGTCGAGGTGACAGGCCTCATGCAAATTGAGACGTTTGCCACTGTTCATCAGATGGTAAGCACTATCATAGGCAGAAGAAAACAATCGGTAGGGATTGGAGACATAGTCAAAGCCTGTTTCCCCGGCGGCTCGATGACAGGGGCGCCGAAGATTCGCTCTATGGAAATTCTGGACACCCTTGAAGAGGGGCCTCGGGGTATTTATTCTGGGAGTATCGGCTATTTCTCTTGGAATCAAGCGTTCGATTTGAACATAGTCATCCGAACAGCCATTATAAATGGCCATGATGTTCTGATTGGAGCGGGAGGTGCCATTGTCGTCCAATCTGACCCAGAGGGAGAGTACCTGGAAATGAAACTCAAGGCAGAGCCTTTGATAAATTCTTTTACATACATGTAATGTTCATTCATTTTCGAGCAAATTGGGAATTTTAAAATCAAAAGATCGATCAGTGGACACCTTTGTGTTGTCCAAGATATCATTATAGGATAAAACTATATGGACATGTGAAAAATCCTCAGCCATCCCACACAGAACTCGTGCAGGACTCGTCAGTTGCACACTCCTCAGCACTTGATACAAGTGCACCACTTTGATTTCCATGAAATACGCTCTCTCCTGCCTCTTTGCTTCCGCGAGCCGTTCCTCGATTGATACATGCTGCCTGCATGGTAAACACAAAGTTGATCAATCAATTCTCCATCAAGCATTCTCGATAACAATCCCCAATCTAACGCACTGTGTTCCCTTGGGGTTCTGCGTTGCTGTGCCATCGCTGCCAAATACATCAAATGATGGGAACCCCACACCGATTTTGGACAGCTCAGATTCCGAAATGACGTGAAAATCCCCATCCAGTGTGAGGCACACAACAGCTGTCTTGCTAAAGATTTTCAAATTTTCAAGGATGCCCTGCGACAAGAGAACACCACGTTGCGCTAAAATCGAACATTTGTCACGTAAAAACTATAAAAAGTTACCGCTCACCATGATGGCCTTCAATTCTGGGGCGATATCCAGGTAAAAATTGCATGTTGCATCCTGGCTGCACAATCCCCTGATCCGTGTCACCTCAGACGATGGACATGGTTTCTCTATAGGAATTTCCTGACTAATGTTCATAGATTCGTTGCTCCAGCATATCTCAATCAGTGGCACCGCGGCCCCATTGTTGGATGCTTTCAGAGGCCTGTGGCGCAGGGCTATTTGCAGCTTCTCAGCGTCATGAGCACTTGCAGACCTCAAAGACTTGAGCAACACGTCCAACGACACACGCAAACAAATAACATCGTCCACCTTGCTCTTGCACACGTACAGATCTTCGTCGAATAGAATGTGCTACAGCAATATAATAATGGCTGTGATATATGCTTACTCAACAACAGTTGCCCTGTTTGAAATGGACAGCAGTCTTCAACGCACCGCTTTGATACCGGCTACCACATGCATACCATGTGCCTCAGTTTCATCCTGCACCAGGAATACGTCATGACTTGACAGGAGCAGGAAAATCTTCTTTCCAGTTTTCTGACACGCGGGCAGCAACGACCTCTCCAAGAGCCGGATACCTTCATCCACCAAAACCCCCGAGAACCTCATTCTACCATCATGAGGCGATATCAAAGTAAGAAAAGTAAAGAAAAACGCCGGCGAACAGAGTTGTTCTTGATGGCCCGGCCAACATCTTGCCGAGATTCCTTCAAAGGAAAATTCGACGGATTTTTGAAACAACGTCAATGTTGGAACTGACATGAAACACGTGCTTCTCTCAGAGACACTACGTTATATTTGTTATATTCAATTTGAATGAATCTAGATAGGCTCCAATCTGCACAGCGAAAGCCAACGTTGCAGAATGCCTCGGAGGGGCCCAAAAAGGGCAGTTACCAGGTTGCCTCGGGCCTCAACAATGCTGTACCGATCAAAGACAGCTGAAACAAATGCACATGAACTTAATACACATGGTATCGGGAAAAAGAGCGATCAGAATGATGGTCAACGGGTACAGAGCAATGGAATTGTCGTTGCCGGGACCGACGACGAGAACACCGGGGGCACAGACTTGATTGAGAATGCAATAATAGCATCTTTTCAAAGGTTGCCTGAACATTTGGTACGAGCTATCGAGACACGCCGCCTTGAGGAGAGTTTGCAAACTCAGCAACGACATGACAGCACCCCTGCCCTTGAGTCGTTGAGGCACGATCTGGGGCAAAATCTCGGCCATGTGTGCTCCCACCTGAACAAAATAGTTGGGGATGTGCTATATAATGAGTTCGAAGCTGGAAATAAGGAAACTGTGGGGCACCTGGGTGAGTTGCTGGATTTGCTGTCTCCTGGGTGTCAGAAAGTTGGTGGGAGCCAAGAAGTCTCTCAGCAGGATGGGGGCTCGCACTTTTACATGAATCCCGAGGATGTTGGAGAAGCTTTGACGTTTGAGGTCGATGAGCGTGTGGTGGAGATGCAGCAGGACAAGCAAATCTCCCAAAACCCTGGAAGAAGGAAGCGGAAAGATCAATCAAAGGGCCAGAAAACTATTGTTGCGGCGTATGGTTCGCTACAATGGAATATGAAAATTCAAAGCCAGTTGTGTTATTTGCTTCGAGTCGCATTGTCTCAAGAGCATGCTGATGTAGGGACGTGCTCATTTTCCTCAAACTTTCAGAAAGAGGCATTAAAGGTTAGGGATAGCGGGGCAAGCCAGGGAATGCAACTTATTGGTGCAACACTGGAAGAGGTCTGCAAAACCCTTGAAGGTATGTTCATTTTGCTTTTTAGTGACGCTTCGAGTGAAGGATTGTCGAAAGAATAGAATTCATGTGATCTCGTATTGTGTTCGCAGTGGGAGGCTTCGTTGATGCAGAGGAGTTTATGGCTGAGCTTGATTCCTCATGCAAAGAGGCGGCACAGATATACTTGTCCTTGGACAATGCAATGGTGAGACGAGGAAAGATCATGGGATTCGCGGATGCGTTCATCAATCTGATCGCAGAGGTGCTGGATGATATCATGGGCGTCACAGGGGTGAGGAAAATGAAGCGAGGTGCCAGAAAGAGGGGCAAGGCCAGCACAGAGGATGGACAATATGCGGATCATGATATAAACACTCCGAAAGTGAAGCTTCCCAAATCAATTGCATTCAACCGAGAGCCATATCGCCACGGAAACTGGAGGAAGACACCATTTAAGCCTCGCCCATATGTTAGGCTGGAAAGCTATCATATTGTGGAGGAGTTTGCAAGGGATGAAATCACGAAAAAGCTCGCGACAAAAAAGACTGGTGGATGCGATGGAGAACACTGTAAACGGAGGGACACTTTGGGGGAGTACTCTTTGGAAAAGGACAGTTTTGTCTCTTCCTGTCACTGCTTATCGCGAAACACAGAATGTGGGCCATCTTGCAAATGCGACGAATCTAACTGCCTGAATAGAGCGGTCACAAAGCGACAAGCAGTAAAGCTTGGGATCGATGTTGAAGAAATAGATTCATGGGGAATGGATTGTTACACGAGAAAAAATATCCAGGACGGTGCGTGCTATTCCAGACTCTGTGCATACTTTCAAGCATGTGTGACCATGATTTGACCCACCATCACAATTTTTGCAGCAATACTAGAGTCTCAAGCATTTGGAGAATACGTGATTCCGGATTACGATAAAGCGTCAGCCCCGTGTATGGCTGCAGCCACTTCTGCGGGACAACATGCTGCTGTTGCAGCCGATGCACCCTCTCCGTCCTCCAACAAGGGAATCCAAGAACACGACAGCATTCCAAAAGACGGTATTGTACAAAGAATGGCCTCTGAATGGATTGAGTATACCCTGATGCCGGCCATCAACAGACAGGGTCCCCGAGGATGGGATTTGAATTGTGCCCTCGAATCCACACTCTCTGTGGCAGAAGCACAAGACGATCAGAGGTCGGTGCGGGCGGTAAAGGCTATCCAACAGCGATTCGAAGAGGTGGGCTCAAATTACTTCAGGCTGCACCCTAAAGGCGTGGGCCTGGTATGCAAGAGAGAGGATGGTATACCACCACTCACTTTTGTCGAGGAATACTTGGGAGAAATTCACACACCATGGAGATGGTTTGAGCTACAGGATGCAGTGAAAAAGATAACAGGAAGCGAGCTGCCAGATTTCTACAATATCGTTTTGGAGCGCCCCAAGGACGACCCAGACGGATATGACGTTTTATTTGTCGATGCCGCAGCCAAGGGCGCTGTTGCCTCCCGCATGTCTCACTCCTGCACCCCAAACTGCCAAGCAGTTGTGATGGCTTGCAATGGAAGATTGACCATTGCCCTATATACTCTTCGACACGTCCATCCAGGGGAGGAGTTGACGTTTGACTATTCGTCTGTCACGGAGTCTGAAAAGGAATTCAGGCAGGCTATTTGCCTGTGTGGAACACACATGTGTCGTGGGTCATACCTGTATTTTACAGGAAGCAGAGCTTTCATGCAAATTTTGTCGAAACATCACAACATTCTGCATCGACAAGTGGCATTGATTCGTGCCGGCTCGGAGCCTCTCACGAGGGCAGATTTAGCAAGGCTGAAAAAATTCGGGCTGGGGTGTAGCTGTCTAGGAAGCAAAGAGGATGGCTCCAGGGTTCCTTCATGGCTAGAGAAATGGGCTTCACTCATTTGTGAATATCTTGAAAAAGAGTATGTGTGCTTGAAGGAGGAACTATTGCATAAAGATCCCTACAAACGATACACTGAGGCTGCAGCTGCAGCAGAAGCAAAAGGGGTTGTATCCAACAGAGTACAAAATATTGTCATCACCCTGGACAAAGTCCGAATGTTTTTAAAACAGCAATCTCAGACTCAAGAGCCGTATCTTCGGATTTTGCAGGAATCAGAGGTGATTAACCACTTGTGGAATGGGCCAAAATCCATATCCAAACGGCTGCTTCGGGGATGTGCCCATGTGCTGGCCCCCAAAGAGGCGCTGACCATGTCAGATGGCTTCAAAGTTGCCGAGATGATGAATAACAACATCTTCCCAGATAACGTGGTTCGTTTGGCAGGTATGGTGAGGGAGAGGGTATCGTCTGCAGATGAAGCAAGAGGTAAACTGATCAAGTTGTGTGATGCCATTCGCCAGCTTGACCTCGAAATTGGCGGTGGTCTGACTGCCGCTGCAGATGCAGGAACTCTATATGCTCATACTCGAATGTGGTTCTCCTGTGCCAGGCATTATAAGAATATAACCTCTCCCAAGGTTCCAATCAACTTGGAGGACCTTTTTCTAAACCGAGGTGATGCTGATACAAGTGTACCAGAGGAGCGCCAGTTGTCCAGCGCACAGTCGCTCGCGAAACAGCATTCAAAAAACCCAGCGCTTCGAAAAGTATACCGCCCTACCTACGCCTGGGGCCAATTGAGTGGATGGTTCAAGCAAACAGTGAATGACCCAACAGCGTCACTCTCTGCTGAACGACGCGGAGCAATTTCCCTGCCAGATATCGAGTCTGCGTTCAAACAAGGTTCCACCAATTACCTAGATAAAGACAGACCAGATATGCTGGAACAGTTGGACAACAGGCCCGACTCCATGTGGAAGACTGGGAGCCTTTGGCAATTCAGGAATGAATCCAAAATTTACGGCACCCCAATGCTCGATCAGGCATGGGTCCAGGTGACCGGCACGGGAACGAATCCCATGCCCGCATTGCTCTCAAAACTAAGGGCAGCAAAGCTTCCGCCCACCAGAAGAAGCAATTCTGGTGGAGCCCCAGAGAATGGCTACAGACGCTCCAGGGGCAGCAATTCAAAAAATTCAGACATATACGTGATGGGATGATGCACCTCCAGAACTAATTTATAATTTAAATAATTAATAAACTGTTGGAACTAGATAGAGCTCGATATTCGGCTAGCAGTAATAGACTAGATCATTCAGCATGGCAAAGGACGATTCTCCCCCTGAACCTTCCAATGGAGGAGGAGAAGAAGAAGAAGAAGAAGAAACGTGTGGATTTTGTATATTTATGAAGGGAGGAGGATGCAAAGAAGCATTTGAGGTGGGAGCACTGAGATGTGTGTGTTGAAAGAGCTTGGTTGTGGCCCTAAGCCCCTTCAAATGTTTGCAGGCATGGAGTGCGTGCGTCGATGCAGAGCGCAGTGCAGATAATGACTTTACAGAAACGTGCAAAGAAGCGGTGCGAGACACAATCTTTGAGTGCTCAAGTTGTTGCTGCAGGCTCTTTTTTCCTGAGACCTGTATGTATGTGTTTGCAGACCATAGCTCTCCGTGAATGCATGCTAGCCAACAAGGAGTACTATGCTCCTTTATTAGAAGAAGAAGAACGTGAGATGGAGCGGCAGCAGCAAGAAAAGGAGGAGGAGGAGGAGGAGGAGGAGAAATGAGAAGAAATATTATTATTACATGTATAAATATTATTATTATTCATCGTCATCTGACAATTGATATACGTCAACTTGATCCTCGCCATCAAAGCCATCTTCGCCATCGCTCGATGGCGTATTTTCTAATTCATCAACATTGTGCGGCATGTCGTCACTGACTCTTGTCCTCTTCCTCATTTCGTCTTCTTCTTCACTTCCGTGATCGTCCTCGTCACCACCACTATAGTCTTCTTCCTCGGCTATAACTGCGTCCTCCATGGACCTCATCTGCAGCCGCTGGATTGTCTGCTCCCGAAGCTTTTTCGCCAGGGTGACAATGGCCGTGGGCCCCTCAGCCTCCAGGTCTTGTGCAAACTTGCGGATGGCACCTGAATCCTTTGGACTGAACTGGGATTTATTTCTAGCCTTAGTAACAAGCTCGTTGGTGCTGCTTATTGCCTGGCACAATTGCTTTGCTCCTCGTTTGAAACGGTCCCTGTCTGCTGACTTTGCAAATGCTCTCAGCCTCAACAGGGGAACATATGATACTTCCAGAAATCCTGGGTGGTACCCCCACTGCGCCAAGTGTTCACTCAGTAATTCAAACACGACATCAACTACCTCGTCTTGGAAGGATGCTGCCCTCAATATGGTCGAGCCGACTCGTAGACGAAGATTAATGTCTGTGACGGTATTTGCTGCCACTGGTTTGGGCTTTCTCCCGAGGTCTTTCCACTGCAGAACTTCTAATAACAGGGAAGACACAGGAATATACAAGTTATTGCAAGCAGCTATCTCGTTCAGCATTCGAATGCATTTCAGCCTGAGTGGTATAAATGAGGGTGATCCAATCAGCGTGCATGCCCCAAGGAGCAACTGGGACACTGGATAGAACAAGGGCTCTAATTGATCAGGGTACGTCACTAGTACAGTAGCCCATAGCTCAAAGCAATTAATTGTCTGCCAGCAGTAGATCTCTTTGTAAGACTCTTTTGACTTGCTGGTGAGCGCCTGCCTCATTTGACTGGCCAAATCCTTGATGGCCACAAATGCGTGCTGATATGTTGCTGCCAAATCTATACCATACATCTCGACAGCACATGATGCCATAAAACGAATATTGGGCGCAGAGCTGGCATTGAAGAATTTGGCGGCACTTGCAAAAGATTTGTACGTCCCTTTCAGACAGCTATCAAGACACAAGGCAGGCAATTTAATTGCTAGGGCACGAATGAACAGTATTGCCTGTACCTTGGCCTCATCTTCACCACTAGAGAAAATTTTCAGAGCTAAAGCAATCAGCTTTCTTCTGATTTTGTCAAAATCTCTCAAAAAGATTACAGAGTGTCGCAATCTCTCCAACACATAGCTCTGCATGGAAGCATCAGTCACCTTGCCTACAAGATCAACGATATATAGCCCTCAGATCAATCATCATTGCACTCGAAAACGCACTGAAAATAGGTCACCACAAGGCATATTCGATATAGGCTCGTTACGACTCCCCATAACTTGTCACGATCAAGTTCCAGGGATTTGACTAGAGCCCACAAGGACAACGTACCTAATAGATGCAGCGTGTTTCCCAAATAACTGCGAATATATACTTCGAACTTGGGCCAGCGAGTTGATGCTGTTACGTCGACGTCCTCATCCCCTTTCTCTATAGAAAGAGCCTTTCTAAATATACCGTCAGCCTTTCCCAGCATAAACAGCAAGATTTTGTTATACACAGCAGAGCTAGCCAGGCGAAGACTTTCATCCTCATCATCTCCATAATGGCAGGCGATGCGATAGAGCCTGGTCATCTGACGAACAGCTCCCAGGGATGCATTCTTCTCTGCTGCAGCACACCATGACTTGAGAGACTCTGATGTGATCACCTCCCTCGTATCATCCTCCACCTCAGGTTGTTCACTTTCTTCGACTCCATCGCCCCCTGATTCGTCGCTACCATCAACGTCGAAGTCCAGCAAATTTTGGTCAGTCTCCTTCAGATACTTGTAAAACTCAGGGTCTGTTTCCTTCAACTTCTCCATGTCCTCCTTGGTCATCCCAATATCCTCCTCATCGCTATCGGACGATGCCACAGAGTCACTCTTGTCATCCTTCTCAACGTGTGAACCGTCAATCCCTCCAAACACGTCCATCCCGAGCAAATCGTCCACACTCATTTCCTCGACTGCTTTGGGAACACCAACCTCGCCCACTGCAAACACCCATACAACCATTGAAACCATGTACTACCGAACTTTTATGTATATGATTACACGGAGATCCATCCAATCGATTCACAAACACACCTTTCTGCATACCCTCCTGGCTTGGACCTGCATGCCCTGGAGGCACCGCTTTCCTCTTTCTGCCTTTCTTCACCTTCGCCATTCTCAAGCCGATGTATTATAATGTGTCTAAATGCATACTAAGAAGGGGGAGACATGGCTATATGAGGATTCCGTCTGCAATTCCAATGGAATTGTTCCGACAATAAATATTTAAAATGGCCTTGGCACCGCAAAATTCCCCATTCCCACCCGCAAAGGAAGAGAACAATTCCAATTGTCTCATGAATCGCTGTATGAGAGCTCTAGGAACTCGGTTTGGTGGATTGGAACCTCCAACACGCGGGATCCCGAACAGAGTAGCTGGAAAGAGCAGGGCAATCGACACAAAGTCCGAGAACGAGATGCTATTCTCGGAAGCATTCACAAGTATTCCTAATGCAAGAGATCTGGCTGAGACTGCGACGTCTTTACGCCCTGGGAGGGTGTTCAGATCGGGCAACCCGAGCAGCGCGATCATGGAGGACTACACCAAACTCAGACAACATTTTCGGGTGCAGCATCTCTTGGATCTTCGGTCGGCCGAGGAGCACGCGTTGGATGATGGGTGGCATGCTGTGCTAAATAATGGGACCATAAAGACGTATCACTTCTCGGACAGGCTGGGTGTGCACACAGATACGGAAGCCATTGAGATGCTGGATGAAGAGCTTCCGTACTGCGAGCTTCACAGGTTTTCCTTGTTGGAGAAGAGGAAATTCATCCCCAAGCTGCTGTGGAGACTTCCGAAGTTGAAGACATTGATCGCGTTGGCCTGGAAGACTGCTGGGTACGACGACAAGATGAAGGAGATTTTGCTTCCCGAGGTGAATGCGTTGGGGCTCCCGTTGGTGTATGAAGTGATCCTGGAGACTGCCAAAAACGAAGTGAAAGGATGCATGGACACAATTTTGCAGGCTCTGCAGAATAATCAACCGACGCTGATCTTTTGCAAGCTAGGAAAGGACAGGACAGGGCTGATTTCTGCACTGGTTTTGTCCTGTTGTGATGTCGACAGGAGTGAGATTCTGAAAGACTACGCACTGAGTAATGGATTGAATGAAGTTGCGTTGGGCGGAGTGGAAAATATGAAGGAAGTCGAAGGCGTGGACAGGAGCATGTTTTCCAGTGCCCCTCCTGAAGTGCTCGAGAAGACCTTTGAATTCCTTGATAGGAGGTTTGGCGGGGTGCATGAATACCTGGACCACATCGGATTTTCCCACCATCTTCAACGGCAATTGAAAGACATTTTAACATGAAAATTTTCATACAATACCTATTGACTGCACCTCTACATCGGCAGACTTCTTTTCTACCCTCTCAAGCCACAGGTTGAGTCTATCCTTCATGTCTTCTATTTCGGGCATGGTCAACACTCTCGGAGCAATCCATGAGATTGATACAGTGCCATTCACTTGATCTATGATTCCCTCAATCAACCGCAGTGATAACGCCTTCATGAGAAGGAACTCTACGCTCTCTATGGGCAGCTTTGTTCGTGCACCTATATCCGCCAGCGACACGCTCTTCTCGTCGGCAGGTAATGAGCTGACATAGGATACTAGACACAGGACGGTGATCTTCTCCCTGAGCTTTCTTTCGTTGGCGACGAGTGCTGGCTGACCATTCAGGACACTGGCATGCACCGTGCACAGAGTGTCGTACCTTTCAATGTCACCCTGATGGAAGCATTCCAACAGGTCATACAACCACCCAAAAGAACCACTCGATCGCAGGTTTTCCATGATTGGGTGCACCAAGAGTTCTCCAAAACTGTACACATCTTCTCCAAGCAATGCTGCCAATGACACGTCCACAGCAACAGCCTCGGCAAATTCCCTTGACAAGCCTTCGCTCGACGCGTACGCGAGGTACATGAGTGCAGCTTTGTAGTAGGCTGCATAGTCAGACTTGGCCTTGTGATACTGCATGGTGACGTAGTATACAGCCGCAGCAACTTTATGGTTCACTTCAGACATGGAGTCCAACAGCCTGGAACCTCTGTCCATGAGTTGCTTGCACTCTGCCATATTCTCCGATATCAAATAATACTGTGCTATCTGCATTTCTAAGTACAAACATGCTTCATCGGCCACGCCGTCAACGTGGGATTCTCCCTGCTTTGCCTTGTGCAGTTTAATGCTGTCCAGAACTGACTGGAGGAACGCCTGTCCGTCGTACGGGTCTGCCATTTCCTTGCTCGTAGCGACAGCAAACAAGGCCAACTTCAATGGGTTTATTTTATCTGCAAAGCCTTGAATGAAGTTGTTGTACAGATCCTGGAGAGGGCAGAGTTTGACAAATTCCGGATCGGTGATTCGTTCTTCCAGCAGAGTCGTGAGTTCATGCCACAGCCTTTTACTGTATAACTCACGGGATGGAGCCAAATACTGTTCAAGTTGTGGCCCCTTGGAGCACGCAGTCTCCAGCCACAACGCATATTGATCAGTCGAGGACGTCATCGACTCGAATCGTCAATCTAGACACTATAAGCAGTTTCAAACAATCAAAGAAATACTAGTATAAGTAGTAGTACAAATATTGTGCATGTGACGCTCCTCTCGAGAGAGACTGAAGCAGCAAAAAGAATCATCACCGGGCGATCGGCCGGTAGTATGTCAGACCAAGCCATGCAAGGAAGAAAAAGACACATGGGAAGATCAATTGCATCCCCACGAATTCCCATGCGGTCAACCAATCCATACCAAAATATGATGTCACACTGGGGCTTCCTAAGAACGGGAAGTTCCTCTCCCCTGAAAAGAAATTGTTCATCTGGGCTCCAAAACCATAGTACGTGGGAGTGAGGTAGAGCATCCATCTCCACCACCACCCAATGGAATCTGCACGGATCAAGTATCCCGAGAAGAACAGACAAATGACCCCGAAGATTGGCACGGCTGCATTGGCAACGTCGATACTGGGGGACACCGAGCAGATGGCATATGACACGGTAATACCAGCAATGTACGTGAT
Source organism: Picochlorum sp. BPE23 (assembly GCA_025209345.1). Lineage (NCBI taxonomy): Eukaryota > Viridiplantae > Chlorophyta > Trebouxiophyceae > Picochlorum > Picochlorum sp. BPE23. Next base: position 30,610 of record JANSVD010000005.1, on the reverse strand, counting down.
GAAGAAGGAGATCCACCACAGCACAAAGTTCCCAGCAAGCTTCATGCCAAACCACATAATCACATTGATGATGAGGGTCACCGGTACAGCAATGAAAAATTCCTCTAATAGCAAATACATCAAAAATGTGACCGATCGATACAGACCATCATTCCTTTCCCTAAAGTATAAAGGTCTCGCAAGCATGATGCTCGGGATGTAGGCTGCTGCCCCAAAGGCAGGTGTCACACACCAGAAAAATATGATACCGGTGACATTTGTGACACTGGACGGAGACACGTTGTCCGCCACGAACCAGAATGTGGAAAACATGATGAGAGTTTGAATCAGCCAAGGGGCAGCATGAGAGCCATAGAAGACACCTGTGCAGTAGTTCTTGATGAGCCTGTATCTCATCAGGATCAAGAGTGAGTACCAACTTGGAGTTGTTGTAGCCTTCTTCACGGCAAGAATTTTTGCAAACTCATCAGAAACTTGCGTTGTCTGCTGCATCTGTTCCTCGAGTTCCCCCATGGCATGATCGTGTGCCTCAGAGTTCTTATAGCAATCCACCAGGGAATCAAAATGGCCGGCCCTGTCGGCCATCATGATGACATCCGTGATCCATTCTGCTTCGCTTGCAACATGAAGGTCCAAAGAGCTCTCGAAGCTGGAGCAAGCATTTTTCAGGTACGCCATCGTCTCACTGCATTTTCCAAAGAACACCGTCTTGCCTCTCAGGAGCAACAGCATCCTGTCGAAAGAAGAAAAGGCATACTCCGACGGCGAATGGATGGTGGCGCACACCGTGATTCCTGTGGACGACAAAGATTTGATCACAGATATAACTTCGTTGCTGGTGAAAGAATCCAGTCCAGTAGTTGGCTCGTCCAAAAAGAGCACCCTTGGGTTGCTAATCAATGCAATGCCAATGTTGACGCGCTTTGCCTGACCCCCAGATATCCCTCGAGCAAGGTTACTTCCGATCAGCACTTTTCGACACGACTCTAAGCCAAGCTTTTGTATCACATCGTCGACCGCAGCCTGCTTGTCGCTGCTCGAGACGTGCATTTCCAGTTTGAGCTCGGCAGTGTACCGAAGCATCTCCTCTGTCGTCAGAATGGGCACAAGAGTATCAAATTGCTCCACATAGCCTGTATATCGACGGAGAAACATTGGAGTAGGCTTGATTCCTCCGAATTTCACCTCCCCCTCGAGGCTGCCGACCTCCTTCCTCGACGACAGGATATCCAGCAGTGTGGTCTTTCCGCAGCCACTTGGGCCCATCAGCATACAGAGTTCGCTTGGCCTCAAGTATCCGCTCACTCCATCGATCAATTTCTTAAATGTTCCCTTCTTGTTCCTGTCTTTGACAGCGTAGGTGAGATTTCTGAAACTCACAAGGACGCCTTGGCCGGACGGCAAGTAAGGAGATGAGACAGAGTGAGGCAAGGACTTACGGACCTTTGTTTCCTCCGCCATCCTTATCGATTTGGATAATTAAATGGACAATGTACCTCAATTGCCGCCTTCGTTGCGATGGCAACAAAAGGCACCAGTGGTCCACAATCGACTCACAACTCACTGCATCCGTGATTGAACAGTTTAAAAAACATTGTTCTTATCGTGACCCAGAATACTCCAGATCACCATTAATTCAATGAAAGATAAACATTCTAGATATATGGATGTGCCAGCATATCACATTAGATAGCACCCCTTTGCTGCATGGTGTTCTTCCCGCATGCTGAGAAGAGACGCAGCCTGTAGGCTTTAGATAAACGATGGTGACTGGGAGTAAACATGATGAGGCGATCCTGGAAGTCATTCTGAAGCATGAATCAGTGACGGATGCCGACGTTGCGCGAGAATTGCCCCACACCACAGCAGAGCAGAGAGCGCATGCTTTTAACGCGCTCCTTAGCTCTTCGAAGATACAGCTGGTGGGGAATGATTTTGATAATCCTAGGTATCGGGGTTTTGCGAGAGAGGAGGCAATCAAAGTCAAAGGTTTGGGGGCAGAAGACATGTTGGTGTATCAGGTCATTAGCCAAGCTGGCAACGTCGGAATATGGACGCGAGACATGAAGCAGAGAACAAACTTACCGCAGGGAAAGATAACAAAGATATTGAAATTGCTGGAAGAAAGGGGCTTGGTGAAGGCGATCAAGAGCATTCAGAATGCAAGTAGGAAGGTGTATATGCTGAGCTCCCTCGAGCCAGCCAAGGAAATCACCGGAGGGCCGTGGTATGGGAGTGACCAGCAGCCCGATAAAGCATTCATCGAGACAATTAGAACTGTGGTGTCGAGTTTTGTAGAGAGGAGCGGCCCAGTCACGCTGGAGGCGGTTGCCCAGTTCATACAGCAGTCTGGCGTCAGCAGTCAGCCCCTCCAGCAGGAGGATGTGGCCAGTATTCTCAAAACGCTTTGCTACGATGCTGTTTTGGAGAAGATTTTCCAAGTCTCTCATGAAGGCATACGCGTTGAAAAGTACAGAAAAGCCAACATGCCCACCCTCACCAGCACGCCCCTAACCTCTGTGCCCTGTGGCGTGTGCCCCGTGTTCACAGAATGCCACGAGGGGGGTGCTATTTCTCCAGAACGGTGTCAATATTATACGACGTGGTTCGGTCAACTAGATTTTTAAATTACTTTTAAATTATTTATGTAGCATGCCGTTCAGCAAACTCCAACATGAATTCCGTCAAAGCCACCACACCTTCATGTGGCATGGAGTTGTAAATCGAAGCTCTCATTCCTCCCACACTCCTATGTCCCTTGAGCTGTACCATTCCAAGTTTTGCAGCCTCCTCGATGAAGAGTTTTTCCAGGTCTGCTGATGCTGGAATGGTGAAGGGAACATTCATGAGTGACCTCACAGAATGCTCTGTAGGGCAGCTGTAGAATCCATTGGACTGGTCAATAATGTCATACAGAATGCCAGCTTTGCTTTTGTTGTACTTATGCACGGCTGTGAGCCCTCCATCTTCCAGCATTTTCTCAAAAACGAGGCCACACATGTAAATAGACCAACACGGTGGTGTGTTATAAAGTGAATTGTCATCCGCCAACGTCTTATAGTCCAACATTGTTGGAGTAATATCCCTCGCGGCTCCAATCAAGTCTTCCCTAACAATGACGATGGTTACGCCAGCAGGCCCGATGTTTTTCTGGGCACCAGCGTAGATGATGCCAAATTTGCTGACATCAATTGGCTTGCTGCAGAAATTCGACGACATATCCGCCACGAGTATCTTGTTTCCAACAGCAGGAGGCACTTGAAACTCCACGCCCTGGATGGTCTCGTTGTCGCAGTAATGCACGTACTTGGCATCCTCTGACAGATTCCAAGTCCCAGCCGGTGGGATGGACTTGTTGTCACCAGATGCGACAATATTTACCCGTGCATACCGCTCAGCCTCTTTCACAGCCTTTTTAGACCAAGATCCTGTCACGATGTGGTCCACGGTGTCGTCCTGGGAGGATGTCAAGTTCAAGGGAATGGAGGAGAACTGTGTGGAAGCACCTCCCTGGGCAAACAGAATCTTGTAATTATCCGGCACGTTCAGAAGTGTTCTGAGATCCCCTTCCGTTTTTGCAATAATGGACTGAAATTCTTTACCCCTATGCGACATCTCCATCACAGAAACGCCGCTTCCGCCCCAATTCAACAGCTCATCCTGGGCCCTCTCCAAGACGTCCAGTGGCAAACACGCCGGCCCTGCGCTGAAATTCCATACCCGGCCATACGGCTGATTTGCGACAGCCTTCACTGTAGTTCCCCTTGATCTCTGCAACCATCACGGCAAACATGAATGAATTTTGGGGAACTCACGACTGGCCGACGCTCTGGCGAAACTGGGGGTCGATTGCCGCGAGCAACCGACCTCTCACGACAGCGCACTATTGATCGCAATACAAGCACCTCGTATTTGATTTCTTACCTGTGCTGGGACACGCCTTGTACGACTGGCTCCGAGAAAAGCCTCCCGTGTTGCATGACGATACTGTCGCCCAATTGATCCTGTGCAACTCATCATACTGATACAACGTCGACCTTTTCCAAATGAAAATACCAGTGTATTCAATATTGCAGCCGGTGTCAGGATCCGCCGATCTACGTAAGAAGATGTCTCTTGAGATTTCAGAGACGTTGAAAAGATGTCCTGATTAAGAAAAAAAATCAATGGATTCTGGACTGCAATACCATCTGCGGGAGTGGGCGATTCAATTATAAAACATTTATAAAATTATCTCAGTTATGGGCACAGACAAGACGAAAAAGAGGAAGAAGACGAGTTCCTGTACGTGACATGTCTCATGCATGGCTCGGTGGTTGTATTGTAACCTTGCTTTGTTCACCTGCAGCTGACATGAAATCTGGGAACGGAGAAATATCTGAAGGTAAAAATGCACCGGCTGTGTCGAATAAGCCGACTGCCAGTATGGTTGCTGGGATCATGTCCGAGCAACAGTTTTCAAGTTTGGACCTCACGAGCCAAACACTGCAAGGAATCGAGGATATGGAATTTAAACAAATGACAGAAGTACAGGCAAGGACCATTCCGCATCTGCTGCTGGGTAAAGACTTGCTGGGTGCCGCAAAGACGGGCTCTGGAAAGACGCTGGCCTTCCTGGTGCCATGTGTGGAGATGCTCCACAGAGCCAAATTCATGCCGCGGAACGGGACGGGGGCACTCATTATTTCGCCGACGAGAGAACTGGCTCTTCAGATCTATAATGTAGTGCGAGAGGTGATGAAGCACCACAGCCAGACCCATGGACTGGTGATTGGAGGGGCAAACAGGAGAAGCGAAGCTGAGAAACTGGTGAAGGGGGTCAACCTCCTGGTTGCTACACCGGGGCGGCTGTTGGACCACTTGCAAAATACTCAGGGCTTTGTATATAGGAATCTACAATGTTTGGTGATTGATGAGGCGGACAGAATTTTAGAAATCGGATTCGAGGAGGAGATGCGTCAGATCATTCGGCTCCTCCCCAAGGATAGGCAGACCATGCTATTCTCGGCCACGCAGACGACCAAGGTAGAAGATTTGGCTCGCATATCTTTCAAATCAAAGCCGATCTACGTGGGCGTGAACGATACGGAGGACGATTCCACGAGGGAAGGCCTGGAGCAAGGATATTGCGTGGTCCCTGCTGACAAGCGCTTTCTGCTTCTCTTCACCTTTTTGAAGAAGAATGTGGGCAAAAAGGTGATGGTATTTTTCTCGTCTTGCAGTTCGGTGAAATATCACTGCGATCTGTTGAACTATATAGACATGCCTGTCAGGGCGATTCATGGCAAACAAAAGCAGGGAACCAGAACCACGACATTCTTTGAGTTCTGCCAGGCGGAGAAAGGGATCCTACTGTGCACGGACGTCGCTGCTAGAGGTTTAGATATCCCTGCAGTAGATTGGATCATCCAGTTTGATCCTCCTGACGACCCCAAAGAGTATATTCACAGGGTTGGAAGGACCGCCAGGGGGAAGGATGGGACTGGCAGGGCCCTCCTCATGCTCCTCCCGGAGGAACTTGGCTTTCTAAAATATCTCAAAGCAGCAAAAATACCCCTCAATGAATATGATTTCCCTCCGAACAAGCTTGCCAATGTTCAGTCGCAGCTGGAAAAGTTGGTGGAAAAGAACTACTATCTGCACCAGGCAGGTAAAGATGCCATGCGAGGCTACCTCCTCGCGTACAATTCGCACTCGCTCAAGGATGCATTCAACATCCATTCGTTGGACCTTAAAGCTGTAGCGAAGTCATTTGGCTTCAGCAACCCCCCGAGGGTGAACATCAACATTGAATCTAGGGCTGCCCACACAAGAAAAGCGTCCTCCCTCACCGGCAGGGCCGCCAACTACAAGCGGGGCAGGGGACCGCATGGCTTCAGTGAGAGCAATCCATACGGTAATCGCCCAAACAAGACCAAGAAATCATAATATGCGCCGAGATGTAACATTGCTACAAATTGATCCAGACAACACAGGCAGGGTGTTCTCAAAAATTGAGCGCGCTTCCAATTTAAATTTGCCGATTCGCTCAATCCCTGCTGCTCGTACGAGTTCGGCAAAGGCATGCTGCACTTGAAACACTGAAATAATAATTAAATCTCTCCGACAAATTGAAGGGCCAAAAAAGGACATATACGAGAACGAGCCCTGTTTGATTCGTCATGGACGGCCCCAGTTCACCAGGTTCCTTGGGTAGAGGTGCGTCGCGGCTCGCAAATGTCGACTATATATATCCACTATATTCCTAAACATATGTTTGTGTCGTTGTTTCAGGGCACTCTGGCTCGCAAACGCCAGCACCATCCGGGGGAGGATCCCAGCCTCGGCAGTTGAACGGAGGAAGCCAGCCTACGCCGATGGGGAGTGCTTTGGGCACGCCATCCAGCAGGGTAGTTCCTGCAGCATCTCTTTCTCAATTAGAAAGCGCGGGAGGGCGTGCAGGGCGATCTGCGTCCGTGAGCTTGACCCCGAGGGTGGACCTTGGTTTCTACGGTGGATATCTTGGGCTGCAGTCTCACGGAGGTGCCCCTCCGTCAAACCAACGCCGCGCCAGTATTGCTTCTGACTCAATAGTCGCAAGTGAAGATGTCGATGGAGATCCAGATGCGACGTACATTTGGGGAACCAATCTGACGGTGTCTCGAGTCATGAGTCGCTTCAACGCTTTCATCAGAGGCTTTGAGGAGGAGGACACTGGGGAGCAAAAGTACATGAAGCTCTTGGTTGAGTCCCGAAGGAGAGGTGAAGTTTCGTTCAATATCGATGGTAGGCACATTTTTGCCTTTGACCCGACCTTGTACCAGTGGACATTGGCTTTTCCGGTGGAGACTGTCCCCATATTTGACTATCAGCTTGCCCTGATCACGTGCGAGATTGAAGGCGTGGTGGATCCAGAGTCCCTTGATAGTCCTCTCCAAACAAGGGTGTACAATTTGAGGGAAAGCAAGGTCATCAGAGATTTGGACCCGACAGACATTGGAACCCTGGTGTCTGTGTCGGGCATGGTGACTCGCGCATCTTCTGTGATTCCGGACCAGTCGTTAGCATGCTTCAGATGCACCAAGTGCAACCATGAAGCAATCACAAGAAATGACAGAGGGAATATTGACGAGCCATCGAAATGCCCAAATGGTGCCTGTCAAGCTAAATTCACCATGCAGTTGGTCTACAATTGCTCAGCATTCGTGGACAAACAAATGCTCAAGGTTCAGGAAGCTCCAAACGACATCCCAGAGGGGGAAACGCCTCACACTGTGACAATGTTTACCAGACAGGATCTGATGGATGCCGTGAAGCCAGGAGACAGGGTCAGGGTTGTGGGAATATATCGAGCTCAGCCAGTCAGGGTCAACCCTCGTGGCAGGGAGGTGAAATCTATCTACAAGACGTTCATTGATGTGATGCATGTGGAGAAGGATGGTGCTCATGACGATTTGTTCTCGCTCATGATGGATGAGGCCTCTCAGACCCAAGCAGATGGAACCAGAAGCCACCCGAATGACATCATGTCCAACACGTCAAACATGACTGCTGAGCAGGTGCAAGCCAAGAAGCAAAAGTTCCAAGAGATTGCATCCAGTCCTGATGTCTACGAAAGGCTTGCAATGTCCCTCGCGCCCTCCATCTGGCAGCTCGAGGATGTCAAGAAAGGGCTCTTGTGTCAACTTTTTGGAGGAGTATCAAAATCCTTGCCATCTGGAAAGACAAGAGGAGAGATAAACGTACTGCTTGTCGGTGACCCTGGTGTTTCAAAGTCTCAGATATTGAGTTATGTCCACAAATTGGCTCCACGCGGCATTTATACTTCCGGCCGGGGTTCTTCGGCGGTGGGTCTGACTGCCTATGTGACGAGAGATCCAGAGACGCGAGACATGGTGCTGGAGAGCGGAGCACTTGTTTTGTCTGACAGAGGAATCTGCTGTATTGATGAATTTGACAAAATGAGCGATGCAGCTCGCAGTGTTCTTCATGAAGTCATGGAACAGCAGACAATTTCGGTGGCCAAGGCTGGAATTATCGCCACTCTGAATGCACGCACCTCTGTGCTTGCCTGTGCCAATCCGGTCGGATCCCGATACAATCCCTCCATGTCCGTTGTTGAGAATATTCAGTTGCCTCCATCCCTCATGTCCCGTTTTGATTTGATCTATTTGCTGCTGGACAAGGCAGATGAGAGGACTGACAGACGGCTCGCGCGCCATTTGATCTCTCTGTACGGGGATCCTAACGCAATTGGAAGCAGCACCAGCGCTCCTGTCCCGATAGAATTACTCAGAGAGTATATTGCTTATGCACGCGCCACCTGCCATCCAAAACTGACTCCGGAGGCTGCACAGAAGCTGGCCAATGCATATGCAGATATGCGAGCGCTGGGTATGAGTAGGAAGACAGTTAGTGCCACTCCACGGCAGCTGGAATCCCTCATCCGCCTGTCCGAAGGCAGTGCAAGGATTCGTTTGTCCGAGTGGGTGGAAGAGAAGGATGTATTGGAAGCTGTACGCCTGATGCAAGTGTCTATGCAGCAAGCATCCATAGACCCAAAGACTGGTCAGATCGACATGGATGTGATACAGACGGGCGTATCAGCCGCAGACAGGACTGCCAGGACACAGATGGCAGCCATGATCAAGGAAATTCTCGAGTCCAAGGATTCTGGGGCAACCGGAGTTAGGATTGCAGACTTGGTGGACACTCTGGCTGTGGCCACGGGGTCCAGGACCATCACAGAAAGAGACGTTGAAAATGCTCTGAGGGAGCTGCCGGGCGAGGTAAGGGTGGCCCACGGTAGAGCAATCTTGACGACTTGATTTTCCTGTTTTGATAACATCATATCTTCTCATCATTGTGGTGTAACGACAATCATTTGTGAAAATGGCAGATGACTTGTTGTCTGTTCAAAGACTTCCCGTCGTACACACCACGGGACCGTGGGCGGCCAAGCACTACAACTGCTGCGTCGACAAAGGGCAGGTGTACCCAAACGGGAGCCTCACCTCTTCTTTCATGCCAAATTCAATTCAATTCTGAATTTGGGATTGTACTTTCTTTCTTAAGCCCACATTGTTAGAGCCAGAGTCTCTCATTGTGCCCGTGCGGTTGGACCTGCGTGTAGATCTGCGGAGCTGTTGCCTACAGAAACATGAAGATTGCTTGCATTGGTGCGTATGATGTGTTATACCTTTGTACAACTGATTGTGGGCGGTTGGTGTGGCTGTTTCGATCAGGCTTGGTTGCATCGACAACCGTGCGAGATCAGTCTGGTTGGAAGAAATCTTCTTGTTGTGGGAGCACCACCATGTATCTTTCATGGGTGTTTGAACACTTTTGACATGTTATATGTGTGATTTGATTGCAGGAGCTGGCTATGTCGGTGCGTTGGCAAAGCACGCTCGGAGTACCACCCCGGAGGTACCCCAGAATGTGCGCCAGTGGATGAATGAGAGGTAATGGGCGTTCTATTTTTTGCCGTGCAGGTGGGCCCACGATGGCCATGATAGCCTTGAAATGCCCAGAGATTGAAGTGGTTGTTCTCGATATCAATGAGGCGAGGATTGCTGCCTGGAACTCTGCCAAGCTTCCCATCTACGAGCCTGGTCTGCAGGAAGTTGTGGAGGAATGCAGGGGTCGAAACTTGTTCTTCTCCACAGAGGTGGAGAAGCACGTAGCCGAGGCAGACTTGGTTTTCGTCAGTGTCAATACCCCCACGAAGACATCTGGAGTAGGGGCCGGCAAGGCTGCGGATCTGACGTATTGGGAAGGAGCTGCCAGAATGATTGCGTCCGTGTCAAAAACATCCAAAATCATCGTGGAAAAGTCTACAGTTCCTGTCAAGACGGCAGAGGCAATCGAGAAGGTTTTGAAGCGTAATTGCTCCGATTCCAATGTGGAGTTCGACATCCTTTCAAACCCGGAGTTTTTGGCAGAGGGAACCGCCATTGAGGATTTGTCAAAACCTGATCGCGTGCTCATCGGTGGCAAGGACACAGATAGGGGCAGGAAGGCCATTGATGTCCTGGCAAGCGTGTATGCTCACTGGATTCCAGAAGAGCGCATCCTCAAGACAAACTTGTGGTCAGCAGAGTTGTCCAAGCTCACTGCCAATGCCATGCTCGCTCAAAGGATCTCTTCTGTGAACTCCATCTCAGCACTCTGCGAAGCCACGGGAGCAGATATTCAGCAGGTGTCCAAATCTATTGGAACAGATTCCCGTATCGGAGGAAAATTCTTGAATGCTTCTGTAGGATTTGGCGGATCTTGCTTCCAGAAGGACATTCTGAACCTGGTGTACATTTGTGAGAGTGTCGGGCTGTCCAACGTTGCCAAATACTGGCATTCTGTCGTCACCATGAACGACTATCAGAAGCAGAGATTTGTCGAACGTGTCATTTCTGCTATGTTTAACACGATTAAGAAGAAGAAAATTGCCATTTATGGCTTTGCTTTCAAGAAGGACACTGGAGACACCCGTGAGACGCCAGCCATCGATGTGTGCAAAGGGCTGATGGCTGACGGGGCTGATTTGTACATTTATGACCCCAAGGTGGAAGAAAAGCAGGTCAGACGAGATCTGACCACTCCCAAATTTGAGTGGGACCACCCGGTGGCCCATGCTGCCCCCACAGGTGTGGAGAACATCACCATTGCAAAGGATCCAATGGAGGCCGTCTCTGGAGCTCATGCAATTTGTGTGTTGACAGAATGGGACGAGTTCAAGGACTACGACTACCAAAAGATCTACGACTCTATGGTGAAGCCAGCTTTCATTTTTGATGGAAGGAATATTTTGGACCATGACAAGTTGAGGGACATTGGATTTGTCGTCTACTCTTTAGGAAAGCCTTTAGACCCATTCCTCCATGGTTCATATAATTAAATCATGTCGTGATTCGTGATATTTTATACATAATATGTAATAATATTGGTAGTAGTATTTAGTACAGTTATCAAATCAATGAATGAATGAATGAATGAATCAAATCCCAAAAGAAATGCATTCAACGCCTCACGTGTCTGACATAGGTCAAGGCAAGGAATGCAAAGAAGAAGAAAACTACGAAGAAGGCGAGTTCAATGCCAAACCAAGCCCACTTGGACACACCTCCAAGAGAGTAATAATCAAGGATGGATATGGGCTCTGGGTCGCTCACAAAAGGCGGCAATGAATCAAAGCCACCAAATTGATTCACCATCAGTGAGCCCCAGGCATACCGCAGAAAATCAATGTATCCATACCATTGCCACCATTTTGGAATGTCCGACCATCTCAGCAAGAAACCTGCAAAGAAAAGCAGGGTGACCACATAGGAAGGCAGTGCTGCATTGGCTACGTCCATGTTGGGCGAGAGAGCAGCTACGAAGTAAGCCACGACAATGCCACACCCCAGTGTCGCATAGTACACAAGCCAAAATAGCACCCATTGACCCTGGAACTTGATCGGCCAGAACACGACATTGGAAAAGATCAGACTGCTCAGCAGGGCAACACCAAGCTCTTCACAGATTTTGTACGACAGGTACGTCACTACCCTATACAGACCGTCGCTTCTTTCCCTTACGAACAAAGGACGTTCCAAGACGATAGCTGGCACATAGGATGCCGCACCAAAGGCAGGCAATGTACACCACATAAAGAGGACGGCAGCAATATTGATGTAGTTGTCTGGCGTCAACTTGTTCCCAATTGCCCAATAGAGTGTGAAGATGATGATTGAGAAGATCAATTTATCCATCACGCGAGGCCCAAGGAACTCTGGAGACCGATAATTCTTAGAGGTCCTGTACTTGAATAGGGTCTTCAGCGCCCACCAGGTGGGGGTGACCGTGTCACGCTTGACTGCAAGGTCTTTCTTCGTCTGCTCGTCCAATGTAGACGCTTTCTGCAGCATATGATCTATTTCTTTGTCTCCTTGAAGTTTGATCTCGCTCTTGGCGAAGGCCCTCACAAAGTCATCCTGTCGCCCCTGTCTGTCTGCCAGAGTGGTGATGTCCACAATCCATTCAGCCTCGTTCTCCCCCTCTCGCAAGCCCGTGATATCCGTGGGAGATACGCTATGGAAATACTCCAGAGCCACAGAGCCATTAATTCCGAAGTACGCGGTGCCTCCGCGGAGGAGCAAAAGCAGGCGATCAAAGAGACTGAATGCATATGGTGTTGGCGAGTGAATGGTGGCACACACGGTGATGCCCATCAATGCCAAAGACTTGACCACCGACATGACTTCATTCGCCGTAAACGAATCCAGCCCAGACGTGGGCTCATCCAAGAACAACACTCTCGGATTTGTGATTAAAGCTATACCGATGTTGACCCTCTTGGCCTGACCACCAGAGATGCCTCGAGCCAGCTCACTCCCAATCAACACGTCTCTGCAGGAATCCAGCGCCAACACACCGAGGAGCTCCTCCACTGCATCCATCTTGCTCTTCTTCGACTCGGAGATCGGCTTCTTGAGATCTGCCGTGTACAACAACATCTCTTCCACCGTCAGGATTGGCAGCAGTGTGTCAGTCTGTTCCACATAGCCCGTGTAACGACGGAGGAAGTTGCGCGAAGGCTTCTCCCCTCCAAATTTGATATCACCGCTAATCTTTCCCACAGTCTTCCTGCCGGCCAGAACGTCAAGCAGGGTAGACTTTCCCGAGCCTGAGGGACCCATGAGAGCAGCCATCTGTCCCACCTCGAAATATCCGCTGACGCCTTTCAGAAGATTGATTTTTTCCTTCTTGTTCTGACTGTTGACTACCGTATACACCACGTCCTTGAAGGTTACGGGCATTCCTTTTGACAGGAACGCCTTGCTCAGGGATGCCTTCAGATGCTTTTTACTCGTCTTGTGCAACATCGACGCGTCGCTTTCTGTAGAAGACATATCTGATTTGGGACTTTGCTTCAGAGATTCCCCATTGTGGCCTCCAAAGCCGTTCTCGAGCATCCCACTCATACTGTGCACGTCGTTCAACTTCGTCCCTACTTCAGTCGATATCGACAATGCGTCATCAAAATTTTAATACATGTATCTCTTTCCTCCGAGTCATGCCGCCCGTGACCTTGTGAGCATTTGTGGTCCTCTCCCTTTTTATTTCACAAATCCGTTTCCCCGGTTGCAACACTCTTTTGACCGGACTGAAAAATAATAGCGTTTGTTTTGGTCTTCTGTCGTCACATCCCAGAAATACGATGTATAGGGTGAAGACACGAAGAGCATCTCGCGAATGAGGATGCAGAAGACACACGAGGATGCCCAGAAGAATTGGACCATGCCATTCATGTTCATGCGGTTGTGGAAGAGTTGGAACAGGGCATGAGAGTTGCAGCCTTATTCAAAGAGGGCAGTGACTCGTAGCGTTGTTGTCGGGTTGCTAAGAGGCTAGATTGAATTCTACGGAGGTGTATACCGTGCATTTGTTCAGAGGTGTTGGTCGGTTGGGAGCATGGGAGCCTGATTGAGGGGGGATGGAAGTGAACAGCTTTCGGGCAGCCGAATACTACGTGTGGGTTCTCTCGGGCCTTTTGGTGGCTTTGTGCATGGGTGTTCTCGTATACACCCTCGTCCCGTTTAGCCTGTCTTTCTCGTGTGCCAACGGAACGCGCCGGTCAGCTCGGGGCAGATGGTATGGAGCCGTACTGTGTGCTCTTCTCGCTGCTGTGCAGATATTGAGGTTGAACGTCATCTGGGGACCGTACTCTGTAGTAGCCCCATCGAAGGTGACATCATGGACATCGCAGGGTTGGATGTGCCGAGTGTATCTGACAGTGTGCCTTGGATTGCTATTTCCTCTTTGTCAGACCATGGTGACGATTTTCTTCTTCAGAGCACTGTGCCGACACGAATACAGGCAACACACCTTTGCGTCCGCGATTAAAGTAATTGGAACGAATTTGGAAGATGAGAAAAGGCCCTCTTGGAGATCCAAAGCTGCGGTTGCCATTGCTTCAGGTCAGTTGGCGGTGGTCATAGGGTTGCAATCTGTTGCCGCATGGATCAGCCTGGCAGTGTCATATGATGGCAGACCAGTAGAAGACTCCCCTACATCGGTATTGGGATATTTCATAGGGACGTATCGGATTGGATCGCCATCCCAGTGCGGTTTGGAACCATGCACAGCGTGCGTGTTCCCAGCTGCATCTGCCATTGTCCACTGCATATTTTGTGCACTGTACGTGTTTCAGATGTGGCGATTGGTCTGGAAGTTAAAAAACATTGTGACAAATATTATATTGAGGAGGAAACTGGTATGGTATGCCACGTGTGCCACGGCCCTGTTGGTGGGAGGAGCTGGCTGTCTTGCAGCCAGCGTGCCTTTCAGTCCATTCGGATGGGTCAATCAAGGTCTCTGGCTGGGATTCTTCTCTACAGTAGCTGGATCAATCGTAGCAATATGTTTTGCATGGGTGATTAGGCCATTATATGAGAGGCGGCTGGCCATGCTCACGTTGTCGCACCCGCAAGATGATGGTCATCTATGCAGTGGTAGAGACTATGGGACGCCCGATTCGGCAACATCGGTGGGAGGGAAAGATGCACTGAGCCATACGGATACGCCCACAACCAAAAAGTTGGAAAGCACGGACAGCGAATACACACCAGCTCAAGACGTGCTTCTACGGCCTGGAGAAGTGCCACGGCAAGCAGGTGATGATCACGTGGTAGTCGACCTTCATCGCGCAGCATTCTCTCACGACAATGACGGGGAGCTGGTTTCTAGGAGGATATCGCCCAAGCACACGCGACAGAGGACGCCGTTATATGGACAGGCCCTTCATGTCAGGGGCTTGTCCATCGGATCTGCCCATTCCAATGGGTCATCGGTGCATTCTGGCTTTTCCTTCACGGCTGGGCCATCGGATCAAGACAAGACATCCAGTCCAATCACGAAAACTGCGTCGTCGGTTCAACAGCAGAGATATTCTTTTCGGTTTGGGTAGAACATATTTATAATATGTATATACATATACTAGTTTGACCCGTTTGGCAAATGCCAAACTCCATGGCCCAAGGCCATGGGTCTTTTGCAGGCATCGCTTCGCTCGCCTGTCAGGTCGCTCGCCCGAAGGGCTCCCTCTGTCGCTGCGCGGCTGTGTCGGTTAGATGGAACGTTTACATAGTCAATGATGACCGTCTGCCGCCGAAGATCATAAAAGAAGGCTGGTATCGCTTCGCTCTCCAGCCCAATCGCAGGCCTGGCGGCCTTGCAATAACAAATAGGCCTCGCTCCGCTCGGCCAACTCAATGTAACCAGTGTCACATAACCAGAGACATGCCAGGCTTTCTGGCATATGGGTACTTAAAAAAACCTGGCATCGCTTCGCTCGCCAGCCAGTTCGCAGGCCTTACGGCCTCCCGAACACATATATATAAGAAACAAACAAATATAGAAAGGGCTCGCGTTGCTCGCCAAACCTAATAAAGACCCCAGCCGTTGGCTGGAAAGGACCAAGAATTCATTACATGGAGTGAAAGAATAAAGAAAGAGAAACAAATAAAACAGGGATGTTAGAGAGTGTGGCACCCAGAGAGTGTGACGATGTCTTCCCTGTCAGGGTAAGGAAGAGGTTGTGTCCTCCGGCCTCGTCAGGATCCCTTAAACCGGGGCCTCACTGCGTTCGGCACGGGCGGGATCCTTCCTCACCCATCGGCCACCTGGATGTTGCTGTTGAGTGCCTGTGGAGGGCCTCCGCAAGCACACAGATGCAAACTGGTAAGGAATCCTTGTTCGAAGTTCCTGGCATGACCGGGCACCATCCTCCCAGCGCGTCGGAGGTGGGTTTGGTGATACTGCATGACCATGCAGACACTGTCTTCGAGGAAAACAGCTGACATTGCTTTGCTCGCGAACCACTGGCATGGAAGGACACAAACATTGCTGCAATATGAGTGAAAACAAAAATGAATTCATCGCTGCACCCGCCATCACTATCGCTCGCCTGAAGGCATTGCGATCAAATATGTGGAGAATATAGGCCAATATAGGTCGCTGTGCTCGGCCAAAAGAATTGTAGTTTCTGCCATCAGCCATGGATAAATGGAAGGAGCAGCATGAAGTAAAGAAGTGCCTAATGGTTGGTAGCAGAATGTGTATATGCAATATATATATAAGGCTCCCTGCGCTCGCCCACAAAAAACAGAATAATACTTCCTCAGCCATGCACCTTTGGAGGATGCTGTCAACTTCACTGCCTCCTATCCCGTCAGAGATCGATGCTTGATTAAGTTGACCCTTCGAAATTCCACTGTCTCATCGCATTCCGGTGGAAAGACCCGTGCACACAACGGGTACTAACCCTCAGCACTGGTTTTGCGCAGATTATTTGACAAACTCCAACAATGCCATGGACACGGCTGCCATGGAAGAACACAAACATGGCCTGCTCCCATGCATGGAAAAACTAAAATGGCATCGCTGCGCTCGCCATAACTATCGCTAACCTGAAGGTATCGCGATCAAATAGATATAGAACTATAGGCCTCGCTGCGCTCGGGCAAAAGCATCGTCGCCTCTAGCATTCACCCAGGGGTAGAATGAAGAAGCAAAGATGGAATTAAGGAGCAGCATAAAGAAAAAAGGACGGATTTGTTGTAGACCAATGCTAGTGCTTGCTGGCAGAATGTATCTATATGCGATACATGCATAATAAGGCTCGCTGCGCTCGCCCACAAAACCATAATAATACTTCCTCAGCCCTGCACCTTTGGAGGAGGATGCTAGCCTCACTGCCTCATATTCTGTCGATGTTGATATGTATGATATTACATCAACGCCCCCGGGGTTTACTTTAGTGAGTCGACCACTCGAAATTTAACTGTGTAATCCCATTTCTGGGAGAATGACGCACACAGGCACCCAATGTCTGATCAATCCTACCCAGGCCATCGAATGCGTCCACTTTGTCACTATAATTTTGAAATCCCAGTCTACCGCGTTCTTCAAGATGATCACGACTTAAAAACCCCGGGGATATGTCTCACATGACCCCAGCCTCTGTACATTATCCATGACTTTATAGGTAGGCTGCAACCCCTAACCTGTCCTAAAGATTCATTCCAATTACGCCACTTGAGCGATGGCGCACTCTCTCGGGGACATAGTACCAATTCGATAGATTTATTCGTTGTCCATACCACATATGTACAGGGCCGCTGCGTTGTTTCTCCATGCTGTGGTCCAAGTTGTCGAATCCGTCTCCTATTCCCGCGCAGTATTGTGTAACATGCACCCTTGACAGGTACATGCCATTTCGAACTGTTTTGCGTCGTGTTCTGCACCCCAGAGATGTAGGATAAAGGAAGGCAAAATCGCTCGAGATGTCTTTACCAGCTGCTTCTCAGAGGCCTTTGCTGTACAGAACGATCCTCTGAATCAGGTATCTGTTGACAGTATCGTAGTCGTGGGATCACCTCGTCATGAGAATGACTTCAAAAGATGGAAGATGCATCAGAGGGCTCCAACCGAACTCCGTAATCCACACTGTGCGTCTTTTTTCACAGGCAAGCTGCACTGGTCCAACATGTTGCTGCAGGCAGGAGTCGCCAAGGGAACGTGAGCGATGGCACATCAGTTCCCTCATCGCAATCATACCGATCGCATGATCTCATACGGAGACATTGGCAGTGTCCCGTTTGCAGGGCACGGCGCGGTGTCCCTTCTGAGAAGAAATGTGCGGAATTTGTTGTCGTCACTTCCCCGGAGAGGCGTCTTGTCCCAGGGCAACAGCGGTCAAAAGGCCCATTTTACGACGAAACATCCTTTCACATTGGAGTATGCCGTCGTAAGGACAGCAGGAAGTCAAGCATGGAGACAGAAGGGACCGTGGAACAACGCTCAAAATCGACACTCTCCGTCGGTCAGCAGGCCCCGCCAATGGGGACCGTTACATCTATGTTGTGGCCGGGCCGAAAATTCGCGAAATTTTCTCGCTGGATCAGGCCCTAAAGAAGCCTGAACAGGCTGGAGAATGGTGTCTGTCAAAAAATAGGAGGTTTGTTGGGCAAGAGATCACGTGAGGGGTTTCTCAGGCGCGGACCCACGGCGTCAAAGTGGGCAAATTCGGCGAATTCGCCATGTTTGACGCAAAATTGCACCGTGTTCCCGTGCGCGTTTGCATCCTTTATAGGCACCAAAAGTGATTATATTATGTGTAGATTTGATTTCCGAAAATCGGCCAAACTTTTTTTTTATAGTAGTGTAGGGATCATATGTATTGTATTTTATACCGTAAAAATTTTAAATTTCGTTTAATTAAGGAATGTAACATCTAGTCCATTTGACTCTGGTCAATCCGAATCTTCTAGAACCTTGGATTGGTATGAAGTCGAGCCGCCATCGCCAACCGTGTCATTTCAAAATGAAAAAAAAGAGAAAGGTGTCCGCCACACCATCGAAAAAGGTGAAGAAAAAGAAGTTTACTCGATTGGATGTGGCTATAAAGAAGGATAAAGACCGTTTTTTCAATAAGACAGTCGTCAAGTGCACTTTGCAGCCTTTTTGTAAGTTCAAAGTGGTTCAACGCGAAATTGAAGAATGTGTATTCTACCTGAGTAGACTACAGATTCATGCGCATCATGTCATGCATCTATTGTTATTGAGGAACGGTGGGGCATTTAGGGACGATAAAGATGAATCTCTCTACGAACTCTACAACAAAATCTACAGACACCTTGCTAATCATTTGCAACAAAAGAAGGAGAGAAAGGATGTTGATACCAACTTGCGCGACTTGTGCAAGGAATATTGTGAGGAGACTGGGTTAAAAACAGATTGGCCACAGGGTTGTCTCTCTTCTTGGAGAGGCAAAACAATGGAGCAGATGGCCCAGCAGTCGTCTGTTATGCATACCACGCATTTGGAAACCAATCTTAATGTATATGCATTACGGTATCTGAGATATTTGCTATTTCGAGACGACACGGACTTTGACCAAATCAAAAATTTGTCAAAGAAGAAGTTTGGACAAGTATTTTCTGCAATCACACAGGCATTCTGGGAGAGGACGAAAGTCAGTGATATTGTTGAACGTAGACCATCATTGACAGAATTTGCGTCTGATGTGTCAGTATGGGATGAAGCACAGAGAGCCTTGGATATCATTTGCTCGTTGGTGCCAAAGACGACAACTCTTTCTGAGAAATCCAGAATTTGCTTCTTCATTTTGGGTCACTTGGAGCCATTCGTGGAATCACTGCAACAGAGGTTCAGAAACGGAGAGTTTGAAGGGAAGAAGAGTATACTTGGAAGACAGAAATGGACATTTTGTCTGTGTCCACAGATGGCCTGGAGACCAAAGCATATCCATATCTCCAGCACAGCAGTGAAGACTATGGTTGAGCAGCTCGCAAAGAAATATCCATATATCAGAAAGATAGTAGATGACTGTCCAGCACTGGATGACTATACAAATAAGTATTATTATTGGAAATCGATATTCAACATGAAGCGAGTATTGAAAAAAAAGCACATGAAGGACCAAACGAAACTCAGATTCGGATGCTCTATATGCACTGATGGCGTCTCTGTTTCTGCTGTTATAGACACTGTGAAGTCGGATCTGGAATGCAAGATAATCCATCTGCAGGATGATATGAATTACGTCAAAGCAAAGTTGTGGGCCACCTATTGTGGGATGTTTGCAACCAACATTATTGCAAAAAAGATCAGATATGACCCTTTGCGTATCCTCCTTGGTGACATTTCCACCATACATTATGTTCTACTGAAGCCATTGTTGCATACATTAAAGTCACAAAAGGACGTTCTACAGAAACGAAAGGCTAAAAACAAAGACAAGACAGTCATCACAGAAAGGATCAAAAGGTTGGCTGGCATACGCAAAGATGACCATGGTATATATCACACAGATTGTATCATTGTCGGTTTGGACCCAGGTAAAAAGTCAGCGGCCACGTGGGTTTTTCATGATTCGGAAAAGCAAAAGATCCATGCAAAGTGGAATGCAGAAAATGGTCGTCATACAGAGGTGGAAGACAGATATAAAAGTGATTCTCTGGGGTCAGGAGAATGGATCTTCTTATCTAGTCAGAAACAGTATACAGCCAAAATGAAGAAAAGGATGTCTGAATACTGTCCTGCATGGGTGTCTGTGCCAACATACAAGACAGTAGATCTTGAGAAAATTTTTGAGAGTTACAGATTCCAAGTTTCTATGTGGCCCCAACTGCAACAAGCCTTCTTCGATGACAAAAAATGGTATCAGAAACAGAAGATGAGGAAATTTTGCAAGGAAAAGTCGGCCATGGAGGATGTGGTCGCTCGAATCTGTGGAACAAGAAACAAAGAGGCACAGAAGAGAGTCATCGTGGCGTATGGTGATGGTGATAATAACGGCACAATGAGGGGCACTGCTCCTATCATGAGCACAAAACTGTTCAACAAGGTATCGGAATGTGCCACAGTTGTGTTGGTTAATGAATTCAATACGTCCAAACTCTGTTCTTGCTGTCATGAGGCAA
Source organism: Picochlorum sp. BPE23 (assembly GCA_025209345.1). Lineage (NCBI taxonomy): Eukaryota > Viridiplantae > Chlorophyta > Trebouxiophyceae > Picochlorum > Picochlorum sp. BPE23. The sequence goes on along the minus strand of JANSVD010000005.1, from coordinate 10,145 downwards.
TGGAACAGTACAACAAACAATTCAGGATGAAACGTTGTCAAAACAATGAATGCATTCGAAATGTTTGGGACCGTGATGTCAATGCCAGTATCAATATCAAAGACTTGTTTTTGGAAAAGTGTCACAATGGATCTCGAATCAAGGCTTTCAAGAGGACGAGGAAAAGGCAATACAGCAGAGAGAACGATGGAACTTCCAAGTTTGGAACATTCCGTCCGACAAACGAAATTAAAAAATTTTACTGTACAATAGAACGTAACCAATATGGTGAAAAGCCGCTACCATTATAAAATGCACCATGTTACTGATCATATTTGCATTGCATCACATTGGTGCACCATTCCCCCAAAGCTACGCTTTACAGTCATTGCAGTTAGGGATCCATTCGCCCTTATCATCCTGTTCACAGCATGCAAAATCACCCGAACCGCATTCATCTTCACAGTACCCAATGAGGTCAAGATACCTGCCGTCTGGGAGATATCCGCAGCGGCTTCCACCCTCTCCTGGAGCACTTTGCCTACACTCTGCACCGGAGCTGGAGGAAGCACCAGTAGGCTTGGCGCCCCCGGGAAGATTATTTGGTAGTATCACTGGTGGCACCACTGCAGCACCCTCACTAGAGCCAGACACGAGTTCGCATCGTGTCCCATCCGCACAAGAACACGCGTTACCATTCAATATCGCGGCAGAGTTTCCATTGGAGCACAGATAACATCTGGAACCTGAACAAGCAGGCGCCACAGAGGCGTGCGTTGATGCCAATGTGCACATCAAGAGAAGGAGACAGGTTTTGATCATCATTTCGGTCTCGTCGATGAATTATGTTTTGTAGTGTCTGAACAAGACTGAACCGAATCCGAAATGCAAGGATGACTAATCTTTCACCCGTGATTTGGGAAGAAAAGACGGAGCATCTCGGGAAGTTTCTCGGAATGGACAACAATTGTATGACAATTGTATTGGATGCAATTGTGCGGGCATCTTTTTTATTGTATCTTTTTACGGACTAATATCACGACGAGCGTTTAATTGAAATTGTGTCTCTGGTCGAATGGATGACAGGAGCGGACACAGTTTAGTGATAGAGGCACAGGGTTGAACAAGCTAGCGTGCTCCTCTTGGCGCAACACACTCACTGCCACCCGCCTGCTTGAGCTTGGTTTTGTTCTTCTGCCGTCTCATTGATTTGATTCAACAGTATTGATTGGAATGGCAATTAACGATTCGTGCAGAAACGCATCAGGAGAAAGAGAGGTCCTGGACGTCGTGGCTCTGTCCACTGTAATTGCCAAGGCATTGCCGTGAAACGGTGCGGGGCCCTTCTCTGTGGACGTGGCCATACGTGGGTGGGTATGATGGACTTCTTATGAACCTATGAATCAAATTAATGGCCCTTCCTGCGCATGGGTGACAGCTCTGCAGGCCCCTCCTCCTCGTCCCAACTAATGTGAACGGAATTGACGACGACCAGCTGTGTTTTCAATGGGGGCTTTCATTCGTCGCGCTTTGGACGTTGTTCCAAGTATAATAATCCCATATTCAATGCAATTGGAACACTAGAGCGATCGATCCATACTCCCCAAGTACCTAAGTGTTTTCTGCTGTAATTGAACACAATAAAAAATCGTGACCCGTGCCCATTTGCCCATTTGTCGCAGGGTCGTCTTTTTTTATTGTGCCTTTTTACGGACGGAGAGACGAGCAGAGTAGTGTCACCAGACGTGATGTCTCCGGTCGAGTCGATGATAGGAGCGGACAGTTCAGTTTTAGTGACCGTGGTTTGCAACCAGCAACCTCCAAATAGCAGCAAGCAAGCTCTCTTTTCTCTGCCCCATGTATTGTTGCCGGGCAGCACTACTACTACTACTACTACCTTTCTGTGTACATATCATTGTTACATGGTTTATGTCTCCACAATTTCGCAAGCCAACCACAGATACTCCTCTCAACAAGCACGCGTGGCATTAGTTGTTGGCATTCGTGCCAACACACACACAACCATTCGCTTTCCTTGAGCTTTGGAGTAATCTGTCGTCTCCTTGATTTGATTCAGAGGGGTTAGAATAATCAACAATCAACGATCGATTCGTACAGAAACCCGCCCGGAGGAGAACGTCGTCTTGGCTCTTCAGACCTGTCAATGGCATTCCCGTGAACCTGTTGGGGACCCCTTTCTCACTCTCTCTCTCTCTCTCTGTGGACGTGGTGGTCATACGCTAGTGATAGATTTGGTTCATTCTGAATACATGCAAATACGAATCGTGGTCCTTCGTGGTACCTGCAGGCCTCCTTGTCTCAACAGCATTGACGCGAACGGAATTCATGTTGACAGGACATTCAGCGCATTGACAAACGGGAATACCCCTGTATCATTTCACTACATACATCATGAGGGTCATATTTAATGCCAAATATGGTGCTCTGACTTTTTACTACTCGTCGCACTACCTCGGTCGCAGAGGTGTCATGGCCCATGGCTATATAGGTCGGGTTGACATGGCCAAGGTCTTTTCTACCTCCCTTGCTGAAATGCTATTGTATGCTATGTATGCAATCATCGTGTGTCATCATGGCGGTTTGGCAATGTATACACTCTAAGGCCATGGATGCACGGTCCACATGGCGGTCCACGTGGGTCCATCCGAGAGCAGATGGACCACTGTGTAGCATCTTTCATTCCTCGCGGTGTCAGCAGGACGTTTATGCAAGTATAATAATAATGGCATGTTGAATGCAATTGTTGGAACACTAGAGCGATCGATACACACTCCCCAAGTGTGTCTCGTATCCAAGTGTTTTTCTGCTGTAATTGAACACAATAAAAAATCGTGACCAATGCCCAACATGCCCAACATGCCAAACTTGTCGCGTGGTCGTCTTTTTTTATTGTGTCTTTTTACAGACTACTAAATATCGGACCTCATCCGTTCGACAGTGAGGCGTTATACGCATTTTTCTCCCTCTACAGTGCATTATATTCACTGAAATAAATATATTATTAATTCTTATTGTATTTTACATCGTTTGATATAACTTTGAGCAAATATAGTGCAGTATACGCGGAGAACGAAGCGAATGTTTCTAGGCTCAAGTCATACGGTCGTTTCCATCAGTTGATGGGCGCAACCTAAACTTATTGGTGGTCAAAGGCATGCCCTTCAATCGCAATAATGGCCAACAATTTCGTTGTTACACGTCTTGTCAGGTAATCACGAGCACTTTTATATTCTAGTTGATGTAAATATTGACCATGACGACGTTGGACCTCACTGATCTGGAAGTTCAACTCGCTCTTGGGTTTGAAAATTCGTGCGAATGTCTTCGGGACAATGTGCGTGGGCAAAGACGCACTTATATCGATTTAAAGCCCATAAATTATTGATAAATAGAAATAAATGAGGTCTAATCGCTCGAATGTGTCGCTGATACGAACGAGAAAAACACCCATTGCCCATGAGTTTTCAATGTTTTTTCAACGCCTAATGCCCACACATGCAGCAGGATAAGTCAATGGCATTAGCATACTGAATTGAAAAATCAAAATGAACATATATTGCCACAAGATGCAGGCATTTTGGCGCATTTATCCATCAAATGAAACACTGAGCAGAAGGCTACAGCCAGCCTTTGATGTAAAAGTCCACTTGCACTGTGAGGATGACCACAAATAGGAAAATTGGTCAATGAATTCTAGTAGAATGCATTTTGTGGTGGATATATAGTCAACCATCAGGAAGCAGGACGACTGAGGATGCAGTGATGAAGAAAGCAGCTTTCTTCATGGAGTCACCAATTGTGTGAGGACGTGTCGAACATTTTTTCATGCCCAAACAGAGCTGGAACGATTTATAAATGTCGAAGAAAGGACAAAGTCAGTTGTAAAGAGGACAGTCTTCTAATGGCTTGGGATAGTGCAAGATAACTGTGCCGAAGATTGAGAGTGTGAATACTTGTATTATAGCTCCACCAAAATTAGTGATGTTGTTGCCAATTTGTCCCCTAGGGAAAGAAAATACGAAGATTTATTACATCCCTTGACCGTTGCACCATTTACGAGTGAATTAATTCAAATTGTGCTCATATCCAGGCTCATTTAAAAGATGATGGCTAACCTGTTGCATGTCCAAGAAATAATTGACAATTGTGATCCATTCTTTTCTCGAATTGCCTCTATCGTATCCTGTACTATGCAATAATGCTACTTCTGAGATCGCTGTGGGACCGAAATCTGCAGGATGAATTGATCTGCTTGGGCACCCACCAACCCATTGACAAAGTATTTGTAGCAAATATGACACTCGAGTTTCACGATCCAGAAAGGACGATCGCCCTGAAATGTATTCGATATATATCTGAGAGTGATCAGCGCAGATATTTTTGCTTGCTGGAAGCACCTTGGTAATGCATGCTGACTTGCTGCATGTCCATTTGAATGCGGAAGCTCATAAATCTCCTGTGCAGCCGCATTGCCTTGCTTATGAACTTGACATCCTCGCAAACATTTATTATCGTCAAAATGAAGCGCGAATGGGTATGACTCATGACAACAGAATCGCTGTTTTAGCATCAATGGGAAGCAGTTTGCCATCAGAGTAACTCAGGCAAACACAGCCCAAGCTGCGAGACATCTAGACCTGTCCATTCGATTATAGATTCAAAAGTATCATTCTGACATGGTTTGTGGCATGAAGACTCTGGGGATTTCTTCCATGCAATTTTCTAACAATCCACACTCTCCCTTCTAACTGTATTCCAGTTGAAGTCTGGATGAAGTTTCTAGGACCTATATTTGACACAGCATTTTCTGTTTCTTGACTCGAATTTTTATCTTTGGTGTATTACTGGTAGTTTCTCGTGCCGGATGTTCGGTAGAGCTCTACATTCCAGCACTGATTTGATGCATTCCTTTCTGAAAATCGTTGCACACTCTGTTACAAACTCTCCAGGCAACAGACTCGCCCATACGTCGACATTGGCTCTTAAAGACGCTGAATACTCAAAAAATTTAGCAATATCATGTGATGCCAGCTCCACAGGAACGTCTCCAATGGACATTGCATCACTTCCATCCCAGAGCCATGATGCACTCCTTCAATCCGTGTATTGAAAGGAGGATCATCCATTCAAATGCTAATTTATGCATATATTATCAACATCAAAAGCGTATTCCCGAAAAGGCTGAAGCCTACGAGGGCAGTGAACCTGATTCATGGAGGAACCACCCTGCTCAAACCAGAATTTCTCTGGGCATGATTCAGGGGGAGATACACGCGTCTGAATGGATTAAATAATAGCTCTCATTCGATAATGTGGTGATCTATGCCAGATCATTGAAAATTCTGGTCATAAAGTACACCCTGATCGTCAGAAACGGTTGGTTCATCGGTTCCCTCGCATTCCCTCTTCTGAATCCGTTCTGCACATCACAAATGCTTTAAAGCAATATAAATAGCACAAATGATTGCACAAAGATGCCAACGCACCGATATACTCGTTCATCGTGCGAGTAACCGCCCGATGTTCGTTGGTGACTTCTGCGGAATCGCGCAGGAGTTCTACCAGCCCTACATCTGGTTATAGTTATTATTATACGTGATAAATTACACGTGAGAATTATGAAGGAAAATGAATTAGTGTGGACGATGTGGTGACGATTCTGCGCATGTAACCAACCGTCGGATTCTCCTTTTCCCTTCTACACCTATCAAAAGCATGTCTGGACCGTGGATGCAGAATCGCCCTGGAAACATTCGCTTCGTTCTCCGCGTATACTGCATCATATTGCCTCAAAGTTATATCAAACGATGTAAAATGCAACAAGGATTAATAATATATTTATTGTATACAGTATAATACACTATAAAGGGAGAAAAGTGCGTATAACGCCTCACTGTCGAACGGACTTAATCGCTAAATATCACGACGAGCGTTGTTGCAATTGTGTTCCGGTCGAATGGATGACAGGAGCGGACACAGTTCAGTGAGAGAGCCACAGGGTTGAACAAGCTAGCACGTTATAGCGTGCTCTTGGCACAACACCACCCCCACTGTGCCACCCGCCTGCTTGGTTTTCTTTCTTCTGTCGTCTCTTTGACTTGATTCGATACTACTACTGTTTTTAGATGGTGGAGTAACAATCAACGATAAATATTGAAATCCACCAGGAGAAGAGGTTCCTCGACGTCATGGCATGTTGCCATGGCTTTGTCGTGAACGGTGGGGGGGGACAGTTTTCTCCCTCTGTAGCCATGCGCTGGTGGTATACTATCAAAATTGATTTACTAGTTATGAATACATGAATCGTCTTCATGGCTCTTCTTTTTCTTACCCCCCTTGGGGAGCGACTCCCAAATGCTGCGATGCGAGTGGAATTGGCGACGACATGTCTATAGTAGAACATTACCTCATTTTGCGATGCCAAATTTTGGATGCGTCGAATGTTGCGGTCCCTTGCGTGATGAGGTCCCAGACACAGTGGTGGCAATAACGCATGGGTGACGCATGCTTGTTCCAAATTCACAGACTGATTTCGCATCACGAGGTATGATGACGCATCCTGTGAGGTATGCTGTGCCTCCTCCTCCCAGTTGGAGGGCAGTGACGGCAATATTGAGGGGCATTGAATTATATTTACTCCTTCTATGACGGTACATAGATCTTATCAGGCGATAGTTTGCCCCTAGTATGGAGAGTGCACGTTGTAGGCCTGTGGTTGTGGAGTGCAACCTCTGGGCCTCTTGTGGTGAACCTCCCCCATTGTTTGTCGTCGAATGTTGCTCTTTGGCTCTGTGCTTTCCTCTCTTTCTTTTGTCTTTCTTTTTCGAACAGATGGATCGATTTGTCCTGTGAGCCTGGCGCGTGGCTTCTTTTTTTTCTTCTTTTGCCTCGGTTTGGGGCTGTGCCTGCTGTTGCAATCATCTTTTCAACTCCTTTTCATGGTTCTTGTTGCTTGGCGGTCATTTGAATCTCGACTATTCGACACGGTGTCAAATACTAGTACATCCCCATTCAACAACCAACCTATTGAGGTTGAGCTCACCTCCATTCTTGTCACAGGCTCTCTTTGTATTGTTGCTCCAATCAATGTTGATGACTGGTAAACAAATGCATAGGAATACATTCTGTTTGTTCTTTGTTTTTCGTTTCGATTGTTGTTGTATAGCAGAGAAGCCTTTCTTTTTTTTCTTCTGCAGTTGTAGCTCCTACATTCATTCATCCAGGTCAGAGCAGCTCTTGTGATGGCCACATTCCCTAGTCTTTTGGTGGACAGACAACACCTATCATTTCAATTCAAACCAGATTGATTCTGTTATATATCTTTTGTTCTTATATTTTTTGTACAAGGATATGGCATACTACTAGAAATACTGCTCAAAAAGCAGTCGCGTGTCAGCACAGCAGGGGGTGTTGCATGATTCCCCCAACAGATCTCTGTGCAGCAAATGTGTGTGTGTGTCAACCTCCATCCTATATTCACACGTTGTTCTACTTACCATACGATAGAATAGATCGATTAGAACATATTTTTTTATTATTCGTGTTATTGTTGTGTTTTCTGAATCCACGAATCAGTGTGTGTATGGATCTGTTTTGCTGTTTTGTTGGATGAGTCTGTGGACGGTGGGTGAGCACACATTGTGTGCTATTGCTACTACTCCTCTCTTCTTCTTTGTTTCTACCTCTCGGGTAGCAATGGCACTGATTATTGTTGTTATTTAGTAGTCGTAGTAGTAGTAATAAAAACAGTAATAGTTGTAGAGAAGAAGAAGAACAAAAGGTGTAGTAGAGTAGTAGTAGAGCTTTTCTTTCTTCCAAGGTCTCCCTCTCATAGGGAGGGTAGATAGACTTAAGGCATCGGTTCGACGTGGTATTGGACCGATCGGTGAGGTCGGGCTTCCAATTTTTTTCAGGCGTGTCCGTCCGTAAATGAGGACAATAAAAAAGGATGACCATCAAAACCACACGCTTTAACCGCTCGGCCACACTCAGCGTGCTTTTTTTCATCTCCCATCACAACGGAGGTTTGACCGGTGGTGGTAGTTTCTTTTCGATGTTGGTTTCCTTTGTCCGATGGAAGACCCCTTCTGATGGGAGCGCCTGGATATGTGGAGCACACAGCAGTCAGGAGGAGAGCTGATGAGCAGTCTTTCTTTGCTGTAAAAACACGACGAGATCTTCCCATTTTTTCAACGAAGCGTCGCATTTATATGCCACCCTAATTACAGCAACACATGAAATCAACTGAAGGAAGCATGCCATGCATGGTGATGAGATACTTGTTCCAGCAATGCCACTCTAATGAGCTTGCCACATCTTGCTTGTTGTTGTTGTGAAGGAGACGATCTTTTTCATTCATTTTCTTGTTTCATCTCTCTTATTTATTTATTCTTTTCATATACTTCTTATTATACCTCTCTTCATCTCATATGTTGTCTGTGTAGGGCAGCTCCTGGTTCTGCTTCTGGTGTCTACGAGACTTCTTGTCTGTTCTGTCCTGTTATTATTGGTTGTTATTGTTGGCCGTGTAGATTGTTTTTTGTGCATGTTATTATCATTATGACGACTACTACTATTATGAGATATTTACTTTTCTTTTGATTGCTTTGCTTTGTTGGTGTGTTCTCTCATGTTATAGCAGTAGTGACAGTAGCAGTAGCAGAGCTTGCGGTGTGTGGTGTCCGAGGTGGAGGAGTTGTTTCACGTGGTGTGCGAACGCTTTGATGAGTACTGCTTTTTATTTATACAACACCCTTCTTCTTCTTTTGATTGGCTTGGTTGGTATCTTTTTTGGTGGTGGTCCCAGTCAAGTCAAGGAAGGGGTGTGATGGGAAGATCGCCATTCTTCTTCTTGTTGGGAGATGACCCTCCCTCTTCTTCTTCAGACATGTGGCAGCAGACCTGTTTGTTGTTTTGTACTGGGTGTGCGGCGTTATTTTTTAATGATGGGCGTTTATTATTATCATTATTTTTATTCTTCTTCTTCTTAATACTTCTTAATATTGTGTCCTTCTGCTGCTGTTGTTGTTGTTGTTGTGAAGAAGAAGAAGAAGAAGACAGAGATTCTTTTTCATTCTCTGCTCTTTATTTATTCTTTCCATATGTATACAGTGTTATTATTATACCTCATATTCTATCTCATATGTTGATAGATATGTTGTTTGTGGGTCTAGCTCCTGGGTGTTGTTGTTGTTGTTGTGTGTATGAGACTCTATGGCTGTTCAGTTCTGTCTCATATGTTGATTGGTTGATTGCTATTATTGTGGCAGCGTCCATACTGCCTTGTCACTCTCGCGTCGTTGCCAAACAACACAGAGCGTTCAACCTTGACACGCAGTGAGGTTGGATAGAAGAGGATGGAGTAGTAGAATCCCAACCAATGTACAGAGAGTTCTCTCTTCCTTCACAACAAGATAGTCGTTTGAATTGTGAAGGAAGTTGTTGTTCCATATGAGAATACATGTTTTCTCAGTATATGAATTACATTACTCAAATGGACCATGATTGTAACAGCATGTCTCTCTCTCTCTCTCTCTCTTAGGGATGTTGACGAGGGATCTCCTCCTCTCCCACACAGGGACGTCGTAGCTCTACCCTGCTCCACTTATAGTATAGCATAGCATCGTCGTATATATTGTTGTTGTGCATGTCATAATGATTCTTTCCCTACTACTAGATTTTTTCTTTTGTTGATTTTTTCTTTGGATTTTGTTGGTTGTCTTTTGCTGTAGTAGTAGTAGTAGGAGTAGCAGCAGCAGCAGCAGTGCTTGTGGTGTGCCGTGTCTTTTGTCGTTGTCGTTGTCTATATAGTAAGGGTAGGTGTTTATTATATATAGTTATTGTAGTATAGTTGTTCTTCTTGATATTGTGTTGTTGTTGTCTATATTCTTGTTGTTTTGGTGGTGTTTTGGTTGGTGTGTATTTTTTGGTTAGGGTATTTTGGTCTTTTTGGTGCGTGTTTTTGTGTGCTATATTTTGTCTTTTTTGGATTGATTCTTATTTTTGGGTAGTTTATTTTTTGTATTATTTAGAAATTGTGTTTATTTTTGTGCGACTGCGGTGGAAGTGGTGTGAATATGTTGTTATATACCCTCATTACCCTTACCGCCAAAGAACGACGTAGGCACAGGGTATAGGGTATAGGG